>OY292398.1:15777675-17181627 GCA_958496205.1 Idaea biselata | reverse complement strand
GCAGCACTCGCAGCAGGCGGCGGCAGCGGCGGCGTGCGCGGCGTGTGCGGCGCACTCGGCGCACGGCGTGCACGCCACGCACACCACGTACGGCGCGAGCATCACGCGCGGCCACAGCTCGCGAGCCGCCAGCGCCTCGATCAGCGCCAGCGTCTGCCGTCGCTCGTGCCCCATCAGGCACACGGTCGACTCGCGCACGACGCCGTGCAACAACGTCAGGTACCTGTGCTTGAGCGCTTCCTCCTCGCGTCCGACGAAGTGGTTCCGGAGGTACGCCTCGAGCTTGATGCGCTGCTGCCCGAGCTCCGGGAAGTCGATAAAGAACCGCGAGCACATGTAGCGCTCGAGCGTCTTTATCTTGTCGGGGCGCGCGGGCCGGTAGCTCCTCGCGAGCAACGCGCAGTACTTGAGCAGGCCGCCCCCGCGGATCTCCTCCGGCGTGCGTGTCGCGATCAGCTTCTCGGCGAGGTGGTGCAGCGACTCGTGGAAGTCGCCGTAGACCGACTCGCCGACGACAGTCGGGTAGAAGTTCTCACCGATCGGCAGCTGCGCGCACTCGTGGAACGCGAGCAGCGAGTCGAGGGCGATCTGGAACGAGTCGACGGAGAACTCGAACTGGCGCCGCATCGTGTCGACGAACTTCAGTTCGACGGTCTTGTGGCCGCGGGAGTTGCCGAGGGAGATGAGGGACCAACGGTCGCCGTCGGAGTTGACGCGGACCATCTTCGAGACGTAGGCTTCTTTGAGACCGGCCGGGGAGGCCCGGCGGCGCGGCGTCGCCGGCGGCATCAGGGTCGCGAGATGGCCGAGCACGGCGGCCTTGACGCGGTCGCAGTGCCGCGCCGTCGGGAGAGACGCGGTGAAGATGAGGTCGATGTCGGAGTAGGCCTGCGGGGTGTCGGCGAGGACGTGGCTGGCGGCGCCGCCGTTGAGGCGCACGTCGTGGACGGTGACGCCGGCGCCGCCCGCGCTCGTCGCCGTCTCGAGGCGCGCGCGCACGCCCGCCACCAGCTCGCGCAGGCGCACGTGCAGCGTGGGGAAGTTCCCGCGGCCATGTATCGGGACCACCTCGTCCATCACGTCGTTCAGCCGACGGACCTGCTCGTAGCTGAGCACAGCGTGACGCTCGCCACCGCCGCAACTACCCTCCGACGAGGTGTACGACGACTCGCTCTGAAACAAAATACAAGTTTTCATAAATAAATGGTACGCCAATAGTAATACAGAAACCTCTGGGTGCTCCGCGATGTCGAGGTCGGTCGCAAACGACCTAGATTGCTTCGAGCCGAACTGGTCAGAGGTGGTTCAGGATAAAGATCAAAGTCGAATAATGAGGAGACCACTGCTTATCAGTTCTAAGTTACAATACAACGAATTGAACGATACATTCAATAAAAAAACTTAAGTTCATTGCTGTTCTAATACAAAAACACTCTAGCCCCGAGTGCATGGGCGATCTGCGTGCACTGACTCATAGTACTGTGACCGAACGTATAGTGTCTATTGTAGGTACATCTATTGACGAAGATTTCTACTAAACACGCGATTGCAATGTTGTTTACAAACCAGACTTCAGTACTTAGTAGGATCTTTTGTCAGTTTGTATTTGCTATTGAATCCAAGTTTCTCATCCATTAAGGAAACTGCGTTAAGAAAGAGCGTAAATCATGATGGAATTATAGAAACTTATACGCAATTTGTCGTAACTGTTAGTAACGTGTGTGGACCTTTGACCGCAATATCTGAACTCTGGCTTGTGCAAGTGACCGTATAAAATAAGATACTATTTAAGATGATTACGGTTTATAGAAAGTAATAGAAATACAAATATCATTCTGAAGTGTACCTACCTATAATAATTTAGAGGATAAATAATATAGAGTTGCGTAAAAAATAACCGACCGACGAAGGAGACGCTGCGAATTCTCGCAACAATCAAACTCTAATTGATAAACCCAATGGTAGGATGTGCTATTTACACAAGTCATAACTAAATGGTATTTTGAAATATTAGTGCTCAGATGTTTAAATATAAAATAAAAAATTTCATAAGAAGTTAGCGAAACAATGAAATGATTAAATAAGACAAGCTAAAAAGTATTTTGATTAGCAAACTTTAACTGCAATACATCTCTAACATTAACTTAGATGCAAGCAAATATACATATAAAGATATCTTCACAAATATTAAATAGTAAATTACTTGAAAAATGTAATGATATTCATACAAAGGCCACCAGCAGCCGACCACACATTGTTAAATTGCATTCAAAGTGGAGTATTGTCAAGGTCTAACCAAATAGTGTGGAAAATACAATCATATAATATCATATTCATAGACCATTGTTACTTGATAAGCATTGAATACTTTAGGATTTTATAAGCAACGTTGCGTCAGAAGAAAGCTAACAATTGACAAATATTTTACATGTTTAATATCGTCTGCATTAATATAACATATGACCTGCATTAATACTGATCCCGTAGGAATATCGAGATCAAAAGTAGCCTTTGTTACTCCTCGATAATGCAGCTTTCTTTTTGGATGCGACATAGCGTGTATGTTAGAAAACTATTATCATAATATTGTTATTACTAAGTATAACATACACCGTGGAACTAATAATTATCAAAACTATATACGCACGTTTACAAAGATAATTGGCCTACTGTTATACAAACGTAATGTACCCACAATGGTCAATAAACAATGTTTTAACAATATCTACATAGGCACGTCTAAATACCTACTAGGTCCGGGTGGTCAGATCCTGTTCCATTTCCTCCGTTATCTGTGTCAAGAGTTATAAGTCCTACTTATGTTACTAAATCACGGATTTAGAATCCTGTTTGCATTTAGTTTGGACAAGTACCGCTTCGTGATTGAGGTATATTTATTGTCAAATAGAATTTAATTGAAGCCGTAAATATTTTGATTATATAACATATTTTGAAGAAAAGCAATGGTATTGTTTTCAAACAAGCACACAATAGGATTTGCATTAGTTTTATGTGCGTAAAATAGTATAGTGCGCACTTAGATTATTGTAGTAAACAAAAGAAATAAGGCTATTATTTCCTCAGAGGAAGCGTATAATTTCATTAATATGCAAGTGATATAAATCATTTTTTTATTAAGTCTTTGGAAAGTTTTCATATGATATTAGAATAACAAATAAGCGCTTCTTTTGTCTTTATCAGCTGATTTTATTTTGGGGAAAACCATTATTGTTTATCTATTTATATCTATATCTAGTGATAATAAGTAAATTAACGAATTACTTATAATATGTCAACTTCGTTCAAGGTGTTTTTGCAAATAAGTATCTTTAAAATAATTCGGGTAGAAAGGTGTTGACTTAAATCTGGTTTTGGAATATGGCCTCAAATTAAACCAATCGGAAGCCTTATCAATCATTTCCAAATTTAAATCTGTAAAAGTGTCATTGTCAGTGTCATGGATACGGCACTCTCACGATCCGAGCGCGGTGCAGTGACCTTGTTCCGGCGACCGATTAAAATACAGAATTTTATATTGTTTTCCTCGTTGATTTCAAATAGTTTGAGGTCATAATAGTGCGCAATCGTAACGAATTGTTTGATACGGTTCCGAACAGACTGTTTACAATAGAAATTGAATAATTTAAAAGTGTATAGGTAAGAAAAATACGTGTTTTTAAATAAATTATATCCACCGAACCACTGACGAGAATTACATCAGTGGCGTCGTTTGCTAGTTCTATTCGTCTAGTCAGTTTTTGCCGGTAGAAATCAGCTGAGCGCAAGGTTAGGCGTTGCATCACGTTTTCTTACTGGGAATCACAAATTGAAGTATCTCAATCGTGTGGAAACTAAACCATAGCATTGTTTCTTTGTTGTTTTAGAAGGAATAGTTGTCATTTATTGAAATTAAAACACTATTAGCTGGTATTAGCGTGGTTTAAAAGTGAGAGGTCATATTTAATTGGTCTGTATTATCTTGTGTATAACGATCTACATTCTTGATTTTAGTTTTATTTAAATCTATTTTTTTAATTTTGTTTTTTTTTTATGTTCGATTGCCTGCATTTCCTGACGTACAAATTATGAGATTTTCAAGTCTTGAGAATCTGTGTAGGTAAGTGTCTTCTAGGTTAGACTTCTACATGATTTCTTAGTCGATTTGGTAGAAATTGACTGACGACAATTCAACTAAAAAAACTATTGGGTTAAACACAATTCGACGAATTATTTTAGTCTAATTTTCAGTAAGTAAATGTATCTATATCTATAGACAGCATCGTCATTTGACATCATGTGTGACAGTTGTCAATCACTAACTTTAATATTACTTACTTACATAAAATAATCCTATTAACTTCGTTATTTACTTACCTATTTTGTATGTACTTAATATAATTATTCTCGTAAAGTCACGTTTTATAAATGGATAACAATAAATTCACGCGATTTTTTCCATAGATCGCAATTGGAATGGCGGGCTTTTGTTTCAACGACACTTATCTAATCTTTTATTACGTTTTAATTATTTTTATTGTTACGAGTACAACGATTGTTAGATTACTGTAATCGCTAGTACACTGCGTTATGCGTAGGTATTTGACTTTAAAAACACCGGTAGGTAGGTAAAAATATTGTTTTGATAATTAGGAGATGTTAGCAAAGATACAGAAAGAAGTGTTTGATTGATACTAAGTATTCAGAAATTTTGGGTGTTAGTAAAACTACTGAATCTATTGCCTTAAAACTATATTAATAGTAGTAAGGTAATAGAGGGTAAGAATCCCAAGTAAGAAAAATCCCACGGGATTGGTACTTTGATGCGGTCTCACCCGCAATCACAGCTGGTATGGTCAAAACACAATATTTTCTGTATCAATCAATAAATTATAAAGGAAAAAGAAAATTGGGTAGCATTTTCAATATAATAATATTATTTGTTTATTTACGTAGATATGTAATTCTCAAATTTCTTCATTAAAAATAAAAAATGCTTTATGTATTTTGTGGCCAAAGTCAAAGTTCGAAATGACCCCAGCTAAATGTCCTCCCAACGTCACTTTGACTAGGTATATTATACTACTACTAGCTGACCCGGCAAACGTTGTTTTGCCTTATAAATTATAGATAATTAAATTTTTCCTGAATTTTCTTTGCTATAAACCTCACGGAACCCGAGACCTTTCCAACGAATGCAAAACCGTGGAAATCGGTTCGTGCGTTCTGGAGTTATAGCGTCAGGAAGGAAAACCCGACTTATTTTTATATAGTAGATTACCTTAGAAATACCTAAATACCTAGGATACCTAAGAATAACTTAATTGTTATCTACAATTTAAAAAAACCGCAAAAGGAAATTGAAAGTTAAAAGCAAATAACTTTAAAATCCGGAAATTAATTTATACGAGTCGACTCGAAATATTCGTATTAGATTCGTTTGTTCCGTCTACGACTGCGCGTATTGGTTCCATTCATCACGCGAACGTGTATATTTATAACACATTTGTCTTCTGGTACAACCATTTTTACTAGATATTTGTTTGTGATCGAATTTCTTTTATGTTATCTAAAAAAGCTGAAGAGTTTACTAGAAATATTTTACAAGGAGAAATACATCAAATATTTCTAGTAAAAATGCCTTGAGCAATAAAAACATTAGAAATGCTGAAGAGTTTGTTTGTTTGTTTAGTCCGATTTGTGAAATTCTTTCAGTACTAATGGATAGTCCATTTATGAGGAAGGCTATAGGCACTATTATATTTAAAAAAAAAGGCGGACGAAGTCGCGGGCACTGCTATAACCAAATATAACGCAACGCGACGCGGATGTGAAATCACGTAAGAAAAGTAAATATTATTTTACAATATTTATCAAAACCGAAAAAAAAACAGTCATACGATCGTGTTTGGCTATTCTCATTAACTTATCGCGCCGATCTGTAGAATTAAAAAACAAAAACACAAAAAAATGGCGAGTGACAAGCTTAACATTGTTAGTTATTCTATTTTCAAATTGTTTACCACATGTCCCACAAAATGGCGGCTCAAGCACGCGCGTCATAATCTGTCTTACACAAACGTGACAATTTAGATACATTATTATACTAGTATTATGTGTAAACAAAAAGAAAATGATAATATATTCAATATCAGTAGGTTCAGGTGTTGCGTACCTACAATGAAAATGTGGCTGATTGTTGGGTTAGAGTCGCTATTTCACGGCCATTGTCATGTGATTGTTGCAAATCGCATGTTAAGTACTATCGATTAAGTTCCTTATTTAATTTAAAAAAATCAAATTCATTAAGATAGAAAGAAATTTGATAAGGCTGCCCTTAATAATACAATGATTAATAGATTATTTTCTTTTAAATTCCTTAATGCAACACTTTGACATGAATCCGATCCCAATAATCAACTTTTGAAATATTAATATTAAAATAACGGTTAAACAAAAATATGTAAAAAGGAAATTTCGTTTCTCAAAATCGTTTTTCAGATACCTAATTTTATAACTGTACTAATTAATTAGATATACATGATACAACATCCAAAGAACAAGCACCTATACTGAGTCAAATTCGTTTAAACAAACACACCTTGAAATGAAATCCAAACCATAAACTTGTATTTACAAACAGTTGTGTAAATAAAAAGCATTCGAAATTCACGTAACTAAAAAATATATTATATTTTTTAATAAACACACGAATATTTTATTCATAATATTGTCTTCACGCTACGCTCACCAAGCGCCGAGAAAAGTAAATGAGAAACCATAGAAATTCCGCGACAAAGCGGCGCCAAATTACCTGTTTAGAAGTTATCAACATAAGACTGTACACCTACGTTTTGTCCCACTAAATCTAGGCCCAGATTTGAATATCCATACTAACAATATATTTATTTACAAAAATGATACACTGTTATTAATTTTCTAACATGGATAGGCAAGAATTTTGTATTTTAAAGTTGGATATTTAAACATGAGAAACGAATAGACCATTTAGAAACGATTCCTACATATTAGGCATTCAAGTATGTTTGTCTGAGGTACCTACCTACTTGTATTTTATAGATCCAGTTCATTAATTGAACATATTTGGCTGCATCAAAATCAAGTCATTAACAGCTAAAGCTAGTCGACCTTGATTCAAGATGGCGTGATTGTGAGCCGTTCCTAATTCAAATCGAGCGTCAAAATCTTAAGTCTTATGTCATTATGAGTATTCGGATGTTCTAAGGACGAGAAATCGAATTTATTCAAATCGACACGACAACGGCGCGACATAATAAGCTAGACGTTAAAAATATGGGTAATATTATATTACTTCATTCCGCGGTTTCACCACCATAAGTCCCGATGCTAATGAAATATCGGTTTCAAAAGTAGCACTATGTTCCTCCTCTATAATGTAGTTTCCTATTGGTGAAAGAATTTTTGAAATCGGTCTAGTAGTTTCGGAGCCTATTTGTTACAAACAAATAAATCTTTCCTGTTAATGATATTACTAGCTGACCCGGCAAACGTTGTTTTCCCTTATAAATTATAGATAGTGGCCGATTCTCAGACCTACTGAATACGCATATAAAATTTCATTAAAATCGGTCAAGCCGTTTCGGAGGAGTACGGTAACTAATATTGTGACATGGAAATTTTATATATTAGAAGAAGATATTAAGACGAAGTCCTCTGTTGATTGAGCTGTGCATAATCGAGCAGGTTTTTTATAACATGCGTCCACGGCAAACTATGACAGCTATGCTCACTTGTTTGAAAAAAAAAAGTTGATCTAACTTAGCAAAACTAACTTAGGGTTTAGTTCGTTGGTGGTGTATATTCAGCATTCATCTAAGCGTCGTCAGTTACTTTTTCAAATAACTTGCTTTCATATTGTTGTTTGATCGAAATAGGTTTAACCTTTTACAAGGTAAGAGGTATGTGGATCAGGCGTTTCTAAATTAAAAATAAACTTGAGATACCTTCCTACTTTTTAGTCTATTCGAAACAACAAGCAAAGCTACTCGTATAAATTAATAATTAAAAAAATCACGCTACATTCCACGGACTTACAAACCTTACGTTCTAATAGTTCTATGCAACATTGTAACAAAGACGATTGACATGCGGTCTGCTAATGATTTCTAAAGGATATTATCAAGTATTGGACGGTAACCCACATCTAAAAAATAGCTAGACAATACAATGAATTCTACGGCTACGTACTTTCGATTTCGTGAGGCCAGTAATTAGCATGGCCTCGGCATACGTGCTGCGTAATACGGAACGGAACTAACTTGGGGAGCGACCGAAGCCGATCGGACAGTAGGTATACAATACGATGGACACAGCTACCTACATTCTCACTTTCTTTTATATATTTGAACAGGTTCGTATACCTTATTAATATTACTGACGGACAGTCGCTTACGTCAGCGGCTCGATCACCGAATTTCATTAATAAAATCAGTTTCGATTTTCGAATCTATTAGGTAGTCTGTCTCAAGTTTAGTTTGAATTTCGAATAGATGTCGTAGGTCTGTCTTAAGGTTATTTCGAATTTCGAATCGAAAAGGTATGTCTGTCTTAAATTTTTTTCGTTTGTCGAATCGATGAGGTAGGTCTATCTCAAGTTTATTTCAAATTTCGAATGGATGAGGTATGTCTATCTCAAGTTTATTTCAAATTTCGAATGGATGAGGTATGTCTATCTCAAGTTTATTTCGAATTTCGAATCGATTAAGTAATGTCTATCTCAAGATTTTTTTTCAATTTTGGAATCGATAAAGTAGGTCTATACTATAACTTTACAACCACCTGTTTTTAAAATAATGTTGTCGTACCCTTGACAGAAAAATAAATTAAAACTCAAACTCAAAACCCTCGATATTAAGTTGCCTTAAGATTTGTAACACGCATAAAACAGTAATTAGATTAAGGTTACAAGTGAATTAACAATTCAAGTAGCAATGGCTTTCTTATACGACCTCTGTGGAGCTAGCAACTGTATTTAATTCAATGTACTTAAACAGACAAGTTTTTTAATGTCTTTGTTTGTGGACTCGAGTTTGTAATGAAATCAATAAATTAAATGTATATGCTTTAATGATTTATTTTCAATCTATAGGTTATCTGTGTAGTATATTTATCTATATCTACTTATACATATTTATGTACTTATAAAATTCAAAGTCCTTTGATTGACTCAACTATATATCAACGCAGAGTCTAAACCGCTAGTCCTAGGGACATGAAATTTGGAGATTGTCTTTGTGGGATAATTAAACATAATAATTTAAATATTTTGTTTGTGAACAACTCTCGTCAACAAGCCAGTTGAAATTACTGGCGCAATATCGAGCTCCGTTAAAAAACAATTTAAACATGATAAATACCCCGTTATTTCATAATGTTTGTATTGAAAACAACCATGTATATTTAAAATCGTATAATCAATTGTAAGTTTTGTTACAGCCTAATCTAATAAATCTAATAATTTGTCACAGATTAATCTATACTTACTAATATTATAAAGAGGGAACGTTGGTAACATGTTTGTACCTATGTATGTATGTATGTATATTGGGGGTAATCTCCGAAACTACAAGACCGATTTACTAATTCTTTCACCATTATAAAGCTACATTATCCAGGAGTAACATATGATATTATTTATCCCGATATTCATACGGAATATAAAATACTAAGGTATATTTGAAAACGTTATGTCATTAACCGTAGCTTAAAAATAACAAAGTATTTTTACCAGAGTCATGGTCAAAGAGATAAATCCGCGAGATTACAGCAGAATTTAGGAAGTCCTGTGTTTCGAAACGATAATATCTGATAAACTCATGTTTTTGTAGTAAGGTTATTGAAATTAAGTTCATTAGTCTCTAGTAAAACAATTAATCCATTCAGATTTATCGCAGGACTGGATTTGAACCGGCGACCTTTGCGAACAGTCATCGCTATTGCTCAGCGAGTTGAATCGTGCCTGAGAAGAATTTTGGACACACATTGTTTAAAGATTTTATTTTATAAGTTTTGCAATTATATTTTTATTCAGTTTTGTAAACTTAGGTGAAATTTGACACTACTTTAAAAAAATAATACAATAGAATTACTAAAACCAACTAATGGGTAAGTAAATACACTATTTAATCTTATATAAATAAAATAATTAACATTGCAAAAAAATCCATTTAATCGAATAAGTCGTCTTTCAGCATTCCAGGTGCAAAACATTTTTCATTTGATGAAGTCTCGATCCCGCAGGATTTACGGGATCAAAACTACCCTATGTCTTTCTCCAAAGTCCTATCTATATCTCATAAAATTAATCAAAATCGGTTCAGCGGTTTAGACGTAACAGACAGAGTAACTTGGGCATTTAGTAGTTTTTTTTATAGTCTATGATAAGGATAAGTATTGCCCTTTACAATAATGATTCACTTTTCCTATTCAATTGGTCAGACTCAAACTGCTATTGAAATAAAAAAAGGTTTTTTTTATTGCAACATTATCCATTTGCGAGTAGGTAATCTAGATCCATCAAATTATCGCCTTTTATTATCCATTGTTTTAAGTCTTAAGTTTTGTACCTAGGTTACTTAGTATTCAAATAGATTTGAGGATTTTTTCTTGGATTTCCCGCGTGACCTAGAATTGTAATTGTAAATAGAAAATTCAATGAGCATCGGTTTAGGTTTTCGATTGTATTCAATCGTATCGGATTTACAGTTCCAAATCGTCAAAAAAGCTTGAAATTACAGGTAGGAAATCCTCACTGTTCAGTCAATTTTCAATCTTCTTTATTGACGTGTAACCTACTTCGATGAAAACAAAATTTGAAGATACGGTATATTCTAACATTGCGTATATTCGAAAAATGAGCTAGAAACACCTACATGCATTTTCATAAAATTATTGTATTTTAAAACATTTGTCTTTAAGAATGATTCAGACATTTGTAAATAAGCAAAAAGGTATTCTTATGGATGTCAAAAAAATAATCGCAGTGTGACAGCACGTGCTCACGCGGCAACGGTTCGACATACAACTGCGGCTAGTGCGTCAGCTAGACGCAGTTTTATCGTCTCATTTTCCGAGACGACGTACCGTATCTTTAGTTTTTTGTTTTAATCTAAGGTAACCTAACCTACCTAAATTCTAACAAATCAGTACCAACATAAATTATGTAAGGTATTGGTAGCATATTTTTAATCTACTTTGTTAGGCTAAAGTCGTGTATAAAGTAAGCGTCCGTGGTATAACCCACGTAAGTCCCGATCCCCTGTGAAAATCGGAATAAAAAGTAACCTAGGTGTTAAACCAGATCTCCAGCTATCTATATACCAAGTTTCATCGCAATCGGTTAAGTAGTTTTTGCACAAACATATTCGTTTACTCAATCAGAAATGCTTAGTAGGATTAAAAGATTTTATATCGATTCTAATATCGTTAATTACAACATAATTTTAACTTTCTAAGGGCATTACCGAGCCTTGCATGTGTAGATCAAGGGCAGGTTCGACAAGGTGCCGTCCAGCGCGCGCACACTTGCGTCTGCGCATACTAACTCTCTAGGTAGGTACTACGTACGCGTTGTCCCTAGTGAGGCAACCATTTGGCATCCGATTGGCCGTATTTAATAATTCTTCTAGTTATCCTTCACGTGATTCTGATTTGTTAGGGAGACGTGGTCTAAACTGCTAATTGTTAAAAGTACACAGCCAGCTTTGGTAGAAATATAAATGCTTTATTGTACCAAAATATAATATACCTTCTCAAATATTACAAGGAAAAACTGAAATCTATATAGCGTGGCACAATGGGCGGCCTTATCGGGCTGTCTCTTCCAGGCAACTAATTATGAATTTAGAAACACACACACTTTTAAGCTTACACAATTTTTGCCCATATTATTATAAGAACTACGGGATTAGATTTTTTTTGTAGAGAGTTTTAGATTTAAACTAGGTGACTCGGCAACCTTTGGCCTTAAAGGGAAAAAAAGGGTAGCTTTTTAGGAGGTAGCTTAGAATCAGTCCGGCTCCTAGTTCCAAGCTATCTCCCCACCAATTTTCAGCCAAATCGCTTTAGCCGTTCTTGAGTTATAAATAGTGTAGTAACTAACACGACTTTCTTTTATTGATAAAGAATATATTACCTTGACGACGCGACGTTTCTACAACGGGTTACACCGGGCCGTGGTCGCGAGAAGACGCGAAAAGGCGATGTTTAGACATAGCCGTCGAGAACGGGTTCAAATAGCTTCAAATGCGAGTAAAGTTGATCCATTAACAAGTTAGTTTGGTGTGAAAATGCACTTACATTGACACCGTTACACACAATCGTATCTGTCACAAGTTTCTAGGACGTTTTGTGATAACATACTTCATACTAATATGAGCATAGCAACAACATTTTTTTAACAAAAATTCTTTTTATGTGAAACATCTATCGGCGAGGTCAAACCTAAAAATTGTCATGGCGATACAGGCCGTGGCGACGCCTCGGCCACGCTATATATAATAACTGAATACACGAACGAATATCGGTTTAATCAACGGTTACAGTTTAATACGATAACGGGTGCACAATAACACAAGCACGGGTGCGTGCGGGTAATACGGCCTGTCTCTTAATACGACCCTATAGTATTTTATACACTCAATATCAACGAGGTTCTGATATAAACACGCACACTAAACATTAGGCGTTAACAATTATCACTAAATTAATTAATGAAACGGAAACGAATACGTGGGCCACGAGTCACATCACGAGTCACGAGTCACGCACCACTAGGCGTCTCGTCTCTATCACTGGGCGACCAAACCAGAGTTCGTCCTAAGAACAACTGCACTACTCACTATCCAGTACTCTGGCCCATGGCTACGTTCGATGTATAAACACATCCCGTTCCCGTTTCTAAGGAACACAACAAGGACTCTTCCTTGTTGTGTTCCTTAGAAACGGGAACAAAGAAAAACAAACTAAGAACAAAGACAGCTTTGTCTTAAAGTTACGATAAGAATTAATGTTGTTAACCCTAGCTCCCTAACCTTAATTTCGAGTAACGTTATCACTAACCATTCGTAAATTTTACGACGGATTAAAACTTCAATATCTAAATAATCAACCTTATTTATGACAATAAATGATCTTAATTAGCAGTCTTGTTTTTCATGTTGTAGCGGAAATGGAACCTCAATGGAAAGGCTGGCCACCGATAAAAAACTGTTGGACGTAAAAATGTCAAAGAGAATTTAGTTTAATCTAGTTCTGTCAAATATCGATTAATGCGAATTAGTAAAAATATAAAAAGGATAAATAATTCTACTACAATTGGATTTTCATTGAAACGCCCTAAATTGGTGACCCCGACGTGATCCAATTTAGGGCGTTTCAATGAAAATCCAATTGTAGTAGAATTATTTATCCTTTTTATATTTTTACTAATTCGCATTAATCGATATTTGACAGAACTAGATTAAACTAAATTCTCTTTGACATTTTTACGTCCAACAGTTTTTTATCGGTGGCCAGCCTTTCCATTGAGGTTCCATTTCCGCTAAAATGTTATCAAAATAATAATATAGTTTTTGGAAATAGCCTAATAGAACAAAAATTGCACATAGCAACAATATGCTTCCTGCAAATTGCTTTTTTGCGGACTGGTGGTTGTCATACGGAGATATATATAATGTATATCATATATTCAAAAACAATATTTTTTTAATATAAGATTTTTTTTTATAATCGAGAGGTAAGCAATATCCCACCAGTAACTGTACATTTGAACTAACTTCTTGTATGTACCTACTAGGTACTTTATAAATAAAACTTAGGGGAAGAAGAAAGGTAAGTAAAAAATATACTTACAAAATAATTTAGCATAAAATATATTGGTTGTTGCAATGAGGAGGAACACTAACTTTTTATCCCGGCAGAGGGCGTTGGTCGACTAATCTTAGGTTTGAATTAAGAACTGTCAAACAGGTGATTTTTACAACTCTCGGCGCCAAATTGGCCATATCGGTCTCAGACCGAAAGAAAAAAAAAACTCGGCGTTTTCACCATCATCAAAAAAAAAAGATCATCCGACCCCAGCGCCATCAGCTCACAGCTTTGCGTGTGCCACCCCATTAGTAAAAACATTATGCAGTTCTATATGTAAATGGAGTTTAGAAAAAAATAAACTAAAAATGACTCATAAATAAATTGTTTTCTTAGGTGAAGATACTAAAATATACGAAAATAACTTTTTGAAACTACGTAATTAGCTCTGCCATAACATTTATCTACCTTGAATCTACAATGTTTGCGACACTAAATGACTATTAAAATTCTATTATCTCATTTAAGCAAATATTGTTTTAGGTTGTTACTTAATGGTACTTCCGTTGCTGAAACAAACGCTGAAATTGTTGCTAAGCATTTTGTGGGCGTTTCTAACAATATGTGTTACAAAAAAACCACACAAAACGCGTGAAAACTCAAAATAATTACCCAAAAAAATAAAATACTATTGAAGTAGGAGAACAAATGTATGAAAGTTTTTAAGGGCATTTGGAAGTGTGGGAAAGACCCTTATTTATTACGCAAGTTTTGTCTTTCAATTGTAAGTATTACCTATTATGTGAAATAGATATGGATCAATGCAGAAGATAGTAATCAACTAATCACGCTAAATTAATGTATTCTGTTAACTTGGATAGTAATGAGACATCAGATGGCGAGTATATATCAGAAAGTAAATTAAAATTGGACCGGAAATTCCAAATTGTAAGAAGCACAACATGAAATCATCTTAATAGGTAGATCTTTATACTTTTATTTAGATACTTTTAAAATCATTTGTCTTTTATGTTCAGATTTCTGTGGTCTTTACTAGCCCAAATCAGTTCACGGATCGTGCTCAAACTTGACTCACAGATATAGGGATCTGGTTAAGGATCTAATGGGAAAAAGTTCCCATTAGAACCATAATATTAGATCGTTTATAAGTATACGCGGTGTTCCGATGATTAATTCGAAAGGGGGTTGTTCTAGAGGTCTATGCAAACAACTTTTGTTCTATATTTTTTGGAAATTCGAAGTAGTTTTCGAAAATTTTGAGTTAAAGTTTGCGTGAAAATCAGCTGTTTCTCAGAGTTTGAGGTCATTGGCCTTAAGGTGCCCTTTTATTTAGTCTGGACCACTACAAAACAAATTATTATTAAACATTATTTGCCTTTATTTACAAAAAGTAGCTGTTTTTTTTTCAATAATACAACTTTAAAATTTTCGAAAAAAAGTTCGAATTTCCAAAAGCTGTCGAACAAAAGTTGTCCGCCTAGGCCTCTAGAACAAACCTCTTTCGGCTTAATATGAAAGTATACTAATCATAAACTAATTACTAACCCCCCCCCCCTCCTACTAATTTAAATCTATGTAGATTTCAAATTTTAAGATGTCACTTAAAAAGCTCAAAGATCTAGCCTACTAATCATTAAATATCACTTTTAAATAAAACGAAGGCAATGTTCGTTCGGTTTAATTTGATCTTTAAATTATGGTAATAGGGTTCCGCCTCATAAAACTAGATACGAATCTAAATCATTTAGCAGTCACCGTCTATTGAGCAGGCATTGCATTTCAATGGGTAATGGATAACTAGATAGATTGATGGACCATAAAAATAACAATAATTAAAATAAAACTGGGCCGGTTAAGCTCAAAATACACGATGACACTTACACTGCAACTTCACCTAAAACAGACTACAGTGGTGTGGTTTAGATAAAGTGTAAGTGTTATCGTGTATTATGAGCTTTTAAAAAGGTATGCTTCTTTTTTGCGTGTCAGCTGTCAGCCAATGATATAGTAGTATCAGCCGTGCACACAGCAATACGATAGCTTCATTAACCTCTTTGACATCTTCCACTGCCAGAAAGATCGACCAAACGGGGGCTTCGGCAAATAAGCGTCTAGTGTATCTACACTAATCTACACTATCTGCACTAATATTATAAAGAGAAAAGATTTGTATTTTTGTGTGTGCATAAACTACTGGACCGATTAAAAAAAAATCTCTGACTAAAGCTACATTATCGAGGAGTAACATAGGCAACTTTGGATCCCGTATTCCCACGGGATCGGGACTTACGCGGGTGAAACCGCGGGACGCAGCTAGTAAAAAATAATTTACCTAAGTTAAAATAAAGTTTTAAGTATTGGGAAAGATAGTTGGAAGGAGTAATCATAATAATATTTATGAATATTTAAGAATACAAACATATTAAAACATGTAATTATGCTGATTAAATTTTGAAATGTTATTTTTACATTTGCAAAGAGCAGAGGATTATTTTATTTTGCAATTTTCTCTTGAAATCGAAAATATGACTTGTAAATAATAATTTTAATAATGTTATATCGAAATCAATAGGTATAATATTAAAACTTCTCACGTGTTTAATAAAAACCGGGGAAGACCGAGTCGAAATCGCGCACGTAGTTTTCCGTACCATTATCACAATGAAAATCACGTTTGTTGTATGGTATCATATATTATGTAGTTTTTAGTATTTGTTGTTTTAGCAATAACATATACATCATTAGTGAAAATGTCATATTTCAACATTCAACAACATTTCATAAGATACAGCCTGTTGACAGACGGACGGAACAAAAAAAAATCAATGAAATAAGTGATATTTAAATTCACAAACATTGAAATATGAATCAAGGATTTGCAGATAAATGAAGCTATTAAAAGTAATAAAAAATTGATCGTTGGATAATTCCAAGCGGAATTTAATCATAAAATAATTACGTACCCACTACTTATCATAAATGTAAATAAGATAAATTGCTTAATGTTAGTCAAATGCATGCAAACATCCTCAGGATGTGGATTTTACAGGTATTTGTATTCTATTGTTTCCTGTTTATGTGTACAACCTACTTACGTACTTTTCAAATTTCTTAATAGTCTCTTATAGCAATAGTCCCGATTCCGCGGGATTTTCTAAAAACCCATTCTTAGTGGATACCTACACACTACAAAGAACACACTCTACAAACTTCACGTCTTAAGTATCAGCGGAATTAGCTCAATCAATTTGAATTTAATATGTACCTACCTATAGATAGATTTAGAAAATAAAATCTACAAAAAATGAAACTAAATTCTTAAACTAGGCACAATAGGCAGCCTTACCACTGAGAGCGGTCTCTTCCAAGCAACCTCAGTATGAAAATGATCGCACGTATGATTTAAGTTAAGGTGCATTATTGGCTTGGGAATAGAAGAAGAATAATAAAAGGAAGATAGAAGAAACTGTTACACTGCTACGAAAATTCAAAATACTTAGCTAACGTACAAAAATGTTGCAGTATAAAACATGATGTAAGAGCATAATATAAGAAACAAAACGTGTATCCGATAAGAGAGCATGTGCCATTCAGGTGGATAGTTATGCGATAAGATAGTATTGACAACAATGCGCTAAAAAATAACATGTCAAGGGGACGACTATCTTTTAATTAGGTTCCAACTGTGTACAAACAAGATTATAACACAAGATAATAAAATGGTGGTAATTGCATATTATTTATATCTTAGGTTTAGTAAAAGGCGCTACAATGGCTAAAGCAGGCGCTATAACAGCGTTGGGGATGATATTACTGCTGCCCAAAATGAAGAAAAAACAAGGATTATAAAAAAAAATGTATTATGCTGCTGCATATAGATATTAATCATCAAAAAAAAATAGAAATAAAAAAAAACAAATTATTATTATCCATTTTTTGCCATTATACAAAATACGGAAACCTAAAAAGGAAAAAGATTTATTTATCTAAAAGCAACGCGATTGAAACCGAAGAAATAATTAAATTTCATACAGCATCCGAAAACCGAAAAAATATTATAGGCATATAGAAGTTATCGGTCTCCCTATAGACAACAATTCTTTGGAGATCTTCAGCAATCCCCAAAGGATTGGTGAATTTGTGATTTACATACCTATTTATAACATGCAATTAGCACTAGCTAAGTGCACTCACATCACAAGGTGTAGGTAGAAACGCAACATGACATTGATTAAGCGATTTCAAAACGTAGCGAGTGACCCACATTACAACTTTGTTCGTAAATATCGGGGCATCCGCAAACGAATGCTTCACTTCTTCATATCAAGGATCACGTTCTCACGATTAGTTCAGGGTCCAATAAAAATTTAGGCGCTATTTAGAACTTAGGCGATTCTAAAGGATTTATAGTCGCTACAACAATAATTATCATATTCTCATATAGTAAGCGTATTCTCGCTGCTATGTTGGCAAAAAGTTGTACATGCAACTACTGTATCGCCTTTAAATCGCCTTTGCTACTAATAAAGCTGTTATAGAACATAAAATGTAAGTTGGGTAGGTATCTAACAGGTTCGAATATTACTTACCTATCTTAACATCATTTATAAGTACCAACGTATAGGAAATGACGGCTATTATCTAGATATGCAACGAAAACTATATTATATATATAAAATTCTAAGTCCTGAATTGACTGACTGAACTAGATATATTTCATCGTACAGCCTAAACCGCTATTCCTAGTGACATGAAATTTGGAGGGTGTGTTTTTTGTAATGTGCTCTGTGACACTAGAAAAGAGATTATAGAAAATTGCCCGGGAGCGGGACATACCCGTGTCAAACAAAGGGACATTACTAGTAAATTCGTAATATGTTACCTATTAGTGCGCAAGGCATATTAGTTTGTAAATACCAAGGACTTAGGTTTTAGACAAACTCGTTCGAACTTCTAGTGTATAATTTAGACAGATAATTTGGCTTTTGCAAAATGTTAATATTAACATACAGGTTTAGCCTAGAAACGTAGTGTGAAATATGTTATGGAGGGTAATATTATGTATCTACTTTTGTACTTACTATGTAAATGGAAATGTACCTGCCTTTAATGAACCACTCTACTGTATTAGCTTCTAGTATTGAAGAGTTGTTTCAAGGAGTATGGCCGTCTACCTTGCGGTGTAAAATTAAATTCAGAACAAAAGATTTTGAATCTAAACATACAAAATTCAAAGTCCTGAAGTCATGAACTATATATCAAAGCCCAAATCGCTAGTCCTAGAGACATAAAATTTAGAGTGTGTTCTTTGTGGTATATCTACTATTTAATCATTTTTTTAAATTCTTGTGGGATCGGGACTTATGCGTGAGAAACCGCGGAAAGCTGCTAGTTCTTTATAATTGATACAACACTAGATATCTGTTTAGTTGATGCATGTGAATTAGAAGTGGCCACGCGCATACATCGTGAACGCATCGATCGGAGCAAGCGCTGCACGGTCAGGCGCAGGCGCAACGATTAGAGATAGGTATTGGCACGTACGGAGTGACGTCACCGCATTCTTTTACCATTTTTTCTATATATATCAATAAATCAATCATTTATTTGTGAAGGTCAATTACAGATAATTTAAATGTATTTGCTTTATTTACTTCCATATTAGTACGTGTTCTAATTATTGAAATAATATTTAGGTGGTTTGTTTTTTTAACGGATCAGGAACCATTTTTTTTAAATTTTGCATTTAATTATTGATCATAACCCTTTCTTGCGCAGATTTAGTTTTTAACCCAAGATTTAGACAAAATACTGTCAATACTGTATGCAACAAATAACAATTGATAGTCGTAAAATTGTAATTAACATTTTAAAAGCAGATAAATAATTTAAAAAATATTTTTATAGCTAAAAAGAAATAACAGAGATTCTTGGCGTAACAATGTTGTTACTATGTGCCGTGTAGCAAGTTTTCTTTGTATAAATTAAAATGTATTTAACATGAATAGACATCGCCATTGCAACGATAGCATGAAACAATTTATAATACAAGCCACGTTTACTAAAAACGAATCAAATTAAAGAAATATTATAGCGAAACATGCATTTAAACTAATAAAAGAAAGTGGTACTAAAAGGTCCTCTGAATGTACCCAAAAATGAATGTAAACTATATTACAATTTGGATTTGTACAAACACTTCTTAGGTTCAAATACCTATGTATTTAAAACCTGGCTCTGAAACGGTTCGATGGAATTTTCGTAGCTATCTAGTCACGAGACTCCGCACATGTCCGCTAAGCTAATCAAAACATTTTATGACACTATTGCGTCACACACAAGTCATAATATGATAATCTTGGTCATACATAAAACGAATTTTAATCTTCTTCTTCTTGCCCTTTTTGGGGATGGAACAGTAAGTCTTCTTCTATTCGACGACCTCTGTGGCGCGTCGTGCGAGAGCGCGACTGCAATGCAGGAGGTTGCGGGTTCGATTCCCGCCGGGTGCAAGTATTTATGCTTAAAAAATAAATATTTGTGTCTGGTCTGGGTGTCCTTCTATGTATAATATGTATGTATTTACAAAAGAAAAATAAATATAAGTATTATATCCGTTGTCTAGTCACCGTAACACAAGCTTAGTCGCTTACCACGGGGCTAGATGGCGCTGTGTGTTGTTCGCAGAATTTATTTATTTATTATTTATTATTTATTCTTCCCTATCAGCCGTCATTTCATGGTTCATCTCTTTTAGGTAGGTATATCCTGTCTCACAGAGTTCTACGTCTTTTCTTCCTTCTACGTTTATACTCATTACTTTTTAAATAGTAACTTTTGAGTGGCATTAAGATTATTGTACATTTTCCCGTAAATTTTCTACATTTTATTTTAGTCAAAAGCAATGTTTAAACTAAAAAAGATATGTGATCTGGATTAATATATCTATGAGATACAATCAAATCAAGCCACAAACAAGCGTGGAATTATGCGGTTGGCAATATTTGCTTGAATATTTACAATTGTATGATCAGCTGTTTTATAGTAGACACAAAAAAATATCAACAGGTGTTGTGAGGTCAAACTTTTCGAATTGTTTAAGTGAAAGTCATAACTTAACGCTATGGATAGTTGATGTGAGATTTAGAATATATTTATGCGTGTCCTCATACTGGCTTCTAAACATAACTGGACAAATAGTTTAAAATAAATCTTGGAATTTAATTTTTTGTGATTATTTGATCATGCTCACAAACCAAAACTGGCACCAAAATGGACGTAAACCAAAATAAACCAGAGGAATCTACCGCCATTTTTTTATAACCAAAATTTTCCTTGACAACCATCAACTTTCATTTTTTATCGAGTCAATACGATAACGGCTTAATGGACGAGATTTATTAATAGATTTGTAAATCGTGTCACTAATGAATGTGTGAATTTTCTCACGTACCGACGTGACTATATTTTGTAGTGTAGGTGTTTCAGTGTCACAATATCTGATAAGGCTGTACCGCTTCCGTTGACCGTTCTACGTTTTCTACTACGACGTGATATTTTTTAAACATTTTGGAACAAATTGGACTCAATATGCCATTCAGCGAGGAACGGCGCGATAACAGGCGCTAATCAACTCTTGACCACAACTGATATACCTAACTCTTTTGCAGTTGTGATATTTTTTTTGCAACAAAATGCTGTTTTGACCCGTTGGTTGGAAGTGAATACCAAATTTATATTCTAAGGTATACTCTAAGGAATCATTGTAAATACTACGATGTATTCTCTAATCGATTAGAAGTATTTAATCTCTATTTTAATTGATAAAATGCGCGAACGAAACACGCTGCCTCGTTAATAGTAATTGGTGACACCCACGCGTTGCTAATTCAGTTTTTTTTCTTGAATAAGGAACTGGCAAATTGCCGTGCGTATATACTGCCGGTGGTAGGTACATCGTAGTCACATGGACTTACCTTCATGTCATCGAGTATTTCGCATGCAGAGATCAGCGAAGCGGTGTCAGGAGTCACTTTGATGACGCCCATCTTGAAGTTACAACTTTTTCGAAGAAGAAATGTCCGACGTTGGAAACTGAGGGTAGTTAGAGTCAGCACGGAGGTCCGAAGGGGCCTTTTGTACGTGTGATTCTTGAACTAGACGGAGTATTAGAATTAAGGTGTAGTGGAATAGGAGTAACGCGTGATTCGGGTTATTTTTAGGCACACTGAGCGAGACGTACTCTCGCTGTGACCGAGCCGCGCGGACTGAAGTTTGAAGTCGCCGCGGACTTGACTCGCGCTAGTGAAAGGCGTCGTGACGTCACACGATAATGCCGACCCCCGCGCGCCCGCTACTTGTTGCTACATCACCTCTCTCACCCGCACTCAGTATTTAGAACTTCAATCTCTCTCCCTCTATAAATACGCGATAGGCTGCCTTTATTCTCAAACTATTGGAGTAATTTTCGAAGCGCAGTTTTTGGGTTATGTATTAAAAATATTTTAGGTAAATTATCGTATAAAGTACAAAAACAGTGGGTACCTATCTAAAATTTCGATTTTTCGATCGAGTAGTATCATTTTTTGCTTTTTTTTAGTGATCCTGTTTGACTACGAAACAACTCAAATTGATAGCTACCTGTTAAAAAAACGAATTTCGAATTGCTCCTAAACTTATTTTTCTTTTTATAACACTGTCGCTGTCAGCCAGTTCGAATTAAACCTTTAAGTTTTTAGTCGTTTTGTATGCAACACGTTTTGTGATTTTAATAATTTACGCATAGAGTGTAAAAAAAGTCAACCTTGACGAGGTTTTTACTTTTAAATTTGACTTTGGAATCTTATTATGTACATAGGAGGGAAGGAAGGGGGGGGGGGGGGGTTGAAATGACGTGTTGATGTGGGGGGCTACGAATGACGTAGAGGAGCTACGAATGACGTAAGCTCGTAGCGAAGGGCCCGCGCGCCCGCTAAGTGCGTAGGCCGCCCCGTAGAGGCTTCGTTGCTAGGCAACCACCTTGAATATAAAGTTCGGACAAACAAAGTTTGTTATCTCTTGTAAAGAAATATCTGTACCAAAATAGGAGCCATTTTATTAGTTATCAGAAATTAAATTTACGCTTTTGCGGTCTTAACTCAAAATAATTTTATCTTTATACCGTGAAAAGCATTTTTATTTTAGCACCCTTTTAAGATTAGAAAACTATGTACATAAGCAAGTGTCTTTTAAGGAGCGACTAAGCTGATTATAGAGACGTACCTATAGCAGCAGTGATGTATTTATTAATGCTGCTGTAGCACTTACAGCTACTATAGCGCTATATTTTTGACTTACATCCTACCTTTCATCTTAATTTACTTTTCGTCCATCTAAAGGTTGACTGGTAGAGATCGCTTTAAGCGATAAGGCCGCCCATTGTGCCACCTAGATTTAAGCTGTTTGTTTTTCTTTAAATTGTAATTGTAGGTAAAACTTATATTGGTGTTGTGTTACAATTAAGAATTGATCTTTATATCTATCTGTTTGTTTAAGGCTTTGTTGGAAACAATAACACTATCATTAAACCTGTGGGTGAGACATGTCATTGACGAAATCAACATACGTATATTAAAGCCGGGTGGCACGATGGATGTAAGTCGACGTGACGTCACTACGTGCGTTGGTTGTAAAAGCACTCTGCCAGTATTTTGGGCACAACTGCGACAATCTCTGTCGTAGTTACCAATACCTAGTAGAAAGAAGTAATAAAGAACTTGAACTTGAATAACAATGCCTTCCTTCCCTGTTTTCTGAAAACGTGCTTTGACAAGTCATTGTGTCATTTTTTCTACAACGTATGTGAACTTTCCTACAAAATAAGAGACCGGTAAAGTGCGGGCGCAATAAGAGCGCCGCGAAGCGCCAAAATTACTATCTAGGTAACCTATACGAAGGTTTTTTAATTTAAGACTACCTACGATCTGACGTTTTGGTTCTTTGTATTTGACATTTTTTTCTTCAGGAAGATGTGTCAAAAAGTCAAATTAAGTCAGTCAATAAAATAAATAAATAATGTGTTTATTTACCAAAACAACTTAAATAACAAAAAAAATATTATACAGTGGATCCCGCACTAGGACTCAGGGTTGGTTTTTTACCCATTGGGTACGGAACCCTAAAACGAATTATACAGCTAACATTTTTGTTTCACCATTTTTTTTATTGCGTCTATAGATAGTTCAAAAGGCTATTTTTCATTGCTATTTGTCCTCATTGACCTAAATATTTGGCTATAGTAGGGTCGATAGGTATTTTCTCCTTTACACGCAAATGTTTACGTTACTTGTAGGTACATAAATATGTTTATTTTCAGTTTGCTATAAATAATTCATGAAGGAAGATATCAAAGGCCGAATTGTATAGAAAGTCGGTACTTTTCAGCGTATACTTCAAAGAATTGGATTATCATACGGAAAACAATCAAACGAAGGAAAAACTTGTCATTTTATTACGATTCCTATTAATAAATAGATATATCTTTATTTAAAAAAACATATGTAAGCACATAAACAGATTTACGATTATTATTAAATAACGTGTGTATTTTCGGTGTATTTATCAAGTTCAAATTTGTTTTTTTTACCGAGCTCGCTATTTCGGCAGTATTTTCAACTGGCTTATTCGCGAGACTATACGCGATAATTGTAATGTAAATATAGATTTAACAAAATATCACAACTCAATCAATTCTGAAGAAGACACCTAACCTAAGTATAAGTTCTGGAAAAGTTGATAAATCATATTTTGATTTTATATTGTTTTTTGAGGTTTCGGCTACATGTAGGCCGGTGTAGCCATTAAAAACGTGTCGTATTTCGTATTTTATTTTTTGTAGTTCTAGCGATTCATATTTTCTATTTTAACTTGTTAGTAAGCTAGTTTTCAAAAAATGGTGTAATTGTCTATTTAAGTTACTATAGTTATTATTTATCTATTTATTCTATGCTGCAATACAAAAGGCACGTATTTAACCTACTTACTATTTTATTAAACTGTTTATCTCAACTTACAACATTTGTTTAATTTGAATGTGTAGTATAAATGTATTGCGCAATCGCACCGATAGGATATTATGAACAAGTAGATCGGAGTATGAGTGTGGAGTGCGGGTTCGAATCCCGACGGGTACTGAAGTTTTTGAAAGCATTTTTTCAAAAAAGCAGATCGAAGTAGCTCCAGCATACCTATAGAAGATATTAACATCCTTATTATTAACTTTGGTCCTAAGTCGGATTAGCTTGACCATGTTTTTTTCATATTTGCTAACTTGTTATGGGTGTGTCCGATAACGAACAAAGAGCGTTTTTAGGAATAAGTAAACTTCGCTCATCTTTTATTTCTCTTTTTGTATTTAATTTTTTTTTAATTGTTCGGATTCAATTATTATTTCTGATTCAAAACCGACGAATAGAGAACCTTCTCATTTTCTGAAATCTGTTAAAAAGAGGCGTTACAAGTTCATTCAGATCACATACATATTAGTATCACGGACTACCTTCTATATCTGCGTCATAGTTCTACTACGTCACAGACGTCGCTATATGTTTTATTTATCTGTTTTTAATCTCAGATACATATTAACATGAGTATTGAATATACCAGACAAAATAAATAAATAAGATAAAACTACAGTCTACTAGCACCGACTACTAGATAGGGCAAGTGCCCTTACCGCATATCCGTGTAGATCCCAATTTATTTTTACATTTTCTGGTTTTTCACAACAATTGATACTCTTTTGCCTGTATAGAGATAAAACACCTGTAATATATAATACGCACTATAGAGTTCTAATTAGTTGAAACATAATAGGTAAGTAGGTATAGTGAGCGGCACGAAAGATGAAAAGTTTTGTCGTGGAAGGGGAAAGTTCGCGCAGTACATTTTACATGCGCTTTCTATGAAAAATCGACTTTTGCGCATCCGCCATTTTGTTTCTTGATTCGTGCCGCGGACTGTACTATAGATTAACACACATTAACCCCCTTACTTAGAAACAATGACTAACAGATACATAAACTATGTATAGTTTGTCTTTTACTGTAATATGAAGTTGACAGACAAACGACTAAACTTACATAATTTAGTCTTTTTTGACAAACCAAAAAATAAAATAAAAATCCTATATTATACTAATTTTCTGGTTTTAATTGTCTTTATTATTTTGACATTTTATCAATGCCTAACGTTTTGAGATCTTTACAGGTTACTCTTCTTCAGGGTTCTTTTGTTTTCATGATGTTGGATTGAAATTAAGCTTTTAATTTAACCCCGTGGCGTTTATTACATTTAGCATTGTTTTAATGCTCAACGTTTCGAGATCTTTAAAGGTCTCTTCTTCAGGATTTGCTGAATTTTTGTAATTGTTTTCTAAGTGATCCCTATTTATATTTTGTACTAAAACATACATTTTGATGTATTGCCTACATTGCTGTAAGTAAACTATATATATTTTAGTTCTACGAACAAATACCTATTTGTGCACCTACCAAGCTATCTATAGGTAGGTTATTTAAGAGTGTGGGCTCAGAACTGGTCTACAGCGAGATCCGGATCGATTCCAAGGCCGTTATATGACCTTCGCGGACGAACGCAATTAGATTCGGTCAAGCTTTTGTTTGAAACGAACTAGGTGAACTATATCTACTTGTTTATATAGGTATATATACATAGGTACTTGTTTACATACCTAGCTGTGATTGATACGCCACTTAATTTGTGGATTTATCTGTACAGTGGTCTATCCATACCAATTAAGAGCCTACTTATGTACATTGTACACTTATCCAATCCTTCCTGTTTCATATTGTGAAAGGTTGTGTGTAGATCTATATCTATAGTAAAGGTATAAAGAGAGAAGACAAATATAAAGTAATATTAAAAAGAAGAGTTTGGTTGTTTGTTTGAACGTGCTAATCTCAGGAACCGCTCGCGCTGGTCCGATTTGAAAAATTCTTACAGTGTTGGATAGTCCATTTATTGAGGAAGACTAAAAAAAACAGACGAAGTTGCGGGCACTGCTAGTTTAATGTATTTTGCGATGTGTCGCAAAAAGTGTGAAAAGCCGTGTGTTTGCGATACATTTTGGTTCCCTACAAACCAATTTATTTATCTTTGTGACATAAAATCTGCTCCGAACTGTTCCGAAGAAGTAAAATTCAAGCATCCTGTAAACACATGCTTTTGTTGTCATCGAATGAGAAAATCGAGAGCCTCCTCACTTGAACTGAGTTAAGGCGCGTGTTTGCTTTATTCTCAATTCCTTTTAAAGAAGATTTCGAAGCTGGGAACACTTGTTTTTAGGGTTCCGTGCCCAAACGGTAAAAACGGGACCCTATTACTGAGACTTCGCTGTCTGTCCGTCTGTCACCAGGCTGTATCTTATAAACCGTAATAGCTAGACGGTTAAAATTTATAACAACAAATAATAAAAAACAAAATAAAATTACCCAATTGTGATAGTGGTACGGAACCATTCGTGCGCGAGTTGTGGTCTTAATCTTAATCCAGATCTCCAGCTATCTGCATACCAAGTTCCATCGCAATCCGTTTATTAGTTTTCGCGTGAAGGAGTAACAAACACACTCTTTTACTTCCTTACATACTTATTCACAACCTGTAACATTTCTAATTTTAGTAGAATTCAAAAGATGTATTTTACGAACCCGGACCCCGGGCTCTCGAAGCGAACCCCGGGCGGTCGAGAGGGATGCAACCGAGAACATCGCTCGGATGATGATGAATAGATGGACCTATTTGGGGACTCTAGCATGCTTCCTAAACAAACTCACTATTGACTGACTTATCCATAAAAACCTCATGTCATTAATTCCGGCTTGCTTTTTGACGTCAGCATTTTGCACCTGCACCTGCTCATCGATCACAACATGTCACGAAATGTACGCTCAATCTCGTACGTATCAACCTTCGTCTGACATTGGCCTACTTTACATCTATACTTTCAATTTCGGTAACTATAATAATATCCATCTATTTAATCTAAGTTAGAGTTAAAGGTGGGTTCCGATATAAAATTGCAATTCGTTTTATTTATGGCAGGAGATTGAGTATTGTTTTTTCTACAAGACCGTTATAAAGCGTTTATAACTAGGTATAAGTACTTATAGAAATACTTTCTTTAGTATTTTTTTTTAATTTAGCACTACATTTGGAACAGTCTACGGACACGAAATAAGCGTTTCCTCTTTCTGCCTGCAGCAGATTTGACAATATATTGGCGACGTAGCGCAAAGAAATGCCGTAAATATAGAGAGGCTCATTCTGGCGTGCTAGATAGAAGAAAAAATACTTGGAAACAGAAGCCCAAAACGTTGGTCCTAAGTCCTAACAGCTGAAGATGCCAGTAAACATCGAACTGCGGCTGAAGACTGTCTTGATGAAGTCACGATCCTAAGCTATGTGTGCCCGACTAAGAAGGCGGAGGAGGACCAGTCTTCAGATTTAATTTGAACAAAACAGGCTGACCTACTGTTCGTTACTAAAACGAATCGTATTTTGTAATATATAAACTCAGTCGTATATGTCCCAAGAAACAAAAATATGTTACATATAAACTTTATAAGCGAGTTGACGCCTCTAAAAAGTCCATGGAATGAGCTCTATATTAATACTGTAAGCGCTTATATCCTCGAGAAAAGGCGCACATTAGGTGGCTAATGAGTGATGTTGTGGTGATATACTAGCTCTGTTGAATTACATCTAGCTTCTATAATAGTGATAAACAGTCACAGCTTCCCACTACTCTGTGATAAAATAATGATAAAAAGGTCTTTATATCGGAATGTGGCGTTATAATGGTCACCGAGACCACATTACAGAGCTTTTTGGCTCTAATCCAGTGTCAAAAACATCAATATGGGACAAGAGAAAAAAAACTTTGGCACAAAGAAAATCTGAAACTTATAAGAAACTCTTTGGTAAGTCAAGCCAGACTGGTATATTTGACAGACAGGGCGGCCATTTTGAATTCCATACGACCTACTCGATTCCCTTGTAGTTTTTGAAACACGTTTGTTGTATGGGTATCCCTCTTAAATATTTGTTTTATTTTGTTTTTAGTATTTGTTGTTGTAGCGGCAACCGACATACATCTTCTGTGAAAATTTCAACCGTCTAGCTATTACGGTTCATGAGATACAGCCTGGTGACAGACGGACGGACGGACGGACAGACGGACAGACAGACAGACAGACAGACAGACAGCGAAGTCTCAGTAATAGGGTCCCGTTTTTACCCTTTGGGTACGGAACCCTAAAAAGGACGATCGAACATATCGCAGTTCGGAAGTCAAATGAAACAAAAAAACTGTCAGGAGTGTTTACCACGGTGAGTGTTGTGTTTTTATTTATATAAAATGGCGTGCGCTAACTGTAGAAACTTAAGCATGTGTCGTTTCACGATTGTAAGGTGATAAAACATGCGGTTTGAATTATACTGAGTAACTATTAGGTTATATATGCAAAATTTTTAATGCGCCTCAATTTTGGCATAGTTTTATTACAAAGTTTAAGTAAAAATTTATATTTTTTATCATTGGACACATTTATATCACTAGTTGGTGCTATATGAGATTGCTTTGTCACTAATAGCGGCCATGATAATAACGTGTTTTGGGAATTGGGGTTCCCTAGAGAAAAGCAGTACCGACTACAGTAATCGTCATTGTATTTTACTGTTTATTTCCTCTCTTTTCCCAGTTACTGTTACACGTTACATGAATACACACATCGCGCGAAAGCTGCTAGTGTGATGGGATCCTTTGCTTCGGGAGCAATCCGGAGGGGCCTTTTTGACTAATTTTTTGTGTTTGTTTTTTTGTTTATTGTTATTGTTAGATTTCTTTTGTATTAATTTTTTTTTATTTGTGTTTGTTTATTCTGTGTTTTCTTTTCTTAATAAATGTATGTAGTATCTAAGCATTACTTCTAAATAAAAATTTAATTCGTTTATACACACATCTACTTTTATTATGTATATGGACGTTGACTGTTTTTTGACGAAGGATCATCTGACCCTTAATTTGTTGGAGTGGCCGTGGAAAGTAACTCATTTTACACTATCTGAAAATTGTGTTGGTTGTGGACACGTTAATAGTGTAAAATTGCCGAAACACTTCAAATTAAAAAAAGAAAATATAGCTTTATTAATACATTTATTTTTTATTTTTATTTAATTTAATTAAAAATTGATTGATTTCGTCTTCACTAGAATAAAATAACATTGCATTTTCTACGGAACCCTCACTGCATAATGGAGGCAACAGATAATAAAAAGGTACAGAAAAAAACTGATGTAACACGGATAAGCTGTATAAGTAATGAACTTACTAACAATCTATTACAGTTTAGCACAATAATTTCAATTATAAATTCATTTTGACACTATAAAAATCTAGAACTATAAGTGTTCTGAACCCGCTCTCAGAAAGCTCCTTAGCATTATAAAGAAGTTAAAATGTCAGATCTATAATGCCTGAACTATACAAGTGAACAAGAGAATATTATATAATCAATTAGAAATCAATATAATCAATTATAATCAATTAGAATTTTAATGACATGTCAAAGAGATATCTTGCTAATATCCGAATGAATAAACGTACTTTGATTTTTGATTTTTAGAAACAAAAGGTGACGTGATAACATGTTATAGCGCCAATCTGCTCTGCGCCGCCGTCAATGCATCACTAAACTATAAAAGTTACATAACTGAAATAATTTTGCTATTTAGACCTATAGCCTCGTTACTGGACAGCAGTTATAGAGACAAGCAGTAATGAAACGGTATTATTGAAAAACATTATAATGCAGCTTCAAAGCTGTAACTTTATTAGTGACATAAAGCACTATATCATTAAATATGTTACTAATTGGCTTATAGAGTTAAATAACAATATAAATTCAGATACATCGCAAAAAGGCGATATAAAGAATCTTATAGAGTCTTTGTGTCACTGTTTAGAGTTATAATTTTGGATTTATATCTCTCTTTGTTACTTGGGTGTATTGCCTTCATTCAAGTTGTGATTCTAAATGTAGTGTGCCCTAAGGCTGGACGCACCTAGGTTTATCATACTTGTAATGAGAAATATTGTTCTTTGGGAACTCAAGCATGCACAACTCATAGGTGAAGGCAAGAGATCGGAGATTGAAAAATTTACTTCGTTGTTATTTATAAGGACACTATTGGTACATTTATACACACGTCGCGTAGAATGAAAAATGCTAATCGACAGAGCATTATTTCATCGTTAGGTTCGAAATCTGTCACGGGAGGGTTTTCGATGATGCATTTTCTCCTTGCAAAATATTTCTATGGAAAACAAATTTTTATGAAAATGTGGGTAGTTCGACTTCGTAGTATACAACTAAGTCGCTTCCCGCTCTCTGTCCGTCTGTCCCTATATGCTTAGATCTTTAGAACTACGCAACGGATTTTGACGTTGTTCTTTTTAATAGATAGAGTGATTCGAGAGGGATGTATATTACATATCCGTGCAAAGCCAAGGCGGGCCGCTAGTCAGGTATAACTAGAAGACGATGCATGCTACTCCAGTCTCCTCGCGACCAAGACTGTTGTAACAAAGTGGAAACATCGAGGTTAGAAAATTTTAAGCTAGACTCGCTTTTAGAAAGATTAAGAAGATATGTAACTGTGAAGATGCGTATCAATAATTTAAAAAGTTTACCCAAGTTTTGTTTGTACTCGTGTCAAAAAGTCATCTACGTAATAAACAATATTGTTATATACTCAGTTACCTAACTGTAAAATAAGGTAATCTACGAGACCGCCATGGTCAATTTCATTATTATGGAAAATATTATGGTACTCACTTACATACTTGTATCATAATTCACAATCATAGTATACATACACGCGAATATATTATGTAAAACATTGACTGATTAGATTGTAGCATTACATATTATTCGTAATTTAGTTAGAAAGGCAAAATGAATATAAATGAACTAGGTAGGTACATACAAATATTATAAAATAACGGGGTATTTGCCATGTTTAAATTTGCTTTTGACGGAGCTCGACATTTCGCCAGTAATTTCAACTGGCTTGTTCACTTAAAAACGCTTGAAAACTTAAAAACGTATTGGGGATACCATATTGCCTTTAATCAAAATATTTCAGGGATATTCAAATTGAAACTTACCTACACCGTACCTTATTTATCTATATTTTCTTAAAGCAACTTATTGTTGCTAACTGAGTAACAGTAGGTATAAGGCAAGAGATAACCAAAGGTGATTCAACTGTTGGTTTACAAAATGTTTATAGTAATTTAATGCGAAAGCAGACTGTAAACTTCAAATCCGCGATAAGGGTACCTATTTCAAAAGTTTATCTACAGTTCAAATCATATGCGGAAAAATTAGTTTATAGGTAATATGAAACGATCGTTCATTTGTTTTTCTTAGTTTTTCTCGTACGTACTTCTACGAAGTGGAACTCAGTGAACCTTAGAGTCTTCAAGTCTAGGGTGAATAGGTTTCGTCGTCGTTTCCCATCAGGTAAGATGAGTGCAAATGCAAGCCCATGGAGGGAGCAGGAGGAGAAGCGACAAAAACACAGGAGAAGAAGGTGATTGGAGATTTTCGAAGGTTAGAAAACCAACCTTTTAAATCTATCGTTCGATCGTTCAGTCTGACATCTATATTTATCAATACATCACAATATTTATTTAACATTGTATGTTTTTGAGGTTGACCACACGTTATCATTTTGCGTAGGCAAATTGGTTTACAAATCAGTTGCATTTTATTTGTTTTAATAACTTGATACAGTACATTGTAGCCGTGTGAACAAACAGCAAACAACTTTAAAGTTTTATTTACAAATAGCTGCCCCGCGGTTTCACCCGCATAGGTCCCGATCCCGTATAAATTTCGAAATCTCTCTTATCAGAAAATAGCTTTCTAATATCAGCGGCTTAGGCTGTCCGTTGAGACATCAGTCATTCAGGATAAAGCATTTTATAGTTGTAGATTAAATGTAAGAAAAGTGACAGTCTCTTCCCGTGAGACATGAGGTGGCCATCATAGAACAGTGACGAGATAAAACTTAAATACTCTCTAAGGTATAAATATAAAAATTACGTACAGTCAGGTTAAAATGAGGCTTCCCACCAGAAGGTAAGTATTTTATGTTAAAAATGCGATGTTGAAATTTAGACTAAAAGTTAAACAACTTTTTTCACACGAGGAACTCCTGACATATTATTTTTATCGATGATGTTCTTGGCAATTTTTAGCTTTTTGTAAATTATCATCATCATATTTCCGATAACTTCTTCTAAGCCACTGAACGGATTTTGATACGGCTTGCATTACCAGTTTGGGTATTTTAACGGGAAGTTAATTAAATTAGGCACAGTAAGTAAGTAAGTTAAAATAGGTAAATGATTAACGGGTGGTCTGCTTGTGTACTTACAGCCATGCATAACCGGGGCGGGTTGCTAGTCTATAATAACATTAACAAAATAGTTTGGCAGTCTGTCCCGGATGTAGGACGTCCTTGTAGGGCCGCCTCGGGGCCGTACTCCGATGTAGGTACCTACTTGTAGCAGTAGTTACATTTTATATGTATCAACCAAGTAGAGTTCGCAAAACATGTTCATAGTTACGAGTACAAACTATGTTATATTTAAAATATTTTCAATTTGTAGGTTATTAAATTTAATACCATTAGGCAATTAATACTCTTACAACTAAACATAAATAAAACAAAATTACAACACAATTTGAAAATAATAACCTACACATTGTGTTAACACATTGAGAAAATGGGTTACAGTTTAAAAAAAAATAAGGAAATCAAATATTTTTAAAAGTTTTTTTTTTAAACAATGAAAAGCCTGTTTTAAAAGTTGTATTTCTTCGCTGTAAGCATAGCTATAGCTAATCTCTAGACCAGAAAACCTTGTTTCCTAGGCCGATTTTGATAAATAGTAAGATAAGATGACCGATTTTGATAAAATAAAATACATTGAATATTTAGAAATAACTTACTCTTTTTTAAACCGATTTCCAAAAAAGGATGAGGTTATTAATTTGGATGAAAGTTCAAGTTTTTCTTAATTTGTTTCTTAACCGCGAGCGGAGCCGCGGTGTACTACAAGTAGATAAATAATTGACTTGTATATGTAACGCCTTGAATTCTTTAAACCAAAACAATAATTATAGTAAATTCATAAGGAAATTAAAAAAAAATTACATCGTTAAAGTAAGGACATACAACTTAACAGGTTCTATTCGAACTGATTCATAATATCATAATAACTAATTATAACTAACTTACGTTTTTGAACATTCTAATAGGCGTTACTACAAGTATTCGTGTTTTTTTTGCGACCATTACTGAGCTAATATGTTGTTGTGTATGACAAAAAAACGTTAATAGTTGTGATCTAGTTATCCTTCTGTGGAATGTGGGCTGTTCCGGTGCCAATCAGATATTTTAATAACGTGTTAAACTTTATTAGTTTCAATCACTAGGTGTGGCTATCGGCTATACTTAGGTACTTGCTTTGTAATTATTATGGTATCTTATAGCTTAAGAAGCTAGTAGAGGTTAAGTTTTTAAAACAATCTTAATCGAAATTAAAGACATTTTCGGTTTTTATCGCGTGGTGTTTATTACTTTTAGCATTGTTTCAACGCTCAACGTTACAATCCTGAAGAAGGGACCTGTAAAGGTCAAAATTGTGTTTAATTTTAAAACAAAATCGCGAAAACAGAAGAAAAATCTACAAACTTAATCAATAAACTAAACTACCTATAGGAGATTTTTATTAAGTCCCCTATTGACATTATAACCCGTAAATTACCTTCATCTGGTATATTCCAAACCCAAGTTATGAATTTAAAAAAAACCGACGAAAAAAATAACTAAGCCTAACTCTGAAACATCTCCGCCAGCTTCTTAACTATACATTTCCAAATATTGTGACCTTAAAATTACATTTAGTACAATGATAAAAAAACCAACAATTTATTATTTAGTAAGCATCTATATAATTAATATTTTTATTGAACAGATCAATTTAAAATCATTAAAGCCACTATAAAACTTATGTATACTTGTTATGCGAACAGTACTTACTTAATACTTAACAACTTGTGGTTGTCCATCAATCAGTGGAGAGATCATTTAGCTCATCGCAATCAATTTGCAATAAGCAAGTTGCTTTTTATTCATGGTCCTTGCAAGGTCGGACGAGATTGCAAATTATTATTCTGTTACAGATTATATTTTTATTAAAAGTGCAAGTCTTAGGGTTCCGTGCTGAGAGGGTAAAAACGGAACCCTTTTTATTAGGACTCCGCTGCCAAGAAGTCCCCTAGCGACCAAGACCATTGTAACATGGTTGAAACGTCGAGGTAAGAAATTAAAAAATAATACGCGATTAAGAACCGGGAAAATGTAACTATGTTATGAAATCGTGTGAATTTCAAAAGTTTACTGTGCTGTCCTGTCTTGTCTGTCTGTCTCCAGGATGTATCTCATGAACCGTGATAGCTAGACAGTTAAAATTTAAAGTTCACTGATGACGCATTTCTGTTGCCTGTAAAACAACAAAATCAATACCTATTTCAGTGGGGCTACAACACAACAAACGTGATTTTTTTAGTGATATTTAATTTACTTTTCAAAATAATTACTATGACTTTGCAGTTCGTGTGAATTATTTTTCGTAGTTGTTTTTAACCAAAATCGGTTTTTTACATAACTACGAGTGTTAGTAAACTGGACGACGGCGTATATAATTGCCGAATTATGAATTTGCCAGTGACATGGTCATGGTCACATATTTATAATTTCAGAAGTATTCTAACTTAGAAATAATTAATGGGTTGATATATACCTTCGATCATATATAAACTATAGATACACGGTCCCATACAAAACCGAAATCAAAAATCGGCACTACTTCAACGCTTACTTATACGGACATAGTACAGTTTAATGTAAACCTTAAGCACTGGGCAATAAGGTTGCAAAACACTTATGCACGACTGACAGCGAAACAAGGCATATCGGCTGAAGTATGCCTTGTTTTGACGGCTCCATTTCTAGAGCGGCGACCGTGCATCTATAGTTTATATATGATCGAAGATATATACCATTAAATTGTATAAGAGCGCTTTATTTCATGTAACTTGTAAAGGTCTTTAGCCAGTGGAGTTGAAAAGTTGTCTGAGCTGATAATGACATAAATATGTTTTATTTATTTTTAATTTCTATAATGATTTATGGCTTAAATGAACATGAAATAAAAGAAGTAAAATAATAAATTATTTAATTACACTGATGTTTTGACCATCTAGGTATATAATGCGTTAAAAAGCGCAGATTCTTTCTATAATTATTCCGACATGCATTAAAGTTAACCTTTTTATTAGAACATAGCAGCTCCCCGCGGTTTCACCCGCATAGTCCCGATCCCGTGGGAATATCGGGATCAAAAGTAGCCTATAGCCTTCCTCAATAAATGGACTATCCAACGCCGAAAGAATTTTTCAAATCGGACCAGTGGTTCCTGAGATTAGCGCGTTCAAACAAACAAACAAAAAAACACACAAACTCTTCCGCTTTATAATAGTAACTAGCAGTGCCCGCGACTTCGTCCGCGTAGAAAAGTGACTTTCAGGATTTGTTTATTTATTTCTTCTCATCTGAGCGATGTTTCCGGTTGCATCTCTCTCGGGAACCCGGGGTCCGATAAACCCCAAATTCTTTTTTTTTCATTTGGGGTCGGCGCAGACGGTAAGTCATCATTGACCGTACCTGCTGCAATTAGATTTGGCAATGTTTTTACGGCCGGCCGCCTGCCAGACACCAACCCTCTTAGGGATCAAGCAGTTTATCCGCCACCGCGCGGGGAGTACTTAAGGTTAGCTATTAGATACGGAAATTGACAACAATAACTAAAAAAGACGTTTGTTGTATGGGAGCTCCTCATAAATTTTTGTTTTATTTTGTTTTTCGTATTTGTTGTTGTAGCAGCTACCGAAATACATCTTCTATGAAAATGTCAACCGTCTAGCTATAACGGCTCATGAGATACAGCCTGGTGACAGACGGACAGACGGACAGAGGGACAGACAGACAGCGAAGACTCAGTAATAGGGTTTCGTTTTTACCCTTTGGGTACGGAACCCTAAAAAAGAAGTATTAAAAAGTATCGCTGAGCACAACCGCTTTGCAAGGAGCCGACCGCGCTCATACATGCGCGCGCAATACTGAATACTTATTTGGTTGCAACATACTTACATTTTTAATATCGCGATATCTTTTGAATGAAATGTCCGAATTAAATAATTCAAAAGGTCCTAGAAAGGTATTGAATTCGTCTTGAATATGAAGTAATTTATTTTGATAAGGATTAATACCAAGGTACAAAATAAAAGGTTATTAAAGCGACGGCATTTTAATTATTTACAAAAATTACAAAAACACTTATTGTGAGATAACTACAATAGTTAGACATATGGTATCGCGATGTATTTTGTAGACAATTACATGTTCTACAAAGTTGTAGTACATAGTTTTGTTCTATATCCAATAGTTTTCGCAGCGCACGCGGCGTAAGGAATTTTTTGGTCATTTTTTTCACACCTTGTGTTACATTATTGAACTTTTAGTAAGGATCCCTATTTTTTTTGAAAATATAATATAGCCTATAGCCATCCTCAATAAATGGACTATCTAACACCAAAAGAATTTTTCAAATCGGACCAGTGGTTCCTGAGATTAGCGCGTTCAAACAAACAAACAAACAAACAAAAAAACAAACAAACTCTTCCGCTTTATAATATTAGTATAGATTATTTTAATCTCTGTAAATTGTATTATTTTCATTAAAGAATCGATTTCGGTATTATTATACTCGTAATATTATTGAACCGAAGTTCCTTATCCCGTGTTGCGAAAAAAATTACGGAAGGAAAAAATTAAGACGAAAAGTTGTAACGACACTTTTTGATTTTTTTTTTGGAACTTCGTTCCTTCCGGGTTTCCCTTGACACCTCTCAAGTTTTTATTTATTTGCGTAAGAACATTTTTTTTTGGTACTGCCATTTAGTTGTCTTTTCGCAATTGTTTTTGTTGTATATCATATGTGTCAAGTATATTTATTATATTACATGACACTACGTACTAAACCTGAAATTAAAAACATTTTTTGGCTTTAATCGTGTGGTGGTTATTACTTTTAACCTTTACAGGTCCCTTCTTCAGGATTGATTGTCAGTCCTGAAGAAGGGACCTGTAAAGGTCTCCGAATAATGTCTTTAATTTCAATACAACATCGCGAAAACAGAAGAAAAATCTACTACAAAACCTAAAAAAAATCTTGACCACTAAAAAGTTTCGCCCATGACTTTGAATCGTGAATGATAAAAAAAGAAGCTAATGTGAGTGGTATGATAAGAGGTAAGTTGGTAAGAGTACCTATTGTCTGATAACAGTTTTAGTAGAGATAAGTAGGTATTATTTGGTAAACAAACACTGGTAGGTACTTAACTTTGAAGGCCATTACGAATATTTCATTTGATACGTAATGAGGTTAGAAATTGATTTCAAAAGAAATCTCAATTACATCGGACTAAATTTTTGAATCTGTGCTGATTAGGCGGTCCAATGTGCCATATTATATTTTTTAAGTTTTTGTTTGTTTGGTTTAGTTATCGTGTTTGTGTGGATAAAAACATTTTTCTATTTACATTCTTAGTTATGGCCATCAATTTTGGATAATTTGAGCCAATATCACGTGTCAATAATCTATACTAATATTATAAAGAGGTAACGTTGGTAACATGTATGTATGTATATTGGGGGTACTCTCCGAAACTACTGGACCGATTTCAAAAATTCTTTCACCATTAGAAAGCTACATTCACCTTGAGTAACATAGGCTACTTTTGATCCCGATATTCCCACGGGATCGGGACTTACGCGGGATAGATAGATAGATAACTTTATTGTACTCGCCAAAAATAAATACCTACTACTACTAATACGTACTCGTTAATGTTAAAAATGCGAATTTCAGGAATACCTAACAACAACATGGCGATGATTTTTGAAGTGTAAACATCTTTTTTAATTAGCATATTTTTAAATGAAATAAATTCTCTGGACTCGCGACACCATTACCGAGACGCAGCTATAGTGTGTGCTTATGTACATATACACTAAAGCTGCGATAAGTTTTCACTTTGGTCGGCACTCTCGGAGTGCAGTTTTTTTCTCAGTGTGTCTCATGAGCCGTGATAGCTATTTTTATTTTCACGACACTCGTTATCTTTTACGAAACTAAATTAATCAATATGCTACCGAAATTCAAATTAATTTAACTTCAATATCCTAACATTACTTACACGTGCCTAGCCATGGCGAGATAGACGCACTATTATTGTTATGCTAGACTTAACGTGTGTATTAATAAATGCATTTATTAATACACACGTTAAGTCTAGCATAACAATAATAGTGCGTCTATCTCGCCATGGCTAGGCACGTGTAAGTAATGTTAATGATCATTATGATTATGATTATTAAACAATTAACACACAACAGACTAGGTTTCCCAGACACAAAATCCAATTTACCTATGTATAGGTACTTCGTTTTTTAATTGTAGACTATAATTTGACACATCTTTCTGAAGAAAAAATGTCAAATACAAAGAACCAAAACGTCAGATCGTAGTCTGTAATTAAAAAACGAAGTGTAGGTAGGTTACCTACTCGTAGTGTGGAATTCCTCGACAGACAGCTAAAGTTGTTCTCTTGTCAAAAACAATCTATAATATACAGGTCAGATAAGTCAGGTAGCTGTCAATAAAAATATGGCCTCGTCGCAGCCTTCACATCACGAACCTTTCTATCTTGAAGTGTTCGCAATTAATTAATTCATACATATTTCTTTTACAATGGTAATTAAAGTTATAATAAGTACCTAATATAAGTAGTTAATAATAAGTAGTTTATTTTGATTATTTCCTTTTCATGGTCAAACTCCTAGTGTCCAAGTAAATGAGTAATTTCCATTTAATTAGTAAAACTAAAGATACCTACATGGTTTTTAACTTAAGATCGCGGCGACTGTCACCATTTCCATACAAACTTAATACCAAAATAATTTATGAAAAATTTAGTTTTCTACCTTAATATCAATATTATTGGGATTAAGATTATACTTTTAAAGGGGACCCTCCGCAAGGTTTTCCAAAATATTCATTCGAAATGAAATAAAACGGAGAAACATTTTTTCATTGAAAAATGTTTCTCCGTTTTATTTGAAGGCGTGTACGTGTCGTGTACCTTTACTTCGCCCATTACGGCGAAGTAAAGGTACACGACGACACTGGACACTAGACACTGTATGTATACACATTGAGTGTCACCGAATTATAGATGTTATGTCAGTGACACTCATCGTATTTAAAGAGGAATAGAAACCGTGGACGCTATCGACACTTGTGTCGAAGTTGGTGTCGAGTGCTAATATCATATCAATGCGCTAACATTTCCTTAACTTAAGAAAATGTCAGCTCATTCCGAAATAATGTTAAATATTCGATACAGCGCATATTATGAATATAAGTGCAATAAATACCAAATTCAACTGACCACTAATTAACTTAGCTGTCTAGTGTTAAGTGCTAAGTGTCATCATTATAATATGTCCTTATGTTTAGCTTTAGCTTTAGAAAATGTAAGCGCATTCCGAAACGTGTTGAATATTCGGTACTACATTGCGTACAAAGAATGTAAGTGCAATAAATACTATGCTTTACTGACTACTAGTTAACCTAGCTGTCTAGTGTCAAGTGCTAAGTGTCATCATTATAATGTGTCCTTAGCTTAAGAAAATGTTAGCGAATTCCGAAACGTTAAATATTCGATACAGTGCATATTATGAATGTAAGTGCAATAAATACCATGTTCAACTGACTATACTAGTTAACCTAGCTGTCTAGTGTCAAGTGCTAAGTGTCATCATATATCCTAGGCTCAAGAAAATGTTAGCGCATTCCGAAACGTGTTAAATATTTCGATACAGTCCATCTTATATCATGAACTAAATGCGTCCCGCGGTTTCACCCGCGTAAGTCCCGATCCCGTGAGAATATCGGGATTAAAGTAGCCTATGTTACTCCTCGATGATGTAGCTTTCCATTGGTGCAATAAATTTTGAAATCGGTCCAGCAGTTTCGGAGCCAGTTTGTTACAAACAAACAAAGAAATCTTTCCTCTTTATAATGTGAGTATAGAATGTAAATGTAAGTGCAATAAATACCAAGTTTAACTGACTACTAGTCAACAGAGTACAAAATGGTTAATCGGTGTGAACTTTAAATATCAACGCAACATTTTATACTTTTGTAATTTATACCTTATTTGAGGTCTTCGCCCACTATACTAGCGGTATAATATACAACCTTATAATTTTATATTTTCCAAGGTCTTAATGGCGTGACTTTTAACTTTTTTAATTTCACCCCCTTTACTACTTTTTAATTAAAAATAAATAAGAGTCCCTTCGCGACCAAGACCGTTGTTACATTGTCGAAACGTCGAAGTAAGAAAATTAAAAAGTAAAAGTCTTTTTACTTTTTAATTTTCTTACTTCGACGTTTCGTTATTACAATAAGATTGTATCTATACCTATGTATAGATACAATCTTATTGTAATTACAAAGCTGTACTTGCTATGTTTCGCGAATTTCGAATTATGTTCGAATTCGACACATAATTCGAAATTCCCACGGGATGGGACTTATGGGAATTTTGAAACAACCCTTCTTAGTTGATACTTATACCTATTTGGAGGGTGTGGGCTTTGTGATGTGTATTACAAAGCCCACATGGTATACCCTCCAAATAACATGTCTTTGGGATCAGCAGTTAAGGCTGTACGTTGATCCATGCAGTCAGTCAGCCAGGTCAGGACAAAGCCTTTTATAGATAAGTATAGAACATTTCATAAGACCATCGTCAGTTTACAAACTGACGGCAATATGTATGTCGGTAGACAGGCATCATGCTGAGTTGGGGCCGTTTCGCAACAAACCTATAATGTGTACCTACTTTTTGTTGTATATTTTTTTGTTGTTTTTGTTGCGAAATAAAGTATAAAGTATAAAGTAAAGTAAGTAATTTCTCCGTTTACGTCTATAATACTATAATATAGTATAGACTAATGTTATAAATGCGACAGTAACTCTGTCTATTACGCTTTCACGCGTACACCGCTCAACCGATTTTGATGAATTTTGGTATAGAGATAAATGAGACCTCGGAAAAGGACAAAAGCTAATTTTGATCCCGATTTTTCTGCGGCATCGGGACTTACGCGGGTGAAACCGCGGGGCGCAGCTAGTACGAATTTAAAAAAGCGGTCGTATTTTTTTACGAATTTCCGCGACATACAAAGAAAGGATACAAAAATATGATAATAGGTCAATATCAGTTGTTTACAAACTTCAGTTAACTGAAATAAACAATCCTCACACAGCGACACATTTAAAAATGATTGAATGCGTCTTTTGATAAAGAATTTATAATTGCGACTCGTAAAGTAAACAATTCTAATATTATAAATACGTCTTGTAAAACTTTTAAATAAATATTAGATTTGTCTTTAAAAATAAATTAATAATCCTTCTAACAATCACACAAACTTTCAAAATTAATTTTGTAATAGATAAAAGTTTGTCTTAGAAGAAACCTATTGTTTTGATTTTTTTCATATTCTATTTTTTCTAAATTTAATTTCTATTCTTATTATACAACTAGCGGCGCTGCTTTTTTTTTAAAAAAAAAGTAGCCTATGTTCGTCTCCAGGTCCTATCTATCTCTATACCAAAATTCATCAATATCGGTTCAGCGGTTCAGGCGTGAAAGCGTAACAGACAGACAGAGTTACTTTCGCATTTATAATATTAGTAAGATAAAAATGAAAAACAAAAAACTAAACGTAGGGGCATGGTCATGGCAGATTTAGGTTTTATGGCATAAACATATTTGCTCATATGTTTTTATCCAGGAAGGAAACTGTCAACAACGGTGGTAAGAAAAACGAGTAGGTATCCTTTCCTCTTAAGTATGTTTGTTGCCGACTGTAGGTACCAACACTGATTGCGAAACTCAATGGAATACATATTGCACAGGTATTTCCAAAAGTCTGCGATCAAATCCTAATTTATATTGTGAGCTGTCAATATTATCGATTTATCACGAAACTTACTAATAAATATACGTGGAATATTATTCATGGGATTAGGTAGGTAGGTATCATACCTATCTGAGTTCTTATCTGTCTAAATATTCATGACGTAGTATATACCTACCTATTGCAAAATAGAAAGTAATATTAAGCGGTATTAAAAGATTAGGTTACAGGGGTGAGGGTTACTGTAACTCATGAACTGTGATGGCTAGACAGTTTAAATTTTTACAGATGATGAATTTGTGTATAAGAACAAAAACATATATATTTAAGAAATCCCATACAACAAAACGTGATTATGAAATTTTAAACAAACGATATTGCAATTTATTTTACCACAGGCGCCATCAAGTGGGTTCAATCGTAAAAAAAGCTAACGTTTGCGTAAACGGAACCCTACGGTTTTTTTCCATACAAACTGAAACGTCAAAATAATTTACACTTCGTATTTTATATGCAGACTACGATGTGACACATCTTACTGAAAAAAATAAAAACGGGGCAAGTGCGACACTCGCGCATAAAGGGTTCCGTACCACTATCACAATTGGATACGGAACCCTAAAATGGTTTACAACAACCAATTTTTAAATTTTATAGGAAAATATGAAATATTTATCTTCGATTCTTACTCCCATCAAACGACCGAATCACTCAAAAAAAAAAAACCTTGGCACAAAGAAAATCTGAAACATAAAAGAAACTCTTTGGTAAGTGAAGGCAGACTGGTATATTTGACAGATAGGGCAGCCATTTTGAATTCCATGACCAACTCGATTTGTCCTCCTGTCCCTCTTCCTGTCCTCCCGCGATTCTCGACTCCTTGTTATGTTTGAAACACGTTTGTTGTATGGGAGCCCCTTTTAAATAATTGTTTTATTTTGTTTTTAGTATTTGTTGTTGTAGCGGCAACCGAAATACATCTTATGTGAAAATTTCAACTTTCTAGCTATTACGGTTCATGAGATACAGCCTGGTGACAGACGGACGGACGGACGGACGGACGGACGGACAGACAGACAGACAGACAGACAGACAGACAGCGAAGTCTCAGTAATAGGGTCCCGTTTTTACCTTTAGGTACGGAACCCTAAAAACGTTACATACAAAAGAACCAAAACGTCAGATCGTATTCTGAAAGTCCAAAACGAAGTATAAACATAAAATTATCTACAAACGCGACCCGAAATCATGTAAGAACAATAACCTATGTCTAATTTATTAGGGACCTAGAATACCTACATAATAAGACACGCATCGGATGTAACCTAGAACGCAGCTGATGCAGGCGTGCTGATAATAGTACATAGACCTTATGTATTACATCATTACCTATTTACATCCCCACGTGTCTACTATGTACTGTGCGGAAATGAAGAATCATCCATAGGCTATCTATTAAGATATATGTAACCTAACTGAGTCATAGATCACAGAGGACAGTCTACCTACTCTTTTTCCATACAAACGTAGTAGACTGTTTCCTCCCAGGATAAATACATTAGAGCAAATATGTATGCCATAAAACCTACGTTTGTAAAGTTTGTATGGAGAAAAGAGTAGGTAGATTGTCGAAAGTGAAAGCGAAATAACCTTTTATTACAACCTTTTACCTTTTTTTTTAACCTTTTAAATTCAAACGATTTGTTAACATCGTAAAATTTTCCCTCGCGACCAAGACCATTGTAACATGGTTGAAACGTCGAGGTAAGAAAATAAATAATAATACGCGATTAAGACCCGGGAAAATAGAAAGAAAGAAAGAAAGAAAATTGATTTATTCAGACAAGCACACAACTACATAACAGGAAAAAAATAATAATAATATAAAAGTAATTTACAAAATATTACTTGGTTTTTCGAAATGCCCACAGGATTGGGCCGGGTGAAACCGCGGGACTCAACTATTTCTATTATAAAAATCCGGCATAAATGTGAAAGCGAGCTATCTACATAATGAAATAGTAAGTATCAGGTTCCCATTGTCCCTCGAACCCGATGTCATCCGCCTCTATGAAGCTACCGCTTTTGGGATCAACTTTCATCAAACAACGGCGGAAACTTGGCACCAATTTCAAGGTTTTTCACCTTCACGGATGAAATACCTTTAAGAACAATTTGCGTTTTTTTTTTGGGTTTCGTACCGTTAAGGGTAAAAAACGGGGCAAGTGCGACACTCGCGCACAAAGGGTTCCGTACCACTATCACAATTGGATACGGAACCCTAAAATGGTTTACAACAACCAATTTTTAAATTTTATAGGAAAATATGGAATATTTATCTTCGATTCTTACTCCCATCAAACGACCGAATCACTCAAAAAAAAAAAAACCTTGGCACAAAGAAAATCTGAAACATAAAATAAACTCTTTGGTAAGTAAGGCAGACTGGTATATTTGACAGATAGGGCAGCCATTTTGAATTCCATGACCAACTCGATTTGTCCTCCTGTCCTTCTTCCTGTCCTGACTCGACTCCTTGTTATTTTTGAAACACGTTTGTTGTATGGGAGCCCCTTTTAAATAATTGTTTTATTTCGTTTTTAGTATTTGTTGTTGTAGCGGCAACCGAAATACATCTTCTGTGAAAATTTCAACCTTCTAGCTATTACGGTTCATGAGATACAGCCTGGTGACAGACGGACAGACGGACAGACGGACGGACGGACGGACGGACGGACGGACGGACGGACGGACGGACGGACGGACGGACGGACGGACAGACAGACAGACAGACAGACAGACAGACAGACAGACAGACAGACAGACAGACAGACAGATAGACAGACAGACAGACAGACAGACAGACAGACAGACAGACAGACAGACAGACAGACAGACAGACAGACAGACAGACAGACAGACAGACAGACAGACAGACAGCGAAGTCTCAGTAATAGGGTCCCGTTTTTACCTTTAGGTACGGAACCCTAAAAAGAAACACTTCAGTATAGAAGACTAGCTGCGTCCCGACCCCGTAGGAATATCGGAATAAAAAGTAGCCTATGTGTTATTCCAGGTCTCCAGCTATCTATATACCGAGTAAGCTGGAGACAGACAAATAGACAGATAGGTAGTAATTAGTAATTATTACAGACACAACTGGATTAAAAGGAAATAAATATTGTAAGATATTATAACGCTTAATTAGGCTACTATTGTGTTATGTTTGATAGGTGCACGATATATTATGCTATGAAAAAGCTATGCGCGCTGTTCAGAGGACAGTCTCCATTCTCTTTCTCCATACAAACGTAGTTTACATTTTCCTCCCTGGATAAAGACATTAGAGCAAATATGTGTATGCCATAAAACCTATATCTGTCATGACAATGCATCTACCTTTTTATTTTTATAAACACGGTATATATATTCATGGTAATGCGGATATAGGACTTATGGCATAAACATATTTTTTTCTAATGTCTTTATCTAGGGAGGAAACAGTCGACTACGTTTGTAAAGTTAGTATGGAGAAAAGAGAAGGTAGGCTGTCCGCTTAACTGCGCGAATAGCTTTTTATAGCATAACATATCGTTCACCTATCAAACATAACACAATAGTAGCCTAATTAAGCGTTATAATATCTTACAATATTTATTTTCTTTTAATCCAGTTGTGTCTGGAATAATTACTAATTACTACCTATCTGTCTATTTTGCGGTTTTATCACCAATTTTGTAATTATGACGTCCATTTGTTTATCGTGACAAAGAAAAATAAATTGTTTGTATACATAGTTGAAATGTTACATAAAAACAGACTTATCTGGTCAAGCGGAGAAATGAGGAACTAAAAAAGGACTAGATGAAACTCGTATGTTGGGAATAGACTAGCGCCACCGCAATCTGCAGATATAACTTGGTCGAAGTGTAAGTACCTACCTATTTATCGAAGTGATCCGATACGAGGTCTTATGTTAATTGGTTACTGATAATATTGTTTTATTTCAGCTCTTGTTTGTTTGAAAATATTGTTGGCGGCCTCTGTGGTGCGTTAGGCGAAGTCCTGACTGCAATGCAGAAGGTTGCGGGTTCGATTTCCGTCGGTAAGGGTGTAAATAAGGGGGTACATCTATGAAATTCTTTGTCCTGACTGACTGACAGATCAACGCACTTCCTAAATCACTGATAGTAGAGTATAACATTTGGATTTTATGATGTAGACATTTTTTAAAATTCCCACGGCATCGGGACTTATGTGGGTGTTACAGTGGGTCGCAGCTAGTATCGAATAATCATAAACTAACTCAATTCTATATAGTACTTGCTGTGTCCCGCGGTTTTACCCGCATAACTCCCGATCCCATAAGAATTTTCAAAAATCCTTTCTTATCGAATGGCTACATCACATAAAGAACACACTCTCCAAATTTCAGCTGTCTACTACCACCGGTTTAGGCTGTGCATTGATCAGTCAGTCAGTCTGGACAAAGCCTTTTATAGATGTAGATTCCTTTCCATTCTTCGGACCTCTTTCAAACAATTCTTAAACATTCTATGGAATAACCAAAGGAAAATCCTTCCAATTTTCGATGAAAAAATGGCGACCTCTCATTAGTATTCTAGAGCTATTCTTTAAAATTTATTTGGTTTCTTTAAATTAATTAACGAAACATCTGCAAGTTGAGATAACTGCGAACTCTTAAGGGCGAATAGTATACAGACTAAAAACTTAAATCGGCCGATAACAAGTTATTCAAATCTCTATAGGCTACTACAGTAATCGATTGTTTTCAATAATTAGGCCTTAGAGCGGTATCAGACAGTTCATTTTTCATTCATTATTGATTCACTTCCAGTGATGTACTGAAAATATTTTCATCGTTTTACCGGCCTGTTCGTCGTTTACAGAAAATGAACAACAAGCGAAGAGTGTAAACAGCATCGCTAACCTCTTATTAAAAAATAACCTCTTATTAAAAAATAACCTCTTATTAAAAAACTAGCTGTGCCCGCGACTTCGTCAGCGTTTTTCGAACACCTACCCATCGCTGTGCAAAAATGTACACTTGAACGGACGACCAGGGAAGTCTGTTGCTGAGCAGAAGAGAATCATGGCAGAGTCTATTTAAGTGTAGATTTTGCACAGCGCAGCGTTAGGTAACTTGTTCGCATTACTTATTATAAGAAGTAGCGTTTACAGAAAATATAAATATGATCAAAACCCAACTTCGAAAAAAAAGGTCAAAACAATAACAATTAGCTCTCCTACATACAGTGCAACCGATTTATCTTTTTTTGCTCGAAACCCGTTTTGTTTTGGCTAGTTCCGATTCCATTCGGTTGCGTGGTGAACTAAATCCAATTATTTTAAATAGTAAATTTTCATATTGTTATTCACATATAGGCCTACAACACCTACCAAACCTAACTACCTACAACATACCTAACTACCTACAATATACCCAACTTAATTTTGTGTATATCTGTATATCGCCTACTTTCAGACGACGGTTTATTTCCAAACTTTTGGCCCCTCTCTTCCAACACGTTACCTTCCACTGTGCAAAATTCCACACTTAAACGGTCGCCCAGGGAAGTACTGACCGTGGAAGCCGCGGCAGCGCCTTGCACGGCACGGGAGGTAACGCGCGCTGCTTATCTATAGCTACTAATATTATAAAAAGTAAAGTTTGGGTATTTGGAATGACGTTTGTATGAAGTATATACGTATGGTGGTCTTCATAACTACCAAACCGATTTTCTTGATTCTTGCACCAATATACCTACATTACATTATCCAAAAGCCTAATCTTGAGTACCTAATGTCATTTTAAATAACAAAAACACGATATATCTTGAATAATCGTAGCTAATGAAATAGCCCGCTCCTTTATCTTCCTTCAAAAACGTAAGAGAAGTGATTTAACCGCTATCACACCTGATGCTAAGCGTAAGTGTGCTTACACCTACTTCAATCAGGTTTCTTACAGTCTCTTTGAAAAAAAAAACATTAGTTACCTACTTGATTTAGGACGGGTAATATTATAGAAAGATCATCTCATGATAATGTCAGCCGCATGATATAGGAACAGATCGCAATAACAGTATGGGTACTTACAATGAAATTGTAAAAAAAAAACACAAAGAAATACAAACATCCAAAAAAAGAACAATACAATATTCAAACTAATTAAGAAAAAATATGTGAAATAAATATGTGATATAAATTATTATGAGATGTTAATAAATGTATTAAATCAATCATTAAATACTAATAATGTCAATAGCATGGTTAAAAAAAAAAAAAAAAAGATTAAGAAAAAGCTGTAAAAATTATCAAAATTATAAGCGTAACTTTAATCATTAAGGAGTTTCACGATGAGAAGGTGGTTTCGGGTCCAGTCCATCAATTTGTATCTAGTGCTTTGTAAGCCGATTCTATTGATTATTATATCCGGATAAAAAGTAGCCTTAATCCGGGTCTAAAGCTATCTGCATTCCAAATTTGGTTCAAATCGGATAAGCCGTTTCTGAGATTAGCGGGAACTAACAAGTAAACAAAGTCATTTAAACACTCGATTCGTGTTTAGCTACCGATTTTGAGACGGCTTGCATTTTTTTTCTGGATATAATTCAATTACAGACTCTTGGAGCTTATTGGCCTAGCTGTACCTGCCGATCATGATCGATCGTGTCGGTTAAGCAACGCTTGGCGAGGTCATTACTTGGATGGGTGACTAATAATTTTTGTGGCTAAAATTCATTTTTTCGAGCTTCTCCGTGCTTCGGAAGGCACGTAAAGCAGTTTTTTTCATTTTTCATTCATTTAACTTTATTTTTACACATTTGATTATAATAAACTTCTCGCCAAACTGACTTACAGTTTATTGGCAAGTATGCGCTTATTTCAAGGCTACAATTAAAATGTGCACCTTACACACACAAAACTATTAAGTAGGTACTATACATAATTAAATAAGTTGGTCCCGGTTGTTATCTTTTGATAGCAGTCGTTAGGTCCAGTTAAAGGCTTTAGGGCGACCTGAAAACTCTAACTAAACGAAAAGAAAGAAGACTTACCTCTTTTAAATAAATAAATAAATAAAATAAATAAATAAAGGTGTTATACTTCTTTTGTATCATGTCGTTGGCGACATCTATTGACTTTGTTAATTATTATTTTGCAAACCGGACGTTACTATGGTTACGAAAATTGTTGACAACCGACATAAAGCAACAATTTAGGGATATTTTTTTTTCGTAATTATCACGATTATTTAAATGTAATGTTAATGTATACATAGGCCTATATGTTAAACAGTATTTTTCTTAATGTTTTGGATACAAGATTGCCACAATCTGTTCGCAAATTTTTAAGATCTTAGGTAACAAAGAATGTAAACAAAAAACCTACCTGAATCGCGCAAGCGATATTTTTTTCCCGATAACTATGTATTCAATAAAAATTCAATGTGATTAAGATGCTTTATGGATGTTATGAATGACCACAGTTTCTGTACACATTTATTATATGTAGAGATACGTTAAAGAAATGTCAAATGTAGGGAAGTAAAACAATGTCGTCAACTTGTCCCTTTTGTCTATATTCAAATCTGCTAGATTTGAGTAGCCAATCAATTTTTAAATCAATTTATATTTTATTTTTAAGTGCTTAAGCCTGCTCTGGGCTTTCTTAGAAATATTTGAAAGGAACAATACTTCTGCAAGAACACAACGCCAACGATCGACGGCGAGCGGGATTCGAACCAACAACGCATCTTTAATCAATCCGGGAGCACTGACTTGACCAATTAGTCTACCTGCGTCGGTGACTCATACGTCGAATCGTAGCATCCGTATTGTTCCATATAACACAACTTAGGCATGTCATGCGTTGTGTTTTTGCAAAAGTATTGTTCCTTTTAAATATTTCTAATATAAGTATATTTTGTTAAATTCAAAATGGATGAACTAAATCTTTTACTGTTCACTATCAGTTGAATCATCGAAAGTGATTCACTCGCAGTGCACTGTCTAATATCGCTTTTACCCAATTAATTATCGCTTTTACATCTTAGTTCGTTCTAGTTTCGGGCATAGGTTAGAAAAGAAATAATCTCATAAAACGGTCGGCGACCTATCATCTGATCAAAAAATCTCTAGTCTACCTCAATAAGGTAACTAACTCGTAAAACTGAGTTAAAAATACTTGAATAGAATAATTCGTTTTATTAAACGGTTAATGAATTCATTTAGTAGAACCAATTATACCTTACCTTTGAATTTTCTTTTGTAGGTTTTGTAGAATTTTTAATTTTTTGTAAATTATTTCGATTCATCTCGGCTTACCTGAAACAATACGTGAAGAAAATTAATACAAGAGTTTATTTCTGACTATAAGTAAAAAACATTAATTTTAATGCTCTCTACTTGTAGTTAATTATTTCATGTCGGAATTGTTTATTTTTTGTATGAATTGTAGGTGGCATTGTTTCCTACATTTTGGTGTTACGTCATATTTTTTCAAAACCTTTCCACATTTGAGACAAAAACTGTAGGTATTATATTGGATAAAATGTGGATAGGTTTTAATACCCTTCGACATATCTGTCTATAGAAGCTGCACCAAGATGTAGGAAACAATCCATTCAAAAAAAAAACAAACATTCCGTCATGAAATAATGAACAATTTTTGATGAACCCGACATAGATTTTGAGTTTAGCTCATATAACCTCTTAACGATTGGGTATATGTACGTCTATACTAATATTATAAAGCTGAAGAGTTTGTTTCGTTTGTTTGAACACTGGAACCGCTGGTCCGATTTGAGTTCAATTCTTTCAGTGTTGGATAGTCCATTTATTGAGGAGGAAGCTGGGGTAAGCGGGGTAGACCACCAATGAGGTGGAAGGACGACATCGTAAGACACGCAGGACGAGATTGGATGTCTAGAGCTCAAGACCGTCAGGAGTGGAAGAGGATTGAGGAGGCATATGTCCAAGATTGGACATAAATGGCCTGGAATGGATGGATAAACTACTTTTGATTCCTATATTCCTACGGGATCTAGACTTACGCGGGTAAAACCGCGGGACTCTGCTAGTCGTGGTATATAATTCACAGTCGGCCTTCGCTGTTAGTTAAGAAGTAATCAACAGCAATTTCCTAACACATTCAATTAGTTTTATGTCAGTTATTGGACAATACTCAATTAACTTTACTATTTATATGCCAGAATGCAGCAAAAGCAATAAACTGTACCAGGAAATCATATCTTATTACAGGTTAGCTACAGGCTACAGGACACGGTCCAATCCGCGATACTTTCGATTTGGTTAAGACGGGGATAGATGATAATTACCTGTCCTTTTTCAGTTGCATAGGAGTGTGGGATAGAATTGTATTAAAATGATTTCTCCTAAAAACGTTGATTACTCGTAAAATGTACATTATTTTATCAAAGCACAACGAAGAGGACCTGAGTAATACAGTTTTATACTACCTATGTATTAAAATATTAACTCTGTTAAACGCAAAAATTTGAAAAAAGGAATCGTAAATCGAAAAAGGATCGTTGGATACTAATCTGACACATAAATGACTCCGATCCCTGACGGTTGCCCCTCCGGGGTGGCCTGACGGTACAACGGACCCCTCTCTTTATACCCTTGCTGGTCATAGCTAGGGACGCTATAACATATAAGCGTAGGTATTAGAGAACTGGGTTTGCTTGGCGATGGCTATGGCATAGTAGGCGAGTAGCTATCTACTGTCTAGGCAGCAGCTCGCACGCTCATTTACTTGTACCGTGCGAAACCACGGAACCGAGAAACTAGTTCTTATTTCAAATTAATTTCTAAGTGAATACAGTCACATAATAAAGTGCTAACCAGAAAATTCTCCACTTTCTCAGTTAACGGCACTTCTTTTAAAGAAATTGCAATTTGCGAGGGATTTCTCGCTCGTAATACCTCAGTCGGGACTGAAGTAGTTATTTCAAATTGCGTTAATTTAAAACTAAGTTAAGTATTCTTTAGCTTCTAACTTGACATTAAACTGAACTCTGTATTAAATTATTTCATAAGGAGTGAAAAAAACTTCACTTTTTTTCACTTGGAGTTGAGAGGATCCTAGTGAATGGAACACTCTACAAAAGTATAATTTTTAATCTCCGACGGGGTGTTATAAGTTTAAGGTGTCTGTGTGTGTATGTCTGTCTGTGGCATCGTAGCTCATGAAAGGTAAAGAACTAGTCAATAGATAGCTGAGTTTTAAAGGACTATTTGACGGGCGCGGCGAGCCAATCCTGAAGAAGTGACCTGTAAAGGTCTCGAAGCGTTGAGCATCGAAACAATGCTAAAAGTAATAAACAACACGCGATGAAAACCGAAAAATGTGTTTAATTTCAATACAATATCGCGAAAACAGAAGTTGTCCATTTAAGAGTTAACATTATCCGGTACCGGTGTTTTCTGTGTAGTTTTTTTTACAAAAAAACTAGGCCTAAACGTTTAACTTTCAAAGCAAAGTTGTCACATAATGGAACTGTTTGAGCGGTGTAAGTCTCGTGGTTGATACCGCAACTTTCATTCCGAAGGTCGTGGATTCGAATACTGGCCGACCGCGCACCAATGACTTTTTCTTTATGAAAAAAATATGTGTGCTATTAGATGGCGGATCGTCTTACATAAATTTTTAACTCCTATCATCGGAGGTCCGAAAATGTTTCACATACCATTTAAAATCATAATGATCATTCTTCATAAAAAAAATTAAAAACTAAATATTAAAATATATAATCATTGAATTCATAATATCACTATTCATACACTTCATTTTTACTAATATTTGTTTTAATATATTAGTTTATCATAATGATCGAAACTCATAATCATTCCAATAAATAATTTTGATATTCATACATGTGTTTTATTCTAATATTCATTTTTATAAATTTTTTAATCAAAAGTGTTTTATGCATAATTATTGAAAATCATAATATATTATAATTATATAATTCATACATTTGTTTCACCTACTATTGTCATCTTACTTGAATTTTGAAATAAAATATACGGAGCACACCGACTCGGATAGGTTAGGTTAATGTAAGAACATGATTAGGCGCAGCGCTTTGGCGAGCGAGCGTAGCGAGCGTGCCGCGGCAGCGGTCGCCAAAGCGCCTAATTACTATAAATAAAAACTATTACTGTCATCTTCATCATGTTATAAATAAAAACTATTACTGTCATAAAACTACTATTGTCATCTTACTTGAATTTTGAAATAAAATATACGGAGCACACCGACTCGGATAGGTTAGGTTAATGTAAGAACATGATTACGCGCAGCGCAAATTACTAGCGCCTAATTACTATAAATTATAAATTAAAAAAAACTGATTTATCTTAATCATAAGTGTTTTCATTACAACATTATTAACTAAAGAGTAATTTCTAAGAAGAAATATAATAATAGAATAGAAAATATAATTACATTATGAGTTTTCTCCGTTTCAAAAAGAAGATCGCCAGAACACAAGTCAAAAACCATCTATAATTTCACAAAGAGTTTGATTGGGGTAGTTCATAAAAAGTTTTGTTAAAGTTGCAGTTATTAATACAAAAATTATGATAAATGTCTGTTATCAAGTAAGCTATTCTGAACAACGATATTATGAGTTGAAATATGTTCTTAGTAACAATATTATGAACTAAAGCAATATGATCATCAAATGTTATGAAGAAAAAAATTATGATTTTAAACTGTTCTTGGTAGTAACAGTATTAATAAAAAAAATATGATCATTAACTATTATGAGCTCCGATGGTAGTAATAAAAATGTCTGAATAAAAAAAGTATGATACATAAAATTATGAAGAGTGATTATTATGAACACAAATCGGTAGTAAGACAAAGAATATGACTTAAAATTTTATGTGAGCCAATATGGACCCGTGCTATTAACATCGCTCTTACGGGGAAGGAAAACATCGCGAGGAAACCTACGGCTTAAAGTCCTGCAAAAAGGCTCAGTTACAGGGCTAGTTACGGAAACACACAGTAAGTAAGGCTAAGTATACGATGTCTTCTTTATATCTACCTACCTCTGTAATTTGAATCTCTCTGTTTAACTGTGATTAAATATTTGTGAATTCCCTGAAAGGTATGTAAGAGCTCGTTAAATATAGAAAGAGCGTCCATTGAGAGCTTTTCATTGAAGAAATAAAAGAAAACATCTTTTTTTAGACGATTTTAAAAATAAACGATTGTTTTATTAACCTGGTTTTAACCGAATTCAAAAAAGAAGGAGGAGAAGGAGGTTCACAGTTCGGTCATGGCATCTTTTCTAAAAAATGTATGTTTATAATTGACGACCTCTGGAGCGCGTCGTGCGAATGCCCGACTGCAATGCAGAAGGTTGCGGGTTCGATTCCCGCCGGGTGCAAGTATTTATGCTTAAAAATAAATATTTGAATAATAACCCTCTTGGAGGGTTACTGCGGTTCGTTTCGATACGACATCGATACTGTCATACGATGATTCTACTGTCACATTCTGATAGTAAGGGTGACAGTAGAACCATCGTTATGACAGTATCGTTGTCGTATCGAAACGAACCGAAGTAACCCTCGTCTGGGTGTCTCTCTATGTATAAAATGTATGTACCTATTTACAAAAGAAAAATAATTTTAAGGGCCCCATTCTAAAAAACTGAAAATCCATGTCGGGCGCATCGAAAATTGTTGATTATTTCATGACGGAATGTCGTAGAACTTTTTTTTGTGTACAGATTGTAGGTGACATTGTTTCCGATATTTTAGTGCAGTTTCCATACAAATATGTCTAAACGTATTGAAGCCTATCGACATTTTAGCCAAATCAGACATTTTTTGTCTAAAATTTGGATAGGCTTTGCACCAATAGGAGGTTCTTGTCTTAAAACTACACCAAAATGTAGGAAACAATGTCACCTACAATCTGTGCACAAAAAAAAGTTCTACGACATTCCGTCATGAAATAATCAACAATTTTCGATGAGCCCGACAGGGATTTTCAGTTTCAAGGTCGTTGGCGTATATACTCCTCTTAAGTATTATATCCGTTGTCTAGTCACCGTAACACGAGCTCAGTAGCTTACCACGGTGCTAGATGGTGCTGTGTGTTGTTCACAGAATATTTATTTAACCCATCCGATTATTCGATGATAGAGAAAACCGAGTTGGTATACGTAACACTACAATGGTCCCAAGTCCCAACTACTTGGTCCATAGGGAGGTGTTTTTGACAACAATAAGTTGTCAAGTGTCGACCTATATCATAGTTTAATGAGGGCTAATTTGTCAAAATCAGGACAGTTTAGTAGGCGAAGAGTTTTTGTGGACATACCTAGTTGTTAGTGGAGGCAAACTTTGTGGGTACTTAGGGAGCTCACTGACAAGTTATGGCGCAAAATCTTTATTAATCGACTACCCAAAAACCGAAGGAGGAGGTTCTCAATTGGTCGCTCTTTATATTATTTTTTTATCTATGTTTACCGATTATTTGAATATTAATCGACAAAGTAACTCCCCGGGGTTTTACCACTATCTGTTTCTGGTGCAAACGTGTTTTAAGATCTATCTTACATATTATATGAAATGCTTTGCCCTGAGTGACTGACTGATTGATCTATCAACGCGCAGCCTTAACCGCTGATAGTAGAGAGCTGATCTATTCTTTATGTGATGTAGGCATCCGATAAGAAAGGATTTTTAAAATCAGGAATTATGCGGGTAAAACCGCGGGCCACAGCTAGTATAAGATACCAATGAAATCCAATAGAAAGGGTAGTAACATAAAAAAAAGTCCTTCCTTCTGAGGACATTTCAATAATATCTAGTCTATTTTTTTAAGCTACTAATACTAATCTAAGGTCGATTTTATCGTGTATGTCAAGGAGTTCTAGATAGATACACTATGAAAGTGTATGAACGTGCGTCGTAGTAGGTCGAACTTTGGTATTTTGGGACGTGTGGGCGGTGCATTAATGCCGCGGGGTCAAGGTTAGGGGCAGAGCAAAGTGCGCAGGTCAACTTAGTGTTGGGAAAACTATCGAATAGGCGAACAGGTAAGTAATACTCTTCTAAAACAATTTAAAATCGACATATTTTCCTTGTTTTTTGTTTTGTCTCGTGAATCATTTTAGGCTTTTTTCTGTTTTCGCGATGTTGGATTGTAATTAAATTAATTTTTCAGTTTTAATAGCGTGGTGTTTATTACTTTTGCCGTTGTTTTAGTGCTCAACGTTTCGAGACCTTTACAGATCTCTTCCTCAGGATTGACTGAGATGTCATAACAAAATCCGAATAGATAACCTTTTTTGAAGTTGGTTACTAATACCCAAAATTTGTTTCTATTAAGTCGTGTTTCTGTAACAAACCAAATAAAACCCTATAGATCTGGTTGATAATCATCCACCGCAATAATGAGCAACTCAATGTCGAATTAATAATTTAACCGTAATTATCAACATTTCATCCCGGGGAAGATTACAGGGATCTAAGATGGATTATCACGCAAACAGTTTACGTAGGCGGCGCAAACAGTTGACTTGTCAATTATAATTATAACGACTTCAATGGCGCGTAGAGCGAATGCCCGACTCCAATGCAAAAGGTTGCGGGTTCGATTCCCGCCGGGTTCAAGTATAGGTAGTTGTTTCTGGTCAGGGTGTCTCTCTATGTATAATATGTACCTATATATTTACAAAAGAAAAATAGATATGAGTACCTATTAAGTATATCCGTTGTCTAGTCACCGCAACACAAGCCTAGTAGCTTTCCATGGAGCTAGTTGGCGCTGTGTGTTGATGGCAGAATTTAAATTAAGTTGATGAAACCGCGTTACGCTGCTAGTATACATATACGTGAATATAAAGTTATAAATATTGTATCTAAGCTGAGATATACATATAGAACTCTATCCTACAACATTTTTATAAAGGTAAAAATTTAAGGCCTCTTCACGCAAAAACCGCTGAACCGATTGCGATGAGACTTGATATGTCGATAGCTGAACACCTGGAATAATACATGAACTACTTTTGATCCCGATAATCCTGCGGGATCGGGACTTATGGGGTAAAACCTATTTCACGCGCCGTTTGTCCCTCGTAGCTGATTCGTAGAGCTCGTAGCGCATTCGTAGTTGGTGCTACGAATATCGTCCCGTAGGGGTAGTCTGTAAGTCGGTGACTATGAAAAAGTGATGATCACTGCACAGCAGTGCTGCGTATAGGGTAAATATATTTTTCTTAGGTTTTCGAGATGCTTTTTTAAAATTAAACACATTTGTCGGTTTCAATCGTGTCGTTTGATGAGGCCGTGGAAAGTGTTCGAATCTCTCTAGTGCGCGTATCCGTCCGATTGTTTTCTTCTCTATCTCTCACTATGAATTAAGTACAGAGTACAGATCAGGCTACGTAAACAAGTAATAAGTAATATAATTGTTTTTCCAATAGGAATTTCCATTAAAAAGACATATTTAAAACAGAAATTCAATACAATAATCGCTATTATTCGATAAATTTAAGGAACCTATTTAATATTAATCTAAGGCTCTTTATCGATAAATTGCTTACAAAGAGTTGTTAATCAAAATAGTCGACTGGGCACAACCCTAGCCCGCTTGAATGGCGCTCGCGTGGGCGGTGGGTGAATGAATGCGTGGGAGGGAGCGAGCGAGACGGCGATATACAGCTCGACAAGGATATTAGTGATCGTTGTTGAAGAGGGAATTTAGACGGCTTCTGTGCTGTGGCTCCAATGCAGCAGTCTAGCATACAAGTATGAGAAACACTTTGCTGATCGACATAAAAAAATCGTCTCTTTTTCGTCGTTTTAGGACTGAGAAGTCATAAAATGACGAAGAGTTAGGGGTTTCCTACCCCTATCTCTTCCCGTGGGTATCGAAAAAGGGGACTAAGGGGTCTACAACCCCTGAACCAACTGCTCTAACAATCTATATCTATAAAACTCTTTATCCTGACTGACTGACTGATTTTCTATCAACGCACAGCCTAAACCGTTGATAAGTAGTGTACCTTATATAGTGTAGACATCAGATTCATCATCATTTAGATTTGCAGGTTGGGTCCGCTGTACCATGAATTGGCATGCTTTTAATCTAAGTTCCATTTGATGCCAACAGAAACACGCCATCAACATCTCTCATTCAGATCCTTGTCTCGATGTAACAATGACGTTCACGAGCGGGACCAGCGAGGGGGCAGAAGGAGTTATCTCCCCAACGCCTACTCACCTAATGCCGGCTGAATGAGTGACGCAAAGATGTACAATTTATTCCATGTATTAACAGGTCGTTTGGTCGAGTCTAATCGAAGCTTTCTGTCGTACCCTGGCTTGGCCATGAAGACGTTATGGGGTTGTATACTAGCTGACCCGATACCACTTCGTATGGCTATAAAAAAGTGACACTGACAGGACAACAATGCCCTCGTTTACTGAAGACAAAAAAAAACAAACTTCTTATCCATAGGCTGTTTGAAAATGGAAACCAGTAAATACCCCCACGACTTAATTAATCTAGGTATAACCTCGATTTACCTATTCACCAAGTTTCGTGAAGATCTGTTGAGAAATACGACCTGTACAGGAGAACCAAAATACTGACAGACGAAAGAAAATTGAGCCAGACTTGAAGCAGAGACGCTTGGCTCGCTCTGTCAATTATTATATTCCTACGAAATCGAGAGTTACGCGGCTGAAACCACGGGTCGTTGTTAGTGCTACCTATACTATTTAGAGACGAAAAGACATAAACATTCGTCAATACAAATATTTCGACGTCACAAGGTTCAGTGACGTCATTACACCCTAAGGGGGACAACGTAACTGCGTAGTTTCAGTACAGTTTGTTTATTTTGCTGATATAAACTTTGTGCCTTTAGACATAAAAGTTAAATTACTTTATTTGCGTAAAAATGCCGGTCGGTAACATAACGTAACGTAGGTTATTTTTGTGTTTATTTTGGTTTTGGAACAGAAATTATGTTTAATCACACGATATTAAATCGATCTAATCCTACTGTTATTATAAATAAATAAATAAATAATAAATAAATAAATAAATTCTGCGAACAACACACAGCGCCATCTAGCCCCGTGGTAAGCGACTAAGCTTGTGTTACGGTGACTAGACAACGGATATAATACTTATATTTATTTTTCTTTTGTAAATACATACATATTATACATACATATTATAAACTAGCTGAGCCCCGCGGTTTCACCCGCATAAGTCCCAGTTCCGCGGGATAATTGGGATCAAAAGTAGCCTATGTGTCTAACAAAGTCACATACATACATGCAAACATTGGCGTTTATAATATTAATAGGATAGGATAGGATGTGAAAGTTTCTGTGTAAGTAAACGAGTTTGTCTGTTACTCCTTCACCCAAAAACTGCCGAACCGATTGCAATGAAACTTGCTAAGCAGATGGCTAAGGACACATACTTTTTATCCCAATACTCTAACGGAATCTGAACTTATGCGGTTTGTATGCGTAGTTTGCAGCGCGCTGCTAGTTTTAGTATCAATTCTCTGAATTATAGAATTTACTAGCTGCGCCTCACGGTTTTACCCACGTAAGTCCCGATCCCGCGGGAATATCGGGATAAAAAGTAGCCTATGTGTTATTCCAGGTCTTTAGCTATCTACATACTGAGTTTCATGGTAATCGGTTCAGGGGTATATACGTGATTGTGCAACAAACACACACAAACAAACTCACAAACTTTCAGCTTTATTATATTAGTAGGATACTGATTTAACCCCGTGTGGTCCCGGAGCGCGGCACTAATAAAAGCTTACGCCTACAGACCGATCTGAAAACAGTTTCATTTACCTATGAAAGCCCTTTTGAGGTAATATTTTAAATTAACGGGAATTGAGAAGTGCCTTCTAAAAGGCACTTCTCAATTCAAGTTTACAAGTCGATCTGTAGGCGTAAGCTTTTGTTTAGAAAGAAGTAAGTATATATATAAAATTCAAAGTCCTGACTGACTGATTGATTGGTCTATATATCAACGCAGAGCCCAAACCGCTGGACCAAGGGACATTAAATATGGAGAGTGCGTACTTTGTGATGTGTAAGTATCTACTAAGAAAGGGTTTATGAAACCGCGGGACACTGCTAGTAAAAATACGTATCAATTTAAACGTTCTTATCGACTGAATGTAAATAAGAAATGTTCTAGTAAATGTATTCGAAAGGAATCAATTTGTGTCGGTCATGAAAATATACGTGTTTGTTGTTGTATTGGTTTAGTAATGTGATAAATGTGAAAGTTAGTGAGTAAGTATGTAAGCAAACTACTGAACCGATTGCGATGAATATTTATATGCAGATATCTGCAGATCTAGACTAACAGCAGGTTACTTTAATCTTCCACAAACTTTTAATAGCAATAAATACCACATTTAGTAGCAAGCTTTATGGATGAGCTGGGCTGGTTCACTAACAAAATGAACCTTCACGCAAAAAGGACCCAATTTGAGGAGGTCTATTTTCGGAAAACGTGCTCGTAAACAAGTATAATTACACAGCTACTTTTTATCCCGGTATTCCCACGGGATCGGGAGCTACGCGGGTGAAACCGTCGGGTGCAGCTACCGATAAGATGTGATACTGTGACGCTGTATATTACATTTGTTACAAAGTGATATTATAATTCAATGTTTACATTTTTATGAGATGAATAAATGGTTGCTCATTTCATTTTCTTCATGAATGGAGTGTTTTTTAGTCCGTGGTGAAGTAGCGTCGTAGTAGGTACTAGGTACACATGTTATTAGGTTTTGACTCTTTCATACCGATTGCTTTCCTAACTGCTATGTTTGTTTGTCAGTTAATTATGCTCATGTTGTTTTATATTTTGTCTTTGCTCTTATTATTTTTTGTATTTATGTATTATATTTAATCCAGATAAAACGACAGACCTTTAAAAGTTATAAGTAGCATCACGCGGACTTACGCGGGTGAAATCGCGGGACGCAGCTAGTCGTTTATAAGTAAGGGTAAGGGCATAGAAGATGGTCGTATCGGTTGGAAGATGTTATCTACCGTAGGTGGAGGTACTGGTGCTGGTGGGTATAGGATTCGAATTGATTGCTCGCGATTGTAGTTTTATAATAAAATGGCTGTTGAAAGGAATAGGAACATCAGATGGTCTAGATATTGAGTTATACGCTTAGATGAAAACAAAAATAGGTAGATACGGTATATTCTAACATTGCGTATTCGAAAAATGAGCTAGAAACACCTATATACATTTTCATAATTATTTTGTATTTAAAAACATTTGTCTTTAAGAATGATTCAGGCTTTGTAAATAAGCAAGATAGCATTCTGATGGATGTCAAAATGATAATCGCAGTGTGACAGCACGTGCTCACGCGGCAACGGTTCGACATACGACTGAGGCTAGTGCGTCAGCTAGACGCAGTTTTATTGTCTCATTTTCCGAGACTACGTACCGTATCTTTATGTTTTTGTTTTTATCTAAGGTTATACGCCTCTTTTGTTTACTATTGCCTAGTTTACATCAAGATAAGTTTAACACCCCTATTTATAGATGACTTTTGTTACGTTACGTTAAGCCATATCTTGCTCTTACTAGAGATTTTTAACGTCTTGGAAAATGTGACAGACACAGTAATAGTCAATAGTACCTACTTGTCTAAGTAGGTACTAGCAGATTCCCACGGTTTCACCCGCATTAGTTCCGATCCCGTGAGAATATCGGGATCAAGTAGCCTATATAATTCCCTGATAATGGAGCTTTCTTTTGGTAAAATATTTTTTTAAATCGGTCCAGTGGTTATACATACATACACGTTACCAACGTTACCTCTTTATAATATTAATATAAATAGAATGCTTTGAGCAACAAATATAAGAAACATCGTCATAATTTTCATATCAACTAAAGAGATTAAAACCTGTGGATTACTTACAATCCCTATATTAAAAATCCCTGATATGAATGCCAATGCCGCCATCATGTGAGAGTTAATAAATTCCTCGCTTCAGGTTATTAGTTACGTCAGAGTGCGTCAGATTCAAAGTTTCGTTGTGTGCATTGACAATTTTAGTGATGAGACAATATTAGCATGAATTGTCTTGTCGATATTTTTGACGATCTCTGTGGCGCGTCGTGCGAAGCCACGACTGCAATGCAGAAGGTTGCGGGTTCGATTCCCGCCGGGTGCAAGTATTTATGCTTAAAAAATAAATATTTGTGTCTGGTCCCTCTAACACAAGCTTAGTCGCTTACCACGGGGCTAGATGGCGCTGTGTGTTGTTAACAGAATTTATTTATTTATTTATTATTATTTATATTTGAATTTTGACTAATAATTTTAGTTTATTTGTATAGTAACAACCCATGACAGTCTAATCTAGATCGTTTATAGTATTAGATAGGTTATTCTATGTTGCGTTTAACCCAGATTTTTAATAATAATAATAAACCATTTATTTCAGGCAACGAAGGCCTGTAAATACATACCTTATACACTAACATACATATTCTAATCTAATATATAAAATTTCCATGTCACAGTGTTAGTTACCGTACTCCTCCGAAACGGCTTCACAAATCTCCACCAAACTCCACATGCGCATTCAGTTGGTCTGAGAATCGGCTACTATCTATAATTTATAAGGCAAAACAACGTTTGCCGGGTCAGCTAGTATTTTATAATAATTGAAATGTGTTAATAATAGCTAAGACTATGTTAGTAGTACTAACATTGCGTAAAAAACACACATTGTGCACACACACACATACATTGCGTATTTTAGTAAAAATATCGATATATATAACAGGCTGCAAGCTCATCACTAGCTCAGTGGTGTGAGGTTCTATTTAAAGCGGCTTGAATGGGCCTCTAGTCTGTTCAGGTACCTCAGCAAAAGTGCTTATAATTCAGAATACAGATTACCCGCAAAGTTTGTTCGACGCGCTTTTCCAGCGTTATTTTTCATATACCTAGTACATTTTGTATGCTTTCATGTGTATTTAACACATGTTTACACGCTTACATGTGTAATATTTACATGTGTGAGGCTTAGGCCTATTCTAAGTCCAGTTTCAACTAATACCAAAACAACGCGACCTAAATAAACAGAAGCGTAATATTAAAAAATAATAATTTTTAGGTCTAATTTTCCTTACAATTTACTTCGAAACAAGGTCCGGAAAGGGTGGAAAACAACGTTTTTGTTGCGTCAATTTGGCCCGGAAACCATAATATCCGGCCCGTGACATTTCTGATTAGAAAGGAATCATGGACACGCGAGGAATACAAAAAGTTAAAACATCAGATGAATAATTGGCAAAGCTGAATTTCTAAATGTTCCAAAAGTACCTAATATATCTTTTATATATATCGCTCTTATCTACCTATATATCTATGTAAAAGAAAGTCGTGTTAGTTACATCATTTATAACTCAACTAGCTGACCCGACAGACGTTGTCCTGTCGTTTAGTATAAAAAAATAAAATTCATCAAAATCGGTTTAGCATTTTTTCTTTCATAAGAACCTTCTCCTGACAATAGCAAACACAACAAAAAAAGAATTATCGAAATCGGTCCAGCCGTTCACGCGTCGTGACGCGTCGTGACAACGGAAAACGTTTCATTTTTACCCGACTACGGCGAAGCCAAAAGGAAGGGTAATGTTTTTGGCAGTCTATGTATGTATGTTTGTATGTTCCACCGTAGCGCCTAAACTACTGAACCGATTTTAATGAATGAGGTGTCAATAGATTCGTAATAATAGGCCGGATGTCGTAGGGTATATACATTTTATCAAAATATTATATGACGGAATTTAAACCTCAGATTCTACCCTCGAAAAAAATAAAATTAATATAATCACCGCATGTTAGGTATCAAAAGAAAGGTCTTGTCGAGCACATTTAAAAAATATATATATATCTATATATATCGTTTTGTTTAAGTCAAAATATGTATAATATTGCGGTCGTACAGCTCGCGTGGTCCGTAATAAAGTTGCACAATAAGTTAATAACAAACCAACATTACGTTTGAGTAGGTATTAGATGGTAAAGGTAGTTAATCAGGGTTCCGTACCCAAAGGGTAATAATAAAAACGGGACCCTATTACTGAGACTTCGCTGTCTGTCTGTCTGTCTGCATGTCCGTCCGTCACCAGGCTGTAGCTCGTGAACCGTGATAGCTAGACAGTTGAAATTTCCACAGATATTGTATTCTGTTGCCGCTATAACAACAAATACTAATAAAAACAATATAAAACAAATATTTAAGGGGGCTCCCATACAACAAATGTGATTTTTAAAGAAAAACGCAACGATACCGCGATTAACTTTTACTACTGGCGCCATCTACAGGGTAAAGTCACTAGAGGGCTTATATTTAAGTGACTTGGATCCGCGGAAACTCTTATGTCACCCCCACGATGCCGCATCTTTAACGGAATTGGAGAGGCTTAGAAGTCTCGACTCTGCTCAATAATAAGCCAGTTCCCTGTGCAGGATCTTATGTGTGGCTATTGGTACCGTGGTCTTGTATACCAACTATCATTATGTGGGTGATAGGAATACCTCTATAAATACAGACATAGTAGGCACTAGATATATACAGTAGGTACGACCACGGCTGTACCTTGACCATTTTTAACCCCCGACGGAAAAAGAGGGGTGTTATAAGTTTTTGTACCAATGCATTTCTGGATTTCAATCTAAATAATTATCTTCTTGTTTTGCCCTTTTTAGACCCCCATTTTTTATTTATTTACGAAGTCGAGTTTTAGTTTTTCAAACTTTATTTTTTAGACCCTCTTTTTTATATTCGTAGTCGGGTTTTAGTTTTTTAAACTTTATTTTTTTTATTATATATAAGAAGAAGAAGATAAGGACTAAACCGATTTTGCTGAAAATTGGTGGGGAGGCAGAGGTAGCTTAGAAGTAGGAGACGGACATTTTTTTTGCCTCTAAGGAAGAACGAAGGCACAAAATACAAGAACATAACTTCTTCAAATTCTTCGCTTGTCCCATTTATAAATTAACTACCCAGAAGTTTAATACTGCAACTGCAGCAGGGTCAGGCTGGTCTACCATTAAAATACTTCTAGAATTATCGTTTCGTTTTATCGTTCGTAGAATTAAAGAAGAGACCCAGTAGGCCTACCGCGCGAGGCGGAGCCGAAGCCAAGAAATCGGCAAAACCGCTCGAAAAAAATCAAGAGGAATGATTTGCGCAGGAGATTTTCAGCCTTATCCTAGCCTTAGCCTAGCCGATACATCCATTTGTAAATAAAAAATAAATAAATAAATAAATTCTGCGAACAACACACAGCGCCATCTAGCCCCGTGGTAAGCGACTAAGCTTGTGTTACGGTGACTAGACAACGGATATAATACTTATATTTATTTTTCTTTTGTAAATACATACATATTATACATCGAAGGACACCCAGACCAGACACAAATATTTATTTTTAAGCATAAATACTTGCACCCGGCGGGAATCGAACCCGCAACCTCCTGCATTGCAGTCGTCAAAATGTGAATGTGTAGTCAACTGTCATTTAATTAAATTAGTAGTAGTAGTAAAATGGGCTTATTCCCATTCGGGCCACTCCTTCAATTGTTTCAGTGTTTTGCTTCCATACATTGAATTCCAATCGGGCCAAAACAAAATTAGATAGTCATTTTAATGTGAAAATATTTTCATACTTCATTTCCTATTCGGGCCAAAACGATTTTGGTACGGTCAACAAAAAAAAAGAGTTAATTTCTAATAGACTAATGCCCATTTCATAACAGTTCAAATTGATTTTTCGGCGTTTCGACGTCAGCTTGAAATTGCGCGGTCCCCACTAATAATCTTTACTAAAAGGTGGGGATTATGCCAATATGCAGGTGGTTGACCACAATGAGCTCTAGAGCAGATGCTCCATTGACACACTGCACATGGGCATCAAGTCGTATAGTCGTACTGCTCTCCCTTTGATGAGATTTGAACTCCCATTTGCTCATGTTATAACTACAGCGACTTACTAACTTAAGTTAATTAAATACTCGTACCTAACTAATGCTTTTTAATAACGAAAAAAAATGATTGATACCGAAAACGAATTAATTTCACTAATTATCTATCAACATTTCTCTAGAGAAAACTCCCTAACATCATCTAAAAACTAATTAGAAGAAAATTCATGTCCAATAATAACTAATACAACGAACAGCCTCCGAATTTCATTAAATATTAATTCTCTCATGGATCGAACTCAATTTTGGAAATGTAACCTCAGATTTTAGAGGCTCTACACTGAGTTTTGTAGGAAATAAACGACCGGCGCCTAAGTTCACTGAGTGGAACATAAAAGCTGGTACGACGCAGATATGACGCCCACGCGGCCCGGAATAGAACCCCACACCAACGCTGTGACGTCATGGACTACCACCATAGAGTAAAAAACCTGAAGCTACGATTGTAGAGAAAACGTTTTCCAGTAATATTTTAGGGTCGATCTTCCCCTTAGCTTCTCGATCTCAAAATATGTTTATTCAATAAGATATTCACATGATCGTTTTGAATCGTCAGTCTTGTGTATAGGTCTCAAAACGTTGAACGTTGAAACAATGGTAACAGTAATAAACACTACACGATTAAAACCTAAAAATTAAAATTGTTTCTTCTAGGCAAGCATGTTACACCGTCAACCTCATCATCGCTTCCCATCAGGTGAGATGAGGTCAAAAACTAGCCAATCTCATGAAAATAAGAGCGTGGGGGTTATGGAAACATACACTTTTTATTTTCTTTTCTTTTCTTATGTGTCAGTTTAATCGCCCAAAATCTTGAAAACATTTAATTAGTGAACTAGCAGTGCCTTGCTCTAATTTTTTAGAAAATATAATATAGCCTTACTCAATAAATGGACTATCCGACACTGAAAGAATTTTTCAAATCGGACCAACGGTTCCTGAAGAATATCGCGTTCAAACAAACTCTTCTGCTTTATAATCTTCTTCTAATATATAAAATTTCCATGTCACAATGTTAGTTACCGTACTCCTCCGAAACGGCTTCACCGATCTCCACCAAACTCCACATGCGCATTCAGTAGGTCTGAGAATCGGCTAGTATCTATAATTTATAAGGCAAAACAACGTTTGCCGGGTCAGCTAGTATTAATATAGATTATTATGATATGGTACCGATTTCATTTGGAAATTACTAATTAATTATTATTATTAAGATATATATTTTTTTATTATATCACATGTGAATGTGACGTATTTAATTACGAAGCTATTTTCAGTATTTATCTATAGGCAAAATTTTGAAAATGGATTTTTATCATGAATTATTGATTTAAGTTGAAAGGATCTTATCATCAGTAATAAAATCGTTTATTTTTGACTTCGAATAATGTGTATGTTGTGCTTTTCAGGATTTGATGTAGGTACTATCTGTATGTAAATACAAGCTGCATCAGCGGTTTTACCCGCGTAAGTCCCGATGCCGTGAACGTATATAACGTGGCCCATGTTACTCATAAAGGTGCAATGCAAATTAGGCAGCCAGGCTGCGGCAGCCAGAATTTAGCTAGGATTTCGTGGCTGCCTAGTGTGGGGGCTCCCATACAACGTCATATGTTTTACTGGCTGCCGCAGCCAGGCTGCCTAGTGCGCGGGGTACCTTAAATGTCATCAAAATCGATCCAGTGCATTCGAAGATTACCACCAACATATGTTACCAACATTACCTCTTTATAATATTAAGTATAGATTAGTATTTTATCTCTAATGCTACGACGCAGGAAAACTCGTTCGATATACACAGTATCGAGTACCTACGGGCGTCGATAAATCTATCGATATTCATGGCACATCACTAGTGGCTAGGGAATTACTAAAGTTATAGGAGATGAGGTGTAGGATATTAACTAGAGCTACTTACGAGTGAAAACTTTTACAGGATTTTTAGTGTCTAGATAGTTTCACTTTTCACAGATGTATTTCTGTTCCCGCTTTGTTTCGATCGTTTTTTGTTTCATTCCAATGTGGGCCCAGCTCACTAACAACTTAATATTTTTGTAGTCAACTGAGCGCACATCCAAAACAAATTGGGCCCCTTTTACCACTAACTGAAAATCAGTGATTTGCTTTTTATTAGCAAATACATCACTGAGCAGTATCCCATCTGCACCACTTCAGCACACAACTCACCTCACATCTGTTGTATCTACACCGTTGTACCTACTAGTGTGCTTTTTTATTGCGGAATAAATGATTATCTATCTATCTATCTAACAGATTAGTGGTAAAAAGGGCCCAATCCCAAAAATATTTGGAGTTGGCACAGTAGGTATCTATGTTTTTATTGACTATCCCTACTGCAATGTGGCAATATTTTAACGGCCGACCGCCTGCCTGACACCAACCATTCTTGGGACCAAACAGTTTACCCGCCTTAACTTAGTTCAATTAGCGGTAGTAGGTACGTACTACTTAAAAACTTGCAAATGGCTACCTTGTGTTGAAAAAATAGCTTTTTACTCTTTGACTGCTGAAAACACGACGTGTGTGTTTTTCTATCATGTTCGCCAGTGCGTTAGGCACACAAAAGTTGTGTTTTTTTATCGCGTCGGGCGTATAGTAAGTATACAAGGGCTATTTAAATTGTTGTGTCGGGCCGAGCAGCCAAAGTGTTAAGTAAGATATTTATTATGCAGTAAACCCATGAAAAACTTTGTAATTTATTATTCAAAAGAATTCAACGCTAAGAAACATTCTCTGTCATTAATATGAATTTATGAATTTTATTTACAAAGTTAGAGGTTAACTGAAGTAAGTTTTAAAATGGACGGTTCTTTCGGTTCAACTTGTTGTTTGCGATCTGATTTCTGCTGCACTTTGGCATAACTTCGTCGAGTTCGTTCCATTATTTACTTCTAAAAGGGTTATATTTTAAAACAATACAAGAATTTGACATCGTAGTTTCTAGTTTTTCTATACTTAACAAAACAGGTAAATACATATATATGTATTTCTTTTTGTTTTTATTGCTCGAGGGAATTTTACTGGAATTATTTTAAAAGAAGAAATGCATCATCAATTGGTAGCGCACTCGCCCGGCAAGCGAGGGGCACGGGTCTGAATCCTGTCATGGCAGAATTTTTGATTAAACATTTATCTTTTAAAAATATTTCTTGGTAAATATACATTATGAACGAATTTAAGAGGACAGTCTCCATTATCTTTCTCCATACAAACGTAGTCGACGTTTTCCTCCCTGGATAAAAACATTAGAGCAAATATGTTTATGCCATAAAACCTATATCTGTCATGACTATGCATCTACCTTTTCATTTTTTTTATTTTTTTATTACTATTCTAATTAGAAAATGAAAAAAAATCAAAAGGTCAAAAGTGCATAGTCATGACAGATATATTTTCTATGGCATAAACATATTTCCTCTAATGTCTCTAATGTGTTTATCCAGGGAGGAAAACGTCGACTACGTTTATATGGAGAAAGAGAATGGAGACGGTCCTCTTAATTAAAATAAATCACTAAAACGAAGTCAAACTAAGTAAGTACCTAATCAAGCAAAAGATAATGCCCAGCAATTAATCTTATTAAAACTTAAATTAAACCATCTCTTTTTAAAACAAACGGAAGGCATATTTTAGAAACAATAAGAATACTGCAAGATGGCCGATAAAAATACGCTTTCTTACCTGAGGCTTTTACAATTAACTAAAAAGCTTCTCGAGGAACTTAAAAAACCCGGCAAGTGCGAAACTCGCGCACGAAGGGTTCCGTACCACTATCACAATTGGGTACCGAACCCTAAAATCGTTTACCAATTTTAAAATTTGATAGGAAAATGTGACATATTTAGCTTCGATTCTTACTTCCATCATTAAATAACCACACCACAAAAAAAAAATGAAAAAAAAAAAAAACTTTGGCACAAAGACAATCTGAAACTTATAATTAAGAAACTCTTTGGTAAGTGAAGGCAGACTGGTATATTTAACAGATAGGGTAGCCATTTTGAATTTCATGACCTACTCGATTCGATGTTTTTTAAACACGTTTGTTGTATGGGAGCCCCTCTTAAATATTTGTTTTATTTTCTTTTTAGTATTTGTTGTTGTAGCGGCAACCGAAATACATCTTCTGTGATTTCAACCGTCTAGCTATTACGGTTCATGAGATACAGCCTGGTGACAGACGGACAGACGGACGGACAGACAGCGAAGTCTCAGTAATAGGGTCCCGTTTTTACCTTTAGGTACGGAACCCTAAAAACGCTCGAGAAAGGTAACCTTCAGCACACAATGAGAAAAAAAGTCAGCGACGAGGACGAGAGTTGTAATTACATATAGTTATTATTATCTATAACCCTCTTACTTATAAACAGCTGCATAAACTATGTATCGTTTGTCCATTACTGTGATATCAAGGTTCAAAGTTAACAAACAGTGACAAACGTTACATAAACTTAGTCATTGTTTATGAGTAAGGGGGTAATTGATAAAGAGCGGTTTGCTTAAGAACATTTTTTTTTAAGATAATAAAATTAAATAACCTAAAAAAGACCATTTAAAATATATTCAGCTAAATCAAATTAAAAATAATTTACGGAAAATCGAACATCTCATCTCATCATCCGAGCGTTGTTCCCGGTTGCATCTCTCTCGAGAGCCCGGGGTCCGCTTTCCTACTTTTACGTCTCCACTTCGCACGATCTTCGGCATCCCGTGTAGTGAGGCCATTAGCACGCATATCCGATCTTACAACGTCAAGCCAGCACTTCTTGGGTCTTCCCAATCTGCCGCGGCCGGGCGGAGGCGCCATAGCAAGACATTTGTTTCCCACGTAACTAGCCGGTTTCCGTAGAACGTGGCCGTACCACCGTAAGCGGCATTCTTGCAGTTTGTCTGCAATGTCTCGGACATGAAGGCTGCCCCTGATGCGGGAGTTTCTGACGCGGTCTTTTCGCGTCACTCCACACATCCAGCGCAGCATCTTCATCTCCGTGACACGCAGCTCCTGCTTATGTCGCTCAAGCAATGGCCACGCCTCACTACCATACAAAAGGACAGGTCTAATGATCGTTTTATAGACCTGTCCCTTCAGTTTAACCGCCATTTTCGGGTCACAGATGACACCAGTTACCTCTCGCCACTTGGCCCAAGCTTCCGAAATGCGGGACTTGACGTCACAATCGATGTCGCCGGACTCGTGAAGCACAGATCCCAAGTACTTAAACTGGTCTGTCCGCTCGACCATGTGACCGTCTACGCAGACAGGTGTGGGATCTGTGGTATTGCTAGCCAAGTATTCGGTCTTCGCTACGTTGAGTTGCAAACCGCCGTTCTCAAGTGACTCTTTCCACGCATTTACGCGCCTTCCAAGCCGCCCCTTATCCGAGTCCGCTAGCGCAATATCATCAGCATACATGAGCATCCACGGGGGCTGCTCGTGTGCGTCTCGGATGATTACGGACAGTGCGTCCAGTACGAGTATAAGAATAACGTCATAGCTTGCCATCACGTTGGCGACCTAGCGTTGCCCGTTTTAAGTCATGTGCCATTATCGTATTTGAATTGTTTATAAGTAATTGAAATAAATTAAAACAGTTTTTTCTGATCAAATATCAATATAATTTACAACAAAAAATAAATAAATAAAATGTTTTTTTTATTGAACGTCTTTGTAGAAACAGCTGTAATTTTTAAAGGTTACCTCACCAACCTTTAGACAGCACAATCTTGTTTATGACAGATTTTGACTTAAATTGAATTACTATTAATTAGTACACTACGAATTGACACAATATCTGCTTGAAGAAAACATGTCAAAGATTTATTTTATAAGCATAAATACTTGCACCCGGCGGAAATCGATCTCGCAACCTTCTGCATTGTAGTCGTGCTTTCGCACGACACGCCACAGAGGTCGTTAAAGGTACTGTACTTAGTAGAGGATTCGTCATATCTATTTGACGCTTTAGCTGTCGCTATTTGCCAAATCATTGTGCGCTGTTGTATCTTTAGAGGTCTGTGATCGTACCGCACTGTTCTTTCATTCAATTACACTAATGTTTTTACTTTTATTTTGTAAACAAACAAGGTTTTGTTCGTTTTCTATATAATTTGCATGAATAGAGGAAAACTGCACGGTTCTTTGTAATCTATTACAAATAATAATGGTACAAGTGGTGCATTATTAACGAAAACTAGTTTACGTAGTTGGCGCAAACAGCTGAGTCGTTCGTATTTTTTTAATGATTGTTTTAGTCTGTGGATAAAGTATTTACAATATAATTACAAGATGGAACATAAGTGAGTTAAGAAGACAGTCTCCATACAAATGTAGTCGACAGTTTTTTTACAAGGGATAGGCTACAATTTGAAATCATCTCACCTGATGGGAAGCGACGATGAGGTCGACGGTGAAACTTATTTACTCTAGACTTAAAGACTACAAGGTTTAAAATCATAATGGTGAATTAATTATCTTTTGAATATAATAGCACAAAAACGTTACAACATTTCGATTTCTCGATTATTAAATCACACAACGACAATAATTTATCACTCATTTAAATGCCACCGACATTCGTAGCAAGAATCCGGATACTTTGCTCTCGTTTCACCAAAGAAATTCGACATTTATTCGTGATACATTAAAGTTTATTCTTGTGTCATTTAATTGGCTTCGTTTTGTCGTTTCTATTTATTTTGTACAAAACTAAATGAATGTCAAGGGTAATTCGATCATTGTTTATTTTTTTGTTTTTGAGAAAGGTTTTTTTTTTAATAATTATCTAATGTCATATGTCCTTTATAGATTATTTTGGGAAATTCAACTTTTTAGGAAGTTCAACATTTTGTCATTAAAGGGCACCCTGTACCAATGTGCACAGTGTAAGTACGTGCCGCGGCCACCGAGTATTAATCCTACAGAGCAACGCTTCATACAAGCCTGCGGTGGTAAATACTCCACTACATGAACAGCTATGTGTGGGCAAAGCTGTGAGAAGTCACTCATTGCTTTCCGCTCGGGTTTGCCGAGGCCGCCCGAAGAGCCTACTCGGCTCACGTACGTGAACCCGTCGGCACACTGTCGGTGAGAGAGGTCACGCACACATAACTGCGCATGTAGTGAAGTACCTACGCTGCGGGCTTGTATGAAGCTGTTTCTCTGTAGGATTAATACTCGGTGCCGCGGCCGCCTGGCGCTGGTGACAGTTTTGTTTATAGATACATCGTGTAGCAAATTTGAAAAATGGAAAATAGTGTCCTGTGGCTGAACTACTCAACCGATTCTGTTGAAATTTAGTAGGTGGACTTGGAACGTGTGTAGGTATGACCAGTTAAAAAAAATGTTGTGTTATCCTATCCACCTTGTATATCGGCCTGTGGCATCGTAGCTCTCAATCAGATGAAGCGACGGATAATCGACAAAGATAACGAACGACCCTGTCTGAATAGATAGATAGATACATAAAAACTTTATTGCGATTTGATTCTTATTAATCTGTGTTGAAATGAAACGAAGTTTTTGACATTTAATAAATCAAATAAAACAAATAAACAATCACATTATTATTAGGTACAGTAATAAATTATATATAAAATAAGGCGATAAATAAAATGGTATCCGGTTAATCAATTGCATTTTCCAGCAATGGAACATATTTCATGTTATTGTATACATACGTATGTTATTTATACCTATCTTTATTTTTTTATTTTAAGTTATGGGCAAAGTACATTTAAAATTGAGTCTTTGACACGAAGAAGAAGACCTATCTTTATTGCTAATTAATTAAAAATAAAATATCAATATCAATAAATCAAGTTATAAAATACCAGTTTTCATTTTACTTTATTATAATCGTATTATGTCGGTGAAGAGTAGACAAACATACCTACATAATATTGGTACAAATAAAATTAACTGACTAAACTATATAACTATGAAAAGATTTTTAGCCTAAACCGCTGGTTCTAAAGGCATATCTAATATTTGGAGCATGAATTGGAGGAATATTAACACTAATCATATTAACACTAAAATTGTGAATATTTTATAATAACATTCAGATTTTACGAAGTTTAATAAACCGTTACTGTAGAATCAAAAAAAGTTGTCGTAATACTTTGTCATGCTTCATGCTCTAAAAAGGTGAATTGAGAAAAAAAAAAATCCATCGATCCATTGGTGGATCCTCGTTGGTGGATCCTAGTGGAATGAGGCTGTTTTTTTACTATGAGTGGGTATCTATAATTTATTACAATAAAAATAATATGTTTTATTAAATAACATGATAAATACCCCATTATTTAACAATTTTACAGTTAGTTTAACATCATATTATATTAAAAATAATAAGGATTAATTTTACTAGGTAGGTAAGTAAAAAATAATACTGAGAAGCTTCTGTAAGAATTTCTTCAGGCTAAAACTTCAGGTCGTTCTAAAAAGGAACAATCGAATCAAAGAATCGAGACTAAAGCGAGTGCAGCCGCGTGATACAGTAGTGTATAAAGTGCTACATTTAATATCAATTATCTCAAAACTTGTTGCTAAGTTAAAGTAAAGCATTATACCTACCTAGTTCACATAATACGCATGATATGTTATGCATTCTTTGGTGTGGCAAGGTCGGTTACACTCCGTTCTATTCACCTACATGCAGGAATAAAACGCAGACACAATAACTGTGCACCTGGTCCACACAATCACCTTTATATATCTCCATTAATTCAAAACAAAATACAAAAGAAAAAAAAAGAAAAAAAAACAACCTTAATTTGTTAGTTTGTAGGTATTATGAAAATAGAAAAATATTAAAAAAATAATAAAGTTATTTAAATGTGAACGGCCGGGCCAGGTGTATGGGTATCGTGAACGTGTTATAAGTGTATCTATATCGACCACTATTTTGTAGTCAGAGAGTAATTTATACCTAATCTGTGCCAATCACTTCGAAATTGGAATTTATTATGTAGGTACATACCTTACCTTATCATTTGTGCAACTTTATGGATTATAAGTAGTTTGTAAATGTTAGATATACTAGTAGATAAGTACGTTTGTAAACTGTACCTAGACGACACATTACCTATTCTACCAATTTTCAATTTTAAAAGTTCTTTATTATCACAAAATACGACACATACAATAACGTTAGGACTACGATTGATATTAACACGATTTACATATACTTTGTCAGGCTGATGAGCTTTTTCTACCAAAAAAAGAGGCCTTGCCCTGCAGTGGGACAAATAAACGGGCCTATATTTATTTATTTTATTTATGCCTTATTAAGACTCAATAAAAATACCCTGGGTAAACTCTCTACCTGTTAACGAAATTATTAATTTATTGATATTTTAATACCAAGCAACATCTACCTACACGTTTTATATTATCTAGCCTAGTACACATACTATACCTACTTAGTATTAGGTATACAGTATAGGTATTTTAACGTTTTAGAATGCATTATGATAATAATACGATATTATCGTTTCCGATATCAATTCTATGTAGGTTAAAACTTTGTGATATTTTATGTTTACGAGTACTTAGGTATGGCGTTTTATCACAACATGGAGTTTGCATAGATTACATGTTAAATATGTAACTTAACTTGTTCTTGTTACCATCCGATCTAAGTCGTAGCGCTACGCGGAATTGCTCGTGTTCCAATACGTTGACCGGTGCAGCCATTAAAGAAGAGGGGCTTGTTCCACTGCCATCTTCCTTCTTCATGATTCGCGAGTTACATCTTAGACCTCATCATCACTTCCTATCAGGTGATATAGTGGTCAAACGCTCATCTATCGTGTGTAAAAAAACAATAAAATTGATTGAAATGATCAAAACAAAAAGAAAAATCTACCAAACTGTGAAAAATTAAAGCACTTTCAAATATTTTGTTTTTCTACAAACAAACATGTTTCGTTTTCCAATTCACACTAAGCTCTCTGAACACATTTTGGATGAACAAGCTTTATTGGTAGAACTGATTAATCCTCCAGGATTTATAACCGAGCTGAAGTTGGAACTAAAGCTAATACTTCGCTCGAAGTTAATAGGTAAGGTAAACTAGTAATCTCTTTTTTAAGGGATGAAGCTAATTTGTACGTTATAGCAATACGCTTCTTTTCCCGTCCTTTGATTTGATTTTTTCTTTGATTGTTTCAAAATAATTGAGGATTACGGTCCTCAATTCGACCGGAAGTCAAATCTTATCAAAAATATGTTTTAATATGATCATTTTAAATCGCTATTTCGAAACTCTATCCATTCTAAAGACGTTCCCCCGATAACAATTGACTGATAGATTATTGTATACTAAATAGTTATTTCCCTGATTATTCATTTCCCCTATGGTTTGTTTTACAGAAAATTCTTTCACTAAAGTTACAATGATAGATTTGTTCGCTTTACCTAAACGCGACCTCCAATGAGAAGAAGACACAATAATCTCAATCGTTTCTTTTGCAGTGATCATGTGATTCGCATTGTCGCATGTTTAGTGACTTTACGCAACTTTAGTGGAACTGGAGCAATCATTTATACTATAATCCTTACTAATATTATAAGTGCAAAAGTAACTCTGTCAGTCATATTGCCAAGTAGACTCGTCCCACAAAGTATCTCTACTTTTTATACGGAAACGCCGGTTTGTATCTACCTATACTTTTCTTACGGAAAACATGTCACTCCTAACACCCACCTACTGTAAAAAATCAACATTTTCGGCGAATTTAACAATTTAAGAATTCAATATTTTGTTCCTAACGGAAAAATAAGACGAAAAAAAAACAACTTCGTCTCGAAAAACACCCAATTTTTCAGTTACACGACCCGAATGAGCTGAAATTGACATCGCGGTGGGAATATCGAATATCTTATATTTATGACTATCAATTTGAAGCTCAATTTACGTGGTTCATTTATTTAATTAACGTTTTTAGTGTTATTTTTGTGAAGGTTTATATAGCAAGGGTGACTTTAAATGTGATATTTGATATTTTAAACATGGCGCTTCGTTAGTAAGGCTGTACGCGCTATGATGATAAGTCGCTGCAAATTTGTTTGACATTATTATCTTAAAAAATAAAGACATTTTTCGGTTTTAATCGCGTGGTGTTTATTACTTTTAGGATTGTTTCAACGCTCAACGTTTCGAGACCTTTACATGGCTAATTAACCGGCTTTAAGAGGAGTAACAACGCCAACGACCTTGAAACTGAAAATCCCTGTCGGGCTCATCGAAAATTGTTGATTATTTCATGACGGAATGTCGTAGAACTTTTTTTTGTGTACAGATTGTAGGTGACATTGTTTCCTACATTTTGGTGTAGTTTTAAGACAAGAACCTCCTATTGGTGGAAAGCCTATCCAAATTTTAGACAAAAAATGTCTGATTTGGCTAAAATGTCGATAGGCTTCAAAACGTTTCGACATATTTGTATGGGAACTGCACTAAAATATCGGAAACAATGTCGCCTACAATCTGTACACAAAAAAAAGTTCTACGACATTCCGTCATGAAATAATCAACAATTTTCGATGCGGCCGACATGGATTTTCAGTTTTTCAGTATAGGGCCCTTAAGTTTTGAAAAACTTCCTCCTTTTAGAGAAAGTTTTTTTATCTGTAGGTATGTTCTATATTGTACCTACCTACACTAAGTTTGAACAAAAGATGACGAAATTGTCTTCCTAGTTGAAGTCGACTATTAATTTACCAAACAACAAAAACACATTTATTTTTTTAAATAAGTATAATATGAAATAGGTTACAATATTTTATATTAATTCTGTTGTTACTTTTTAAATCTGTAGGTAACTAGACACTGACTATTCGAGCTCATGTGAATTCACAATTACAAAAAAAGATTAAAAGATATCAATAATAAAAACAATACTATAGATAGATATTGTAAAATATGCAATTAACAATCAGCTTTATCTAGAGTGTTACGTTTAATGTGGTGTCATCAGTTGATACCGGAAAATCCCCTGTCCATTACCCATTACATGAGCATATAGGTATTGATGGTTCAACTCATGTTTAACTACTGGTACTGTATTAAAAGGTGTTATTAAATTGTCGTTATTTCTTTGAAAAAGACGTAGGTGTCTGCTTTGGTTAGGTATATGGGTATCTACTATTATTCTACTTTGTAAAATACTACCTGCGTCCCGCGGTTTTACCCGCGTAAGTCCCGATCCCGTGGGAATATCGGGATCAAAAGTAGCCTATGTTACTCAGGGTGAATGTAGCTTTCTAATGGTGAAAGATTTTTTTTGAGTTTATTCATTACAAACATACAGACACACACACACACAAATACAAATCCTCCTCTTTATAATATTAGTGTAGAAGTGTAGATAGATGATTTTTACACTGTGTCGCAAAATTTAGCATGTCTCTATGCTCTGACTATGAAGTACATAATTAATTGAATCAATCAAAGAGCGTTGCATGCTTGTAATTAAAAAATAATACCTACAATACTTATTTGCTTACATTACCTACTTCATGTGTAATCATAATCAAATAATTAATTCGCGTTGAAATATTTGCAAATATGATTGGCGTATTGAACCCGTATTAATTGATTGGTTTTACCTTCAGTTTTGCCTGTCCGAACTTAAATCCGTGTCATGCATGGAAAACGGCCTGAAGGCCTTGAAATAACTCAATGAGATCTTCCTGACCGCACGGGCTGATCAGATTTGACTGTTCTATTTGGCCTCTTTATATAAGTTGCCTTTGGCTTTAAGTAGTATGTATGATCAGGATCACAGAATATATAAAGTGTCTTATGGATGTTACTCCATCTTGTAAAACTACTGGCTGGCTACTGGCTTAAAACTTAGTATAAGTTATAGCTGAACTACTGAACTAACACACTTTTTTAGCTGAACTATCAAACTAACCCTCTGTCATCATCATGAATCATCTCCTCGTATGAAGACAGGGCAGATAATATGATACTTATCGAACCTTTAATGAAAGCTTACAAGTTTACATGTTCAAATCGCTCCGTGATTGGTTCACTATTTCAAACAAAACAAATGTGAAACAAACGGAGAGTCGAGGGGCGCATTTTTTGTCTATTTACAAACGCATTTACTTGTGTAAATTTTGAGAAGTAGGACACAGGTCAACCTAATCGATTTAGCTTCTGTGATACCTAATTACCACATCACACAAGGCACCTACATTTTAAACGAATATTCTCAGATCAGCTACAACAAACTTCATATTTTCTTAACTTAATATCGTTCAATGGATTTAGTAGAAAAATTGATCTCACTATCTTTACTCTGCAGCTTTACGCCTTAGAAAAATATTACCTAATACTCTGTAAAAAGCCTTTTGTCCTATTTTTAGATTTATAATAAGAAAACTTCAAAGACTGAGACCCTCGCACACTACAAATAGATATCTTTATTTGCACAACATAAACAGAGGAAACACATATACAAAAGTACAAACTAACAGAAAGACAGACACCCCCCCTCCATGTCAGACTGAGGGGGCCTAAGATGGAACCATCGAGATATTAATTAAGTACAAGGTTGTGATCAATGAATGAAAAACGTGTCTGTTACAAGGACATCCATCGATTTAAATTACTTGTTCATTTGTGGAAAATTGGAGAAATAGTTGCAAAAAAAAATGTTCTATTTAGTGTTCCGTACCGAAAAGGTAAAAATAGGACCCTATTACTGAGACTCCGCTGTCTGTCTGTCCGTCTGTCACCAGGCTGTATCTCATGAACCATGACAGCTAGACAGTTAAAAACAAAATAAAACAAATATTTAAGGATTTATATAGGATAATATTTCATACAACGATTCCGATTCAGCGATTGCGACTCGCAACTGGCCGGTTTTTCAAATATTTTCTTCAAAGAAATAAATAATAATTAATTAGGTAGGTAATTATTAGGGGCGACTGAACGAGTTAGAGAGTTGGTACCTACTCTAAATAAACATTAGAGAATTAGAGGTAAACATTAGAGAAAAACTCATTTTTCGCTTTTAATCGCGTGGTGTGTATTGCATTGATCGCGTGTTTAAAATTAAACTCAATTTTAGCATTGTTTCAATGCTCAATGTTTCGAGACCTTTACAGGTCTCTTATTCAGGATTGACAATAATCAAATTGATTAAAACCGAAAAATAAGTTTAATTTTTATCCAACATCTCGAAAACAAAAGAAAGTTGTGGAAACACTTGGCCAGTGCAAATGGGCGACGAACTTCGGCCTAAAACCAACGTAATAATAAACATACGTTCACGCACTACTTCCCGAGGCAATCGCGGCTCAACCAATTAGCTAGTCATTAGCCTTTTGTAGGTGAAAAAATGATTGTTACAACACTCCTGCGTGAACTTCGTTCTTGAAGACTGAGGTTTATTTATTCATCTATTTCAACTACTATTAGGTACAGGATGTTTATGTACATGTATATAACCAACTAGCTGCGTCTCGTGGTTTTACCCGCGTAAGTCCCGATTCCGTGAGAATATCGGGATTGAAAGTAGCCTATGTTACTCAGGGTGAATGTAGCTTTCTAATAGTGAAAGTTTTTTTTTAATCGGCACAGTAGTTTTTGAGTTTATTCGTTACAGAGACATACACACACACACACACACAAATACAAATCTTTCCACTTTATAATATTAGTGTAGAAGTGTAGATAGAACTAAGAATATAACTAACAGTCTGAGGCTGAGGGAAACCTAAAACCTTTTTGAAAGTCCAGTTCCCATAGTCAGTTACAGGCGGTCCTGTTCATTCATTGGTTTTTTTTCTCGATAGAATAAAATTACAAACTTCCCTCTAATTTTAGTAGGTCAGAACTGTTTTTTCTCGGACGGTTAACTATAAAATTTATTTGAAACATCAGTTTTGAGAACAATGCTTAATAAAGTTGAGGATATTTACTAAGTTGTGAAAACACGATTACAGAAAAAAAATCGATAGAAATAAAATCACAAACTTCCCTCTAAATTTTACAAATAAATAGAAATAGTCAATCAATATTTTACTTATACTAATAAAACTTTGTAGATAAACTGATCTTAGTTCAATGCAGGGCATCTAAGTTTTGAAATTCAAAATTTTATTAATGTTTTGTTATGTTGTAATTACCAATTGTTTGATTTTACGCTCTAAAATTTTGCGTACTAGCATCTAACGTCCTTCAGTTCGCTAGCGCTATCCTTGTCACGCATTTGGGGTTATATGGGCCCTTAAAGTTAATACGAATTATAAAATCAGCAGTTTAACTTTTAACGATTTCAATGATTTACGAACAGAACTTAACTACTACCAGCAGGTTCAGTAGACCAATTACGCAAACCACACGTTACCACATAATGACTTCATTATCATTACCAAGATATACCTATGTTTTGCCTGGCTTTGCCTTAATTACTGGTGTGTACCGGTCGGCTGATTGCCAAACATAACTTGGGAACTGTGTTGGGCTGTTGGCGCTTCCGCGTTTGGGTGTCGAATTTCGATGGATTATTATTTATTGTTTAAACAACGCAACGTGCAGAGTACCTAATGGTGAATTATGCGTAGATTGATTTGGAAGTTTTAGTTTAAAAACTTAGGTTTGTTTACTCGTGTAATATAATTTGACAAAGATGGTGATGGGCTATTATACATTACGAGACTATAATGTAAAAAATATAACCCTGGAAAATAAAGACATTTTTCGGTTTTAATCGTGTGGTGGTTTTAGCATTGTTATAACGCTCAACGTTTACCTTTACAGGTCCCTTCAGGAACAGGGACCTGTAAACTTCAGGAACAATGCACAATGCAATGCACTGCGTTGTAACAATGCTAAAAGTAATAAGCACCACGCTATTAAAACCGAAAAATGTCTTTAATTTCGATACAACATCGCGAAAACAGAAGAAAAATCTTCTGTTTTCACGATATGCGCGGTATGTATGTACACATAAGCCTCCTTCGGCAATCGGGTAAAAAGATGATACTTACCAGTTTTAAGTTTTAACAGTTTCTCACAGTGTCTGACATTTGCTCGGTTATCAAATAATTAGATGTAGGTAATTAATAATTATATACCAGCTAGTGTTGCTAGTTTCGATTTCAATATTCATTAATTAATTTGAACAATCTGATTATGGTTTGCCAGTTTTGATTTATGATCTTCGAGATGTGAATTTTGTTAATTTATTACTTGTGCATTAGTATAGGTACTGATAATTTGATATAGACTCGTGTGGCCTCACGGGTTATGGATTCTATGCCCGCTTTGGAACAAATCCTACTAATATAGAAACAGAAAAATCGGGAACGCTTGGGGATGGGTTATATTAGTTTTGGTGATTTTGTTTGGTTAATTTTTTTTAAATTAATATTTGAAAAGTTGATTTATCTTATCTTCTTCTTATCTAATATATAAAATTTCCATGTCACAGTGTTAGTTACCGTACTCCTCCGAAACGGCTTGACCGATTTTTATGAGATTTTGTATACGTATTCAGTAGGTCTGAGAATCGGCTACTATCTATAATTTAGAAGGCAAAACAACGTTTGCCGGGTCAGCTAGTAATATAATAATATAATCAAAAAAATAGATACCTAGAATATAGATGAACGCTTTATTTGCACAACTCAAAGTACAATACATTACAACAATACATTGAGTATAGGAACACAAAAATCTTAGAAATAGGACGTTGCTCAAATGGGCGACCTTATCGCTAAAAGCGATTTCTTTCAGGCTACCTTAGGGTGGAGATGAACTGTTAATGTAATATCATGAAAGTGAAAGTTTGTGAGTATGTGTGTTTGTTGCTCCTTTGGGCAGAAACCGTTTTTAATTTTTAATTCATTTTTAGTTAATATAATTTCGATTGCAGTTCAGTTGCAAGTTATAGTTTCATTTTGAATGTTTTGTTTGGAATTGTAATGATGTTAAAAATAAAGGACAATTTTAATACAGAAATACCCCCCAGGAAAAACACGTTGGCTACTTTTATCCCCATATAACCCTCGGGATCGACTTACGTGAGTAAAACTGGGCTGCGAGTATAAAAAATAAGTGAGTCTTATAAAATAAGTGTATTTAAAATCCAGAAATCAGAATCAATGAACGGAAGAACAAGTATGAATTGCAGATAAGTTAAAAATTCATCGAAGTCTGAAATACGTGAGATAAAGTCTCGTATGTTTAACCAATTGGATTCGGCTGTTGATTTAGCCTGTTGAGTTGCTTTCCTTATTAATGTCTTTTGGTATCTTCGAAATCCTAAATATATTAATAAGTACCTAGGTTACTTAGATTAAGCTCGTCATAAAAAATAACTTTAAAAACTTTACCAATTTAAAAAATACTTAATTTTTAAACAAATACGTACCTAATTTGTTATTTAAGTCTCGAAATTCTTCACAAAAACATCCCTAATCCGTAGGTAGATGCGTCGATCAGTATTCAAGGCGCGGGCGAAACTTCGCCGACTCAACGCAGTTCATCTCATTATGCTTCCCAACCGGCCGGGGTCGGTGCCGCTGGATGAAGTGTCGATAGCAAGCAATATTATAAAATAAGATTGCTTTTAAACTTTGTGATAAATTGCTTTGGAGAAATTCGAGTGGATGTTTCGATCGTCTCGGTTTCGATAAACCTTGTTTTTATATCGATCGTTCTTTGTTTCCATTTCCAGGATGTATCTCATGAACCGTTATAGCTAGACAGTTTAATTTTCATAGGTGATGTATTCATCCCGCGGTTTCACCCGCGTAAGTTCCGATCCCGTGTGAAGATCGGGATTAAACGTAGTCTATGTTACTCAGTGTGAATGTAGCTTTCTAATGGTTTCTAAGAATTTTTGAAATCGGCTCAGTAGTTTTTGAGTTTATTTATTACTAGCAACCCGCTCCGCCTTCGCACGGGTGCATTGCTGAAGCTAAATATACTAAAGAATGTTTTTATGTACAACGTTCACAGCTTTTAATAATAGTTGGTGTAATATTTTGTCTCGGAGAGTACCTGTTTGAGTTGCAGGATTATAAAAATATCTACTTTTTAGTTTCAAACTTTGCACGGCCACGAAACACGACACTATAACCCGGTTACTCTACATCGTGTTACTAGATGGCGCCACAAGAAAAGTTAGAACGCGCTGACGTTGCGTTTTCATGATCGCTTATAGCAATAGCCTACCTTCTTTATTTTACATAACCTCTTTATATTAGTATAAATCTAATAAATCTATATAGTACAAAATTTTTGACGCTCATCGATTGATTAAAGAGTTAATTTGCAAATAATATTAAAAACTAGCTGACCCGACAGACGTTGTCCTGTCGTTTAGTATAAAAAATGGCTATCTATCTTCATACCAAAATTCATCAAAATCGGTTCAGCATTTTTTCTTTCATAAGAACCTTCTCCTGACAATAGCAAACACAACAACGACAAAAAATATCGAAATCGGTCCAGCCGTTCACGCGTGATGTCGTGACAACGGAAAACGGGTTTCATTTTTATCAGGGTGTCCCAGAAACGAGTGTCAAGCGAAAGTCCAGAGGTAGAGGACCTTAAAGGGTACCCGAATCACCCCCATGTATGTTCCGCGATTTTTTGTAGTTTAGAAGTTATGGCCTTTTTTCTCATTTTTCTACTAAAATGCGACCACTGATACCTTTTTGGTCATACTTACTGCAACAATTGAGATAATTGGCTAATTTCTTTTCAAATGTGGAGCTGAATAATAGGGTCATGTTACCTGTTACAAAAAAGGCGTAACACTTACCAAACTGTTACAAATTAAAAAAGAATTTCATAAAGTGAGCGTTGAGAAAACGCTATAAACATTAAAGTGTTTATAGCGTTTTGTATAGTTGGTTTGGGAAAAAAATAATAGGCGAGTTTTTCTTTTAATTGCTCTTTAAAGTGTTTATAGCGTTTTGTCAACGCTCACTTTATGAAATTCTTTTTTAATTTGTAACAGTTTGGTTAGTGTTACGCCTTTTTTTTGTAACAGGTAACATGACCCTATTATTCAGCTCCACATTTGGAAAGAAATCAGCCAATTATCTCGATTATTGCAGTAAGTATGACCAAATAGGTATCAGTGGTCGCATTTTAGTAGAAAATTGAGAAAAAAGGCCATAACTTCTAAACTACGAAAAATCGCGAAACATACATGGGGGTGATTCGGGTACCCCTTAAGGTCCTCTACCTCTGGACTTTCGCTTGACACTCGTTTCTGGGACACCCTGTATAGTCAAACACACAAATACAAATATTTTAGTTTCTCAATCTGTAAGATGTAGGTACAGTAAGATAATTAAGTGTAGCAGTCCTGTCCACTTCAATATAAAAGGATTACTATAAAAACACTTGAAAACGTAGTAATAAAGAGCTGTATTACCAAATCTAGGTTCGAATTACAAAATCAAGGTACGAATCGTGATGCCTAAAGTTTTAAAAGAAAGGCAGCAAGGCCGAGACGGCATTTGGTACAACCTTGCTTGCAATTTGAGATCCTCTCAGTTCACCTTCGAATATCTCAAATCAGGTAGACCGTTAACATACCGAGTTGCAATATATCCGCAAATTTCGTTCTTGTAACATTAAATACTAATTAATTTAAAGTACAGAGATAAGATCATGACTTTAGCCTTAATAAAGGTTTCTTTTTTCTTCTTCTAAATATTAAAAACCTATTGCGGGACGTTGCACACAACGCCATCTCGATTGAAAGTAAGCAACTTGGCTTGTACTATGAGTACCTACTAGAGAACAGATATAGGACCTAAATCTATACTACCATTATAAAGCTGAAGAGTTTGTTTGTTTGAACGCGATAATATCAGTAACCGCAGCTGGTCCAATTTAAAAAAAATATTTCAGTGCTGGATAGTCCATTTATTGAGGAAGGCTTTATAGACTATATTATATTTTCAAACAAGTTAGGCGGACGAAGTCGCGGGCACTGCTAGTAAATAAATAATAGTTATAAATTCATACAAATAAAAATGAAATAAATTAATATTGCAGGCCGTTGCATACATACAGCGCAATCTAGTCCTAAACTAAGCAACTAGGCTCATAATATGGGTAACTACAATCCCTGTTCATATTTAGTGCACCTAATGATATGGCTTATACAGACTGCAAACACACCTACTTCTATATCTACAGTGATCTATGAGGAAAGATTTGTATTTTTGTGTGTGTATGTTTGTAATGAATAAACTCAAAAACGACTGTGCCGATTTTAAAAATTATTTCACCAGTAGAAAGCTACATTATTGAGGAGTAACATAGGCTACTTTTAATTACGATATTTTCACTGTGAAACCGCGGGACGCAGCTAGGTAGGTAAACACAATTAGTTACACAACCTCTAACTAACGAAATGAAAACAAATTATATTTGAAGCGACAACGTTCCATTCCAACATCAAATGATCAATTATTCATTTATCCAAATAATTGGTCAAAATGGCGGTCTGTTCCGTGAAAATTGACCAAAATGTAACAACCAACAAACATGGTGACATTTTGCGTGGGATGTAGGTAGTAGGCAGGGCTGGACGAGATAAATAAATAGGATAATATAACGTCTGGGTGCGAGGCTGAGGCAGTGGCCTCTATTTGGATCATGGAATTAAGCACAGGACACATGTGGCGCGTGAAGGCTACCGGGCCGGTATTACCTACAGGGCGCACATAAACTCTCGACCCTAAGATTACCTGGATGATGGGTTTCTTACAACGACGTTCGAATTTTGATCCATCTTTTTTAAAGGTGTTTGAGTAATTTCCCGAACAGTTTGACTTTGGTAGATACTTGTGACGTTTGAAATGGATCACTATCAAGCGATCTTTTTGTTTCTAGTGTCTTATAGAGACCAGTGCAGTTCTATGCTCACGAACATTCTAAAAAAATCTCACTACCCGATATGTATGTTTCAACTTAGTGTTTTGGGTTCTATTTCCTATTGCCGTTTTTAGGGTTCCGTGCGCAAAGGATAAAAACAGGACTCTTTTACAGGTCCTATTTATTTATTTCACATAATAGTTACTAAAGCCAGCTACACACTAGCGGCACCGCCGCGCCGCGCGGTGTTTTGACGTGCAGGCATTATTTTCATGGCAGGCCGTCATCGTCGGCACAAATATCTCGATTATAGAATCTACCACTAAACACTGCTAAAAATAAGTAGGTAGCAAATATTACCCCAATCTTTACACAAAAAGCAAAACACGCATGGGACCATAAAACAAAATGCTGTAAAAAAAAATACTAAATAGAATTTGTTCTTTGAATTAGAAAACAATTTCTCATCTCACATTTCCAATTACATCGTGTCACATGTTGCGGGGCCCTGGTAGCTACATATTAGATTTAGGGTAGGACCCTGGGGGAAATCAGTGCTCGGACGTGACTGTGGCCTTACGTCAGGGATTGACAACATGGGGAGTGGACGCTCGCCGACAGGGCCGGCCGACGAGTTTCCTTACACGTGTAAGATATTAAGTTTAATTAGGTAGGTTTGGAGACTATTTTGTTCTTTAGAATTATGCGTAAATCTTAAAGAAGTTAATTTATAAGTAGTTTTCCTAAATATTGCGAGAAAAGATTGAATTTAAGTGACTGTTTCCTCCCTGGATAAAGATATTAGAAAAAATATGTTCATGCCATAAGTCCTATATCAGCCATGACCATGCCTCTACGTTTTGATATTTACATTTTCTAAATTTTCTTAATTTAATTTCTGTTCTAATTAGAAAATGAAAAAAAAACATAAACGTAGGGGCATAGACATGGCAGATATAGGTTCGACAATACATAAGGTTTAATGGTTGATAACTTGAAACTAAACAGGCGTTCGTAATGCAATTATATTATATTGCATTAGAACCGCTGGTTTTAATAAAACGGTGACATTAATTCGACAGCTGTCTTGCTATTGTTTAAAATGACATTAATACATCTTGCATTTGTGATTTTATTTTTCCCGGGTCTCAATCGCGTGATTTTTTATCAACTTATGCAAATATCATTACTTATTTATTTTGTATCATGTTGCCATGGTTACCATGTAGCTCGGCCGAGCCAATGGTAGGCGGAGTGTGGGGTGTTAGGTTTTATTTTCGTTACGGAATTTCTTGATTCGGTGACCGCGCTCAAAGCCCGCGATAAAAGCTATGCAAAAATAGCCTTGAGCCTACCTACAAAATAAAAAGAAATTTATAGCTATGCAATAGCTTAAAAATTAAGTTCGCTATTAACATCGCTCTTACAATGGAAAAAACCTCGTGAGGAAACCTAATTTAAACCTACCTACCTAGGCCTAAAGTCACGCAAAAATGCCCAGTTATAGGGCTTGTTGCGGAAACACACAGTAAAAAGTAAAAAAAATAGCGCCTTGATTATTAAAATTTGTCTTACCAAACTTGGCCAAACTTCGCAGTATAAAATGAGACAAATGACATTTGCAAATGTCACAGCGGACGTTCAGAGAGTCAGTCGTGAGATAGTTTATTTACCTGTAACAAAAAAAGCATAATTATTTCACGTTTTCCAAGGCAGAACTTAAAATAATAATGTAGGGTCCACTTTTTTGTTCTAACTCGAGTGGGTTAATGAAAAACATCAATCTCGTTTGTGATTGCATTATTAAAAGATAAAGTAATTTGACATTGCCATAATAGTTTTTAGAATTTACAGATTGATTCATGTAATATTTTCGGAATATTTTGACATTGTCAATGTCAAAATTGTACAAAATCTTTGTCTAATGCTATTAGGACATCATTCATTTTATTACAATCTAATGGCGCATCTACATCACAAAAATTATACACGGTAATAGTGCCCGCACAGCAGTCCAGACGCGACGGGGCGCTGTTTACTTAAATAAATTCTGTAAACATCACGCAGCGCCATCTAACCCCATAGTAAGCTAGTCTTGTGTTACAGTGACTAGAGAACAGATAAAATACTTAAATGTATTGTTCTTTTGTAAATACACCTATACCTACTAATTATACAAAAGAGAAAATATTTGTATTTGTATTTGTGTGTGTGTGTATGTTTGTTATGAATAAACTCAAAAACTACTGGACCGATTTCAAAAATTCTTACACCATTCTTTGAAAACGATATTCCCACGGGATCGGGACTAACGCGGGTGAAACCGCGGGACGCAGCTAGTTATAAATATTGAAAGATAAAGATATAGACAGACACCCAGACCAGAACCAACTACTTATTACCCGACTGCGCGACGCAAAGAAGGGTTATGTGTTTATCAGTCTATGTATGTTTGTATGTTTGTTCCTATGTGGCGCTCCAGAGGCCAAACGGCTGGACCGATTTTGATGATTCGCACGTCAATCGATTCGTCTTAATCCTGGAAGTGTCACTGAGGACATGACATTTATCAAAATTCAAAATGGCGTCCACAAGCCGCCATATTGTAAAAAAGAAAAAAAGAAAAATTGTCTGACTATGTCGAGTGGGGTATCGTCGAATAGGTATTTGAAAATAATTCTTAGGTTTCCTTGATCATTTTTCATTTAGTTCAACTATTTAGGATCTACAACGACTTAAAGTTGGTTAAGAAAACAAAAGTTGACTGACTATATCAAGTAGGGTATCGTTGAATAGGTATTCAAAAATAATTGTTAAGTTTCTCTAACCATTTTTCATTAAATGTAACCATTTGGGATCTACAACGGTTTAAAGTTGGTTAGAAATCGTCCATACCTACCTTAGATTACCGCAGCTTACTGAATAATCCTCAACTTAATAACCCTCTCAATGAAACGATGCGATTGCGATTAAAATACAATAAAATTGATTTAATAATACGCCTTGCACCTAATGCTGGCTAAAAAGCGCAAAATAAAAAAATTAAATAAAAATTTAAAAAACCCGCCTGCTTAAAAAAACTTTATTTAAATAAAAACATATACATAACAAAACTGAAAAGAAAATAAAACAAGTCCAGTAGTCACAGAACATAGCGACTTTAACAGTCGGGACCCATTACTGAAAAGGTATATTATGAGCTAGATTTTAGGTTGTCAATGGGTCCCGACTGTTAAAGTCGCTATGTTCTGTGACTACTGGACTTATTTTATTTTCTTTTCAGTTTTTATTATGTATATGTTTTTATTTAAATAAAGTTTTTGTAAGCAGGCGGGTTTTTTAAATTTTTATTTATTTTTAAGCATAAATACGTGCTCAAGACGGGAATGGAACCTGCAGCCTTCTGTACTGCAGTCGGGCATCCGACGCGCCACAGACATCAAAGTCGTCGCTCAGTATGTGCTTATTAGCTCCTACTAAAACTTTAACAGCAAATAACAATAACAAAACGGTTATAACCAACTAACGTCGATTTCCGAAGGGCAGAACAACTGATTCTGTAACGATCCAACACAACGTGACCCGCGTACCAATAACCAGTAGGTACAATAATTGCTTTCCTCGCGTATTTCGGATAAAACGTGGGATAAAACATGAATACTCGAACGTGTTTTATTTAAATAACTTACACACATGAAAGGTGTTGAAATGTTAGTTTAGGGGTGGATTGTTTAAACAGTATAATGTTTGGAGTAACTTGGAGAAAATAGAACTGAGTTGGAAAAATACGTTGTAGATTATAGTTAAGTAACGACGAATAGTTTTCTTCTTCTTTAAAATTACACTGAAAATGTTGTACTATTTTAGATACATGAAACATTTTCTAGCTCAAAGCTTGGCTACTAAACAAGTGGTATATAAATAAATACTTTTTATGGGTAAGTATTACATATTACATTTCTTTGTCTCATTTACATATATGGGAAAATGTTTACGGATTAGATACAATAAATAAATAAATATGGCACGACGTTACACACAGCGCTATCTAGCCCTAAACTAAGCACTATGCTTGTACTATGGGTAACTAGAACTAGAGTAGGTACTACAAGGAGTAATCTGCTGTAAACATCACATAGGTACATAATATAATATGATTTCTGTAGTAAACATTAGTCATCGAATTGAGAATCTCCTTTTTTGTAACAAAATTAAATATCTGTTGATTATTCTAACATAATTGTAAACCGTTTGTGTAACAAAATAAAAATTATCATTTGGTCAAACAAACTCAGTTAACATGCGTAAACATTTTCATCGAGCAAACCGAATCCAATTCCCAAAATCCAAATTATGGCAAATTAACTTACAAACCAATTTAGTAGACATAAAAATGTTAGCTTACAAACACGTGTTTCAATATTCAATCTGTTTTTTTTTAATTTGGTAACAGACGCGTGGGCGGTGGCTCAACGTACATTTTTTTTTAATAAAAAACATTTTTCTGTTTAAGTTAAATACGAAAATTTTAACCAATATAATTGTTTGTTGTTTAGGTAGTATTTTTCTTATTTTTTTTGTTTAGACTAATAATAAAACCAACGTACATTTTTTTTTAATAAAAAACATTTTTCTGTTTAAGTTAAATACGAAAATTTTAACCAATATAATTGTTTGTTGTTTAGGTAGTATTTTTCTTATTTTTTTTGTTTAGACTAATAATAAAACACAGCAAAGAAAACATAGCTGAAGTGAAATCCAGATAGCCAAATGTGAACATGCTCGTATACCACAGCACAATTAACGCATAGATTAAGTGAAGTACACGGATAACCTACTAAAAACCTACTCCCACCTAGAACACGTCGATAAAATTGCCATTAAAATTTAGAAATTCTCAATGGCCATGAAAAACTAAAAAATAGTGACAAAATTATATTAAATACTGTTTAAATTTTCGGTTAAAACAGACTGAATCAGAAACAAAACTAAAATCTCTACATATAATAAATGTGTACAGAAACTGTGGTCATTCATAACATCCATAAAGCATCTTAATCACATTGAATTTTTATTGAAAACATAGTTATCGGGAAAAAAATATCGCTTGCGCGATTCAGGTAGGTTTTTTGTTTACATTCTTTGTTACCTAAGATCTTAAAAATTAGCGAACAGATTGTGGCAATCTTGTATCCAAAACATTAAGAAAAATACTGTTTAACATATAGGCCTATGTATACATCTCTACATATCTCTACATCTCTACATATAATAAATGTGTACAGAAACTGTGGTCATTCATAACATCCATAAAGCATCTTAATCACATTGAATTTTTATTGAAAACATAGTTATCGGGAAAAAAATATCGCTTGCGCGATTCAGGTAGGTTTTTTGTTTACATTCTTTGTTACCTAAGATCTTAAAAAATAGCAAACAGATTGTGGCAATCTTGTATCCAAAACATTAAGAAAAATACTGTTTAACATATAGGCCTATGTATACATTAACATTACATTTAAATAATCGTGATAATTACGAAAAAAAAATATCCCTAAATTGTTGCTTTATGTCGGTTGTCAACAATTTTCGTAACCATAGTAACGTCCGGTTTGCAAAATAATAATTAACAAAGTCAATAGATGTCGCCAACGACATGATACAAAAGAAATATAACACCTTTATTTATTTATTTTATTTATTTATTTATTTAAAAGAGGTAAGTCTTCTTTCTTTTCGTTTAGTTAGAGTTTTCAGGTCGCCCTAAAGCCTTTAACTGGACCTAACGACTGCTATCAAAAGATAACAACCGGGACCAACTTATTTAATTATGTATAGTACCTACTTAATAGTTTTGTGTGTGTAAGGTGCACATTTTAATTGTAGCCTTGAAATAAGCGCATACTTGCCAATAAACTGCAAGTCAGTTTGGCGAGAAGTTTATTATAATCAAATGTGTAAAAATAAAGTTAAATGAATGAAAAATGAAAAAAACTGCTTTACGTGCCTTCCGAAGCACGGAGAAGCTCGAAAAAATGAATTTTAGCCACAAAAATTATTAGTCACCCATCCAAGTAATGACCTCGCCAAGCGTTGCTTAACCGACACGATCGATCATGATCGGCAGGTACAGCTAGGCCAATAAGCTCCAAGAGTCTGTAATTGAATTATATCCAGAAAAAAAATGCAAGCCGTCTCAAAATCGGTAGCTAAACACGAATCGAGTGTTTAAATGACTTTGTTTACTTGTTAGTTCCCGCTAATCTCAGAAACGGCTTATCCGATTTGAACCAAATTTGGAATGCAGATAGCTTTAGACCCGGATTAAGGCTACTTTTTATCCGGATATAATAATCAATAGAATCGGCTTACAAAGCACTAGATACAAATTGATGGACTGGACCCGAAACCACCTTCTCATCGTGAAACTCCTTAATGATTAAAGTTACGCTTATAATTTTGATAATTTTTACAGCTTTTTCTTAATTAGTTTGAATATTGTATTGTTCTTTTTTTGGATGTTTGTATTTCTTTGTGATTTTTTTTTACAATTTCATTGTAAGTACCCATACTGTTATTGCGATCTGTTCCTATATCATGCGGCTGACATTATCATGAGATGATCTTTCTATAATATTACCCGTCCTAAATCAAGTAGGTAACTAATGTTTTTTTTTTCAAAGAGACTGTAAGAAACCTGATTGAAGTAGGTGTAAGCACACTTACGCTTAGCATCAGGTGTGATAGCGGTAAAAACACTTCTCTTACGTTTTTGAAGGAAGATAAAGGAGCGGGCTATTTCATTAGCTACGATTATTCAAGATATATCGTGTTTTTGTTATTTAAAATGACATTAGGTACTCAAGATTAGGCTTTTGGATAATGTAATGTAGGTATATTGGTGCAAGAATCAAGAAAATCGGTTTGGTAGTTATGAAGACCACAATACGTATATACTTCATACAAACGTCATTCCAAATACCCAAACTTTACTTTTTATAATATTAGTAGCTATAGATAAGCAGCGCGCGTTACCTCCCGTGCCGTGCAAGGCGCTGCCGCGGCTTCCACGGTCAGTACTTCCCTGGGCGACCGTTTAAGTGTGGAATTTTGCACAGTGGAAGGTAACGTGTTGGAAGAGAGGGGCCAAAAGTTTGGAAATAAACCGTCGTCTGAAAGTAGGCGATATTTTATTTTATTTATTTTTATTTTATTTAATTTCGGAAGACAAACAGTAACATTGACAACATACATATACAACTTAATTAAAAACTAAACACCATTTACATGTCTTCGCATATGGTTTGCCAAATGCTTGTACTTATTCAATAGTAATTTTATAGAAACAACTAGGTTTGAACAGCAAAAGAAATCTAAACAAACTATGAACTCAACCAATGATTTGCCATATATTTTTTAATCGCTTGAGAGGAAGTATTAAATAAATCAAAGTCAGGAAAGTTTGAGAGGTTATTTAAATTGATAGCAGTTCTAATGAAAAATGAATTACGTCTATAATTACTGCCACCACGGGGTAATGCAACCTGTAATTGTCTACGGTCTTCGCGCATTATGGATCTTGGTGGTACCTTGACACGTATTTGGGACAATAAATAGGACGAATCAACTTGAGACTGAGCTATTTTGCTATAAAAAGCCAGATCACCAGTCCCACGTCTCAACTCAAGGGGAAGTACATGATGTCTTTTACATCTAGCATAATAGTCATTGTCACACTCTTTAGTTTTATATTGCAGATATCGCATAAAATTTTTTTGTATGGTCTCCAGCCTCTTGACGTAAGTTTGATAGCAAGGGCTCCAAACCTGTGAGCAGTACTGAAGAGTACTACGTACATATGAGCAGTACAACACTTTAATAATTTTGACACTTTTGAATTGGGCGCAAATTCGCTTAATGAAACCTAAGGATTTGTAGGCTTTTTTAACAATTTTATCTACATGTTTGTCGTAGGACATATGTGCATCATGTGTCACTCCCAAGTCTCGCATTTCATTAACTTTTACCAACATGGTTCCCTTGAGGCGATATGCGAATGCCACAGGTTCAATCTTACGGGTGAAAGTCATAGCAAAACATTTAGACACATTTAATTCTAATTTGTTGCGCAAGCAGTACTCCTCCACCCGCCCGAGGTCCTCCTGCATCGACTGACAGTCATGGAGACAGCAGATTTTTTTGAAGATCTTCATATCGTCAGCGTACAGGAGAAATTCAGACGAACGAAAGCAATCACATATATCATTTATGAAGACATTAAACAATAATGGACCTAAAAGGGAACCTTGGGGTACTCCAGAGGGGACTTTCTTCCAGGCAGAGGCATATCCGTTCACGACCACTTTTTGCGTGCGGTTTTCAATGTACGAAGAAAGCCATCTGAATAGACTACCGTGTATTCCGGCCTTTAATAATTTTTGTAGCAGGATTGTATGGTCAATTCGGTCAAAAGCTTTACTGAAGTCGGTAAAAACAACGTCAACCTGCCCACCTGAATCCATATTCCGCGATGTGTATTCGGTAAAAGATAGAAGATTAGAGGTAGTAGACCTATTCTTAAGGAAACCATGTTGCTCAGAAATAAAAGAAAGCTTAAAGAAACTATATAACTGTGTGTAAACTACTCGTTCAAATATTTTTGCAAAGATACATAGCTTTGAAATTGGTCTGTAATTTTTTATTTCATTCTTGGCGCCACTCTTATGAATAGGAGTTATAAAAGCCGACTTCCAAATTGAAGGTACTATACCCTCGCAAACTGATCTATTAAAAAGTATAGTTAATGGAGTGGTAAGAGCAATGGCACATCGAGCTATGAACAGTGGTGGCAAGCTGTCAGGTCCTGCTCCTTTTTTCAGGTCAACCGACTTTAACAACTTATAAATAGAGCCAGGATCAACCTCAACACTATTCATACCAAAAGAGTTTGAATCTACCTTTACAACAGAAAAGTCAAAATCCCCATTAGTCTGAGTAACCTGAGTAAGAAAATTAGAATGAAAATACTTAGCAAATAGATTACAAACTACGTCACCAGAGTCGGCTGATTGACCATCATACGTAAGGGTGGAGGGAAGAGAATTAATATTACCTTTATTAGACTTTACAAAGCTCCAGAATAGTTTCGGATTCTCAATAATTGAATCCTCAACCGTACCAATATACGCCTTAAAACAATCCTGCTCTAAGGTTTTTACTCTTTTGCGAAGGAATGAAAAGGTATCGTAGTCGTTAATATTGCCATAAGTTTGGAATCTCTTCCAGAATTTGAACTTTTCTTTTAGGACTTTTTTCAAGGGGGTTGTATACCAAGGGGGGAAAGAATTTGGAACAAAGTACTTGTGCGGAATATTTTTATCAATTAGGTCATGTAAAATGTTATAAAAACGATCAACAGCTTCATCGAGTGTACAACCGACTAGAATACAATCCCACTTCACATCGCTGAGTGATGAATTGATGACATCATAGTTGCCCAAATAATATAAATATTTAATTCTAGGTTTTGACTTCAATTGGTTCATGTCACTCAGCGATAATGATATACTTAACGACTTGTGATGGGCGTCTTCCGGAACTAAGGGATAGTCACACTGCGAGACAACGAGTTCCGTATTCGAAAGCACCCAATCTAACACTCTATTGTTGACATTAAAACAAAAATTGGATTGATAAAGATTGTGTTCGGTAATAATATCAAAAAAATGAATTTGGGCATCTCCTTTAATACCTAAGGGCTGGTAATCATCAGCGGCCTGATCCGAAGACCAAACCACATCTCTCATGTTAAAATCCCCTAAGATAATAAACATGTCATTAGGGCACGAGTCCACCGCGAGATATAATTTGTCAGAAAAATTAGTTAACTGTGAATTAAAATCATATCCCTTTTTTTCGTCTATTAAATAAAGAGAACAAAAATGTATTTTATGCACTTTGCTATTTTTGGTTTTGTAAGTTACAGTTACCCAAATGTCCTCGGCCGATGATGACCACTCCGGTCGATGCGATGCCGCGAGATCGCGTCGTATCGCTATAAGTACCCCACCGCCGTACAACTCCTTCGTCCTAGAATAATCCCTATCCCGCCGAAACACTACATACCTATCGTCAAATAACTCCAAGTCACCAATACTGTCTAAAAGCCAGGTTTCTGTAATTATGATTACATCAAAGTCATTTAACAAGACATTCCTTTTGAATACCATTGTCTTAGTACGTAGTCCGCGCGTATTTTGATAATATATGCTTAGTTTTGTATTATCCATTTTTAAACCTTTTATAACAACTAAAGTGCAACACGTTAAAAACATTAAAAAGAGTGTATAATATTAGTTTAATACCTAAGTACCCGTAATTAAGAAGTTTAAATATAACGAAGTAAAGTGTTAAATACTTTAATAAATAAAAGAATAAAACAACTATTTCAATTGTAATTGCGGCAATATCCTTACTATTATAAAATAATAATAAAAAGTAAAAATAATAAACAAAATTATGGTTTTTGGCGATGTATAAATAATAATAGGGTACGCAAAAATATTGCCGCACCGGTACAAAGTGCAAGTTACTGAGTGCAGGCTCGGCCAACGGCTCAAGCAATACTGACCCAGCGGCTGACACAGCGCACGCAAAAATGCGCGCTATGCAGTGGCTTGCGAGTACAACGCGTTGCGAGAAATGTATCAATGCATTTGAACTTACGTGCTTAAGCTGGTTGCATATCCCGGGGTGGCGCATAAGTAAACAAGTAACTACGCAGATCAATGTGATTCTCAAACTTTCTATGACTACGTTTTCAATATTGTTATTGACATAAATACAGACTTTTAAAAGTAAAGAACTTGTAAAAAACCTTTCATAAATACTTCCTTTGAACAAAATACGATATAAATTACGAAAATTGGAATTTAAGTAAATGAAAATTAAGTAAATTTTTTTAAGTCCCTTTCCTCTCTTATAAAAAATACCGGAGAAGTGTCAGACTTCCGAGCCATAATTTTACAGTGCTTCACCCAAACATATTGACAGTTCTTCTCTTTCGCCAGCACTTTAGCTTTGCTTAGAAGAGTCTTGTTTCGCTGTGTTAGATGGTCGTTAAGATAAAAACTTCCAGCCTTATCTCCGTAACCTAGATCGGAAAGACTATTCTTCTTGATCCTTCGGGCCGACGCTATCAAATCTTCTTTCCGATATCGATTATTAAATGCAATAACTATCGGCTTGGTGGCCAACTTAATTTTGTGTATATACAGATATACACAAAATTAAGTTGGGTATGTTGTAGGTAGTTAGGTATGTTGTAGGTAGTTAGGTTTGGTAGGTGTTGTAGGCCTATATTATTATGTGAATAACAATATGAAATTTTACTATTTAAAATAATTGGATTTAGTTCACCACGCAACCGAATGGAATCGGAACTAGCCAAAACAAAACGGGTTTCGAGCAAAAAAAGATAAATCGGTTGCACTGTATGTAGGAGAGCTAATTGTTATTGTTTTGACCTTTTTTTTCGAAGTTGGGTTTTGATTATATTTATATTTTCGGTAAACGCTACTTCTTATAATAAGTAATGCGAACAAGTTACCTAACGATGCGCTGTGCAAAATCTACACTTAAATAGACTCTGCCATGATTCTCTTCTGCTCAGCAACAGACTTCCCTGGTCGTCCGTTCAAGTGTACATTTTTGCACAGCGATGGGTAGGTGTTCGAAAAACGCTGACGAAGTCGCGGGCACAGCTAGTATTATAATAAATTATCATCTCACAGTGTTTTTAAATCTCAAGTTTTAATAGTTATTTCTTCAATCATACATAGGTAAGTAAGTATAAATAAATACTTATTTACTTAACAAAAAAAAACTATGCAAACATAATATTTTCATATTACACAATCTCCACTGATGCAGCAGTAGCAGCTACCTAGCAATGTCAACAGCCAGTTTGGTCGAGTGAGCACGCTCGGTGCAGGCTCGGCGTCCCGCCGCGGGGCACGCTCCACTCGCTGCGGTCGCCCGGTCGCGGTCGGTGGCCCGCGAGTGTAGATGTGGCATTATAGGTTTATTGAAATAGTTCATTCTAATTTTACTACAAATATTATAAAACTAGCTGCGTCCCGCGGTTTCAGCCGCGTAAGTCCCGATCTCGTGGAAATATCGGGATTGAAAGAAGCCTTCCTCAATAAACGGACTATCCAACACTGAAAGTTTTTTTTCAAATCAGACCAGCGGTTCCAGAAATTAGCGCGTTTAAACAAACAAACAAACTCTGCAGCTTTATAATAAAAGAAGATAGGAGATAGATGACGGGGTATTTACCATGTCTTAATTCGTGTTTTAACGGAGCTCTACTTTACTTCTACTTTTCTTGAAAACACCCAGAACAAAAACAAATAATTATTTTTAAGCATAAATACTTGCACTCGGCGTGATTCGAACCCGCAACCTTCTGCATTGCAGTCGGGCCTTCGCCCAACGTCAGAGGGCATATTTTCTAAGTGTGGGTAAAACTTTAAAAAAAATCGTTGTTCTGCAACTAAAGTGTATTTTCAGTAAAGTAGGTAAGTATACGCATATCTAATGCATGTGGGTGTATGAAGGGTCGTTGACCGGATATGCGGGCTATAATAGCCTAAGATAGGGACGTGCTTCGCTGATTGCTATCGATACCATTTGCGACGATAAATGTGGTGAAACGTTCACACGAATAGTGGATAGGTACTTGAACTTTTTTGGCTGGTAATAAAGCTTCAGCGATAAAGCATTATAATATTTAACAAGGAAATGCATTATCAAAAATTCTCCTCTCTTCGTAACATGATTCGAACCTGTGTCCTTCGCTTGCCGGGCGATTGCGGTAACCATGGCGCCACACGGGGACCCACGTGACATGGTGAATTAAAAATTATGCATCATCTCGTTGTTTGTTTATCGACTCAGGCTTGATTTAAAATATGATGGAAGATGGAGGAGATCATACATTTACGAGTTATTTGAATTTAAATTTCTACTAAGTTTTTTAAATCAGTAATTAATAAAAGAAGTTATTAACATTAACTTTAAAACGTACATGTTATTCTAACAACGCCGAACGCTCTGTTAAGAAATAAACGCAAAAAAGAAGACGAGAACCGTACCTAAATACTTTTATAAAACATAAAAATTAAGGATAACAATTAAAAAAGTCAGTTTTAATATTTTCCCTGGATACAAAGTAGCCATTGTGTTAATCCGGATCTTGGTTGTTTGCAATTAGAGGTATTCTTCCGTTGCGTAGGTAGTCGCCATTTTTACACGACTGAGGGTGCGTTCGACCAAACTTGAGTTTACTCTCGAATGATTATACGACGATTTACCTATTTCATCCATTATACTCGACTACACATAGACGGGTATGGACTCTCCTCATCTATTATAAAGTGTAAACAAACGGGTACATTAAGAGAACCTAATTTCTTAGGCTCTGCTAGATATTACACCACATATAGACATTATTATTTCTTCCCCTGAGCAATTGATGAGTTCAATGGGCTGACTGATCTCTCTGAAATAGATCTATTTGACACTAAACCGATTACGATAAGAAACTCATTGGTGCGGCACTGCCACTTATAATTTATCATTTTTAGTGTTAATGCTTGACATTCGTCCGCCATTAAAATACCTATCTGTAGAATTGTCTCTTAATCCATCACAACTGTTGGTATACCGGTTTTTCTCCCTATAGTGTCTAAGCTAATCATGGAAATAGTGTTTGGTAAAATGTAAAAAGAAATGAAGTACTCCCGAAAAAAGGGCTATTTATTCTTTGAATGAGAGTTATCCAAGTTTGGTGAAATCCGGCCTGAGAGATTATATTTTTTAAGCCCCCATGGAATAATAGGGATGTTATACGTTTGAGTTGTCTGTGTATGTGAGGGTTGTAGCTCCAAAACGGATAGAGTGATTTTGGTATACTTTATTTTTTAGGTGAAAGGTGATTTAGAAAGCTGAAAGAAATATACGAAACATATTATACAGATACCGCGGGAATATCGGAATAAAAATTGCCTATGTGCTATTCCAGGTCTCCAGCTGTTTTAACGAGATTGAGTAACAGACACACACATACATACTCACAAACGTTCTATAATATTAGTAGGATTTCTTATGTTTTATTGCTCAAGGCATTTTTACTAGAAATATTTTACAAGGAGAAATACATCATCATAAAATCTCCCATGACAGGAGTCGAACCTGTGCAGTGGTAACGCACTCGCCCAGCAAGCGAGGGGCACAGGTTCGAATCCTGTCATGGGAGAATTTTTGATGATGTTTTCTCCTCCCATAATTATACAATACAAAAAACGATATCGTTTATCGATAAGCTGGAGCTACGTAATCAGTAATCACTAAGGTCCGAGTTGATTGAAAACGTCCCGGTAGGTAGCAGGATGATTAGTGCAGTGACGTCACAGTGGTATGATTAGTGCAGTGACGTCATAGGGGTAGTAATTGGGCCCATCTCACATTGGTAGACCGAGTAGTAGAAAGTAGAGAGATGAAATTTGGAGAGTGGCTTCTTTATATGATATAGGCATCCGATAAGAAAGGGTTTTTGGAGATTTCCCACAGGATTGGTACTTGCGTGGGTGAAACCGTGAGACTCAGCTAGTATACGCTGCTGAATGCTGCACAGAATAAATAAACGGAAAGCGGATAGGTTATATCTCACTCCCGCGATTCCGGGTAAGTAGGTATTTGCTTTTCGTTTTAAACCGATTTCCAAAAAAAAGGACGTTTTTAATTTGACTGAGGTTTAAGGTCTTGAATCTTTCCTCTTATATACACTTATCTATACTTCTTCTATACTAATATTATAAAGAGGTAACGTTGGTAACATGTATGTATGTAAGTATGTATGTATATTGGGGGTAATCTCCGAAACTACTGGACCGATTCCAAAAATTCTTTCACCATTAGAAAGCTACATTCACCCTGAGTAACATAGGCTACTTTTGATCCCGATATTCCCACGGGATCGGGACTTACACGGGTGAAACCGCGAGAATCTGCTAGTATATTATAAAGAGGAAAGATTTGTATTTTTGTGTGTCTGTGTATGTTTGTAATGAATAAACTCGAAAATTACTGTGCCGATAAAAATAATTTAAAAATTCTTTTACCAATACAAATCTACATTATCGAGGAGTAACATAGGCTACTTTTGATCCCGATATTTCCACGGAATCGGGACTTGCATGGGTGAACCTATATAATATACACCTACATTATTTTTATTTTTCTCTGACATAACAGTGTTAGACTTGTGGTTTTCAATATCTATACTTAGTTACCTAAACATTTTCAAAAAGGTATCAAGGAATAAAAAGCGTTAAATTTAGTCGCAAAACTAACTTACCTACATTAAATGAAAATTCCATGCAAAATGCATGCTGTGTAGTCAAATGTAACCTAACAGAGAATAAAATACATCTTGTTGCAGTTCGTGCATTCCCATGAGTCTGTCTTGAGTCGACGTTGAAAAATATTTGGTTTAAAGTATTCGCCCTCTACTAGCACCAATATTGTGACCTAGAAGTAGAGTACCTACTTTGCATTTACCTAGGTCCATCCTAGGTAAACTATTTAAGAGGACAGTCTACCTACTCTTTCTCCAAACAAACTTAACAAACGTAGTCGACTGTTTCCTCCCTGAACATTAGATCAAAATAAAATACAGAAATAATAGAAAATTAAAAAAATCAAAACGTATGGGCATGGTCATGGCTGATATAGGACTTAGGGCATAAACATATCTTTTCTAATATCTTTATCCAGGGAGGAAACGTCGACTACGTTTGTAAAGTTTGTATGGAGAAAAGAGTAGGCAGACTGTCTCCTTAAAAATAAATACGATCAGTAACATATACATACTTCGTTTTTTAATTGTAGACTACGATTTGACACATCTTCCTGAAAAAAAAATGTCAAATACGAGATGCAAAACGTCAGATTTTAGTCTGAAATTAAAAAGTCTCAGTAATAGGGTTCCCTTTTTTACCTTCTGGGTACGGAACCCTAAACACCACGATCTGACAATGCGGCGGCGAATGCAAACAAATCGACTAAGTTCCCAACAGCCACCGTGGGCATGCAGTAGGTAGCCGTTGGGAATACTCGAACCCTTAAATCCACCATCTGACTACGCGGCGGCGGATGGGAACAAATCGACTAAGTTCCCAACTGCCACCGTGGTCATTCAGCTGGTGGCCGTTGGGAATATACTAAATTGAGCAGAGATCGAGTGCGCTGAGCAGTATTGTCAAGTTGCGCAAACAGCGAGACAGCGAGGTATGCATGCAGCTTTGCGCAATAGAGAATGTGTTCATCAAATCAATGCATTCGGTTTTAATAGTCTAAAAGCCCGAAGCTCCGACAGGCTATGTATGTATACATACAAATATACCTATATAGTCCGTGATCCCTGGAACATTTTTTCAATTGATTACTATCAAACTAATTTTTCGTGAGTAGCTTCATTTTGATTAGACGCCCAACAATTTCCTAGGTATACGAAATTCTCGATTGTGGTACAAGATACTACTACTTTTGAGCGTAGGACCGGAATAAATCCGTAAATCCCGCCGAATCGGGACTTAAGCGGGCGAAACCGCGGGACGCAGCTAGTTAAATATATAATTGTTGATAATATTAACTCTAGTTATTCAGTCCAATAATGAAGGCTGACAATTTTATCACCAATCAATACAACATCGATATAATTAATCATAATTACAGAAAACATCAATTCATTCTAATTCCAGTTGATTGATTAAACATCCTCCATTACTGTCAGTTGCCAGCACTATAATTATAATACAAGACATGACAAATGTTTGTAGTTATTTATTTTTTAGGGTTCCGTACTGGTAAGTCTAGGCACTTGAAATTGAGAAAAGTAACGACTTATAAAAAATGACTCGACTGACCTGGGTTTTCCTTGACGAGGATCGCCACGAACACAACATACGTTCACAATGTTTATATATTTCACGTTTTGATAGTTAACACAATAGGAATTTCACTATTTCAGTTTTATTTAATTTAATTGACGAGACCAAGTTGACTCTCAAAGAGACACCGGCACAAGCTCGTTTTTATTGACACACCGCGGCGCTAGTGTCGCACCGCGAGCGGCGAGCGCGCCACTCATTGACGCGCGAATTTTAAAATGTTCATTCGCGTAGAATGTAGACGACTCCCAATGCATGGCGGGAGACGTTGCCCCGTCAGTCGCGGGTTTGAGTCAAGTCGTTATGAAAACCCAACATTTCCCCCCACCGAAATCCGCAAGGATTTCCCAGTTACGTTACCAAGGGAGGAAAATTAATAATAATATAATGTGAATAAAAGGATTACGGAATATGATATATACCTAGCGGACTGTATACTGTATTTAAATAGATAACTACAAACTAACATAAACATAGAACTAGAAATATAAATATGTTAGATAAATGTTAATGTAAATATATAAATAGAGGTTATTCTGACTCCTGATCCAACGGAAGAGGACTCAATTTAGAAACAGGCCGAGTAAACTCGCTGTTGTTAGCTGTACGTACACTTACGACTCGCACAACACCATCTGGGCCACAATGCAGTTGCGTAATTCTGCCTAAAGCCCATTTAAGAGGTGGAGTTAATTCCGAATTTATTAAAACAAGATCATCAACCTGAAGATTCTGACGGTTGGTAAACCATTTTTGACGCGTCTGTAGCGTATGCAAATAGTCTAGCTTCCAAAGTTTCCAAAAACGCTGGGACATTTGCTGAACGGATTGCCAACGATTCAACCTAGAGCTCGACAAGTCAGTACAATCATATTCAGGTACGGTTAGAAGTTCTCGTCCAATAAGAAAATGTGAGGGAGTCAGTACCTCGTATTCATTAGGATCACCAGACAAGGCACAGAGGGGCCTTGAATTGAGTACTGCTTCAGCTCTCATGAAAAGGGTTGCAAGCTCCTCGAAAGATAAGGCTCGGGAACCTACGGTGCGTTTCAAAAGTAGCTTAGCAGATTTAATTAGGGCCTCGTAAAGGCCGCCAAAATTACTACCTGCTGGCGGATTAAAACACCAAGTCACTCCGCGAATAATCAAACCTTTAGAAATGTTATCGGCATCAGAGTTAAAGAATTCAGTTACTTCTTTGAGTTGTCTGTTAGCCGCAACAAAGTTGGTACCGTTATCCGACACAATGGAATGGCACAGCCCTCGCCGTGCCGTAAAACGATCGAAACATGCAAGAAAACACTCTGCACTCAAGGAGGACAAGACCTCCAAATGCACAGCTCGTGTAGCACAACACACAAAAACGCACAAATACGATTTATAGATACGTGCATTTTTGCGCGTGGACTCCTTTGTGGGAAACGGTCCGCCAATGTCAATCCCTACAGTATGAAAGACATGGACGTTGTCCAATCGATATTTGGGCAGTTCGCCCATCAAAGGTTGAGGACTCGAAGGAGAAACCTTAAAACAAGAAATACATTTCACGGTGCGCGACCGGATCACGCTACGCGCTGAAAGTATCCAGTATTTCTGGGCAATCAAACTTTGAAGGGTCCTAGGACCAACATGTAAATGAGTTTTGTGATAATAATCAATTAATATATTTGTAAAATTAGATTTTTTAGGTAAAAGTAGAGGATGTTTTGTCTTATATGACAAATTTGATTGCGAAAGTCTGCCCCCCACCCTGAGGAAACAGTCTGAATCAATGAAAGGGTTGAGCTTTCGCAAAGAGGAACTACACTGGCTTTTCTTTGATAGCGCTATTAGATCGTCAGAAAAATGATGTTCTTGAACCACTTTAACTAAGGCATCATGCGCCTTACGAGTGTCAGCAACAGTAAGTGATTTAGGTTCAACTGAGTGAGAACGACAGATACGAACAAACTGGAAACATCTAGCTACCACATTAACTAACTTATAAAAACTGGAGTATTTCTCTGTAAGTTTATACATCTCAGAGGGTTCCGATTCAGAAGTTAACAAAGCAGGCTTCTGGCATTTTAATTCAGGGGGATCACAGTTTCTGAACTCATCTATGGCTTTTATGGGCCACTGAGACCGATCGAGTCTCAGCCAGGCTGGGCCGTTGAGCCACTCATGATTAGCCAGTAACACAGACGGCAAAGCACCACGAGAACAGATGTCTGCGGGGTTAGACTCACCACTAACGTGATACCAAGAATTGCTAGGAACACTATCATGAATTTTAGACACTCTAGTCGAAACGAAAGTCTTCAATGTATGGTTCGGAGTGTTGAGCCAGGCTAAAACGACAGAAGAATCCGTAAACAATGTGATATCGTTGATCGTAAGTCGTTTCTCTAAAATGGAATGAACATGTTTGATCAATTTTGCTAAAAGATGTGCAGCCATAAGTTCCAGGCGAGGAATCGTTATAGTCTTTAAGGGCGCGACCTTAGATTTAGCAATGACTAAACTAACTTTCATCTCACCTTCGGCATTTTTCGAAAGAAGAAACACAATCGCAGCATATCCAAGAGTAGATGCGTCACAGAATCCTAGAATCTGACAGTAGGTATGACGAACTACTTTGATATGTCGGTCGTGTCGTATATTTGATAGTAATGGTAATTCGTTGACGTACGTAGACCATTGCGAAGCTAAATCTGACGGTAGATCCTCATCCCATCCTAACTGACGAGCCCAAAGCTCCTGCATAAAACACTTAGCATAAAATATGCACGGAGCGACAAAACCTAGCGGATCAAACTGTCGACCTATTTGGGACAAAACCGTTCTTTTTGTCATAGTAGAGCTTGGAGAATCAATATTGAAAGAAAATGCATCACTAGCAGGGAGCCACTGCAAGCCTAGGATTTTGATGGACAAATTTGTTTTTTCGTCGAATGCAACAGGCGTTTCACGATGAGATTCGTCCAGCTGCTCAAGCACTTGTGGACAATTGCTCGACCACTTACGAAGAAGGAAGCCACCTCTCTGAAGTAACTCCACCAGCTCGTGTTGAAGCTGAATAGCCTCTTCAAGTGTGGGAACAGACTCTAAAAGATCGTCCATGAAAAAGGCTGTCTTAAGGACATGGGCAGCTCTCGGAAACCTGGCAGCTTCATCATCAGCCAGAGTGTGCAACACTTTAATAGCAAGATAAGGACTACTAGCTACACCATACGTCAAAGTATTTAATTCAAATACTTGAATTGGTTGATCGGAAGCATAACGCCATAGAATATGCTGATACGGACGCTGGCTTTGATCAATATTTATTTGTCTGTACATTTTACAAATGTCTGCTGAAAGACAAATTGCATGAGTACGAAAATTAATTAATAATTCGTTTATATCAGCTTGAAGCTTTGGACCCGCTAAAACCAATGAGTTAAGAGAAACATTATTTGACGTGGTTCCTGACGCATCAAACACAACACGATGAGATGTCGTGGTACTTGTCGGTTTGATAATACAAAAGTGTGGAATTAGGTACTTGGAAGTCGCGTGAGGGGCGTCACCAAGACAAGTCATATGACCCAACTCCTGATACTCGCGCATAAACTTATGATATTGAACCTTCAATTCGGGATCTCGATCTAATTTGGACTCAAGACTTCGGAAGCGACGCTTCGCCATTGCGCTGGAGTCACCTAACTCAATACCAGGGCGAAAGGGATACTTCACAACATACCGACCGGTATCATCACGACTATGTTCCTTAGCAAATAACAAATCAGCGAGTTCGTCATCTGGGTTACGAGGTTTATCAGAAGGTACGTTCTCAATCTCCCAGAACGCACGCACAACTTGATCAAGATTGACTGTAAACCCACAAAACGAGCTGTTAGTCTTTAAAGGAACATTACGATCAGAAGCAGAGCTACCGAGTTCAGTTTGACCGAGAATGACATAACCGAATATAGATTTCATAGCGACAGGAAGACCAAATACACGAGGAAGTATTTTAGGTCCGTCGTAGATGTATGGAAACAAGTCACCTGCTAATAACATGTCGACAGGTGCGGGTTTATAATATTTTGGGTCAGCTAACACTAAATGCTGATATTCATTTATTATTGTATTTGGCAGGGACAATGTGGGTAAGTTACCTGCGATATTTGTAACAATGACCGCATCAGTTGACAAGATAGGACCAGGAGAGTGTCGTGGTTTAACATTGCAAGTAGTTAACCCGAACTCCTGCACTGGATTGCCACCTAGACCGATTGGTTCAAAATTACATTTACGGCGTGCCAGCCCTAGGCGTTTTGCGCAGTCTTGAGTTATGTAGCTCGACATAGCGCCGCTGTCAATCAAAGCACGTACGGTGTGGTACTGGCCCCAACAATCTGCGACGTGGATGACCGCGGTGCCGAGCAAGACTGTCAAATTAGCCGAGCAAGTCAACGCCACTGCACTAGAACTCGAGTTTGCAAAGAAATCTATGTGCAGCGTGTGGTGATGCTTATTCTTACATACCGTACAACGCACCTTAGACGGGCAGTCGTCGAGCGGATGATCTCGCAAACAATTTTCACATAAATTCATTTGCTTAACCCTTTCGAGCCGCTGCGCCGGCGTAAGGTCGATGTAATCGACGCATCGATATATAGAATGCATCTTTTTACAATACAAACATTGCATGGATTTTGTAGTTACAGCTTTGTCTGTATTGATAGCAGCAACTGCCAACGCAGGCCGCTGCTTACTTGTATAAACCGATTTTGTAGAAGGCTGATTGAGTACCTTCGGCTTGTGTTCACTGTGCCGTACACTCTTAACGGAAGTGGAATTAGTAGCACAGTGTGCCATCTCGAGATTGTCTACCTGATTCTCAATAAAACTGATCAAATCACTATAAGTTGGTATTTTATTTTTATCTAAATCCCGTTCGAATTCACGCCTAGTCACGGGGTCTAGATTACGCAACGCAATATAAAACAATATAAAACCTGACAATTCTGGAAGGTGAAGTGAGTTCAAGGCTTTAATATTTTCTTGAAAAGTCTCCAAGAACGAATAAAGTCCCGAAACTGATTCGTTTGCCAAAGGCTTAAATTCAAATAATTTATCAAGATAAGTATTTGCTAAAGCACGCTTATTCTCAAATCGTTTTTCTAAACTACTCCAAATAATCTGGTAATTATCGGACGTAACCGGCATTGACTTAACAATTGTCAATGCAGGCCCGCTTACAACCGATAATAAATAATAAAACTTTTCAATATCTGCTAACTGTTTGTTTTCGTGAATTAATCGAACAAAAGTATCACGAAAAGTCGGCCAGTTTTCACGTTTGCCGTCGAAGGGACAAAGTTCTAACTTCGGTAACTTAACCTTGCAACTACTTCCATCTGTTTGTGAAGAATTAACTGGCTTCGGTACACTCGAGTTCAACGATTCGGCCACACTTCGAATGCGAAAATATATCTCGTCGAAACTTTCCAATTCGCGATAACTTGGAGTATAATCCGGTATATATTTCTTTTTAATTAGAATGATATTTTTTACGCTATCTTCGTACTTTTTACGCCAAGACGCTAATTCACTGACTCGAGCATGAAAATCACCCAACAACTCCGATTTGTCACTAACCTTTTTGGAAATTTCGAACAAACACTGTAACCTTAGAAAACACATTTCTTTTGTGGTAATATGTGGTTGTACCAACGTGTCATACTCATCTTCCACGTTGACTTCGACTTCTACATCTTTTTTAGGCGGCATTGTGATTAATTTAATGGAAAATTACTGACAAAATGGTAAAAAAAAGTGTTGGTCGAAACGCGTTTACGTAAATAATTTCGAAAAATCACTACTCGAAATCTTCCGTATTTTATGTTTCTAACTATTGAATCAGGTGTAGAAAACCAAAATAATACGATTTGCGAAATAATATTGGGAATAGGTTGCGTAGTTTTTGAGATATTAACAAATTAATTTCAAATTTCACAGAATACTTAATAGTTAGTACGCACGTTGCGAACTCGTGGCAATCAACAATATTAGGAGATTTTATGTATATTACGGGATAAATACACTAAATACATAAGGGAATTAGTTGTATTGATATCGTAACTGGGTCATCTGCGGTCGAAGGACCAAAATGGTAAGTCTAGGCACTTGAAATTGAGAAAAGTAACGACTTATAAAAAATGACTCGACTGACCTGGGTTTTCCTTGACGAGGATCGCCACGAACACAACATACGTTCACAATGTTTATATATTTCACGTTTTGATAGTTAACACAATAGGAATTTCACTATTTCAGTTTTATTTAATTTAATTGACGAGACCAAGTTGACTCTCAAAGAGACACCGGCACAAGCTCGTTTTTATTGACACACCGCGGCGCTAGTGTCGCACCGCGAGCGGCGAGCGCGCCACTCATTGACGCGCGAATTTTAAAATGTTCATTCGCGTAGAATGTAGACGACTCCCAATGCATGGCGGGAGACGTTGCCCCGTCAGTCGCGGGTTTGAGTCAAGTCGTTATGAAAACCCAACACGTACCTTAAGGGTAAAAACGGCACCCTATTACTGAGACTTCGCTGTCCGTCTGTCCGTCTGTCACCAGGCTGTATCTCATGAACCGTAATAGCTAGACAGTTGAAATTTTCAATATATAAATGATTAACGTGATTTTTGATGTGAAACATCTATAGGCGGGGGGAAACCTAAAATTTGTCATGGCGATACAGGCCGTGGCGTACTATAAGTAGCGAGTCGATGTTTCACATCTGTCAGATGTCCCGTGACGGCTCACATTTTTTTAAAGAATGGCACGGAACCCTTCGTGAGTGAGTCCGCCTCGCAATTGTTTTAATATAATAATTACAAATTAATTGACATTTGTTTCTTTGCAATCTACTTTTGAGTTGAGGTGTGTTTTTTCTTGTTCTTGGTATTTTAAAATTGTTTTTCTTATAAATTAATTATATGCATACTAGTTTTAAAACAATGATAAGCATAATAATAGAATAGGTAATACTTTTCCCCGGCAGGAATCGAACCTGCAACCTTCTGGGTCGAACCCGCAACCTTTCCCGAAACACCCTCTATCTTCTTAGATGAGTAGGTACCTCCTATTCGCATAATTTTACAACAATTTTAAATTTCAAATGAAATTTAAAAATTATTCAAACCTTAAAAAGGAACTATTGGAAATTGTAACCAGAGATTCTCAAGAAAATAATTCGTTCCGTACCATCAAATGGCAAATGCACTGACGTTCCCTTTGAAGATAAAATATAAAATAGGTAATTCCTAGTACATATACCTACAACTGCTGATTGAAATGAAACTAATCAACCGTCTTTCAGAAACTAAGTGAAAAGAGGTATTATATAGGTACTATAACTACTGCTGTGTAGCCCCGGTATAGAATAGGGCTTACCCTATCTCTTCCCGTTGATTCGTAATAGTAAATAGCGACTGAGGATCTTAGGGAACTGAAGAGACTGCAGTTCTCCCGCGGTGTCGGGTAAACTATTTAGTCCCGAGGAGGGTTGCTGTCAGGCAGGAAGCTGGCTGTAAAAATGTTGCTTGGTCTATTTGCAGTAGAGTATAGCCAGAAGCCTACTGTGTCGAAGAAAAAGAGGTTTATTTGTAGTTGTTGTTATAGCGGCTACAGTAATACATCATCTGGGAAAACCTCAACTGTCTACCTATCACAGTTGTGACTACAGCCGGGTGACAGACAGACAGACAGACGGACAGTGAAGTCTTTGGTATACCTAAGCGTCCCGTTTCTACCCTTTGGGTACGGAACTCTATTACGCCTAGCAGAGCCCGCCAGCTCCTTGTTTATTTATACTGTGAAATAACCTACGGTATACAAACGAAGAAACTAGGTATAAAATGCGAAAGTTTGGGAAATGACCGAACCAATTTCTGCTGGATATTACAAACCACAGACCACGACAATCTAGGTGTTGAACAATTTGAGCAATACCTAGAAATTTAACCCAAATTCTAACCTAAAAACTATTTTCAAATCTGGAAAGCCACGTTCCAACCGCCAAAGAGAAATGACTATTTTACCTCTATTTTAAAGAAACAATACTTCTGCAAAAGACCACACAAGCAAAATATTTTTAAGAAAGTCCAGTGCAGGTGTAAGCCTCTGTCACGCTCTGAAAAAACATACAACTATCGTTTTCATAACGCAAAAGAATCGTTTACGTATACGTAGACCGGTGCAGCCACTAAGGAAGTTGGATTGGATCTTGTTCCACTATAGATTAAGAACCTGTAGTTGGTGATCTTACCTCCTAATCTACTGGTCTTTGTTCTTCCTTCTTCTAGATTAGTTTGCTACATCTTTTACCATATCATCACTTTCCATCAGGTGAGATAGTGTTAAACGCTCGTCTATCGTTTATAAAAAATGTATATGTTTGTCGAAAGAGTCATTTCGCTTTAGTGGTGGGAACCCGGCTTCACACTGTGTCGCACAAACAACTGTAGTTAAATCTCTAAGTAAAAGCAAACAGAGCCCGTTTACGTGTAGAACATTGTTAACTTGTAATTGCTTCCCCATATTCGTTCCAAGTTTGTGCAGTGGTCAGAAGCGATTTGAGAAAATCAACGCACATTCGAATACTGCAGATCCGACAATTTTATCTATGTAATGTCTTCATTATTGGCAAATTATTTCTTAATTTTTTCTTTATTTATTTAAATTATTTGTACGGATGTCATTTTCGCACATAACAATAACATAATACTTCTTATTCCGCGGCCCGACGACGAAGTTTCATCGGTTAAACCGCTGAACCGATATTGATGAATTTTATGAATGATATAGATAGGACCTTGAAGAAGGACATAGGCTACTTTTGATCCCATAAATCCCGCGGGATCGGGACTTACGCGGGTGAAACCGCAGGCGCAGCTAGTATTAAAATAAAGAGTGACTTAAAAGTAGTTACAGTAACGGATACCAATACCAGAAACCATCTACCATCTCGTAGTTTCTGTGGGCGTCCGCCACAATTTCATATGTCGTTTAAATAAATGTGCGCTGTAGTTCAGTTTGTTCAGTGGTCAGGGTTCATCTCAGTCTAAGTTTCAACTTCAACATTATAAGCTGGATCACCAAACTTACTCAAAGGATTAATTGCTTGATTTGAAACCACTTTGGGGATCTATTACTAATATTATGTAAGTATGTATTGTTAATTTTATTGTGGGAAGAAATAAAGATTTTTATTATTATTATTATTATTACATAAAATACGTACTTCGGTAACTTACTTATGCGCCGAAATGTTAAAGTTTTAACTGTGTTTCGGCTAAGTTACGTAGACTAAAATTTATAAGTAGCTGCATCGTAACTATCCGCGTAAGTCCCGATTCCGCGGGAATTTCGGGATCAAAAGCCTATGTAGTTCTATAAAGTCCCATCTATCTCCATACCAAACATCATCAAAATCGGTGCAGCGGCTTAGCCGTAAAAGCGTTACAGACAGGAAGCCACTTTCGCATTTATAATATTACTAGCTGACCCGGCAAACGTTGTTTTGCCTTATAAATTATAGATAGTAGCCGATTCTCAGACCTACTGAATACGTATACAAAATCGGTCAAGCCGTTTCGGAGAAGTACGGTAACTAACACTGTGACATGGAAATGTTATATATTAGATTAAGTAAGATAATTTTATTGCTGTCTTGTCTAGAACTCATAGGCAGAATTACTTACACCATGTTATTTTGTTAAGGTACCTAATCAAAACATTTACTGTCGTTAATAATCTATACTATTACTTAATATTATAAGAGGAAATATTTATTTTCTTGTTTGTTTGTAATGGATAGGCTGCAAAACTACCAGACTATACTAAAATTCTTTCACTAGAAAGCCACATAATCAAGGTACTCCTCGATACATAGGCTAGGCATAACATAGGCTACTTTAATACCGATAGTCCCACGGGCTCAAGACTTACACGGGTGAAACTGCGGGACGCAGCTAGCTATTATACCGAAGCTACGAAGGCAAAGCAAAATTACCTATTAAAACTAGTAGCATTTAAAGTTCACATACTTGAAATTAAATTAAATAATAATAGACTAACACACCTAATAGCATACGTATCTAATGGCCCATTTAATCGCAGCATTAGTAATGTCGAACAACAAAAACACTTGTATTAGCAGCAGTCCCGTTTTTTAAAGGTCAGTTAATAACAGAACAAGAAAACTATCAATTTTGACACAAGTCGTAAAGGCGAACATAGACTAAAAACTTAGTAGACAGAAGTAATAAATACCTACACACTTTTTAAATTTACACGATTTCCGTCCATCCTTAGATAAAAATCAATAAGGGCAGATACGGTACTAGCTACGGCAAATGAGACAATAAAACTGCGTCAGCTGACGCACTAGCCTTATTCGTATGTGGAACCGTTGTCACGTGAAAACGTACTGTCACACTGCGATTCCTAGTTCGTTTTTCGACTACATGTTATAATATACCGTATCTTCCCCTATAAGAACATCATTGCGTCCATCACTATTATTAGAAACACGAGTCTAGAACGGGTCACACCGGCCGAAACGTCGTGGTAATTAATAACAATGAATATCGACAACGCGATCTAGACCCTTATTGTTTCTAATAATAATGATGGACAGAAGTAAGAGTATAATGCAAACTGGCCTGTTTTCTAAAAACGGGTTTTGACAAGTCATGTGTCAAATTTCCTACATTTCCTACAACTAAATGTGACCTTTCCTACAACTTAGTGACCGATCCCGGGAAACAAATTTGTATGAAAGCTGGGCAACTATAAGAGCTTCCTGAAACCACTGTCGCATGTATTAATTTCTACTGTTTACTACACTACTGTTAGACCGGGCCCACTTTGGATACGTTTTCGTCCTAATTCCATTCGTGCGCCTTCCAAATAAGTACTATGAAAGCGCGCAGACTGCATACGAATTAGTCGTACGTATACTGATTCGTATGCAGTCTGCACGCTTCAACTATAGATAATATGGGTGCTGACCTGATGAAGAAAGTGGTGGTTTAAAAAAACAATTATGCATTTGTAAACATTATTTCTTAGTGTTCATTAACACTTAGGAAATAAGTACTGGTTTTTTGAAAAAATGCTCCTCGTGTGAGAAGGTGCTTTCTTAATTTCGACCACGGGTAGCCCTCCCGGCCCCCGGCTACCCGTGGCGAAACGGTCAAACGCTTTGGTTCGGATTACCAACAGTCGCGGGTTCGAACCCCGCCGGGTACTAAAGTTTTTGAAAGCATTTTTTTTTTCAAAAAAGCAATTGTTCACTGGTGCACTGGCCAGCAAAATATCGACAGATTGTCAGACTTAAATCTGTGGCCTGCATTCACTATGTACCTACTAATGGCCATTGCCCATTGCATTGGTCAAAATAGTTAGTAACAAAGTTGATAAATTAATTGGTTACCATTAACCTATGGAACTTGCTTCACTTGGCATTTCAGGTACTTGTTTCGGTATCTAATTAAGTCGTTGAAATTATGTTGCGGTGTTTGTGCTCAATTATTTATGGAAGAATTATGAAGAGGATGATTCATTTTGTGTTCTACGAATGATTAGGGTCTACCTTTCAGTGTTGAAATGTATAATTACATACCAGGGTCTTAAACGCGTGATTTTAACTTTTTAATTTTCTTAACTCGACATTTTGACTATCTATACTGATATTATAAAGAGGTAACGTTGGTAACATGTTTGTATGAATGTATATTGGGGTAATCTCCGAAACTACTGGACCGATTTCAATAATTCTTTCATTAATAAAGAGCTACATTATCCAGAAGTAATATAGGTACTTTTGATCTCGATATTCTAACTGGATCGGAACTTACGCGGGTGAAACCGCGGGGCGCTCCTAGTGTTACAATAAACTTTTTAAATTCACACGATTTGTTAACATAGTTACATTTTCCCGGGTCTTAATCGAGTATTATTTTTTATTTTCTTACCTCGACGTAACAACCATGTTACAATGGTCTTGGTTGCGAGGGGAACCGAAGTAAGAAAATTTAAAAGTATAATAGACACATTACTTTGAACAGTAATTACTTAGAATTGACTATAAATACGAGTGTAAGAGTGTTGTTAAGTAACTCTTTTTTTTTTCAAATCGGCAATGTCTCTTTTCGTCGCGTCGCGTCGTGTAGCTGTTATTTCGCATCACCCACGTAGGATAGAACGCCTCAATAAAGCCATGTCTAAAACAATAGGACACAATTTGTGTCAAATTACAACCGAGGCCAGTAAGTATATATAATTTGTGAGATGGCGCCGAAACGGGCGACTCCCACACCACCCCTAGATTATATTATCACCCAGCAGCCTGGAAATTCTCTAACTTGCTCGTTTTAAGTATTTATCTGTTGCCTAGCCGTTGCACAAGCTGTTAAGCTTGTGTGCTACAAGGAGAAATGCATCTTTAAAAATTCTCTCGTGACAGGATTCGAACCTCCTCCTGTGCCTCTCGCTTGCCGGGCTAGAATTTATGATGATACAATTTAAATAAAAGTATTTATTTATTTTTGTTATTTATTTTGTTGTTTATTTTTGTTTTTTTGTTGTTTTGGTATTTGACTTCAAATTCAAACTTCAAATGATTGACAAATACCAACTGTTATTTAAATAGCAGATCCCTGACGGTTGCTCCTGGGAGTGTTCTGGCGGTACAGCGGACCCCTCCATTTACACCCAAAGCTGGTCATAGTCGGGGACGCTATAACATATACATATAAATAGGTTTTAGTGTTCGGGGTCCCGTTGTTATTTATAGAACTATTCGAGATCACATTTTCAAAATTCTCTATGAAAATACGTTGAAATTTTTTTTTGTACTTAGCGTAAAACGTTTTATCTATCAATTTACAAACGAAAGTCTACCAAAATTGTAAAGTTAGTGAATCGCTCCTTGTCTAAATAACAATGTTGAATCTCAAAGGCGATACAGTAATACAGGGTGTTAAAACGGGCGCCATGTTTTAGGTCACCTAAAATCTATCTGACCGTGAAGAGATAACCGTAGGTTTATTTGGTTTTTGGGTAATTGCACGTATTAAAATGGCCCTACAATATCTATGCAGAACATAGATGGATATCTACATCTACACTAATGTTATAAAGAGGAAAGATTTGTATTTTTGTATGTTTGTGTGTATGTATGTTTGTAATAAATAAACTTAAAAACTACAGGACCGATTTCAAAAATTCTTTCACCATAGCTACATTCATCCTGAGTCAGATATTCTACTTTTGATCCCGATATATTCCCACGGAAGCGGGATCTACGCGGTTGAAACCGCGTGACGCAGCTAGTTACGTATACAATTCTCTATTATTTTTTTGTTTATGGAAAGTATACCGGCCAAGTGCGAGTTTGACTCGCGCAGTAAGGGTTTGGATATTTAGATTAAACCTTTATTTTACACACCAAAATTCAAACTTACAATTCAAAGAAAAAACATTTAAAACAACTTAAATCTAGGTGGCACAATAGGCAGCCTTATCGCATCAAGCGATCTCCGGGAGTTCCGTACCATTACTACCAAATATATCACAAAAGTTCAAACCCACGTGATATGTGACTTAGTCCGCCTGGTAAATATTAATAGCAATAAAATTAATGATTACATCAAAAAATCCTGAGTTTCTTGAGTTTTCTTCTCATTGGAAGTCGAGTTCCGAAGACACACATTCTAAAGGTAGCTACATCTCGTTTAAAAAAAATTCATTGGATAATTAAATAAATAAATTGTCTAAGTTTAGAGTTTGCTCAACTATCATTAGATTTTTCTTCTGTTTTCGCGGGTTATTCCACTAATCCCCATTGATAATCCCCATTAATGGGGATTTGTGAACTTTTTGTCCACAAATCCCCATTACTTACAAATTCTCAAAAAATGGGGATTTGTGGATAAAAAGTTCACAAATCCCCATTAGTATAAAAAGTTTATACGAATATTAGATTTTATTTTAGACAGAAACTACACAAACCCCTATAAATTTACAGCGTTAGTTTATAATCGGGATTGATGGACGGAATGACAGGAACTAATATTTTTTCTTACAAATCCTAATATTTTACAACATTTATCATTATAATTATGATAGAACAAATTGTTCGAAGAAACAATTTAAAAATAAAATATGTATTAATTAAAAGTATACTCATAGCGGTATTTACACCTACCACCCACCATAAATACTGAACCACAAATATAGGAAAAAATTCAATGTTAAATGTAGGTAGGCTGTAACTGACCTATCTTTTGGTAAAAGCCTAAAAAATTAAAAACCAACTTTAAACAAACTGGCCAAGTACGAGTGGGACTCGCGCACGAAGGGCTCCGTACATTTTTGAATTGAATGAAAGGAAAATTGCGATTTACGGTTTATGGCATATTAAAAAAAAAACAACTAGATAGATCTCGTTTAAACCAATTTTCGTTGGAAGTTTGCATGGTAATGTATATCATATATTTTTTTTAGTTTTATCATTCTCTTATTTTAGAAGTTACAGGGGGGGGGGACACACATTTTACCACTTTGGAAGTGTCTCTCGGGCAAACTATTCAGAAAAGAAAAAAAATGATATTAGAACATAATTTTTGAAGACCTATCCATAAATACCCTACACGTATAGGTTTGATGAAAAAATTTCTTGTTTTTTCACTATTTATGTGTGAAAATCTTAATGCGGTTCACCGAATACATCTACTTACCGAGTTTCAACAGTATAGCTCTTAACGTTTCGAAAAAAAGTGGCTGTGACATACGGACGAACAGACACGGACAGACAGACAGACAGACATGACGAATCCAAAAAGGTTCCGTTTTTTGCCATTTGTCTACGGAACCCTAAAAAAGCATAAAATAACCTCGCCTACATCCAGCACCACCGACTTATCTGTTATGTAATCTGAAGTCGGGCAGTTTTACTAGGTGGGTGGGGTGTGATTGTAGTAATTTTTTTAAATATTTTTTTCTAAATTAGAAACTAGTCGTCGCTTTGACGGCATTTACCAAAAGATAGGTCAGTCACAGCCTACCTAAATAGTTAACATTGAATTTTTTCCTATATTTGTGGTTCAGTATTGATGGAAGGTAAATGTAAATACCGGGTCCATATTGGCTCATATAAAGTCCTATTCTTTGTCTGACTACCGATTTATGTTCATATTAATAACTTTTCATAATTTTATTTTACATACTTTTTTTATTCAGACATTTTTATTACTACCATCAGAGCTCATAACAGTTAGTGATCATATTTTTTTTTATTATAGGTACTGTTACTACCAAGAACAGTTCAAAATTAAAATGTTATTTTTTAGATTTCTTTTCTTCATAACATTCACGATCATATTGCTATAATTAATAATGTTGTTACTAAGATTATTTATATTAATAAAGGCAACTGTAACAAATCTTTTTTTATGAACTATCCCGATATCAAACTGTAACGGAAATTTTCGATTGTTTTTGACCTGTGTTCTGTCGATCTTCTTAAAAATACTTATGATTAAGATATATCACGTTTTTTTATAGTATAAGGCGCTGCGTGTAATTATGTTCTCACATAAACCCAACCTATTCGAGTCGGTGTGCTCCGTATATTTTTTTTCAAGTTCGAGTAAAACGCGCGTTATTAAGATAACAATAGTAGGCGAAACAAATGTATGAATATAGACATTATGATTTTCAATAATATGGATAAAAACATTTATGATTAAGAAATTTATTAAACAAATTAGTAAAAACTAAGTTATGGATAGTGATTTTATGAATTTCAATGATTATGAATATTTTAATGTTTAGTTTTAAAAAAAATATAAAGAATGATTATTACGATTTTAAATGGTATGTCAAACATTTTCGGACATCCGATGATAGGAGTTGAAAATTTATGTAAGATGATCCGCCCCCGTAAATACCGCTGTGAATATACTTTTAATTAATACATATTTTATTTTTAAATTGTTTCTTCGAACATTTTGTTCTGTCATAATTATAATAATAAAAGTTGTAAAAAAATTAGGATTTCTAAGAAAAAATATTAGTTCCTATCATTCCGTCCATTAATCCCGATTATGAACTAACACTGTAAATTGATAGGGGTTTGTGTAGTTTCTGTCTAAAAAAAATCTCATATTCGAATAAACTTTTTATACTAATGGGGATTTTTGAACTTTTTATCCACTAATCCCCATTTTGTGAGAATCTACAAATAATGGGGATTTGTGGACAAAAAGTTCACAAATCCCCATTAATGGGGATTATCAATGGGGATTAGTGGAATAACCCGTTTTCGCGATGTTGGATTGAAATTAAACTCATTTTCCGGGTTTAATCGCGTTGCGTTTATTATTTTTAGCATTTTATCAACGTTTCGAGATTTATACTAAAAATAATATTAATCTTCTTCTCTAAATTATAAAGCTGTGAAGTTTGTTTGTTTGTCTGAACGCGCTAATCTCAGGAACCGCTCGTCCGATTTGAAAAAATATTTCAGTGTCGGATAGTCCATTTATTGAGGAAGGCTACATTATATTTCAAAAAAATAAGGCGGAAGAGGTCGCGGGCACTGCTAGTAACCGATAAAATTCTAAAAATAATAAACGCAACACGATTAAAACCGTAAAATGACTTTAATATCCTGATCTAATCGTTCACAGTGGTAACCTACTGAACCTTCAGTTTCAATCAGTCGCAAATAACTAAGAACATTAATACCTCCATTATCGTGCCACAGCCCAGGAGGTGTCGTAATAAAAGATAATTGATTCTCTACGAATACGTGTTAGCTCTCTTCAATATACACTATACTGTGACAATATTGGTTACAAATTAGATGAGCGACAATAATAGGTTTGGGAGAATTAGGATGTGCATTGTCACAGGATTAACACGGATTGTATATACAGTAGGCTGTTAACCAAGCTTTGGCTTGTCAAACAAGGAAGTTAAGAGGAAAGGAGGCCTACTCTTTCTCTGTACAAAGGTAGTCGAATGTTTTGTCCCTGGATAAAGATAATAATTATGTTTATGACATAAAACCTATTTCAGCCATGTTTAATGAATATCCATCCCATTATTATTTTTTCAGCTCCGGTACCACACAGGATATGTGGTAGGTGGTTTCTCCATCGGCTCCAGCGAGGTTGTCGTTAGCTCCTCTTCCGAGGAACGAGTGGTGAGCGGCTTCATTGCTTCACCAATCTGGACAATCTGGTAGTGCCATTTGGACACGAGGCAGCTATCTTTTTAGAGAACCGAACTAGCGTTTGGGGACAAGATCTGTCTAAAACAGATCCCTGACGGTTGCTCCTCGGAGTGGCCTGACGGTACAGCGGGCCCCTTTCTGCATACCCAAAGTGGTCATAGTTGGGGACGCTATAACATTTATAAATAGTTTCCGTCTGGGGTTCCTTGCCATCTTCCTATCTTAGACCGCCGTAACTTGTCATTTGGTAAGAAAGTGGTCAAATTTCTATCAATTAAACAAACGGACCCCAATTTGACACCGAACGCAATCATCTCTCAGACAAGTTAACAAAGTCAACGAAAAGTGAAAAGAAAAGTCACCATTTTACTTACCATCTTGTTCATTAAACGTCACTTATATTTTGGCAACGCGTAGGAGTCCCATTTACAATGAAACAAATTTACGTTTGCGAACGGAGATTTGTGGTACTAAACGTTTGGAGGAATGAGGAGCGTAGACGCTAGCGCCGCCCCCGACGGTAGAGATAGGTTGCCTGGTTTGTAATTTGAATGGAACCGAGGGAGGAAAATGTTTGACTCCCACGCTCCGCTCGGACAGAATCATAAATAAATTGCACCTCCAAAATACAATTTGAAACAGATTTATGTCGTTTAGGAGAGTTATAATTGATTATATTAAATTGTTAGTTGACAGGTTTCATAAAGGTTTATAAATGTTCTTTAAAAAATAGTTTATAATGGATTTTTTAGGGTTCTGCAATCCAAAGGGTAAAAACGGGGCCCTATTACTGAGACTCCGCTACCTGTCTGTCTGCAGGCCATATCTTATGAACCGTGATAGCTAAACAGGACAGGACAGGAGTTGAGATCGCGCACTAAATTTTGTGCCTATTTGATCTGCGCCATGTTGCGCTGTTTTCTATTGATAGTGATGGTGACCGTCCACGGAACTATTAGTTCCGATGTCATTTTGTATGGTATAGCAATTACAGCGTACTTATTTATATAGAGTCCAGTGTATAATTCCCATCTATAAAAGTCTCTTCAGAGTACCTATTAAAATAATTCCGTTGATGAATGACGCCATTTCCTGTGGCGTCAAGTCTCAAGTGATGGTTGACGTCACACTTCAGATATCGACGCTTATCGATAACAGAGTCCTTAGTAGGTAAAATAAATACCTACGAGTATAACAAAATAACACATTACAAACGACCTTTAAAATTACAATTTCAAAATGTTATATTTTTGATTTAGTCCAATTGGTTTTTTTTAGTGTTTCCTACGTCATGTTTCAGTCAGTGGCGCAGTGGTTAGCCCACCCGCCCGGCAAGCGTCGGGCACAGTTTCGAATCCTGTCATGGGAGAATTTTTGATGATGTATTTTTCTTTGTAATATGTTTCTAATACTTGTATATTATACATTATTCTTGTTTTTATTAGTTTTGTGTTTTTAATTAATTCGTTAATTTTATGTTGATTAAATTTTAAATGTGATGAAATCAATACATGAATTCATAATTATTAGTTTAGTTTAGATTAAATACAATTTAATTGAGTAAGTTAAAAGAAAACTCAATAATTTTATTATTACACAAAAGTATCCAGTCTTTAATATAGCTACATAATATTAGTAACCAGTAAAAAAAAAAGGGAAAATATGTCTTTAAACTCAAATTACCTACAATGGTTACTGGAGATGGTTCACGCCGGGTGCCGGGCTGGTAACAGAGTGGGGCGCCAATCTGTCGCCCTCGTGATTACAGCCCAGACAACTGACTGGTGCTAAGTTCCTTGCACTACATACATAGATACACTTTAGACGGTTTAAAGTAGGGTTGCCAACTTAAGGGCCCTATACCTGCTAAACTCAAAATCCATGTTGGGCGCATCGAAAATTGTTGGTTATTTCATGACGGAATGTCGTAGAACTTTTTTTTGTGTACAGATTGTAGGCGACATTGTTTCCGATATTTTAGTGCAGTTTCCATAAAAATATGTCGAAACGTATTGAAGCCTATCGACATTTTAGCCAAATCAGACATTTTTTGTCTAAAATTTGGAGAGGCTTTGCACCATTAGGAGGTTCTTGTCTTAAAACTAAACCAAAATGTAGGAATTAGGGACTTCTTTTTATTTTCGTATAACGGTGTGGCGCACCTGGTGTTGGTCTTCTAACTTAACCTAATGACTGCTATCTGAGATAACATTTGACGACCTCAGTGGCGCGTCGGGAAAAGGCCCGACTGCAATGCAGGAGGTTGCGGGTTCGATTCCCGGGTCGAACCCGGGAATGCCGGGTGCAAGTATTTATGCTTAAAAATAAATATTTGTATCTGGTCTGGGTGTTTTCTATGTCTCTTATGTATGCTTTTACAAAAAAAAGTGTAATATGTAGTATATCCGTTGTCTAGTCCCATAGTACAAGCCTAGTGCTTAGTTTGCGGCAAGATTGCACTGTGTGTAACGTCGTGCAATATTTATTTATTTATTTTATTTTATAACTACCGGGATTAACTGCTTAGCGTGACTTCCAAAGAAGTGAGAGAAAGTAATCTTTGCTACACAAATTATTGGTCACCCATCCTAGTAATGACCGCGCCAAGCGTTGCTAGGCCAGTGAACTCTTCAAGGACTTGAATTGAGGACTTTCCCTACTAGACAACAGCCAAAAGTAGGCAATTTACTGCAACCTGAGGAGGTATTCTGCTCATCATTTCGAGGATCCTCATTAGATCATAGCAACACTTTTATGTAACGTATTTTAATGGGAATCTTGCAACTTAATTTTGAAGATTATCTTCAATTGAAATAAAAAAAATATTATTTTAGTTACTGGGCGATCTAAAAGTCAGTCCTTTGAAATTAGTCTAAGGATAATTCCACTCCAAACTCAGGAACTATTCCCAAAAGTAAACTATTAGGTACACTCAAAGAAATGTAACCATAGAAGTGCCTTATTCTAACAAAATGGTTACAAAATTTTGTAGTCTTTTTCGGTCTCACTTAAAATGACATAAATACATCTCGCTCTTGCTTCAAAGTCAAGGTAATTCACTCTCACTTTTTGTACCCATGAGAAATCAAGCAAGGCGTATCTAAACTACTTGTTTTATATAACACATCACTGGGTCTACTAATGTTTTCAGACCCAAAACTTAGAAATCAGGCTTAGAGAATGGAGTAACTTCACTTACGTCAATTAGATATTGAGTTATTCGTTCCCTTGGCGTGTTATTGGACTACTTAACTGGTTGGTTAAACTTTAACTTAAGTTTAAGGGAAGTAAACCACTTAGGTATTATAGTTTGGTTAGGTTAGCTCAGTTAGTTCTAATTTAACCTTGGTTTAAATCTGATAGCAAGGTAACCTTGTCAACGTTACCCTAGTAACAAAATGAATTAATAGACTGTTCAAATGTTGCCGATTTGCGAGACGTTTGACTAAAGCTAGTAAAAGAAACATCGTGTGGATGGATGATTCTTTTTGAAATGGCTTACCTTCTGGCCTGTCTGATTGGCAACCGTTTGGCATCAATTTTTTTCTTTTTTTAACCGACTTAATAAAAGGAGAAGTTTCTCAATTCGACGCGTCTACTGTTTGTATGTATGTGTGTGTTTATGTTCACGCCGTACTTCGGCATATGAAGTGTGATTTAGATAATTATATTTAGAAGATGAGAGACCCGAGTTGGTCCCATAACATCTTGATGAAGATCTGATAAGAACCTTCGGAATGATGAGCATACCACACAGTAGAAAATTTAAAAAAAAATGGACTTCTATCAATAGAATCGGCTTTTAAGGAACTTGATGGAGCACTTGAAACCACCTTTTCATTAGAAAACTCCTCAATGGTTAAAGTTACGGTAACAATTTAGAAGAGTTTAGTGGCAGTCGAAAATGCACTAAAATTAAATATTTATTTATACCTACTTAAAAATTAGGGTAAGATGTGTTATGGGTACGCTATCCTACAAAATCCTAAATCATTTTATATAGTGAAAATAACCAGGCAAATCCTTAGTAAATGGCCAAATAGGCATCAAGATTCCTTGCCGACTGTTAATAGCTCTACTTAACTTGTCACCATCTTATCAGCAAACAAATGCAAAGTAATTCCTGATGAAATATCATCGCTCTTCGCAAACTGTTAATCCTGCATTAATCAAAACGAAAGTTCAGCGACCGGTCTCAACAGATTACAGTTATAAGATCGAAAATTCCCTGCGGAAAGGGCTTAGGCTGGTCGAAAATTCCTCTTAACGTGAATGTTTGGTTTTCTATAATCCTCGATTAAAATAGAGGGTTTATTTATGAATTGTAAGACTCATTTATTCAAAAAACACAACATACAAAAAGAAAAACAATATAAAAGGTGAAAAATAATTTAATAAAACAAATACAACACTAAAACTAAAAAGAAAAAAACCCGTCGTCGAAGACACCCTCCCGAGACATGGTCCCCAAGATGCTTTATTGTAAGATGTTTTATTTATTATATTATATTATATCAAAAATAAATATTTTATCTTACACTAGCTGCGTCCCGCAGTTTCACCTGCGCAAGTCCCGATCCCGCAGGATTTTACAAAAATCCTTTCTTATCGGATGTCTTCATCACTTAAAGATCACACTCTCCAAATTTCAGCCCTCTACTATCAGCGGTTTAGGCTGTGCGATGATCAGTCAGTTAGTCAGGACTAAGCGTTTTATAGATAGGTATAGATTACCTAGATGGCCATTATTCTAACAACGACGTTCAAATTTTGCAAACAGTTTAACTTTTGAACTAGTGAAGCTCGTCCGTCAGAGACGACTTTGAAATGGATCACCATCAAGCCACCTTTCTCCGTCTAGATCAGTCCAGTTCTATGATATTTTCTTTTTTTTATCTTCTTTTTGTCCATATAGGTACGGTATGTAATGTTTATTCGTAGACAGATCATCTTTTGTCACTTTTTAGATCGTCTTTTGTTTTTACTTCGGTCGTCTTTGGACTCCGTAAACTTAACCTAAGTAGGATTTGTACTCGGTGACCTAAGCCTGTAAATGAAAAATTCAAGAAGTAATGCGCCAAACCGGAGTGCTCACCAGATAGAACGCAATAATGAGGTGTCCGTCTACGATGTAGCATGCTACGGATATCTACAGCGACGCGACGCGCGCGCGGGCAGCCAACTACACTTCGTAGCACGTTTGCACGTTCTTGTTTGGATGTATTTTTCCTACTACCTATTATGGGGTACGTTTCTTCTGTTTTCGCGATGTTGGTATTAATTGAAATGAAAGTTTAGCGACCGGTTTCAACAGATTACAGTTATAAGAACATAAATGGTACGTTTTTTCTTCTGTTTTCGCGATGTTGGATTGAAATTAAACTATTTTTTTTCAGTTTTACTACTTTCCGCAATTACGGAAAATTGTAAATTATTACCTACGCAAAAGTGTCAAAGAAAATTTGAATTTGGATTCGTAGAGTGGTCTGATCCAAGAAAGAATTGTAGTAGAGTAGTATTGACCATTAACCATTGTAAAAACTTCGTTTTTCTTAGGTCGGGTAAATTTTTCGTTCGTTCATATAAACTATAACCAAAGTAAGTGTTAAGGTTAGAAAGTGTGCCCTGATTAGAGACTAACTATATGCACAGATTGTCTATATCCATAATGAAATATGTAAAAAATCGCAATAGCGCGGACAAACTAATCTAGTACGCCTCGGCCTCGTTGAATATTCATTATACATTTGGCAAACAATTACGTATTGACGTGTTGAAAACGTAGTAATAACAGCGCTACCGATATGTTCAGGCGGACAAAGTTAGAACTAAATTTCTACTTGAACAAATATGTAATTTGGTAGTACAGTAGCGCCACCGCTGCCTGCTCAGATAACTTGGTGGGAGTGTAACAGTCCAGATGGTAATTCGTTATTTTGATTACTTGGTGAAGTTAATTACTTGATTACCACTTCTATAGTTATTATTGTTTCGTTGCTGAATGAATATATTAGTGACTAACATATTTTTAGCAACCCAAGAAATGCTGGCTTGACGTCTGTCGTAAAGGCTGGCATGCGCGCACATGGCCTTACTACGTGGGATGCTTAAGATGGTCCGAAATAGAGACGTTACAGTAGGAAAGCGGACCCTGGGAACATCGATGATGATGAATAACTAACATATCTTATACCTTTGTACCTAAAACTAGACCTAAGATAAAACGACTAACAAATGAAATTGTACTGTTTCGAGAATAAATGAAAAAGCTGTCATGCCCAGCTCCCATGCCTGCTATATTTTTGGTGAGAACAATAAAGCGTTCTATCTAACTATCTATCATGCTTCATCTCATACCGCCTCAACCTACCATCAGGTGATAATGGTCAAACGCCGTTCTATTTGTTATATACAAATCTTATAGGTATTTTGACTTTGACTTTGGAACTAGTGATGCTCGTCCGTCAGAGACGAGTTTGAAATGGATCACCTGCAAGGTGACCTGATACCTTTCTCCTTCAAGTCTCTAATAGAGATCAGTTCTATGATAGAGACATTTTATCTTCATTTTATCCATATAGGTACGGTATGTATGTTTATTCGTGGACAGATCATCTTTTGTCACTTTTTTTATTACCGTAGGTTTAGTTTTGCACCCGTATTGAACCAAGGTGCACAACCTCACAAAAGACGATCGAAACAGAGACAAGAGACAATCGGAACAAATGCAAAAGACGATCGAAGTAGAAACAAAATACGATCAGAACAGACACAAAAATGATACTTAAGGGCCCTATTCTGAAAAACTGAAAATCCATGTCGGGCGCATCGAAAATTGTTGATTATTTCATGACGGAATGTCGTAAAACTTTTTTTTGTGTACAGATTGTAGGCGACATTGTTTCCGATATTTTAGTGCAGTTTCCATACAAATATGTCGAAACGTATTGAAGCCTATTGACATTTTAGCCAAATCAGACATTTTTTGTCTAAAATTTGGATAGGATTTGCACTAATAGGACACTACTAGGTTCTTACACTAATAGGTTCTTGTCTGAAATCTACACCAAAATGTAGGAAACAATGTCACCTACAATCTATGCACAAAAAAAGTTCTACGACATTCCGTCATGAAATAATCAACAATTTTCGATGAGCCCGACAGGGATTTTCAGTTTCAAGGTCGTTGGCGTATATACTCCTCTTAACTTAGTTCCAATGTTCTGAACATTGCTAATGCGTACAAAAATATCATCTATTATTATTAAGCTTGTTTATTATTTACTTTTGTATATGTGTTTTTTTCTCTGTTTATGTTGTGCAAATAAAGATTTCTATCTATCTATCTGAACTAGGAATTCTCATCGCGTTGTTCCCGGTTGCATCTCTCTCGAGAGCCCGGGGTAAACTAGGAATTCTCCCTCCGTATAATAGGTATGACCGAAGTGTCCCACCGGATCAGTTGTAATAGAAATCACACATAACATTCGTATCACGCCTTCATATTATTTATCACTCGAAACCGCGCTCTGGTTTAGATCCTTTTGAGAAAAAAGATAAGGCTCAACGTTAGATTTAAGACCTTATTTTATAAATTTCTTTTTAATTTTTGTATGTAGCTCAAGCCTATTTTATTTAGAAAATTTATTTTAAAAGAAAAATAGCATTGAAAAATTTTCGCAGCGTTAGATAGATGGCGCTTTAACGAGCCTTAATCGTAAACAATCAGAGGAGAATATAGCATTGGAAGTTTTCACGGCACGCAGCGTGGACTTGCGTAGTCTAGTTGGAACAGACGTTGGGGTACCGACCCAAAGACGCGAGTTCAAGCCTCGCCGCAAGTGAAAATTTTTGAATGCTATTTTTCCTTTAAAATAAAATTTACCTTATTTTATGTTAATTATTGTACAAAAATAAAAAAATGTGAATATCTATCTCTACAGTTATAAAACAAAGTCGCTTCCCGCTGTCTCTCTGCCTGTATGTAGGAGGTGTTTTAAAACGGACGCTAACGAAAGTATATTATGTTTTTTGGATGATGACACCATTGATGACATGACCATAGAAAAACATGAAATATTTTCGATTAAAACTTGAGATGCTTATCGATATTAGTGTCCGTTTTAAAACACGTCCGTTTCATTGCGGGTTCCCTTTACATGTATTGTATGCCTAGACCTTTAAAACCACGCAACGGATTTTGATAAGGTTTGTTTTTAATAGATAGTGATTCAAGAGGAAGATTTATATGTATAATTCACACGGCCGCTATTCTACAGCTACACTATCTACCTACACTAATATTACAAAGAGGTATTTTTGTGTATGTGTGTGTGTGTATGTTTGTAATGAATAAACTCTAAAACTACTGTCCCGATTTCAATAATTCTTTTAACATTAGAAAGCTACATTCACCCTGAGTAACATAGGCTCTTTTAATCCCGATATTCTCACGGGACTTGGGTGAAATCGCGGGACGCAGCTGGTTTACAATAAATAAGGTAGATCTTAAAAGTTTTTTGAAAAATAAATTTAAATTAGGTTATTTTGCAAGAAACTGTAGCTAGTGGTTTTTGCAAAATTATTCCAAATTAGCAACAAAGACTAGATGATTTGTTATTTTTTTTCGTAGGTATACCTACCTACTGAATATGCAATGTTTTTGCGAAAAAAAAACGCATTAGCATTTGCAAAATAAGTAGCAGACAAATACTATTCCTAATTAGATTGCTCAAGGCATTTTAATATCATATTTAAAAAGGAAAAATGCATTTCGGGCAATTTAAATATCTCGGTTTCTGCTGATATTTGTTCCATGTCGGATATCTGCGACGAGTGGTTGAGTGAGACCACTAGTTGCGATTCATGTAGAAAAATTACCGATATCGAACAAAATTCAGAAAAAAACGAACTAATTCAAATGGCCTCGAAGTGGCACAAGTGATTCAAAAATAAAGCCCCGTAAGAGAAATCTACACTAATATTATAAAGAGTAATGATTTGTATTCGTGTGGGTGTGTGTGTATCGTATGTTTGTAATGAATAAACTCAAAAACTACTGGACCGATTTCAAAAATTCTTTCACCATTAGAAAGCTACATTCACCCTGAGTATAATATAGGCTACATTTTGGTCCTAATATTCCCACGGGACTAGGACTTACGTGGGTGAAATCGCGAGGCCGCAGCTAGTCTATTATAAATCCCATAAAATCAATTATTTAATAACGACTACGACTATTTCTTGAAAATTTTTGTAAAAAATATATTCTCCATTGGCCGAGTCCGTGTTGTCACAGTCAATTGAAAGAATTGAAACTCGTATTGAGAGTTTCCATTTTATACGATGGAAAACTTTATTTCCTCTTGAATAAGATATCAAATAGAGTTCTTTGAAGACTTTGTTGTTGACCAGGAACCGAAGGCATCTTATATAATTTTATTGACAGAACAAACTTGTGTTTAGTGATAGGAAATAACTAGAACACTGTAAATTTAAAATAATTTTTGGTAGAATATTAAACTAATTAACATTTTATCCAATTTAAATATAACATTAAATAGTTGAAAATTAAAACATAATTAAGTTGTCGGCAGCTCCCACAAGAGGTATGGTATCCAAGATCAAGTTCCCGCGCTAGATACCATTGCTTATCCGCTGGGACAGAAACTACGGTATTAACAGACGCGTCTGTTAATACCGTAGTTTCTGTCCCAGCGGCGCGTCTTGTCGAGGCGTCTAGACGCCTCGACAAGACGCGCCGACAACTCCCAGTAACAAGTAATTTGGTAAAATATTATTTTTTATGATATAAGCTTTACTGTTTTTAATGAATACAAAATTGAGATTCGTTTTTATAACACGTAAAGGCTTTTAGATATGGATAATTATAAACCTCAAGCCTATGTCGTAAATACAAACAAAAGAACATAATAATTATAGTCCCAGGAGGGTTACTGCGGTTCGTTTCGATACTACATCGATACTGTCATACGATGATTCTACTGTCACATTCTGATAGTAGGATGACAGTAGAACCATCGTTATGACAGTATCGTTGTCGTATCGAAACGAACCGAAGTAACCCTCCTGTAAGTCTTTGGTCCTACACTAATGTTTCTAAATTATCGAACTGATTTAAATAAAACTCGATTTGTGTAGCCCGAAACTTGCCTTAGGGGACCTGAAAACTAGGTGAGCTACGCGATTATTACGAAAAAGAAAAAATTAGTTTCAAAATTCCTACGTGACCAAAACCGAACCCAAGCCAAGTCGCACGGCACCCAAAATAATAAAAATTAAGAAATCCACCGAAAATAAATTCTCATCAAAGAAGCCGTCTAACAAAATATTTAATAACAACACACAATATTGTACAGAATCATTCCTTATTATTCTTCAGGCCCGTTTTATTTGACATAATCAGTTCTTTCTGTCACGTTCCCCCAGTGGTAGAGTGTTTCTTTATGTAGCATTACTTCCTCTTGCTTAAGTTGGATATATTTGTACTTGGTATCCTGTTTTTTACTACGTTAATAAATGCGTCCCGGGGCGGTTACTTTGCGGGATTCTGGGTAAGGGATCGTGCACACGAAATTAGACAGAGACGGTAGTCTGGAAATATAAACATGCAAGATAAAAGTGCTCTAAGGTACAGCAGTACTTGGGCGCGAAATTTGTTTTCTTTCTAGTTTTTCGCAAAATTAACCAAGTTGAAATGTAATTCTTTTTTGTAATCGTCACCCTGTAACTTTTTTCAGCTTCTTCTAACTTAGTTAGGATTTGAAAATATTTAAGGTCTGAATATAGCTGTAAAATATTAGCGGTTCTCTCGCCAAACACAGCTTTAGCCAAATTTAAAATGGTTTTAATACCTGAATAAGGATTAAGCTAGTGAAAGACATTGTCCTAGGGTTGCCAATAGCAACACAGAATAACATTTCGAAACCACTTGAGCAACGAAATGTGACTCTAATGTAAAATGTGATTTAAAAAAATACAAACATCGCGCCCAAGAATACTAAACAGAATCGATAGGATTGAGGGATTATAGATTATATCGGTTCGAAGCCTACAGGAAAATTTCGGCTTATAAAGACTTATAAGAAGACATTTGACGATCTCTGTGTTACGCTGGTTTCGGGTTCGCTTTCCTCCCGAAAAATGTTTCGATACGTAGGTAATATTAAGCGATTTTAAACTTACATGGTTGTTTTCACTAGCAAAATATTAATAATAACGGGGTATTTACCATGTTTAAAGTCTCGTGAAAAGGCCAGTTGAAATGACTAGCGAAATATCGAGCTCCGGTAAAAATAAATCTAAACGTGGTAGGTAAATACTTCGTTATTTATTAAAATTTGGTTTATTATGATTTATAGACACCCAGTCAATACCTAGATTTACATTTTACATACAGATACAAAAACCGTATATTCATCTTCTTAAGCGTAAAAAGGCGTACAGTCAGATTACCAATTAAGTATACAGCACGCATAATCATTTTGCGTGTTGTGTACTTAATTGGTAATCCAACTGTATACATATAACTCAATAATTTAAGTAATCGAAATTTACCCCCTTACATAAACGATGGCTAAGTTTAATAAGTTTAACCAATTAAGTACCACAATAATTGTGCATGCTTAATTGGTAATCCGACTGTATTATTATGCGTCTTTCTTGCGACTTTTTATATCAGTTTGGGCAAAGCTCTATATTTTTCATACCGACATTTTTTTATAAGACATGTCTGCCTGAAAAATTGTTCCTTCCATGTAATCACTGTACAGTACAGGTGAACGTAATTTGAGCTTTCTCTGTTCATTTTAACCATTTTTTGTTATTACGAGATATAAAAATGTTTGTCGGAAAATTTTGATATTTTGTTTTTGCTTTAGAGAAAATGTCTAAGCTTTATTTTGTATGGCAACTGTAATGGCGCGTGCACACCCCATGACCAACACATTTGGTCTACACACCCATAGTTTTAGAACTTCGAGTCTAGATCGCGTTATAGACAACTAAGTTTTTAATTACCCAAAACATATACCTATGTCTGTAACGCGATCTAGATCCGAAGTTCTAAAATTAATATGTACAGAAATCGTGTAAGTTTAAAAAGTGAATTTACATCTACTTACATACCTACGTATCTACTACAAGGTAGCTTGGTAACAATCAAAACTTTACTTGCGAGCCTTTCACGGTGCATTGTATTCACAGATTGTATCAATAACCCACCGAAACCCAATATTTGTGGCAGATATTCAGTTTCAGATATTTGAATAAGGGCAATGCTTTTGTCAGGGCAATTGGCCGCCGTCTTAGGGATAGGGGTCTTGACTACCGCTCGGGGTCGTACTTGGTGCAAAGGTTGGCCATTGCCATACAGAGAGGCAATGCTGCTAGCATCCTCGGCTCCTTTACGCCAGGTACGATCAAGGGCGGTTTATTTAATTGACTTTTTTTTTATTTTTTGAATAAGTAGGTATTTATGAAAGACGCTAAAGTCATATTTACATTTTACCCGGGTCTTATTCGCGTATTATTATTCTTTAATTCTCTTACCTCGACGTACTGACTATATCACAAAAGTCTTTTGAGACTATTGAGATCCTGAGTTATTCTACAAAACTATTACAAAACAACAAATTACAAAAAAAATAGACAAAAAAATATTTAATAATGAACTCTCTAAGTTAGTTATTTACTGCATTTGTTGAGCTTTTCTCTTCATCACTCAAAAGATAGCATTCTAATAATACTCAAAAAAGTCAATATTTTATCTTTTTACGGCGTAATATGGACACCAAAAGAACTACAAAATCTCTATTTATTAAAATGTAAATTAGAACCAGTAGTTAAACTTCAAATTAACTTAACAATGGAAAAATAATTACGAACGAATGCAGAAAACGTTGCGTCTCGCCTTGTACCAAACAAAAGAGAGTTTTACTGCACAACGAGAACCAATGAGCACCTCTTTGCAATGGACATTGGAGACCGGACAGCGCGTTGCCAAAAAAGAAAAAAAATCATTACTAGTTCTTTTTCAAATACGAGTCAAAGACTTATTGGCAAAATTGTAGCTTTGTAAGTTTTGGGGGGAATGCGTTGAGGAAATGTGTTGCTGGAGGCACGGCAATGCCCCCACCAAGTCGAACAAAAATGCGGCACGGCCCTACCATCCTTTATAAAATAACCGACTTGGAGTTACATGGATCTGACATATTTTTACAGTAGAAAAACTGAATTGCGAGACTTGCTTTTTTTACAAGCATGTTTTTGATGGGATTTTCATTTACATGAAACCTAGTTAAAATGCGTGTAAATTGTTCAATTTCGGGGGCATTTTAATCAATTTAGTTTGTGACAAAAAAAAACTAAGAAAAAGTGTAGAAGTGCAGCGTAAATGACAACCAGTTCCCAAACATGGAATTGTCCGTCGCTTCCAAAGATCTCGTCAAAAGTAGTTTTAAAATGACGACCTCCCCGATTTGACTAAAAATGAACTTTCTCACATTGATCAAGAATTCTAAACATATATTTTCACAAGCTGCGCCCCACGGTTTCACCCGCATAAGTCCTGATCCCGCGGGAATATCGGTATCAAGATCCTATGTATCTCTATGCCAAAATTTATCAAAATCCGTGAACAGACAGACCGACGAAGTTACTGTCGCATTTATAGAAATATCACCTAGAATTATTTTAAAGAAAAAATACTTCCGCAAAACACAACGCACGTTAGACGCAGGGCGGGATTCGAACCAATAACGCAACCTTACTCAATCTGGGAGTACTGACTTTACCAATTAGTCACCGACCGGTAAGTTGGTTAACGAGTGCGTGGTGTTTTTGCGGAAGTATTTTTCCTCTGAAATATTTCTATGAAACCCCATTGCAGGCTTAAGCACTTAAAAATCAAATAGAATACTCCTAGAAAGTTTGTTAATGTACCTACCTAGATTATAAAGTTATCAGGAGAACCTGGAGGCTTTTAATTTAGTTCTAACAGCCTTCGTACCTTGTTTACTAGTTCGTCGAATGTTGTCAAACGATACAGAGGCGCCTGGACGCCCACGCCCGATCCGAGACCTCATGAATAAATGGATTCTCAATTTTATTTGAACCTTGTGATGGTAAAGATCTTCGTCCATAGTAATGTAGCCGTTTGCCGTGTAGCCTTAGCAGGGAATAGGAGGCTTTTTATATTATATTGTGTTTCCTGTTTTATAAAACATAATTAAAATTAAAAACTAAATTAAAACTAAAACTGATTAAAATAAAACTAACTAAAAACTAAAATAAATCTAAATCAGCTAAACTTTTGGTGGAGGGAAAAGTGCCCAGAACACTGGCTGCATTGCCCCGTTGTATACAAATACTTATTTTCTGGGCAAAATACAAGCCAGCATTCCGGTCACCCGAAGCCTCCACCAAACGTTTAGCTAGCTCTCTGTACAGCTCCAGAGCGGCCGGCCCCCACGGACCTAAAGTCTCCATAAACTTAAAATAGAATGAACGAACAAAGGTTCAATGAAGGTATTGTCCGTTCAGTACTCACTCACTCTGAAAGTCGATTTTAATTTTATTTGTTAGGGTTGAAGTTTCTACTGAAGAACTTTGTCTATTCCTGTTTTTAATTTTAATTTTTACTTTACTTTTGATATGAAAAAAGCATTACCTCAAACCCAATTTTTATGTTAATTTTTATGATAAAGGGACATGCTGAAAACCAGTGCTGTGACATGACATGCTGAAAACAACCAAACGCTGTGTTGGTGCGTGCGCCTTACAGCTTATGCTGAGCATGTTCCTATTGCCACATAGATAATCTTTGTTTAATTTTTTGTATTTTTAATTTTAAATTTAACTCATTTATTTAGTATGGCAATAAATTATTATTTTTATTTTATAGGGTCACCTCATCTCTACCTTAAGTTTTCTCCGCGCGGTGGCGGATAAACTACTTGGTCCCTAGGCTAGAAGATAGATTGAAAAAATAGATAATAAAACGAAAAATACGTCTTCAAAAGTTTACTCGAGGCGAAGATAACATTATTTAACATTTTTCAACAATATACCAGTAAAAAGCATTTCCAATCAAACTGAATTTCATTGAACTATTTATTCCTCAAAAGATAAAAATCTACAAAACTGTAAAAAAAAACAAATTCTTCAAACAGAAGCCAAAGCAAACTTAAAATAGAATGAACGAACAAAGGTTCAATGAAGGTATTGTCCGTTCAGTACTCACTCACTCTGAAAGTCGATTTTAATTTTATTTGTTAGGGTTGAAGTATCTACTGGAGAACTTTGTCTATTACAAGAATCCTATAATTTCAATTTGTAACAAGTTTACTGCGTTAATAAAAATTCCACGAGAATGTATACCTATCTATAAAATGGTTTGTCCGACAGATGGATCAACGCACAGCCTAAGGGATGATTCTCATTAGAACGGGCCGGAACTGGGCTGGGGCGGGACGGGCTATTTTCGTATGAAGACAGTTTTTTCCTTCTGTTTTCGCGATGTTTAGACCTGTAAAGGTCTCAAAACGTTGAGCATTGAAACAATGCTAAAAGTAATAACCGAAAAATGAGTTTAATTTCTAGACAGCTTTTGTTTTAGCATGTTGTCCGTGCTGTCTTCATACAAAAGTAGCTCGGTCTAGTATAAATCATAACCGAGAGGTACCGAGTTTAATTTCTGTAACTAGAATCTGTTAATCTACCATTTTAAATAAGTGTATCGCCACATTTTATTAAGCAAATAAACTTTATTTTATTTTATTTATTTTATTTTTTAAACCCCTGATAGTAGAGAGCTGAAATTTGAAGAGTGTGGTGTGGTACATAGTACAAGCCTAGTGCACGAAAAAGACGAAGCATGGTCTCACTATAGTTCGACCTTACTCCACTCCAATAAGGATATTTGAAATTAATAACATGTTTTACTAATTTTGATATAAATAACATGTTTTGCACGATCCAGCCACTAATTACTTTATCGATCGAGTTAACAACTTTACGCTCATGGAATATTTCACAACTCTGTTAAATAAATAATCTACCCGTGATCAAGACGTCTGGAAAGACCTCGAAACGCGATTATAACCGAAAAATGAGTTTAATTACAATCTAACATCGCGAAAACAGAAGAAAAATCTAATCTACACTAATATTATCACTACAAGGGTTCCGTTTTTTTGCCATTTGGCTACGGAACCCTAAAAAGGAAAGATTTGTATATTTGCGTGTGTGTAAGTGTCGTATGTTTGTAATGAATAAACTCCAAAACTACTGGAATGATTATAAAATTCTTTTACCATTAGCAAGCTACATTCACCCTGAGTAACATAGGCTACTTTTGATCCCGATATTCTTACGGGATCGGGACTTACGCGGGCGAAACCGCGGGACGCAGCTAGTGTAATAATATAGATTGATGCGTTATTTGTACAGACATAAAAACTAAGTACCTTCATCCGAAAGTTTGATTGTTTGTTTGTTCCTTCTTCGCGGTCAAATAGTTTGATCGATTTGAATGAAAATTTACAAAGAGATAATTTAAGTGATTACAATTACCATACAATTATAATAAAAATTTAAAACACAGAACTAAACTAAAACAAATGAGTTAAATTTACATAATCAAGAGACTCTTAGAAACTAACCATACATTCAAAAATGACTATAACTACTTAACTACCCCACCCATTCAGGTGATGGAGAGTTACATAGGATACTTTTGATCACGACAATCGCAGGTAAAACTGCGGGGCGCAGCTGGTAATACTATATTTTCCTTTATCCATTTGTTACATTTTATTTTTTTAAATGCAAGTAGTTATCTGTTCTGATCTGACAAAAGAAGTGGGAAAACTACCGTTTTCCACCCACGAAGATAAGAGAATTTCCTCTAGCTTGGTAATAAAGATTAGCTTTATAATAAACTCGGAACTTCCAATAGACGTCGAAGCGTAAATTAACATTGAAGGAAGGCTGTAGCCGCCCACGTCGGCTGTAAGCGGATATACGAAGGTAAAAGTATTTTCTTTCAGCCGCCCAGAACACGTGGGCTGAACAGCTGATGGAAAATAAAACTGAACGTTCAAAACTATAAATAAAATACTAAAGACAAATAGAATTATGATCAAAATTCACAAATTCATTTGTTTACTTAAAGAAATACCTAGGTACAAATACTTCAAAAAAACCATATCGATATCGCTTCATTCGAGAGCTACGATGCCACAGACATACACCTCAAACTTAATAACACACCTGTTTTTTTGATAGAATCTACGTAAACTCGAAGATCCTTCTTTTTAAATTATACTGACATTTAGGTTGTTTCTTTGTTGAGAATTATGCCCCTAAAGTTGCATTATTAAAAAAAGGTTTTTTTTACATAATTCTGAACTGTTTAAGCTGTAAAAAGAACGGCCTAACTACCTATGACTAACTAAGTATGCGTGTGTATGAAGCGCGCTTATTCACAGACACGTGACAGCTTTAGTATGCCACCTGTAGCGATAAATCGCTACTTGATACTTAAAATCATAACCTCCTTTTCGCCGTAGTTGGGTAAGTAAAAAGAAGTAAAAGCCCATTTCAGTAACAAAATCAACTTACCATTGAATTGAGCACTTCAATTTTCGACAGAAAATGTAATTAATGTAATAATTCAATACTTAACAGAGTTCGGTATTGTGTCGGAACCGGAAGATGACGATTACCTGCAAACATAATAGAATTGGTTAGTTTAAATAGTACCTACTTGAAGTTGATTGGGAGAGGGAGCAAGTACTGAAGTAGGTGCCTACTTTGTTTATTTAAAATAGGCTTTATTTTATTAAATAAATTCTAAGTATGGACGCGTTTTAGTATATTTCTCAAAGAGTTACTCAAAGGGTAAATTAACCGGCAGGTACAGCTAGGCCAATGAGCTCCTCATTATGATGACCTCTGTGGCACGTCGGGGGATGGCCCGACTGCAATGCAGATGATTGCGGGTTCGATTCCCGCCGCCGGGTGCAAGTATTTATGCTTAAAACATAAGTATTTGTTTCTGGTCTGGGTGCATGTTTTCTATGATGTACGTTTTTATAAAAAAAAAAAGTACATGTTATGTAGTATATCCGTTATGAAGTACCCATAGTACAAGCCTAGTGCTTAGTATGGAGCTAGATTGCGCTTTGTGCAACGTCGTGCAATATTAATAATATTACTTTGAGTCAAACAATCGATGAAGAAACTCGGCGTAGGCTGTTAGAAGGTTATCAGTCTCTTCAGTGTTCAGCTTTGGCAAACTGGTTGCGAAACGTGTTATGTTTCATTGATATCCAATCTATCTGGCAGTTAATTAGGTTTGCCAACATTCACACCTCTCATAGAGTATCATATCGCACTGAACCCATTTAAGGTATAAATTGTAGGTATGTGTGTATGTACGTAGTACGTACCTATGTTATAGACTGAAGTAGGTAACTAGTACATAAACTGTGGCAGCTCTAAATTTTATAAACTAATCGTGCATTTTATTTCTTATTTATTTAATACAATTTAAAGGATAAACAAAAACTTTTTTAATTTCAAATCTCGTAGCACACTGCTACGAGATTTAAAGTAATTAAATTTCTTTTTTCTTTTTGATATATACTTATTCTCTTTGATACTTTACATGATTGTTGAAGTGATTTTAAATAATTTCAAATCTCGTAACACACCGCAGCATACTGAGATGCATTTTTATTCAAAATCTTTCCGATATTCCGTAAATATAATATGGGGTTGTAACCTTACATGAATGGAAAACTAATTTCAAATCTCGTAGCATACCGCTACGAGAGTATAATACAATTATTTGAGATGCATTTCTCATTGAATTCTGATATTTATTAAATACCATATCTGCTTGATACCTTACACGACTGTAAAAGTAATTTTAAATATTATACCTTATTTGAGATCCATTTCTTATTGAAAATCTTTCCGATATTTACTATAAATATATCCCCTTGATACCTTACATGAATGGGAAACTGTAAATGTCGTAGCACACCTCTACGAGAGTTTAAAAATATTTGAGATACATTTCTTATTGAAAATCTTTTTCATATCTACTAAGTATATCCCCTTGTATCTCCTAAGTACATACTTTACATGAATGGGAGAAAATTTGCTTGAAATATGCATCGAGGCACCCCGAGCGATGTATTGTGTGTAATCCGACATCAAAACAGATTCTGTTGAGCACGCATCGAGATCGGATTACGTCTGTATATTGGTTTCGTTCGTACAACGTACGAGTGTGGAGTAAAATACTAGGAGGAACCACTATTGAAGGAGTAACAATAGTGGTCCACTAGTATTACTCGTTTACTTACTTACTAAATAACTTCTTAAGGTGCATTTAGACCAAACGAAAGAATGCTCATTCTAACCGTAATACGTCATATTCTTTTAATGCAAACGGACGTAGAGCATTCTTTCGTTGTTCTGTCTATGTATATTTCACTAAACATTCACGATAGAATGCTCGTGTTCTAGCTCTAGCTCTGTGTTCGTTTGGTCTAAATGCACCTTTAAACAAACACCATTGGAGCTCATAACTGTCGCGACCAAGGCCATTGTAACATGGTCGAAACGTCGAGATATGAGAATTAAAAAGAAAACATCACGCGATTAAGACCCGGGAAAATATAAAACTATGGCCCTCATTATAAAGAACTCACACTCTCCAAATTTCAGCTCTCTACTATCATCTATCTATCAACGCACATTGTGTATTGGTAGATCAATCAGTCAGTTACTCAGGACAAAGCATTTTAAAAATATAGATTGGAATAAATCTCCTCCAAGATAGGTCATACAAAACCAACATTATGTCACACTCACAACTTGTAAAGAGAGATTTCCCAGCGGTCAACGAGAGGTAAAATTATTTCTTATTAAACAATAGTTACCTATATACTACATTCTGAAATAAAAACATATATCGTGATTTTACTTTTACAATTGTGCCTTTTTTGTTTTATTTTATAAAAAGTTTTTTTTTCATAATGGGTACTTTTAATAAGTAATAGCACAGTGTCCAACTAATACATATGCCGGGAGCCTATATTGCATGCAGTAGGACCGACGTTATTTATACAAATACTATCAGCGTCCCGCGGTTTCACCTGCGTAAGTCCCGAACATGTGTTCCAAAATTTCAAAATCCATTTCTTAGTGGATCTTTACACACTACAAAGAACACACTCTCCAAATTTCATGTCTCTAGGACCAGCGGTTTGGGCTATACGTTTAAATATAGATTAGTCAGGACATTGAATTTTATATATATAGATAAAATACAAAGTCCTGACTGATTGACGGACTGAACTATATGTTAATAGACAACCAGAACCGCTGGTTCCCTACCTCAAAATGTTCAAACAAGGGAGCATAAAAAGTCTAATACTTAGTGAGGCACTAACTTAAATCTCGTTTTCGAGTTCGTAGTTGTGTACAACTACTGACCTTGACAATTTTGGTGCATATATTGGGCTTCGCGTACTCAAATTATTTATTTATTTTTCACTAAAAACCAATAAGAAAGTTAGGGTTAGAATAAAACATTTTATTTTCTTACGAAAACCTAAAGCGTTCCCAATTTTTCGTCCTCATTTTGCTATGAGCCCTATTTCCTTACCCTAAGGTAGATTTTTCTTTCCGCTAGTAATAATGTGATATCATTACCATTAGGAAAAGCGTGTTAGAGTCCATTTTGCAAAAGAAATTCCGCAGACGCAGTGCTGCCCGCCTTGATGAGAAAAACGAGTAGATTTTATTTCGTCGCTTTGCAGTCATAGGTCCAGGGTGTGATCTAAATATGTCTGCTGACTGAAGTGAGCGCTCCTACATACCCAGCAAAGCAACATTGTCTAGCTTGTTTATAAGCTCGGAAAATACGACAAAATTTAAATTTTTAAACTAAATTAAACAAAAACAAGAAGGACCTGAGTCTTCTTGTTTTTGTTGTGAAATGTGCCACAGTTTTCAAGAAGTTTTCAATTCGGTTGTGGTTATTTGCTTTTTGTCTTTCATATCGATACAGGAAAGTAGGTACCAGACAGATCTATAAAAAAAACTATTAAAAATTCCTCGCGGTATGGCTCCGCACGGGGTGGCTATATGCTAATGTCTTTCTATTTATTTATTATTATCATTTATTTATTGTTTGTATGTATATTATGAAGGTATTTTCTTATTCCTGCTGGTTCGGTGCCGTCGCCTGATAGTTCGGTGCGTCACGGGTACTGCCAGGAGACCGGCTGCCCCTGTAGTCGCAATTTATGCCGAGACAGATCCTAGTTGACACTGCACAGGGCTGTCAGGGCTGGCTTTATTTTGTCAAAATTTGCCGTGTGTCTTTTGTACCAATAAAATCCTTTCTATTTCTTTGTAGGTACCTGTCAAATACCACGCAAGTTATTTGTTGAAATGGACTGAATGTATTAATAGTCATTCATGATTTCTTGGTCCACTTAACATTCGATATCTAATGGCTATATACGGTCAGGCGCACGATTCTGCTAAAAGCCACAGCCATTTATAATTATTGTGGTTGCTTACAGTCACATTATTATACCTATTTATTTATTTACCTAAACACTGTGGCCGATCAAGATGGTATGGTAAGTCTAGGCACTTGAAATTGAGAAAAGTAACGACTTATAAAAAATGACTCGACTGACCTGGGTTTTCCTTGACGAGGATCGCCACGAACACAACATACGTTCACAATGTTTATATATTTCACGTTTTGATAGTTAACACAATAGGAATTTCACTATTTCAGTTTTATTTAATTTAATTGACGAGACCAAGTTGACTCTCAAAGAGACACCGGCACAAGCTTGTTTTATTGACACACCGCGGCGCTAGTGTCGCACCGCGAGCGGCGAGCGCGCCACTCATTGACGCGCGAATTTTAAAATGTTCATTCGCGTAGAATGTAGACGACTCCCAATGCATGGCGGGAGACGTTGCCCCGTCAGTCGCGGGTTTGAGTCAAGTCGTTATGAAAACCCAACATTTCCCCCCACCGAAATCCGCATGGATTTCCCAGTTACGTTACCAAGGGAGGAAAATTAATAATAATATAATGTGAATAAAAGGATCACGGAATATGATATATACCTAGCGGACTGTATACTGTATTTAAATAGATAACTACAAACTAACATAAACATAGAACTAGAAATATAAATATGTTAGATAAATGTTAATGGAAATATATAAATAGAGGTTATTCTGACTCCTGATCCAACGGAAGAGGACTCAATTTAGAAACAGGCCGAATAAACTCGCTGTTGTTAGCTGTACGTACACTTACGACTCGCACAACACCATCTGGGCCACAATGCAGTTGCGTAATTCTGCCTAAAGCCCATTTAAGAGGTGGAGTTAATTCCGAATTTATTAAAACAAGATCATCAACCTGAAGATTCTGACGGTTGGTAAACCATTTTTGACGCGTCTGTAGCGTATGCAAATAGTCTAGCTTCCAAAGTTTCCAAAAACGCTGGGACATTTGCTGAACGGATTGCCAACGATTCAACCTAGAGCTCGACAAGTCAGTAAAATCATATTCAGGTACGGTTAGAAGTTCTCGTCCAATAAGAAAATGTGAGGGAGTCAGTACCTCGTATTCATTAGGATCACCAGACAAGGCACAGAGGGGCCTTGAATTGAGTACTGCTTCAGCTCTCATGAAAAGGGTTGCAAGCTCCTCGAAAGATAAGGCTCGGGAACCTACGGTGCGTTTCAAAAGTAGCTTAGCAGATTTAATTAGGGCCTCGTAAAGGCCGCCAAAATTACTACCTGCTGGCGGATTAAAACGCCAAGTCACTCCGCGAATAATCAAACCTTTAGAAATGTTATCGGCATCAGAGTTAAAGAATTCAGTTACTTCTTTGAGTTGTCTGTTAGCCGCAACAAAGTTGGTACCGTTATCCGACACAATGGAATGGCACAGCCCTCGCCGTGCCGTAAAACGATCGAAACATGCAAGAAAACACTCTGCACTCAAGGAGGACAAGACCTCCAAATGCACAGCTCGTGTAGCACAACACACAAAAACGCACAAATACGATTTATAGATACGTGCATTTTTGCGCGTGGACTCCTTTGTGAGAAACGGTCCGCCAATGTCAATCCCTACAGTATGAAAGACATGGACGTTGTCCAATCGATATTTGGGCAGTTCGCCCATCAAAGGTTGAGGACTCGAAGGAGAAACCTTAAAACAAGAAATACATTTCACGGTGCGCGACCGGATCACGCTACGCGCTGAAAGTATCCAGTATTTCTGGGCAATCAAACTTTGAAGGGTCCTAGGACCAACATGTAAATGAGTTTTGTGATAATAATCAATTAATATATTTGTAAAATTAGATTTTTTAGGTAAAAGTAGAGGATGTTTTGTCTTATATGACAAATTTGATTGCGAAAGTCTGCCCCCCACCCTGAGGAAACAGTCTGAATCAATGAAAGGGTTGAGCTTTCGCAAAGAGGAACTACACTGGCTTTTCTTTGATAGCGCTATTAGATCGTCAGAAAAATGATGTTCTTGAACCACTTTAACTAAGGCATCATGCGCCTTACGAGTGTCAGCAACAGTAAGTGATTTAGGTTCAACTGAGTGAGAACGACAGATACGAACAAACTGGAAACATCTAGCTACCACATTAACCAACTTATAAAAACTGGAGTATTTCTCTGTAAGTTTATACATCTCAGAGGGTTCCGATTCAGAAGTTAACAAAGCAGGCTTCTGGCATTTTAATTCAGGGGGATCACAGTTTCTGAACTCATCTATGGCTTTTATGGGCCACTGAGACCGATCGAGTCTCAGCCAGGCTGGGCCGTTGAGCCACTCATGATTAGCCAGTAACACAGACGGCAAAGCACCACGAGAACAGATGTCTGCGGGGTTAGACTCACCACTAACGTGATACCAAGAATTGCTAGGAACACTATCATGAATTTTAGACACTCTAGTCGAAACGAAAGTCTTCAATGTATGGCTCGGAGTGTTGAGCCAGGCTAAAACGACAGAAGAATCCGTAAACAATGTGATATCGTTGATCGTAAGTCGTTTCTCTAAAATGGAATAAACATATTTGATCAATTTTGCTAAAAGATGTGCAGCCATAAGTTCCAGGCGAGGAATCGTTATAGTCTTTAAGGGCGCGACCTTAGATTTAGCAATGACTAAACTAACTTTCATCTCACCTTCGGCATTTTTCGAAAGAAGAAACACAATCGCAGCATATCCAAGAGTAGATGCGTCACAGAATCCTAGAATCTGACAGTAGGTATGACGAACTACTTTGATATGTCGGTCGTGTCGTATATTTGATAGTAATGGTAATTCGTTGACGTACGTAGACCATTGCGAAGCTAAATCTGACGGTAGATCCTCATCCCATCCTAACTGACGAGCCCAAAGCTCCTGCATAAAACACTTAGCATAAAATATGCACGGAGCGACAAAACCTAGCGGATCAAACTGTCGACCTATTTGGGACAAAACCGTTCTTTTTGTCATAGTAGAGCTTGGAGAATCAATATTGAAAGAAAATGCATCACTAGCAGGGAGCCACTGCAAACCTAGGATTTTGATGGACAAATTTTTCTTTTCGTCGAATGCAACAGGCGTTTCACGATGAGATTCGTCCAGCTGCTCGAGCACTTGTGGACAATTGCTCGACCACTTACGAAGAAGGAAGCCACCTCTCTGAAGTAACTCCACCAGCTCGTGTTGAAGCTGAATAGCCTCTTCAAGTGTGGGAACAGACTCTAAAAGATCGTCCATAAAAAAGGCTGTCTTAAGGACATGGGCAGCTCTCGGAAACCTGGCAGCTTCATCATCAGCCAGAGTGTGCAACACTTTAATAGCAAGATAAGGACTACTAGCTACACCATACGTCAAAGTATTTAATTCAAATACTTGAATTGGTTGATCGGAAGCATAACGCCATAGAATATGCTGATACGGACGCTGGCTTTGATCAATATTTATTTGTCTGTACATTTTACAAATGTCTGCTGAAAGACAAATTGCATGAGTACGAAAATTAATTAATAATTCGTTTATATCAGCTTGAAGCTTTGGACCCGCTAAAACTAATGAGTTAAGAGAAACATTATTTGACGTGGTTCCTGACGCATCAAACACAACACGATGAGAGGTCGTGGTACTTGTCGGTTTGATAATACAAAAGTGTGGAATTAGGTACTTGGAAGTCGCGTGAGGGGCGTCACCAAGACAAGTCATATGACCCAACTCCTGATACTCGCGCATAAACTTATGATATTGAACCTTCAATTCGGGATCTCGATCTAATTTGGACTCAAGACTTCGGAAGCGACGCTTAGCCATTGCGCTGGAGTCACCTAACTCAATACCAGGACGAAAGGGATACTTCACAACATACCGACCGGTATCAACACGACTATGTTCCTTAGCAAATAACAAATCAGCGAGTTCGTCATCTGGGTTACGAGGTTTATCAGAAGGTACGTTCTCAATCTCCCAGAACGCACGCACAACTTGATCAAGATTGACTGTAAACCCACAAAACGAGCTGTTAGTCTTTAAAGGAACATTACGATCAGAAGCAGAGCTACCGAGTTCAGTTTGACCGAGAATGACATAACCGAATATAGATTTCATAGCGACAGGAAGACCAAATACACGAGGAAGTATTTTAGGTCCGTCGTAGATGTATGGAAACAAGTCACCTGCTAATAACATGTCGACAGGTGCGGGTTTATAATATTTCGGGTCAGCTAACACTAAATGCTGATATTCATTTATTATTGTATTTGGCAGGGACAATGTGGGTAAGTTACCTGCGATATTTGTAACAATGACCGCATCAGTTGACAAGATAGGACCAGGAGAGTGTCGTGGTTTAACATTGCAAGTAGTTAACCCGAACTCCTGCACTGGATTGCCACCTAGACCGATTGGTTCAAAATTACATTTACGGCGTGCCAGCCCTAGGCGTTTTGCGCAGTCTTGAGTTATGTAGCTCGACATAGCGCCGCTGTCAATCAAAGCACGTACGGTGTGGTACTGGCCCCAACAATCTGCGACGTGGATGACCGCGGTGCCGAGCAAGACTGTCAAATTAGCTGAGCAAGTCAACGCCACTGCACTAGAACTCGAGTTTGCAAAGAAATCTATGTGCAGCGTGTGGTGATGCTTATTCTTACATACCGTACAACGCACCTTAGACGGGCAGTCGTCGAGCGGATGATCTCGCAAACAATTTTCACATAAATTCATTTGCTTAACCCTCTCGAGCCGCTGCGCCGGCGTAAGGTCGATGTAATCGACGCATCGATATATAGAATGCATCTTTTTACAATACAAACATTGCATGGATTTTGTAGTTACAGCTTTGTCTGTATTGATAGCAGCAACTGCCAACGCAGGTCGCTGCTTACTTGTATAAACCGATTTTGTAGAAGGCTGATTGAGTACCTTCGGCTTGTGTTCACTGTGCCGTACACTCTTAACGGAAGTGGAATTAGTAGCACAGTGTGCCATCTCGAGATTGTCTACCTGATTCTCAATAAAACTGATCAAATCACTATAAGTTGGTATTTTATTTTTATCTAAATCCCGTTCGAATTCACGCCTAGTCACGGGGTCTAGATTACGCAACGCAATATAAAACAATATAAAACCTGACAATTCTGGAAGGTGAAGTGAGGTCAAGGCTTTAATATTTTCTTGAAAAGTCTCCAAGAACGAATAAAGTCCCGAAACTGATTCGTTTGCCAAAGGCTTAAATTCAAATAATTTATCAAGATAAGTATTTGCTAAAGCACGCTTATTCTCAAATCGTTTTTCTAAACTACTCCAAATAATCTGGTAATTATCGGACGTAACCGGCATTGACTTAACAATTGTCAATGCAGGCCCGCTTACAACCGATAATAAATAATAAAACTTTTCAATATCTGCTAACTGTTTGTTTTCGTGAATTAATCGAACAAAAGTATCACGAAAAGTCGGCCAGTTTTCACGTTTGCCGTCGAAGGGACAAAGTTCTAACTTCGGTAACTTAACCTTGCAACTACCTCCATCTGTTTGTGAAGAATTGACTGGCTTCGGTACACTCGAGTTCAACGATTCGGCCACACTTCGAATGCGAAAATATATCTCGTCGAAACTTTCCAATTCGCGATAACTTGGAGTATAATCCGGTATATATTTCTTTTTAATAAGAATGATATTTTTTACGCTATCTTCGTACTTTTTACGCCAAGACGCTAATTCACTGACTCGAGCATGAAAATCACCCAACAACTCCGATTTGTCACTAACCTTTTTGGAAATTTCGAACAAACACTGTAACCTTAGAAAACACATTTCTTTTGTGGTAATATGTGGTTGTACCAACGTGTCATACTCATCTTCCACGTTGACTTCGACTTCTACATCTTTTTTAGGCGGCATTGTGATTAATTTAATGGAAAATTACTGACAAAATGGTAAAAATAGTGTTGGTCGAAACGCGTTTACGTAAATAATTTCGAAAAATCACTACTCGAAATCTTCCGTATTTTATGTTTCTAACTATTGAATCAGGTGTAGAAAACCAAAATAATACGATTTGCGAAATAATATTGGGAATAGGTTGCGTAGTTTTTGAGATATTAACAAATTAATTTCAAATTTCACAGAATACTTAATAGTTAGTACGCACGTTGCGAACTCGTGGCAATCAACAATATTAGGAGATTTTGTGTATATTACGGGATAAATACACTAAATACATAAGGGAATTAGTTGTATTGATATCGTAACTGGGTCATCTGCGGTCGAAGGACCAAAATGGTAAGTCTAGGCACTTGAAATTGAGAAAAGTAACGACTTATAAAAAATGACTCGACTGACCTGGGTTTTCCTTGACGAGGATCGCCACGAACACAACATACGTTCACAATTGTCAAGGTTTCATTAATATGAACAATTTTGATTGATTTTGTAGTAAACATAATTATGACAGTGGCTATTACTGGCCAGACGGCCGAGAGAAAATAAAAAAAAAGGAGAAGAATGGAGCGCGCGTTAGCGTGGGGTAAAAAGATTGTGGAGAAATAAAACGATATGTCTTGTATTTGACAAAATAGATAACTGCTATAGATTATTGGAATTTGGCTATAAAAGTATTGTATTTGAGTTCATTTAAAGTAATGTCTGAATAGAAGTAAACAGGTATTTCAATATGACATGTGAGTATCATTTCTATACGAACGGGGTTCTGGGATTTGAATCCCGTAACATCTCAGAAGTGACAAAAAACCAAGGTAATGTACGCCCACAGCTATATAACTTTCAATTACTTACAATTTTTACTTTGCTTTGATCGATTAAACGTGTTTTAACATGTACCTAAGTGATATAAACAAAGAGTCAAAAGTTTTTCAGTCCCCTACCTACTTGTTTACTAGGTAATACCTAAGTTATTATGTACAAATAATCGACGGTCCAATGGTAATTGGTAGGTACCGGTAGCTGTCATTCTCATTGATACAGACATAGAATTAAGAGTTTTTGCAGAACCACTATTCAGTCTAAAATTCAATTCAACTGAGAGTTTCGCTACATCCAATAGGCAAAAATTCCTTATGTTGGCACAATGATGTGTCACATAAAGGTACTAGATTAGATTCGACTCTGTTCATTTTAAATGGCTTCAAAAACTCAAGGTAATCTGTCCTAGATTGTTTTAAATTGAAGCAATAATGACGAGTAAGATATTGAGAGAGATACCTACTAGTATTTATAAGACCTCGCAAGCACCTACTTACTCCTTAGTAGCTAAAGGCCGCACAAATTGAAAATTACAAGTAATGACTAAATCCTCAAAGTAGCACTAAAAGTGTCCGATAAAAGCAAATTGTGCCAGACTCAAAGTAGAGATGCTCTGCACACTTGGTGAATAAGAGTGAATTTAACGATGTAGTAACAGAAGTATTTTTGTTTTCTTTTAAATTAGTTTATTTAGAACAACCAATTCTATGGTTAAATTTCTCTGGGTATGCACAATAATTACTTTGTCCATCCTAAAATGAATGTCTTGGAATATAAATATTGGATATTCCACATGATGGTTGTCATGTTTTATTTGTAAGAATTAGTATATTATTTTGAAACATAGTCCAGGTTAAATTAAAAAAATTTACACTAGTATCTAAGATAAAGTGGTAACTGTTTGCCTCAAACCAACTGCGACATGAACCAGAAACCACTTTTGAAATTCAGTTGCTTTAGAGAAGCCAAGATCTGCATTCCATGATGAGAGGCCTTCTCATGGCAGAACTCCCCGTGTTAAGTTTATGGCTAAAAACATTTTTTGAGCCGATGCATGGCCCGAACACTGAACCTTTAGGGCAACAAGTTAAACATATTCAACATTGAACAATCACCATCTGGATGACTCAAAGGCTATGCAAGTCGAATGGTATTAACTTGCATAAAGTAAATTGACTTGGTAAGAACATTCATTTTGCTACTTAACATATCAGATTGGACACCTAAGATACAAATCTTTTTATTATCAATCTATTGAAAGTGAGTGATAGTTTTATGAGGAAGTAAAGGCCAATTACAGACAGAATGCTTAATAATTATTTTCTGTTTTGGCCAAGACCTCCATAATGTACAACCAAATATTGTACAACCCGTTATTTCAAGACCCTATAATATACAGCCAAGTAATGTACAGGTCTTTATTTATCACCTTTATGAATATAGTACGAGCTAACAGCTAATTTTTAGTTAATAATGAAAAGCTTCACAGTTGTGCCTATTTCAGTGACTATTTTGACCATAAAAGAACGTTGGCTAAAAATGGCATTTGCGTATGGAGTAGAATAGCAATATTTAAAAGTAATAAGTGTGACCAAGTTATATTTCAATTTGATTGCGACTTTATATGGAAGTGACTAGGAGTCAGATAAAAAGGCACCAAGAGAAGAGGCCATAAATGCTCAATCTTCTTGATAGAAATTAAGAAAAGGAAAAGAAATAAAGAATTATTGCTTGTACCTTCAGATTTTATGACATAAGTTCTGTTTTATTTGTTTTACATTTTTCTGTGCAGTGGATTTTGTTGGAGCAGATATAAATGATGAGTCTGATACTCGTACAAGTTCAGCGCGAGCTGCGATGCGCGACCAAGCGAACAAGCTATGTTCAGAGTAGAAGATGACCGCGGCAGTAATAAGCAGGGCAGACGTTGTGTGCCAGACTGACTAAGGTGGACTGTGTTCATACGATTGAACATTGTCTGCCAGATTGACTTAGGTAGACGGTGTCCATGCGATTGGACATTGTCTGCCAGTTTGACTTAGGTGAGCTGTGTTCATACGATTGAACATTGTCTGCCAGATTGATTTAGGTGGACTGTGTTCATACGATTGAACATTGTCTGCCAGATTGACTTAGGTAGACGGTGTCCATGCGATTGGACATTGTCTGCCAGATTGACTTAGGTGGACTGCGCCCATACGATTGGACGTTCTCTGCCAGATTGCCTTAGGTGGACTGTGTTCATACGATTGAACATTGTCTGTCAGATTGACTTAGGTGGACGGTGTCCATGCGATTGGACATTGTCTGCCAGATTGACTTAGGTGGACGGCGTCCATGCGATTGGACATTGTCTGCCAGATTGACTTAGGTGGACTGCGCCCATACGATTGGACGTTCTCTGCCAGATTGATGTAGGTGGACTGTGTCCATGCGATTGGACATTGTCTCCCAGATTGACTTAGGTGGACTGTGTTCATACGATTGAATATTGTCTGCCAGATTGTTTAAGGGGGACGGTGTCCATGCGATTGGACATTGCCTGCCAGATTGACTTAGATGGACTGCGCCCATACGATTGGACATTCTCTGCCAGATTGACTTAGGTGGATGGTGTCCATGCGATTGGACATTGCCTGCCAGATTGACTTAGGTGGACTGCGCCCATACGATTGGACGTTCTCTGCCAGATTGACTTAGGTGGACGGTGACCATGCGATTGGACATTGTCTGCCAGATTGACTTAGGTGGACTGCGCCCATACGATTGGACGTTCTCTGCCAGATTGATGTAGGTGGACTGTGTCCATGCGATTGGACATTGTCTGCCAGATTGATTAAGGGGAACGGTGTCCATGCGATTGGACATTGTATCCCAGATTTACTTAGATGGACTGTGTCCATGTGATTGGACATTGTCTCACAGATTGACTTAGGTGGGCTGTGTCCATGCGGTCGGACATTGTCTCCCAGATTGACTAGAAGGGCTGTGTCCATGCGATTGGACATTTTCTCCCAGATTGATTTAGATGGAATGTGTCAATGCAATTGGACATTTTCTCCCAGATTGATTTAGATGGACTGCGTCCATGCGATTAGACTTTGCCTCCCAGATTGATTTAGATAGAATGTGTCCATGCGATTGGACATTTTCTCCCAGATTGACTTAGATGGACTGCGTCCATGCGATTAGACTTTGCCTCCCAGATTGATTTAGATAGAATGTGTCCATGCGATTGGACATTTTCTCCCAGATTGACTTAGATGGACTGCGTCCATGCGATTGGACATTTTCTCTCAGATTGACTTAGATGTACTGTGTCCATGCGATTGGACATTGTCTCCCAGATTTATTTAGATGGACGGTGTCCATGCGATTGAGAATTGTCTCCCAGATTGATTTAGATAGAATGTGTCCATGCGATTGGACATTTTCTCCCAGATTGACTTAGATGAATTGTGTCCATGCGATTGGACATTGTCTCCCAGATTTATTTAGATGGACGGTGTCCATGCGATTGAGAATTGTCTCCCAGATTGATTTAGATGGACTGCGTCCATGCGATTAGACATTGTCTCCCAGATTGATTTAGATAGAATGTGTCCAAGCGATTGGACATTTTCTCCCAGATTGACTTAGATGGATTATGTCCTTGTGGACGTTGTCTCCCAGATTTATTTAAAGGGACTGCGTCCATGCGATTGAACATTGTCTCCCAGATTGACTTAGATGGACTGCGTCCATGCGATTGGCCATTTTCTCTCAGATTGACTTAGATGGACTGTGTCCATGCGATTGGACATTGTCTTCAAGATTTATTTAGATGCACGGTGTCCATGCGATTGAACATTGTCTCCCAGATTGATTTAAATGGACTGTGTCCCTCGCGATTGAACATTGTCTCCCAGATTGAGTTAGATGAACTGCGTCCATGCGATTGGACATTGTCTCCCAGATTGACTTAGATGAACTGCGTCCATGCGATTGGACATTGTATCCCAGATTTATTTAGATGGAAAGTGTCCATGCGAATAGACATTGTCTCCCAGATTTACTTAGATGGACTGTGTCCATGCCATTGTACATTGTCTCCCAGATTGACTTAGATGGGCTGCGTGGAGTGGTGGATTACGTCCATATGATTGAGCTATGTCTACCGGATTGACTTGGATGGATTACGTTTATCAATGATCGGGCTATGTCTGCCGGCTTGACGTGAGTGGACCATGTCCATACGATTGGACTATTTCTGCCTGATTGACTTAAGTAGACAGCGGCCATGTGATTGGACCATGTCTGTCAGATGAACGCAGAGGTTTCGATTCCCACCGAGGACAAGTATTTTGCTAACCATTAATATTGTTCTGGATGTCTTTTATATGATCCATAATGTGTTTATGTATTTACATAAAAAATATATTACGTTTAGTATTCTAGCCTAGCCGCTTAGTTTAGGGCTGTATTATAATACCGAGTGCATCATCCTCTAGATTTATTTAATGTTTTAGTGAACTATGGTACCATTTGATTGGACTATGTCTATCAAATTTATTGAGTGGACTGTGCAGAAATGTGAAGTGAAATGTTTGTTTAGTTACTTAGCACGCACGCAGCTACTTATTATGACCAAAGATATAACAATAGATCGTGACTCCGGATTTGTTCTAGTACATAAAGCATATGTATGCCTACAAGTAACAAAGTATTTTAAGCAAACAGAAGGACATTATGATATGAATCATTGTCAAGAAACAAGTAATTTAAGAACTCTTACCTATGCCATGAATAGGATAGAAATGAAAACATCGATACTCAAGGGCCTCACCCACTAAATAGTCGTGGCAGAGGAGAGGACGAGATGGAATTGTGTCCGCCAGATTGGTTTTACTGTGTCCATATGATTGGACCAGTTCTACCGGATTTATTTGGGTGAACTGTGTTCATCGGATTGCAATGAAATGAAATGAAGTAAAATGTAATGAAATTAAGTAAACTGTAATGAGATTCCACAAAGTGTAATGAAATCGAAATTGAGTTGACGAATTTGTTAGGAATTCCAGGGATTGATCTAACGCGATTTCTTTGGGTGGACTGTGTTCATCGGATTACGATAAAATGAAAATAAGTTGAATGTAATGGAATTAAGTAAAATGTAATGAAATTAAGTAAAATGTAAAGAAATTGAGTAAAATGTAATGAAATTAAGTAAAATGTAAAGAAATTAAGTAAAATGTAATGAAATTAAGTAAAATATAATAAAATTAAGTAAAATGTAATGAAATTAAGTAAACTGTCATGAGATTAAGTAAACTGTCATGAGATTCAATAAAGTGAAATGAAATCGAAATAGAGGTGACGAAATGGTTAGGAATTCCAGAAATTGATCAAACCTGGTATGAAATACTTAATTTTATTTTGTTTTTATTTTTGGACTGTATGACCACGTATGAAGTTATTATGAGCAATTTGAACAGTTATGGCCAATGCCCGGAAGATATAGATATCTATATATAGACATTATGATATTACGAAAGGTTGGCTATGTTAAATCATTGTGATTTTCGCAGATTAGAACCGATCTAGCTAGATGGAACGCCGTTGGGAGCAACCAACTAAAACAATGTAATTTTATCGTCTATTAAAGTAAATAATAAAATAGTACTTCTCTGATTCGACTAATTCAAATTCTATGTCATTTGGAATAATGTTTTATATCTTAATGGAAATTAGTTAATTATTTTAACAAGGCAATTTCAGCTACGACATACGTTATAAAAACTCCAACAAAAAAAAAGTAATATCTAAAATGATTTGATATACGCTGTAAACACGTTTTGCTAGCCGAAATTACTCGTTATTTGCTGGTGGCTATCTAAGAAATCGTCTTAACAAATACTTTTTTTTATTATGTTGAAAATGTATTGATTGATGTAGTGAAAACACAATATTAGAATAGAGAATGGAATATGAAGACTTTTTGCATAAATGACTTCATTGACCAACGTATGAGATTATTTATAGACAATTTTCTGTATCTGTTCGACATGATTATAATATAATTGATTCCTGTACTTTCTTTGTTAACCCGTAACTACACACACAGGCTAGGTCCCCAACGAACAATTTTTTGAAAATATTCAAGTGTATTAAACACAACGCGATTGAGAGTCCAAGTATTCTCAGTATCACATCTCGCGAGGAATGAATTTGCACCAGGCTAGCATGTTTGGTTTAAGAGATATGAGACGATAGAATAGATTATGTTCATTATTTCCCTTTGTCATTTTTGATATTTCAGAGTTTTTGTAGATCTTTCAATCTATTTCGTAGTATGATACTAGTAATTAGAAAAATAATTTCGTTTAGTTGCTAATTAAAGTTTTATAATATTTATGACCTCTAAAGTTAAGTATTTTCGTACTCTTCCTTGATTTTGAGAAAAATGGCACTTTTTAAGTTTGGAAATAGAAATCAATATTCTTAATAGGTTCATTCATATAACGCCATTGATTTATTTTGTAAAAAGAAATTCCGATTTATGATATAAATCTTGCTAATATCGGGTATTATTTATGGGGAGCTAGGTCCCCACGTGTGTAGATGTGTAGCCTGAAATAGTGTGTGGTGCTAAGGGTTAGCTGTATGTTTTATAAGTATAAACTTATACAAAACATAAATTACTGTAAAAACCTAAACCTTGAATTCCGTGTCGGCAGCAAGCTATTGATAATTTATTAACTTATTATGTTGTGTGATATCATGTTTTAAAAAGTCTGACTTAGGAAACTAATGTGATTAAAACACAGATGAAAACCTCAACCTAGAATTCCATGTCGGCAGCAAGCTATTGATAGTTTATTAACTTATTATGTTGTGTGATATCATGTTTTAAAAAGTCTGACTTAGGAAACTAATGTGATTAAAACACAGATGAAAACCCCAACCTAGAATTCCGTGTCGGCAGCAAGCTATTGATAGTTTAGTAACTTATTATGTTGTGTGATATCATGTTTTAAAAAGTCTGACTTATGCAACTAATGTAAGATGAAAAGTGTACATAAATTATTATTAAGTAACAAAACCAATCTGTTAAACATATTAATTTAAGGAACTAATATGAGAAAGATTACCTATTAAGTTACAAAGTTTCAATACTGTAAATATATATTTAAAATGTTATGTTGTATACTGGGAAAATGTGAAGGTGAATTATTTGTAATTTTTTTTCTTTTCTTGTGGCCTGTACAAGAGTTCCGAATGTAAAGGTTTTAATCAAGATGTCACATGGTAGTGTGACATCTTTATTCGTGCATGGGGACATGCACGGTGCCAGGATGGTCGAATGTCAAGGTTTCATTAATATGAACAATTTTGATTGATTTTGTAGTAAACATAATTATGACAGTGGCTATTACTGGCCAGACGGCCGAGAGAAAATAAAAAAAAAGGAGAAGAATGGAGCGCGCGTTAGCGTGGGGTAAAAAGATTGTGGAGAAATAAAACGATATGTCTTGTATTTGACAAAATAGATAACTGCTATAGATTATTGGAATTTGGCTATAAAAGTATTGTATTTGAGTTCATTTAAAGTAATGTCTGAATAGAAGTAAACAGGTATTTCAATATGACATGTGAGTATCATTTCTATACGAACGGGGTTCTGGGATTTGAATCCCGTAACACAATGTTTATATATTTCACGTTTTGATAGTTAACACAATAGGAATTTCACTATTTCAGTTTTATTTAATTTAATTGACGAGACCAAGTTGACTCTCAAAGAGACACCGGCACAAGCTTGTTTTATTGACACACCGCGGCGCTAGTGTCGCACCGCGAGCGGCGAGCGCGCCACTCATTGACGCGCGAATTTTAAAATGTTCATTCGCGTAGAATGTAGACGACTCCCAATGCATGGCGGGAGACGTTGCCCCGTCAGTCGCGGGTTTGAGTCAAGTCGTTATGAAAACCCAACATGGTATATAAAAGTAAATAATCTAAGTATAATTGTATGTATCAATATTAAACTCATTTTTCGGTTTTAATCGCGTGGTGTTGATTACTTTTATCATAATTGTTTCAAAGTCTAACGTTTCGAGACCTTTACAGGTCTCTTCATCAGAATTGACTGATGAAGAGACGTAGACTTGTTAAGATCTCGAAAAATGAGTTTAATTTCAATTCAACATCGCAGAAGAAACAGAATACAGAAAAACAACCTAAATCAATATCTATGAAATGCTTCGTCCTGACTGACTGACTGACCCACAGCCTAAACCGCTGATAGTAGAGAACTGGAGATTTGGAGAGTGTGTTCTCTATAATGATGTAGCAATCCGATACGAAAGGATTTTTCAAAATTCCGAGATCGGGAAACCGCGGTATACAACTATGTAATTTAAAATTGAACCGTGCGGAAAAACTTTTCAAATTTGTCCCCGCGGTTTTGAAACCGCAGCAGTGCATACACCGGATATTGAAATTAGCGGACCGGAAGTATCAGCTCTCATGCTATAACGAAAAAACCGGTGAAAAACCGGCAAAGTGTGAGTCGGACTCGCGCACGAAGGGTTTCGTAGCACTATCACAATTGGGTACGGAACCCTAAAATGAACACTAGACCAACGAATCTGTGAATGCAAAGCGAACGTTAAATCTATCACTCCCATCACTAGATCGCGCAAAATACATCGCGGTATCGTTGCGTTTTACCTCAAATATCACGGTTGTTGGTTGGGAGCCCCCCTTAAATATTTGTTTTATTTTATTTTGAGTAATTAGTTATTGTTGTTATAGCAGCAACGGAAATACATCATCTGTGAAAATTTTAACTGTCAAGCTATTACAGTTCATGGTATACAGCCTGGTAACAGACGGACATACAGCAAAGTCTCAGTAACTGGGTCCCGTTTTTACCCTTTAGGTACGAAACCCTAAAAAAACAAACAAAAGACAACCCACATCAAGTTGTTCAAAAACAAATGTCGATGTAAAAAGAATCAATCATCACGGTACTTACAGAGTTTATTTCAAAGTGGGGGAGACGGAAAATTGCTTTGAGAATTATGAGGAAAAACTTCAATACATGTCAACTTTTACACTCTAGAGACAGACTAAAGATTGTCTGTCTGTCGATATGTCGCCGACAGTGACAGTACACGCCATGGCAATCGTTCACGATTGAAGAGATCCGATCCGAATATTTGAAGATAATAACCAAACCTAGATATTAGTTATTTAGTTTCGATGGGCCTTTTCCGCACTTAGCCTCACAATTGGCCCATTGTACGTGATTTCTTAGACGGGTTAAGCTAAGCAGTAAGACGCCATGGGAGCCTACACCGGATTGGCGGATATCCCATGCCTTCGGACCGTGGTGAGTCCTAGGACATGTCAATATTAGTCGGTAATCAAAAGTAGTAGGTGTTTTGTGCCAAATCCATTAGTGTATTCGACTTAGGCTAGATTCGACCAAACTGGAATAAGCCAATTCTACGCATAAATCGTCCTTTGTTCGAGAGACTCTCGAGCTGGTCAATGAAAAAAGATACAATCAAGCTAAGACTAAGTTTTACCCGCATAATATAAGTCGTAATCCCATTGGAAGTTAAAATAATCCCTTCTAGTGGATACCTTCCCAGACATCACAATGAACAGACCCTCTAAATTTCATGTCCTTAGGTCCAGTAGTTTAGGATGTGTGTTGGTACATAGTTCAGTCAGTCAGTCAATTAGTCAGTGCTTTGAATTTTATTATGTAGGTACTAGCAGAGTCCCGTAGTTTCACCCGCGTAAGTCCTGATCCCGAGGAATTTTCTGAAAACCCTCGGTGATTCTTAGTGGATACCTATACATCTAGGGTTACCAGATCTCCGGATTTGTCCTGAGATCTCAGGACTTTTGAACATTTCTCAGGATTGCGGCCGGATTTCGCAAATATCTTAAAATCTCAGGATTTTTAGAAATATCAACAAAAGACCAACTTAGTTAAGGATTTTTTTATTAAAAAGTTATACAAACTAAAAATAATCATCCTTTGGTAATAAATACACAAATAAAATTAACACTTATTTATCGAATTAGGCACTTGATCAGTTTTAACATCCTACTAATATTATAAAGCTGAAAGTTTGTGTAGGTATGTTTGTTACTCAATTACGAAAAAACTACTGAACCGATTGAATAACACATAGGCTACTTATACTCCCGATATTCCGCGATATTGAGGGATCAAAAATCATGCGGGAAAAACCACAGGGCGCAGATAGTACTTACCTAATATTTTAAGTTTGAAGATGGAAGGTTTTTTTTTAAATTATTGTCTTAAAATTGAAAATAAGTATGGGAAAAAAATCGAAATGTATAAAATCTCAGGAATTTTTGGTGGAAATCAGGACTTTTCTCAGGACTTTTGTTTTTTTCATCTGGTAACCCTATATACATCACAAAGAACACACTCTCCGAATTTCATGTCTCTAACGCAGCGTACTACGTGGACGATTGGCTGCGAACGCGATTGCGAAGCGATCCGATTCGGTGCGGTGCGGAAACAACAAACAGTCGATGGCTATAGAAGTGTCCTACGTGACCGAATGCACGTAAAGTGCGATACGGCGCGATTCTCAACTGTTCCTTGTTTCCGCACCGCACCGGATCGGATCGCTTCGCAATCCCGTTCGCATCCAATCGTCCACGTAGGACGCTGCGATAGACCAGCGGTATGGGCTCTGCGACGATATACCTATTGTTGAGTAAATCAGTCAGGACTTTGAATTTTATATGAATAAATAAATTCTGCATTTTATTACGATAGGCCGGTAATAAAACCTTACTCTAATAATAATTTGTCGTCTGCGGGCTGTCTACGAACATAATACTCCAAAAATATAAACCTGTTTATTTTTATTTATTTTTCTCTTACCTTATCATGTTTGGATAACCTTTCTGCGGTTTCCAATAAGTATGTCTATGGATTACGTATATTTCTTTAGATGAAATAAATTTCTCAATTAAATGTATTCGTTGAACGACGTTTCAATTTACAAGAAAAGATGTTAGATGGAATAGATAGTAGATTTCTTGTGTCAATTTTTATTATAGATACAACATCAAAATCGAGGAGTTTCTGATTCGATTTAGGCTAAAGGTAAGTACATCGTTTATTTAATGTGAAATGAAATAAAACGGAGAAACATTTTTTTCATTGAAAAATGTTTCTCCGTTTTATTTGAATGTGAATGAATATTTTGGAAAACCTTGCAGTGGGGACCCTTTAAAAGTAAAATCTTAATCCGAATAATATCGATATTAAGTTAGAAAACTAAATTTTTCATAATTTATTTTGGTATTAAGTTTGTATGGAAATGGTAACAGTCGCCACATTCTTAAGCCACACAACTACATGAAAAGAAAGAAGAAGAAAGAAATAAAGACAGAGTTCAAACTGAATTTGTTTTAACCTCTTGCAATAAGGTTTCATGTCATCATGTTTTTTATGTATGTATGTGTGTATTGTGTAGTATTGAAGGTATAGATATTTAAATGTTTGGTACTGTAACTTTTAATTATTGAATAAACATATTTTACTTGAATTTCTTTTTAATATTTGTATGTAGCTCAAGGCTATTTTATTTAGAAAATTTATTTTACAGGAAAAAAAGCATTAAAAAATGCGGCGAGGCAAGGCCCGCGTTCCCCTTGCCTCGCCGCAAGTGAAAATTTTTGAATGCTATTTTTCCTTTAAAATAATTTTTCCAAACATTTTACTTGGTTCATGTCATTGTTTTGATGTAGGTACATAAACGTTTGTAAATGTTGGCAGAACGTCTAATACCAATATTCCTAAGTACATATACCTATTATTCGGCTTAAAACTAGTCTCGAAGTGATAGTTGCGAGGCATGTCATGCGCAAGAACAATGCCCGCGCCTGCACCGCGACAGTACAGTAGGCATGCGCGGGCGCCGATACGCCAGGCGCCGCCGGACGAGTCGCACTACTTGCAACCTTGCCTTACTTCCGCCGTATCCGTTACTTCTCGTAATAAAAATACTATAAAACGACTACGTAAAAATTTGTCATATAAAATTTTAATAAAATGAATATGAATCTTAAGAGCCTTAAGATTCATATTGAATTATTAAAAATATTAAAAATGAGAAATGAAATTAAAAAACCGGGCAAGTGCGACACTCGCGCAGGAAGGGTTCCGTACCACTATGACATTTGGATACGGAACCCTAAAATGATTAACATCCAATTTTTAAATTTGATAGGAAAATGTGAAATATTTAGCTTCGATCCTTATACCTTCATACGACCACACCACTCAAAAAAAAAAGAAAAAAAAAACTTTGGCGCAAAGAAAATCTGAAACTTATAAGAAACTCTTTGGTAAGTGAAGGCAGACTGGTATATGTGACAGACAGGGCGGCCATTTTGAATTCCACGACCAACTCGATTCCATTGTAGTTTTTGAAACATGTTTGTTGTATGGGAGCCCCTCTTAAATATTTGTTTTATTTTATTTTTAGTATTTGTTGTTGTAGCGGCAACCGAAATACATCTTCTGTGAAAATTTCAACCGTCTAGCTATTACGGTTCATGAGATACAGCCTGGTGACAGACGGACGGACGGACGGACAGACAGATAGACAGACAGACAGACAGACAGACAGCGAAGTCTCAGTAATAGGGTCCCGTTTTTACCCTTTGGGTACGGAACCCTAAAAAGAACATTTTAAAAATGAAAATGAATCTTAAGATCCCTATAGCCGCTTAACTCAAAATCCATGTCGGGTTCATCGAAAAATGTTGATTATTTCATGACGGAATGTTGAACTTTTTTTGTGTATGGATTGTAATCGACATTGTTTCTGACAGCGGCTATAGGGTTCTCAAGGCGTATTAAGCCGAAAGGGGGTTGTTCTAGAGGTCTAGTCGACAATAAATCCCATCTATCCCTACGTATACCCACCAAAATTAATCAAAATCGGTTTTCAGCGGTTAAAGCATAATAACGTAAGAGATAGACAGGCGGTAATTCGCATATTTGTAATATTAGTAGAGATATCAATCAATTAATAATTTATCTTTTCTCCAACATATTACGCAATAAGAAAGCAACACACACAACTCTAGGAAGACAATAGAAGTGATCTTTATTATCGAGCTGTCATAAAGCCCGCGCAAGTAATGGCATCAATTAATCTGAGTAACTGCGGCGTACTGGAGCCTTTTGCCTCCTCTCAGGTACACGGTAACGTTGTTGAGACATGAAAGGATAGCTATGGATTCGTTAAGGGGAAAATCTTCTTACCCTTTTCTCCATACAAACTTTACAAACGTAGTCGACTGTAGTTACATTTTCCCGGGTCTTAATCGTGTATTACTATTTATTTCCTTACCTCGACGTTACATAACAACAATAATAATACGCGATAAAGACCCGGGAAAATGTAACTATGCTAACAAATCGTGTGAATTTAAAAAATTTAGTAGTCGACTGTCTCCTTTTTAGGGTTCCGTAGCCAAATGGCAAAAAACGAAACCCTTATAGATTCGTCATGTCTGTCTGTCCGTCCGTCGGTCCTTATGTCACAGCCACTTTTTTGCGAAACTATAATAGATATATACTGTTGAAACTTGGTAAGTAGATGTATTCGGTGAACCGCATTAAGATTTTCAAACAAAAATAGAAAAAAAAAAAATTTTGGATTCCCCCATACTTAAAAAACTGACTAAAAAAAATTCATCAAACCCATACGTGTGGGGTACGTGTGGGCTATGGATAGGTGTTCAAAAATGATTTTGAGGTTTTAAAAATCTTTTTTTTCTAAACTGAATAGTTTGCCTAAGAGACACTGTAAGTTCTAAAATAAGAGAATGATAAAACTACAAAAAATATATGATGTACATTACCATGCAAACTTTTAACGAAAATTGGTTTGAACGAGATCTAGCTGGTATTTTTTTTTAATACGTCTCATTCTATTCAAAAATGTACAAAAATGTAATGTTGAGAACTAATGGTTTAAGTAGAACTTAAATTTTGAGTAGCGTTTCTGTATTCAGTATGTTGACATTCATGTTGTAGTGACAACATGAATGTCAACACTCAGGAAGTTGAATATTGTGTGGGTAACGCCTAAAACTGCCTCCGAAACGCTCTCGGTTCCTTCACTCCATACCACAAGACAGGCCTAATTTGTATTGCAATGGAATTCACGCGACAACAAACTTAATAATTCACACAGACAGAAATTTGCAAGAACTAAATCCAGATAGAGCCCACAAACCTTGCTTCTTGTAATCCTTGATTTTTTAACTCCAGATGCAAAATAGGGGGTATAAGTTTGAGGTGTCGGTCTGTAAATCTCTGTTCATAATTTTCTATATCACTTAAAAGTAAGAAATTACGATAAAATAAGATGACACATCCCAAACATCTAAACACTATTTCTTTAAGAGGATAGTCTCCATTCTCTTTCTCCATACAAACGTAGTTTAAATTTTCCTCCCTGAATAAAGACATTAGAGCAAATATGTTTATGCCGTAAAACCTATATCGGTCATGACAATGCATCTACCTTTTTATTATTTTTTAATTTCTAATTAAAATAATAAAAAAAAAAGTGAAAAAAATAAAAAGGTAGATGCATAGTCATGCATGACAGATAAAAGTTTTATGGCATAAACATATTTGCTCTAATGTCTCTATCCAGGGAGGAAAATTTAAACTACGTTTGTATGGAGAAAGAGAATGGAGACTATCCTCTTAAATTAAATTAAATTATTTCTTAGAATTTATTTAAAGCATTTCCTCAAAATGTAGTAAGTATTTCCTAAGTATGGTAAACACTTTAAAAGGGGACAGTCTACCTAACCTTTTTCAATACAAGCGTAGTCGACGGTTACCTCCCAGGATAAAGAAATTAGAGCAAATATGTTTATACCATAAAACCTATATCTGCCATGACCATGCCTATACGCTTTGTTATTTTTTGTCATTTTTTAATTAGAATAGAAATAAAATTCAGAAATATTAGAAAATAAATAACATCTAAATGTAGGAGCATGATCATGGCTGATATAGGACTTACGGCATAAAAACGTAGGTACTTTTTCTAATATTCTTATCCAGAGAGGTAACAGTCGACTACGTTTGTAAAGTTTGTAAAGTTTGTATGGAGAAAAGTGTAGCTTACTTGTCCCATTAGGAAATAATGTTTAAAAGAGAGATTGTTAAAATTACCTAACCTCAATTGTTTCACAAAGTCCCATCACACAATTTACCTGTCTTTGCACAAATCTAATAATAATAGTTAATAAGTAAAAAGACCACACAAATCTTGCCACTGACAATTGGATAAACAGTGACGTAAGACATGACGTCATTACTCCTACTCGACCTGCAAATAACTTGACAGTAAATGAAAGTAGTTCTTAAGTAGATAAGGTTCACGTTGTTTGCCACGAAGCCGATGGGGTTAGGCTAAAGTTATGACAATCTTATTTGTTACGGAGCACTTAGGACTTATCCCACGTAATTACATGTCTATTCTCGTATTAGAATTGTGCATTTCATTTTAATATCATTTCAGTTGAATTTGTAATTTTTGAATAATAACATTTAAGAGGACAGTCTACCTACTCTTTTCTTCATACAAACTTTACAAACATAGTCGACTGTTTGCTCCCTGGATAAAGTTATTAGAAAAATTATGTTTATATGCCATTAATCCTCTGTCAGCCATGGCCAAATAAATCAAAACGTTGATTTTTTTCATTTTCTAATTTATCGGAATCTTATTTCTATTATATTTAGTCATAGTGGTATGGTCATGGCAGATATACTATAGGTTTTTGGCATAAACATATTTGCTCCAATGTATTTATCCAGGGAGGAAACTGTCGACTACGTTTGTATGGAGAAAGAGTAGGTAGACTGTCCTCTTAACATTTTTAAATTACGGAATAGAAATTGGTAACTATTGGTAAGTAATGAAAAGTTATTTTGGATAATGATCAACGACGTGCCACAGAGGTCGTTAAAATTTTGCTTTATCTTGCCTTCAATACCTTAACGAAGTTTACTAAAATGTAAACTGCATCATCACTCAACAATACTTGTTACTGCTACTTATTGTGTTTCTTTTACTATCTTACCTATTTATTTATAATTATTTAACAAGTCTTAACTAACGATGGACATAACTTCAACTAGTTAAATGTTGGGGACATAACAATTTATACCTTTTTACTGTATGTAAGTGGCAACATTTGAAAAAAGTAGCGCTTTTTGATGTCGTGTGGCAACCCTTTTTTCTCTGACCCGCACGCAATGGTCGCTACAATTTGTACCTATAATTTAATATTTTCCCGGGTTTTAATCCCGGTCTTGATACCCTCGCGACCAAGATCATTGTAACATGGTTGAAACGTCGAGGTAAGAGAATTATAAAAATAGCTGTCCCGAAGCATAGCCAGCAAATAAAAAAAAACTTGACTAAATATTCATTCTACAAGCAAATGGCAACATTTATACACAAGCGTGGGTGCGATAAAATGTAAAAAAGATTTCATCTCTGTATTGAAAGATTTACAATTTCATTTTATTATTCTGTTTGCATTTCCCTGTCATAAATAATTTATCCATTCTAGGTCAAAATGTATCGCCATTTCTCTTCGGGTTTAATTGGAAATGTGTACGGCTTCGAACCTATACCCTGATATATGTATGAGCGAAACGATTTTTAATCTGCAATTTGAAATATAGGTAGGTACGTTCGTTTGCAACGTCTCTCTTTGGCCCCCGATTACGTAACTATGTTGCTTACAAATTTCGATTGAAACAATTGAAATTGTTGATTACAAATCATTTTTCACGTCATTCTGTCGCTAACAAATTGTCATTGCGTAAACGAAAATACAAAAATTTCAATTGTTTCAATCGAAAATCGACCTTTACTGAGACTCCTGAATTGTCAATCCTGAAGAAGGGCCCTATAAAGGTCTCGAAACGTTGAGCGTTGAAACAATACTAAAAGTAATAAACACCACGCGATTAAAATCGAAAAAAACATGTCTTTAATTTTAATCTTTTCTTTTACCTATATAAAAATGAAACTTTTCCGTTGTCACGACATCACGCGTGAACGGCTGGACCGATTTCGATAATTCTTTTTTTGTTGTGTTTGCTATTGTCAGGAGAAGGTTCTTATGAAAGAAAAAATGCTAAACCGATTTTGATGAATTTTATTTTTTTATACTAAACGACAGGACAACGTCTGTCGGGTCAGCTAGTTTTAAATAGTTTTCAACATTTAGTTTAAAGTTTACTTGAAGACGTCTAAAACCTTTTGAATTACAATCCTCACCGAAATACGTTGTAATATCCATATTAAAGTTCCTTACAAGGAAAACTTAATTATTTTCAGTCACAGAGAGGATAACAAACAAACTGCTAATACATATTAATGACTTTAAACAAACTGTTGTATGGATCTGCAAATACTAGTAAATTCGATAGTTTGGATGTTTATTGGTTTGAAAACTTTGTGTGTCAATAACGCAAAAAATACTGAATCGATTGCGATTAAACTTGGTGAGCAGGTAGCTGGAGATCTTGTTTAAGACATGGGCTACTTATTATTACGATATCCCGCGAGATCGGGACTTCATCATCATCATCCGAGCGTTGTTCCCGGTTGCATCTCTCTCGAGAGCCCGGGGTCCGCTTTCCTACTTTTACGTCTCCACTTCGCACAATCTTCGGCATCCCGTGTAGTGAGGCCATTTGCACGCATATCCGATCTTACAACGTCAAGCCAGCACTTCTTGGGTCTTCCCAATCTGCCGCGGCCGGGCGGGGGCGCCATGGCAAGACATTTGTTTCCCACGTAACTGGCCGGTTTCCGTAGAACGTGGCCGTACCACCGTAAGCGGCATTCTTGCAGTTTGTCTGCAATGTCTCGGACATGAAGGCTGCCCCTGATGCGGGAGTTTCTGACGCGGTCTTTTCGCGTCACTCCACACATCCAGCGCAGCATCTTCATCTCCGTGACACGCAGCTCATGCTTATGTCGCTCAAGCAATGGCCACGCCTCACTACCATACAAAATGACAGGTCTAATGATCGTTTTATAGACCTGTCCCTTCAGTTTAACCGGCATTTTCGGGTCACAGATGACACCAGTTACCTCTCGCCACTTGGCCCAAGCTGCCGAAATGCGGGACTTGACGTCACAATCGATGTCGCCGGACTCGTGAAGCACAGATCCCAAGTACTTAAACTGGTCTGTCCGCTCGACCATGTGACCGTCTACGCAGACAGGTGTGGGATCTGTGGTATTGCTAGCCAAGTATTCGGTCTTCGCTACGTTGAGTTGCAAACCGCCGTTCTCAAGTGACTCTTTCCACGCATTTACACGCCTTCCAAGCCGTCCCTTATCCGAGTCCGCAATATCATCAGCATACATGAGCATCCACGGGGGCTGCTCGTGTGCGTCTCGGATGACTACGGACAGTGCGTCCAGTATTACGCTAAACAGAAACGGACTTAAGACGGATCCTTGGTGGACTCCGACTGTTATGGGAAAAGATTTAGTGTCACCAACAGCAGTTCGCACCACTGAATCGGAATTTCGGTACATGTCCCTGATGGTTTCAATATAAGTTTCAGGCACCCCTTTGGACCGCAGCGCCCACCAGATCATCACGCGAGGAACACAGTCGAAGGCCTTCTGCAAGTCCAGGAACAGAAAATGCAGAGGCGTATTCTTCGTTCTGTATTTCTCCATAACGATCCTTAGGGCGAAAACAGGGTCCATGGTACCATGACCGGGGCGGAAACCATACTGGCCCTCCGAGACAGTGCACTCCTGCCGGATCCGAGAGTCAACTATATGCTCGTAGAGCTTCATGGTGTGGGATATGACCTTTATACCACGAAAACTTCCACACTCCTGCACAGATCCCTTGCCCTTGAACACTGGAGTGATAACACTCAGTCTCCATTGGGCGGGGATTCTGCCGGTCTCGAGTATGCGGTTAAAAAGGTTGGTTAAGATGCCCACACCATGAGAACCCATAGCTTTCCATACTTCGATGGGGACTCAATCGGCGCCGACAGCTTTCCGATTCTTCATGCAGCGAAGAGCCTTGCGCACCTCCTCAGGCGTTATCAGGGGCACAAGTTCTAGATTTGGAGGGAGTTCCGGTTGCTGCACCTCTTTATACTGCTTATTGAGCAGCTCGTGGAAATAAGAGCGCCACCTCTCCGGCGGCACTTGGATATATCCTGTGCCGCTTGCCACCTCTCCAGCGGCACTTGGATATATCCTGTGCCGCTTTGATCCTAGAACGTGCCAACTTATAAATAAGCTTCTGCCCCTCAGGCGTTTCCAACTTATCGTACAATGGCTGTAAGTGGTCCCGTCTGGCTCTGGCTACTGCTCTCTTTGTGGCACGTTTGGCAGACCTGTACGCGTCGCGATCTTCAGGAGAGTTGGACGCTTGCCACTTTTTAAAGAGGGCTTTCTTCACCCTAGTCTCCCTCTGGACTGTGTCGTTCCACCACCACGTTTCCTTGTCACACTTGCGTCCTCCCTTAGACATACCGAGGACCGACCGCGCCGAATCAGCGATAGATACTTGAAGCCTGTCCCAGTGTTCCTGTACCGATTCGCCTTCAGCATTAGCACATTTGTCGCCGATTGCTGAGGCGAGCATCTGGGACTTGACTTCATCAAGCATCCACCATCCGATTCGGCGCTGACATGGTTCCGGTCGTTTGTCTTTGGTCTTTACACAGAGATCCATGACAAGGATACGGTGTTGGGCAGTGAGACTCTCACCGGGTATGACTTTGCAGTTGGCCACGTAGCCGATATGGTGTCTCCTAGTGATTAGGAAATCGATTTGGGTAGCGCGCCCCCCGCTCTTGTAGGTGATCAAGTGGTCGGGCTTCTTTTTGAAATATGTGTTCACGAGTGCCAGGTCGGCAGTGGCACACGTACGCAGAATTTCTTCTCCTTCCGCATTCCGACTACCATACCCGTAGCCTCCATGAACACGTTCAAACTCCGCCCCCATCTCACCCACATGACCGTTCAGATCACCACCCAAAACGATTCCCTGTGACAACGGGATAGCCCCAAGGACCTCGCCGAGTTTATCCCAAAACGACCTCTTATCAGCGTCGCTACAACCGACCTGTGGCGCGTAAGCACTTACTAAGTGGGTAGGGACCCCCCCAATAAGCACCTTCACGCACATAAGTCGGTCGCTAAAGCGATTCACCTCCAAGATATCGTCATGCAACCTCTCAGCGAGCACCACAGCCACCCCGTTCTCTCCACCAGGTGCACCCGTGTAGATCAGCTTGTAGCCATTCCCAATGAGCCTGGATCTGCTGCCTTTCCATCGAGTCTCCTGCAGGAACGCCACGGCCACCTTCCGCCTTGAAAGTACGTCGGCTAGCTCCCTCGCGCGTCCGGTTAGCGTGCCAATGTTCCACGTTGCGAAGCGGAGTTTCACATCGTGTTTAGGGGCTAACGTCTTTGGCCGTGCCCGCCCGTGGCACGGTAGCCCTCGTCCACTTACCACAGGAGTCAGGCGAAGCTCCTGCGCGCCGTTATGCGGCGGCGCCCTATGTCTGTGGCAATCTCTTTCTAAACTTTCCATTTTTGGATTTGGCTGATTTTGACTTTTACGGGAGCGACTGCCGTCTGACCTCCCAACCCCGAGGGGAAAGTCTGCGCCAGAGCCTAATGGACTTAATGGGTGAAACTGCGGGGTGCTGTCTCAAAACTCAAAAAACTCAAAATATGTTTATTCGATTGGTTATTAACAACATACCACTTTGAAACGTCAATTAAGTATACAATTAATCTACTGTGTATTCGGAATGCGATCTCTAATGAGAAAAGATACAAGAAACTCATGGGGTTTTTTTGCAGTAATCATGTGATTTACACTGTTAGTAATTCAAATGCAAAAGTTTAGATCTTTTTTGTTTGGAATCTTTACAAATAATAATAGAACTACTGAATTGATTTCGATAAAACTTCGCATTCAGATAGCTGGTAATCTGGATTAACCACAAATACTACTTTTTATTCCGATATTACGCGGGTTTAACCGCGGGACGCTGTTAATGTTTCATACAAAACGAAGCCAATGTAAATAACTTTCATAGGTAGTTCATTTGTGTAGTTTGTGACGCAAAACTTATAAGTGTTATTATGATTTATGTATTGTTATTAACAGCTACAACAACATTATTCAGGATTGCTACATACCTAACCTACTCAACGAATAGACACGGACAAGTTATGAGTAAAGGTACAAGTTGGCAACGGGCGACATGAGGCGGCAGCGGACGACGAGTCGCGGCGACACTACTGGTTTCGATGTATTTCTATGAAATTCCCTACGCTCGCTCGACGACGCGTCGTCGCTAGCTTCGTGTCGCTGACTACGTAGGGAGTTTCATAGAAATACATAGAAACCAGTAGTGTTGCCGCGACACGTCGTCCGCTGCCGCCTCATGTCGCCCGTTGCCAACTCGCACCTTTAGTCATTCGGTATTGTTTTAAAACGACTTATTATACTTGTGTGTCTAGCAGCATAATAGTTTGCAATAAAATTGACAATTTGCAATTAAATTCTGTAATCAGTCAGTCGAATCAGTCATTTATAGAATTGTACATTTTAAGAATTGGTCAATTATAGACTATGTAGTCATTTCGAGAATCGGTCATTCCTAGACTAAACCATTCCTACATTTATCTATAACTTATTTGACTTTTTCTACAAACAAGAGACTGCGTCCAGGAGGGTTACTGCGGTTCTTTCGACACGACAACAATACGATAATTCCAGCCGATACGATGATTCTACTGTAAACCCTACTATCACAGTGTGATAGTAGGGTTGAGGGACACAAATTGGTATAAAAGATGGGCCAACTCTAGGAGCGCCGGGAGGTGCCAAATACTAGGTAAACTATGGTATCAGTATCAGTCAGTAACACCGGCGCAAGTCTGGATACCGAGGGATTATCACAATAAAAAGTAGCCTATTCGTTAAACCAGATCTCCAGCTATCTACAAACCAAGTTTCATCGCAATCGGCTGTAGTTTTTGCGTGAAGGAGTAACAAACGTACGTACACACGAACTTTCAACTACAAGTATGTAAGTAAGTGAGTACCTATACTAATTCCCCTTCACGCAAAAACCACTGAATCGTCTGCGATGAAACGCAAACAGCTAAAGACCTAGATTAAAACACATAGGCTACTTTTTATTCCGATATTCCCACGGGATCCAGGAGTACAAACGTACGAACGAAAGAAGAAAATCTGCCATCCATCCATCAAAACCGTCCAAAAATTTATTTTTTGGACGGATGGATGACACATTTTCTTCTGGAATTATCGTTCGATTTATCGTTCGTAGCATGAAAGTAGAGGCCCGGGACTTACGCGAGTAAAACCGCGGAGGTCAGCTAGTTTAACCGTAAACAAACAAAGTTCTAAACGTAACAAGTACCAAGGTCTCACGTAGACTAGTCTAGCTCTCCCCTTTCCAAACATTATGTAACTGTCCTACCGCAATACTGCACATGGGCCACTATACCCAGACCTACCCTAACACAGCAATTACAGGGACAATGCGGTCAATTTATACCAGTCAACTTGGTATTGCAAGAACAGTTTATTATGAACTCGGTTACCGTGCGAAGGAGAGCATAAAGTGGGTCTTGATTTATTGGTTAGGTTGTTGTTATCATTGTATTATAGTTAACGGACAGACACTGAAAAATATTGTGTGCACTTCAACACTTAGATTTAAATGTGAGAAGTGTTTTTCATTCGGATACGAAGGTCGGTGCAGCCATTGAGAAAACATGTCGATATTGTGATGATTGGGCTAACTCAGTGGGTAATGTAAAATCGCCATAACATAAGATTTCTTTTCAGGTTTCGTACTTCAAAAGGTAAATAAATACCCATGCAAAGTTACAGCTTCTTAGTACCCTGACCTAAGCCGCAGACAGACAAACAGGCGGACATGAAAAAACTATACCTAAGGGTTTTTTTCTGACCACGAAACCCTTATAAAGTCAATCTCTTGTCAGTCTGTCTGTCACCACCAATTTTCTTAGGAACTAGTGAACTTATCAAGTTAATTTTTTTACCAGATACGAGTACTAATGTCCCTATTAGGTCCTGAGTTATTTTTAAACTAGACGATCGAAGAAATTCGTTCACGCCACAAAACTCTGCTTGTGAAAGTGTAAAAGTTAGGAAAAACAGCATATTGTCTTACTGATCATGCGTGTATTCACATTATGCGGTTGACTGAGATGCGTCCGCGCAGTGAAAGCAGAATGTTTAGTCAAGACTCGATTCTGTGACAATATCATACTAACTATGTAATTACATTGTATATGATACTAGCAGCGACTCGCGGTTTTACCCGCTAAAGTAGGAATTTCGAGTATAAAAACTTGTCCTAGCTGACTGAGCTGACTGACTGATGGATCCACGCACAGCCTAAACCTCTGATAGGAGAGAGCTGAAAATTGAAGACTGTGTTTTTATATGGCGTAGTTAGGCGACAGAAAGAATATTTGAAAATTTGAAAATCGGGATTTATGCGCGTGAAACCGCGGGACACAGCTAAATTAATTAATTATAAAGATACTAAAGCACTAGTTCGCTATGGATAAATTACCCTAACACACCTTTTGGTATCCGATTTCAAATTAAAATAATACAATGTTTATGATGTTGTCTATAGGTCAAAAGTTAACAGAAAATGTGGGTGTAAAGGCATGGATTTAGACTCGTTAAAGTGAAGCCGATTTAAGTAGGTAACGTATTTTGGAGTTTGTGGCTCATACTCCGTCCGTGGGTGCTTTTTATTTATTTATGGTAGAATGTTTTAAAAGGAACCTCATCGCTTATTATAATTATATCTCTACGCCAAAAATATTTTGTTAATCTCATTCAATAGGCGCATATTTTTTGCGTTACGTAATTCAAAACACCTAGTTCTACATTGCTTCTACAGCATCCGAAGTTTTGCCTTCAGTTCAAAAAAAAGTATAATATGTAGTATATCCGTAGTCTAGTACCCATAGCACAAGCCTAGTGCTTAATTTGGGGCTGGATTGCGCTGTGTGTAACGTCGTGCAATATTTATATTTATATTTATTTTATTTTAGTTCAGCCTGATCCACTCTATTCGGCATGAGACGACTAGTGTAGTTGGCTTTCCGGCTAGTCGGTGGTAGGTAGTAGTGTTGTAGTCTCAAAACGTAGGTAAAATGCTAAAAATAAGAAAAACAACGCGATTAAAACCGTAAATGAGTTTTAATTTCAATAGCGAAAAAAGAAAAAAAACTTTATTTTTAAAACAAAAATACGTGACCCTGGCGGGAATCGAACCCACGCTCTTTTGCATTGGAGTCGGGTCTAGTCGCCCAATGCACCACAGAGGTCGTCAAGTCAATTCTGACAAGTCTATGACTTACTACAAGTCTAGACTAGACTAGACTTGTCTCTCTGTCTCTAGTCTGATCAGCCTCCTCAAGATAACAAGCGTATCGTACCACCATTGTTTTATCCATCAATCACGTGCCCCACCTATATATACTATGTGTACGGAGACTATCACAAAAACAATGATTGCACTGCGCACGCGCACGCCGGCATGTCAGAGAAAAAAAACACTCGTAATTAAACGTCTCAGGGACCTTGCCCGTGACCTTGGTACATGTGAATGGGTGCAGACAGACGGAAGGCAAAAGACTACATGGTTATGCATTAATTTTGCAATCGCTATTGTCACATACGGTGTGCCTGTGTATTCAGTGGGTCTGTTTGCCTTACATCTCAGAGCAGGTAAGTTCCACATACCTACTCCGATGCTTCCTTGATCCCTTAGGCACTTCAAAGTGGTAGCCTACATTTTGATATTTGTATTCCTGCGGTATCGGGTCTTATCGGTGAAGACGCGGGGCGCAGCTAGTCAAATATAAAAAGGGTTGATGGACATTGGACATATGTACCTACTCTAAGAATTATTTGGATTTCTAAATTGCGAAACCTATCGAAATACACAATCACCAACCATTGAGACGCCGTTTTCGAAAAACATGTACTTTGATCTGCCTGGTTACTTATCTGATATGTGGTTACCTAATATTTAGACTGTTACACAAGCGCCAAAGCGCACAACTACTAGGGAAACTGTGGCATTACCTAGGTGCCCTGATTGTATTGTCCACTTCAATCTTAATTGAGTAATATAATAATAGTTAAATTGATAAGTACCTAGGTATTCTAAGCACGTCATGCTATTCCAGATACCTACTAATTTAGTCCATTATGGTCATAGAATTTGCCTAAAGCAATCACGTAATAATGTATATAGTAAGGTAACACAGTAATTAAGTTCCATTGACGATATCGGATTGTCGTTTAGACATACTAGTGTTAGTGCTTAGTGGCAAAATCGGGGGTGGCTGTGGGGTAAATACATAACTCTTGGCACTGTATTTGTATTTATATAATTTAAGAGGAGTAACAACGCCAACGACCTTGAAACTGAAAATCCCTGTCGGGCTCATCGAAAATTGTTGATTATTTCATGACGGAATGTCGTAGAACTTTTTTTTGTGCACAGATTGTAGGTGACATTGCTTCCTACATTTTGGTCTAGTTTTAAGACTAGGATGGGTGACCAATAATTTGTGTGGCAAAGATTACTTTCTCTCACTCCTTTGGAAGTCACGCTAAGCAGTTAATCCCGGTAGTTATAAAATAAAATAAATAAATAAATATTGCACGACGTTACACACAGTGCAATCTTGCCGCAAACTAAGCACTAGGCTTGTACTATGGGACTAGACAACGGATATACTACATATTACACTTTTTTTTTGTAAAAGCATACATTAGATACATAGAAAACACCCAGACCAGATACAAATATTTATTTTTAAACATAAATACTTGCACTCGGCGGGAATTGAACCCGCAACCTCCTGCATTGCAGTCGGGCCATTTCCTGACGCGCCACTGAGGTCGTCAAATGTTATCTGAGATAGCAGTCATTAGGTTTAAGTTAGAAGACAAACACCAGGTGCGCCACACCGTTATACGAAAACAAGAAGAAGTCCCTAATTCCTACATTTTGGTGTAGTTTTAAGACAAGAACCTCCTATTGGTGCAAAGCCTATCCAAATTTTAGACAAAAAATGTCTGATTGGGCTAAAATGTCGATAGGCTTCAATACGTTTCGACATATTTGTATGGAAACTGCACTAAAATATCGGAAACAATGTCGCCTACAATCTGTACACAAAAAAAAAGTTCTACGACATTCCGTCATGAAATAATCAACAATTTTCGATGCGCCCGACATGGATTTTCAGTTTTTCAGTATAGGGCCCTTAACTGTCATATTTTCCTACAAATTGCGTGGTACGTTATCCCGGTCCTACGCTCAAAAGTAGTAGTACAGATCATACCTCTGTTATCTTATCTACCACAATCGAGAGTTTTGTATAGGAAATTGTTGGGCGTCTCATCAAAATGAAGCTTCTCACGGAAAACTAGCTTGATAGTAATCAATTTGCAAAAATGTTCCAGGGATCCTGGACTATTAGTAGCATCTACTTCTTTTTGTAAAGTGTTGTGTCTCACCTAATGTTAGAGTTGTTCAAGTCACCCGGCCTGTAACTTGACCTAACGACTGCAATCCGAGATAACAACCGGGGCCAAGGAGCTCGGAAAAATGTTTTGCCACACCCATTATCGATCCATCCAAGGAAAGACCGTCTCAGGCGTTGCTTAACCCCACCATTACACTAGTTCGGTGGGCGAAGCTAGGACCCGAACTCTTCACAAAATGGTTATTAAATTAATATTACCTACCTATTACAAGACATAATTATATATTATATTAGACATCCCACCGTCTAGTCTCCAAACAGTACAGGCTTGTAATATGGTAACCAGATACCGGAATGATACAAAAATCTACTCTCTCCTAACTTTTCCACAACATTTTTATCTCTATCCCCAGCCATCTTTGAACAATTTTCTTTTTCCAGACATCTCACATTTATTCACATTAAGATAACAACTGTTCGTTGTAAAATGTATTCTGTTCTTTAGTACATAAAGAAGAAACTAAAAATTCTTACGTCAAGCAATATTCTAAGGGAGAAATCAAGGGATAAAAGACTTTAGTGCGTAGAACTTAAGGTTGTTTATTTAGTTTGTAGCGTCTTCTTGGAGGTCAGTAGAGCAACTACAAGCTGGCAACAGGTTATATTGATCGCAGCGACATCTATGACTTTGAAAACATAAATCTGGTTTAAAAGATCAAAGTAAACTATGCTTTTTCTTATCACTTTTCTTTGCAGGTTTTAAAATTCAATGTAGTAGTGAAACATAGTGGAAGCATTCTCCTAAGCCAATAAGTAACTAAACTTTTGCGTATTATAATATTCCAGTCATTTTGACCTACATCACTGACTCTTTAGGTCCGCTTGAATTGCTATACAAAACAAAATGACATTAGATCTTTGTGCCTATTTGATTTGCGCCATGTTGCGCTGTTTTCTTTTGAAAGTGACCGTCCATGGAACTAATAGTTAGGCACAAAATTTAGTACGCAAACTCCTGTCCAGCGTAATTGTATTATGGAGGTCAGTGACCCACATAAAAAAAGAAAATTGGCTGCAAGTCTGTTAGGCTTTCAATTTTATTTAATAAGGAAGCAGCCTGTATGAAAAGACAGTCTGAAATAAAAAAAAACTCAAACAAACAAACCTAAATAATAGCTTAGTGTACCATAATCGTTTAGCAGAACGAAACGGTTTAGCACACGTTTAGCACATCACGATTGTCTGATATTTGTTCAAGATATTTGCACATCGAATAAATGTCGATCAGAATCACTATATCGTTAATTTCCTTTTGCGTCTGTCTGTATTAGGAGAATCGCGTGATCTTAGTACATTTTTTTTATCGATATGAATAATATCGATTTTAAGTTCCGATTATTGTGCTTAATGCCATGTCTAGACTATGCAACATTGCGGTTAGGTTTAGGGGATCGAAGGTACAATTAATGGCCCAATTATGAGTCTAAGTGCAGTAAATAAATATAAGTATTATATCCGTTTTCTAGTCACCGTAACACAAGCTTAGTCGCTTACCACGGGGCTAGATGGCGATGTGTGTTGTTCACAGAATTTATTATTTATAAAAAAATGCCCAGGGAAAGTAAACTAAACTAAGCAACATTTGACACGCAAGATGTTGCACCGATGTTGTTCAAGCAGCATGTCGCGCGTCAATGTGAACAACAACACGGAACTTTGTTTAGCGACGTTGTCCTTATGTTCACCGGTCACCCATGATCATTAACGAGTCATCAGTAATTCTAGTGTTGATCTAACTTTTACAAAAAAATAAGTAAAACCTGTGAATAACATGGTATCTAGCCCAGTAGTAAGTAGTAAGTAGAAGCTTGTGTTACGGTCAAGACTATAAAGACAATGGATATAATCATAGATTAATAAATTATATAATTTTATGATTTAGAAACTAATATAATTTTATAATTTACATAGCGCAACTAGCGCAACGTTACATGCTGCGCGTCAAACGTTGCCTCGTGAAGACGTGGCTGCAACACAACACGCAAAGAGCATCACCTAACATACAGCCAGAAAATAATGCATGCAAAGAGGAATTGCAGTTTTTGTTTAGTGATCGATCGCGATGCGAGCACGTTATAAGTCTATCAGCCTGTCATACGCCAGTTACAGCGAGTCGAGCAGATTTTACATTGATTGTACTGAAAATGTGTGAAGTCGCTATAGGTATAAAGTTGGCAACTGTCTCTTAAAGCCGTTTTTTTCTGGTAGCAGTTTAGTCTTATGAAGAATTTATTCATTTTAAAGCCCTACTATCTACTAGAAATCCTTAAAAAAATCACTTACGGCGTTGGCAGAAACGCGAGTTCGACTTACCGCGACGGAAATTTCGAAGAGGATCGTCTCCATTCTCTTTCTCCATACAAACGTAGTTTAAATTTTCCTCCCTGGATAAAGACATTAGAGCAAATATGTTTATGCCATAAAACTTATATCTGTCATGACTATGCATCTACCTTTTTATATTTTTTATTATTATTTTAATTAGAAAATAAGGTAAATAATAAATAAATCATATTTAATATTTAATTATAAAAAAATAAATAATAAAACAAAAAGGTAGATGCATTGTCATTTTGCTCTAATGTCTTTAACCAGGAAAGAAAATGTAAACTACGTTTGTATGGAGAAAGAGAATGGAGACTATCCTCTTAAAAATATTTCTACATGCGTGCATGCTAGGTTCGAATACTAACAAACCGCATGCCCGTGATACTACACCTAATATCACGCCAGAGATATGATATTCCCGTCTGATAAGATAACTTTTTTTCTTATGCTGTGTTTCTAAACCGATCGCAACTGTCAAAAAGTCACTTCGTCATACAAAATTTCCTATCTAACGTAACTTTCTGTTACTTTGACTTTTATTATCGGTGAAGAAACTCGTGGTTAGATCTTTAGAGCACTAAAAATACTGAAAAGTATTTTCAGGCTATCAGAACTTTCAGGCTTTAAGTACTTATGTTAATGCAATACCTACAAATAGTAACGAATGTTTTTTTTGTTCAAAAGTTAGATGGTTAGGTTAAGTTAAGGTATATTACAGTTTACCTTCTTGTTCGCGCGCCTGGTTATAACCTAAACCTAATGAATACCTCAGTTGTAAAACCCCCGAGACCTTTGCCGAAACCTGCAAAACCTTATTTAATGGAAAATAATAATTCCGCGGCTGGTAACTTTGACAAAATTGAATTATGGCTTCGATACTTTAATATTTAAGAGTACAGTCTACCTACTTTTTCGGCATATTCCACAAATCCCCTTACATGATCCCCTGCCCAGGGGATTTGTAGACTTTTTGTCCACAAATCCCCTGGCGGCGATCCGGGGGATTCCTCTGGGGATTTGTGGACAAAAAGTCTACAAATCCCCTTAATTTAAAATTATATCCTTTTTAGGGTTCCGTACCCAAAGGGTAAAACGGGACCCTATTACTGAGACTTCGCTGTCTGTCTGTCTGTCCGTTTGTCACCAGGCTGTATCTCATGAACCGTAATAGCTAGACGGTTGAAATTTTCACAGAAGATGTATTTCGGTAGCCGCTACAACAACTACTAAAAACAAAATAAAATTTAAGAGGGGCTCCCATACAACAAACGTGTTTCAAAAACAACAAGTGAATTTTATTTACAATCTGAGGTCGCTTTTGATTGTTCAGAGTCAAATCGAGTAGGTCATGGAATTCAAAATGGCTGCCCTGTCTGTCAAATATACCAGTCTGCCTTCACTTACCAAAGAGTTTCATATAAGTTTAAAATTTTCTTCGTGCCAAATTTTTTTCTTTCTTTTTTTTGAGTGGTGTGGTCGTATGATGGAAGTGAGAATCAAAGCTAAATATTCCACATTTTTCTTTCAAATTTAAATATCGGTAAACCATTTTTTTAATCATATAAAAACAGTGTGTTATATTGTCTCAGTCTTCATGTAGCATGTAGAATTACCGTAGCTTTATTTTTAGTAATGTGCTCCAGTATGCCACTTGCACCACTTGAACTACCAGCCATATTTATTGATTTAAAGAGTCGCAAAAATGCACCGTATTCGTATAATAACAGACTGATAAAAAATGCAAATTCCTGTACAATACATAAAACAATAACAACCCTTTGAAAACCGGTTTAAAGCCGACAGCATTGTGAAGGTATTTATTTTACAGGATTATGGAATTTATTGTTAGGCGCATTGAGGGCCAATTGCAACAAACCTAAATTTTCACCTAGTTTGACTACTACTAACCTCTCATAATAATATCATAGGACAATGCTCATGCCCAATGTACATCTTACTAATATTAAAAACGCGAAAGTTTGCGAGTGTATGTGTATGTAAATTTGTTACACTGCCACGCAAAAACTACTGAACCGATTGCAATGAAAGTTGAAATATAGGTAGCTGAAGACCTGGATTACTTGTTGTACATAGGCTACTTTTTATCGTGATATTCCTGGGGGAACGGGACTTACGCAAGTGTCCGTGTATGGACTAGGTCGGCCGCTCAGTGTCGATCATGCACAACGCTCAATTCTCGCATCGTCAATGTGTACGGACAGAGGACCAGTGCACATATTATAATTCCGCGCCTTAATTACGCGATAGTCTAACACAGAAGAATATTTAAGATAAACTAAAATTGCATTACCTAACTAGTCTACGCAACCTTTATTACTTGAAAACGTTTTTATCATAAATCGACTAAGACCTGTTTTTTGTATCTACCCAACTCCACCTGTAATATTATTAAGAATGTTTTGACCTATATGACAATGTTTACTATTTAACAACTGTCTTATTTTATTATTGTAGGAAGTGCCTACCGTGCTTATCTTTCGATTGGTTCAATAGATGTGCATCTTACGCGTACCAATCATAATCTAACTTTGATTCTTCCGCATTTGGTATTTATTTCTTTATTTGTAACATCTTCGCAGATTACAGTATTAGCATACTACAAACCTTAGTGGTTTTTAATGCTATGTAAAATAAAATCATGTTATTTAAGTTTTAATTTGATAATAAATGAAAAACAACCGCGGGGCGCAGCTAGTTAATTTATACGCCACAGTATACCATAGTGTACTTCGTTTCTTTCTTTTCTATTTTATTTTTATTTTGTTGATATTGTATTTTATTTATAGACTTACTCCCATTTTAAATATCGGTTAAGGGGATTTGTAGACTTTTTGTCCACAAATCCCCTGGCGGCAATACGACGGATTTGCCAGGGGATTAGTGGACAAAAAGTCTACAAATCCCCTGTGCAGAGGATCACGTAAGGGGATTTGTGGAATAAGCCACTTTTTCTCCATACAAACGTAGTCGACTCTTTCTCCCCTGGATAAAGACATTATAGCAAATATGTTTATGCCAAAAAAACCTATGTCTACCATTACTATGCCCCTACGTTTTGATTTTATTTATTTTCTAACTAGAAAAAAAAAAAAAAAAAAACGTAGGGGCATGGTCATGGCTGATATAGGACTTATGGAATAAACATATTTTTTTCTAATATCGTTATCCAGGCAGACTACGTTTGTAAAGTTTGTATGGAGAAAAGAGTAGGTAGGGTGTCCTCTTAAGATTATTTTACGGGTCAATTAGAGCTTAAACCTACTAAGATAAAACGATAAAATAGTTCTACAATATTTGCGTGCAACTTCTAGCGTTATAGCGGCGATATTACAGTTATTACTGCCATTTAATTTGATGTCTGTTCACAAATAGCGCCTTTTAACTCTGGCCTTTCGGATTATTCAAGTTACAACAGCCAATAAGGATTGAAGCACTAATTTTCATACAACTAAGTAACTATTTTCAAATATTCGCGTGCAACAGACATTAAAAACCAACAATCATAATGTCTGGTGCAAACTAATAACGTGACCAAGTTATATTTGCGGATGGATTTTGTTCGAACTAAAGGTTTGGTGTAGCATTTCGAAGATAGTAGCGACACGTTTGTCGGTTGGTAGATGGTTGTCTGCTGCGCGCACGCAACGGCCTTGCGCCGAGTTCCGTGAAAGGCGATTGGTTTAGATATTGTTTGTACTACGCTTGGTATTATTTAATCTGTGTAAGTGTGCACGATTTTAAGGGGTGCCAAACGGAAACTTAAGTTTGAGTTTAATGAATTGTGGATATCTTGATCAAATAATAAAATATATTATGTGTAGAAAATGGATATTCTAGAAAAAAATACTAAAATTCAATGAAAATAAATATACATAAATAGCTACAGAGACGCTAAATTTTAGAAAGGAAAATAGTTTTTAACTTAAATATTAATGTAATATAGTAACCAGACAAATTCACGCATCTATTTTGTGACGATAATAAATAATGTATGCTTTGTAGTTTTATAATGGTTCTACCGATAAATGTCAATACTTCATGCATGAGCACCACAATCATGAAGTACGACATTTATTGGTACATAAACTGTATGTGGTTGACATGTGTCAAATGTTTTTTTTAACAGTTCCTTCATGCTTCGTAAGGCACGTGAAGCAGGTGGTTCCGGTTGTTATCTGTGATAGCAGACGTTAGGTCAAGTTAGAACTGAAAACTCTAAACTAGGTGAGCCACGCCACTACACAAGAAGAAGTTTCACCCGCGTAAGTCCCGCTCCCGCGGAAATATTGGGATAAAAAGTAGCCTATGTGTTATTTTAGGTCTCCAACTACCTAGGTATATTCCAAGTTTCATCGCAATCGGTTCAGCGGTTTTTAACGTGTTTGAGTAACAAACACACACACACACACACACACATACATATTCTTAAAATTTCACCTTTATTATATTAGTAGGATTATTCGAAAACCTCCAATACCAACCCTAAATACACAGTACCTATCAACTGTAGACTATCTAGTGAGAATTTTGTGTGGCTCTGTCACTCGCTGTATTACGAGGACTTTCGATATCGATCGACGTTGAGATAAGGCGAGTAGTTGCGAATGCAATCACCGTACCGATACTACATCATTTCCGTCATTTACTCTATCTATAACATACAGAATTCAAAGTCCTGACTTGCCGAACTATAATATCAACGCACAGTCTAACTAAACCAATTGACATGAAATTTGGAGGGTGTTTTTTAAATGCAGTGTGGTACTCACTAAGAAAGGAATTTTAGAAAGGTCAGAATAAAAAAGTAGGTATTCATTAATAAAACTACTATTTTTTTGCTCATTAAAGTTTTGCAAAGTCATACAAAAGGTATTTGATAGCGCCCGTGAGGTGGCTGCGGGGCCAGTCTATAGGCCAATAAGATTCTTAACAGCCCACTGAGGAAACAATATTATGTTCTTGACAGGCGTCAATTTCAGATAATTTCATTGGTAGTAACCAAGTCAAATGGAAGGAAGGTAGAGAGGCCTTTTTCCTGCAGTGGGACAGTTCAGGCTTTTAATAAATAATAATAATAAAGTACCCAAGTCGTATCGAGCAGTCTAGAATGCATGAATCGATCGTAGGTTTTTATCGCCCCCCTGTAAAGGTCTCTGCGCTGCGCCCCTCTTAGGGAGTGACTTTTATCTTTTAGGCAGTATGGTACATCGTCGATCTCATCGTGGCTTCCCATCAGGTGAGATGAGGTTAGGTTTGACCTTATGAGCAAGATAATGTAGTTTTTTTTTTTTTAACTTTTTGGTTTTATAATGTTGTTTTTCTTTTGTGTGCCGTGTTTTTGCTGTCAATAAATGTTTTCTATTCTATTCAAAGATAAAAAAATGCACTTAGTGTGAGCTAGTATATCAAACCTACTAAAAAGTTATACGTGGGTGCAAATAGTAGATACGAGTGATAGTAAATGTTATCTCATTATGTCAATTTGTAATGTAGGACATAAAAAGCAACATAATTGGATATTTTGGCATGTACGTACAATACATGTACAACGGATAAGCGCAGAATTTTGATAAGATAATAATCGTATACAAAAACATAATCTTAACCCCTTTGGCGCGGTGAGCAAACTACCGCCTTCGACTCAGAAGCTTGAGGGTTATATTCCCTCCTTACAGCAGATCTGTTTATGCCATATAGCCTATATCTGCCATGACTATGTCCCTACGTTTAGTTTTTTTTTCATGTTCTAATTAGAATAGAAATTAAATTCAGAAAAATTCAGATAGTCATGGGTGATATAAGACTTACTTATTGCATAAACATATTTTTAACCCCCGACGGAAAAAGAGGGGTGTTATAAGTTTGACGTGTCTGTCTGTCTGTCTGTCTGTGTATCTGTCTGTGGCATCGTAGCTCACGAACGGATGAACCGATTTGAATGTAGTTTTTTTTGTTTAATAGGTGTCTTTTGCGCGAGTGTTCTTAGCTATGTTTGATCAAAATCGGTTCAGCCGTTCATAATATATGTTGGTTGAAGCTCGGAAATAAAAACCGAATGTTATCAAATATGCCCGAGTGTGGTATCAAATAAAAGAGCATGACTGTTGTGACAACAATATACAAGTTTCATCAAAATCGGTTCAGCCGTTCAAAGTATATGTAGGGTCAAACTCGGAAATAAAAACCGAATGTTTTCAAATATACCCGAGTGGGGTATCAAATAAAAGGACGTGACTTTTGTGACAACAATAAGCATGTTTCATCAAAATCGCTTTTACAAAAAGGGTGAAATAAAAAAATTAAATTAAAAATTTAAAAAACCCCCGACTTACAAAATCTTCAAAGTTAAAACAAAACTAAACTTTAAAAAGGCAAAAATAATAACCCGAAAACAAATTTCATGTCTCTGAGTAGGTATGTGGTACCTTACGTTCCCGCGTCGGGGGACGCGGGAATGTGTCACAGAAGTTGATGGTAACCGACCCGTGCTTATAGTACCGCGTCCCCCGGCGCGGGAACGTAAGGTACCACATACCTACTCAGAGACATGAAATTTGTTTTCGGGTTATTATTTTTGCCTTTTTATATTCTAATATCTATCTAGGAGGGGAACAGTCGACTACGTTTGTAAAGTTTGCATAGAGAAAAGAGTAGTTAGACTGTCCTCTTAAGACCCGGAAAAGAAGTCGAAAAATCGGCAAAAAATCAAAGTCCATAAAACAATTCGGGCAATTTTCAAATACCTACGTCCATGCTACATAGAAGCGGAAACATGTCAAGTTTCAGCCATCATCAGCCGTGTACGTGTGACGTCACTTCCGGTCATCAGGCTATCCATTCACGATTGTCATTACGATTACTGCGCGGGAGCACGCAGTTTTTATACAATTACTATTAGGGTTGCTAGCTTTGGAGTTTCACAACGCGACGCAATAGGGAGAAAACATTATCCCCATTTTACGATGTTAAACTTACATGGTTGTTTTTACTACAAATATTATTAGATACCTCTTTATAATATTAGTATAGATAACGGGGTATTTACCATGTTTAATCCCCCTTACTTATGAACGATGGCTAAGTTTATGTAACGTTTATCTTTCACTGTGACATAAAGTTTAAAAGTTTACAAAGTAAACTACAGTACTTACTAAAAATATATTAAAAAATCTTTTTTTTTCAACTTAATAATATGCCTGAACTAGTCCTGTATTTCAGGCGAGAAAAAACAACTGAACTCGTGAAGTGTCTCGATGGTAGACTTTGTCCGCGGAGCAAGTGACAACCATAAACCAGGTAACTACCTGATCGTTCGGACAAACATGACTGTGGTATTCTTGTTATTGTTTTTGTGCAAAGTTAAAAAAACCATTCATTATGTAGGTTTGATAGTAGGTAATCGTACCTTATGAGCCCCAATTCCGGTTATTTTAATAATTTGTAGATATCGCGTATCTATTGGTAGGGGGTGTTGTTGTTTTTGTTTTTAATTTTCACAGCTTGGATTCCTGGGTGTTGTTTATACACCAAGAAACAAAGTCGGATAAAGTCCCTAAGAAAAATATGAGTTATGAGTTATGAATGACAAGTGTTTTAACGAACGAATTTCATTCAAAACTCATATTTTCTTAGGGACTGTTTTCCGACGTTTTTTCTGGAAAATAAAAATTCAAACCATAAATACCTATTCCTTTTAATACAAGTTATTTATTAATATAGTTTTTATTTCGAGAAACATTCCCGATTCGATTAACATTGTAAAGACAGAGTCAAGTTCAAATACCCTGGCAGCCCAGGAATGAAAGTGGGGTCTATTCCTTAAAAGTGGGCCTTTTTAAGAGATTGAAAAATTAGACTCGAATGCGATGGTCGGTAACCCTATGTCATCGGGTCCGTTATGGTATGGAAAAGGCTCGGTCAGCTACAGAACTAGGTTAATAATATAGAATTAACCGGATTGAGAACCTCCTCCTTTTTTGAAGTCAGGTAAAAATATAGAATTCAGGTAGGTGATTTAAATAAATTGAATTCGGACACCAAAGTTTAATTCTTTCGCTTTTTTAAACCGAATTGGGGGGTAGCCCCAATTGGTACTTAACTTAGCCATGCCAGCGTTAGGTAGAGTTCGTTTTAACCCTAGATTTAGGCATATATTTTGATACAATATTTTACACCGTTTTTGCAAATCCTAAGAATTTTAACCCTGTCTGATGTCTTAGGGACTTTCACTAAAACGTCTCAATACTAATTTCAATAATGTTGCCACAAGATTTTTAAAACGATATTTTTCAACTTTTTTGGAAAATTAGCTAAGTTTTGCTAAATCTTTTGAAGGGTAGAAAGTAATTTCTTGCAAAATTACCAAAAATTGCAAGAAATAATAACAACGAACTTTTAAAAACTAACTATTTTTTATTACTTTTAATCTTATATCAGAATTGCTGAGATATTTTAGTTATAGCATAGTGCCGAGGTCTGCTTAGTATAGGTACATATATCTTGTCCCTTAAAGACAAACAAATAAGTTTTAAAGAAAAGGACCTTTTCGATACAATTCAATGACCCGGAAAAATACTAACGAATACTATAGTGAGAGAGAAAAGAAAAGAAAAAATATTTCGTTACATTTGTCTGATCAATCATTTCGTTATCTTTGAACTTATCTCTGGTTGTTTTAACGTCCCACGCGGTCTTAGCTTTCGACTTACAGGAATAAATAGAGAGAATAGAGAGAATTGAATAAAGAGAGGAATGTTTTTGCGTATTATGGCTGACTGGTCTAGTGGTAGGTACCACTACTTTCATTCTGAGGGTCGAGGGTTCGAATCCCGGCCGACCGAGGACCAATGCCTTTTTGTAAGTTATTTTTTTGGTTTCATCTTACGGTGAAGGAAAACTTCGTGAGGATGAAATTATCTAAAATATCTTTACAACGTCATTGCAATCTTTAATTACAAAGATGTTTGTCAATTAACATTTGACATCTACACTAATATTATAAAAAGAAGGAAATATTTGTATTTGTGTGTGTGTGTCGTATGTTTGTAATGAATAAACTCAACAACTACTTGAACTATTTCAAAAATTCTGTCACCGTCTTCTTTCTTTCTTTCAGAAAGCTACATCCCCCACCCCCCAAAAATGTTTTCATGTAAAATGTAGCCAAGACGAGAGCGAGATTATAAAAAAACTGTGCACTATCAAAAAGTTAACAGATGTCATGTAAAGCCAAGCTTAAAACTCTACACGCCCTAACTCCACAAGCACCTTACATCACAAACTCAACATCTTAGCCAAAATATGTGGCTGGCTGTTTCGCTACCTCGCATGGGTTTTCTGGTAAACAATAGTTCTTGCGGTAATGAAACGGCCAAGCCCATATATTTTGGCTAATATGTTGAGTTTGTGAAGTAAGGTGCTTGTGGAGTTAGGGCGTGTAGAGTTTTGTTTTGAGAACACCGTTTTCTGAGTCAATAAAGTTTTCAGTTGCAGTTGTTGCAAATTATAGTGAAATAAAACGATAATTCAGTTCAGTTCAATTCTTTAGTTATGGCCTTTCTGCCAGCATTTAAGGGCAATTTGGGCCAATATCACGTGAATATAGACATTTAGAACTTAAACAATGCGGGTAGGAATGTACAAAAAAAATAGTGGCAAATTTTATTGCAACTCCATGGGAGCATCTGTTTGTAACGCGATAATTCCATGTTCGGCACTGTTGTTTTATTTTCACTACACTCGTTATCTTTCATGAAACAAAATTGATAACTAAGCCACCAAAACTAAACAATTTACGCGCAAATAACTAGGTTTCACAAAAATAACATTCAGGACCTCGCGTTCACCAAGGCGAGGAGTCTCAAACAGAACTCGAAAACGATTATTCATTTACTAATTTGACCAGTAACGCCATCTATTGAGCATTGACGTAAAATTGTACAAAAATTAGCTAGTAATACATCAACCTTCTAAAACGTAACGTCAGCACGATCTAATTTTCCCAGTAACGCCATCTACAAACGATAATGTCAGCGTTTTCTTATAAAATGTAACCACCATTTTACCCTGTTATAGATTGCAAGAAAATAGAGTTATCAAACAGGATATAAATAACTCCAGTAGTAAATGTTTAATACCTTATCCAGCTCTTTAATGTCGTTGTAAAAAAGATCTTTTAAATCTGTATCTTACTGATTAACCATTCATAAAATGCTTGTACGGTTTCTTTTACAACCTTCATCAACATTTTTAGAGATCATTTCAGATTATGACACACATACATACATTCGCATTAGACTTAATTAGCTAGGGAATAGGGAATTTCCCTTGAAGGTCTTAAGCCCTTTGTGATGGACCACATCTGTAAAACACGATTAAGTTAATGTTATCCTATTTAACATTCTGTTTGCGTTTAATCTGTTAATAACGCTATCCTATCCTATCCTACTAATATTATAAGCTGAAAGTTTGTGAGTATGTATGTGTGTGTGTTTGTTACTCAATCATGTAAAAACCGCTGAACCGATTGCGATGAAACTCGGTATGTAGATAGGTGGAAGACCTGTAACGTTTGAATTAGTTAAAATAGTCAATTAGTCACTTGTATAATACCGAAAAGGATACGGCATTTGGGTTAGTATTCAAATAACTAATAAGTAATAGTTTCTTACAGTTGCCCAGCTTTTATATAAATTCATTTCCCAGTTACATAAGCTGTTGTAGGAGAGGTCACAATAAGTTGTTGAAAATGTAGGAAATTTGACACTTGACTTGTCAAAGCCCATTTTCAGAAAACAGACGAGTTTTTTATTACTTCTTTCTATTGGGTTAAATAATAGTGTCCGATAATACCGTGGAATATGGTGCTAATATCAAAAATCCATGGAATTAGTTAATAACTTAATGCATACCTATGCCTTCTCGAGATGGACAATCAATTCAATAGTACGGTAAAGGTATGTAAGGTACCTACTTATTCAGAGAAATGTAGGATAGTACGTTGCGTTCTGTATTTAACGGGTAGGTAGGTACCTAAATACCTACCTATTGACATGTTGACCGTATGAACAAAATGTCAGGGCCACGTGACATTTCGATGACTATTTCTTGTGTGTAGAACGGATAATTTAGTGCTATTTTATTGATATTAATGTCGTATCAGAATTTTACGACCGGCTACCAACGTGTTTAGATTTCATATTAGGTTCTAATGTTGTTAAGTGCCTAGGGTGTAGGCACTTAATGCTTGTTCTAGTTAGGATTAGTTGGTTTTAGTTTTTTCTTCGGTTTTCCCGATGGAGATTTGAAATTAAACTCATTTTTTCGGTTTTAATGGCGTTGCTTGTCTATGGATTCTTAGTTAGTCTATGGATTCGAAGGTCCGAGCCTCATTATTATTATTCTTATTAGTCGCGTTTGTAGGTAATTTTACACCAGCCGTGGTCGTGAGAAGACACAAAACTCGTGTAAGTTTAGAAAGGGAAATGATAGGGCTTTGTTTACATTTTAATCTAAGTTTTAAAGACAGGGTATCACAGAAAATATGGTTCATCTGAAATTATCGATCTTTCGTACGCTCGAAAAAAAGCGAGTAACCTCCGGTCACCTAACTCACTATATTTATGCATCTCCTACCAAAACATTCGTAGGCAAGTGCAGATCAATCACGAGCAGTTATAAAATAGTTAAACTAATTTTAACTCTATGATTTTATACAAAAGAGTCCATAATAGAGTGGATAAGCTAAGCGTTGGTGCATTGTTGGCGTCTGTCCAAAATCATACTACCGGGTATCGTCACATTTACCTGAGCTAATATAGTTCGAGTAAAATCTGTAGGTATTAAAATAACTTATCCTAGTATAGGTACGACTATAATTAGCCAAAATTGGAGATTACACTTTTTAAACTTAAACGATTTTTCGTATAGTGGTGTGGTTTACTGGTGTTCGAGTTTTCAGGTTGCCCTAAGGCCTCTAACTTACCTAATGACTGTTTTCAGAGATAGGTAACAACTTAACTGGGACCAACTTAACTTATCCATAATAGTGATCTACTCAAATCCCTTTACTGTGTTGAAAAACTTCTTAGTTTTGGCGTTCATCGATTCTTTACCTTAATTTAAATACTTTAAATCTTAATATTTGCGAATAAATAAAAACAAACGTTGTATCGAAGTGTGCCATCAACTGTCGTAAAAAAATATTATAAAAGTAAAAGTTTGAACTTGTATTAGAATAAGGCCTTCCGCGCACGGATGACAAAAGTCATGCTCTAATATTTAGTCTATAGATTTGTGTGTATGACGATATGGCAACATGAGAGTGACATTTTTATTAGGATTTCGTACCTCATTCATAAGCTAAATAAGGTAGAAATAAAGGATGTCCCCATACAAAATATAATAAAACTGTACAAATAGGCCCCCTTAACTACAACCTTGGAGTCTTCAAGTCTAGAGTGAATAGGTTTATTCTCGCCAAGCATGTTACATTGTCGACTTCATCGTTGCCTCTCATAAGGTAAAATGTAGTCAAATGCACGCCTATCTTAGGTAAAAAAAAAAAAAACGGGGCAAGTGCGACACTCGCGCATAAAGGGTTCCGTACCACTATCACAATTGGATACGGAACCCTAAAATGGTTTACAACAACCAATTTTTAAATTTTATAGGAAAATATGAAATATTTATCTTCGATTCTTACTCCCATCAAACGACCGAATCACTCAAAAAAAAAAACCTTGGCACAAAGAAAATCTGAAACATAAAAGAAACTCTTTGGTAAGTGAAGGCAGACTGGTATATTTGACAGATAGGGCAGCCATTTTGAATTCCATGACCAACTCGATTTGTCCTCCTGTCCCTCTTCCTGTCCTGACTCCTTGTTATGTTTGAAACACGTTTGTTGTATGGGAGCCCCTTTTAAATAATTGTTTTATTTTGTTTTTAGTATTTGTTGTTGTAGCGGCAACCGAAAAACATCTTCTGTAAAAATTTCAACCTTCTAGCTATTACGGTTCATGAGATACAGCCTGGTGACAGACGGACGGACGGACGGACAGACAGACAGACAGACAGACAGCGAAGTCTCAGTAATAGGGTCCCGTTTTTACCTTTAGGTACGGAACCCTAAAAAGCGCCCATGCAATTATTTGCTGGTAAATTGCCTTGACAAGACTGACGCCGGGCTAGATTTTCGTAGGTCCGTAGTTCTATCGATTTTTGAGCAGTTATTGTAACCCTTTCTTTCTTTTCGTATATAGGTGTGGTTCACCTATTTTTCAGGTTTACCTAAGGCCTCTAACTTGACCTAACGACTACTACCAGAGATAACAACCGGTACCACCTGCTTAGGAGGACAGTCTCCTCCTAAGTCAGCAGCACTGCAGTAAGCAGACTGTCCCCTTATCGTGCCGTGGAGAAGTTTGAAAAAATGAAACCCTGACAAAAGTCATCTGTCTGTTGAGGTTCCTAACTTACCATAAAACACCCACGTAGATAATTCAAATCAAAATTATAATGAAAACGTTTCGTACATAATTTCTAATGTCCGTGAGAGTTGTTAAAGTTTTTATTTCTTCGGCTTCCTCACAAAGTTGTCTGCGAACTTATTGTGAATCATATAACTTGGACCGAATAAATTATTGTTTAACTTCTGTCTATTTCTTGAATTTATACCTACTTATCTTATCTTGTTCTGGATTTTATTAGGCAACAGACGTTATTTGTTTTTTTAAGAAAATTAGTTATTATTTCTTATGTTTTTATTGCTCAAGGCACGTGGGTTTCCGTGTGGCGCAGTGGTAGCGCACTCGCCCGGCAAGCGAGGGGGTACAGGTTCGAATCCTGTCATGGGAGGATTTTTGATGATGTATATTTCGCCTTGTAAAAATATTTCGAAATTAATTACCTATTTATTATTCAGAACACAAAAATAACATTATTGGCACGAACGGCATTGTCACAAAAAGCATGAAAGAAGTCTGAAGCAGGCAGGCGGGTGAGACCGTGTCACTTGGGAATTTTTAGTTCCGTCCGCCCGTTTGCTTTAGACTTGTTGCATGCTTTTCAGTAGCCTATTTCTTTGCAGCCGAAAAAAAACTTTTTTTTTTCAGCCTTTGAGTGAAATCTATATTTATAAAATTTAAAGTCCTGACTGATCTATATGTATATCAAAGCAGAGCCCAAACCCTAGAGACATGACATTTTGAGAGTGTGTTCTTTGTGGTTTGTATGGAGCTACTAACAAAAGTATTCTGAATAATCCCGCGGGATCAGGACTCTGCTAGTTAAATATACTTACAATAATTGTAAGTATATTTAACTAGCAGAATTAATCTAAAATCAGCTTTTCCAACTCTTTAATTTGAAACCCCACTCGATATAAGTAGTTCGAAGAAAATGTACCTATAGGAAACAATGGCACCAAAAATCGGACAAATAATAACTTGCAACAGTATTTTATCATCTGCAACAGACTGCAAGTTCTGCAACAGCAATAATTTAATCAACAATTTTCCTTAATTAACTCATCAATCATCCATAAATATTCGCAAATTAATGTATAACAAAGTACCTACCTAGTCTTTTTCATTTAATTTCGTAATCGTAAACTGAATTTATTGATAAACCGTTTGTATAAATAAAGGTTCCTCAACTCCAACCAAATCACGAATCTTCAAATAATAATGCAAAAATCGTGATCCACACTCACCGACTCACACGATATTGTCATTATTTTGTTATACTTAAAGCAGACAGTACACGGTCAATCAGCGGTTTTAGAAGCCAGTGCTGGCTGCACTGGCTAAGGATAAAGGCTTCTATCGGAGGAACGGACACAATGGTGTATCTGGCAGTCGATATTATAAACAGAATGGTGAAATAAAAAAAGTGTTTTCTAAATTTAAAGTTAGTAAGGGATTTTATGATTTTGAGAGCTGCTTAATTCTTGAACTAGAACTGAAATTTTTAAGTGGTTTTTCTGTATACATTTATAACTCAAGAACGGCTGAACCGAATTGGCTAAAAATTGGTAAGGTAGCTGAGGACCAAAAGAAGGACATGGATTTTTTAGAGAGTAGTATTAGGGTAGGGTAGAAGTAGTAAGTAAGGTAGGGTAGGGTAATAGTAGGGTTCTAGGTTATTTTTTAATTTAACGGGCAGAACAATAATAAAAAAAACCAAAGTTTCTTACAAACCATAACGAGTGGTATGAAGTTAATTTAGAGAAATCTTACAAGCGTTATGAATGGGCCTTGACTTAATGAGCGGCCGCATAGTTAAGGGAGGTCGGACGCTTTAATCCTATTTCATGTTATTGGTGTGTTTCTGTGTTTCGACATTTTATAAAACGTACATTTTTAGAAATGTTAAAAAAATACATCTTCAATTATTAACAAAATTACATTAAAATAATTACACAACCCGACTTAAAGAGTCTATCAAATAAAAACCAAACTTTGCTTCGATCACTCCCGCATAAGTCACCATCGAATTGACAAAAAAAAAACTAAATTTAAATTGGTTCATCTCTTCGTTCGTGAGCTTATAACACCCATCTTTTTGCGTCGGGGATAAAAAACCGAATTTAAAAAAGGACGAAATAACCTCATCTACATACTGTGCCACCGACTTATCAGTTATGTAATCTGAAGTCGGGCAACCACCGGTTATGGATTTACCCATAACCGATAAGTCAGTGGCCTTGTATGTAGGTGAGGTTATATTGTCCTTTTTTTGGAAAGCTGTGCTCTTACAAATGCAATAGATTTTCAAGCAGGGAAATACAACCTGTAGAGGAGAACCAACATACAGACGAAAGAAAATTTTGACAGACTTAAAACAGAGACTCTTCGCTCGCTCGGGAAATTATGATTTTAGTAAGATTAGGAGAATAACATGGGTAATAAAAGACCGTGTAGCCCCGGCATAGAATAGGGTTAGGAAGAGGTATCCCGGACGACTAAAACCTACTTATATATTATGTTATAGGGTCCCCAACTATGACCACTTTGGGTATGCAGGTAGAAGTCCGCTGTACCTCCAGGCAACTCCGAGGAGCAACCGTCAGGTATTAGTTTAAGACAGGTCGTGTCCCCAAATGCTAGATTCGATTCTCTTAAAAGAAAGCTGCTCGTGCCCAAAATGGCACTACCAGATTGTCCAAACTGGTACCGGAGTAATAAAGCCGCTCACCACTCGTTCCTCGGAAGAGGAGCTAACGACAACCTCGCTGGGGCCGGCAGAGTAGCCACCTACCACATATTCTGTTAAAGGCACGCCTCACTTCCCGACATGGATCCGCATGCCTATTCATCATTATCATTTCGCCTTTAAGAATTCCACTGCTGGACATAAGGCTCCCTCATAGATTTCCAGATGCTTCGGTTATAAGCGGCCTGCATCCACCGTGAACCCGCGGCCTTAACCAAGTCGTCCGTTCATCTCGTTGGTGGACGTTCAACGCTGCGCTTTCCGATCCGCGGTCTCCATTCGAGAACTTTCGGCCCCAACGACTATCTGCTCTCCGCATGCCTACTATGAACCTATAAATTCTGGTAAGGACCGGCTGCCCCTAGGGCCGGTCCTTACCAGGATAGGAGGAGGTGGAGGATAACATGTAAATCATTCCGTCTAATCGAAATAATGATAAACATTGTAGCTATACGTCCTTGGGCGTACCGACATCCGCCAACGCTGTATATCGATTTTCCACGTACTTAGATTCGTCTACAATAAGGTTTCACTGTCCACAACTCAGCCGTAATAACTGCCGTAATACCCTTGCCTCGACACGCGAATTACGACTCTAATATAAAGTTAATAAAGCAGTAATTGACACGGCTCTGATTCCCACTTATGATGTTTTGTGCTGTGGGATTGGTGCTTCGGAGATAGTGGCCGAGTGCTAAGTTGGTAATTAAGGTACTTGTGTACTCAGATGTACCTGTTTGTATTGTGGGCATTTGACCTTGAGCATGATCTTTATAATAAAGACTGGGGCAGACTGAAAACTTTGCGGTTGCCCGATTACTTAGTGGTGGACGAAAAATTATTTTAATTGAAACAACGACTAAGTTGGTCTCGCGCACGAAGGGTTATCTATCAGTATCACGTTTGTTTTATGGGAGCTCCACTTAAATACTTATTTTGTTTGTTGTTATAGCGGCTTTGTTGTTATCCACGACAATTTTAATTGTCTATCATGATTCATGAGATACGGCCTAGTGACTAGTGACAGACAGACAGACAGTGGAGTCTTAGTAATAGGGTCCCGTTTTTACCCTTTGGGAATGGAACCCTAAGAACGAAGCAGGTATCTGATTATGATTAGAATTGTTTGTGGTTAATAATTATTAATAGATGTATGATTTGGGAAATTTACTGATAAAGAATTATTTTTTCGTCTGCCCATAGAATTTATGTTAGGTCCTAACAAAATAAAAAATAAATAAACTAGGTAAAGTATTTTCTTATGAAGCGTTCATTTGTAAAAGTGGTTATTTCTCATTATACTCATAAACCGCCGTAACGACATATTTATCAGTCGATCTAACGTCTACGGTCTGCCTTAAGTGGCGCTTAGTAGACAAAAAGTTTGAAGGATCCTCAGACGGGTCCACGCTCGAAGCTCGATACCACGATCAATTTATACGTTTTTGTAACAGGATGTTGTTCAAAACCAGTTCAATAAACGTTATTGGTACTGTCGCGTTCTAAATTACTATTTTGAAGTTCCATAACTTTATACGTAGGTCGTAACTTGAGGTAAGTTTTTGTTTTGTTTTAAATTATGTAAAGATAAAAGTTATTTTTTTAAAGAAATAAGTTCCTTACTTATAAACGATAGCTGCGTGCCGTGGTTTCACCCGCGTAAGTCCCGATCACGTGGGAATATCGAGATCAAAAGTTTTTGTTACTCAGGGTGAATGTAGCTTTCTAATGGTGAAAGAATTTTTGAAATCGGTCCAGTAGCTTAGCCCATAGGTTTTTTTTTTTCATTTTTTAATTAGAATAGAAATTTCAAAATTCACAAATATTAGAAAATGAAAAATTCAAAACGTAGGAGCATGGTCATGGCTGATATAGGACTTATGGCATAAACATATTTTTTCTAATATCTTTATTCAGGAAGGAAACAGTCGACTACGTTTGTAAAGTTTGTATGGAGAAAGAAGTAGGTAGACTGTCCCTTTAAGCTGGACAGCTTTCCATATGTAAAAAATAATAAGGTCAACCATTTAACTACCTATAGGTATACAAACATTTTATTTAAATTGCGTCCTTGACTTTCTAAACCTGAAAGTCCAAGTCCTAATATCTTATTCATAAATGAAATGGACTAAACTGCCATTTCAATAGAAACTACAATAAATAAAATATGACTAAATGACAAGGAGGTAGGTATTCATATTTACCCAGCAATTTGTATCAAAGGGTTCGGAGTTCGGACAATAGGTATTGGATTAAACGTATTTAAGCTCCCTCAGTCGGAAGATTCAGATTACGACGCCACGAGGGCCATTTCGAGGTATACCTACAAGAATAGCCCCCTTACTTATAAACGATGATTAACAGATAACTAAGTTATGTAACGTTTGTCTCTGTCTGTCTGACTTTGAAACTTCATGTCACAGAAAGACAAACGGAAAATGGTTCTCGCAACTTTTAATTTACACTTAGTGTTATAAGGACAAACGATGTTTGTAATTAAAAAACTCAAAAACTACTGTGCCGATTTCAAAAATTCTTTACCAATGCACAGCTAGTCAGGTAGATGTATGTATTAGGTACTAGCTTCGTCCCGCGGTTTCACCCGTGTAAGTCCCGATCCCGTGGGAATATCGGGATTAAAAGTAGCCTATGTTACTCTTCGATAATGTAGCTTTCTATTGGTGAAAGAGTTTTTTAAATCAGTCTAGTAGTTTTGGAGTCTATTCGTTACAAACAAATAAATAAATCGTTCTTCTTTATAATAGAAACGAAGTCTTAGAATTCCAGTCATTTTGAATTTGCTTAGTGGCCTGAAACAGAAGGCGATGGCGGAGCTCTGTGGACCGATCATAATATAATATTGGTAGTGGTCTGTGCCCCTGCCCCACATGGCGCACATAGAAAATTAATGTCACGTTACTGTCCTGGAGGGTTACTGCGGTTCGTTTCAATACGACATCGATACTGTCATACGATGATTCTACTGTCACATTCTGATAGTATGGTGACAGTAGAACCATCGTTATGACAGTATCGTTGTCGTATCGAAACGAACCGAAGTAACCCTCCTGGCTTAGTGGCATAGGTCAATGTTTCATTACGAGGGAAATAAAGATAAGGTTACATCGCAATCATGAAAATAATAAATAAATAAATTCTGTGAACAACACACAGCGCCATCTAGCCCCGTGGTAAGCAACTAAGCTTGTGTTACGGTGACTAGCCAACGGATATAATACTTATATTTATTTTTCTTTTGTAAATACATACATATTATACATAATCTTCTTACATTATCAATTTCCGTGAACTAAATTACAAAACGGAAGTATAAAATAATAATTAGATGCAGGAAATCGGAAAATTTTATAGCCGAATTAAAAGATAATCTGAAATACGCAGCTTTGTACCATCTTTAAATTGTACTTTACTATTATTTTAGACAACCTCTGTGGCGCGCCGTGCGAATGCCCGACTGCAATGCAGAAGGTTGCGGGTTCGATTCCCGCCGTTTGCAAGAATTTATGCCTAAAAATAGTAGATATTTGTTTCTGGTCTAGGTGTCTCTCTATGTATATTATGCATGTTTTTACAAAAGAAAAATATGTTTAAGTAAGTATTATATCAGTTGTCTAGTCACCGTAACACAAGCTTAGTAGCTTACCACGGGGGTAGATGGCGCTGTGTGTTGTTTTCAGAATTTATTTTAATACAGTGTTTCGGGGACGCGACAGTAGTGCCTCTACTATAATAGATATAAACCGAAGGGGTAAATTTACGAAAAATAAAATGTCGTAAGAAATGTTTCTACTGTTTTCGCTATGTTTTATTGAAAAAGCTCTTTTTCCGGGGTTTTAATTGATTGCCTTTAATCCATGCTATTTTTAGCGTTATCTACCCATGAGGAAGAGGTCTGGTTAGATCTCAAAACGTAGGGCATTGAACAATGCAGCGCCTTGCACGTCAGTACTTTAATGGGTCACCGCTTAAGTGTGGAATTTTGTACAGTGGGAGGTAACGCGCGCTGCTCATCTACGGGTAGGTAGTACCTACCATTTACCATTTTGTAATATCAGTTCCTACTAGGTACTGGTATTTTGAAATGGTAAAGTTTAGGTATATGGAAGGACGTTTGTATGACGTATATACCTACGTATGGTGATCTAAAACAACACGATTAAAACCGGAAAAATGAGTTTAATTTCAAACTACTTAAATACAAAATATTCCTTTCTCGTCATCAGACCTTGCTTTCCTCGGTCAATAGTTTCAATTAAAATAAAGTTGCAAGTATGTATGTAGATACGTGCTTACTCAATAAACTTCAGAATTTACTTTTGTATGTCGAAGGCGAATTATTTTAAGGTCAGCACCTATTAGAAAGGTAGGCTCTATCTTCATTTCACAATAATGTAGCAATACAAATGAATACAAGCAATGATTTCTGTCGAACGTATGAAATATACGGATATTTCTGATGCATGTAATTAACACACGCTTAGACGTATTGACCTGTTCTTTTCTCTGGGTATGGCTAAATAGCTTGGAAGAATGGTAAGTAGGTATATATAGGTGCTGGGCAAACCTTAGGTTCTAAGTAAGCTAAAATATTTATTAGATTATTAGGTTTATAACAGTATCTCCTTTGATAAATGATAGTGGTACTAATCTTTATTTTTAACCGACTTCCAAATAACGGAGGAGGCTCTCAATTCTTCGCCTAGTTGTTATTATTGCTCAAGGCATTCCCGTGTGCCCCAGGGGTTCTCGTGTGGCGCAGTGTGTAACGCACTCGCCCGGCAAGCGGATGGACAGATGACAGGATTCGAACGTGTGCCCCTACACGTTCGAATCCTGTCACGGGGGGATTTTTGATGATGTATTTTCTCCTTGTAAAATATTTCTAACAAAGAGCTGTCAATTTTTAAGGTAAATAAAGAGTTGTCACTCTCAAATAAGTTTATGGGATTTTTGTTTACCTTTTTGATCTAAGTTTCTGAAATAGGGTAGTGATCTACAACAGTGGACTACTACAATGTATCGATTTTACAAATCGATACATTGTATGTCGAATATCCGCCCTCTTGCAGTCAGTGACCGTCGAGAAAGTGACGTAACGACGATTACCGGCACGATTACTAAAGCATCGATAATTCGACATTACCGCCTGTCAATTCCTAAATGAATTCGATTAATTAGTGATTTGTTCACGCGACGCGAATGCAATGTTTGCAACTATTTTGTTACCACTCACACACCACTTTAAAAATCGTCTTTATATTTTAAAACTAGCTGCGTCCCGCAGTTTTACCCGCGTAAGTCCCGATCCCGTGGGAATATCAGGGTCAAAAGTAGCTTATGTTACTCAGGGTGAATGAAACTTTCTGATGGTGAAAGAATTTTTGAAATCGGTCCAGTAGTTTTTAAGTTTATTCATTACAAACATACAGACACACGTACACACAAAAATACAAATCTTTCCTCTTTATAATATTAGTGTAGATGAAATTAAACTGCTGGTACCACATCTGTTCACGGATAGACCCAAGTCTAACTGAAGGAGGTCTGTAAAGACCTTGAAACGTCGGACATTGAAAAATGCGATTAAAACCGTAGAAAAGCCGTTATATTTAAAAACTGACGTGTACTTGATCGATCTGCTGACATAGACCTGAAATCTCAGCTCTGTGAAGGCCTATGTCAGCAGATTCGGCGGGCAGTTGGTTCCAATCTTTATTTATCTATTTAGTAAATGACATGTTCAACTAAATGGGTAAATAGGCCACCGTGTTAATCGTGTAGCCCCTGTGTCGCTGCGTAGCCCTGACATAGAATAGGGCTGCCCATCTTTTCCCGTGGATGTCGTAAAAGGCGACTAAGTTATCTGAAGAAGACTAGCAAAACTTAAGTTCTCCCCTCGCGGTGGTGGATAAACTGCTTGCTCCCTAGGAGGATTCATGTCAGGCAGGCAATCGGCCGTCTATGATAGATAGAGAGAACGCTTTATTGTTCTCACCAAAAATAAAATACAATAAAATAAAGTAAAAAAAATCTTAATTTAGAGTGGGACAATAGGCGGCTTTCCTGAGAGTGGTCTCTTCCAGGCAACCTGATGATGACTTACCTACTGCGCCGTACCCAAATAATCTGTGGTTCCCGGACCCCGGGCTCCAGAGAGGGATGCAACTAGGGACGCTCAGATGAGAAGGAGAAACTCACAAATAGTCGGATGCACTAAAATGCCATTACATAATGATTACTCACATCTCCCACATGTAATACTCGAGTTACACAAGTGATTGTCTATCTATGTTAAGTAGTTGTAGTTCGTGGGCGAATTAGACTAGATGACTCTACAAATTCACTTCTAAGTTTTGTATATAAACTAAAGAACTCGACTAAAACAGGTCAAGTGCTATTTGGAACGGCGCACGAAGAGTTCCATAACATTATCACAAAAAAAAACGTTTGTTCATTTATTTATCCAACACGTTTATTTTATTCTGGTTTTAGTATTTATGTTGTTATAGCGTCAACAGAAATACATCATACGCTTCGCTGGCTCGTCTTGGCGGGGGCACTACCGTGCCCCCAGATCTGTGACAATTTCAACTGATTAGCTATCACGGTTCACCAGATAGGTTCAGTTTGGGTTTGGTTTGTTTAGTTTGGTTCAGACATACCTACAGAGAGTCAGTGGAGTCTTAGTAACAGGGTCTCGTTTCTACCCTTAAAACCACCGTTTTCGGGTAAACCAGTAAATAAAACTGAGCATTCAAAACATTAAATAAAAGATGGAGACGAATGGAAAACTTCCTCCTTCGGTTTTTAAAAGCAAAAAGTGTCGATCGTAAATGTACCTAAACAAAAGACGATCGAAACTGGAACAAAAGACGACCCAAAATAGAAATAAAAGATGATTTTTATAAAATTTACATAACTTATACTTACCTACCTATATGCTTGTTTTTGTTTTTAAGAATCTGTTGCTAATCGAAAAAAAAACACAGCGCTTTTTAAAGGCTTTTTAGAACACGGACACCGTTATGCAAAAAAATATGCATAATACTGTTTTATTTTTAGTAATGAATTATCTTTAGATATTTTATCTCAACTTTATTTTTTTTGTTATGCTAATGTGGTTTTATGGATTTAGAAAAATGTAGGTTATGCAACAATTACAGAACCAGAAATATAATGGCTTTTTTTTTTTATTGTGAATTGCAAATTACTTCATTATAAAGACTTAGGCATTGTCTAAAATGAATTCCTAATGGCGTCGTAGTATGAGGGAGGCCTATGATCAGCAGTGGATGGATAAGGGCTGAGATGATGATATGACCAAAAGCCTGTAAAAAGTTACCTAAATAATTAATAATGACCATTACTGAGAATTTACATTTTGCAAATACCTAGTTTTAGTACCTGGATCTACTTACGTTCTAACATCGTGATTTTAGTCCAAAAAGTTTGTGTGAAAAATGGGACACGGCATTGATCTCAACTTTAAAATTAAAAATTAAAATTAAAATTTTTAATTTTTATGTATGTATGAGTTTTTAGTTAGTTTTATTTTAATCAGTCTTGTTTTAATTTAGTTTTTTAATTCAATTAATGTTTTATAAGTTTTGGTTTCAATAAAATATGACTTTAAAATAGGGGTAGGTAATGAGCTCCAAATAGTTTCAAAATGTGGATAAGAAATTTTTAATTAACTAGCTGTTTTTGTACAAGTGGTAATACGATATAAATAAATAAATTTAACACAGTTTAATCTAGCCTCAAACTAAGCACTAGACTTGTACTATGGGTAATAGACAACGGATATACTACATATTGTACGTTTTTTTGTAAATTCACACATTATGATAATACATATAAAATAAGTCCGAAACCGCGAGGCGCAGCCGGTTGATTACAACTCATCGAGATACTATGTTAAGGTTGTAATCAATGAGAACTGACATCATCAAGTTAACTAACAAACAATAGGGGAAATTCTTCACCATTAGCCTTAAAACCTATATCATTTGCTTTACTTGTCAATTCATTTTCATATATGTACATGATAATGATAAATATTATTACTGTTGTCAAGGAAAACTCTATCTTTTTTTGATTTTGTTGTAAGATTACTTGTAAATGTACCATCAACAACGAAAGTGGGTACACACCGTAAGGTCTAATTTCGCTTGCAAGTTAAATTTAGGTTAACTAAGTAAAGATACCTACGACTTTATTGTTAATTGTTCTATATCTACACACTGCACTTACGCATGGAGTTAAAATTTAGATACACAATAATTGTCACAGATTTGATATTTATAGATATACCTATATCAATGTGTGTATAATATGCTTATTCCACGCTCGGCGCTCGGTTCAAATGAATCTTTCGGCTAACTGTATACCCACGTTTGTTGTTGATAGTACCTAACCAAACTTGACAAAAAGTCGTTGGTAAAAAATATAGTAGCTTACGAAGTAAAGAAATTCGGACGGATGGGTGACGGATTTTCTTTCGTTCGTTCGTATAATTTCGAAGATTTCACTTTTTCCCGGAAAAATTGTTTTTGTTTAGGTACACAATCCGAAACTCTAACACTAGGTGAGGCACACCACTATACGAAGAGAAGAATAAGACAGTCTCGGCAAAGCAATCAACACTGTATGAATGGCTCTTTAGTTTACACGTTAGTTATACGATAGACAGTAAATTATTCCAAGTCTGTATATTGATCATTAGTAACTCGAGAGAAAGGAGCCCGATCGTTTTGCAAGTAACTCCAGGTATCTTAGTTATGTAATATCGATTTGTTCTATTAAACTACATACCTATAATATTATAGTATCGAGTCTGATGATTCTCTTCCTATAGCCAAAGCTAAGTAATCAAAGGCGCAGTAGGCTGACTCGCTAGTGTTCTTAAATACCAACTTCCGCGCCTGCTCTTTTTTTACCTAGCATGGGTTACCTCTGTTCGCTACTATCTTTTTAGTTAAGTACTTTTTTATTCTTTATTACCTCATATCTTATTCACAACTGAGCGAAGCGATGTTCCCGGTTGTATCCCTCTCGGGATCCCGGGACACGCTAAACCTCCAAATGAGTAGAATCATCGTATCGGCTGGAATTATCGTATCGTTATCGTGTCGAAAGAACCGCAGTAACCCTCCTGGGTCTCAGCTTAATTATACACTTTATCCATCATACGAAGGTAACAGTTAAAAGCTACCTATTTAAGTGATAATGATAAAAAATAGAACTTACGTCCAAAGATCTTCCAAAGTTCCAATAAATGCCAAAAAAACTAGGAAACTCCGTAATGGACCGTAGTACTAAATTACTTGAAGAAAAAAACAATAAATATGAACATGACATGTCCGGCGTTTTGTTTAAGATGTAATAGATAATTCATTAGTTAGTTACCTATCGATTTAATAACTAAATTAACACGTAAGATAACGATGTCGTAATCAGCTAAACACGTCGCTGGGTAATAATTGCTAACTAGAAGTTCTACTATACTTGTACTATTCTGTATTCTGTGATATTACTGCAGATTAAGTTGTGAGTCCCCGCGCTTGTAATATTTAAGCAACTCACTATGTTAATTTTTAGGGTTCTGTACCCAAAGGATAAAAACTGGACTCTTTTACTAAGACTGAAATGTCCGTCTTTCTGTCACCGGCTGTATCTCATGACTCATGATCCGATATACCTAGACGGTTGATTTTTTTACAGACGATGTATAGTGGCCGGCAGACTAGTAGAAAATTTTTGACATGGATGAGGAAAGTTCGCGAAGTACAATTTACATGCGATTGCGAAAAATCGACTCGCGCATCCACCATAATTTTCTAGAAGTTTGCCGGGAATAATATGTTTCGTTGCCCCTATAATAATAATAACGAATACTAAAAACAGAATAAAGTAAATATTTAAATGAGGTTCCTATGGATAGAGCCTGGTGACAGACAGATCGACGAACAGTGGAGTCTTGATGGTCCCGTTTTAACCTTTCTGTATGGAGCCGTAAAAAAAGAATATCACCCTAGCCTAGGTAGGTACCTACACAGATAGGTGACATATACATAGACAAATATTTTATCGCAGTTTGTTTCAATTTTTTCAGTCAAGTGCTTAAACGTATTACTAACCTGAGAAAGAGCGTCCATGGCCATCCTCTCGATGTCCACATTATAGAAGCTGAGCTGTGGCACGTGCCGTCGACGCGGCCTGATGTCATCGTAATAGGCCACCACATCATTGATAGACACAACGGGGCAGTCATCCACGGTACTGCAGCCACTAGAAACTCCGTCCACACCGCTGTCAGAATCCAACTCCCCCCCGAATCCTTCTTTGGAATCCCGCCGCTCTCCGTAGCTATTCTCCGAGCCCTCCTGGTACCCTGATTCGTTCATCTCATCGGGGGTCACGATTTCTGGTAACTTCGTGTAGTCGAAATCGTCCTCCATCTCGTATGACACTTCAGCCATTTTGATTTGACTTTTTTCGCGGGATTTTTCACTACATAATGTCACTGAGTCGCGGTTACTGGTAGCGCCTGGAACAAGAATATATTTGTTAGTTTACAGAATGTCAAAAATAACTTACTTAGTTTTATTAAGCTATTGCATAGCTTTTATCGCGGGCTTTGAGCTTTGAATGAAGAAAACCTAACACCCCCCACTCCGCCTACCATGTTGTCATGGTTACATGTAACCATGTGTCAGTGTGCTAAGTCTATATAGTTAGGTATAGATTACTAACTTTTAAAATTAAGTGGTTGGAGAAAAGCAATTATTTACGTAAATAGAATTTCAGGTAGGTAGTAGTAATGAAAATAATAAATAATTTAAACTTAAGCTAAAGCTAAAGTTACGAAAAAATACAAATAAATCGTTTACTCTTTCTTTATTATTACGAAAATTTGTTTTATGTTTTATTCACGCAACTTGGGTTTACTTAAAATTTTCTTCTAAAACAGTTATGTTATGATGATATTAAAAATATTAAACCGTTTCCATGTATTTGAAAGGAACATCAAAGTAAGTAAACAATAATCTACAAGCCGATTTGAACAATTAAAAATTTACACCTGTTTCAATAAAAATTTCAATATCATAGGTCAATGTTCTGAAAAACCATGTTCAGGTGCAATAGAAAATTCATGGCCAATCGCAAACCAATCAAAACCCACAATTATACCAGTTGGGTCATGAGGATGACCCAACTGTAATGTACTGGCATGCCATTATAGTCCTTGATTTAATTGATCAACACATTCTTTGTTGTACACACCAAAACCAAAAATTATAACAAAGATAAAAGGAAAACATAAACAACGTAAATCTAGGTGGGCCAACGGGTGGCCTTATCGTTTAAAGCAATATATTCCAAGCTGTTCCTTCTTATTGTCTTATTGTTGTTAAAGACAGCGTCATAGCTTATAATAACTAAGGCTGATCTTTAACGATTACCTATTTTACACTTGTATTTTAATTTTACGTTCTGAATAAACATTGTTGTATTTGTATTTTAGTAAAAGCCTAAATGGGATCTTTGGTTGTACATTGTACGTATATACTATGTACACATATAGAGGAACAAAAGTGGAACTTCATTTTTCCCTTCTGCAATGTAAGCTTGCTACATCCTCGACCTTATCCAAGGTTGCTTGTTTTTGGTAAGTATTGCACTTTTTTCCTCAACAGTGCTACTTTGAAATGACATAAGTATACCTATTTTAGACTCTTCTTCTGTTTTCGCGATGTTGTATTGAAATTAAAGACATTTTCGGTTTGAATCGCGTGGTTTTTATTACTTTTAGCATTGTTACAACGCTCAACGTTTCGAGACCTTTCCGGGTCTCTTCTTCAGGATAGACTAAGCTAAAACGCTAAAAGCTAAAAGTAATAAAAACCACGCGATTCAAACCGAAAATGTCTTTAATTTCTATACCTATTTGGTTTGAAATCCCGTTGTTACATAAAATTTCTAGTGAAAACATATTATAATAACATCACGACACGATGACATTCATATTTTTTCACGACAGAACAAGCACCTGTGGCGCAAATGGTAAGCGCGCGCCCGGACTGTCGAGGTTGCAGGTTCAAGTCAAGTCCGGTGTAATTTTTGAAAAACATTTCTTCAAATAATCGAAAACATATTAGTTTAAAAATATTATAACCTAGACGCAGTTTTTCATAGGTCTTATTACTTAGTCTTATTAAAACTAAAACTTCAATCAAAATAGATCTAGATATTTCAGCCACTTAGCAATAATAAACACTACATTAATCAAATTATGTTTTTGTTATTTTATAAATCATACGATCGCACAAAACGCAAACAAAACGTGACAGGTTGTTCACCGAGTGGCTCAGAAAACATCGATGTCGGTCAATTGCTTTATACACGTGGTAAAAACTTCCACTCATCATTTTACACCCGCATATTTATTTGAAAATAACTGTCTAATTAAGTTGTTACTTGCTTTCAAAATGTTTGTGTAGTCATTTAGGTACACAAAGAAGAAAAAAATATTTGTTAGTTTGTTTGTAACGAATAGGCTCTTCGAAAAAAATGTGTTCCGATATATAGGCAGTGCAGCCGCTATGGTAGTCGGATCGGAACTCGTTCTTCTGCTATCTTACTATTTTCTTTATTCATGTCAGACCATTTAGTCACTAAGTACATTCTGTTGAGATAGTTCGGATATCAAATGTTTCTATAAAACATATTTTTAAAAAACCCTGTAATTGAACATTTCAGAAAAATATTTGTCTTCTCTTCATCAAAACATAAGTACCTCAAACAGTTGGTATATATTATATAACAAGAAATCTGATTATCTATACCGAGCAAGAAACATCCCAAACTCTAATATTTGGTACAAAGAAGTGACGTAGCGAGGCCACGCGGAGGTCACAATGTCGCCGCCCAAAGAGAGCGAAAGTCAAACCTTTATTTCGGAGGAAATCAAAAGTTGTACCAGTTATAAGATGCTCACACCGCCCGACTAACAACTTTAGTCGGCCGATGTTTATTTATAAATAATAAATAAAATAATAATAATAATAAACTAGGCTAGTACTATGAGTAGTTACTAGCCAACGATGTTTATTTATAGAAAAATCAAATTCCTGACTGATTGACTGACTGAACGAACCTTAAATCAATGCACAGTCGAAACCGCTGGTCCTTGTAGTGTGTATGTATCCACTAAGAAAGTGTTTTTAGAAAATCTTGCCGTTCAGGACTTACGCGGGTGAAACCGCGGGACACTGATATACACTGAGGTACATATTAATAAGATTTTTTTGTGTAAATGCATATATCAATACATAGAGGCATAAAGAACCAGAAAGAAACATTTACAGTCAGCATACCTACTTGTTCCCGGTGGGAATCGAACCCATTACCATTCGAGACACAGCCGGGTGTTTACCCGACGCGCCATAGAGGTCGAAACTCTATTACACAATCCTACAGACAATAATTACCTTTTACTTTTACAGCTTTTATATGCTTTTATATCATATCTCTCTGTGTTGCGTATGCCATCGCCGCGCCGTTTATTTATCCATACTTATGACAAAATAGGTTACATCCCTAATTGTTTATTGATGGAGCCGACAGAAAATATGTAGTCTGTAAAACCTTTTAAGGGTTTTCGGATCGCAATTGTATTTTACAAATGGCAGGGTAATGACTTTTACAAGGTAAAATATACCTAAAAAGGCTTTATTGTTTCTCCGAAGACAGTGCTAAAGTGAGATGACAAAACAAATGAAGTAAGCAGTTAATTGTAAGTGGTAACTGTAATTGTAAGTTAATTGTAATTGTAGCGTTAACCTTTTGCGCCAGGCTGGGTTAAAATGTAACTATCAGTGATTGGTAACATGATGTTATTGGTATCCAAGTTACGCGGCTTATACTCAATTTTCAAGTACCTATAAAGTTAATGTAGAACTTATTATATCTATGTATAAAAAACATTAAAAAATTACAGATAAATTTATAAATTATAGCGGCGACAGAAATATATCTGTGAAAATTTCAACTGTCTAGTCATCACGGCTCATGAGATACAGCCTGGTAACAGACAGACAGACATAGAGGTGTCTTAGTAAAACGGTCTCGTTTTTTACGTTCTAACATAACCCTATCGTCTCCTCTATATAATAGAGGCTTTAGGTACCCCACGCACTAGGCAGCCAGGCTGCGGCAGCGAGTAAAACATATGACGTTGTGGGAGCCCGCGCACTAGGCAGCCACGAAATCCCAGCTAAATTTTGGCTGCCGCAGCCAGGCTGCCTAGTACGCGGGGTACCTTTTAGGCCGACGACCTGACAATTCTAACACTAGGTGAGCCACACCACTAGGTTCACGAAAATAAGACGACAGAAAGTTTAGTATTCTTATTTTCATCGTAAATTTTTAAGTAAAGTAAATCTCCACAAGATTTATTCCACATTCCGCGAACATATTTCGATCAAACTCGGAACATTTCTCCGCACGTAACATAATAAACTGAGACACTCAAACTTTTTCAATAAACAAACCTGTGTCGAGTTTAGTTACGTAACATGTTTATTTTACCATTTTTACCGATTGTGACAAACATGGATAGATCAGTCGGGTTCAAAATTGGTTCCCCACTACAAGGTTATAGTTATTTATTTAGTACACAAGAGAAATACATTACAAAACAGATACCTATTAAACAATTGCATTACTAAGGTGATGAGAGTTTAAGAGTTTGATTTTTATTTTTTAAAGTGTGTCACTTGGATGCCTAGTTTTATTGAAAAAATGCTTTCCATCAGTCGCAAGAGTGCAATCCTTAATTTTATCGTGGCCGGACAGGCACCTGTGGCGTAATTGGTTAGCACAATAAAACGGTTTAAGTACCGTCGCATGCAAAATTTTGCAAAGCCTTTAAGAGTTTTCTCCCGACAGGCCTTAATAGAAAGGAAAAGTGAAGTGTACAAAGTGAAGAAGAGAAAAGAAAGTAAAATATTTGAATACTGTTATTGCGACGTATCTGTACATTTTTCTCCGATATTCCCCTTCCGAATTGAGAAATGTAAAATTTTGCACTTTAAGTTTGAAGAGAGTCTGTGGTCCCAGTCTTGGATGTCTGGATAAAATAGATACTATAGAGCTCTCACTACCCAAATGTATGGGACAGATGTAATTATGTAATTAGGTACCTTATGAGTATATACCGTTTTGTAGTCAACAAGCAACCCTTATAGTTTCTTCATATCTATTTTTCCGTCAGTCTGTCTGTCTCAGAGACGCTTGTTTTTACAAACTTTTTTTTGTGCAGTTGTTTTTGAACCACTTTTGAACCCCGACTGTACATTTCTGTTTAATCGTCAGTTTTAATCGAGCATAGGCTCAGTTTTATCGGCTTCAATGTGATCATAGTTACTAACCTACTTTTATTGAATTGTCATTTTTAAATTCGCTAGTTTTTCTCTGTTATTTTAATCAACTGTTCTCTTTCGTTATTTTTGTTAGAAATGCGGCTCTCTTGTCGATTATGATAATATTCCAATATATATTTTTGTGAAATTCTACCATTTTCATGTCAAATATTATCAAGTACCGTGACGTGAATGAACGTCCAAAAAAAAAGAAATAAATATTTATTAAACTCATTTTTTCGGTTTTATTGCGTTGCTTTTTACATTTAAATCATTTTTCAACGTCCGACGTAAGAGGTCAGTAAAGTCCTAGAAACGAAAAAATGAGTTAAGTAGGTAAATCAACATTGCGAAAAATGAAAACAATGATACAACCTCGATAAGAAAGTCAAAATATAAAATAATCAATAGCGGTCAGATCCCAAATTATACTCCACCATATCTAGTAACGCAAATATATCTTATTTCTTTGAAAGTCGGTTACACAACCCTTAACAGCAAATCACCCTGAACTATACCGATGTCACAGGCAACATAAACTCACCCCAATCATCATCAAATTGCTCCATTCCCACAAGCAAGACCTACCCCGTCCTCGTCCCTAGTGGCCGATTTTTTAAACCTTCGCCCCGCGTTCATCAATCGACTTTGACTGATTATTCGTTCGACATTGGATGTTCTATATTTTTAAATCGCTCGACTGTTAGAACTGAATTATATTGTAAGCCAGTGGCTTGGAATTGGAATATTTGAACATAATACTGACCCAAATAAGAAAAGTATCTCACCATAATATCGTTAGATAACAATTTTGAAAAAAACATGACATTGCGAGTAATATGCTGTTTGCCACGCATATTCGCCATACCCAAGATCGCATCTGTTTAAGGCTGAACAGCCGATTGCAGATTTAAAAGGAAAAAAAGGTAATAATTATACAGACCACAAACAGAAACAAATAATTAAGCACAAATACTTGTTCCTAGCAGGAATCGACCCAGCAACCTTCTGCGTTGCAGCAGGGTATTCGCCCAAACGCCACAGAGGTTGTCATATTTCCCTAATATTTCTATATTACATAATTATTATTATTAACCGACCTCAACATGAATATATAGGTCACTTGTTCGAGATTGTTATGCCGGCATCGAAGGCTCGATTGTCGAATCGCTCGTATATCATAGCCAGGGTAGAATCCCACAGAAACGAGCGATTCGACAATCGAGCACCCGAAGCCGATACAACATTCTCGAACGTCAGTTCAACAAGTGACCCAGATTTCCATGTCAAGGTCGGCTCTGTTACCAGGACCCCTGACTCTAACAAGTGGGCGACAGAGCGCCATCGCGCCACCCAGCTGCTGTTTTACATTGATAGTGAAAACTGTTCTTGAGACACGACACGGATCTGTTTTTTATGTGAAGACGAATCTACCGATTTTCATAATAGTCTACCAAAGGTATGTTTTTAATGTTTTTGATTGTGTGTGTTCCTATGCTTTTGGTTTTTGTCAGAGTTTTTAGATTTTAACTCTAAATTTCGCTTTTAAAATTAAAAATAAGAATATAATATTATTAAGTAAGTATGGAGTAATTGGAGATCAAAATTTATAATGTAAGACGCGTGCAGCTGCATAGAAATCGAAGGTGGCTAGACATGTATAAGTTCCTAAAAGATTGACAATTAAACTGACAAGATCACGAGCAGTGGAAGAAAGTTAAGAGGCCTTTGTCCTGCAGTGGGACATTACTGGCTTAAACACGCAGGCTGGCAGGTATAAGTTAAAGTATTTGCGAGTACAACCTCATAAGTCCCTATCAGTGATCACTGATCGATCAGTTGATTAGCTGATCGTAGTTGATTAGCTTAACATAGACTATAGAGGCTCTCCCACATTGCGCCGCTTTTATCGCAGCAGTGTGTTACTTCATAACCGTATCCTAATACAAAATGTAGTAAAAAGATATAGCAATAACGCATACCTACGAGAGTATATGCGATAATATAACGCAAAAATGAAGGCACAGTTCCTAACGAATTTTGACATATTGCTTTACTTTTTAAACATTCCCAAGCCACGTAATTCATGGAATGCAACTGGTGGTAATGAAAATCACGTGGTGAATGAACGGCCATATGAATCAAGTAGGAAAGTTGGCAGAACGCCAGCTGGGTGACCTTCGATGTAGTTTGAGGAGTCGAATCAAGTTCAAGGGTTGCAGCTAATGACCGTTGGTTTATGATAAATTGTTGGTTAGTGATTGTATTGCGGAAACGGCTAGTTAGGTGGGGAACAAATGTCTTGAGATGGCGTGTCCGCACGGCCGCGGGAGATTGAGAAAAACCAAGAAGTGCTGGTTTGACGTCGTAAGGTATGGCTTCACTAAACGGGACGTCGAAAATCGTGCGAAGTAGACAACGAAAGAGCAGGTAATCGCACTGCTTTTACGTCTCTACTTCACAGGAAACATCGGTCTGATGATGAGGTTATTACAACTAGAGGTGCAGTTACAGCTGCATAAGAGGAACAAAAAAAGCCTATGTCGCACAAGTTACCCGGCAATCTACGTGCCGTTACAACCGGCACATGAGAACCACAAAACGCCGCCACAAATGCCACCACATGACGCCACACGCTACCAACTAAGTAGTTAGCTTCAAGTGGCCACGTTTTGAGGTGTCCTTCGTGTAAGCCAACATCTTATATGGAACCAATGTGAAAAAAGACGAATATGCGTTTTAAAAGGAAACCAGAGGAAAAAAAGACCATGATTTGCCAACATAACATTAATTTAACATAGTGTTAAGTTGAAACTTAGTGGCCCCGCCCTGTTGTGAAACATTTATCTCCGATATCAGGCAACTCGTATGACTGACTATATTATCGACTAGGTATATCACTTTAAACTAGTTCCTGCAGTAGTGAGGGTCTATCTTATTCTTCTTCTCATTTGAGCAATGTTGCCGGTTGCATCTCAAGGTCCGCTAAAACCCCAAACTTATTGGGGTAGCCTAATACTTCTCTTTCACGGCTTTAAATGATGTCTGCACAACACTTTGGACCATCACCCCTTAATTACCTACCTTAATTAAAAATAGGTAAAGTTTAGATATATGGTTGTTGGATGGAGGTAATCTCTGGAACTGTTGGACAGATTTCGATTTCACGTGGGCCACGTTTTATCCCGGGATCATCAGGGTCCGTATTACACTAAACCACAATTGAATCTCAGTGGTGTCTCAGTGGAATGGCAATAGTAGTGTCATGATATATGACCCATGCAGGATGAATACGTACAAAATGCGTTATTGAATATTAGACTCTTAGTTCTTACAATAAAACTTATATTCCTTTGATATGAAAAACATCTAGAAAATCCGTGCCGAGTGAGAGTTACTAACCAGAGGTGTTTGTTTCGGTCGCACTATTGCCATAACGTCATTACATTTTTGATGGTAGGATTTTCCCACTCACAATGTACATCCTTCCACACCTACAAATACACACACGTCTACACTCGCGAGTTTTTCATCTCAGTCATTCCTGAAGAAGGGACCTATAAAGGTCTCAAAACGTTGAGCGTTGAATCAATGCTAAAAGTAATAAACACCACGCGAATAAAACCGAAAACTATCTTTAATTCCATTATATTTTCTAAGTTCGGTGCACTCTATCGTGTATGGTTATTATATCGATGGTGGTTTCCAAGGTTACCTATCCTGTCATATGAGTTTTGACAACTATTGAGAAGCCATTGAAACACGATTGTGGATAATACCGGCCCAGGACTTGCACCACCGAGTATCTAATCCTACAGAGCTCCAGCTTCATACAAGCCCGCCGCGAAGGTACATGCGCAGCTATGTGTGCGTGACTTCTATCACCGACAATGTGCCGAAGCGTTCACGTACGTGTGTTGAGAGGCTCTTCGGGCGGCCTCGGCAAAACCGAGCGGCTAAGCGGTGAGAAGTGACGCACGTACATAGAATGTAGTGGAGTAACTACGCCGTGAGCTTGTATGAAGCTGTCACTCTGCAGGATTAGATACTCGGTGCTTGCATAATAAAACCGTGGTGTGCAGCTAGTTCATTACAAATGTAGTAAATAGGTAAATTGGGTAGGTATTATAGTGTACCAAGCACGTGCCTATTCGTCACACATCACGGTCCGTAAACACTAGCTATATTTTTAATCAACAATATTGTCATGCGCACGATAACACTACTATGTGGGTTAGTACTAAGTACCTATATGTACTTTTCGACTGAAAAAAAATATGTAACTTTCCTATAGAAAAACCTGAAGTATTATGGATGTGTCTGCACATGCGTATGTTTTTGCCGTAGCTACATGGCTTAAACATATTGCTTTTGTCTTTAATGTTCGTCCGTGTATTTTCCACTACAGTTTTACTTTTTCCCGCAACTGCGGACGAAGTAGAAATTCTTTGATGTAAAAACCATCGAAGCCTACTATAATTCCCAAGTGAATAAGAAGTTATTATTTGCAAAAACACCTACACGCATTTCTTTCATTTAAAGTTCTATGGATTCGAAGCTAGTGGTCCGACCCGTAAAATAATTATAGTTCGGTCATACCACAGTGTCATACCTAGCAAAAACTTTGTTTTAAAAATTCGTTCGTTCGTAAAAAGCTAGTAGGCCCCTAGATATGTAGCCGGATTCTGTAACTCGGTTTATCTTGAAATTATTATTTTTTCAGTTTTAATCGCTTTGCTTTAATTATTTACTAGACGCTCGACGTTTCGAGATCTTTCCAGACCTCTTGTTCTTCTTGTTGGTAACTAAGTTAGAGAATACGACTTCTGTTCAGCTATTTTTATCATTAGAAAATATTCGTATCAAGCTCGCTAATAGCTAGTAACCATTAGTTACTTTGGCTTTTCAACAGTGGGTATCTATTGGTATTACACTTTTTAAACTTCCAAGGTTTCAGTTAATTATTGTTACCTTCAGGTATATAAGCCACCGCTATTGATATTTAGTTTATCCGCTGTCTAATGCCTATAGTACAAGCCTAGTGCTTCATTTGCGGCTAGATTGCGCTGTGTCACGTCGTACAATATTTATTTATTTTATCCCTGTTTTTATCAGCTGTCGTGAAGTCAAATTAGAAGCCTTAGAAGTTTGTATATGGCCTTAGCCAAATTTTTGATTCAAATATCTACAAAGCGATCTAGGCTTGTAGTTTAAACTCTAACGCTAGGCGAGCCACGCGACTACATAAAAAATAACATCGATTAGTAGATAATTTTAGATTCAAATATCTACAAAGCGATCTAAGCTTGTAGTTTAAATTTATTTATTTACTAGCTGACCCGGCAAACGTTGTTTTGCCTTATAAATTATATATATAGTAGCCGATTCTCAGACCTACTAAATACGCATAAAATTTGGTAATAATCGGTCGCGCCGTTTCGGAGGAGTACGGTAACTAACATTGTGAAATTGAAATTGTATATATTAGATTTATTCGTATGGCATATATTACAGTAATAGGTATACTAATAACTAGAATCAAATTATAAACTAGAGACTACTTATGTAGTTTAAATAATATTATTGGTATAACCTAGGTACTGACTCGTGTACCTACCTAACCTAGTTTATTCAGGTTAGGTTCAATCGAGTCGCCGGTACTTGACAGTCTTCTTCAGTGACGTTCGCAGGCTTTGTTGAACCAATTGTAATTATACTTAGGTACAATACCTATTGCTTACTACCTACCTACTCATTTGTGTTATAATAACGTAGGAGTCACGTGGAGAAACCTAATTAAACTAAAATGTAATTAATATTTTTTCCTTATAAATTAAAATATGTACTCCTTAACTGTTGACTGTACAAATCACCAAAATTTATACCTACCTATAATAAATATTTATCGGGGGGAATCGGCACAGAGGGAAACGACATTGGGGGGACACACAACGAACCCGAAACTATTAGGCTATCCTTGGCAAGAGAATGAACCCCCTGATGAGAGACCATAACCTATCTATTCTCTCTCTTATTATCGTAAACTCAAAAACTACTCGACCGATTTCAAAAATTATTTCAACATTAGAAAGCTACATTCACCCTGAGTAACATAGGCTACTTTTGATCCCGATATTCCCACGGGATCGGGACTTACGCGGGTGAAGCCGCGGGACGCAGCTAGTATAGTATATAGATAGAGTTCAGTGACCTATACCTACATGTAAAACACACACATACATAGCTTTACTGTCTTTTCCATCCAAAGGTTACCTGAAAGAGATCGCCTTTAGCGATAAGGTCGCCTATTTGTAGGACACCGTTTTTACTTTTAAGCTTTCCGTGTATCTGTCTTACTTTGATGTACCTACTTATACTGATTATTGTATTTGTTTTGTTGTGCAAATAAAGTGTTAATCTATCTATCTATCTACATACTCCCGAAAAACATAACCCTCTTTCGGCAAAAAGAAAAGGGTAAAGGGACACACCTGCACAATTTCAAAGCTCTAGGACCAGCGGTTTAGGTTGTGCATTGAAATAGTCAGTAAAAGAAAATGGCAGTAGGTAGGTAGGTAGGTACTTTAAATGTTATACATTATTATGTACATTGTACAGACAGACTCGAGACTAGACATTAATCAAATCCCTTAGTGATTTCATTAGATCAAGGCCAATAATACACTCATAGAATATTTCTATTTCTCAAAATGTTTGGCATTAATTATAAAAAAAAACAATTGCTAAAAGTGTTTAATACCGGATGAGTTGTCCTAAATGAGTTTCAATTGCAATCTAACGTCACGAAAGCAAAAGAAATATCTATTCTCAGTTTCCATTAAACCGCAACCAGACATCGCGAGGCAAGCGTTGCGAATGGTTCCCCTCGCTCGCATGCCTCGTGCTGTGTACAGTGAGCATTCGCGTCATACGAGCTTTGCGAAAGCCGCCTCAGTGCGAACCGTGCGCTCTGTGTTTTTCTATTGTTCTACTGACGAACCCTGTGCGTGGTAGTTTACGTGCTCAGCTTAAGCATGTGTCGTGTGTCGTAAATGTAATCACACATGCCTCAGGTTGAAGCATGCGTGACGAACCATTCGCAACGCTTGCCTCGCGATGTCTGGTTGCGGCTTATATCCCTGCGACATATTATTATCATAGCCACCTACAGTTGCAGTATAATAAACAATTATAAAATAACTACAACACATAATCAGAACCTAGTCAGTAGTCATCAATTAAGTTAATATCGTATAATTGTAAAAACTTCTTCTCATGCTGAATTGAAGGATCGATTAGAAACTAGCAGCGTTACACTGTCTCACCTGCGTACAGTGGCCGGCAGATTAGTTGAAAAAAATGGCGTATGCGCAGAAATTGATTTTGTAAAATGTACCTACTGCGCGAACTTTCCCCGTTCACGTCAAAACTTTTCAACTTATTTGCCGGGACCTGTACCTAAGTCAGCGGCAACAGCACAGCTTTTACGCCGGCTTTCCACTCCGAGCGGAGCGGAGTTAAAAATGTGTCAGTTTAACATCCAACAATAGTTTCCATAGCGCGAAAGAGTTGAATGACTATGAAAACCCTAATTTATACTTTTGTAATAGCTGTTGGATTTCCTAAAAAAAAAAAAAAATAAAAAAAAAAAAATAACAATCGTTCAATTCAATTCAATTCAACTCAATTCAATTCAATTCATTTATTGTCTGTAAGTCCAGGATTACAATATTTAGTTCTTAACATAATAATAAGTACGCTAGACCTCACCTTAATTTGGTATACAAACATAAAATTTAGTCCCTAGGTTAATTAATTAAATCGTTGCATGTTGTACTTACGATGTTCGAACAAAATCCGAACAAGTTGGGATTTTACGCGTTCATACGAAAACTGGATAGAAAATAATGTAGAAAATTCTCCTACGGTTAAACGAATGGAAAAAATTGTTACCATTCGTTTAAAGCGTCTATCTGTCTGTCCGCAGAGATTTACAGGAACCAAGCACGCAATATAAATTTATTTTATAACTATCTTTGCTGATAACCAGCCACGTATTCTATTATTAAAACGTTTCAACAATGCTTTAGAATCGTTAGATTTTATAACATTGTTGATATTTATGCAAAAAAAACCCTACAGGTGATGTAGATAGTGGGGATTATGACAATTACCTTATTTTTATTGGGAGAATCCCCACCAACACAGATGAACAATGATAGTGGGGAAAACGCCATTTGTATTGGAAATTGTTGTAATCCCAACTGGTGAAACCTTTTAGTGGAGATTATAATAACAATAAATCTAAATCACTTCACTTTAAAATCTTTACTGTAATTTTTCAGTAAGTTGCTAAGTTTTTGGGTGTTTTCTAGTAGCGACATAAAAATTAGTTGGTAGATCATTATGATACAAGTTTGTAATGTTAGATTGCCGTTAAGGCATTAGGTACATATTTAAATCCGAGCCGAAAGCGAGGGTTTAAGCCGAGGTCGGTAATTATTAATACGTACGCAATACGCATATCAAAAGACATACCCACAATCATGTAGAAAAATAAATAAGAAAATCAGTTTCAGTTACATAATATTTTTGTAAAAAAAAGTTAATTTAGAGAAACAATTTATATAAATGCGCAGTTAGTGTTTTAACAAAAGGGTATTACTACGTCGCACGCTAATGTACAATTATTTATTTATTAGCTGCGTCCCGCGGTCTCACTCGCGTAATGTCCGATCTCGTGAGAATTTAGAAAAATCCAACATTATAAAAATAACACATTTTCCAAATTTCCGGTGTCTACTATCAGCGGTTTAGGCTGTTTGGCTTTATTTCTGACCGGCTGATCAGGTCATCATCATCATCATCATTTATGCTTGAAAATAAATATTTGTTTCTGGTCTAGGTGTTTTCTATGTATCATGTGTATGTATTTACAAAAAGAAAAGTAAAATGGGCAGTAGGTATATCCGTTGTCCAGTACCCATAGTACAAGCCTAGTGCTTAGTTTGGGGCTGGATTGCGCTGTGTGTAACGTTGTGCAATATTTTTTTTATTTTTTATTGGTACGAAGTTCCTTATCGCGCGTTGCGAAAGGGGGCTAGACGGAAAAAATTAGGACCAAAAGTTGTAACGACAGTTTTTTTTTGCTTTGTACTTCGTTCCATCCGTTGTCTCTTGAGTTTTTATTTATTATATGGATTTATTTTAAGCCTGAACAGTCCCAACTCCCTCTGCACGACAAAAGCCTACCTTCCTTGTGTAACGTTTTTAAAATGTTTTTTACGTTTTAAAGTCACAATTTGGTTACAAGCGCCAATAAACACCAAAGTCCGGTGCAATTAGACCCACTTTCTGAGCAAGTGTGTTGAAAAATAATGATAGGTAAGTAAATAGGTATTTAAAACACGATCACGACCCGTGTCCAATAATTTAAATGATAAATATTATTGCAGTTCAAAATAACATTCTAAGTAAGTACCTACCAACCTACCTGTATTAAAAACCTATCTATATATCTATACTTCAATACTTAATATTATAAAGAGGTAACGTTGGTAACATTTCTGTATGTATGTATGTATTTTCCGGGTAATCTCCAAAACCATTGAACTGATTCCAGAAATTCTTTCACCAATAGAAAGATATATTATCTAGGAGTAACATAGGCTACTTTTGATCCCGATATTCCCACGGGTCGGGACTAACGCGGGTGAAACCGCGGGAATTTGCGTGTAATATATAAAATTCAATGTCCCGACTGACCTAATATCAACGCAGAGCCCAAATCTGATCCTAAAGACGTGACATTTAGAGAGTGGGTTAGGTATTCTTTGCGGTGTGAAAAGGAAGAAAGGGTTTTTGGAAAATCCCAAGGGCTCGAAATTTACGTGGGTGAAACCGCGGGACACTGCTAGTAAAGGCATAAATAACAAAATTGACATTTCCAATATAACTTATTAATACAATAATAATTAAATCAATAACAACGCATTGACACTAAAATCCAAATGTGTGGTAATAATTCAAGCTAGGTAAGGCAAGGAAAGCAACCTCTATAAATGGCCACGATACGAACTACCTAAACAAAAAACATACCGAGCACATTATCAACTCTATACCTATGATATTATAAAGAATATTTTAGATTGACATATAAAATTCGAGCATACCTAGCCAGAGTGAATACCAGTCAGCCTTGATACACTCACTTTTGTGTACCCATTCCTATATTACCTACATTTATTGTAAATGTTGATTTGTAGAAGTAATAAAATTATTTAACCTACATTAGACTTTATTAATAGAAGTACAAAGTTGGAAATGCGTCCAAAAAAATGTTGCGCTAAGTTTGTTGATCGATTAGTTAGGATTATAGAAATAAAAGTGTGTTAGATAATTTAGTTTTTAAATAATAAACGTTGTCTAGTACCCATAGTACAAATCTAGTCTACCTACCTAAATAGGTACAAAAGAAAAAATAAATAGTAGGTACCTATTATATCCGTGGTCTAACACAAGCATAAGTAGCTTAACATGGGGTTAGATGGCACTGTGTGTTGTTCACAGATCTCACGTAAATAGGGAATTTTCAACAGATATGGTTTTGGAAGCTAACTTAGGTGACAGAAACAGTCGACCATCTGATAAGGTTGCGACTTAATAAAGTGTCTATTATTTTCTTTGAATTACAAACCAAAGACGCCAGTTACAACGAAGATAATACGATGAAAACACTAGGACTTATTTAATAATGTAAGTACCATTAATTGTTATAATTTATGAAAGGTAAGCGATGCATGCGAAGGACGCAGGCCACACTGCTGCCGAGCTCAAGTGGCACTGAGCTGGTCAGTGGCCACATTTGCCGCATGTCCGATGAAACGTAGGCAAGAGCACGTCGGACTGGGCCCCGGACAGCAGGCGACCCAGCTAGCGTAAGATAGGGACCGGTGGAAAGAATGAAGGGAGACCTGCAGTAGGACGGCACAGCTTAGGCTTAAAATAAAGATTAGATGGGATAGAGATTTGTTTAAATTCCGATTAAGAATTTTTCAATTGCAATAATTATTTCTAAGTATTTGTCTAGAGTTTAATACAACTGTAGTTAATTATTACATAACACCAACCAGCCCGTAAAGTCGTAGCTACAAATATATAAAACTGCTTCGAATTTGTTATGAAAATTCCCCGTTGTTCGGTGTAAATAATTTAGTGAGGCTCAGGCCGACTTGTAGATCTATCGTCGGGCTAACTAATCCCGGACTAACTAGTCCAGATTTACGAACTTAATGTCGATGCGTCAAAAATTATTATCCGCGAAAAGTTTCTTATTATTTTTTTAATATGGTACTAAGTACTGATAAATCACGTACTTGATGGACGATCTAGACTAGTGGTCCCCTACTTTAATTCTACGAACGATAAAACGAAACGATAATTCCAGAAGAAAATCTGTGATCTATTCGTCCGATTTTTTTTTTCGGACGGATGACTTATTGTCTATCTTTCGTTCGTTTGTAGAATTAAAGTACCCCTCCTGAGCTAGTTAGTCTGCTATAGCTGCGCTTGTCAGCCTTAGGTACTTATTATATTCCAATAGGTTATTTAGAACTGGTAAAGTTGAAATTATAGTTAATTATACGACAGTGTACCTAGTTGCATAGATAAACCGAGGTGCGGGCGACTTGCAAGCATACATTATTCTCTACCCAACACGTAGTTACCAACTTTGTGGTCTTTTGAACTGAGAAATATAATCGCTACAAAATGGCAGTCTGGATGCAGCTACTAAATTTTCCTGAAAATTCGTCCGCGTAGATATTGAGTCCGCATTTCCATTAATTAAAGAAGTTACAGATAATCTATACTTCTATACTAATATTATAAAAAGGTAACGTTGGTAACATGTATGTATATTGGGGGTAATCTCCGAAACTACTGGACCGATTTCAAAAATTCTTTCACCATTAGAAAGCTACATTCACCCTGAGTAACATAGGTTTCTTTTGATCCCAATATTCCCACGGGATCGGGGCTTACGCGGGTGGAACCGCGGGAATCTGCTAGTATATAATATGTTTTTATATGAAATTAAGAAAGATACCTCGTTGTATGAACTCTAAACCATTCTGACTGACTTCTGTTCGCAGAATGATTAGTTATGGTATTCCGATATTCTCATAACATGCCGTACCGTAGCTGTCATATTTCTTCAATTTATATAGTACTAGCTGCGCCCCGTAGTAGTAGTAGGGTAGGGTAGTAGTATGGTAGGGTAGGATAATAGTAATAGTAGGGTAGGATAATAGTAGTAGTAGGGTAGGATAATAGTAGTAGTAGGGTAGGATAATAGTAGTAGGGTAGGGTAGTAGTAGGGTAGCGTAGGATATTAGTAGTAGTAGGGTAGGATAATAGTAGTAGTAGGGTAGGATAATAGTAGTGGTAGGGTAGGATAATAGTAGTAGTAGGGTAGGGTAGTAGTAGCGTAGGGTAGGATAATAGTAGTAGTAGGGTAGGATAATAGTAGTGGTAGGGTAGGATAATAGTAGTAGTAGGGTAGGGTAGTAGTAGGGTAGGGTAGGATAATAGTAGTAGTAGGGTAGGATAATAGTAGTGGTAGGGTAGGATAATAGTAGTAGTAGGGTAGGATAATAGTAGTAGGGTAGGGTAGTAGTAGGGTAGCGTAGGATATTAGTAGTAGTAGGGTAGGATAATAGTAGTAGTAGGGTAGGATAATAGTAGTAGTAGGGTAGGATAATAGTAGTGGTAGGGTAGGATAATAGTAGTAGTAGGGTAGGGTAATAGTAGTGGTAGGGTAGGATATTAGTAGTAGTAGGGTAGGATAATAGTAGTAGTAGGGTAGGATAATAGTAGTAGTAGGGTAGGGTAGTAGTAGGGTAGGAGTGGTGTAGGGTTATAGGTTTATTATATATACCTACCTAACGAGCAGAACAACGTCTGTCGGGTCGGCTAGTTACGTAAATAGAATCTAGTTTTATTTTTTAATTAAAGTTTTGCAATGAAAGTTAGAAAGTTACAAGAAATGAGGAAAAAATCCTGCAACTTTATCGACGCCTGACAATTGACGGATAAGTTCTAAACTCAATTCGACTCGTAATAGGTACCTACCTACGCTGTAAATAAGTTTTTAAAATACCTAAGCAGAGTGTTGTGAAACTTGTTTTTCTCTAAGCAAATATTATTTTTAAAAAAATAATATAAATGCTCAAATACAAAATGTTAAGTAAATACAGGTGTTTCTCGGTTAAACGGTATGGAACGAAAGTATGTGAAAATTGCATTGTCTCTTGTATAAGTAGTGAAAGATTTATGAATTATTCGTCACTGCTTAGTTACTGCTTAGTTATTGCTTAGTTATTATTTGTACCAGAATGCACATGCACAATTAGTTAGACACGTTTCCTAACTCCCCACTTTGGACATTGTAAAGATATTTTTTTATTCGCCATCAATACTAACTGAGAATTAAACAATTATTGACCCCTTATTTTATAAAATACTAGCTGACCCGACAGACGTTGTCCTGTCGTTTAGTATAAAAAAATAAAATTCATCAAAATCGGTTTAGCATTTTTTCTTTCATAAGAACCTTCTCCTGACAATAGCAAACACAACAAAAAAAGAATTATCGAAATCGGTCCAGCCGTTCACGCGTGATGTCGTGACAACGGAACGGGTTTCATTTTTATATATATAGATAGATAACTAAGTTTACGTAACATTTGTAGCTGTCTGATAGCTCTGAAACTTCATGTCACAGTAAGAGACAAATGCTACATAGCCGTGTAGCCCCGGCATAGAATAGGGTTACCCAATCTCATCCCGTGGGTGTCGTAAAAGGCGACTAAGGGATCTGAGGGAGATTAGCCAACCTTAAATTCTTTCCGCGCGGTGGCGGATAAACTGCTTGATCCCTAAGAGGGCTGGTGTCAGGCAGGCGGCCGGCCGTAAAAACATTGCTAAATCTAATTGCAGAAGGTATGGTCAAAGATGACTTACCGACTGCGCCGACTAGGGTTGCCAACCGTACTATAATATATAGTATTGTACTATAATTCAGCTCAGCGTACTATATATTTTTGAAAGCACATATAGTACGCAAAAATACTATATTTCTGGCATAATTTGTAAAAAGTTGTTTCTTTTATAAATTCCCCCTCCCTGCATTTACAGAGGATCGTTTTCTACGAGTATGTAGAGGGAAAAAAAGAAAAGCCATAAAAAAGGTGCTCATAATTTAAAGATTGAATGTCGGGAACATTTTTTTTTATATTCAAGAAAGAAAGAGTATTTGAAAGTGTGAAAAAAAGGTTAAGTGCAAAAAAATACGTTTTTTTTCGAAATATTCTACAAAACTACGCTCTAATTTTTGTACTATATATTTTTTTGGGTCGTACTATATTTTTTAGCCACAAATACTATTTTCTTCGAAAAAACTGTTGGCAACCCTAGCGCCGACCCCAAATAAAAAAAAACAATTTGGGGTTTAGCGGACCCCGGGCTCCCGAGAGGGATGCAACCGGGAACATCGCTCGGATGAGAAGGAGAAGTAAGAGACAAATGCTACATAAAGTAAGTCATCGTTTACAAATATAAATTTATTTCCATTTTCTAGCCCTACAATATAAATTATTAATATTAAAAAGTTATCTGACGAAGTTATCTGCGAACAGACATAAAAAAAAATATATATATATACCTACCCTAGCTACCTACGGTCGAATTGAGAACCTCCTCCTTTTTTTGGAGTCGGCCAAAAATGCACAGTCACAGTAAAATTACTTACGTCATAGAACCAGTTAGATAGGTACCTACTGTACATAAATAGTAAAAAACCCGGCCAAGTGCGAGCCGGACTCGGTCACGGAGGGTTCCGTATCATTATCACAATTAGGCACCTAAAATAAAAGCTAAACCAAGCAAAATCCGTGAACGCAACAACGACACACTTTTGGGTTTTTTACCACTGAAGCCAGTTTATCACTAGATGGCGCCAGTGGTAAAATTAAATCGCGCTTACGTTGCGTTTAACTTTTAAAAATCACGTTTGTTGTTAAATATTTGTTTAAATACATCGTCTGGCTAGCTATCACAGTTCATGAGATACAGCCAGGTGACAGACGGACAGCCAGACAGCAACGTCTCAGTAATAGGGTTTCGTTTTTACCTTTTGGGTACGGACTACGGAACCCTAAAAAACTAAGTCTGATATTGCATAAAATACGAAAGTAAAACGAACAATCATCTCGATCTCGGTTATAAGGTACTAAAACGTTATTAGTAAACAAAGCAAGCGAACGAAACCCGATCGCAGAGTGGCATTGCGTCAGCGCGAGCGCAGGCTATAGTGAAAGTACACCATCAGCTGATTGGTCGGAGCTGCGAGGCGCCCTTCGTGCTATAATACTGATCTATTGATCAAATTTAGGTATCTAGGTACCTCACTATACAATATACTGTATGTACTATAGTGTGTGTTTAATATACATACAGTATAGGTACCTACATAAGGTGCAGAAACAAGTGTGAGATGGGAATCCGTCAACAATGTGCGAGTGCCACCTGAAATGAAACTATACAAGTAGGTATGCTGGAATTGCTATACCATACAAAATGACATTAGATCTTTGTGCCTTTGTGCAGTGATGGTGAGCGTTCATGGAAGTTATAGTTCCGGAGACGGTCACCATCACTTTCAATAGAAAACGCGCGACAACAGCGCAACATGGCCCAGATCAAATAAGCCCATAATGCAGTGCGAGACCTCCTGTCCATATAATTCTGGTCAGTGGCGAGTGCCCACAAAGGTACCCGTTAATCGCGCTAACGTTGTGTTTAACTTTGGAAAATCACGTTTGTTATATAGAAGCCCCAATTATAGAGGCTACAGAAATATATCTTCTGTGAAAATTTCAACTATCTAGCTATCACGGTTTATGAGACACAGCCTGGTGACAGACGGACAGACAGATAGAGGAGTCTCAGGAACAGGATACCGTTTTTACCCTTTGGGTACGGAACTCTAATAACATGCTGTAATCATTGCGATATTATTTACTTGTACTAGAAGGAATTTATTGAACATACTTATTCCGCTATAAACTCATTTTTTAAAATGAATTGTCTACCTATCTCGTAATAATCAATCTATCTATCTATACATTTAATAAAATCGTAACTCAGCGGTGTCTGTTTTTGAAAGATATAAAAAAGATTCTTCTTCTGTTTTCGCGATGTTGTATTGAAATTAAAGACATTTTTCGGTTTGAGTCTATCCTGAAGAAGAGACCTGGAAAGGTCTCAAAACGTTGAGCGTTGTAACAATGCTAAAATAAATAAAAACCACGCGATTCAAACCGAAAAATGTCTTTAATTAGATATAAAAAAAATATAAATTGGAGGGGTACCTACTAACGCAGTAGAACCCATTTCTCTGTTTTTCTGGTTGTCTGTTTGTCTGTTTGTCCGTTTGTCCGTTTGTCTGTTTGTCTGTTTGTCTGTGCCTTTGTGCCCGCTAATCTCAGAAATGGCTTAACCGATTTTGACCAAATTTGGAATGCAGATAGCTTTAGACCCCGATATTTTTTATCCGGATATTTAGTCCGGTTATCCGGATAGAGAGTTTTTTGCTATTACTTAATTAGTTTGAATGTTGTATTGAAGAAATATGTTGTGTGGAATCAACACATGATTAACCGGATATCCGGTCGAAATTAAAAAACCGGATATCCGGTTTTTTTATTCAGGAAATTCCTCAAATACCGTATACCTATGTCTGTCCATATATCCGGATCCTTTGGACATACGGAAATTCTTTATAATGGCTGGTTTTTAACCGACTTTTAAAAAAAGAGGAGCTGCTCAATTCTACCCGCATTATTTGTATGTGAATATGTTCACGCCGTACTCCGGCATATAAAGTCCGATTTCGATCATTCTTTTTTAATTTGGAAAGTGAGAGTTCCGAGTTGGTCCCATAAATTGTTGGTGAAGATCTGATGAGAACCTTCGGAATGATGAGCAGAATAGCATCTCACAATGATGTTAATTACTAATTTTTGGACTTCCATCAATAGAATCGGCTTATAAAGAACTAGGTACAAATTGATGAACCACCTGAAACCACCTTCTCAAAAATTCCTCAGTGATTAAAGTTACGGTTACAATCTTGAAAATGCAATAAAATGGATAAAAAAAATATATCTGTAATCGGGCAGTTATACTGGGTAGATGCAGATTGCATGTAGTTTACGTGGCACAATGGCAGCTATGGATTCCGAGTCGAGAGTTCCGCGTTCGAATCACGAGTCCCGGACACGACGTTACGTTTTACCCTCCAGATGGTCGTCCACCTTGCCGTTGTGAGGGGACTCAGTAGCTGAAAGCTAAGAGGCGCACGAGGTGGGAAACCGGGCTTGCCTGGCTTCTAAGCCGTAATCCCGCGTCAGCGGGCTCGGGGGTCCTTTCCGCAAGAAAGGGCCCGCGTGGTAGACAACCACTATAAAAATCACCTCAGCCTCTGGTGGTGAATTGGGGGGGGGGGAGGTTATCACCGGCTTTGGGGACCTTAAGACGGTGGCGTGACCGAGCCGAGGGAGGGGGAGACGGAGAGGGGTTGTCTATCGGGCAGATGCAGAGATGAGGCTTGGAAAGGCCGTCGTTGTCGGGATGTAGTCCATGAGGAATTTCCACTGGCCTTGACACTTGTGGAGCGAGGGACACCATGGGGTTGGTCGGTTGCACTGTATTTAGGAGAGCTCAATATTATTGTTTTGTCCTTTTGTTCGAAGTCGGGTTTCGATTTTTTTTATTTTTTCGATAAAGGCTACTTCTTATAAGCATGCAACACGTTACCTACCGCTGCGCTGTGCTAAATCTACACTTAAATAGACTCCGCCATGATTATCTTCTGCTCAGCAACATACTTCCCTGGTCGTCCGTTCAAGCACAGCGATGGGTAGGTAGTCCGAAAAACGCTGACGAAGTCGCGGGCACAGCTAGTTAAACATAAATCGTTCTTAAATTTCGCATAGTCGCATCTTACGTCCCCCTCTTACACATCTGAATTTCGCTAGCACTATCTCTGTCACGCTATTGTGTAAAAGTCGACGCCCGCCGCAGCTCCAGTCCCCTCGCGACCAAGACCGTTGTAACATGGTCGAAACGTCGAGGTAAGAGAATTAAAAAGAAAAAATCACGCGACCCGGGAAAATATAAAATTATGTGTTCCAATCGTGTTAGTTTAAAAAGTTTACCCTTCAGGATGTTAGGTCGTCTCAACCCTCACAACGACGATTTGATGACCTCTGTGGCGCGTTGTGCGAAAACGCGACTGCAATGCAGGAGGTTGCGAGTTTGATTCCAGCCGGGTGCAAGTATTATGCTTAAAAAATAAATATTTGTGTCTGGTCTGGGTGTCGCTCTATGTATAATATGTATGTATTTACAAAAGAAAAATAAATATAAGTATTATATCCGTTGTCTATATAGTCACTGTAACACAAGCTTAGTCGCTTACTACGGGGCTAGATGGCGCTGTGTGTTGTTCACAGAATTTATTTATTTTATTTTATTATTTATTTATCATCATAGAGTGACGAGTTGGATGATGGCACATGAAATGGACGTTCTACATTAGGTATAGTGAACGTGCATGAACATATGTATAAAACGAATGAAAATGCATCAAGTCGACTTACATAAGACGTACCTACATAAATTCAGTGTCAAACGTGTCGAATTACACATTATCCGTAATACAATTCGTTTTTGTAATCGATTATCGTATCGCACTTTCAATGTTAATGAAATATTATAAGAATAAACATAACCCTTCTTCGGCAGTCGGGTAAAAATGTCCGGGACCTATATCTAGACCGGGAGCAGTCTATTTGGTTATTGGAGATATCATCCAATTAAATTTTAGGTTAAGTTCTCATTTTCTATGGGCTTCCTTCTGACAAATCACTTTTCCTAAAAACGAGCTACACGATTCCGAGTAGCGGCACGTGTCGTCGCATTAAACTTCCAAAAAGAAAAAAAAAATAAAGTTAAATAAACATTATCCAGTTGAACCTGACATTATCAACATTCATAACTCTCCGGTGTCTTCAACACAGCATTTCGACCGCCCACGCTCCGTGTTATTACGTCTAACTTATCGAACCCACACAAATTTGTTTTTTAACGCCACAAGGAAAGTAATCGGAATCCAGAGTTCGAGGCTATAATTTTGTGAACGATTTGTTACATCGTCGTGTTTTTTATTACAGGTTACATGGGGCGCCGTGCCGGGGTCCAGTGTCTTTAATCTTTGTATTAAGAAGGTAGATACAACGACGAAGTTATGGCCTAAAGTTTGGACCCATAACTTCGTTGTTGTACCAAATACATCACAGATATCAGACTAATATATCAAAAAAGCCGCGTCTTCCTCAGTTCCATCTATATAATTATCATGTGTCAAACGATACCGATAAATATTTCATTCTGGGATACTATTCTGCTCATCATTCTGAAGGTTCTCATCAGATCTTCACCAATATTTTATGGGACTAACTCAGGACTCTCACCTTCCAAATAAAAAAGAGAATTATCGAAATCGGACTTCATATTCCGGAGTAAGGAACATATCTACATACATTAAATACATACAATACCTCCTCCTTTTTTTGAAGTCGATCAATAAAAACTACAACATTATAAAGAAAATCAATCGCTCCCGTTTCCCAGTTAGCGTAGGTATTCTACACTTAATACCTGGTTTATATTGGCTGACTCGTAAAAAGAACTGTCCTAGATAGTAAGGCAAAACACTCATGATATCGCATATCTACACCCACACTTTCCTGCATACAGCCTGATACGACATACCTACAACTTAGGGTTCCCAACTTGTTTTACAAGAAAAAAAGTATATTGAGGTCTGGGAAGTAAAATAAACAGTTTTTAGAAAAGTTAACAGTATTTTTTTAAAAGAGGGAAAAGCACACAAGGTGGGTACAAACATATAACGTTACAATTCCCTGTTCGACAAGACAATCTTAATTTCACGGACCACACATAATCTTTATAAATATTATAAAGAGGAAAGATTTATTAAGCTATTGCATAGCTTTTATCGCGGGCTTTGAGCGCGGTGACCGAATCAAGAAATTCCGTAACGAAAATAAAACCTAACACCCTCCCACTCCTCCTACCATGTAGCATAGAAAAAAAATTGCTATGCAATAGCTTTACCGCGGCAGTCCCCGAGTGCCACACGTTTTTATTTGTTTGTTTGTAATGTCAAATGAACGAAAATTTTATTACTGGACCGATTTCAAAAATTCTTCCACCAAAATATAAAGCTACATTATCGAGGATGCCTTGAAAACGGTATTTATTATATACTTTCTTTTTCTTTAACAGTAAAAAGTATATAGTTATATTTTCCCGGGTCTTTATCGCGTATTATTATTTATTTTCTTACCTCGGATGTTTCAACCATGTCACCCTCGCGTCCCTCTTCAGTCTCCTCGCGACCAAGACCATTGTAACATAGTTGAAACGTCGAGGTTAGAAAATAAATAATAATACGCGATAAAGACCCGGGAAAATGTAACTATGTTAACAAATCGTGTGAATTTAAGAAGTTCAGTAAAAAGTATAATCTAGTGAAAAACAGTATAATACTGTTTTAAACAGTATAGTTGGTAACCCTAACAGCTACACACCTACCTTTTGAAATCGAAACCACCGCGTAGTGTCTGCCGAGTGAATATTGCACCTTTAATGGCACGAATATTTCGTATAAAATTATCATTCGATTCCAAACTTCCTGTTACATAAATTGTAGTTTGGATTAAATCAATCAATGCGTTAGTTACTTAGGTACGTATGCTATTGAGTTGATAAATGTATTTTGTGATTTTAATGTAAATTTTCTGGCCTGTGAAACGATATCATGCGGGTGAAAACGTGAATTTGCGTCTAATTTACAGTCGTTTACAGTTTTTGTTGTTTTATTGGTAAAAATCAATTTCATTACTATCAGTTAATTAAGTTAAGGCATTATGATCTATGCCTTAATTTAACTAATTTAACTTATAGTAATAGCTTCTGGGTTTACCTACCCCACTACACTGGGCCCTGATTTCTATAAGTATTTCTATATTCTGATATAGAAAAAAAAATTTCGACATGAATACAATTTTATTGCAAACAAAATGAAACCATAACTTGCAACTGAACTGCAATCGCAATCTGTATTAATTCAAAAATACATGGAAATCGGTAGGTATAAGTACCTACTCCCGGTTTTTTTTTATTATTTTGATTTAATTAGGTAGTATTTTGATTATCAAACGTCAAACTTGAAATTGAAGATTGGCTGCAATTAATTTGGATAATTTGAATACGCGAATTGGTCATCTGATATTAAAAAATGCCATATCAAAATCTTAAAAAAAATTATACGATAAGAAGGAAATATTTTTTTGCGAATGCAATAATACGTATTTCGAGCTTGAATCATTCAGTCATTCATTATGTATGAATCACACTAAAACTGTAAGGAAAATGTTTGAGGTTGGGAATATTACTAAGGAATATGTAGGGCAGGATAGTAGACAATGAACCACAAAAAGTTTGGACACTCATAACTTTGAAACCATTCAATCTATGGTTATGATTTTTATAGTATTGTGAAGGAAATTTATCAGTTAACTGAATTTGATACAACAAACTCTTAAGAAATGAATCAAAATAAAGTTATTAACCTTTTTTTTATAAATGAGCTTTGGTTCACTGTGCACTACCTGTGCGGGTACAATGAACAGGGGGGGTTGGATACATTGAACCATGCAGTATACAATGAACCATGGTATACGATTGTGAGAGATTAATTACAAATAAAGCTAATTAAGGTAAATAAAAGAATTGAAAATGTTTTTGATTTTTATTATGGTAAAATACTACACAAAACAATCACGGTCCTTATGCTGAATGCTCCATTTGAGATCAATAAAACCATAAATAAAGTTTTCGCTGCTGTATGGCTACCTTTTTTTCTTTTCTCTCGGCCTACTGCTTTGCGTCCTATACTGAAAAAAACATAAAATTAAAAATACATAACAAAAATCTGTGTAGAAATAACAATCATATATAAAATAACTAATAATTAGACGTCATTATTCAAATTTAAATTAAATTCATTATATTTCATATTTTTTACACATATTTGTTCACCAAAGATTAACTAAAAATTTAAAAAAAAAAATACATTAAGGTTTGGAACGCATCGACATCAAAAACACAAACGGATCTTTTTTTATTTTGAAAGTTATCATGACTCAAATAAAATAAAAATGTCGTCAATGACCACACAACTTATGGCTTTAAATTTTGTTTTACGTAGTATTAAAAACATTTTCTAAAATGAAATAGATTTCAAACTAAGTAAATAGATTATTCTATTAAAATCAATTTCGTACGACTTGTGGGTTACCAAAACATTTTTTAATAACGACGTTCAATTATTAAAAAATCTAAATGTCGGGAGCTATGAAACATAGGCAGTGCACAATGAACCATGGTTCATTGTTTCCTTCTTAAAATTGGTTCATTGTTTCCGTACCCTCTTTTATCAACTTTTAGGTTATGTCGCTCACGAATGACGCGTGCTATTTAAACTAAATTATCTCACAAAGAAGCCTAATAAAACATCAAATCTAAGTACGACATGAGAAATAGTAAAAACGTACACTAAATAAAGTAATACGAAATAGTACTTACATGATTTTGTATAGTTTTTTGGTTTAAAATCACTAAAACTCGGCGTGCGCGGAAGTACTGCACGGTAGCTCGCTGACGACTGGGGAGAGGGAAGAGGGGACTTAAGCGAGTCTTGTTTGTGTGAGTTGCATGGATTGGCAACATCGCATTCGTGAGATACCCATGGTGGCTCATTGTATCCGCTTGATTCACTGTCTACTATCCTACCCTAAATGCCACTAAAAAACACGGGTGGGATGTTGTTCCACTGCCGTCTTCTTTCTTCTAGATGACCCTGTTATATGTTATACCATTATTATCATCGCTTACCATCAGGTGAGATAGTGGTCAAATGCTTATCATCGTGTTTTTATCCGACTTCAAAAAAAGGAGGAGGTGCTCAATTCGTCCCGTATATTGTTTGTATGTATGTGGATATGTCCGCGCCGTACCCTGGTATATGAAGTCCGTTTTTTTTTATTTGGAAGGTGAGTCCCGAGTTGGTCCCATAAAATCGTGGTAATGATCTGATGAGTATCTTCGGAATGATGAGCAGAATAGCATACCAGAATGGAGTAAATTACTACTTTATGGACTTCTATCAATAGATTTGGTTCATAAAGAACTAGATACAGATTAAATGGAGCACCTAAATCCACCTTCTCATCAGAAAAATCCTCGATGATTAAATTTATGGTTACAATTTTAATGATTTTCAGTGGCACTCGAAAGTACACTAAAAATAATCAAATAAAAAAAATCTATTACTTCAAAAAGCATAAAATAACCTCTCCTACATACAGTGCCACCGACTTATCTGTTGTGTAAACTGAAGTCGGGCAGCTAAACTACAATCAGGACCAACCCAGAAAAACTGCCCGACTTTAGATTACCTATAGCAGATAAGTCTGTGGCACTGTTTGTAGGTGAAGTTATTTTATACTTTTTGAAGTCGTTTTTTTTATACATTTTTGTATTTTAATCTTATGAAATGTACGCAAACCTACAAAAACACAACAGTTGACTCATAGAGGAAAATTGTCTGAAACAAGTATTTTTTTTCATTTGCTCGTCTAATTTCATTAACATAATTTCAAATTAACCGGCGGACTCAAGACATAAGCTTCACCTAAATCTAAGTAAAACTTGACATTTATTAAGTTTAGGTACTCAAATAACTTACTCGAATTAATATTAATAATAAAATTAAGCTAATTGTGCCCTTATTCTGTCAACATAACTTACAACGTAATTAAATCTGCTTGCATGTTAAATTTAAATAATAAATAAGTTATACATGTTTATGCATTCTGTGCGAAATAATAAATAGGTATTAGGTAAGTAGGTAGATAAAACAGTAGAATTATTATTTATTACTAACGATGTTTTAAGTATCGACTTGATAAATGTGTTTACCATAAAATTTATTGTATTGCACAACATTTACATTATAGTGCTTCCACAATAAAACTTCCTCATTTTGGAACACAATCTCAAAGCAATATTCTATTTTTTAAGTGCTTAAGCCTGCACTGGGCTTTCATAGAAATATTTTAAAGGAACAATACTTCTACAAAAACACAACGCACGATAGACGCAGGGCTGGATTCGAACCAGCATCTAACTCAAGCCGGGAGTACGGCTTGAACCAATTAGTCTACCGACGCCGCGCCCGCCGGTAGACTAATTGGTTCGATGCGGGTTCGTATCCAGCCCTGCGTTAATCGTGCGTTGTGTTTTTGCAGAAGTATTGTTTCTTTAAAATATTTCTAATCTCAAAACATTTGTGCTTAAAAAGGCCTTTTTATCCAAATAACTGCAAATGTGTCTTTTTTACCCAAGAAGTGCTGGCTGGATGTGATAAGGGCTGTCATGCGTGCAAATGGCCTCACTACACGGGATGCTATGATCGTGCGAAGCGGAGACGTAGGTATAAGAGCAAGAAAGCGGACCCCGGGGTTCCGAGAAGGATGCAACTGGGAACATCGTGAGGTTGATGATGATGACGATGATGCAGCAGTCTAGTTATGTACATAATTTTCTGTTTCTGGTGCGCTTTGGAGACCAAAAGCATGGATCGAGTTTGTGCATTATTTTTTTCACTTAATTGCATACCTATAGTTATCTAACAAATTCGCTGTTTTAATCAATCTGTTTTCTAATTTCTCCTAAATTAAAGTGAACTTCGTCTAAACTAAACCACGCAATGAATTTGATGGCATTTTCAGTATTGTGGGTAATTTAGAAAATAATTACCCCGTCTCTTCCCGTGGGTGTCGTAAAAGGCGACTAAGGGATCTGGAGACTAGCGAATCTGGAGTTCTCCCCGTGTGATGGTGGGTAAACGACTTGGTCCCAAGGACGGTTGTCAGGCAGCCAGGTAGCAGGGAACATCGTAAGGATGAGGATGAACAGAAGCTAAAATATTATACGTAAAGATGAGGAAGTACCTATTGCCTCAAATACACAGTCATAAGAAATACCTAGTTGCAATGAATTTGGATAATACCTAGTAGACACGGTCAACATTTCTTAGGTCTCTGGGTCAAATAAAGACGTGATCGAGGAAATTAGGGATAGACATGAAACTATACAACAGGAGAAAGTTACTGATACAAAAATGAATATCCATGAACAATATTTTAGATCCTTATTATAAGTACTTAAATAAAACCTAATAATACGAAGCCGTCATCGAAGTCATTAGAAAATAATAGAATGTATGAGAAGAATCTCGAATCACTGTGTAGCTAATATACACGGTCACAATTTTCGTAAATGCTTTTTCCTAAAAGTATTTCCATAAAGAATGGTGCTGGGTAGTGCTGACATGGGTACTTAAAAATAATAACTTAAGTTTTTGGTTTCTTTAAATTTTATAGCGTAACTATATTAAAGAAACATAAACCTTTTAATGTAAACGTTATTCATCTACAACCAAGGTCTAATTTAAGAGAATTTACAAAGTCTGTACCATCCCTTTCATTAATTAAATGAACCGCCGCAGAAACCTCTTTCACAAAAGGTATTTAGTTCGCAAAGTCACGTTTTAGTAACAGGATTACTTACTTATAATCAATATGTCGAAGCAAGATAAACTCAAACATTACCTACTACAGATTAGTTCTGTGACGGCAGCTCCATATTTTTTTACAATTACCTACTCAGTAAGTATTTGCTAACGGACTCAAGGACTCTCAGTGTTTGTCTATTGATCTAATTAGAATTACCTACCTAGGTATATATACCATCGCCTCTACCCATTATTTTATTAAGGACTTTGCGTGGGTTACTTAATTCTTCAGCTCTCGTTTATCCACTAGATTAGAACGCAGAAAAATGTATTCATTAGAAAACACAGGTGGGTAGACCGGTAGATATCAAATGGTTTCATTATCAAAACGACGCGAGTAGATATGTTTTACGACGATATTTGTTTTCGAAAGTTTCACAATCTACAAACGATGCTAAGTATTACGGCAGAGTTAATTGCCTTATGCGAATCGCTCTGCACGTAACAGTATTGGTGCCAAAGATCTGATTAGAAAACGTGCAAGATCATCGACTTGCTCTGACTTGGACGAGAGTCGGGATAAGAGGAACGCTACGCAATCTGCGGCGGCAGGTTCGGCAACGAATGCAGCAACAAGTGCACTTAGTAAACAAAGAAAACAAGACCCGAATGGAATCCACTAGAGACAGAACCAACTATCGTGAAAACTGGGCCGGACATGTGTGCCTCGGCCGTGACCGCGTTACAATCACTTTTCAATTAATAAAGAACGAGCGAGCACCTGCAGAATGCAACAGATTCTAAACTATCACTAGGAACTTGTAAATGAGATGCAATACGCACGCGTATGTCGCCGCTCCGAGATCACTGGACACTTTCACGGGTTACGGCCGTTGTTTGTTTACGTTTGGAGGTTCACAGAGGACACAGAGGGTAGCGCGAAGGTATCTATGGTACGCGGCACGTTACGGCGAGCGGCAGTCGCGGCTCTCGACGCGGGACTGACTGACGGAGTCCGCGCCGCCCGCCGCGCCAGCGACCGACGCGAACCGAGACGCCGCCGCTCTCCGCTACCCTAGCCTCTAGCTTGGTTAGCACAGCATCTATACCCAGACATATCTACAACGTAACTTAACTCCATAATATTTTATAGTTTCGTAATCGTATTACTCCATTACCGAGAGCTCGAGTTAATCGATGTCACGATTTCGGGAGCGGTTCTTGAGATCGCCGTGCTCGCGGCTCACACGCATTCCTAGTTCCGTGCAAACGACGAGATAAAGGTCAAACGTCGGTGCCGCGACTTGCAGAAGCCACTCAACTGGATGGATGATGCCAGTCGACCTCTAAACGCGCTCAAACCCGTCAACGTTACCTGTCCACTTCAATTCAACGAAAAACACCTGACCTTATCAGACGTGCACTTTACTATTACTAGGCTGAACGATTTGACGCAATAACATTTACGATTGCGAAGATTAAACGCTCCGAAAATTAACTGTTGAACTATACAAAGACCAGTCCCTAAACTTCTTAAAGCATAATAACAGTTAACAAAACAACTAAGTCATCGAAATCCAGACGGAATAACTTCCGAATTCAAAACTTCATCAATTCGCGTTCTTAGATCTGTAACTCAGTTGGGGAAAGTTTTGGATAATCGTTCTCGGAACTGGTCACAAAGAGTGAACCCTGGAAAGTGCCAGAACAGTAGGTAGGTCTGTAGTAGGTAGGTATAATCTGCGGAGATCCGTCTGGCTCCGAACACCGACGACACAACTCCGAGGCGACGATAAATGTCCCCTATGAATATTCAACGAGCCTGTAATGAAAAGTCATTTTATATTTTACTCATTTCAACGAATCTACCTCAATATTCATCTAGCTATTGTAATGGTTAAGTTATGGTTATGTTTAACCTACCTATGTAGGATTAATTATACGAAGCGTCATTGACAGACTGATGGTCAGGTGGACTCTGATAAATGGAGCAGGTGTGAATAAGCCAACTAAATAACAATATGTTAGGATTAACAGCTGGTAACACTTTGTTCTGTGGGCTTTACGCTGTCCATAAGTTACTCCAGTCCATACTCTGATCTATTGGTCAAATTTACCTACAGCATCAGTTACCGTGATCCACATTTAAAAAACGTTCAGACGGACGGACAGACAGACAGGCAGACATGATGAATCCATAAGGGTTCCGTTTTTTGATATTTGGCTACGGAACAGTTTTTAACGGCACCTTGTCAGATTCCATTTGACGAATTGGGGGAAATTGGCACACGTGAGAATTGGAACCCTGAAAGACCTGGACTACAAACATAGGTTCAATCTTTCCAAAAACTTAACCTATTTCGATTAAACTTAAGACAGAGATAGACTCCTCAATATATAAGATGACGAAACGGGTAAATCGACGAACACAACCAGTCTCAAATTAGATGTGAAAATCGCTTTTCATGCTTGCTCATCGTGTTTGACGGTTTACCGGGACATCGAAGGCTTCGGATCGATCAATTCTCTTTACTTGGCTGACAGAGACGAGAATTTAAATGGTGGACGATGATCACTTTATAGCTTGATCAATGTCTAATAGACCTTTCATACGCGTACTGATATTCAAGCCATTAGCAGTGTAGCCCCGGCATTGGCTGTGTAGCCCCGGCGTTAGCTGTGTAGCCCCGGCGTAGAATGAGGTTACCCTATAAGGTTCCATCTCTTCCCGTGGTGGAACCTTAGTTGCCTCAGAACCCTTTGTTGCCTTGTACGACGCGTCGTACAACTAGCAAACTTTAAGTTCTCCTGACGCGGTCGCGGATAAACTGCTTGGTCTCTAGGAGAGTTGATGGCAGGCATGCAGGCCACAAAAATATTGGCTAATCTATTTGCAGAGTGGCCAAAGATGACTTACCTTAAAAAAACTTGAGGTTTAGCGAACCCCGGGCTCCCGAGAGGGATGCAACCGGGAAAATCGCTCAGATGAGACTGATATTCAAGCCATTTTACTACGTCCCCATAGGACAGTAAATCAATGCAAATTGGCATTACCTTCAACTTGGAGAAACAGCTTAATTGGCACCAACTATGTATGTTATTTAGGTATGTTTTTTTTATTTTTGCTTTAGTTGTGGTGTAAGATTGCTGTTCCTAGAAAATAAATGTTGTTTTTTGCTCTTTCTCCTTTCTAGGACAACAGTCTCCTAGAGAGGAGAAAAACATTTGTTCCAAAAAAACACATATTGTGGCAAAATTTATTGGACAGCTGGGCTGGTTCTAAAACTAACAAAATGGACCATCACGCAAAAATGATCCAATCTGAGGTGAGGAGGTCTATTTGCGGCAAACGAGCCCGTAATCAATTACAATTACCTACATGGTAAAAACAACCCTTCGCCGTGGTCGGGTAAAAATTAAAGTAGGTTCGTTTCTATACAAAGCCAACACAGGTGGCACCACATAGTCGTACTTAAGCGAGTTCATAAAATAAGGTCTCGTACGTAGAACCGGATTTCAACAAAGTACCTACCACTATCTTTATAGTCGTTTTGTGGGTAAACGACTGACAACACTGAATACTACGAGGGGAACTCTATTCTGCTGATCATTAACTGACTTCAAAAAAGGAGGAGGTTCTCAATTCCGATCGATATATACGAAATATGTCGTAGGATAATAAGAAAACAGGTTTTTGCGAAAATCCTAGGTTTTTTGCAAAAAACCTAACTTATTTCGGTAAGATTGAGAAATATCATAGCCCATATCTAATTATTCGGTTTTTTGCAAAAAAAACCTAGGATTTTCGCAAAAACCTTTTTATCAAATTATCCTACGACATGTATAAGCTTAACAGATAAGTCGGTTGCTCTGTATGTAGGAGAAGTTATTTTGCTAGAAATATTTTACAAGAAGAAATTCATCATCAAAAATTCTCCCATGACATGATTTGAACCTGTTCCCCTCGCTTGCCGGGCGAGTGCGCTACCACTGCGCTGAAGGACCCTTTTACTAAGACTCCGCTGTCCATCTGCCTTGTCTGTGACCAGGCTGTATCTCATAAACAGTGCTAGCTAGACAGCTGAAATTATCACAGATGATGTAATTCAGTTGCCGCTATAACAATATGTATGGACAACAAACGCGATTTTTTTGTCACTATTGTACAGAAAATTTTGTGTTAGACTTAGCGTCACCGTCCACGGCAGCGTAGCGTATCCGTCATTTGCAACTTTGCGTACGCCGACGTGCAGCTTGCATGCAGCTTTCATACAAAACCATGAAAGTGTGTCCACCGCCGCTGCAATGGGGTGACACACGCAAAGCTGTGAGCAGATGGCGCTGGCATCGGATGATCTTTTTTTTTTGTTGATGGTCCCCCACGAATGAAAACGCCGAGTTTTTTTTTTTCTTTCGGTCTGAGACTGATATGGCCAATTCGGCGCCGAGAGTTGTAAAAAACACCTGTTTGACAGTTCTTAATTCAAACCTAAGATCATTCGACTAACGCCCTCTGCCGGGATAAAAAGTCAGTGTTCCTCCTCATTGTCGCGCGTACGTACGCCGGGCTGCACAGGCGTATCAGCGTATTTTGCCGCTTGTGTGACGCTACGCTGCCGTGGACTATGTTTATGTTTATTATTTTGTATATTATAACTTATTTGAACAGATAGACAGACAGACAGAGTTACTTTCGCTCTTGTAATGCTAGTAAGGATTATTATAGTAAGTATAGATTATTTCTCCAGTTCCACTTTTCTTCAATAATATTATATATTATTATGCGACAATGTAAATCACATGATTACTGCAAAAAAAAAATACAAAAAAAAACCCCATGAGTTTCTTGTGTCTTCTTCTCATGTCATGGAGGTCGCGATCCGAAGACGTAGTAGAGTAGATTAAATTTAAAAAAAATGACATGTCACAGAGATATCTTGCTAATATCCGAATGAATAAACGTACTTTGATTTTTGATTTTGGACAGTGAGTGACGCTTACACTTGGCCGGTTTTAGCTTTTTACGAAGGCATCCCGTTTCGTTTCGCCCACTCCATTTGCAATAGCGCGTACCAATCCCTGATTATTAGGGTTCCGTTAGATTAAACTGATTAAGCATTTATTTATTCTACTGGAAGGTTTATGTGCGGCAAAGATCCTATGCAAATGGCGGACACAGAACCAATTAATAAGAACGTACTTAATTACTAGGTAAAGTAGGTAGGCACTGTTTTTCTGAATTGGACCAACCTTTTAAGGCCTTTCCCGTCCCTGTATCTTGAAGGGTGAAATATCGTGATTTTACCCTCATTCTATCTAGATGTTGCGGAACGTTTAGGGTAAGTTGAAATGCCTAATCCGTCCCGGCACCGGGACGAATGACCCGGTGTAGGTCTACGGTATAAAACATGCCCCTATAGATATCAATTGGAGGCATATTAAATACCCTAAAAACCTAATGTTATAGACTAGTATGCATAGACTGAGAGATCACGTAAATATATTTTTTTTTGTTTTTGAGATATAGATAAAACTTTTTTGCACCAAAAATTTACAAAACATAATACAAAAACAAAAACTTACAGCTAATTATAAGAAATAATGGTACAATGGGCGGCCTTATCGCTAAAAGCGATCTCCTCCAGGCAACCTTTTAGGGCAGAACAGAATGATAAATTATTTTATTATAAGGCCATTCATTATTAGCGCTAAAAATCTTGTTACATAAGTAAATATCACTACGCCTAATAGAAAAAAGTACTTATACCTATTAAAAAAACCCTGGTTGTTAAAAGGTATGGAGGTCTTAGAGCGATCTGAAAACTCTAACACTAGGCGAGCCACACACACCACTACACGAAAAGAAATAATGGAGTTTTACATTTTTAGCGGTACTTAATTATGAACATTTTTCCATCATTAACCCTTTTAGGGTTCTGTGGCCAAATGTCTAATAACAAAACCCGATTCGTCACGTCAATCTGTCTGTCTGTCCGTCCGTCCATCCACATGTCACAGCCACTTTTTTCCGAAACTATAAGAACTGTGCTGAAACTTGGTAAGTATTTAACTTGATACCTACGTAATCAAAAAAAAAAACATAGAATAGAATAGAAAACATTTACAACATATTACATTTTATAAACATAAATCAAGTCCATCATACAGACATAGACTGATAAACACATAACACCTTCTTAGCGTCCCGCAGTCGGGTAATAAAACAACGCCACACCGGCTAGCCGCAAGCTCTCGGCCTATACCGTGCTACAAGTGGTTTATTGCAAAAGCTTGTCTTCGAGAAATACACGATAAAACAATATGTAAATAACCAAACGAGGGCAGCTCTCAAATATACTTTGAATATCACTTTACACTTATCTATAAGTACCTACTTTACCACAATGTTGACTATATTCTTACACCGTTACAAAAATATGAGGTTGGTGTTGATACAGTCAGATTACCAATTAAGTATACAGCATACAAAATTATCTGTAGGTATACTTAATTGGTGATTTGACTGTACATAACTTAATAATTTAAGTAACCTACATTTACCCCCTTACATAAACGATATCTAAGTATAATAAGTTTAACAATTAACTATACAGCTTACTTAATTGGTAATCTGACGGTAGTGACGGTACCTACTAATACTTAGTAGGTAATATATAATATACTAGCTGACCCGACAGACGTTGTCCTGTCGTTTAGTATAAAAAAATAAAATTCATCAAAATCGGTTTAGCATTTTTTCTTTCATAAGAACCTTCTCCTGACAATACTCATTGAAGAGTTCTTCAACGTAGACCTTTTCAGGAAAATACAATTTAGCTCCAATAAAGTTAGAACCAGAAACATGATAAATCCTAAATTACCACTGCCTGACTACAATAACATGTACGGAAAGAGAAGGTTAGCATATGTTGTTCCAAATCTCGTAAACCAGTTACCAACTACCCTAAAAAAGTCATTGACGGAAAAAAATCTCAAAGTTAAAATTAAGCAATATTTTTTAGAGAAAGCTACCTAATTTTTTGCAAAACACACTGTTTTTTATTTTATACTTATAATTTCAGTGTTTTTGCTTATTGTATTTGTCTTTATTATAAAATGCCTACTTCCTTTTGATTCCTGCTTGCGTTCTTGTACGTGAGGTAACCGTAACACTAGCTTGGTTTTTACCCAGACACCCTGTACAGTATGCGTTTACTTGTTTGCCTCATAATAACAATACGCAAGTAGGTAGGTATCTACATATCTATGACCGGCACCGGCGACTCGCGCGCGTTTAACTCACTCAATGTTTTAATAAATCGCAGGTGTGGGTAGTTTTTTGGGTTGTTGTAATGTTTTTTATTTATTTTTGCATTGAGATGAAATCTAGGTACCTACCTATAATTCTTACGAAATAACGGAAGTAGCATTAGGTATCATTTTTTGATGTTAATAATTATGTGTTTATTCTTTGTTTTTGTTTTTTGGTACTAAGGTTATTATATTAATAAGATTATTTCTATTTGTTGTATTAGAGTAATGTGTTGTATAATAAGTTAATAACGGCTCACTGGTGCACGGAAAAACTCGTAAGAGTTTTTGTTGCACCTTTTAGTAATGAATATTTTTGTATATTTTTTTCTTTTATGTAAATAAATAAATAAAAAATAAATAAATAAATAATAGCAAACACAACAAAAAAAGAATTATCGAAATCGGTCCAGCCGTTCACGCGTGATGTCGTGACAACGGATAAACGTTTCATTTTTATATATATAGATAATATATAATACCTACGTACAGGATAAATAGGTAACCATCCTTCGGCAGTCGGGTAAAAAAAATAGATCTTTTACTTTTCACGGAGTGAATACTTACTCAAGTACCCACTTTTTTCGTGAAAAGTGCATTCGTGTAAATATTTTCCTAAAACACTTTTTTTAGTGGGAAAAGTGTAGCTGTAGTGTAAAATCTGTTCATGAAAATAATTTCGAGAAAAGATAGGAAGGGGCAATTCGTGATTCGATTTTTTTTTATACTGATTGGGATTGATTTAGTCATTAGCGGACTTTGCAAATCTGTGTTTTATAAAGGTCGATGGGTATTTATGAACGTATCGCTGTAGTGTAGATATAGATAATACGGCAACATGTCCTCGTCTACTGGAGGCTAGGTTGTGCACGTTGTCGTTCATGCCGATCTTAAACATAAATTTGCGAAGGTCACTAATTCTCAACCGGAGCGAAAGACAATGAATTTCGAAGACTGGTTTCTTTTGACTACTAGATGTAGGAAGGTCGAAGTATTGTGTTGCATCAAAATCGGATCAGTAAGGTATCCTAATTAATCAATTAAATTTACTGCGTTGACTGCTCGATCGCTGAGTAGGTATCGCAAAGTTCTAGACACGGCCGCGTCTAGAACTTTGCGATACACCAGCAGGTTTCACCACGCGCGGGTGAAACCTGCTGGTCACACTTAGCTGATAAGTTCTAAAGAAGCCTCATTCTAAAGGCCATTACAGTAAAAAGTCAGATCAAATCTTGAACAAATCTTCTTTAAATTTAGCAAAAGTTTTTCAAATTCGCAATGGTATTTGGCCGAGTTTTTAATGTCAAACAAACCACAACAAGGAACGGCCAAAGGTCAAACTGATTGCTCAGTTACCTACCGTAACCACAGAATGTTTTAAGTGCATGCGTTACTCAACAAGGATAATAATTGGATAATAAATAATAATAATGAATCGAGTTACACTTGCATTTTCTCGAGATGACAAAAAACTGCATATAGGTATAGATTACAGATGGGCCGACTAGTCGCCGACTAGTCGGCAGTTCAACCGACTAGTCGTCAACTAACAATTATGCAATAAAACCAATATTTAATTGAAATAATAGTACAGTAAGAAGGTGGATAGTCAGAAAAACGTATACAAAACACGTCATAGCCTACATACATCATCTTAACATCAAACATCTAAAATGTAATTAACTATGCCTCAGATCCATGAATATTTTTTTCCAACTTTTATTTTCATTTCAACATTTTTTGGAAGTTTCATTACAGCTTTCGAAGTGCAAATTTATCCAAAAATACCAACAATCGCCGAGTGGTCATGATTAACCCAAATATCTGGAAATTATAATGATCTGCATTGCCGACTAGTCGGCCGACTAGTCGGCAATTTTGGAACCGACTAGTCAGCTAGTCTGCTAGTCGGCAGAACCCCTAGTCGGCCCATCTCTAGTATAGATAGATTAACGCTTTATTTGCACAACAAACAATATACAAAACAACATAGGTACATATGTAAGACAAATACACAGAAAGCTTAAAACTAAAACGTTGCACAAATGTTAAATATTTTTTTATATATTGAGGTTATTTAATATAACTGCATAGTTAGTACAGTCAGCAGGAAAAGTGACTGGAAGCCTTTGGAAATGATTTTTTTCCAGACTTTGATTTGAAATTTAACATTAAAAAAAATCTGTTTTAATCTTGTTGCTTGTATTAAAGCATGTTCGAGATCTTTAAAGACCTTATTCACGTGTAAACAAGACAAGACAAACCGAAAACATGAGTTTCAATTTCAAAGCATTTAGAAACTTTAGCAGTACAAAGCTGCGCTTTTACCCCATAAGCACCTACCTAAGTCACGTGTTAGCTAATATCAGTCTCCTAAAACATCTCCTCTACAAAAACAAGAATTAGTTTCATGGACTCCTTTAAAACTGGCCTTTTCATCTATTTTTTAGATGGATTATAGGCGCAAGCTATTTTTTAATCCATGGCGCTGTAATGCCCGCCCGGGTCATTGTTAGGGGGAGTAGGTTTGCCCAGCGCATAACACCCTCCTAGCCTAGTCAGCTATGCCCAGAGGAAAGAACAGGTAACTACGTCTGGAGCTAACTGAGCCGTGGGTTTCCTCACGATGTTTTTCTTCACCGTAAGACCGATGTTAATAAATAACGCATTCATAACGAAAAAGACATTAGTGCGTAGTCGGGGTCGGCAGGATTCGAACGCATAACCTTCGGAACGAAAGTCGAGCGAGGTATCTCTACCATTAGACCAACATCGCTCCACGTTCTTTAAAAACATTCGTACGCTTCGTTGATGTCTATTGTTCTTATAATTTTATTGTAGGTAGGTTATCTAACATAAATAGATAACGACAAACTATATACCAAAATTATTTTATATCAATGATCAAATTCTGCTTAGCAACTTACATTAAAACAGTTTTTATCTAAGCTTAGCAAGATGATTTTTTGAGTCCCAAATAGTCTCATTTCGCTATGGCTACTATGACTGACTTGTCTAGATAATTGGGGTCAATTCGAGCAAACCACCGACCTGTTCCTGTAGCCACCTTCTGGCACCTTGGATATCAGCTGATTTTTCAGTATTTCTAGAATATATCTGCTTATCATGATGATTTTCATTGCGTCCAAATGCGATGTGGCTGTCTTGTGTTGAATGAGTTCCTGTAGCCTCCTTCTTCCACCTTAAAAAATAATAGGTACCTATCTGATCTGATTCTTTAGTAACAAAATTGCTTCATCCGTTCGTGAGACCGTGCCACAGACAGATTAGATCACATACACCTGAAATTCCTGAAACTTATTTATTTTAAGTGATTAGCTATGCGCCATGCGATTTCACCCGCGTAAATCCCGATCCCGCGGGATTGTCCAAAACAAAATCCTATGTTACTCTCCAGAGTCTCCAGCACTTAAACTATCCCTATGGAAAATTTAATCCAAATCGGTCGAACCGTTTGCCCGTGAAGGAAGGGGTAACAAACAAATTATAAAAACAAACAAACTTTTGAATGAATAATAATTAATAGTGTGATTAGTTTGGATAATAATAAATATTGCACGACGTTACACACAGCGCAATCTAGCCCTAAACTAAGCACTAGGCTTGTACTATGGGGTACTAGACAACGGATATACTACATATTATACTTTTTTTTTTAAATACATACATATCATATGTAAGCACTGAATATCCCATGTTTTCGGATCGTGGTGAGTCCTAGGTTAGGTTAGTTTCCTCACGATGTTTTCCTTCACCGTAAGAGCGATGTTATTAACGCACATACCTTTTTCTTAAAGAAAACGACATTGGTGCGCGATCGGCCTGGATTCGAACCCACGACTTTCGGAATGAAAGTCGGGGTATCTACCACTAGACCAACACCGCTCAATACACCCCTCATTTTACATATCACTGGTCGTGGTCGGGTAATAACAATTTGTAAACTTTTGAAACCCGTGCTGCCGCCACGCCACGCCTCGCCACCGCGCCAGCGGCACCGGGCAGTGCGAGGCCATTGGTGCCATCTTTAAAAATAAAATTGACAGAACCTGTTATCTGTCACTTTGACATATTGTGTCGCCTTGTACTTTCATTCGGTTTATTGAAAAATGAACTCTATGTCATGGAAGGTTGATTTCACTTTGAAAATACAACTGTGTAAAAACAATACAAGTGTTTTTGAATATTTTTGAAGTAAATTCGTTTCGTCAGCCGGTGTTATCAACGCAAAGTAATCAAGACAAAACTAATTACAATTGCAGATAAGAAATCATGAACTACACTACATAATACGTAGATTACTTAGTGAATGAACGTGTGTCCACGTATAAACATGTCTAATTTAGTGGTTAAAAACAGTATTTTACTGAACAGACTTATTCAAAATGTTGTTAATAAATCAAAGAGGTCGTCTTCACATTTCACTTATTTTCCTGATAAAGAAAAACCCGTTGAAGGTAAGGTTATGAACACTAGGTACTGTGTTAAAAACTTATTTATGTCTGTTTATTTATACCCAATTTATACCAGGCTTATACCCATAGATAGCTTATACCCTATCTTCTCAATGCCCCAAACGAAACCTATATTATGTACCTCCCACAAGTATATTTACTTTGCCACAACATCAAATCATCAAATATGATTATATCATCCTAATTAAAATATACACCTACAGAAAGACAGACCACTAATAAAGATCTGAAGTTTTATACCATAATGGAAATCACACCCTCACTCCTTTATATAATGCAGGTACTCAGACTATGCCATTGAGGTTGTCAACTTAGCAACAACATTTTTTCTGAAATTTATCTTATCAAAACCATTATTTACTGTGATTTATCAGTTGTTTTGATTAAATTTTTACTACCATTACAATATTTTTATTGAGTAAACATAACCCGTGATTTCCAGGTGAGACATCTAAAATGAACATGATGCAGGCCATAAACAATGCGATGGATATCACGCTAAAGACTGATCCTAGTGCAGTTCTGTTTGGAGAGGATGTTGGCTTTGGAGGGGTGTTCAGGTGTGCTTTGGGCTTACAGGTAGTCCAGATGAATTCTTATAATAAAACTTCAGATTTACATTTAATAACTAACAATAAAAACCGGCCAAGTGGGAATTGGAATCACATTTGTTGTATGGGAGACAAACTTATCATTGTTTTTAATATCCGTTGTTATTGGGGCCACATAAATACATCATCTCTGACAATTTAACTGCTGTCACAGAGTTTTATTAGCTTTTGGGTATGGCACCTTTAAAAGCAGTAATTTAGTAGACAACAACATAAAGAAAATCATACCTAATAGCAATATAACATATTTACATCATAAGTTATGTTTTTATATATTTACAGGAGAAATATGGCAAAGACCGAGTATTCAACACTCCATTATGCGAGCAAGGTATTGCTGGGTTTGGTGTAGGACTTGCAACTGCTGGAGCGACTGCCATAGCAGAGATACAGTTCGCTGATTATATATTTCCAGCTTTTGATCAGGTGAGATGGTAAAATTTAATTCCAAAAATGTGTTCACAACTTCGTACTAAATACAATTCTAACAATTATTGTGGCATAGAAGCGTCACAATGCGTCGTATACTTTTCAATTTTGAATATCTTTCCTAGTTGTTTACAATATTTTCTCAATAATTCCAGCTCGTAAACGAAGCAGCAAAAGTCCGTTACCGTTCGGGGGGGCAGTACGATTGCGGCGGATTAACGGTGCGCGCTCCGAGCGGGGCTGTGGGGCACGGTGGGCTGTACCATTCGCAGAGCCCAGAGGCACAGTTCTCGCACACGCCCGGCCTCAAGGTAGGTCACTAACGGTGCGCGCTCCGAGCGGGGCTGTGGGGCATGTCGGGCTGTACCACTCGCAGAACCCGTAGGCACAGTTCGCGCACACACCCGGCCTTAAGGTAGGTCACTAACGGTGCGCGCTCCGAGCAGGGCTGTCAGGCATGCCGGGCTGTACCACTCGCAGAACCCGTAGGCACAGTTCGCGCACACGCCCGGCCTCAAGGTAGGTCACTAACGGTGCGCGCTCCGAGCGGGGCTGTGGGCCTATGGGGCATGCCGGGCTGTACCACTCGCAGAGCCCGGATGCACAGTTCGCGCACACGCCCGACCTCAAGGTAGGTCACTAACGGTGCGCGCTCCGAGCGGGGCTATGGGGCCTGCCGGGCTGTATCACTCGCAGAGCCCGGAGGCACAGTTCGCGCACACGCCCGGCCTCAAGGTAGGTCACTAACAGTGCGCGCTCCGAGCGGGGCTGTGGGGCACAGCGGGCTGTACTCCAAGTAAATACTTGGCTAAGGAATGTTTCTGTCACCTTTTGCTAACCTTGTAAATCAGTCGCAAGCACAAAGACACAATGACGACTCCCTAATGAATTACTTAGGATCCTTCTAATATTATAAATGTGAAATTTTGTGTGTAACAAGCTAGTAGTGAGTATGTTCGTTACTCCTTCACGCAAAAACTACTTAACCATTGCTGGGTACGGAGATCTGGATTAACACCAAGACAACTCATCGCCAAATTCCCACGGGATCGGGACTTACGCGGATGAGACTACGGGTCTAGTCTAGTCTGCTAGTCGTTTAGAAATACCACTGTATGTAAATGTCCGTAACTCTCCACCCAGGTAGTTATCCCCCGCGGCGCCATCACCGCCAAGGGCCTGCTACTGTCCTGCCTCAGAGAGCGTGACCCCTGCATATTCTTCGAGCCCAAGATCCTGTACCGGTCCGCTACCGAGGATGTTCCTCTACAGGACTACACCTTGCCTTTGGGACAAGCGCAGGTGCTCACTGAAGGTATGTCCACTACTATGACATCTGTGCCTCTGGGCACCTCTGGGATGGCACAGACAAGTATCAGATTGAAGCTCTAGATTCCATCGACAGACGGCGATGAGGTTGTTAGGTGATGCCAGTTGCGTCACGCCTACTAAGCCTGGCACACTGCCGTGAGATCGCCAGGCTGTCGGTCTTCTATCGCATCCACTTCAGAAAATCCTACCAGGTAGATGTCGCTCCGTGCCTCAGTTGTAAGAGAGGAAAAGATGCAGTTCATAATTTCACCACAACAGAACGGGCACCTGTGGCGCAATTGGCTTGCAGGTTCAAGTCCTGTTGGGTGCATTTTTGCACCCAATTTTTGGAAAGTATATCTTCAAATAGGTCCCAGGAACTCCACAATCTGGTTCCGTTCTGCCCATTTTGCTACAAGGTAACGAGAGAACAAACGTCCATTACCGCGCACCGAGCTCCACGCGTCCACCTTTCTCTGCTACAAAATGGAACTCACTGTTCACATCAATATTTTCCCTTAACTACAACCTGAGATTCTTCAAGTCTAGAGTGAAAAGGTTTCTCCTAGGCAAGCTATATGTTATATCGTCGCTTCCCATCAGTTGAGGATTGAGATGAGGGAAAATGCTAGCATGCATGCAAAAAAAAGCCCAACCTGTCTTGTATAACGCTCCCATAATCACATGTCACATGTTGGACCTCCAGGAGATGGCGTGACGCTGTTGGGGTGGGGCACACAGGTGCATGTGCTGCTAGAAGTGGCGCAGATGGCTGGAGAGAAGCTGGGGGTACGGTGCGAGGTCATCGACCTGCAGACCATACAGCCCTGGGACGAGGAGACTGTCTGTAATGTAAGTATCCTACCATAACGTGTCACGAGTTGGTGTGACTTCTAGGACATGCCGTGACCCTGGTGGGATGGTCTACTAATATTAAGGTCAAAAGTGCTTAGGTGTTGTTTTAGGTAGTGTTAGTGTCGTGTATTTTGAGTAGTGATGCAACGGATAGTTTTTTGGCCGGATACCGGATATTCGGCCTCATCACCGGCCGAATATCCGTATTCGGCCGGCCAAACGATATACAAACAACATTTTTACAATTTGCCGTTAGTTAATTATGGATATTAAACTCTCTATTTATTTATTTGGTACCACTTATTTAATTTGATTAAAAATTAACATACGATACGCTACGATTGGTTGAATGGATACCTAATGCTGATCATAGATAGGATTTCTTAACTACTTCAAATGAGGCTTTTTAATAAGTTTAAATTGTACGTTAAAGGTAATACTAATAAACAAATATTGATAATTTGTTGTTGTTTTCTTGTATACTAACTAACCATTTTTCAAAGTTAAATACCAAACAGAATCACTATTCGGTATCCAGCCGGATAGTGCGCAACTATCCGGTATTCGGCCGGATAGTAAAATAATGGCCGGATAGGCCGGATACCGGATAGCAACCGGATATCCGTTGCATCTCTCTAATTTTGAGCTTTATAAAGGCAAAAGTTTAACAAACATGTAGGTACATAAATGTATGTGACTTTGTTACTCTTCTATTCTACTGTTAATAGGTATAGTTAGTAATACATAATACTCATTACAATATTAATACTTATATTTGTTTTTCTAATAATTATATTTTTGTCTAATTTTCTAGTCGGTGAAGAAAACCGGTCGTTGTCTAATCGCGCACGAAGCACCATTGACGTGTGGGTTTGGAGCTGAACTTGCAGCCACTATACAAGTGAGATATAAATAAATATTGCACGACGTTACACACAGCGCAATCTAGCCCCAAACTAAGCACTAGGCTTGTACTATGGGTACTAGACAACGGATATACTACATATTATACTATTTTTTTTTTTTGTAATTACATACATATTTTATGATACATAGAAAACACTGAATATCCCATGTCGTCGGACTGTGGTGAGTCCTAGGACATGTTGGTTTCCTTACGATGTTTTCCTTCACCGTAAGAGCGATGTTATTAGCGCACATACCTTTTTCTTAAGGAAAAAGACATCGGTGCGCGGTCGGCCTGGATTCGAACCCACGACTCTCGGAATGAAAGTCGGGGTATCTACCACTAGACCAACACCGCTCAGCTTACCTACATTACTAGCAGTGCCCCGCGGTGTCAGCCGCGTAAGTCCCGATACCGCGGGATTATCAGGATAAATAGTATCCTATGTGATAAACCAGATCATCTGTATACCTTGTTTCATCACAATCGGTTCAGTAGTTTTTGCATAGAGGAGAAACAAAAAGCGCGCGAATTCGACTCGCACATGTTTATAAAAAATCCGTAGGTACTCATGTACGAATTTGTACATCTCTAGTGTGCGTCAGTTTGGCCGGGACATGTAATAGATTTACACCAAACTACGTTCATTATTTAGTACCTATTTGGTACCTTTCTTCATTATATTTAGTACCTAAGTGATGGAAAATTTTAACGATACAAAGTCGATTTTGAAATCGAAGGTGGTCCGGCCAACCTGCCGTCAGAATGGCCGGCCACATTGTATCGTTATTTTTTTTCGAAACCACGTAGCTACTAAAATATATGAACAAAGGAACCAAATAGGTACTAAATAATGAACGTAGTTGGGAGTAAAGCTATTTCATAGTCCAGCCACGCTTACGCACACTATAGGTACGGAACTTACAGCGGCGCAGGCGGTAGGTCTATTTGATGACCAGCAATCAAAGACCCTCCTATTGTATAGGCGTTCGTTCGACCTCAAGGCCTACTAACACGCGCGCGTCTTTATCCTACATAACTCAGTCAATCATCACTTTATTTACTCACTTAGATAAGTTTCTATATAAATAGGTATTCAATCATATTTCTTTGTAATCTTAAGTTTAGTGAATCTGTAATAGCGCAATAGGTGAAACCTGTAATGCTCTGTCTTAAATAAATAAATATTGCACGACGACACAGCTCAATATAGTCCAAAACTAAGCACTAGGCTTGTACTATTGGTACTAGACAACGGATATACTACATATTATACTTTTTCATCCCATCTATTCGAAAAGTGTCGCTTTGGTCCTCTATAAGTGCGACCAAAGTAGCTCTTTTCTGTTAAGATAAACAGCCGGGAGCAAAGTAAAACAGCCGGGAGCAAAATAAAACAGCCGGGAGCAAAGTAAATTTGAATTTGGAACATATGTATCATTCATAGAAATCAAACGTAAATTATATGAATTACTGGCTTACCACGGGGCTAGATGGCGCTGTGTGTTGTTCACAGAATTTATTTATTTTATTAGTTTCATTAGTGTCATTAGTTTCAGTTTCATTAGTGTCATTAGTTTCATTTGCTTCATTAGTTTCATTAGTTACATTTGTTTCATTAGTTTCATTAGTTTCATCAGGTTCATTAGTTTCATTAATTTCATTAGTTTCATTAGGTTCATTAGTTTCATTAGTTTCATGAGTTTCATTAGTTTCATTGGTTTCGTTTGTTTCATTAGTTTCATATGTTTCATTAGTTCATTAGTTTCGTTAGTTTCGTTAGTTTCGCTTGTTTCGCTAGTTTTGTTAGTTTCATTAGTTTTATGAGTTTCATTAGTTCATTAGTTTCATTAGTTTCATTAGTTTCATTAGTTTCATTAGTTTTATGAGTTTAATTAGTTTCATTAGTTCATTAGTTTCGTTATTTTCGTTAGTTTCGTTAGTTTCATTTGTTTTATTTATTTTGCTTATTTTTTTAGTATTTATATGAAATTTTCACAGATGATGTATTTCTGTAGCCGCTATAACAACCAACAAATATTTATAGAGGGCTTCTGTATAATAAACGTGATATTAAAATTTTATACCCAACATTTTTGTTTAAGTAAATAGGTATATTCACGAATTACGTAACACCATATCTTATTTATTTTCTCATAGAAGGGATTGAAAAGTAGAGTATATGACTCGAGAGCAAATTATTTTTGCCTCGGGCGATGTATACTTTGAATCCCTCGCTGCGCTCAGAATTCTACGTTAGAATCCCTCGCTACGCTCGGGATTCTATTCTAGAATTCCTCGCTTTGCTCGTGATTCAAAGTAACGCCCTCGCCGTAAAAATACTATTTTGCTCCCTTGTTATACAATCTACTATTTCATCCCATCTATTCGAAAAGTGTCGCTTTGGTCCTCTATAAGTGCGACCAAAGTAGCTCTTTTCTGTTAAGAGATAAACAGGCGGGAGCAAAGTAAAACAGGCGGGAGCAATTTGAATTTGGAACATATGTATCATTCATAGAAATCAAACGAAAATTATATGAATTACTGGCTGATATGTGTTGAGTCACCGTAACACAAGCTTAGTCGCTTACCACGGGGCTAGATGGCGCTGTGTGTTGTTCACTGAATTTATTTATTTTATTAGTTTCATTAGTGTCACTAGTTTCATTTGTTTCATTAGTATCTAGTATCGGAATATCGGAAGGTTTTCAATCTCGGGACGATATCGATATTAAGAGCTCAATCCCGGGATCCCGGGATTGATACTGAGATTTTAGATATCGTTAAAAAAAGCGAATTTAATACAATAAAAATGTGTTAAATCTAAAATATTTAATATATTTAAGACTCTAGTGGTTTCATTACTTAAATAAGTTACCCCGAGGGCCGTCCACCCCATCATTTTGGAAATATGGCGGACAAATAGCCTAAACCCGAAAGTGTCTAAACTTTCGCGCCAAATTCTAGGCGCACCACTAAAATGTTTTTAGCAGAAAAAAATTGCATGCGAGCTTGTATAAAAAATAATTGTCTTAAAAATTGCAATGAATCTCGTTACTTTTATTGTTTTAAACATTTTACCAATTCCCTACGCTTCTAAATCTTTACAGATCTCTTCCTCAGGGGTAGACTAATTTGGGTTTAATTTTAATAGTTCTATTCAATCATTCCATGAGGAAAAATATAGCTAAAAACCTTAATTTATACCCAAATAGTAAATTGCTCAAATCTCGATATCGGATCACTCAATCCCGGGATTATAATATCGAACTTTTGCGTCCGAGATCCCGGGATTACGATATCCCGGGATCCCGGGATTCATGCCCTATTAGTATCATTTGTTTCATTAGTTTAATTTTTTTCATTAGTTTCATTTGTTTCATTAGATTCATTAGTTTTATTAGTTTCATTAGTTACATTTGTTTCATTAGTTTCTTTAGTTTCATTAGTTTTATTCATTTTGCTTATTTTTTTTACTATTTATATGAAATTTGAATGCAATGCATTGCATTGCCTTCCCCCGACGCGCCACAGAGGAGAGAAATAAATAAATAAAAGCTCGGCCGAGCCACATGGTAACCATGGCAACATGGTAGGCGGAGTGGGGGGTGTTAGGTTTTTTTCGTTACGAAATTTCTTCATTCAAAGCTCAAAACCCGCGATAAAAGCTATGCAATAGCTTAATAACAAATACTTTATTCACAGGAGGAGTGTTTCCTGCACTTAGAGGCTCCGATCTCCCGCGTGACTGGGTGGGACGCTCCCTTCCCTCACATATTCGAGCCCTTCTACTTGCCAGACAAGTGGCGTTGCTACCACGCCCTCACTCAGTTGATCAACTACTAATTCAATCAACCTATTTAGCACTGAAATGAAACTATACAAGTACGCTGGAATTGCTATACCATACAAAATTACATTAGATCTTTGTGCCGATTTGATTTGCGCCATGTTGCGCTGTTTTCTATTGAAAGTGATGGTGACCGTCCATGGAACTAATAGTTTCGGAGTTTAGGTGTCCTGTTCATATAATTCAGGTCAGTGCTATTAAGCAATTGTAATTGTAAGAAAATATCTGTGCCTCCAGTGAAAAGTAATACTTCTTGAGATGTATCATTAGACCCATTTTAAGACACAAGTATTACAAAGGAATTCGGCACATTTCTGTCTTATTGACACTCTCATAAGACTCATATTGCCTGAGATAGACTGATATAAGTAAGGCATAAAAATCGTACTTGTAATAATTGTGCTGTGTAAACTAATGTAAGACCACACGTATCGCTAATAATATTTACTGGAACGAAAATATTTTGTGTCAAAAAATACGTCTTGACATGTACTATTATACGCTAAGTAAAATGTATGTCATTTTCTGTGTCTTTTGATATAATTATAATAGTATTATTTTACACCATGTAATTGCGTTGTGGATAATGATACAACTAAATTCGTATCATTTAGCACAAACTTAAAGAAGAAACTGGGTCGGTGTATTATGGTATAAGTAGAGTGATATTGTTTTACACACATTTACACATTGTACATTGTGATACAACTAGTGTTATATTAAATAAAAATATAAAATGGTTTGGTGACAAATAATACAGGTAATGAAATATCATTAATCACGAAAACTATCTATAAATTAGTGCGCGGGGTTTGCGCGGGGTAAGGGGCATTGTAACGAAGGGCGAGGGTCATTCTTTGAAAGTGAGGATAAAACGCGTCCAGTCGAAATACTTTTTTCTACTATAACTATATTGAAGGGTGACAACGTTATAAGATCCTGTGACTACAAACCCAACTATTTACATGCGAAAGCAAAATAATAAACATAGTTTAATTACAAATTTAATCTAAAATCAGCTTCAAACGTCATTATCTCGCATGTCCAACATGATCGCACGTGGTTATTTTCGCTAATAAAAAAATATTATAAAACTTTAATAAATTATGTTATATGTAAAGTCATTAATAAATGATCAATCTTTCCAAATGATGTGGATTTATTTATGTTTACTTATAAAATATTAAAAAACAGACACGGTTAAAATTTGTCACAAAATAAACATCATTAGTCACAGAAAGGATTGTTCACATGATATCTCCATCTCTCTTGGATACAATGTTGTTGCTTGAATGCAGGCACACCCTCCTAGGTGCCCTCAGTTTACTCACGACCTTTAAACGGAGTGGTCGCCTTTATCTCGCTACCAGGTAAGTTTTGATATGGTTCTTCAGAATTTGTTATCAAAAAAGTCATTAATCTTTTCCGTTCTCACTATGCAAATATTTGATGTATTTGTTAAATTGTTTGTTGTGATGATGTATCGAAAAGATATCTTTACCCTCTGACGTGTATTAAACGCAGATTTGTTCTTTCTGGACAGGTAACGCCCTGCTTTCTTGGATTTGTCATTTTCGGCAAAATCATTATCTTCAAAATGTGTTTTGCGTTTAATGACCAATAGGGGAATTAATGATTTTTGTGTTTTCAATAATGATAGCCTTTGAGCTTGTTTGATTTTTGTTACCCAAAGTCCTTATGTTTTAGGAGAGGTAGGCAAAATTCGCGCCTCTCCATCATGGTTATGACCTGGCGAGGTTATCGCCTTCGATGAAGCATTGAGGGTTGGGGTTGAGTCTATCCTAAACGTGAAGATGAATGAGGATTAGTGGGTGCAGGCGTCTTTGCCGATTAGGCACGGAGGGTTGGGTGTGAGACGTTCTGTAGATGTAGCACTTCCGGGTTTCCTTGCTTCCGCGCATGGGGTAATGAGCTTGGTGACTAACATTTTATGTCCTAATGGGGGCCCATATTTCCCTATGCGCGTGAGGCACGAGAGGCTTGGTTGGCTAGAATAAGGGTTGTGTCGAGGCCAGATTCGGGTGCGTGGTTGCAGGCACTACCATCGCCTCATCTTGGCACTCTGTTTAATTACAGTTCACTGCGTGTGGCTGTGGATCTTCGCCTGGGATCCGACGTATGTGAGCCTCATTTATGCGTTTGTGTTTCTGGAGGCGGAGGCTAGTGGCCACCATGCTTTAACTTGTTGTCAATGTCCTGGGATATTTCCTCGTCAACACGAACTTAATTACGTACTTCGGAGGGCTCTTGTTTCGGCGAATATCCCTTGTGTCTTAAAGCCGCCTGGCCACGTGTGTGGCAGCGGCAGCTGCTGATGCCGCCGCTGCCATACGCAGCGCCCTTTTGACTAATTGTTTGTGTTTGATTATAGTTGTAGTTTTTAGGTTCCTATTGAATTTTAATTTTTTGTTTGTGTTTGTTGTAAGGGCATTCTTGCAATTTATCTGCAATGTCTCAAAATCTGCAACATGAAGGCTGCCCCTGATGTGGGAGTTTCTGACGCGGTCTTTTCGCGTCACTCCACACATCCAGTGCAGCATCTTCATTTCCGTGACATGCAGCCCCTGCTTATGTCGCTCAAGCACTGGCCACGCCTCACTACCATACAAAAGGAGAGGTCTAATGATCGTTTTATAGACCTGTCCCTTCAGTTTGACCGGCATTTTGGGGTCACAGGCTCTCGCCACTTAGCCCAAGCTGCCGAAATGCGGGACTTGACGTCGCAATCGATGTCGCCGGACTCGTGAAGCACAGATCTCAAGTTCGCTCGACCATGTGACCGTCCACGCAGACAGGTGTGGGATCTGTGGTATTGCTAGCCAAATATTCGGTCTTCACTACGTTGAGTTGCAAACCGCCGTTCTTATAAGTTTCTGGCACCCCTTTGGACCGCAGCGCCCACCAGATCATCACGCGAGGAACACAGTCGAAGGCCGTATTCTTCGTTCTGTATTTCTCATAACAACCCTTAGGGCAAAAACAGGGTCCATGGTACCATGACCAGGGCGGAAACCATACTGGCCATCCGAGACAGTGCATTCCTGCCGGATCCGAGAGAACCACCAGAACCCATAGCCTTCCATACTTCGATGGGAACTCCGTCGGCGCCAACAGCTTTCCGATTCTTCATGCAGCGAAGAGCCTTGCGCACCTCCTCAGGCGTTATCAGTGGCACAAGTCCTAGATTCGGATGGAGTTCCGGTGGCTGCACCTCTTTATACTGCTTATTGATCAGCTTGTAGAAATAAGAGCGCCATCTTTCCTTTACCGCGAGATCCTCGCATAGCAGGTTACCATTAGGCTCTTTTACACAGCGGCACTTTGATATATCCTGAGCCACTTTGATCCTAGAACGTACCAACTTATAAATAAGCTTCTGCCCCTCAGACGTTTCCAACTTATCGTACCATGGCTGTAAGTGGTCCTGACTGGCTCTGGCTACTGTTCTTTTTGTGGCACGTTTGGCAGACCTGTACGTACGCTTCTCGATCTTCAGGAGAGTTGGACCCTTGCCACTTTTTAAAGAGGGCTTTCTTCACCCTAGTCTCCCTCTGGACTGTGTCCACCTCCAAGTTTCCTTGTCACACTTGCGTCCTCCCTTAGACATACCGAGGACTTAGACATATCAAAATGAATAAATAAACCCTAAATAATGTCTACTTGTATCAGTTTACACAAGGCAATTAACAATGCAGGTCCCGGTAAAATAATATGTCTAAGAAAAAATACAAGTATAAATATATTTATCTCAAAATGTTATTTTTCACAAAAAATTATCATAAATTTGTTTGTACACTTTTTTGTAGCATGCCGTAGTTAGACAATATACTGTAAAGATGGTGCAACAATATCAATTATCACGAGAGTACCTTTTTTTTTTTTTTTAACGTGGGAAAATCTTATTAAGACCATCAGGCCGCTCTCGGGGGAGAGCGGCCCGGTGAGTGGGGGTCCCCCTGGCCGAAAATGGTAGGTGGCCAGGGTATACCCACTAAAAACCCACGGTGTCCTTCTCGCCGCTATTGCCGGAGCTCGTCGGAAACCTTACGGAGGAACGTCGACGAGCTCCAGCGGCGGGTGGTCCCATCGGACCCTATCTCCGAAAACCCCTTGACGGGGAAAAACCGTCTCAAGTCTCAAGTGTCTCAAGTGGCGGCGCGGACACGCCGCCGCCATCTCGGGCTCTATTGTTGGCGACTGACCCCCCCGAGTCAGCCGCCAAGAGCGGTTTACGGAGGACGGAGATCGTTTCTCCGTCGCCTGCGAGCGCGTGGTGCGCGGTTAGAGTCGCGGGAGATCTCGCGATCCCTCTCCGCGGACTCTTTCGCAGACCCCGGCCGACCCGGCCGCTCCCACCAGTCGTGGCTCCAAGCGGGCAAAATGCGCCCTGAAACTCCAAGTGCTATCTAGCACTAGCCCCAGATATTTGAGGGTGTCCGTGACAGGGACACGGGATCCTCCTACGACCAGGTGGAAACCTGGAGGTGGCTTGTGCTGTGTAAATTGATATTTGTTAAGTAATATTAAAATACACTGTCACCTTGTTGTTGCAAATAGATGTATCTGACAGTTTTTTCTAAATATTACCTTTATTTGCTAATGAAATAAGATGCACCTGTGACAAATTATATATTATATGGTAAGAAACTTTTTGACATCAACAGTTACGTGGAAATCTTTATAGAAAAAAAAATATGGGAATTCAAATCTTTAATTGGCTCTCCTGAAAAGTAGTGTTTTTGAAGATGTATTACTTTTCACTGAAGGCACAGATATATTTTTGTAGGTGTGTTTGTGGTTCAAAGTTTATAAGACAACTTTTAATAAAGGTTATTTTTGTTTTGATGTACCTACCTATTTTTGTTACTTACCCCTATTTCATATGGCAATATTACCTAGAAGTCCACTTACTTTTATTGCACAATATTATCGTATTAAGTATGACGTTTTGTTTACATACTTCTGACGTCATAATTTCTGACTCATCTATGAATCACGTGGTTTTCCTGACTCATGCATTGAGTATTTATAATAATAACCATTTTAGTATACGTAAAGGTGAAAGTAGGTACCTTTGTGTTAGGTAAGGAAGTATAAACGAGTATGCTCGAGTTGTTACTCCATTAGACAAAAACTACTGAACCGATCGCGATAAAACTTGATAGGTATACTTACATAAAGAAATTTACTGTTATATTTTGTCGCTTCAACTCTACTAGTAAAATATCGACCTACAAAAGTAATTATCCTTACTAATATTATAAATCGGAAATTAACTCTGTCATATTTTGATAAACTTTGGTATGGGATAGATGGGACCTTGTACAACTACTTAAGCTACTTTTGATGTATATTCCCGCAGGCGAAACCATGGGGCGCAGCTAGTTTAACTATAATAGAAACAAACTTTTACTTACTTCAATTTATTAAAAAGTGAAAATCAATCCATAAAAATAATGCTAACATTACGAACACTTGTTAGTAGAAATTTTATAAGTACTTAAATTAAACAATGTCAATCTTAAATTAAAACGAAAGCCTGCACAGTTTTTCCTTACTATCAAAGACATACGACATTAAAAAGTAAAGCTACGTTGAAATGACCAAAGTATGTTTGGAAAACCCAAGCATTTTTGGATATGTGTCACAGTAAAAAAATTATACAGTAGCAAAGCTGTTCAAAAGGTTTAAGGTAACTAGTCATCTACTACTCCACTCTCATATTTTAAAAATGAAATGGTATCTCATACCTACAAAAAGTAGTAGATTCTAACTTTGAATAAGTACCTACCAAAACTAATGAGTTTTGGTTCTTCATCTTTTCGTTCCATGTTGCTCTAACTATTGGTAGAGTTTTCAGGTCACCTAAAAGTCTCGTAACTTGACCTAACGATTGCTATCGAAGATCACCGGAAACGACTGCTTAACTTGCCTTCTGAACCACGCAGCAGCTCAAGGAAAGGTTGTTTTGCCACATACATCATCGGTCACCCATCCAAATAATAGCCGCGCTTGGCGTTGCTTAACTAGCAAGATTAAACAAGATTGGCGAGTGCAGCTAGGCGAATGAACTCATGAGTTTTGGTAGTTTATTCAAATGTATCATAGCAGCTTCGCTCCTGTATGGAAACCCGTAAAGTCGCGTTGACATGAAACCCCCAAGTAGGTATCAAAATGAGCTTGGTGAGAGCACTTGGCCATTTCAATGCAGCTTAAAATATCTTTGAGCATGAATCATGTGCAAGAAAATGCCTATAATCTACATACAACCTTAAACTAACTAACTAAGTATTAAACTAGAATATATTTTAACAATTTTGAAAACGTCAGTAAATTCAGTTAACATTTATGGACCAGTAGTGGTAGCACTAGAATCATTTTGTTGATCGTCAAAAATGCGCTGTAGGAAAAAAAGACGGGTTTTTTTTTCAAAAAAAAAATGGTTCTAGTGGTCTCACGCTACCACTGATGAGGTCAATTTATGAGACAATCCAAAGCCAGCCCAATGAAAGTGTAAAAAGTGGATCTGAAAATGGCATGAATACAATTGACCTGCCTTTAATATATTATTAGATCTGGTGGATTGTCTCAGGAACTGGCCCTTTCTAAGTGGTTCCTTACAAAGCGACATCGTTTCTTTTATTGAAATTGTGATGCCAAATATTTACACTAATCGAAGCTGAGTAACAAAATTATCTTAAATTATTGTTTACAAAGAGATAAGGCGAATTATGACCAGCACCTCGCGCCAACGAACCATCAGATCAATGACTGACAACCAAACTAAGTACAGAACAATAATTGACTTGGCACTTCCTCCAACAAATGCTAATTTATTCATGTGTTACGACACTTTACTTATTGATTACCTATATCCAGTTTACATTAATCCAGTGAACTGCAACTGGAATAATCTAAACCGAAAAATAAGTTCAATAACTGAACATCGCGAAAATTTAAGAAAAATATTACATCATATCAAAGAGCAGGACAAATAATATATACAAAATCAGACATTATTCTATATTACAATGTGGTTGAGAAATTATTATGCAAATAATATTAGTAAAAAATCTAAATCAGAACTGAAAAACAAATTATCAGAGTACTAAAACTATTGAAACTGTATAAAAAATCCTATTGAGTTCAAATAAATGAAACCATTTTGAATTGTCCAGTCTCATTTTAACAACACCATACTTCTAAATGAAGGTCTTTAAGCCAGATACAGCGGCACCAATCTCCACACGTGGTAGACTGTAGTAACTGAGGTTAGTGGTACTGTCGCATTTATAAGGCCAGTCGCTGTATCTGGGTTAAATGTGACAAAATCATGGAGAACCTTTCAATTTATCACTAAGTAGTTTACTCATCCCAAGAGCGTCGTTGGCGGGAAAGATAAGGACCGACGGCAGGCGAGTTTGGGAAGCGTTGCATATAGCGTTCCAAGCGAAGGTATTTGACGGTGATGAGTCGCCCTTCGTACCACCAGCCGTGCAACGAACGGTAAACAACTCCCGCGTCGGTTGGACTTGCGCACTTTACATATACGCAACAAGACGACCGTTCCACGTCGATGTGCAGAATGTTACACGGCTCACATTTCTCAAGAATAGCGTCTTGGATAACCATACGCAGATTCGGGTTAGTATCATTCTTGTCGAACATGTGCCGGATTTTCAAGCAAGGAGTCGGCGATACGGTCAGGTTGTTAACTGAACCCTCTTGTGTTTCGAATGCTTGGCCTTGCCAGGCGGCACTGCGCTTTGGGCTGGATACCCAACGCCATACGCGACAATCTTCACCGTCGACCGACTGGACTTCAGTGCGAACTCGGCTCTCGTTTTTCTGGATAAACTTTACCGCTGAATCCCAAACGGACGACATCTTTTCGCGGTTTTGCGGTGAGATTAACGTGTCTCGAACGTGGTCCATTGAGATGTAAGGCTCACCGCTATCCTCAGTCTCCTGGGATATCACGTCGGTTATTTGTTCTACCATCGAGTAGATTTCTTCGCTTTTCCTCTTTTGATAGTTGACGTAATATTTGTAGCCCCTTTGCGCACCGAGAGCAAGCAAAGTTAGTAATCCAATTACGATAATCGTAGAGCCGGCGGAATAGAGCGTGTTCACAAAGAGGCACGACAAAGGAGTAGATGGATCAGCAAGCGTGATGGCGACGCTGCCTTTCGCGCGCTGCTGAACTATCAAATCCGTTGAAGGTATAGGAGAAAATTCGGCGTCTTTCGTGTACAAGTTCTTAAGTTGTACGACACTGAAACCCCATCTAGGATTGTTTATGAGAAGCACTTGCAAGTTGTTCAGGTCTGTCCTACACTGGCTAATATCAGTGGGCTCTGCGCGTGCATTTGCTATGTCGAGAATTTCTCTCTCAGTCAAATATGGAAGGGTATTTGGCTGCCCACATTTGTAAGCGGCAATTCTCGTAGTCAATTCTGGATGGATCAATTTCAGCATATCCTTGGCATAGCTGACCTGTTCTTTAGGTACACAATTAATTCCTGGTCTGTTTCCTGGTATATTCAACTGGCAGATGGGTATAAGGCTATTTTGGTCATCCACCACTGACATTATGTCATTTTTCTTAACTAGATACATAAAAAATAAGCAAAAAAAAAAAAGTGCAACAAGCGCTACAAGAGCAAATGATACAAGATTGTTTTTCAAAAACTTCTTATCAGTGATACTTTTATAGTCTCCAATGTCCGATCTAGAAACGCCAGATATGTAGGATCGGCGGGGAAGTAATGTACTGCCATTGTTTGTGTCTCTCTCGACTCTATCCAAGAAAGATGTTGTCTTCGGAGTTTCAGGTTTCAATGAAGACAGACGGCGAGTAAAATTGCTCAAGTATGGAGATTCTACCTCATCTATAGTAGATGTGGACGGCTGATAATTAGTTGTGGAGTAAGTTGATGAATAATTACCAAAAGATTTCCTGTCACCTAAAGTGGTTGTGAGACCGAGCCTCGAGCGTATTGAGTTAAGATGGTCCGATGGTGATAAGTTGGATGTGTATGAAGAAGCATAAGTTGAGGGTCGAGAGAATAAGGAAGACTTGGGTGGGGGACTGGTGCTGGCATCGACAGTAGGCAGCGTGCTGGATATGTGGTCGGAGGAGCGGGAACTACTGCGAAATGGTGACGATGTCTTCTTGTCATTGTCTACATCACTGTCCGACCCAGTTTCATAGTCGTCCTGCTCATTATTAGCGTACGTGCGAGTTACACGGCGCGTCGTCACAGTCTCGACTTCCTCATGCGTCCGTACAGGGGATTTCTCTTCTTCAGACTCTGATCCCTTGTCTGAATCTCGTTTTGGCGGAGAGCCCTTCTTCGAGGGTGTTCGACGGGTATTTTTGACCGCGGGCGGTAACATAGCGGTCCCCGTTGTCGCGCGGCGCCCTCGCTTTTCCTTCGCGTTCGTCGTGGTGTCCAAATCAGACTCCTCGCCGCTCGAATACCGTGCAAGCGTCCGTCTACTCTCCACTTTGTTATCGACGCTGTTCCTAGGTTTACTCTTGTTGTCGAGCACTAGTTTTAACTTTTTCACGAGCAGTTTTCGCGTCGAGGCCGTTATCGGCATGATAGGAAACCCATGCTCGGCCAGTTTGGTCCGCAGCTCTGCGTCTGACATTGAATCGACTCGATCGGCCATCGTGAACTCTGCAAGCACGTTTACACAAATACGTTATAAAAACTTTTTCCGAACGTTAATAGTATTCGTAAAGTTCTCGTTTGTAATATAGATAATCACCTTGTTTTCGAACCACCAAGAAACTACGATTACGTCAAAATTATTATTAAAATCACCGGCGCGTCATGTCGCACTCACGCACCGCAAAAAGATCGTCGTTATTTGGAGTTGCCATAACAAACATTAAAATTTCTACAAGAAAATCGCACACTAAGGAATGCATTTTTTTACAGGTTGTTTGGATTAGGGAGGGAAAGCTGAGAAAAAACGCCTAATGATAGCTTCACAAAGAAGTAAAACTGTGAATTCTTGTTCTACTGCAAACTATAGTGACTTTAACTCATATTTTTTTAATTTGCGTTAATGTACAGACTTTTTGTACTCTCTTCCATAAAAATTACTGTCCATAGATTACTTAGCTTAAAACGTAAACTAACATTTGAAAAGTTATTAAATTAACTGTTTTATCTGGTACTGGTAACATAACATTTTTTTTTACCACAGATCATTTTGAGCCAGAGCTATGATTGTTTACGCGGGAATTGCATGAAAATAACGAGAGTTATTTGGCGGGAATTAAGAAAAACAAAAATGTTTCTTTTTATCTCTAAGTTAACAAACACAATAAATGACTCCTCTAAATGGATATTTTTCACATAAGCTAGAAAGAAGACCGTTCAAAATGGACCAGCTTTGTTCCACAGATATCATATTCGACACTTCAAACAATTTGTTGTAACAAATTGTTTCAATCGCAAGATAATGAAATATGAATTATTCGATTGATTGTAAACAGCCATGGTGTTAGTATTTTCGTCCTATTCTTACTAGGCTAAAAGATATTGGGTGTTAAAGTTTCACATTTTTGGGAGTTTCACACAAAACACCACCAGATGTCGTTACTTGTCTCGAATATCCATAAATCTGAATTTGTAAAACCAATAAATGACTACAGAATTCCACGTATCGGTCCAGAATTTATAAAGAAAAGAACTATTTTTAATTAATAAGATTTATTGACTGAAAGATGACTTGATTAACTGCCTTAATGGTATAACAATTCAGATTTATGGATATTCAAGACACATAACGACATCTGTGGTGTTTTGTGTGAAACTCCCAAATGTGGAACTTTAACACCCAATATCTTTTAACATAATAGGAATAGGACGAAAATACTAACACCATGGCTTTAGCTCGATCAATTGAATAATCCATGTCTCGTAATTTGCGATGGCACTTAAAATAAAATTAAGGTACCTCTAACCCCCAGGTAAAATCCCTAAAGAAAAACGCCGATCTTCTTTATTCTAAGTTATTTCTAACGTAATATTTTTATAACAAAAATATGATTGGTTTCCAGCAAAGTCGTACGAAGCCATGACTATAAGATAAAAAATTGAGGAGTACCATTTCACGCAGATTGAAACGAAACAGAGTTAAAAATTTATTTACGAATATATTTTTTGTATTTTATTTATACCATATATATGGCTTTAAGGATTCAAAGCTAAATTAATCTTGTGTAGGCATTATAATTTATATTTTGATGACCGTTTCAAGAATGTAAATGTGTCATAAAATTACAACGTAACGATTAACGTAAGACCAAAAAAAAAAAATCGAAACGATTTCGTAAAATGGAACGTTGCAAATGATTGATTGGTTGTTTAGTTTGATTGGCGGCTATGACATTTTGTTCAATATCAACAAAGGTCGAAGAAAATTTCGTTTTCCAATAAATTTTTAAGGATTTTCACAATAATGATTTTGTGTTTCCCCTATAAACGTGCGGTGAATTGTTTTGGAACTGTATCTCTTGCTCGGGCGATTAAGTTGGCTATTTAGTGCACCTTCCACGGTAAGTATTTTGTTATTTCAGATGTTAATCCTCGGACGGATCTGTATTGACTTTATTGAAAAATTGCATTTTGTTTCAGACCTGTTGATCTTTTTGGCTGAAAAACTAAAAGTAAGTTCCTAGATACTAACATTATACATACGATATTATTAAACAAACATTGCTTTGGTAAACACAAATTATTTTGAGCCATTCTTTATCTGTCTCAGGTTTGGAACCAAAAAAAATAGGTTTCAACAACACTTACAGATGAAAGAAAATAACTCCAACAATTTTTATTTATTTGTAGTTAGGTACTCTACCAATCTTTTAAATAGGTAGACAAATTCTATGTAAAACTATACAATACTATGCCACTATTTTGGAGGAGGGGGTTTGTATAAGACCCATAATATCTTTCCAACCCCCACAAATGCTTATTTTTAAGTTGAAAAGAATCTAAACCACTTGCTCTTACACCAATCACCTCTTGATGTTGTTTCGGCCCCAGAAGCTTTCTGAGTTGTTTTTATTCAATATTTTAATTACTCGGAACTTAATTTTTCGGTTATTTTAATAAAAGTATTGATGCTAATGGATAGCTTTCTCCTCTATCTCCCACTGTTTTCTGTACATACAAATTTGTGGTGTAGCCTTGTAAAGTGCACCCAAATTCTACATTAATGCTTGTACCTACCTAACTAAAAATATTAGCAAATCATGAAAAAATGCTCCACTGGCCATTAAAAAGCTCAACTTTTGAAATAATCTTCAGAACAATCATTTAATTAAATATCTTGAAATTCAGCTTTTAAGAGGACAGTCATCATTCTCTCTCTCCATACAAACGTAGTCGACATTTTCCTCCCTGGATAAAGACATTAGAGCAAATATGTTTATGCCATAAAACCTATATCTGTCATGACTATCTACCTTTTGATTTTTTTCATTTTCTTATTACAATAGTAATAAAAAATAAAAAAATCAAATGGTAGATGCATTGCATAGTCATGACTATAGGTTGGATAATCGGATGCATATTTACCTAAAGTGATTTTTTGGCTGAGAAATTATGGAAGCGGCTTCTTAAAACATATTTTTTAAATACAAATTCTGGGGTTCCAAAAAAAATCGAGAATGTCGAATTAATCGGATGCATATTTACCTAAAGTTAATTTTTGGCTGGGAAATTATGGAAGCGGCTTCTTAAAACATATTTTGTAATACAAATTCCGGGATTCCAAAAAAATTCGGGAAATGTCGAACTAATCGATGCATATTTACCTATAGTTAATTTTTGGCTAGGAAATTATGGAAGCGGCTTCATAAAACATACTTATTAAAATATAAATCCAGGGATTACAGAAACTAATCGGTAACATGGTATGGAAACAACTTGTTTAGCATGTGGTTTTCACGTAAAAAAAACACCAGACTCCGGGATTACATAATTATTCGTGTAGTGTGTATTATTAAAAAAAAAAAAAAATACAATTATACTTAATAAAGTATAATTGTATTTTTTGTATTTGTAATTGTGTGCAATAGCACACAATTACATTTTAGCCAACACCTGAACTTAAGTAAATATACACCCGACCCGATTTGATTCTATAATCAAAACACAAAATTTTGTAGATTCCGGAATCCCGGGATTTTTCCGATACAAAAGTGCATTCCGTATTAGCCAATACCTGAACGTAAGTATATATACACCCGACCCGATTTGATTCCATAATAAAAACACAAAATTTTGTCGATTCCGGAATCCTGGGATTTTTCCGATACAAAAGTGCATTCCATAACTGCGAACATCTCAACTTTAGGTAAATATGCATCCGATTATCCGACCACTAGTCATGACATATATAGGTATATTTTGTATTATTATCATAGTAATATTTTGAACATGCCTAAGTTGTAGTAGATGGTAAAAAAATACAGATACCAAAATGCAAGGTGGTCCCAACCAAACCCAGTAGACTAATCGGTCAAGTGGTTTTAGCTGGATTGAGAAAAGTTCCATGGTTCGAATCTCACCCAGTGTTGTCCATGCTTTGTGTTTTTGTAGATATAATTTCTTTTTTAAATATTTCTATTATTATGTTGTGTTCATTTTTATACCCATTTATCTTAGTTAATTATTTAATATAATTTATTTTAGTTATTTGTTTTGTTTATAGATCATCATAATGGAGGAGCTATTGTGTTGTTCATTTGTAAGTTGATTTAATTTTAGTTATTTTATTTTATTAGTTTATTAGTTACCCATATTTAATGTAGTCTTTAAGTCCATTATTATTTTGTAAGTTAAAATTAGATGGAAAATGATTATCAAATAGTTAGTAAAACTGTCTTTGTGTGCATGTGACTGTGGAAGCTATAAACCTTTAAAACTTCTGATTTTTATTAAACTTGCGCCGAATATTTGTTTACTACTCAGTATTCGCCCGAATATTCGGTTTTGGTGCCGAATATATTAGATAAATTATTTCAGGGAAGGTAAAAGTATAATTCATTGAATAAGAAAATCTATACAGTTCCACTATTTATCATTGCGTCACTTAGTCCATTGAACAAAGCTGTTTCTGTTAAAAAATTCTCATTTTTATTTCAATTTAAACAAATAAGTTATTAATTTAAAAGTAAAAGTGAAGAGATATGTAAGAATTTAGATATGTTTGAATTTTATTTTATGTTTTATAATTTAGGTAGGCTATTGGGGCGCCAAGACTGTAAATCACTGAATAGAATAGATTAACGAATATTTGGTTCGGCAAGAAATTATGTCAAATAATAGAAATTAATTAATTAATTATTATACCAAATATCAGTATTCGATATTAGATGAAATTGATATTTGGCGCATCTCTAATTAATACAAAGTATATTTTATTATTTCCTATAAGTTACGTTTTGTCAAATATTATTAAAAATATGACAACCATAACTCAATTTGGTTGTGTTTAGATTTTTATTTTATTTTAGTAGGTACTAGCCCTTGACTTTCTTCCGCCTATTTTTTTTTGATAATATAATTTAGCCTATAGCCTTCGTCAATAAATGGGCTATCCAACACTGAAAGAATTTTTCAAATCAGCGGTTCCTGAGATTAGCACGTTCAAAACAAAGAAACAAAAAAACTCTTCAGCTTTATAATCTTCTGTCTTCTTCTAATATATAAAATTGCCATGTCACAATGTTAGTTACCGTACTCCTCCAAAACGGCTTTACCGATTTTTACCAAATTTTATATGCGTATTCAGTAGGTCTGAGAATCGGCTACTATCTATAATTTATAAGGCAAAACAACGTTTGCCGGGTCAGCTAGTATTAAATATAGATTTCAAAAACAGATACTAACTAACTTACAATACAAAACTAGAAACAATATATTAATTAGAAATGAAATTAAAACTAAATAAAAGAATGCACTCAAATAATTAAAAGTCTACAAACTTGACATTTCAGTGCATTGCCCCTGGTTTTCGCAGGTCAGACTAGCACAGTACATTGCACTATTGACGTTAGGTAGGTATAGGGTAGGTAAGTACTTTCTTGGGCAGTGCTCTGCCATTCAATATCTAGACAGACAGACACCTATCGCTTTTTATGGTAATATGCTAGATTTTTATGATTAGAATCTCATCTAGGTATATTCAAAAGTTTTAAATGGAAATATAGGTACTATTATGTACTGAAGTATTGGATCGACAAAAATAATAATTTATGTTAAAACCGCGAGCGTTTCACTCGCGTAAGTCCCGATTCCGCATATGACATCAGGCCCCGTTTAAGGTTTAAGCGCAAACAGTTCAGTAGTTTTTACGTGACAGACAGTTATACTATAAGTAGTTGAAGATAATTCTTAAAATTGTCCCTGAAAGGTTTTGGGTATCTTACATTCTAACGCGGCTTTTAAAATTTTATTACAACGATTCAAAGCATTTTTAAAAAGGGCCAATAAAAAAAATATAAAAAATAAAAACCGACTTCAAAAACGGACATAAATATAATAAAAAACAATCACATTTTTCTGTATCATAAAAAAATTTGTGCGACAGGTGACAGGTGACAATTTGTCGGGAAAAACTTGACAATTCTGCTTTATGAAACATAAAATTTTCGCGACGCATTGACATATTTGTAAAATTGTCCGACATTTGCGACAGGCGCCTTACCCTTCTGTCTCGGAACCCGACATATGTCGGCGACATAATTGTCGCGTTTTATTGACATAAGTCGCGTTTATGAAACGCGCTCGACAATTAAAAATATGTCACGGTTTCAACTGTCGCTTTATAAAATAATTGTCACGTTTATGAAACAGCCTAAGCGTGACAATTTGACAATTATGTCGGTTCTTGACATATAAGTCGGATTGTCGGCTTTATGAAACAGGGGCCTGATGTCACTAAAATGCACTTGTTCAAAAGCGGATTTTTTATGGATATTGAGAAGCAATCCTGTTCATCACTCCGAAGATCCTTGTCAGATCCTTACCATTTTTTATGGGACCATCTCGGAAGTCCCACCTTTTAATTAAAAAAATAATTGTCTTCGTTCGTAAGAAAGAATCGGCCATGCCGGCTTCGAGTAATCGGTGAACATCCCTAAAAAAACATACGCGACGAATTGAGAACCTCCTCCTTTTTTTAAAGTCGGTTAAAATTTTATAGCTAACGACGTCAATAAATAATTACGTGGTTAACATAGTTACATTTTACTGGCCATAATCACGTATTATTATTATTTATTTTAAACAGTCATGTTTGCAGCCATGTTTTTTTCTACTTGATAATAATACTATTAAATAGAAGTCAGTAAATAAATACCCATTCTATGTCCCACCCAACATGTAACAAGATGATGTAAACGTTTGGTGGAGGCATAGGGTGACCGGAACGCTGGCTTGTATTTTGCCCAGAAAATATGTAGTAGAATCCGGTTATAGCGACGGCCAAGGGACCGGTGATATTACGCCGTACTAACCGGACGCCGTACTTAACGAACAGAAACTTTTGATTTTTAATAATCACAATTACTTAGTGTATTTATTTAAATGACTAGCAAATAAAAAAAAAATATGCCATTTCTGTACGCGTACTCACTCGTTCGTTACCCGCAAATTAAGTGCTGTAAAATAAATTGTCGCATTTCATTCAGCGATGCAGCGGTTCTTATCTAAGTACGATTTATCTGTAAACACGTCAACGCTCGTCGTTACAACGACGAGCGTTGACGTGTTTACAGATTTTAAACAATTGTCCGGTTGTAACCAACCGGACAATTGTTTAAAATTCCGTCGTTAAAAGCGGTCGGTCGTTGTAAGCGAAGTCGTAATAAAAGGTTGTACTTTCATGGTGGCTCATATGAAAACCAAACATATGCCTATACTTACGTCGCTTAAACCGGTTGGTTGTTAAATGCGAAGTCGTACTAAACGGACTACACTGTATCTGTATACAACGGGGAAATGCAGCCAGCATTCTGGGCACTTTTCCATCCACCAAGAATTTATCTGATTTAGATTTAGTTTAGTTTTTAGTTAGTTTTGCTTTAATCAGTTTAGTTTTTAAAATCAATTATGTTTTATAAGTTTTGGTTTCAATCAAGACATTCCGTAACGAAAATGAAACTTATTTACTTAAATCTATATAAAAAAAAACGGGGCAAGTGCGACACTCGCGCATAAAGGGTTCCGTACCACTATCACAAATGGATACGGAACCCTAAAATGGTTTTAACAACCAATTTTTAAATTTTATAGGAAAATATGAAATAAATATCTTCGATTCTTACTCCCATCAAACGACCGAATCACTCAAAAAAAAAAACCTTGGCACAAAGAAAATCTGAAACAGAGAAGAAACTCTTTGGTAAGTAAGGCAGACTGGTATATTTGACAGATAGGGCAGACGGACAGACAGCGAAGTCTCAGTAATAGGGTCCCGTTTTTACCTTTAGGTACGGAACCCTAAAAAGATGATGATCCATATTCCTTAAGTCAATATAATAATAGAACAGAGTTCGTCGACAAGTTCATACGGAACACAAACTCAATCAATGTCAACAATGGAACTATTAAGTTTACAATTCACACATCGACAGACAAACCAGCTATTACATCATCTAGTACTAATAATACAGTAGGGTACTCTGCTCATTCTACTTTGTATTCTATTGGCGGATTCTGTGGCGTGGGCGAATAGCCGGCTGCAACGCAGACGGTTGCGGGTTCGATTTCCCGCCGGGGACAATAAGTCTTCGAAATCAGTTGATTTTTTCTTTCTAAAATGTTGTGATTATTTGGCTGGTAAAACAGCTGTAAAGTTAAGGCAATTCATAGTTAGATACTAGTAGTTCAAAGTAAGCAAATGAAACCATATAATAAAATATATACTTAGGGTATAATGAATGATTTCTTTCTCTATGAAATAGCGAATTTTCAATTAGGTAACTACACTTTAAAAAATAAAAACGAAAAATACTTTGTATTTCCAAAAGTCGTACAATTAAAGTTTCGCCTAGACGTATAAAACAACCCCCCGAAAAAGGGTTTTTGTCTTTCTTAGTAATATAATCGATTTGACCACTATCTCACCAAATCCAGCCTAAAATATAGCACGCTCACATATAAAGGACCCGAAACAACTTCCGAGCATGTTTTGAGACTGCACCGGCCTGACTATCGGAAGACTGATGAGTTCACTTTGCGTTGTGACTTAGCCCGGGTGACTATTCGCACTCGAAGCCAACTCCTAACAAATTACGCTATAAAATAAGCTTGTAAAATACGGTTTCCAATTTTGTGAAACTTTTCAATCAGTTTTATAACGTTTGGTCGCGATAAACCGCGGACTAGGTACAAGCTTAGTTGTTATTGTGACTTCGCAGAGATAGGGTCTGTCTGTCTCACTTGCGTTTTCGCGCACTTTTCCGCAGTTTTCGACTCGAGTGTTTCAGTTTGTATTGTGTGTTACTGGTCGCTGAACAGTTAATAACCACGTAAGTTTTCCTATATATTTTGGAACTTATTGAAATTCAAAATTTAGATTCAAATTATTTACCGAAATATTTAAAGATATTACCTATTATATATCATATAGATCTGATCGGTATTTTCTAAATTCCCCTCCACTCCTTACAAATTATAGAGATTTGCCCATTGCCTACTTTTCGAAATCCCATTACTTTTTGTTGTAGTACTTTGCCAACTTTCTTGGTTTAAATAATAAAAAAACAAAAATCGTTTATTTCAGGCTACAAGGCCAATGTAAGGTTTGTCCCCTTTACTGAAACAATGATCAATAACTCGTGTATAAGTATACTACAAAATTTGAAATTTTCCTCTTATAAGCTAGGTAAGATTTCTTACAGGTTCCATATAATATAGATTTTCATATGGCTAGATTAAAAAATAAACTGAAATACCTATGAAAAGCGCCGACGACGGTCTGATAAAATAAGCCTCTTAAATAATTTTATTCATTCCAAATTATATCTATAATTTTAAAAGAAAACCTGTAACATAAACTAGGCATTTGCAGTTGAATTAATTTACCTAATGCACAGTAACCAAGTGAATCATAATTTTAGGTAGGTACCTGCATATTATTAATTAATTTGATGTTTTTTATCATCGCGTACGATGCATGACAATCGTTTGTAAATCACCTTATGGTAAGAGATGTAGCAAACGTGTATAAACAGAAAATTTAATTGTTACGGTATATGAGCAGGCCAGATAAACAAATATCGGTTGCCTGGATCGCCCATAGGCGATAAGGCCGCCCATTGTTTGGGGTTAAAAATACACCAAACTACGAGAATACGGTGTGAAATATAAATATCGCTGGGTATTTTGGTGTATTAGACTCGTGTACATAGGTACTATCAACAACAAAAGTGGCTACCCAGTTAGCCGAAATATTTGTTTGATTGAACCGAGCGCCGAGCGTGGAATAATCTATAAATATATCTAAATAATATAGAAATATATCTATAAATATCAAGTAGTCAAATCAACCATTTAGTTCTGTGTCGCATGCAAGCAGACGATAGGTAGTTAGGTAGGTAACAATTAACCATAAACGCGTAGGTATCTTTACTAAGTGAATCTAAATTTACCTTGCAAGCTAAATAAGACCTTACGGTGGGCAGGCAGTAATGTTGTACCTATGTACCTACGTTTGATGTAATTTCGTGAAAGAATACCCTGATCGGCTATTCTACGACTGAAGTAATAAAAAAGTCACACTAAGGACCAATTTCAGTCGACAGTTAGCTGGCTTACCTCGTATTTAAATCCCAACTATAAATAAATAAATACTACTGGACGTTGCACTCCTCTAGTTGCTACATGGGAACTAGGCTTGTAGAATAGTTACTAGACAACATATCTACCTACATATTATACCTTTTTTAGGGTTTCGTAGTCAACAAAAACTCTTGTAGTTTTTCCCCGTCATAAAACCCCGACTCGACTTAGCTCTGAGACGCGTAATAAACGCGACGCGACGCTTTGACACGTCTTGGTCGCGTGTCCCCTCGCGACCAATACCATTGTAACATGGTTGAAACGTCGATGTAAAAAAATAAATAATAATACGCGATTAGAACCCGGGAAAATGCAACTATGAGACGCGTAATACTAAAGCACTTTGGATTCGTTTTCGATTTTCATTCGTGCGCTATCGTATGGAGATGTACGAACAATCCCATTCTTCCAAATACTATGGAAACGCGCAGACTGCATACGAATTGGTCGTGCGCATACAGTTTCTAATGCAGTCTGCGCGTAAGTAAGTAATGCAAGTAAGTTTAATCTATCCATTATTATAAAGCTGAAGAGTTTGTTTGTTTGGTTGGTTGAACGCGCTAATCTCAGGAACCGCTGGTCCGATTTGAACAATTCTTTTAGTGTTGGATAGTCCATTTATTGAGGAAGGCTAGGCTTTATTATATTTTCAAAAAAAAAAAAATAGGCGGTCGAAATCGCGGGCACTGCTAGTATTTTATTAATTTTCTCTCATACATACATTAATTAACTTATCAATGTTATCAATGTCAAAGTCTTCCAGTATCCGGTTACTACTTGATTGTGTTTTAGTTTACACTTTAGGTAACTTACTATTTTAAGATAACCGATAAGGAACGGTTTACTAAAAATGGTTCAAATTATTTTATACTAGCTGCGCCCCGCGTTTCACTCGCGTCTGTCCCGATCCTGAAAGTGTTCGAAGCTAGTGGGACGAATCTTCAAAAAATATAAAATTCAGCGCATTCTTATATCTATGAACAATTTTTTCAGGATAAATACAAAATTTTCTTATTAAAATACTTAAATAGATAGTAATCGGTCAACCTTTAGACTACCTACCTACGTGTGTTTCAATGTATCTATCTACTTAAAATGATATCGTTTTTTATTGATTAAGGCCGGCGACATTTTCCATGCGAGTAGGTAAGTACTATAAATTAAAAAAAATCAAGCGCCGAGGCGCACAACTACTAGGTAAACTAAAAAAAAAACTTAATAAATAATTCTGTGAACATCACACAGCGGCATCTAGCCCCGTGGTAAGCTACTAAGCTTGTGTTACGTAACTAAACAACGGATATAATACTTATATTTATTTTTAAGCATAAATACTTGTATCCGACGGGAATCGCAACCTTCTGCATTGCAGTCGGGCATTCGCACGACGCGCCACAGAGGTCGTCAACTAATTCTATTTTTTCGAAATTTTAATAACTTCAACCTTTCGACTCGTGTGAAAATAATGTATCTACACTTAATTCGATTTTATTACTACTTAGTACTTACTGATTAGGGCCCGACTTATAATTAGTCTTCAGAGTTCATGAGCACTTATTGTAAATAATAAACAATATGTAGCTATCTCAAGTTGTTAAGGGGAAGAATACCTACTCGTTTCTCCATACAAACTTTACAAACGTAATCGACTATTTCCTCCCTGGATAAAGACATTAGAGAAAATATGTTTATATAAAAAAAAATGGCTATGGCTGACATACCATAAAAGCTATGTCAGCCATAGCCAATGCCCCTACGTTTTGAGTTTTTTCATTATATTCTAGTTGCCCTAAATGTTATTTCTATTCTAATTAGAAAATTAAAAAAATAAAAATAGCCTAGCTAGGTTAATATTTGCGTTGTACAAATAATCTAAAATTAGATGGAAAAGTGTGCGGAATGCAACAATGCTGTTAAATTCCTAAAGTTAAATTCATACATTTTCGTCGACCAAGGAAGCTCCAAGCTCTTACGAGATACATTAAAGCTTTTATTGAATTATATCGTCGAGTACTCATATTGTTCAAGGCCCCGTGTAATGGTGCCCTTAAATTAAGTACCGTAGCGCATACGATAGGCATTTCATTGAATTTAACTATAATAATAATTAAGAAATACCCTAAAGTTTTGTTGTGTTTACCATAAATACTCGTAGTTGGTAGTTATAAAGTATTTGTCAATTACGCCAAGGATTTCCGTGGAATATACTTTAACCTAATAAACGACCGATGCTCGTCTCCCACTGGGCTGGGACCAGTGGGATTTATGCTAGACCGGGCAGTCCAAAGACTTATGCTAGACGAACAGTCTACTTCAAACTGAGATACGAATTCATCCGCGACATGTTGTTTTTCCTTTTAAAACAATACTGGCCCATATCACCCCATATCTCCGAAACGTGTCACTTTATGGCATCATGTGGTGAAGTACTTTATGTTAATTTAGATCCTCTATCCAAATATGGGTCCTTCCTAGACTCCCAAAGTCTATTGTTCTCGAAAAATAATATTTCAAAATAATCAGGATGGATGCCGCCAAAGACTTAATAGGTCCTTTGGAGGCTGTGTCCTTTGTGATGTGTATGAATCCACTAAAAAAGAGATTTTGGAAAATCCCGCGGGATCGGGAATTACGCGGGTGAAACCGTGTGACTCTGCTTTGCGTAAAAATAAAAGTAGGTAGGTAGGTATGGTTACCGTAGGCAAAAATAATAATATGCGGCTTGGCGTATCTCTACATATAATTATAAATAATATCCCTTATTAAAGTGAACAATCATCCCTATACCTCAAAAGTATGTCTCTAAAGACCTTGTATCAATTCTGCAATTCTGTTATTCCACAAATAGCGAAACATTAAAAACTTCTTACGTACGTCCCACACGTTGCAATTGGCATGCCACATCCCACGATCACACCCGATATCTAAACTGGGGTAATTCTTCAATAATAGATGACAATCACGTCCTCTAGACGGCTCCATCTGAGTAACCTTGATGCCATGCAACGAGTATCTCTGTCTGCATTATATTAGTTTACCTGGTTTTGTTAGTTTGTCGCGGTTTTAAAATTGTTTGCGCTGCTTTAGGAACATTGATTTAAACTCAATATGCTGTGCCCATCACTGTAAACCACAGATTCAATGTATTATGCTATTGTTCAGATATGCTTCTAAAATCTAACCCCACTAAAGTTTTAAACGTGAGAGTTTAGATGATTGTGTGATTAGGTTAGCATGACAGCACGAGATACATTTTGTCGAATCGACATAAAGGTTCCCAAAAATTCTTTCACCACTAAGTTTGTGTTCCGATGTTAGATAACGGATATAATACTTACTTATTTATTTTAAACAACCTTCTTGAGTTTAACTCTCAAATGCTATATAAATAACTGAAATTGACTTTAAAAATTAACGTTTTACATCAAAATGATGCGGTCTTGATGACCTTTATTCCTAACACATCATCTTTTATATACCGTCATATTACATGTATTTCGAATAGTACACTAGCATAACCACAGAATACATGATAGTCATTAACCAATAAATATTTTGGAGGGAATCAGAGATTGATTACTAATATCTTTATATCTAAGTAAGTCGCCCAATCGCCTTAGGTTTTATAAGTAAGCTCTAAAATTTTTTTAGGGTTTTAAAACAAAAAATGCTTTATCAAATAGACCATATTTACTACTATAATAATACTACGTAAGTAGGGGAAAGGTGTACAAATCTCTTTCCCCATTAAAAAAACTGCTGTAAAATTGTGTTGATGAAGAATTTCGTAAAATTTGTGTTTTCATGTTTAACTAATTTATCGCGGTTAGTATCAGATGTTTCTGTGGGGGTGTGTAATTGCATGCAGGTATTTCTAGCTCATTTTTAGACAACGCAATGTTAGAATATACCGTATCTTCTCCTTTGAGAACATCATTGATAACACCATGACAGTTGGCACAGTACCGCGTGCATGTTTGCTGAATCAAGTGATTTAACCAAATGCTCTAAATAGTACAGCGCTCGGGTACGGGTAAGTCAATATAGGTAACTATATTAATATATATATATATATATATATATATATATTTATTTTTTTTGCAGGCAAGCTTATACGATTGCTTTTGTAATCAAATTATCTTTCTTATGATATAAATTTGAATTGGTTATCAGATCGGCGTAGTTACCTATATTGACTTACATGTTCACACCTGCTTGCCAGGTAGCCATGAACAGAAATTAGTAGGCAAGCCTATCTAGGCATATTCTGTATGTTAAAAACTATCAGTTGAGGTACAATTCATTCGGTTATCAAAAGAGTGAAGGTGATGAAAAAAAATTGATTAAAATTAATTTAATTAAAAATAGCCATGAACACTTTTCGATAGGCAAGCTATCATAGGCATGTTCGTTATTGTATAATATTTGATAAAAATTATGATAAATCTCATCTGGTTATCAGATGGGTGAAGGTCGATCTCCCACGGGCTCCTCTACCTCCTTCTAATACGAGGGTATTTAAAAACAATGCCCCCTAGGGAGGTAAAGGAGGGTGTAGGTACCCTAAAGTTCGAGATATTTTCTGTTATTTACAAAAAAAAACAAAACAAATTTCTTTTATAATAATCTCTACAGAATTGTGTTGTCGTAACAATATAAAGATAGGACTCCGCTCCGCATTCAATTCTTGTCTTGACAATCCGAACATTTCGCAGTAAGAAAAGGCCGGACGTTGCCGGGACACTGCAAACAGATAATACGGATATTTTATCGTATATTACGTCTTATTATAGAGGAGGCGGAATATTTCTCAATAGTACAATAAACAAAAAAATGCCTTATTCAATGAAATCGAATGACATCTGTACATTCTAATAATGAAGAAAGTTTGTCTGTTTATTTTGTAAGTCCCTAATACAAAACTGGATAACAGAATTAGAGGAAACTTGACTTGGCGTGTACATGCACTATTTTGTGCCTCGAAAATAATATAGTTTGCAGGTAGCCACTAATTGCAGTCCTAGAATCGCTTTACTTACCTATATTACGATTTTTTTAATTTCAGACTAATCTGAAATTGTGGGTCATATGTGTCAGTTTTTGTTTAAGTAGATATGTATGTCAAATCCTAGTTCACAATTAAACAATGAAGTATACGAAAACAATTGATTAAGAAAACTTCCCTTAATTTTTAAATATCATCTACATTTTATATTTGTTCACATAGTTAGTTACCAAGAAATCTGACATATTACGTAAACTCTTTTTAGGGTTCCGTACCTAAAGGTAAAAACGGGACCCTATTACTGAGACTTCGCTGTCTGTCCGTCCGTCCGTCCGTCTGTCTGTCCGTCTGTCACCAGGCTGTATCTCATGAACCGTAATAGCTAGAAGGTTGAAATTTTCACAGAAGATGTATTTCGGTTGCCGCTACAACAACAAATACTAAAAACAAAATAAAACAATTATTCAAAAGGGGCTCCCATACAACAAACGTGTTTCAAAAATAACAAGGAGTTTAGTACAATGTGAGGTCGCTTCTGATTGGTCAGGACAAATCGAGTTGGTCATGGAATTCAAAATGGCTGCCCTATCTGTCAAATATACCAGTCTGCATTACTTACCAAAGAGTTTCTTATAAGTTTCAGATTTTGTTTGTGCCAAGGTTTTTTTTTTTTTTTTGAGTGATTCGGTCGTTTGATTGGAGTAAGAATCGAAGATAAATATTCCATATTTTCCTATAAAATTTAAAAATTGGTTGTAAACCATTTTAGGGTTCCGTATCCAATTGTGATAGTGGTACGGAACCCTTTGTGCGCGAGTGTCGCACTTGCCCCGTTTTTTAGGGTTCCGTACCCAAAGGGTCAAAACGGGACCCTATTACTGAGACTTCGCTGTCTGTCCGTCCGTCCGTCCGTCCGTCCGTCCGTCCGTCCGTCCGTCCGTCCGTCCGTCCGTCCGTCCGTCCGTCCGTCCGTCCGTCCGTCCGTCTGTCCGTCTGTCCGTCTGTCCGTCTGTCACCAGGCTGTATCTCATGAACCGTAATAGCTAGAAGCTTGAAATTTTCACAGAAGATGTATTTCGGTAGCCGCTACAACAACAAATACTAAAAACAAAATAAAACAAATATTTAAGAGGGGCTCCCATACAACAAACGTGTTTCAAAAACTACAAGGGAATTTGAGGTCGCTTCTGATTGGTCAAAGTCAAATCGAGTTGGCCATGGAATTCAAAATGGCTGCCTTGTCTGTCAAATATACCAGTCTGCCTTCACTTACCATACCAAAGAGTTTCTTAATGTTTCAGTTTTTTTTTGTGCCAAAGTTTTTTTTTATTTCAACTTTTTTTTGAGAAATGCGGTCGTATGATGGGAGTAAGAATCGAAGCTGAATATTTCACATTTTCCTATCAAATTAAAAAATTGGTTGTTGTTAATCATTTTAGGGTTCCGTACCCAATTGTGATAGTGGTACGGAACCCTTCGTGCGCGAGTGTCGCACTTGCCCGGTTTTTATTGTCATCGATGTAGTTTCTTATTATGATTATACTTATAGAAATCACTCGTAAAGACCAACACAGGTTAGAGATGGGAAACTCCGTAACTCACTATAAATTATTATCCCTAATGCATTTGTAAGTAGCTGCTGAAATCAAGTACATTTACCTATCTTTATTGCCCACATTTGCTTTCACAGAACTATATCACTACGTGGTCTAATAGATAGGTACACTAGAGGTCAAGGAGAATTGATATTATTATGAATATAATTCCATAACATCCATATTAATTATTCAGACATTTCAGTTGGCTGTACCTTATTAAAGTCAGGTCGCGAGTTCGATACCCGCAGTGAATTAAATATTTGTGTGATCTACTAATATTTGATGTATAAGAACCAGCGAAGTGCGAGTCGGACTCGCGCAAGAAGGGTTTCGTACCATTATCACAATTGGGTACACAACCCTAAAGTAAACACTGGACCAACCAATTCGTGAACGCAACGCGAACGTTAAAATTTATTTCACCACTGGCGTCAGTGGTCATTAATGTTCTTGTTTCGTCGTTTGGGAGAAATAGACAGAATATTTAAATCGACTCAGTTGAATCAAGTCGAGTCAACATAATGTTTCTCGTGCTGTCATGCTAGTCTAGCAGGGCGGAAGTGGCGGGACGATTTTGATTAAAAAAAAATGATTGGTTCACAATAAGTCTAGACCGCGATAAATGGAAGAAAGATAGAGAAAGAAGCCTTTGCCCTGCAGTGGAAGTGGGACAGTTTTTAAGCTGTTAATAATAACTTAGATAGCCTTATACGATTTTAAACTTACATGTTTGTTTTTACTACAAATATTATTATACAACGGGGTATTTACCATGTTTAAACTTGTTTTTTCATTGAGCTTGATATTTCGCCAGTAATTTCAACTGGATTGTTCACCAGACACGAGTCTCGTGAACAAGCCAGTTAGATAGCCTTATTAATAAACGTGGTAAAGCCTTATTAGTAAACATATTAAGAAACGTGTAAGGTCGGAGTAGTGAGAACATGCTTTGTCTTTTTACGTGACAAGAACTTTTAAAGTTGACAGACAGAAACAATGAAGAATCTTTAAGGGTTCCGTTTTTTGCCATTTGGCAACCGACCCCTAAAATTGGCTACGGAACCCTAAAAAGTGGTAAAATTGCTCTGAGATTACTTCACGTTTATTAATAAGGCTAAGAAAGTTTAACAACGTTACACACATTTTCTTGCCATTCAACTTAAATGCAAATAACAAATCAATTTTATGCGACTAAATACCTACCCAATTTGAATGTAAATTCTAAGCTTGCAAAATTGTAAAAACAAATGTTATTCAAAATTCTTAACCAGTCCTTTTCAAACAGAAGCTGTGGTAATTAAACATTGCCATATATTTTTATTACGACCCGTTATTATTTTCCTGTTGCCCTCACCGGTAAAGGGTTTCAGGAAGATCTGTAAATGTTTCATTATTATTCATTGCATAACTTAATTACGGTGTGGCTTTGTTTTTTATTATAATCTATGCTTACGCAAAGCATAACAAATGCAGGTAGGTTGTTATTAACACATTTTTTTAAGCATGAACAGTAATAGTATTTTTTTTCTTCTCGTGTTGTGGTATGGCTCACCTAGTGCTAGAGTTTTCTGACCTCTAATTTGACCTCACGACTGCTGTCAGAGATAGAAAACATCCGTGACCAACTGTTTAACGTCCCTTTCCAACGGAGGAGCACGAGAAAATGTTTTTTTACCGTACAACTTATCGTTCACCCATCCAAGTAATGACCACGCGACGCGTTGCTTAACCCGAACTATAATACAAGTTCGGCGGGCGTAGCTAGGCTAATGAGCTCCTCAGTAATAGTCTACAAAGTTAAATAAGTACCTTATATTACAAAAATAATAGAGTTAAAGAGGGCCACATAGGGGCTTCACAAAATAAACTTTCTTAATTCTTCGGTTCTCAGGATGGAAGTAGGCGTCCGGATAGTAGGCATAATACTGCGGCTCCTGGACTTCCTCCTAGCGCCTCTGTTCTGGCTGAAGGGTCGTCGCCGGAGAACTGTACCACCGATTCGGAACCCGTTGCTTATGCGCAGCGCGAAGCAACTCGCTGAAGCTATAAGGAATGGAGAGGTAAGAGCTGGATATCTGCTGATGTCAGGAATTAAACTTAAACAGGGTTTTTCAAATATTGTTAGCTTTCTCTATAGACATTTTGCCCATATCTTTAATTAATTTAGTTCTTAGGTTGTTCTTTTGAATACGAGTTGACATGACTAAATTTCGATGATGTCTAATGGGTAGGTAGGTACCATTTATTAGGTTTTTGAGGGCTCTGCTTAAAACTCAGACCAAGTCATGGAGATATTATGGAGATGCCATTTATCTACTTAAGGTTGAGACCAATGGACCAAGTTCACTGCTTAATCTTTGCTTGGTTGTTTTTCTTACATACATTTAATTGGGCAAACGATGTATGTAATCCAATAGATCAGCCATATCGATGACAGGTACAATTTTAATTACATTGGGCAATCAAGTCTTGTTGACTGAACAAATAGCACATGGAAATTAATGATGGCTAGTAATGAGTGGTCGTCAACTTATGTCGTCGGTTTCGTATCCTATTAATACGTCTTGCCTAAGCCTACAATCTACTATTATGGAGTCATGATTGGTACCTAATTGACTTAGCTTATGCAAAGAGGCAAAAGGCTTCATTGATTTGTTGAGGTTTAGTCATTTGACCGTAGTATAATTTTGCTAATAGGCGATTTTGATATTGTGTCATACCAGAGTAATAGGACGTTTTTGCTAGGACAATTTTAAAATCAACAGGGCCTTAAGGTCCTTCTGAAATCAAATTTAAGAATCCAAATATGTCCTAGGACTCGAAGGCATGGGACATTCGCCATTCCGGAGTAGGCACTCATGGCGTCTTACAATATAATCCCTCTAAGAGGATGCCTTACCCATACAGTGGGACAAAAGCAAACTAACAAAAAATACGTTCTTAACGAGTTCCAAATGTTTTCTTTATAATAAATCGTATAATTATGTCACTAACCATCGAATTCCAGTTCACAAGCGAAGAAATAACAACCATATACATAGACAGGGTGAAAGAAGTGAATCCTTACCTCAACGCAGTGGTCGACGAACGATACAGAGCTGCGTTGGAGGAAGCCAAGAGTGTTGACAGACAGATCGATGAGGCTAGAAAAAGTGGGACTCTGGATGAGCTGGTGAGGGGGAAGCCGTTGTTGGGGGTGCCGTTTACGGTGAAAGAGAGCTGTTCACTTGGCGGTTAGTTCAGTTTAATTGTTGTCTTATTTGTAATGGTGGTAGGTATGTATGTATGTAGGCTTTGAAAAAAATCTTTGCAAAATTCTGCAGCCGACAGGACTTAAATCTGCAACAAAATTAACTACAATTCAGATCCACTGCGTCTTCCCCTTGCGCAACAGGTGCTTGTTGTTCAAGTCCTGCCGAGTACAGAGTTTTGGAAATATTTTTTTCAAAAAATAATTTATCAAGTGAGATTTTAGATAACATACGACCTTAAAGTTGTCCCACATATTGCAGGTATGTCAAATTCAGTAGGCGTAGTTGAAGAAGCCGGGTCACGCGCGGCGCGAGATGGTCGCTGCGTGAAACGCGTGCGACACGCTGGCGCTATTCCTCTCCTAGTGACATCTACACCCGAGTTGTGTCTCGGGTGGGAAACTACCAACCTTATTAGAGGGGCCACCAATAATCCATACCATTTGGGAAAGACGCCCGGTGGATCCTCCGGAGGAGAGGTGAGTTTAGTTTCTGTCGGCCTCTGTGGCATGTCGCGTCCGGCGAACCCCCACTGCAACGCAGATAAATCCTATGATGGAAAGGTTAATTCAGTTGGTATGGTGCTGACATCAAAAATGGGTCAGTGTCATATCCAACTTATGATATCAAAGGTTGTTTTGTAACGTCATCGCCACACATCAGAAGTGGGATTTCAGAGTGTGACATCTCACTTCTGATATCATAGATTGTAAAATAACGTCAAAGTGGAATTTCTAGGAATTTAATGCTACCTTGAACTAGGTAACAATTTCCATCTTAATCCGTTCATTAGATTCCGGATTAAGTAATAACAAACATATACTACATCAACACAACAGTAGCGCCCTGCGAAATATCAGGATGAAAAATGGCCATTTTCCACATGCTATTCCCAAAGATTCAAGATACCCTTTAACTTTCATCACAATCAGTTTAGAACTTCCAGAGATGATGTCCTACATATATAGACATACAAAGTTCTAACATTAGTATAGGTATTAATACATGACCTAACCCTAGGTATAAAGGGTGTTACGACGAGGGGGCATTAAGCCGAAAGGGGTTGTTCTAAAGGTCTAGGCGAACAACTTTTATTCTACGACTTTTGGAAATTCTACCTTTTTTTTTGAAAATTTTAAAGTTGTATCCCTAAAAAAACAGCTATTTTTGTAAAAAAAAAAAGGCAATTAATGTTTAGATTGTAGTGGTCTAAACTAAATAAAAGGGCACCTTAAGGCCAATGACCTCAAACTCTAAAAAACAGCTGATTTTCATGCAAACATTAAACTCAAAATTTTCGAAAACTACTTCGAATTTCCAAAACTTTTAGAACAAAAGTTCGCCTAGACCTCTAGAACAACCCCCTTTCGGCTTAATACCCCCTCATCGGAGCACCGTGTATAATATAAATAGTTTTGCTAGAAATATTTCAAGGGCTACTTACTTTAAACTTGTAAACATTGCACTTCCCTTCTCAATGTCAAATTTAATATACACCTAACTATTTACAGTGAACTGCTAAGTGATGTATGTTTGTTTACATTTGTGTGTTGGTCGTGGTTTTACTGTTTACTTAACGTTTAGAATGGGACATGATTCAATATCATTTTATATGCGCAATTCATAATTACTTACATTTATTATGTAAACTAACATTTTGGCGTAAAATAACAGTTTTAATATAGAGTTATTGTGTATTCAAACACAACTATGCCTTCAAAATGGGCGCACTTATCAATTAGTTTTTAATTTGAGGGTTAGTTAAATTAAAATCGCTTCCTAACCCTTTGAGAGATAAAACTAAGCCCAGAATGATGATGGTTGTTGCTTGTATTTCACTATCTTTAGGGTATAAGGGCATATACGCGTTGAAAGCTGGTTCCAAAGGGTGGTCTATCAACAAACTTGCGCAGCAGCATTGCTAGCCCTTGCAAGCTTATAACTGCATTGTTCCGGAAGACCGCTGGTCGTTAATTTTCTAGCTGAATACGCCCTTAGTTTGTTAGCGATTATGGATAGCAGTAAGCAAATTAAATTTCTCCATACATTCCCTAGACATGGCATCAGATGATTTTAATAATAATTAGGCTATTTATCTGGTTTAATCCGTGCTCTTTAAGGCGCTATAGTGCCCAAGATATTGTTGTATTGGGCTTACCCAGCTCCTTTACCACCCACCCAGCCTTGTCAGCTATGTCCAGCGGAAAGAACTAGTCAATACGTCTGGAGCTAACTCGTGGGTTTTCTTACCGTGTTTTCCTTCACCGTAAGAGCGACGTTAATAGCGCACATAACTGCGCAAGGGAAATTACACTGGTGCGCCAGGATTCGAACGCATGACCTTGGAATGAAAGTAGAGGTATATCTACCACTAGGATGATTATGAAGATGAAAATGCCAATATTCCTCAGGCAGCGCTGCTGGCGTGCGGAGCGAGCGCTTTCAGCGTGGGCTCAGACATCGCAGGCTCTATCCGCCTGCCGGCCGCCTTCTGTGGGGTCTTTGGACACAAACCTACACCGGGCGAGTTTTTTTATTCTTTTTTGTTTTGTTTTATTGTCATCGATAATAGGTCATACGTGTTGTTTCCGAATTGGACTGCTCAGACTCGACTGAGCCCCAACGGTGTTGAAAATGCGTTGTGGATTTTATCCAAGCATTGTTTCATTCAAGTGCCTTTGGCCTGCAGTGGGACTATTGGAAGTGGAAGGTCTTTAGTAGAAAAGCCGAGCAGACAATGAATCTTCATGCTCTGCTTTATGTGCCTTACCATGACTGTTGTTTCCGTCACCAACTTTTGGGAGTCTTTGTCACGTCAGAAGGAGTTAAGAGGACAGTCTTCATTCTCTTTCTCCATACAAACGTAATCGACGTTTTCCTCCCTGAATAAAGACATTAGATCAAATATGTTTATGCCATAAAACCTATATCTACCTTTTTATTTTTTTTATTTTTTATTGCTATTCTAATTAGAAAACGAAAAAAATCAAAAGGTAGATGCATAGTCATGACAGATATAGGTTTTATGGCATAAACATATTTGCTCTAATGTCTTTATCCAGGGAGGAAAACGTCGACTACGTTAGTATGGAGAAAGAGAATGGAGATTGTCCTCTTAATGTATACATACATCGTATACATCAACTTCTTCTACGAAATCTTAAGGTTGATACCGCCCAGCTCAAAGAAACAGCTGATTTTTAAGAAAAATAATACTAAAAAAATCCATTTTTCAAAAGTCATAGAACTAAAATTGATTGTTTTACTGAACAGCAGCAGCCTTTCACTAAATGATTACTTCTATTATGTCTACTAACTTTCTCCAAACCTAATAACAAATAATGTTGTACCTTACAGGTATAATATCAATCGAAGACCACATCCCCACAGTAACGGACCCTCAGTTTCCCAAGTTCCTCACGGTGGGTCCGATGGCTCGCAAGGCCGAGGACCTTCCTCTGCTGATGCAGGTCTTGGCAGATCACACGGAGCACCTGCGGCTGGACGAACCTGTCGATATGCGGGATGTTAAGGTAACGTGAGACCCCCAGCTCATCTAGGTGCGCAAGGCATTGAGCAACTTTCATGTTTTCTTCAGTCTTCCATACTCTTGATCATGGTATAATACGGATTGAAGAACGGTCGACCTCAATTAGACATCTATTCTTTAAAATTCTGACTGTTCGTAACCTCACCTTTTGGGACCCCCCTCTTTTGGGGTTATTAACGCCACAATTAGCCACTCGGTTCCCATTATCTATTGGTCAGCCTTTTATGTCATTGTTCGTCGAAATCAATATTTTATTTGTATCTTTTTATAGACAGTTGGCAGTAGCCTTCATAGGGTCCAGTATATGTGTTCCGTTATTCATGGCGTTGTATATTTCAGGTGGTATACATGACAGAAGCAGGGTCGTCGCCCGCCTTGCTGCCCGTGGAGCGCTGTATAGCGGCCGCCGTGCGCCGCGCAGTCAGCTATCTGGGCAGCTGCGGGTGTCACGTCTCAGAGGTAATGTATGCAGAACCCATCCATATTGATCGTCATCAGATGACAACGATCGAATCCTTACTTATATTATAAACTAGCTGACCCGACAGACGTTGTCCTGTCGTTTAGTATAAAAAAAATAAAATTCATCAAAATCGGTTTAGCATTTTTTCTTTCATAAGAACCTTCTCCTGACAATAGCGCTCACAACAAAAAAAGAATTATCGAAATATGTGTAAAAGTTTAAGTGTGATGCCGTGACCAAGGGAAATAGGGATTGATTTTTATATATAAGATGTGTAAGAACTCTGTCTGGTACCGTCTAAACCGCTGTACGTTAAGGTTTAGAGATAGATGTGACTTTGAAGAAGGGTATATAGCATTTTGATCCAGATGTTCCAGCGAGATCAAGACTTACGCAGGTTAATCCACGGGGCGTGGCGCGTAGATAGTTAAAAATAACATTGGGATGAGAGTGGTACAGGATCGTAAGCGACACATTGTAGCGGTTCCGAGGAGTCGTTGGATGGAGGAGGCTTGGGATGGCTGTTTGTGCCGTCTTATGAGCAAGGCCTATGTGAAGCTGAGATGATGTGGTGATGATCCAAAGGGCTGAGTTGATTGATTGATTAATGCTTTATTGTACCAAATAATACAAGACAAAATAAAATAGTTAAAAAAAAATTACAAAAGAAACAGAAAGATAAAATATTAAAATTATAAATATAAGACAGAAAAATTCAGATTTGACACATTTTTGTCACAAATTAAACTTAAAACTAACAATTATATAGGTACAATGGGCGGCCTTATCGCTAAAAGCGATCTCTTCCAGGAAACCTTTGGATGGAAAAGAAATGTTGTAGGGGATGGGTGGGTTAATTAATAACGTGATAGAAAAATGAACGTGATGTTGATGATGTGATGATGATCCAAGGGTCTGAGATTATGTGATGATGATCCAAGTAATGTCCACGCCAGGCATCCATCTCATTGTAATAATGACTACGGACGAGAAATGATTGCAAATTAAGGTAATGTGGCTACCTACAACTATGATATGAATGTTTCAGGAAAAGTTCCCAGAACTGGAGGACTCTGTGGAGATATCGCTGTCTGTGTTCTTCTCTATGAAGGGTATACCCAACATGCTGCATGATCCTGCCAACCCTAAGGTGCGTTCCATATAGTCGTAATATCACCACTTCTGGCGTCGTTGCTGGTTCGATACCTGCTGTCGCACATAATATTATTATGTTTAAATATTTTAAAGAAACAATACTTTGCGAAAATACAGCGTATGAGTCACCGACGCCGGCGCCGGTAGACTAATTGTTCAAGTCGTGCGCCCGGATTGAGTAAGATGAAGGTTCGAATCCAGCGATGCGTCTATCGTGCGCTATGTTTTTGCAGAAGTAGTGTTTCTTTAAAATATTTTTCTGAAAGCCTAGTGCAGGCTTAAGCACTTAAAAAAGAATAGAATATTATTATGTTTATCTACACTAATATACTTCAAAAATCGCAAATTACAACCTGTATTAAAATAAAATATTTGTCATTTGTTTATTATCTATGCCAATGTTAATTTCCACCTTAAGGATGAAATAAGCAATTTTCCACCCTGTTCATAAAAATTAAAAGAATATTAATTGAGAAATTTACTGTCCACCCTAGGGATGAAATGAGCAATTTTTTACCCTGCTCATGAAAATTAAACTTTCGGAACAGGTGAGATGAAATAGTAGATTGTATAGCTTGCGGAGAAAAGGCTATTTTTCCGGCGAGAGTGTTTTAGAATCCAGAGAGGAGCGAAGTATTCTAGAATCCTTGCCCTGTTTAAAGGGATTAGACTAGCTCTTTTCGAATAGATGGGATAAAAAGAGGTTTTCTAAACCCCCTCTTCCCTCCCTAGGTGGAGCGCAGCCTATGGGGTGAGATGGCGCGCCACGCGGTGTGCGGCGCGCGGCGCTCCATGCAAGCACTTATCTTTGAGCTCATACATCGCACCAAGCTGTTCATCCCGGGGGAACGGACGGAGCACTACCATGGGCAGGCGGAACGACTGAGGGAGAGAATTAAGGTGAATATTCAAAAAAAAGCCGTAACAGCTTCTTAAATAAAACAACCAATATCCAACCATCCTAAGGACAGCAGGCTAAAGCTCTGGCGCGAACGTCACCCCCCTTCCAGTGGTTACAATGAACCAGCGGAAAGTCTGCCTGTCCAGGCTATAAGCTTCCCTGGACGACATGGAAAACTATGCCGGCTCAGAACTCAGGTCGGCCGCTGTAACACTAACCTGTGCCGTTGGAGTTATACCGATCCGTCAAATATTTACTGCCATTGTAACCCTAGACAAGTGAAGCAAACAATGTTCCACCTGCTGGCATGCCCATCATGTCCATTATCCTGTACAATGCAAAGTCTTTGTAAGGCATCAGACAACGCTGAAGATCTCGCCTCATATTGGGCGGGATACAATATTTGAGTTCCATAGGGACGAGGAATTGACTCGAAAAGAAGAAGAAGAAGAAGACCAGTACTAGTAGTCTGCTTTGGATTACCAGTAGTCGGGGGAATCAGACTACTGGTACTGAATAGTACTGATTCCCAGTACCAGCAATCTGAGTCACTCTGGCTCTGGTTCGGATGACCTGTAATTGCAGACTTAAATTTCTGAAAGCATTTTTTTTGGATTCAAAAGCAATAATTTCTGAGTGGTGGAAGCACTTTAATGTAAGGTAAGGAAGGTAAGTCAATATTTATTTTTCAACTATAATTGTCAATTGTATAATCTTCTTATATACAGGGTGTCCGGAGACCAGTGGATGTCCCTGCACGGGCGGCTGGCGGGGAAGGGTTGGCTGCCCAGAATACCTTTTTTTTTCTTCTATCAAACGGCTCGAGCTGTACGTCACTTTTTAGTAAAAATTGAAAAATGTCTACTTTTCTGCATATTTCGGGGCATCACGTCCACAGATTAAGCGATAGCATTGTTTTTTTTTTCGCCATGTGTTCACTAATATTGATGTTTGTAAATCACCTTAATTTTTTTTTTAATACTATAGTTAGTAACTTACAGGATGTCCCCAAAGATAGATTTAGTTTTATAAACTATACTTTCTGCTAAGTTTGAGCATCTGTGGTGTAAAAAAAATGTATGAAACCTGTCTGGCCGACTATTGAAAAAAATTGCCTATTTCATAAGGATTCTATAACAATATTATACTAATAACTTTTTGTCATAAGTTACTAAGCTAGTGCTATGAATGCATCGAAGGTACTATCTTACAGTCCAACCCGAGAGGTCCAATTTTTTCAATAGTCGGCCAGACAGGTTTCATACATTTTTTTTACACCACAGATGCTCAAACTTAGGAGAAAGTATAGTTTATAAAACTAAATCTATCTTTGGGGACATCCTGTAAGTTACTAACTATAGTATTAAAAAAAAAATTAAGGTGATTTACAAACATCAATATTAGTGAACACATGGCGAAAAAAAAAAACAATGCTATCGCTTAATCTGTGGACGTGATGCCCCGAAATGTGCAAAAAAGTAGACATTTTTCAATTTTTACTAAAAAGTGACGTACAGCTCGAACCGTTTGAGATAGAAAAAAAAAAAAGTATTCTGGGCGGCCAACCCTTCCCCGCCAGCCGCCCGTGCAGGGACATCCACTGGTCTCCGGACACCCTGTATAAAAATGAAACGTTTTCCGTTGTCACGACATCACGCGTGAACGGCTGGACCGATTTCGATAATTCTTTTTTTTGTCGTGTTTGCTATTGTCAGGAGAAGGTTCTTATGAAAGAAAAAATGCTAAACCGATTTTGATGAATTTTATTTTTTTATACTAAACGACAGGACAACATCTGTCGGGTCAGCTAGTTGTGTAATAATACTTGTCGGCGCGTCTTGTCGAGGCGTCTGGTGATCCCAGGGCTGGTAATTTCTTGTTCCAGCGGGTTAGCCTAGCTATCCAGCGTGGGAACGCTGCCAGCGTTATGGGCACCATGCCGCGGGAGGGCGGTGCCGACAACTTCTTGTTGTTTTAGGTTTTAAGTCTTTTTAGGGTTCCGTACCCAAAGGGCAAAAACGGGACCCTATTACTGAGACTTTGCTGTCTGTCCGTCTGTCTGTCTGTCTGTCTGTCTGTCTGTCTGTCTGTCTGTCTGTCTGTCTGTCCGTCTGTCACCAGGCTGTATCTCATAAACCGTAAAAGCTAGACGGTTGAAATTTTCACAGAAGATGTATTTCGGTAGCCGCTACAACAACAAACTTAAATATTTGTTTTACTAAAAACAAAATAAAACAAATATTTAAGACGGGCTCCCATACAACAAACGTGTTTTAAAACCAAAAAGGAGTTTTCTTACAATGTGAGGTCGCTTCTGATTGGTCAGGACAAATCGAGTAGGTCATTGAATTCAAAATGGCTGCCCTATCTGTCAAATATACCAGTCTGCTTTCACTTACCAAAGAGTTTCATATACGTTTTAGATTTTCTTTGTGCCAAAGTTTTTTTTTTTTTTTCTTTTTTTTTTAGTGGTGTGGTCGTGTGATGGGAGTAAGAATCGAAGCTAAATATTTCACATTTTCTTATCATATTTAAAAATTGGTTGTTGTAAACCGTTTTAGGGTTCCGTACCCAATTGTGATAGTGGTACGGAACCTTTCGTGCGCGAGTTTCGCACTTGGCCGGGTTTTTTCCATTTTGTGATTTATTGTTTACTAGCTGACCCGACAGACGTTGTCCTGTCGTTTAGTATAAAAAAATAAAATTCATCAAAATCGGTTTAGCATTTTTTCTTTCATAAGAACCTTCTCCTGACAATAGCAAACACAACAAAAAAAGAATTATCGAAATCGGTCCAGCCGTTCACGCGTGATGTCGTGACAACGGAAAACGTTTCATTTTTATATATAAGAAGAAGATGTAAAATGTTTGACTAGTTTTTCAACTATTGACTTCCACTACTTCCACACTCCACGACTTCCAAAACATGTTATCTATTCGGATGTGTGTGAAACTTACCTGATTTCTCCGCTGTCTGAGGTCCGAGCGTCATTTTTCTATTAGAGAGGTATTAGCTTTTAGTTGGTCCCATTTAAAATTGGTAAAGATGTGATAAGAACTTTCGGAATAATGAGCAGAACAGTAAAACTAAAATTAAAATTTTTGGACTTCTATCAATATAATGATCTAAAGAACAGATTGATGGAACACCTGAATCCACCTTTTCATCAGAAAACTTTTCAATGATTAAAGTTACAGTTACAATTTTGATCATTTATATTAGCAGAATACTAAAAATGATCCAAGTTACTAGTCTCCACCGGTTAAGGCTGTGTGTTGTCAATCATCTGCATAATTTAGGAACATCATTTTCTTATTTTAATTCACTATAATAAATAATGTCTTCATTTTTCCAGGAAGTTTTAGGCAACAATGGTGTCCTCATATATCCAGTTTTCAACGAGCTCGCATATTATCATAATCAGGTTCGTTATTGTAATAACTATTTACTAAGTAACTGTTTATATTTGAACACTTAAGTTGTAGGAAAGTTCACATAAGTCGTACGACAGGTCACATAAGTTGTAGGAAAGGTCACTTGTTATAGGAAAAGTCATTTGTTATAAGAAAGGTGACATAAGTTATAGGAAATTTGACACATGACTTGTCAAAGCCCGTTTTTGTAGAACAGACAAGTTTGCATTCTTCTTCTTTCTACTATACTTGTAGGTTTTACTCTATCTTCTTTTCGTGTAGTGGTGTGGCTCACCTAGTGTAAGAGTTTTCAGGTCGACCTAACGCCTCTAACTTGACCTAACGGCTGCTATCAGAGATAACCGGGACCAACTGCTTAACGTGCCTTCCGAAGCACAGAGGAGCTTTAGAAAACGATTTTTTGCCACACAAATTACTGGTCACCCATCCAAGTAATGACCGCGTCAAGCGTTGCTTAACCCGCACGACCGTTCAAGATCGGCAGGTACAGCTAGGCCAGTGAGGTCCTCATTACTGTATGACAGACAGGTATTTAGAAGATGCCGCACCCTGTGTTTGACATACTCAGTGAACCTAACCACCTGGTGATATGACAGGTGTTCCTGAAGGCATCCGGCGTGATGTACACGATGGTGTTTAATATTCTGGGCGTGCCGGCCACCGCCGTGCCCGTCGCCAGCGACAGCGCCAGGCAGTTGCCGATAGCTATACAGGTTAGTACAGAAAAAATAGGCGAGCGAAAAAATAAGTGAAAAAATAGGCGGGTACAGTATTAGGAAAAATGGATGATTAGAAAAAATGGAGGATTTTGGTACAAATTGTAGGTTTTGGCAAAAAAACCGGTCAAATGCGAGTCCGACTCGCGCACGAATTGTTCCGTACCACTATCACAATTTGGTACGGAACTCTAAAAACAGTAGGTTTTAGTTTTGGTAGAAAATGGTAGGTTTTGGTGGAAATTGGTAGTTAGTGTCGAATACGAAAAATTTAATAAAACGTCAAAGAAAGTGACACTAATTTTCTCATAAAGATTGATGAAAAGTAGAATGTCCACCACGGGAGCAAACACTATTTTTCGCTCGAGTGAGGTACTTTGAATCCCTCGTTCTGCTCAGGATTCTAACTAAAAATCCCTCGCTACACTCGGGATTCTACTCTAACATCCTTCGCTGCTTTCTAGATTAAAAAAAAACTCTCGCCGGAAAGATAGTCTTTTCTCCGCAATCTACTATTTTTATGTTGTAAGTAAATACATGATAAACAAAACACCCAAAACCAGAAACAAGCATTACCAACATAAATACTTGTCCCAGCGGGAATCGAACCCGCAAACTTCTGCGATGCAGCCGGGCATTCACCCGATGCGCCACAAAAGTCGTGTATGTAATAAAATGTATCTGTATTTCCAGGTGATAGCAGCACCGTATCAAGACCGCCTGTGTTTAGCTGTAGCACGCCAGTTAGAAGAAGGCTTTGGCGGGTGGAAACCACCGAACTAACCCGAGGGGTGAAAAATATAGAATACTTACTAATTAGATTCGGTTAAAAAAAGTAAAAAAAATCCGATATCCAAATCTGACATGCCAATAAGGCAGGAAAATATCATGGTACATTCACACGATGGTTTTAATGAGAAAAGTCTACCTACTCTTTCCCCATACAAACGTAGTCGACTGTTTCATCCCTGGATCAAAGACATCTCCCAAAGACATTAGAGCAAATATGTTTCTCATAGAAAGGGGATGGGAATAAATTATTTTTGTCTCGGGCGATATAATATACGCTACGCCTCGCTACGCTCGGGATTCTATACAAGAATCCTACGCTCTGCTCGTGATTCAAATTAGCGCCCCGTAAAAATACTATTTTGCTCCCTTGTCATACAATCTACTATTGGGAGGGTCATGACCATAACCCCTACGTTTTGAGTTTCTTCATATTTATAATTATTTTATTTCTATTCTAATAAGAAAACGTAGGGGCATGGTTGGTCATGCATGACTGATATAGGTTTTATAGCATTAACATATTTGCTGTAATGTCTTTATCCAGGGAGGAAGCAGTCGACTACGTTTGTATGGAGAACTAGTGGTATCCCTTTCCTCTGACCTCGAAAATAAAACCTTTTACTACAAAAATCGTAGGAACATTCGTCGAGAGGCGGAACCAGACATCGCGAGGCGTGCGTTGCGAATGGTTCGCCTCGCATGCCTCGGGCTGTGTGGACGTGTGTACAGCATTCGCGTCATACGATCGTTGCGAATGCCGCCTTAGTGCGAGCCGTGCGCTCCGTGTGGACGGACGGGTGTAAATAAAATAAGTAAATATTGCATGACGTTACACACAGCGCAATCTAGCCCCAAACTAAGACAACGGATATACTACATATTACTCTTCTTTTTTGTAAATACATACATATGATACACAGAAAACACTGAATGTCACGTTCCGAACACCCATGTCTTCGGACCGTGGTGAGTCCGAGGACATGTCGGTTTTTTTAGTGTTCTATTGTTCTACTAACGAACCCTGTACGTGGTTGTTTGCGTGCTCAGTTTGACCATGTGTCGTGTGGGACGAATGCATAAATGTAATCACACACAGGTTGAGGCATGCGTGACGAACCATTCGCGACGCACGCCTCGCGATGTCTGGTGCCGCCTTAGAATGAACCCCGTTGGGGATATAATTATCATCAATATAAATATAGATATACTTTAGAATGATATGATGAACACGGTATTATTACGGGTTTCGCCCGGTTTCTGTAGGTACTAATAAAACGATTCGTTTTAGCAACGGACAGTAGGTACGGCCTATTCTGTACGACAATATTTCAGAACTGTTATAGCCTTATTAATAAACATGGCGTAAGGTCGGAGTAATTTTGCCACTTTTTGTTCCTGACTGTCAACTTTGAAAGTTCTTGTCATGGAAAAGGACAAAGCATGGTCTCACTACTCCAACCTTACTCCACGTTTATTGATATATAGGGTTATATGACTTTAAATGACTGACTATGTGACTTTCTAAAAACTATTGTAAAATTTCACAACGTTTCCCAACATTTGGACCGGTTTTGAAATTTATCCTGTTTAAAATACAGCACTCTCTCCCCACTACTTACGGTCCGTAATAAAAACGAATCGTTAACGAACCGCAACCGGTCGTTTATAATTGATCGTTTGATATGACCCACCACTGATATGGCGTGGTTATTTTATACGGGGAACATTTCTACAAGTATTTTGATATACTTCGTTCATTGTGATAGACTTAGATATTAGGTATCTATAGACCTACGTTTCTTATTACAGACTACGATCTGCGGGGCTATTCTCTAAGAAAAAACTACATAGATCCGATGTAGAAACCTGTGAAGTTGCAGTCAACTTTTCTAAAACTACGTTGAAACCTGTGAAGTTAACGCGCTATTCTGCAAGCCAATGACGTCACAAAAATATTACAAAGTTTTGTGGTAAAAAAGGTGATCAAAGGAAAACGAAAAAAATACGAATAACTCGCGAACCGTATAGAAGCAAGCTGGCGTCTACACGGTTTTTTCTTAGAGAATAGCCCCGCTGACACATCTTCCTAAGTAAAAATGGTAAATACAAAGAAGCATAATGTCAGATTTTAGTCTGGAATTAAAAAACGTAGTATATTATAATGTAATTTGATTACACTATGTACTTAGATTTGTCATGTTTCACCTTCTGTTTTTATATTTAACTAGCTATGTCCTGCGGTTTCACCTGCGTAGTCAGAATAATTTGGGAATTTCCAAAAAATCTCTCTATCGTATGCCTCTCACACTCTCCAAAGGTCTGAGGTTTCCTAAGGCATGTTTTTGTGTCCGTCAGCTTGGTAGAATAGGTATCTTGGACTATGCCAACTATGCCAGCACCCATACTTTTGTGTCTTGTAAAAACCTTTTAATGATATTTTTGTACGTAGGTTCGTACATACTGACGGCATAATTTAAGATTTTTATGTACCTAAGTTTCGAATTTTTAATGTTAAAAATATTATTGTGCAATCGAGGGATGTATTTATTTTATACTTTAAATAAATGTTTTATCGTGATCTTTGGAACTGTAATTTTATAAAGATATTTAATTGGATTGGATAATAAATGTAAGTTAAATGTACTGTGTATTATTACTTAGCCTAGTCTAGCGAGCCTAGTGCGGTTGCGCAGGTTTCTATCATTCCAGTCAGCTCGTTCTGTTCCATAGAGTTAAGTAATATGTTCTGTTCACACACTGACCTCCATTATAAGAGATCGCGCACTGAATTTTGTGTCTATTTGATCTGCGTTATGTTGCGCTGTTTTCTTTTAAAGTAACGGTGAAGTCCACGGAACTATTGGTTCCACGGACGGTCACCATCGCTTTCAATAGAAAACGCGCGACAACAGCGCAACATGGCGCAAATCAAACTCGGCACAAAGATCTTAATGTCATTTTGTATGGTTTAGCAATTCCAGCGTACTTGTATATACACACACACACATAAATGCAAATCATTCCTGTTTATAATTTTAGTGTAAATGTAGATAGAGTGTAGATCTAAAATAGAGTTCAAGTGTGTCCACACTTCTCATCCGAGCGATGTTCCCGGTTGCATCCCTCTCGGGAGCCCAGGGTCCGCTAAACCCCAAATTGTTTTTTTTAAAAGTCATCATTGACCATACCTTCAGTGTGTCCACAGTAGTCCACACTACGTGCCCTAAAGTTCCAAATACACGGGCGATACTGCAAATTTATCTAAGGAGCCCACAGGCACGAATTTCTTAATAATGTGTGGGCTCTGTAGGTAAAGTTACAGTGTCAGTGTCGCCCGTGATTGAGCTAAATCAAAAAACGACTCAATACGTGGGTGCGGTAACGAACCATTTCGGTGTTGTCACTCGGCGTATTCTGTCCTTCGGGTACAAGATGCAAATACACTTCTGCTTTGCATTCGCCCGACGAGCCACAGAGGCCGTCCCATTTACCTAATTAAAGCTTTTGAAGTATTTGTGATTTTCTGCAAAATCAGCAACTACAGTTAAATCGTTAAAAAAAATAACAGTCGAGGCACATTGAGATATTTTATATGTGGACGGCCTCAGTGGTGCGTCGGGTAAAACCCCGACTGCAATATTTAGGTATATTGATTTGTTCCTATCGGCCACCGAATTTTCAGATGTCTTTTCTAAAAACATAGGTACTCGACAATATAGGTCAAGGTTTATAAGAAAAATAAAACCAACCGAAAATATGTGAAACATTTTATTCGCAGTTGTAAAAACTGTACAATTCCTAACAAAACTTATAAATAACATGGACCTCTCATGGCACGCTGCGGTATACTAGTACCGGCCGATCGCTTGACGTTTGACACTTGTCATTTGACGCTACCTGACACTTGTCATTTGACGCCACTTGACACTTGTCATTTGACGACACTTGACGCTTGACACTTGACATTTGACGCTTGACACTTGACGCGAGACCAAGCTCTTGTAATACCGTTCAAGGCATCTTACCACAAGCAAGGCTACAATCCAAAGATAATAATAATTGACCAAACTGATTGGACTACTTGACAACTTTGAAAATATTTTTTTATATAGTTTTAGATTTAAATTACCTCGACGTTTCGGCACGGGTTACACCGGCCGTGGTCGCGAGCAGACTACAATAATGATGGACAGAAATCGTATAAATTTAAACAGTAAATTTTAAAAATATTTACAAAACCGTGCCATTGAAATGTTGTTATTACTTTGAAATAAAACCCAAATTAAACAAGGTGCCGTTTTTTAAATAATATTTGGAGTGAAAACAACCATCTTAGTTTAAAATCGTAATTCGACAGTGTTCACACAGACCGGCTCGGAGAGAGCAGATTTTTTATCACGTTTAAAACAGAGTTTTGTACTATTGTAATAAGTTTTATTTTAACATGTCACTTCTTTTAGGGTTTGCTGCAAGCAATCTCAATAATGAACGGACCCTTATGGAGACTTGTGCCTGCTCGGTTAACAATATAATCTACGGCTTGACAGTAACTCCTATCAGTTTGATCCATTACCGACGGAGTACAATTTACATTACGAAAATGGGGATCAAAGAACAAACAGCCACTAAGGAAGACGGGTCGAATCTTGACCACTGACACCATCAGGTGGTCAACCATATCATCACTTACCATTAGGTGAGATAGTGGTCAACCATAACATCACTTACCATCAAGTGGGATATTGACCATCATTACAGGATTATCGTATGGATTATCAAAAAAAAAATCTGTCTTCTTCACCAATTACCGATTTTCTTTTTCGTAATGTAAACTGAGTGTTTAAAAGACAATGTCCACCTCAGTGAAGATACCTCTACAATGTAACACCGTCCGATTGTTCACGCGACTCTTTAAAAACTTTAGGTATAAACGTTTTCTTCATTGTTGGCAACCTCAAGAAGTGAAAATGTTCCTTAACTATGTTATACTATGCGATCAGAACGGTGAAAATAAAGACTTAACGCCTTTTATGAGTTCGCACATTCAAAAACAAGAATTATGCGTTACTACACGGTTTTAAGTGGTACGTGTATTTAAGTTAATACACGATTTAAGTGGTACGTGTACTTAAGTTAATACACGATTTAATTCCTACGTGTATTTAAGTTAATACACGATTTAAATGGTTCGATTTAAACGTTCGTATAGCCTACCAAGGCGTTATGTAGCGTTTTTAAGTAAAGTATTTAAATGGTACTTGTATTTACGTTTTATATACACCTGTAGGACCCTATTGGCCAAGAGTTGCTTAACCTTAAGTAACTCTTGGCTTGATCAAAATCGGATTACAAGGATTAGAGAACCTCCGTTTAAAAAGTCGGTTAAAAAGGCGCTAAATATTGTGTCAAGTTCACCATTCAAACCGCATCGTATTGTAAACTACACATATTTACACTCGTCGAAGCACCGCGTTTGACATTCAGTAACATGATTTAATATCAAAACTGTTCTGGGTACAACTAGAATACAATAATATCGTCTAAAATAACGTTTTCTAATGATTAAAAACTGATACAAATATTCATTTCACGCAAATCTTAACATTGGAATCTTTACAAAAATGTATGTAAGTTAATTTATGCATGTACTTAATTGGTACGTGTACATATGCTTTGTATTTTGGTTTCAAGTACTAATTAATTTATTGATTCTCGTATGAATAATATTGATAAATAATATGTATTATTATTTCACAAGTATTTAGTTGTAAATAGGTAAGTGTATTTAATTTTTACATGTAAAAAATATAATATTTTTGTAAAGATTCCCCAGAAATCTCATTTAGAAAACGTAGCTCATCTGTTAATCGTAAGCACTATTTTATGTTAGTAATCAGTTCACTAAAAACAGAAGAAAATAATTGCTACTTAAAAACGATAATTAATGATTTATAGATTAATATTCGATTGATCTATAAAATTATTAACGAAATAATCATAAAATGGGTCAACAAAATCTAATAAAATATGTATATACATTAACTTAATAATGATTATTTAGATAAAATACTTATACTGCAATAAATTTTTTGTCTTGTATTTGGAGTTACCTTATACATGGAATCTGGATTTTGTTAAAGAAATGCTCTAATATCATAGTATAAGTATATTTATCTTTTTGATTAACTAGGTATAAATCATACACGCGTTCAGGGGTCTATAATAAAATTATTTTGAAAAAACAAATGCACGCAGAAATTTCAAAGTACGCGAAAATGCTGAAATATGGAATTGAAAAACGATGTTTTTATGATCAATATATTTTTCACAAACAAACCTTTTTATTGTGTATCTCTCGGATCGTTTACACTAAATACTGAACCGATATCGATTCGATTCTAAATCGTAAGGTCACTTTAATGAGCAATTTCGACTTTTAAATATATTTTAAAAATCCCTAAAATATGAAATATCGTTTTGGCGCTCAAAAGGTTATACAATACAATTATTAATTGTTAAAAATAGAAGAAATCCAAAAGAAATATTGAAAGTTTTTACATTCTAAATACATGTACTAATTATGTACATGTACATGTTTTTTAAATTGGAAGATAGAATTCAAAATACGCCATTAAAATTATTTTGAAAAATAAATAAGTAAACCCTACACCGTTTTTGAAGGTGACTTTATACATTACGTATTGATTTAGTTAGAGGATTATAATTATTGTAAATTATAATTCGTTGTGATTATACACAAATTAAAATAAATAAAATATCTAAAGTGCAGTCGCAGACCAAGAAGAAATGACCTGCCCAGTTTTTTTGTCCATAATTGATATGCCATATTAATAATATGGCATATATTAGAACATGTACTTGCAAGAATAATTACTTGCTCAGGATTTTTTAACATAATTCATACATGTATTTATGAATGGGATCATGTATTAACATGTATTTTGAAGTACATTGCTCAGCGACCGCACTTTATTAGAATTATTCAAAATATTCAACAACTAAAGGTTTCCGCCCACTACATCATAATTTTCGTCTTTAATTTGTCGATTTTACTTTGCCGTTTTCTTTATGTCATTATTGGGGAACGACGTAAAGGTTTATTACAAGCCTAATTTCGCAGTTTGACAAGCTTTTGACGTGTGGGCGGAAAACTTAAATTCTAAATTAATTAAAGAGAACGTAATATAGATTTGATTTGATTAAAAGTTATAAAACTACTCAAAATTGAAGTCAAAATACTCAAAAATTACACAGGAGTTCCTAAGTTCTCGAGGAACTCTACGTTTAGTGGAAAAAAGTACGGCTTTCGAATTAGAAGTGTGTGTTTAGTTGCGGGTTCATATTGGCCGGGTGAAGTTAGCTGGGAACATTCCCTTTTCATTCGACGATTCTTTCATTCCCATTAGCCAGCCTTCCTCCTGGGAAATAAAGAAAAATATAATGTAGTTTCAAATTAATAAAATTTATAATGTTTTTTTATAACCAACAATAATTTAAAAAGAGCTATCTAAATAGTTTATAAATATTTATTTTGTTTTTGTCAAAACTGCAACAGAAATACAATCTGTGAAAATTTCAAATGTCTAGCTATCACGGTTCATGAGACTGGTGACAGAGAGACAGAGAGACAGAGAGACAGAGAGACAGAGAGACAGACAGACAGACAGACAGACAGACAGACAGACAGACAGACAGACAGACAGACAGACAGACAGACAGACAGACAGCAGAGTTTTAGTAATGGGGTCGCTTTTATAACCTTTGGGTACGGAACTCTAAAATAGTTACTGAATACTGGAACCATCACATCGCTACAAAGTTGACCAACCGGCAAGCGAAGTGAACGATATTTCAAAAAAAACATCGTTAGCGCGATTGAACGACATTTACCAGCGATTAATGCTAAAGAAATGATAGTCGTGAGATCACTTCAAGAAACATCGTTAGCGCGATCTAGCGACATCTCTCACACAACTAACGCCACCTATTACCTGTTCCTCGGGATCGTCGTACTCGACGACGCGTATGACGTCGCCGACGTCGAAGGACAGCTCGTCGTCGTCCTCGCGCTGGTAGCGGTAGGTGGCGCGCACGCGGTACAGCGTGCCGGCCGGCAGCCCCGCCAGCGTCGCTCCTGAGGGGGCAACGTAGCCAGGCTTGTATCATGTAGGATTATTATACTTGGAGGCACGTAGCAACATCTGTCGGTAACCATTGCAGGCTGACCGACTGACCTCCATTATATGGACAGGAGATCGCGCACTGTATTTTGTGGCTATTTGATCTGCGCCAAAGTGATGGTGACCGTCCATGGAACTTATAGTTCCGGAGACGGTCACCATCACTTTCAATAGAAAACAGCGCCACAACAGCGCAACACGGCACAAAGATCTAATGTCGTTTTGTATGGTGTAGCAATTCCAGCGTAGCATATTTGAGCTTTCGCTGCTCCAGCGTTCCAGCAGCGAAAGCTCAAATATGAAGACGGTCGTCTTCGTGGCGCTTATTTTTACCGGACTGCGCGACGCAAGGAAGGGTTATGTGTTTATTAGTCTATGTATGTATGTTTGTTCATATGTGGCTGGCGCTCCAGAGGCCAAACGGATGGACCGATTTTGATGATTCTTATTACTGTAATCTCCTGGAATTTCAGTGACCTTTCATTCCCCGTGGTCACAATTTACAACGACATTTTTAAATACCTTCGAATTGTTAATGGAAATTTAGCTGTTTTTAACTTGCGTTTACATCATATTATTAAAATAACTTACAACTAAAAAGTATTAAATTAATAAATAAAACCAAATAAACAAACATAAAACTGCATAATAATAAACAAAAACAAGCGGTTAGTAATAAATACATACAATTTATATACAAAAATTCAAAATATAAGCAGAAAAAAGCAATAGGTACATAATATACCGCGCCCTGTAAAAATAAGAGATATGAAACCAACCAAAGAATGAACATAAAAGTTTGCATAAGATGGTACAGTCAATGGTCATAAGTGCAGTAACACTTCATATTTGTTTGAGATTGCTTGTGCACTTTTGATCACGACTACAATAAATACACATAATATTGATAAATCGAAATAGCCATAGTATTTTTTTTCACTCGATGCACACCGAACATTCCAAATCATAGGAATGTTAGAGCGGTTGGTCGCAATATTGATACAGCTTATCAAAAGCAATGATTCGCAGCACTCGCGCGCTCATAAGACCCATGAGTGGGAAAGAGAGCCAAATACACTCTGCACCGCTCCCACGTTTTATGGCCCGGTGTGTGCAACGAGTGAAAAGTTGCACTAGTACCTACTTATATCACACACAAAGTACTATAGTGAAGAATTTGTAGATTAGTTTTGAGAAATATATGGACAAAATAATAATGGAATCCTTGCATTTTAAATTTATACTTTTTAACCAGCGATTACTACAAATTAATAAAGAGATTTATTATCTTCTAAACTATGCGTGCTATATCTTAGACCATAACGTCAATTCGTCAATTACTATCTGGTGAGATGGTGGGCTAACGCTTACCTATTGATTGAAACAAACAAAATACTGCTTTTAGACAGATTTGTAGTCTGATTTTACTCATATATTTTTTGGGCTAAAACTTTATTGAATTACTTTTAATAAATGATACGTGAGTATGTATGCACCTCCACCAATATCTGCTTAATATTTATTGAAAATCATTTAAAAACAAAACAAATATAAAATACCTACTTATAAATTGGTTTTATTACAATTGCAGTCTAAACAAAATACCTTCCATAAAGATGAGAGGAGCCATGTAAACGGAGTGTTGGCGTGAAACCTAGTTCTTTGATATTTGTGATATTTTAATCAATTTAGCTTTGTGAAAGTAAGTGTAGTGAAAATTGTCTTTTCTCGTTGCTTCTAAATCTCCTAAAGAGTAAAGTTCTTAACATCCATTTTACTTTATCTCTCCTTTGACTGGAGTAATTGTGACGACTGTCTTTGACTATTTTGTATCTGCTAATAAGCTGCTAATAATCAAAATACTTGACACTGGGCTAGTTCTTCATGGCCATAAATCATAATAGACCCATAAGAAAATGACGTGTTTAAACCATATAGTAGAATAGACTAGAAATGGCGTCCGCGTATAAAGTGAAATAGCAATATTTCTACTGTAATCAATTATTTTTATTCATTACACAAATCATTATAACATTCATTAATTTCATTTAAACACATAAATTTGCCATCTAATTAATCCATTTTTGATATGCATTTCTACTTGTAAAATATTTCTAGTAGAATGCCTTGAGCAATAGAAATAAAATATATTTTTTTTAAATTAACATAATGTACCAATATAAATACATAATCATTTCGAAACGTCTTAAAAGCAAGGACTGAATGTCCGATCCCCCGATGAGAAGAAACCACAAGAAACTCATGGTATGTGAATTTGACTATTAGTCAGGCCAAGAATAGCGATACGTGATAGAGACAGAAGACTGATACTTCGTCTTTCTCCCTCCTAGTCATTTAGCAATCAACCCGTCCCACTCTAACAATTATTTTTAATTAAAAGCCTATCTAAACGCAAGTATTATACTTGGATCTATGGTTTTAACTAATTCTAGACTTACCGACAGGTATATCGTATGTTTCATCTCCCTTCGACGCGTCGTTCGTTTTCCTCTCTCTTTCTACCTCGATAGTGTCTACATCTACTTGTCTCTTTTCTTCATTGTTATTCGGTGACTCCTGTACCAACACCGGGGACCCTGAGAGAATATTTACGCTATTTTCTACCTTAACGTGCTTGTTATAGAGTCCCTTTTAGATGTGCCGTGAGGGTATATTTACAATTTTCGGTTTATGGGGAGACACACTGAAATCTTGTACCGATTTCAATCAAACTGTTCCGAACTAGGTATATGGATAGTTTGGTTTGAAGAAAATAGTCTACAACTGGCCAAGTGCGAGTTGGACTCGTGAAGGGTTCCGTAGCATTATTACAAAAAAATCATGTATGTTATATGGGAGCCCCATTAAAATATTTATTATAATTCTGTTTTAATGTTTGTTGTTATAGCGGCAACAGAAATACATCATCTGTGAAAATCTCTATGTCTAGCTATCGCGGTTCATGATATACAGACTGGTGCCGGACAGACGAACGGACTCCGTTGTCAGTGTCCGTTTTTACCCTTTGGGTACGGAACCCTAGATAGATTAGAAGATATGGGCTAGTTAGACGATGAACCATAGTATTTATTTATATATTTTACGAGGCTTGGCTTCGCACCCCCACTGGCCTAAATTGTTTTTTCTACTATTATTTTAAAGTTGTTGAATAATTCGAGAACTACCCCATCTTTTCCGTGGGTGTCGTAAAAGGCGACTAAGGGATATGGGGGAAGATAGCGAATCTAAAGTTCTCCCCGCGCGGTGGCGGGTAAACTTCTTGGTCCCAAAAAGGCTTGATGTTTAAAACCTTGGCAAATCTATTTGCAGTAGGTATGGTCCATTATGTATGACTTTATCTACTGTGCCGACCCCACATAATTTGGGGTTTTAACGGACCCCGGACTCCCGAGAGGGATGCAACCGGGAACATCGCTCAGATAAGACTTAAGAGAGAATGATTTTCATGTGTCTCCCCATATTACCAGTGCAATAAAAAAAGATGATTACTATGTACAGGAAAACCCAAAAACATCTTGATATTTGAAAAGAAAAAGATAACTGTAATATAAAATAAGGGTTCCATTTTTACCTTTTGAGGTACGGAACCTTAAAAAGTAAAGAAAAGAGCAGAAAAGAGTAGGAGTATTAAAATAAATAATTAAGACACCTAGCGGCCACATGCTTGTTATGTTATGTACTAACTTGCTTACAACATAGTTATTACAAATAATAAATACCATTCTTACCTCTTTTTTGAAGTTAACGGTCGATTACTGGAAAGCTACTCAAAGTTTAAGCACTACTTAAATAATTTTAAGCAGCTCTTAAACTGATAATTGGTAGGTATACTAATTTTGAATTTAGAAACTGTTTAAAATTGTTTAAAGTGGTTGTTTTGAGTAGCATTTCAATATTCGGTTTATTTATATTTTTTCAACAGAATCGGCTTGTTTTCTGTAGAAAATATAATATGGCCTACTTATAATTTCTAACTACAATGTACGTACAGTTAATGGTCAGAAATACAGTAACACTTCTAAGCATTATGTTGCAAATCAAGATATTTTAGGAAATGTCAAAACAATAGCTTCGGCTTGCTTTATTTGCTTTTATATTGCTTTTTGCTTTTTTGTCTTTGAATACCGTATCTAATAAACTTTTTAAATTAACACGATTGGAACTCATAATTGTGTATTTCCCGTGTCTTAATCGCGTAATTTTTAACTTTTTAATTTTCTTATTCGACGTATACCGTATCTATACGGAAACTTGGGTCAAAACTGGAATATGTAAGAACTGTGTCGAGCCGTTATTTAGAAGAGTAAACAAACGATGATAATATAATGTATTTGGGTGCAAACAATGACTTTTTGGTAATTTTTCCCAATTAAAATACTTAGTAAAAGGGTTCTCAGTTTTACTCTATGGGTACGGAACCCTACAAACAAGAAAAAAGTAAAATTTACAAAGCTGGGCAATATGACATTACCTTATTATTGTTATACGTCCAGTATCACGGGGCTATGGAGCCCCGGACTTTTGGAAAGCGTGCGGGGAGCCGAAGCCAAAACGTAGAGGCCTTTTAACTATAAAATTGTTATTATTATTGGACACCAATTGTTATTATTATTTTTTACCTTTTTGGTTTTATAGTGTTGTTTTTCTTTTCTTTTGTATTCTTTCTTACAAAACTGAGATTGCTACTGCATTTCTGACCACACCCGTACACCAATACTGACCTGCAGGTATATCATAAAGCTCCTGAACCTTCTTCTCATCTTTATCCTCATTATTATTCTTTCCATTCTCTTGCTTGTCATCATGTCTGGCCGGGGCAGTCGGGGCCTCCGTCACGTCGGACTTATCTAGCTTGTCGGACTTGTCTTTAACGTCTTCGGTCTTGATGGGCAAGTCTTTGGGCGAGTCCGAGTCGGGGGTTGAAGGGGGCGTGGTGGTTCCGTTGAGTTTGGCTTCGGTCGGCGGGGGAGTGGCCGGCGCGACCGGCGTGGATGAGACCGGAGTGGAGGGGACCGGCGTGACCGGCGTGGTCGGCGTGGCCGGCGCGGGGACGGGGGATGATGGCGGCGCTAACACACACACACACCACACAATGACACATGCACTAGTGTTGGGTTTGGTTTGGGATATGGATTTGACAAAAAGTGAAGAAAAAATGTATCAGTTTTGATCGCATGGCGTTTTTTACTTTAAATAAGATGATTTATCCTTTTTACCCTTTTTATTAAGCATTCTTCCAATGCGTAACGGAACTCTCTACCTACTCTTTTCTCATTACAAACTTTGCAAACGTAGTCGACTGTTTCCTCCCTGGATAAAAGATATTGGAAAAATGTGTTTATGCCATAAGTCCTATATCAGCCATGACCATGCCCCTACGTTTTGATTTATTTCATTTTCTATTTTTTCTGAATATTGTCTCTATTCTAATTAGAAATTAGAAAGCTCTAATGTCTTTTACCCAGTGTGGAAACAATCCACTACGTTTGTATGAAGAAGGAGTAGGTAGATTGTGCAATTAACCATTAGATTATTTAGATGGCGGGTATTCCTAACAACGACGTTAAAAGTTTGATCCATATTTTTTTCAATTGTGAGTAATTTCCCGAACAGTTTGACTTTGAAACTGGCTCGTCTCGTCCGTCAGAGACGAGTTTGAAATGGATCACTATCAGCGACCTTTCTCTCCTTCTAGTCTCTAATAGATACCAGTCCAGTTCTATAGTATTTTTATTGTCTTTCTTTCAATATCAAAAACCATATCCCAAAACAATGGAATTAATAAGAACATCGAATTGCAAGAAAAATCCGAGCAATGTTATTATTATTTTAAAATGATAAAATTGCATCTAAGGTTCCCATTAATTTTGCATCATATTTACTAGTGCCAGTGCCTATGTACAATTGAATTACAATTTTATCATTTTCCACATGAAAATTAGTTAAAATTATTCAAGAGGCAGTTCAGAAAATAGAGGTTAACATTCATACAGAAAAAAAATGTCTTTCTTTTTCTGTTACATTGCCTTACCCCTTTTAGTTTATTCCTCTTTAGCCTTATTAATAAACGTAGCATAAGGTCAGAGTAATTTTACCACTTATTTTACCACTAATTTTATCACGGAAAAAGACAAACCATGTTACTCCTACACCGACCTTACTCCACGTTTATTAATAGGTTTATTTTTTACCCTTTACGTTTAATTCTCGAATCTTTGAGTCTATTAAAAAGGGAGTATTTTACCGCTTTTACTAGATTTATTACTTTTGCGTCTATTTCATAGGTTTCCTTTAAGATTTAAATTAAAAAATACCTTGAAACTCTTAAAAATCAAAGTTCATAAACTCAGTACCACTTCAAATTATGAACTCAATATTTAGCGGAATCAAATCTAGCCAAGTACGAATTTTTGGAATCATCTTTCCACAAATTGTGCGCAACACTTACTTCCTTACTTATAAATCTCGCATACTGAAGTGACAATTTATTCCCTGACAATTTTTAAGTGCCATCGACACGAAGAAGTAAGGGAGTTAATAAAACCCCAATATACGATTTTAAACTTACATGGTTGTTTTCACTACAAATATTAAATTATTATACAACGGGGTATTTACCATGTTTAAACTTGTTTTTTCCCCAGAGCTCGATATTAAACAAAGTTTAAACACGGTAAATACCCCGTTGTATAATAATATTTGTAATAAACCCCCAGTACTAACTTTGCACAGTGTTAGAGTTGCCATTGGTATGAGCGGCGACGTTGTTGTGGGTCGGCGATGGCAGCGTACCGCCCGCGGAGACGGAGGCGGGCTTCTTGTATGACGTGCGCTGAGAGTCTGTTGCTAGCTTGTCTGTTATCGCTTCCAGTTCCGCGTACACCTGGAGAAATTTACAACCTACTTTAGATGGATAGACAGAAGTATATGATCTGTGAAAATTTCAACTGTCTAGCTCTCACGGTTCATGAGATACAGTTTGGTGACAGACAGACAGATGGGCAATCATCCACTCTACACTCCTATTCCAGTTTACGATATTATAGTTTACGATATTTGACGACCTCTGTGGCGCGTCGTGCGAAAGCGCGACTGCAATGCAGGAGGTTGCGGGTTCGATTCCCGCCGGGTGCAAGTATTTATGCTTATAAAATAAATATTTGTGTCTGGTCTGGGTGTCCTTCTATGTATAATATGTATGTATTTACAAAATAAAAATAAATATAAGTATTATATCCGTTGTCTAGTCACCGTAACACAAGCTTAGTCGCTTACCACGGGGCTAGATGGCGCTGTGTGTTGTTCACATAATTTATTTATTTATTTATAGGGATATTCTAACCATACAACCGAATGTTTTTTTGAGAAATACCCTACAGCAAAATGCTGCGGCACCTTCGGGGATCAGTTATAGAGAGATCATTGTCTCTAAGCCCAGTTCTCGTAAGGCGAGCTTGTTATCCAGACAGGTACAGGAGCAATGAAGCCGTCCACCGTTTGCAACCCCTAGGCGAAGCCAACGATAAACTTGCTGTGGCCAGTGGAGAAGCGATCTCCAGTGTGGTACCGGAGCTATTGAAAGGCACGTTCTCTACCCATCATGAATCCGTACATAGAGTGGAGTCATAGTAAAAGGAGCCCCGTTGTTACCCTTAGAGACCTGGGAGCTGGCACAAATGGCAGTCTTGTCGCTTACCTTATTACTCTCCGAATGGAAGAGCTGTTCGCTAGAGAACAAGGTCTGCAGGTTGTTGACGTAGAACAAGACGCGCGAGTCGAAGAGCGCGGGCAGCTCGTCGTGCAGTTCCGAGTTCAGCACTTCGTACGTGCGCTTCGCTTCCTCCAGCTGCTCGCGCCCGCGCGTCACCTGGAACGTGCGGACGTTACTTAGTTAGTTTCGCTGCGCCTTTTCCGCACTTAGCCACACAATTGGGCCTTTGTAAGTGTCGTGTATTGGTGTCGTTCAGTGGATAGCCGTCGTCTTTTACCACCTTACAATGCAACGGTAGGTCGTTAAGCGATTCTTATAGAAGACGACGACAGTTATGAGCATGATGTGTGTTGTTATGGCATTAACAGTGCTGTGCTGGACGTACCTTAACGTCGTCTCTTCTTTTAGCTGCATTGGACTGGAGGTTCTGGAAGCTGTGCCTTTGACTGTCGTAGTCTACTAATTTGCGACCACGTTTCTCGATCTTTTTCTGAAAGATACCAAATATATTGATTTTAACTGAATATAATTATAAAATTTACACTGGATCCAGTGCAGTCCAGAACCGGTTTGCATTACGCCAGATGCAGATGCATCTAGCTCTGGATACGATTCTATAGTCTGAACATATAATTTACAATTTCTCCTTTACCACCCTTAACTACAACCTTAGAGTCTTCAAGTCTAGTGTGAATAGCTTTTTTCTAGCCAAGCATGGTACACCGTCGACTTCATCGTCGCTTCTCATCAGGTAAGACGACCTATTTCATGTAAAAGACCTTATTTATTCTTTAAAAAACGTTTGCTAAACTTTTTGCTTCAACTTACCCTGACTTCAGGAAACTGGTTGGTGTACGTGTTCATGGGTATCAACACCTGGTCGCCGAGTTTGTGAGAGAAGTCCTGCCAGAGCATCTCGAGGTTCTGTGCCTGTACGTACAGCAGGTCGTGGCCTGACCACCCGCTTTCGTACACTTCTGTGATCGCTTCCATCAGGGATTTGGAAGCTGTTTGGACCGCTGAAAATGAAGGTTTTAGGTGTTGATCATACTGAAGTATGGCTTATTGGAGTAAATAGTGCTGTGCGTTTTGGTCAACCTGTATTGATACTGATCTGATCTATTGATCTTGTATAGTAAGCAATGTCTGGCACGGTCAATACTTTGATGGGTGACCATTAATGTGAGTGGCAAAAACATTGTCTAACGTGCACGGAGCCGAGCTCCTCTATGCTTCGGAGAGCATGTTAGGCAGTTGGCCCTGTTTAATCTCTGATAGCATTCGTTAGGCCAAGTTTGAGATCTTAGGGTGGGAGTGTGGAAACCTTAAGTTTCCCCTACGCGATGGCGGGTAAACTGCCTGGCCCTGAGAAGGCTTAGTGTAAGGCACGTAGACGGCCGGTCGTAAAGATATTACCTGACCTTAAATACAGGCACATTGCTCAGATTAGAATAAGAATATAAACATTTTAAAAGTTAAGTAATGAATGCACAAACCTCGTATACATCTGATATAGTTGTTAAACTCTTTCTGAAGCCGCGTGGCCTGCTGATGCTGCCGGTTGAAGTTCTGAAGGTGCTCCTCGAATATGTCGTCTAACGTCCGGTCTACTTTGCCCAGGTTCTGTAGGAACTGTGGACAAAATTACAGGAGATGTTAGCAAAATATATAGGAAAAATGAATATGAGAAATATCTGTAAAATGACTACAGTCTTTTTAGAGCTACGCTCGCTGTAGTTAGTTAGTACTTAAATTGTACTACCCACATAGGTGTAATATACAAACTAAACGAAGAAAAGAGGAAACTATAAATTATATATTGGTATTGGTTATGAAAAAATTAATATATTGGTTATGAAATTTAATAATAAAGACACCCGCTCTCAAATTCTTATAAGCGTTGGTTGTTTTTCGAAAACCATTGATTGTTCATTAAAGACAAATCAACAACTCAAGAGGGTTTAGCGCGCAATGTTATTGAACTAAGTAGGCGGTGAAATAACCTGGCGATGTAAGGCCCGTGTAAACTTCAGGATTCAGGATTAGAACTTAGAGGCGCAGTCCTCACTGCGCCTCTAAATTCGCTTCTTATTCCATTCTATGTTCTGGAGAATCAACCATGATTCAAAAGCAAACAAGATTTTTCTTTTTCAAATTAATAACAATTGTCGAATTCAAAAGGCAACTTGGTTATGAAATTTAATAATTTAGCAAGCAACATCTAATTTGAATACAAAAGCACAAGATGTTTCGAACGGAACAAAAAGATTGCGGACAGTCAAATCTAAAATGAAAAGGTCATATCCCAAGTAATCTGGTGGAGCCTTGACCTAGATTTAACTTACTGACATACTGACTGACACTAGAGGAATTTGGATGAATTAAAGAGACTTAAACGCATTTTAAAATGTGGCTCATATCAGCTTATTCGAAAAATGCCAATTCTTAAAATGGCTAGTTCTCAAAAGGACTAATTCTTAAATGGCTAATTCGCAAAAGGACTAGTTCTTAAAATGGCCAGTCGTTCAGTAGGTTTATTGTAACTGGGACAGTATGAGAAAATTCTAAACTAGAGAATATACAGGGAAACTGTCCTAAACCATTTGATTTTTTTTATGAAAACCATCTTAGCCTAACTTATCATTGTAAGCTGTAAAGTCGGCAAAGGTTTATTGCCGCCCATCAGCATAAGTCAAAGAACTAACCGTACTTCGCCGGGAATCAGTATGATGCTATGCAGGCCGGAACAGACACTTAGGAAGACGGGGCGTACATTGCCGTCTGCTTATGTTCTAGCTAGGTGAACGTGTTAGATCTCACAGTCAGCTATCATCTGATGGGACAGTTGTCGAAATGCTCTCATTCTAAAGGTATTAAAATGGTGGGCTTACATTTCAAAATATTGAATTTTGCAATAAGACGATATTATGTACAAGGACAGTATCTTTCATTTCCATATAAGTAGTTCATTCATTATGCAGTGTAGGTACATACATAATTATACAGTGGGCGAGATTTAATATTACGATTATTGTAATTAGAAATGTCGCAAACTGTACTAGGCATTACTACATCTTAACTAGTTGATTCTACCTACCTACGCGAAGTCGTAGATTCAATTTTACGTCAAAACTAAATCTATCGTTCTCATGATATAGCGTCCTACGCGTTCGACCGATCGTCTTTTCGAGAAAGTGCTAACCCTCCAGCACCGTGAGGCAACTTCGGGAATCAGTTATAGAGAGATCATGTCCTTAAACCTGAGACCAGTTCTCGTAAGGTAAGGGTTGGTAAAAAGGCTGGGCCAGGCTGCAGGCTACGCGAATTCGTAGATACAACCTTCCGTAAAACTAATCTATTATGCTTATGATATAGCGTCTGTCACTGTCTTCCACCGTCAGGCGCTCGTTAAAGCAACAAGAAACCCTTAACCCGGCCTTCCACTGCGAGCGGAGCGGAGTTAAAAATGTGTCAGTTCAACATACAACGGTTGTTTTCATAGTCATACAACTCTTTTGCGCTATGGAAACAATCGTTGGATGTTAAACTGACACATGTTTAACTCCACTCCGCTCGCAGTGGAAGGCGGGCATTATAGTTTAGGCATGCCCGTCTGTCTGTCTGTCCGAGGCCTACCTCAGAGATTCATAGTGCTAAAAAACTGTAACTTTCCATGAGTAACCTATACATATTGATTACGCCACCAGAATAGTATACAATAAAAAAAATATAAAAACATTTTTAAACTCGATTATGGATTACCAGTCGTTGCCACATTGTACCTACATAATGTTATGTGATTTGGACTGTATGATACGGATAGATATGCTGCTTTACAGGTTTGCCCGTTTTCCTACTTAATAAACTAAATGTGTATGTGTACTAGTTCATTCGATTACTGATGAAATATTTAACTAATTCGACATAGTTTCCTTTAAATGTCGACATCGATTTTTGTTAGCGTTTGAGTAACAACTCATTTTTTAGGGTACCGTAGCCAAATGGCAAAAAACGGAACCCTTGTAGATTCGTCATGTCTGTCTGTCCGTCCGTATGTCACAGCCACTTTTCTCCGAAACTATAAGAACTATATACTGTTGAAACTTAGTAAGCAGATGTATTCTGTAAACCGCATTAAGAATTTCACACAAAAATAGATACAAAATCAATAAATTTTTAGGGTTCCCCATACTTAGAACTGAAACTCAACATATTTTTTTATCAATCCTATTCGTGTGGGGTATCTATGGATAGGTCTTCAAAAATGATTTTGAGGTTTCTAATTTCATTTTTTTCTAAACTGAATAGTTTGCGCTATAGACACTTCCAAAGTGGTAAAATGTGTGTCCCCCTGTAACTTCTAAAATAAGGGAATGATAAAACTAAAAAAAATATATAATGTACATTACTATGCAAACTTCCAACGAAAATTGGTTTGAACGAGATCTAGTAAGTAGTTTTTTTTAAAAGATGTAAATCGTAAACCGCAATTTACCTTTTAAAACAAAACCTGTTGTATAGATAATGGTACAGAACCCTTCGTGCGCGAGTCCGACTCGCCCTTGTTTTTAAACTTCTTTGCGGGTATCAGTAACTTAATGAGGAGAATGTTAGTTATTAAATGCTTCCTTATTAAATTATCAGTGGATGTAATAGTTTATAGCCGTAGAATACAATAATTAATAGGTGCAAGGAAAAAATCATATTTTATTTTACTTTATTAATAATTCATAAAGCTAATTAAAATCAGTAGATGCACTATTTAAGTATACCAGTTAAAAGTTAATAATCATATTATTACAGGGAGAATATTATTATTTGAATTATAACTTACTAGCTGCGCCCTGCGGTTTCACCCGCGGGAATATCGGTATAAAAAGTAGCCTATGTGTTATTCTAGGTCTCCAGCTATGTATATTTCCAGTTTTATTGCAATCGGTTCAGTAGTTATGCGTGAATGAGAAACAAAGTCACATACATACAGACCTACATACATACATACAAACTTTGGCGTTTATAATATTAGTAGGAAGTAGGATAGGATTATTACTGATTAACAAACAAAACTTCATGTAGGTACTCACTTAAACCTTACTGTATTATACATCTTTTAAATCGAGCATAATTGCCATCGAATATGTAAAGCAAACAATTAGACTGGTCTCTATTAGAGACTAGAAGGAGAAAGGTCGCCTGATAGTGATCCATTACAAACTCGTCTCTGACGGACGAGACGAGCCAGTTCCAAACGTCAAACTGTTCGGGAAATTACTCACACACCTTTAAAATGGATGGATCAAAATTCGAACGCCGTTGTTAGAATACCCACCATCTAGGTAATCTAAGGTCTAAAGAGTGTGTTGTTGCTGTGTTCTCGCTAATAGATACACATCTCTTCATCTGTCTGTCATTCTACTTTCTTACTCAGATTAAAATTACCATGCTAAATTTGAACTTAAGAGCTGCTTAATCATTAAATTACCCCTTAAATTTTAAGTGGCGTTTGAATATTCAGCCAGTAGACCAGTTGTGGCGTATGTTTTGCACTGTAGTGAGGATGTTAGCATATTCACTCGTTCGCTACGATTGGCCACAGTACACAGTAGACTGCAAACAATGGACCTTGCAATGCTGGCATCAAGGTCGCGCATGACAGATTGGAAGCGAACACTTTAACTCGAGGCTTATGTCACTTATATGCAAACTACGAATATCCTCTTTAACGGTAATAGAATAAAGTTCAAGACTCTATCTTCTATTTAAACGTTTTATATTTCTTGTTATGTATTTATGTATGTAGGTAGGTAGACTTTTTTTTCAAATATGTGATATTTGTCTCGTCTATACATATAAAATTCAAAGTCTGCCTGACTGACTGACTAAACTATATATCAACGCAGAGCCTAATACGCTCGTACTAGAGATATGAAATTTGGAGACTGTGTTCTTTGTCATGTGTCCACTAAGAAAGGGTTTTTGGTAAATCCCGCGGTATCGGGACTTACGTGTGTGAAACCGCGGGACTCTGCTAGTCTATACATATAATATTCAAAGTCCTGAGTCCTGCCTGACTGACTGACTAAACTATATATCAACGCAGAGCCTAAACAGCTAGTACTTGAGACATGGAATTTGGAGTGTGTTCTTTGTGGTATTTTTGGATCCACTTAGAAAGGGTTTTTGGGAAATCCCGCAGGATCAGGACTTACGTGGGTGAAACCGCGACACTCTGCTAGTCTATACTAATATTATAATGACGAAATATTTGTATTTTTGTGTGTGTGTGGGTCTGTGTGTCTGTATGTTTGTAATAATTAAACTTAAAAACGATTGAGCCGATTTCAAAAATTCACTATTAGAAAGCTACATTCACTCTGAGTAACATAGGCTACTATTGATCCCGATATTCCCACGGGATCGGAACTTACGTGGGTGATACCGCAACACTCTGCTAGTAGCTTATAAAACTAATTGCAAGTGCCAATGCAATGCTAATAGCATTAGTCAGTCATCGACCTATGGCCACCTTTTGTCCCAACAAACATGGCGGTAATATAATAGCATGGTGGGACAATCATTCATTGATTAAACATTACGGATAAGTTAAACAATCATGGTCAATGTCTGAATAGATTCAAAGGAAATCATAAATGATTCTAATAATATCTATTGGTGTACTAGAATCTGATGGCAAAAAGGGTGGCCTAATTTTTCTTTACATATAATATTATACTAATACAGCTGCCCTCGCGTAGTTGGATTATAAAATCTTGTTACCTACTTATCTAAATTTGAACAATGTATGAAAAATGTAATAGAACTTGTTAGGCCAATGTTAAGCGTACTAATGACATTATCATGACAGATGTAGATGACATTGCCATATAAAAATCAATTATTATTATTTTTTCATGCCATTGGATTCCGGTAGACCGGTAGATAGCTATGTCCCGCGTAAGCCCCAATCCCATGGGTATTAAAAAATCTCACACCCATCATATAAAGAACACACTGTCCAAATTTCAGCTCTCTACTATCAGTCGTTAACATTCGTATATGCAGCCGTAAGACCTATATTTTATGTGACGTACTCAAACTAAGAATCGATGCAAAATACCCGATTGGCGAGGCTATCGCTAAACGCAAAATAAAATAAAACTAAACTGCATTCTAATCACACTGCTCCCACGCATGCATGTTTCTAATAATAGGTATAATTAAATCACAATAAAGTTGCTTCATTGATGACAGCGATGAGCTCAATGACCCTGTTAAGTAACTGTGCTGTAAATTAGGGCAAATTGTTTATTCTATTGGTAACAAGCAGGGTCCCGCCTTTCACTCGCGTAAGTCCCGATCCCGTGGGAATATCGGGACCGAATGGATCCTATGTTACTCCTCGATAATGTAGCTTCCTATTGGTAAAAGATTTTTTTCAAATCGGTTCAGTATTTTCAGAGATTACCCGGAAAATACATCATACATAATTGTTACCAACGTTACCTTTCTATACTAATATTATAAAGAGGTAACGTTGTTTATAATATTAGTATAGATTAATGAATTAGGTACTGCTCTCCTGTTAGCCTGCTAATTTATCCCACTATAGGGCAAAGGCTTCCTCTTAGAGACGCCACGGGAGCCTACTCCGGATTGGCTAATGTCCTATACCTTCGGACCGTTGTAAGTCATAGGGCATGTCGGTTTCCTCACGATGGTTTTCTTTGACGTAAGAGCTATGTTAAGTATGAACAACAATTGGGTAATACGAAAAAATAAGTTGATAGGTATATGCGGACGTAAACAAGCCTATATGATGGTGACCTTATTGCCCGACTCCGGCGTAGCCGAAAGGAAGATTAATGATTTTAGCAGTCTATGTCTGTTTGTTTTAATGCACCATAGGGCCTGAACCGATCTTAATGGATGTGATGTCAATAGATTTTAAATAATGACCCGGGTGACATATGCTATATAAGTTTTAAGAAAATAGTAAATGACGTAATTTAAAAAAATAAACTGAGAAAATTATCACGTGTAAGGTATCAAAAGAAAGGTATTAGCGAGCACATTATTTTTAAGATATCTACATCAATTGTAAACTGAAGTGTATCCGCTCTATCACGTTATTGTATCATCTATCAGTTATCATCCGGTGAGAAAAGCTAATCAGTAAATTTATCATTTCCACTAGCACTAATCAGTACCAGTACATCTTTAGTACCTGTGCTGTGGCTGTGCCCATGCACGTCATTTCCGGGCCGACTTCCTTTCGATTTCAATTGTCTTTGACCGAGGCTTATAATTGCGTCGATTGTATGCCCGCGCGCAGATTGAGGTATTCGTTGCGTAACATCTGTTGCATGTGATTCGTATTCATCTGAATGTTTGTTTCATGTGTCTGATAATAAATTGGTTAAGTAGTTGTATGTTCTTCTTGAGAACATGGACTTCTTCAAAGAGCAGTAGTAAAAAGCCGTGGTTGGATTACTCTCGATTGGCAATTAGCACGCATGCGAACTATAGGTAACTCAAATCAAAGTCATCCTATCAAATATGGATGATACCATTTGTTTATTGTATGGCAATACGTTATCGGAGCCCTGACTCTCAAGAGGGAACGGGGAACATCGCTCGGACGGATGAGAAGATTACAAAAAGAGAAGGGAAAAGATAGGGAAGCCTTAACTCTTAACCCACGTAGTGGCGGGTTAATTGCTTGCTTCTAAAGAGAGATGGGGTAAGGCCATAGAAAAATTCCCAAACCTATTCACAGTAGGTGTGGTCATTGATGACTTCTATTGTGCCGATCCCAATTAATTTAGGACCCTGAGCTCCCGAGAAGAATGCAACCGAGCTCAGATAAGATAACGTTGCAAAAGTAGAGAACTCATATTGTTTTTAAGATTAGCATAACAACTTGTAGCAGAACTGTCATGACTATCTGAAAAAAGTCCCTGATTTGGAAACAAACAGTTGTATACATTCTTTTATCACATACCTAGACAAATTTATCTATCGATAAACAGGCTAATTAAGGGGGATCATTTACGTGCTATCAAATTTGTTTTTAAACTGCGTGACTGCTAGCTATGACCGGATTAAGTGCATACTTTGGAAGACGTTTCTTTTTGGAAATATTTTAAATTTAATCCTGCCTCGTTGCGTCTTGCATATTATGGAAAATTATAGGATATCCTAATGTCACGGGGACTTTCAATATGCATTTTATTTTCGAAATTTTAGTATATATATATGTCAAATCAAATTATTGTCAAGAGGTTACATTATTATGTTTAAAATATATATTACAAAATAACTAACACTGAGTTTATATCAAAAAAGTTTACGCGAGATGAAAGGACCCACCCGGTGTATTAGGTAATACACCAGGTGGGTAAAGGTGTATTTATTTTAACTCTAGCTATTAAAATATGCTCACTACAAATTAATTGCTGCGTCAAAAAACGAGTAAGTAGTTAAATTTTAATTAACGGAAGCAAATTATTCACAGGATATTAGTAATTCTTTACTTTGCGATTATTTTTTTAAAGTTAAAGATCAAGTAGCTGTTACACCTCCAAAGGCGACCATTTACGACACACAATAGAAACTTAAACAAAAAACAAACATTGCAAATATCCTTTCAATAATCACTTCCAATAGTTCAGAATTTGAAATCATTTTCACGCGTGTTTCGAAAGCTACAATCATTATATTTTACTATCAATATGCAAGATTAAATTAAAGTGAATTCAACATGACTGCATCCTGCATTTCAATGTTATGAATACAGGAATTACAGGATGCACTCGGTGTGGGTATCCATACTCTGAACATGTGTTTTCTAAATATAACAATCAATCCATATTTAATATCGGCATTGGGTTTTTGTTTGTATAGAGAGTATAGACAGTTTTCAAAGTTATCCCCAGTAGTAAAGTAGTTAAGGTAGAAGATGACTATACGTTTATATTGACCATTTTACCCGCGTAAGTCCCGATCCCGTGGGAATATCGTGATTAAAAGTAGCCTATGTTACTCAGGGTGAATGTAGCTTTCTAATGGTGAAAGAATTTTTGAAATCGGTCCAGTAGTTTCGGAGATTACCCCCAATATACATACATACATACATGTTACCAACGTTGCCTCTTTATAATATTAGTACAGATTAATCGATTAGAAGCCAAAACACATTTTTTTACTGTCTTTCTTTCTCTCTTATTGTATGTTTAGAGAGTATAGCTAAAATGAAATATGTAATGAAGGTGTGTATCTCTGTCTGAGGTTCTCCACTGAATATGTGAAATGATGTTTCTAGTGGCGAGTCTAAGATCGGCTTGCCACGGTCGACGCGATCAAATAATTGAGTGTCTCCAGTTAGAGACAGCGGACAATCGTGTAGGTAATAATATCGCAGGAAGTTACGCAGAGTTGCCATTGAACTTCGTTATTCAACTGATTATTTACTGTTTTCGACTTATTTTTAACCCGACTGCCGAATGAGGGTTGTGCTTTTCGAGCGTTTGTATGTATCCAATTTTCTTTTGTCACTCTTTTTAGCCTAAACGGTTCGATGGGTTTTATCATATCTCCTGACTCCTGATCATGGGTAGAATCATGGGTGAGACTGAGGTAGGCTGATTTTTGTAAAACACAATGTAAAAATATTGTTTATAACTTGAAGCTCATGAACTTTCTAAAGGCTACCAGATGTCGATCGAGAAGAAGTCTGGTAAGAGTAGGTAATCGTATATTTTTTTTACAAACACACTCATCTATCATGTGTATTTTTTTTTCGCAAAAAAGGAAGACGGCAGTGGAACAAGATGCGACCTGTCTTCCTTAGTGTCTGCACTGGCCAGCGTATCGGAGCACTGACGAGTTCGCTTGCGGCTACGACTTAGACAAGTTTCTGACATAGATTAAAAGAGGGTAAAAATTATTGAAATTTTGAAACTTGACCAATTTAGACTTACAAATGTGCCCTAACACAGAAAAAAATGTAGACATATGTACTAGTTAAAACCAAATACGTTTTTAAATGGTTGGTAAATGAGGTTTATGAACATACTCTCATATCTCCTACAAGTCAAAACCTATTTCTTTAGCTTAATTTAATTTTACACCTGAATCGACAACCAATTGTAATGACCTAATTACCAACAACTACCAGATCAATATAGCAGGCAAAAAACCTGGACATGTCGGTATGTTGTACTGTCACCGAACAATGAACACGAATTGCCAATCGTATGAGAACCGTTCCTTGACAAATTACACTAAAAAAAGAAACAAATTACGAAAAGATGACGTGAAGGTGACCAAAATTGTTTTGAATAAAGTATTTTCAAAAGGTGACAGAAAAGGACATATTGCAAATCTTTTTATATTATATGCAGACAGGTGTGTCCCTCGGATTCGCTTGCATAAGGTCTCGATCCCGTAGAAATTGTCAAAAACCCCCATTTCTTGAATAACCAGTTCTCTTTGCAAAGAAAACACTGTTAAAATTTTATGTCTCTAGAACCATCTGTTTAGAATCTGTAGGTATAATATGAGTCGGTCAGGACTTTCACGCGGACGGAGGGTTCCGTACCATAATCATCACAAAAATCAGGTTTGTTGTATAAGAGCCCGACTTCAAATAATTATTCTATTTTGTTTTTAACATTTGGTGTTATAGCGGCATCGGAAATACATCATCTGTGAAATTTTGAACAGTCTTGCTATTACAGTTCATGAGATACAGCCTGGTGACAGACAGACGAATAGTGGAGTCTAAGTAAACTAAGTCCCGTTTGGGTACGGAACCCTAAAAAGAAGAAACGCTTATTTTCAGTATTGAACAAATTAAATGAACACAACAGGGTCAGAAGACGTGCCATTGGGTTTAATGGGTCGTTTTATCTAATCGAACAAGAAACTGCCTAACATAAAATCTATAATAAAAAATGTAGACAATAATAAAAGTAGAGAAACGACATGAATCGTACGCATCAAAGGAATGCATTATGATATCATCGAAAAAGACTTGGGTATTTTAAGACGTGCGTAGGCGCACGCCTTAATGCAATTGCGATATCTTACCGAAAGCTTTATACAGGGTGGAATTATTGAACGCGCTTTGCACGGAAAGTGCTTGAGATAGGAAAACTCACATATTCATTAAAAAATAAGAATGTATTGAATTCGATTTTTCTTCGGTTTACGCGATGTTGATATTTAAAAACGATATTTCGCTCACGGATGAAAAGTACCTACTTGATATAAATATAATACAAACTCGATTAGATATACAGGGTGTCCCAGAAACGAGTGTCAAGCGAAAGTCCAGAGGTAGAGGACCTTAAGGGGTACCCGAATCACCCCCATGTATGTTCCGCGATTTTTCGTAGTTTAGAAGTTATGGCCTTTTTTCTCATTTTTCTACTAAAATGCGACCACTGATACCTTTTTGGTCATACTTACTGCAACAATTGAGATAATTGGCTGATTTCTTTTCAAATGTGGAGCTGAATAATAGGGTCATGTTACCTGTTACAAAAAAAGGCGTAACACTAACCAAACTGTTACAAATTAAAAAAGAATTCCATAAAGTGAGCGTTGACAAAACGCTATAAACACTTTAAAGAGCAATTAAAAGAAAAACTCGCCTATTATTTTTTTTCCAAACCAACTTCAAAAACTTCCTTACTTCATTAGCTATCTACCCCTATTCATTTTATTGGTCTATCATTAGAGGATCATATCAAAAAAAAATATTTAAAAATTCTTTGGTCGAAAATTCTCTCTTTTCTAATTCTACTTTTCATCCGTGAGGTGTTCGCTAAATATATCCTGTATATCTATACATATAAAGTTCAAAGTTCTGACTTACAGATCGACTGACTGAACTATATTATATTAACGCAGAGCCTAAACCGCTGGTCCTAGAGACATGAATTTTGGAGAGTGCGTTCTTTGTGGTATCCACTATGAAAGGGTTTTTGGACTTACTCGGGTGAAACCGCTGGTCTCTGGTAGTTTAGTATTTAGTATAATGTTATTTAAATATAATCAGGTCACATATTGATTTTAATCAGAATTGCCTAATTGGGGATGTCAGTGGGTGGCCATACAACCTACGGCTGTTTGATGTTTGTGCTAAACTCTAGAGGCAATTTGAATATTAAGCTTCATTCCCTCTCCAAATCTTGGTAAATTAATGAGTTGTCCAATTAAAAGTCTACAAATAGCTTTACTGAACTAACTTTGCCTTTTTGAGGATATACGGAAAACGGTCATACTGGAAATATTTTTAAGGGAAAATTAATCTTCAAAATATCACTCAAAATTTTCATTTTTGGATTGAGATTCAGAGACAGACTATCAGCATTGAAATTTTCACAAAATTAAATGATGGATTTCTGTTGCCGCTGTTACAACAATAACTGAAAACAGAATAAAATAAATAATTTAAATAAGGCGTCCATGCAACAACGGGGAATATTTTGTGATAACCGTACGGAACACTTCGTGTGCTAGTCCAAGTCGCACTTGGCCGGTTTTCTAGTATTTCGCTGTTTAGTTTGTGTCTTTGACCAAAGGTATTGACGTAACGTAACAAAAACAGTTTTTCTATAAAGTAATCTATAGGTACCTATTGTTGAAAATACATTTTCCTATCACCCTTCTTTCTCAACGACAAAGCTATCAAATACACAGTTACATAAAGTAACAACCGCAAATAAATGAATCCGGAGCAAACGTGACCAAATGTTGGTCAAATTTCATAACAGCTGCAGATATTTCTAGCTCTCAGGATGCAAGTGCAACCACAACCAAGCGGATACTTTGAAGCAAAACAATATTGAATAGTCAATATCAGATTTCTGATCACTGATCAGTGTGGAATTATAGACAACACCACAGATTGTTAGAGGTGAGGGGACCTTTGGGCTTGGTTGTTTGAAGTTGAGAAATAGTAACAAAAAAAGGTATTGCATTTCTTAAGGCATAGGTAGTACCTAATAATATTGGAAAAGAAGTTATAAATGATGCTTGATAATAAACATAGAAGAATAGTTAGCTTGGCTCTACACTCTGATTGCCAAATTGCGCAAAAACGCCGATAATATGATAATGCATTGGTCCAGGCCCCAGATCCTAAGAAACAATACTCCTCTCCTTAACCTAAATGATTGAATAACTGTAAGACCAAGGCAATTTGCGAAAATTGACCAAAATATCATTTCAATATCAGTCAATTTTTAATTTCAAATTTGACGTTTGTCAAATTATATTTATCATTTGGTTAAAAATTCTTTGGAAAAACTGTTTTCTATACAATTTTGAGTCATTAAGTTTCGATTGCAGTTGCAAGTTACCTATAGTTATATATCGGGCGTATTTTCTGCAATTAATTGATGACGTTGAACTGAAACTTTCGACAATTCTAACACAGGAGACTCCCCACAGTACCAGATTGTGTTAAAGACATACCATGGGACCTTAAACTTTCACATATATTGACCGTTCGTAAATGGATTCTCATGTAAGTTTCCAGTGTCGCATACTAAAACACGTATGTATGTCTGTCTGTCCACTGGCACGGATGTTGAGTCCATTGTTGCTCTCACAATGTGGCCATCAATCAATGAGAAACATCTTTGCTTTGCGGTTCAATTACCATTCATTCGTTAACTGTTAACTTGGTAAAGTCCAGAAGTTTCGAACTAGATTTTTAAAGTAATTATTAAAATTAAACTCAATTTTCGGTTTTAATCGCGTGATGTTTATAAACTTTAGCATTGTTTCATTCAATGCTCAACGTTTCGAGACCTGTTGTCTCTTCAGGATTGACAATCCAGAAGAATTCAGTTTTGTTTTATAAGTTTGAAGACCGGACCGGTAGGACGACCCGATTGACACGGTAGAAACTGACCTGCTTCAAGTCTGCGCTAGAGAACTAGTACAGGACAGGGAGCAATGGAAGATTCAAGTCTGAAGATGATTATCTTCAGTTAAAATTTATTTATCTAAAGTTAATAACACCTTGTAGGGCTGAAATACCGGTGAAAATATACGTTAATAACCCTAATTCTTTGTTTAGGGTTTATTTTATTACCAAAGCAGCAAATTTGCATCTAAACTAACTGTTAAATTAAACTTTGAAGATGTTGTTTAAGAATTTCGGGACAACGAGATATTTTGACGGTTTGGCAACGTTCCGAGTCGAGCAGACTGTTAGTATTACGAATTTAGATTGACTGTCAAGTACTGGTTTGATTTGTGGGACGACCAACTGAAGATTTTATTGAGAATCTCGAGTCTCACTCAGTAACATATGGTTATAATTATTAAATTCACTCTTACTAATGAGACTAACGTCTGTTAGTATATTGTCATTCTTCATCATGGGCCAATGGTTTAACAGAAAAGTTACACAAGGATAAGACATCGATTGTATTGATTTATCTCACCTAATAAACATTTTGACGTCAATGAGAGTTTGCTATGAATTTGGGATCGCTTCAGTAGCAGCAATAACAACATTACAGCTGTAATTATATATGTACAAGTGTGTATAGCGTGTTAGCTTATCCCTACAGTTTGTATATAGTTTAGTTTGTGTGTAGTTGTTCGTGGCTTAAAAGGCCAATGCGAAAGTGGCAGTCACGACCACACAAGCTTTTTGGGATGTAACAGAGTTGGTGGCGCTTAGCCTGCTTGTTGCTTTATACACGCAACTACCAATTGTAATAGTTCGAATCATGGAAGAATAAGTATCCCAATATTGAAGGTATAAGATGCTACTATATTTTTATATACCTACTAGCTGACCCGGCAAACGTTGTTTTGCCTTATAAATTATAGATAGTAGCCGATTCTAGACCTACTGAATTCGTATATAAAATTTGGTAAAAATCGGTCGCTCCGTTTCGGAGGAGTACGGTAACTAACATTGTGACATGGAAATTTTATATATAAGATAAGAAGATGATGATACCAAAATGGTAGGAACAACATGTAAACTAACAAATGATAAATCTAACTAAGAACTGTGCTTAGAATAAGCAGCAAACAAGATCGTGTTGTACAGTTTATGATAATAACAAATATCACGGATTTATTGAAACACATATTAAAACCATATGACGTCAATTGTAATAACATTAGTAAACTAAGAACTTCAAGAGAATGGTAGGTACAGTTACATAGAATGCAAATTCACGTACATATGATTATAAGATGACCTTGAAACCTATGCACGTGCTATTTAGTTCAAATTGCTTTAACTTCAATATAAACATCTCAAGAAGACTATGTATAGGTATGTATTAAATATATGGATATAAAACGACCAAGTACCTACTATTAAACTCAGCTCAACCTTAACAGTAGATATGGCATCAGAGGGAAGACGGTAGAAAACAAGCCACTGAAGTAACGCTACCACAGATTTAATGATACTTTTGACGTTTTAAGCGTCATTCGTCGACTTGATCTTAGCAGGCGCAGCGATTGTCATTTGATTTTGAAACGATACGATAGACGTAACAATAGTGTCACCGCTGCATCGGCTTTTTATATTTATTTCGCGTAAAAGGAATATAGAATATTTTTGAGACATCAACATCACCTCAAGTACTACTAGTACATACTATACCTATCAATGCCAAGTACTCGTTAATTATATAAATGCAAGATATTGCCCATCCTGACTTTCATGAAACAAACTTGTGACTAAAAATCAAAATGTATATTTGAATTTTAATTTATACTGACATAGATGTTTCTACTATGCATTAGATAAGTGCACATATTCTTCTAAATTAGGCGCCAGATATTAGGCTCATTTACTACTTTAGGATTCTGCAATGCAACGCAAATTTCTGACTGTACTTACCCAATAATTTACGAAGAAATATAACGTACCTATCCTTATGGCACTCCTACATAGACTTAGATCGAGAATCCAGTACCATTAGGCGGCAGGTTATTCGAGGAATGTCAGGTGGAAAGAGAGAGGTAGTGGTAGTCAACATACGTCCTTGCGAATGCACTTCCATGACCGCTTACCTGACTAGACGTTATTATTTGATGTGTACTAGAGATATCTTTTTAAATTAATAGAACCCAAATAAAGTTAAGAGTCTTGATGTTAAAAATCTTCGTATGCAATGCTAAGATAGGAACATATAACAAAGAAATCACAATTTTGGAGTAAATACCTATAATTGCGAATTTAAAAGATTCTAATATTGTTTTTGATGATGACAATGAATATAAGTTGTAGCACGCCTTACACTAGATATCTCTAGTAGGAAGACAGAAATATTTACTCACCTTTTTAGATGCTACATTGGGCTAAGTATCGTAATACGGAAAAGCCCGCTTGGCGTAGGCGGTGGTGAAATATAGGAAAGTGTTCAAGATTTGTTGTTTGTTAGATTACAATAGGTAGTAAAACATGTATTAATACAAATGTAAAATAAAATGTGTATGTTGTGCATATCTATCCATTTGTTATCGTAAAACAGGCACACACGAATTACAGAGTTTCATACAATTAACAACAAAATGTTACATTTTATGAACTGTGGAAACGAAACGTTTACAAATAGTTTAAGAAATAATATGTATTTAAAACGTGCGTTTTGTCGCAACACTGTTTTGAAAGTCGATTTAATTTCAATTTCGAGAATTTGTAACATGTGGTAGGTAATCGACACGAAATAACCAAAACAATTAAATATAACCTACTTTTTAAATCGGATAAAAATAAGAGAGATATAATAATTGTTATGTAATTTTACGATCATGCAGACGATTACGAGGTAGTGGTAATTTCAGGGTAGCGACAATGCATCCGTACAAATGCGCTGCACTTCGATTGTACGATGCTTGTAATGTGAGTAGGTAGGTAGGTACATGTAAGTTGACCCCAACTGCAATACAAACAAAGATAACATAGACCCAGACAGATACCTACTATATAGATACTTAACGCACATTTTAGATTGGTAGTTGGTGTAGATATTAGAATTGAAAAGATGTCTTCTGAAAAAGACGTTTGTAATAATATTGAAATATCAAGTTTCGCAAAATAATAATTAAAAACTTGGTGAATGTTTCGTTTTTAAATAACTGTGGTACAAAGTGAAAATAAGTAACAAAGTAGGGAGAGAAAAAAACCAAATTCATGCAACAAGGTTTGAATTTTAATTACACCTAGAAGCAAGTAGAATTTGAAATTTAGAAATTTCATCAATTTTTTTAAACAAATTAAATAGAGATATCGAAAAGAGCGGTAAGCTACATATTACTAGCAAATAAATGGAAAATTTCATAAAATTAGAGAAAAATATATCATAAACGTAATCTCAGAGCTAGATCTTAATCAATGTCAAGTTCTTTAAAACTATTAACTAGAGGACATTATTTATCCGTATACTATGTAAAACTGTTTACATTTGCATGTGTATTTCGATCGTTGACCTTTTGATAGTAAACCGCAACTTGTACGACGAGTCAACGACCGAAATATCCATCGGTCAGTGAAAATCTACTGAAATAAGTATAATAAAAGCTATTTACGACAAATTCAAAGTAAACAAAGCGGTTTCTGTTTAAATATTAGCTTAACTATTAGCCAAACCAATGCCAAACTGGACAGACTTTGCTCAGTCCACAGACAAATGTGCTCAGTCCGGCAGACTAAAGCAACGGTTTTGGGGTCATCGATCAGGTAGAAATGAAGGTAAAACTGATCGTACAGGTATGATGGACTTTAGTTTATATTTATAAAGATTTGTATTTGTGTGTGTGTGTGTGTGTCTGTATGTATGTTTGTAATGATTAAACTCAAAAACTACTGTGACGATTTCAAAAAATCTATTACCATTAGAAAGCTACATTCACCCTGAGTAACATAGGCTACTTTTGATCCCGATATTCCTATGGAATCGGGAAATACGCGGGTTAAACCGCTGGTCGCAGCTAGTAGTTAATAATGTGCGACATCCTTTATGTTTATTACGATCAGGCCTTCACCTCTACTACCTACCGTCAATATAGGACTTTCTAGATGTAAAATTGCAAGAGCTTACAAATAGAGATTGCTTAAGATAAGTTTCAGTGCCAGAGTGTGGTGCAGTACACTTTAGCAACAAGAAAATTACTTAAATATGTAAAATTTCCTATGCAATGCGGCAGCGTTTGCTGGTTACAAACAAGCAATAAGACACGGTTTAGTTTGACTTGAACACACACGAAAACGCAATTGCAAAATGATGCGATGTAGGTTAACCGTCGAGAATGGAGGGTCATGTTTTCGCTGAAACTATAAATGTGGAAGAAGACGTTTCGTTAAATTATAATGATGATCCTTTGATTGCAGCTGTGGCCTATTTCTGTGTATGTATAACTAAGGCAAGTAAATAAGTAACTCACAATCTACCTACGTATTTAATGCATTATCTATCTATACTAATATTATAAAGAGGTAACGTTGGTAACATGTATGTATGTATGTATATTGGGGGTAATCTCCGAAACTACTGGACCGATTTCAAAAATTCTTTCACCAATAGAAAGCTACATTATCGAGCAGTAACATAGGCTACTTTTGATCCCGATATTCCCACGGGATCGGGACTTACGCGGGTGAAACCGCGGGAATCTGCTAGTTATAAATAAAGAACACAGCATGGGATCGCGGGAAATTTTGCCTACTGACCTCCAAACTCCAATATGAAGATGACACTAAATTCGCTTAGTCGCTAAGTTTGTTCGATAGCTATGTTAAACTATAAGGGTTCCGTTTTTTGCCATTTGGCTACGGAACCCTAAAAATCGTGTGTATTTAAAAAGTTTATAAGAATACTATACAATTTAGAGCAGTTAGCATTGTAATGATAATACTCCAGTATCAGTCGCCCGAATCATTGTTGTGGTTGTGGGTGATACCTAAATACTTCGCTCCAATTGTCATATTGCAATAGAAAACCATTATTTGAAGTTGACGAGTGACCTGCATGGCGACTCAACTGTAAACGACAATATAAATATAAAGCTTTACAAGTTTTTGTCAATAACCTGTTCGGTATACGGACTCTACGCATTGAATATACCGTACTTTTATGCATTACTAGCTGCGCTTGCGGCTTCAGCCGCGTAAGCTCCAATCCTGTGGGCATATCGGGATAAAAGGTGGTCTGTGTGTTATTCCAGGCCATCAAAGAACAAGAAACAGACGAATATACATACACACAAACTTTCACTTTTATAATATTAGCAGAATTTAATAAGTATAGAGATAACGTCAGCAGTAAGTGTAAGTATACAACTATGATATCCAATTTACATAATTGAAGTCTAAACACCACAATAGCCGACAAACGTTAACCAACAAGTAAAAGTGATACATCACGTGGAAAAGTTTCGGAACAATGGATATTTGAAGACGCGGGAAGGTTCAGTAAAACAGTGAAACCTATACACAATGGTCGAGTGACGACCGTAAACTTGACACAATGAATAAATAAGTCATTATAAACTTGTATAATTGAGCTGCTGGGCGTACTCAAAATAATCTCATACGTATATTCACACGTAAAACAAATCGAGTACGACTGGCGAAAATAGAAAGCAATGGACGGAAGAACCGAGAAACGAGATGTGTGTCGTGAGTCTACAGGTGGACGCAAGACGCGCGCCGCCAACGACGTTGTCAGACAAGGATGGACGCACACTCGGAACTAATCTTCCGCATAAAAGAAAAGGACAACGCATAGAGGCCAGTTAAACAACTTCCACACATAGGTGCAACTAGCTTTCAAAGAAATTAGAGAAACATATTGATGGGCCGACTCATTAGGAGCTCGATAAGATTGATGTGTAAATAAATAAACACACATGTTAAAACAAATTCCTGTCTCTTTTGGTGTTAACAAACTTTATAAATGGGTAAAGTTAAAAAACAAACAGTGGGTCAGGACGGTGTTGTATTTATAAATAACATGAATAGCCGATCACGGAATGAAGCTAATAGGTTTGAAATGAACGGCAAATGTTTTAGCAGTTGGCATCGTTACAAATGGGTAGTACAATAGGTCGATGTGATTTCGATGCGTGTGTCTGGGTTGCCCGGTTTCGTCATTAGGCGTGGGATCACGGTTTTGCCATAGTGACATTTGTGGCTGAGCTCGAAGGCGTAGACCCTACAGAGATGCCTCGGGTGTATGCGGTTGCAACGTTCACTCGCCGCATTCCTCGCACACCAGATTACGTTGCGAAAACAAATTAAGTACAGAAATCAAGGTAATAGATAGCAGCAGGGATTAGTAGTAATAGTAAACAAATGATATATTATATTGGTTACCGCATGAAGATGTGATAAAAATAATTTATCAAATGGTAGGTATATGTCGAATTCTAACAGGAAAATAACTGACCCAGTTAATGTTTGAGAAGAGAGACATTAATATTGACAGAGCCAGATTCTTGTTTACGGTTACAAGTAAAGCTGTTATAGCATACCAGAAATAACAATCGCCGGATTTAGTCTTGACCCATTTTCACATTTAGAATAACAGAATTATGATTAAAGATATAAACACTTAGAAGTATGTTGAAAACATATATACGGAAAATAATTATGAAGACAAGAAATTTTAATGAGCTAAATATAGTATTTAGAAGTGGCCCAAATATTCAGATACCGTATCGAGTGTTGACCTTCATTTCATTTTCGTTAGCCATCAGTTAAGGTGTCGCGAATCGTGACGCTCATTGAACAAGTGACATAATGAACGACAAATAAAATAAAACTTCAATGATCATTGAATAACATTAATCTTATTTGGTCAGGATTAAATATTCAACGAAACCAAAATCAGAGATCCTCTAGAAGACAAAATTAAAAGTGATCTAATCGAGAAATCCAACCTAATTCTAAATCGGAACTTTAATAATACACTGTATAAATAAACATTTTTCATAACTTTTAAGTCAATGACGAAAGTGGGACGCGATGAGAGTAGGTAGTGAAGAAATGTAAGCCGTCTTTCCTACGTTGAAACAGACGTGGTACAAGATCATAAAACCCAGCCATTAAACGTTCCACTATTTATTAGAAAGTCAAAGTTAAGAAAATCGCAGATACTTCACGGGTCAGCTAGCCTACATACAAACAAGGCGAGATCAAACTAATAAATGCAGATATTTGTTTGTTTCCGCTGTCTTCAAGGTCAAGCGGCTTTATCGATTTAAATGATAATGCACATGAATAACTGTCACTGAAATTATACATAACTTTTTGTTTATCAAATTGAGCATGATTACCAAACTGAAAATTGGTGAATATTAGCATTATAATGTCATCAACGAATTTCAATTATTCGTATTCTCAACTAGTGATTGAAACAGTTGTACTCTCATAATGGATTCCAGAGAAGCAATCGCCAAGAATGCATTGGAAAACGCATTAACTATGTAAAAGTAGACGTAGATGGTACGGAACTAGTTTGGTTACATCTCGATAGTTGACTCTGACCATGGACAGGTTCTAAATAAATGGGAAAAAAACTAAATCCAATATCAATAAGTTAAACACGTTTATCTAGAAGAAAGATAGCCTCTCTTAATGGACACGAGAGCTGTTAGTCGTTAGAAAGGTTGATGTGAATTTATTGTATCAAAGGTACCTACCATACATAACAGATAATAAAGTATAGGTATGGACTTATACAATGTGTCTTTACTTTAGAAACAGCTCAGCTAAAATGGTCCTGCATCTAGAAGTTTAAAAACTCTACATAAAGTTACTAAAAATTTAATAGATTGAAAAAATAGGTTTTAGTAAAACTTTATAGTGGTCACCATATTCATCGGCCAAACAGGCTTCCCTTGCCGTTGTTCTTCGCAGGACGGTGCAGCCACAAAAAGACGGGTCCGAACTCGTAGACTCCTGACACCTACCATGTGTCATTGGTCAAACGGTCACCAATCATAAAAAATCTAACACTCGCAAAATTGGAGGCGCTTAGAACAAAGGCGAATATAAATAAAAGTTGACTAAAAGATGTGCCAAATATAAAAACTACATCAACAAAGACACGTGAGTTTATGCAAGGATCGAGCCCAAACGTAATTGTAATTGAATTAATGACGCATAACGATCGTATTACATTTGTTGCGCATGCGCACGCCTTAAACTATTACAATGAAAGAATGAAATATTGCTCCGGATCACGATGCGTGACAATGAGAGCACGTGTACTGATTTATCGTCCGAAATACAGATATTTTCGGAGTGAAACATTGGAACAATAAAACTTTTCTGTTTTTTAGAAAGGAACTCAAAGGGATAACAGTATTACGTTCAGTATTTGTGTCGCATAATTTGAGCTAGTTGGCTGCGTCGTATGCACAGTAAATATGCTTCCAATGGCATGTTAAGCCTTAAGATCCCTACTGATATTTGGCCGTTTGGTCGAAGACTTGAGAGAGACTCTTAAAGCTGGATACAGACCAAACAGGCGGAATAAATATACGGAACGTAAAGATCTCGGATAACGATAAAATGGCGCCAGAAGTGAATGACACGTGCCAAAAAAAAGTTCGCGAGCCATCGGAGATGTATCGAGTTTACTAGACGGGAATAGTCACATCACGACCTGGCCTGGCCGTCGTCCATGCTCCGAACACCTCACAATTAGTCCTATCTCATCATCACCTTAAACTATCTTCAACCTTACACGTTCGTATTAAGGTACATTTTCATTTGAGCGAGCTAGGGCAGTTAAGTCGGGAAAGCTTCGTGAGACCGTTCTGCGTCTGCGCCGGTCCTTACGTAATTTTCGGTTGACGATGAACTCGAAACGTCACGCTGTACTTCCGGATGACAAACGAGTAATTGTGCTTATTAACTGACCCTATTGTTACAATTTTAAAACCGCAAGGTAAGGAGACGACCTTGTCCAGTTTAAAATTAGACGCAACCATTTAGATGAACTCCATTAGATTGATGTATCTTGTTTAGACGGTGATCGGTGATAAAGATTTGATAGAAACCAAATGCAGAATTATGATGCCCTCATTTATATGGAACGTATTTAAATATAAGAACTATATTAAAATTTGTCTATTGGAAGTCTCGACTTTCATTCGAAAGGTAAAGAAAAAAAAAATCGTGATGAAACTCGAGGCATAGGTGGCTTTCAGACGTATTATTTCATTTCTTTGGACATGGTTGAATAAGCTGAGCGGGTGGTATGGTATAGGTGCTGGGCAAGCCAATTCCAACAATCTTTAGAAGGAATTACTGAGTAGCATGGATAAAAGTTAATGGTGCTATATAAATCATCTACATTAAATGTAAGGCCAGTATTCGTAATTTAAGCGTATTTAAAAAATATATACAAATAACAAACATCGTGATGAGATGATAAAAATCGCTGAGAATATCAAAATATTTGGGACGAGCGGAAGGCGTATTTTTGTTAATAAAACGTTTAAAATACACAAACAAACAGGTTCCGGAGACATAAATCGTGGTACAGTTAATATTTAAAATATACGCAAAGAAAAACGCAGTTTCATAAAATACTCAGTAGAAGACGAGATCTCGATTGATGTAGAAAACGTTAGGTTTTTGAAAAAAGAAACATGTGTACGATTACGAATAAGTCTCGATCCCTTAAAAGTAAATAGTAGTTTGCTTGTCAGAGGCAGGTTTCGTAATATATTAACATGTTCTGGCTAACCAATGGTCTCTAAGTCCTTTTTCGTTAGTGGCACCGTCGTGATCTCTCTATTAGGAAGTGAGGACGTAATGTTGGTTTCTACCATTCGCAAATAAATTGAGAAAACGTTATGAAATTGACGAATTTTCTAACACTTATGACCAAATATGATATCTTATCAGAAGTAAAAATTGACGTGAATTTGATGGGATAGAAATGCTTTTCTTTTGGACTTATCAGTTAAATAACCTAACCTTTTATCAATCACCTTTTACGTATTTTCACTAATGCCATTAAATGTCGCTATAGTTAAAGCCTAACAATAAAGGCTAAAATCTGGATTCAAAACGGTGTCCTGCAGTGAATCCATAACATCAACACTCAATGGCTACTTTCCATTGTAAGTCACGTCAATAAAGCTTAAGATCATGCCAGCTTGTTATAACCATTTAGGTACAATCCAAGGTCTGGATCATAACATTGCCATTTTAAGTTGTCAATCGGTTGTTTGCAAAATTCGCGTAGGTATGAGGCCGTTCACCCGACACTGAGTCAATAAGAACAATTTTGGAGACACTCCAAAAACAGTAACTTGCTATAGAGGATGACGTACGAACGAATACATGGACACTACTGACAATTATTATATGACTCGTCAAATCGAGCCGATATTTTTACTTAGTTATCTGTTTTAGTACGGAGTATGCTATGTCTGGTGTTTTCAGGTTTGTTCAAAGCGTCTATGCTTCAATTCCTGGGATGGTAACTGGTCTGGTCATAAACAGAAACATTTTTTAGAGCAAAAGTAGAAGAGCCGAGAGTTTTATTTACAGTATCTATGAAAGTATCAGTTAAAGATTGTTCTTAAGATGCTATTTTGAATATCAACGAAGACCAAACAAACGGGACTTCCAAATTACGGGGAAAGTAGTATACATATTTCCAAATATGCAACAAACGTTGGAAGCTTTCTTTTCCGTGTATTATTTCAGTATTAGTGTATTATTTCATCCACAAGTTTAAATTCCTCCTGCCCAGTAGTTTTCTACTGCATTGCAGCAGGATTGGCCTCCATTAGGTCCATCACTGAGCAGGTGGTAGGTACAATAGCCACTGGAGGAACTTTCATTCCTAGTGTCCTAGTCCTCTGTTATGTAAATTTGGTCCAATAAACAAATGTTTTTAAACGTAAATCTTCGATAGTTTTATTTAGAATTCTACGTGACATTTCACAAGTTTTATCGGTCGTATCATATTATCCTGATAAGTAGAACAAAGAACGTGAAAACAATAGGGAAATATTTATGATTGTAATTCGGTATTGGGTATAAATGGACACAGTAAAACACAATTGTAATGACAGAGATGATAATGTTATCAGTAGCAATGTGCAAATTGAATACCACACTACAGAATTCCACAAAACATATCTGATGTTATTAGGATTCGAGGTAAATAGAAAAATACCTAATAGTTATGGAAATACAGTGGCCGTCTACTCCTAGATAAAGGCCACTCCCAAAGATTCTTCACAGTCAAGCCAAGTAGCCAGTTTTGTGCTATCTGGCTTCCGATGACTATAGAAATACCTATATAAGCATTAAAATTTACGCATGCTATCAAAGTCATATACAGGTTCCTGCTACTCTGTATCTGATAGTTAAATTAAGAACTTCAAGACTATCTAGAATCTTTTGTCAAAATTAAAAAGAACATTTAACCTTTGAGGAAACCAGTCATCTAAATAAAACATACAACAACAAAATAAAAACTAATCCATCGCAATTTTCACCCAAGATAATTATACCGAATAACCCAGTTTGCTTCAAGAAATTAAATAATTAAATTATTTCTCGTAAAACCTTGAATGTAAAAGAACATCATATCATTGAGATGTCACGATTTATCAGATAAATTGTGACAAGGAAAAATGTACGTAGATAGACAAACATACGTCAAGTATAGGTAAACGGAGATTTCATTTAATATTACCTACTAGTCTCGATAGGAGATATTCTGTGAAACCTTTTGGTATTAAGACATTGAGTTCGTGGGGACTCGGAGCTCGAAGTCTAGGCTTGGAGCTAAAGTTTTCTTACTGAGATGTTAAAGAAGAAAACGTGAGACAAGGATATCTAGGTCTGTTCAACCCGATGGTTACGCAGCGTCCTACGTAGACGATTGGATGCGAACGCGATTGCGAAGCGATCCGATCCGGTGCGGTGCAGAAACAAGGAACAGTCGAGAATCGCGCCGCATCGCACTTTACGTGCATTTGGTCACGTAGGACACTTCAATAGCTATCGACTGTTCCTTGTTTCTGCACCGCACCGGATCGGATCGCTTCGCAATCGCGTTCGCATCCAATCGTCCACGTAGTACGCTGCGTTAGGGTTCAAGTGATTTACACCAAACAAGCGAATGCTCATGGTATCCCCACTCTATCAAATTAATTTAATGTAAACAGACGTAAGTAGAGCATTCTTTCGTTGTTCTGTCTACGTTCGCAAAGATTCTATAGGTCTTTCTGAGGATGCTCGTTCGCTTGATGTAAACGGCACTAAAGCGCGCGAACAGTAATAGGTTATAGCGTTCTTATGTTTTCGGAAGCGCTCGCTCCCCTGAACGATTTTAATTCTGGGTTCGCATTCTTGTTCGTTAATCTTTTGGTGTAAACGAGAAAATAGGCTCTCGTTTACACTCAAAAAAATGCTCCTGTTCTAGCTCTAGCTCTTTGTGCGTTTGGTGTTAATGCACCTTTACAGGGCGTAGGTTCGAGTTGAAGTTAAACCAGGAGCATCGTGTTTAGAAAACGCACCAATACCATAAAATGATAGTACGCAGTACTGTAGGCCAAATCAAGTATGTAGGTACTACATACTTGATTTGTCCTACAGTACTGCGGACTTAAATAGATCTTAAAATATTATACTCGTAATAGTTAAACCGGCAATTATTTTCCGAAGAACCTACCTAGACAATAATTGAAAGGAACTTAATCTTAAATCGTACAGCTTCAACAAGCTTACGCTTTCTAAACGAGACTGTCCTTTCTTAGTGAAAGGGATACTTCAGCGGCCAATTATGTTGAATTTCACTTCGAAATATTATACAATTCGAATCATGTACGAAGTAAATAAACATGCGCCCGCGCCGGTTAGTTGATACCTGCTGTGAACTTACTACCTACTTGAATTTGTAATTGTATTGATAGAGCTCAATGTTGAATACCGTACCTGAAAACAAAAGAAAATGAATTAGTTTTTTTTGCAATTCGTTATCTCTATGTGGTCAACTGTAGAAAATGATTGAATGATTAAATTCTTTATTGTACACACCAAATAAATTACATCACAAAGAAAACATACACAACAGAGAGAGAGAGAGAGAGAGAGAGAGAGAGATCTGAGGTCTGTAGATATTGTCTTGCCTGATTCTTAATAACTAAAGGAAACTTCGATTGTCTTTGTTTTCACTGCCACCGTACCGCTAGGAATTTAAAATCCTGATGATCCTGAGCACCTATCGGTCCGATATGTGTGATGTATCATCGGTATAAGGCTGTTAGGGACTCCTGAGGAAAGTTGTAGATTTTATCTGTTTATTTCTTCAAAAACTTCTAGACCACACGATGGATTTTGATATTACGGTTATCGCCATCGTTTATAGAATATCTTCCGGGAGGTTTTTATCTTGTGTATTGTATTAATCGAAATCCAAGACAAACAACAACCGATTGCAGCTATAAGTTAATATTCATCGACCATTTTTAACCGTCTTAAAACAAGAAAGAGGTTCTCAACGAATTTGTATTTACTTATTTCTTGCAAAAAAACAAATGTGTTAAGTATATAAAGCGTACTTTCCTTAAAGAAACTTAGCAACAACAACCAAAGGTCGTATCGTAATTGGCCAACGGTACAGTTGCCGATTTAGGGCGACCGTGGTTTACAAACTTTACGATCTGCCGATACCGCGCGATCGGCCTATACCTGTCAATTTCCGATTTCATTCATCCAAGTGATAGCAATCCCCCGAAAATGCTGTTCACCGGTCACCTTAACCAGCGCTTTCCTTAATATTAATTTAAATTAGCTATTGGTATATGCCCAAATCGTTGTAAATCAAACTGAGCAATATATTAAATAAAATAAAATAAAAATTTCTATTAAATATACTATAATATATTTAAAATAATTAGTCCTGACTGACTGACTGAACTATATATAAATGCACAGCCTAAACCGCTGGTCTTAGACACATTAAATTGGAGGGTGTATTCTTTGTGATGTGCATGTATCGATTAAGAAAGGGTTTTTGGAAATTTCCGCGTGATCTGGACTAATGCAGATAAAATGAACACTTCCCAACATTTTTATTAGATTGTAAGTGGCGGTGTGATTAAAAATGTTGCAGCGCGCTCGCCAAGAAGATAAAAAGTCGGCATGCGACAGTAGAAAACAGATCTATCCGACTTAATAATGGACTATAACAACCACCTGGACCACCAAAATTTCAAGCCAAGAACTAGCAAATAATAGCACAGCATAGCGAGCGATGGAAGACTCATTACGGAGATAAAGCAAGATAAATTTTAGGTCGCTAAATAAGCTGACTAAGTCTTTCTTTTCGTGTAGTAGTCACCTAGTATTAGAGTTTTCAGGTCGCCCTACTTACTTGACCTAACGACTGCTATCAGAGATAACAAGTCAGACTAAATGACGACCTCTGTGGCGCGTCGTGCGAGAGCGCGACTGCAATGCAGGAGGTTGCGGGTTCGATTCCCGCCGGGTGCAAGTATTTATGCTTAAAAAATAAATATTTGTGTCTGGTCTGGGTGTCCTTCTATGTATAATATGTATGTATTTACAAAAGAAAAATAAATATAAGTATTATATCCGTTGTCTAGTCACCGTAACACAAGCTTAGTCGCTTACCACGGGGCTAGATGGCGCTGTGTGTTGTTCACAGAATTTATTTATTTATTTAAATAAATAAGACCATCTGAATCGATTACAAATCTATAGTCTGCTTTTGCCCTTACACTTGACCGCAAGCACCCGCTAGCTCTCAGACAAGTGTGTTGGTGACTGGGCGAGTCGCGAGAAAGTACCTACCGACCAGGTAAGAGATAAGAAAGTGCGTCCACGCAAAAACGTGGTACTGGTACCTACACCGGTTTTGTTTGGAATTCCTTAGTCGGTATGTAAGGTACAGTCGGAAGATTGAGTTGATAAAAGTTCCAATCACTGCAGAGTTTGTAGGCGATTTTTGGAATATTTTAAATGAAAAATTGTAGGTGTCTCTAATTAATTACCTATTTGGGAAGTCGAGTTTCATGCGAGGATGACCAAAATAAATACCTACACGCGATTTGTTAACATCAATTTCAAACGTACTAAGAGTAGGTACCCTTATTCGCAATAACATTAACATTACAGTTACATTTTACCGGGTCTTAATCGCGTATTACATCACTTTATAAAATTAACAAAAATATTAACACCATTATATATAATTTGGCAGTCGGTCTTTAAAATCAAATTTAGCGTTTGTCAGAATAACACATACTTAATATAAAAATCGATAAAATATTCTTTAGAGAATATTCGTTTTCCATACATTTTTGAGTCAATCAAGTTTCGATTGCAGTCAGTTGCACGTTATAGATTTAATTTGAGTGTTTTATTTGCGATTGCAAATTATGCTGAAATCTAGTTTTGGACAATTCTATTAAGTACAGGAAAAATCGCACCATTTTTGCAGTCAATTTGCATAGGCTTATTGAGCTGGCTAAGCGGAATCGCTTTAAAATCAGTAGGTACCTTGTGATTGGTTCATATAAATTTTGCAGATTGGGAAGACCCAAGAAATGCTGGTTTGACGTGGTAAGTTTGGATATGCAAATGGCCTCACTACGCGGGATGCCGAAGAGCGTGCGAAGTGGAGACGTAAAAGTAGGAAAGCGGACCTCGGGCTTTTGAGAGGGATGCAATCCGGAACATCGCTCGGATGATGATGATTAGTTCATATAAATTTCTAATTAGACACGTTGCGTTGAACATAATATCACGATCAATCGATTTTCCCATATAAATTGGCATGTTTAATAATGTTCGTTCATGCCATCGTACACCACGTGAAAAACATTACATAAACATCGGCTTAGTTTTAGACAACAATTGCATAATATTTCAAATTGGAGTATCAATAGATCACGCCTATTTATCACGCGAAGTCCACTTTAATACTCTTATTATAGGGTTGTCATAACAGGACATCATATTTCAAACACTTTTTTTGGTAAAGATTTGTTTGATGGCAACGAATAAGCTCCAAAGCTAGTTTTAGATATTTTTTGTCTCTATTTATTAAAAAAATAAAGCAACCAAGTGCGAGTCGGACTCGCGCACAAAGCAAAGGGGTTGCAACAAAATCATGTGATATATAGGAGCCTCACTCAAATATTTATTTAATTCTGTTCTTAGTAGGTATTTGTTGTTATGGCGGCAATATAAATACATATCTGTGAAGATTTCAACTATCTAGCTATCAAGGTTCATGAGGTACAGCCTGGTGCCAAACAGCAGACAGACAGACAGACCGACAGTGGAATCTTAGTAAAAGAGTGCCATTTTTACTCTTTGGGTATGGAACCTTAAAACTGGACATAATATGGGACGTCTATGGTAGTGCGTAAGGGACTTATGACAGCCCTAACTATGTAATCTAGGACAATTACTAGAATCAATGCTGTGCTGCGTGACCGAATAACTAAAATTTAATAATAGACCGGAAAGAATTTATAGCTACGCTACGACTACATAGATTTGTGAACCAATTGGCAACAACCGTAGGAAGTGGGCGACCGAATGGTGAAACTGAATCGAGATTTATATCATAGGGCGTTAGAGATAACATCTTTTTGATCTGCACGAGATATTACGTACAGCGCCAGCGGCTCAACTCTCGTAAATAATTAGGTACATACCGTCTCGATGACAGAGACAGTGCAGACGCAACGCAGACACATCACAATTACAAAGAAAACTCAACATTTACTCTCAACTAACATACGAATACAACGAAAGTATATTTTGAGTTTTCTTTGTAATTGTGTTGTGTCTGCGTTGCGTTGCGCCTGCACTGCGTCTGTCATCAGTCTGCACTGTCTCTGTCATAGAACTTGTATGTAATTATTTCTGAGAATCGAGCCGCAGATCAAAAAGATGATCTGAAAATAAAAGCTATAAATGAACTAAAAACAATTTACAATATACCTAACATAAAACACAGAGCAACCCTAAAATAACTGCTGGCAATAGCCAAAAAAAAAAACTAAAGTCGATTTAATTTCTTAGATACTCGCATAGTTCAAAATATTGAACTATGCGAGTATCTAAGAAATTAAATCGACTTTAGTTTTTTTTTTCGATCGTCTATGCTTTCTGTTTTGATAGTCTTTTGTTTCAGTTTCGATCGTTGCTTGTACATGTGTTCAAATAATGTGCATATGACATTCAAAATTGACGGAACTGACCTGTTCAACTTTGCATTTGTATTGCACCTACGTAAATTCAGATAGCGGTATCCGTTCTCCTCGTTAAATCATGTCAAAGTCTACTAATTTGTTTGTACAAACTCTACTTTCGTAGACCAGTTTGCCAGTTTGTGACTAAGCGAGAGCTACATGTCATGATTAGTATATTAGTATGGGACAAATATTGCAAGTTTTATTTGACCAACTTCCCGGTTACTGATTGAGCTGAAATTGCATACAATATGTGTAATTGTTAGTCCGTTCTATCAATATTAAACTGTTTGTAACATATTTTGTGCAAAGAAATGACAATAAATTCAGAAAATTAATTGATTGAGATGTACTCTCTAAGACCAAGGGAAAACTTAAACTCTTTGCATTAAAACACTAATTTCAGAACGAACATATGTTAAAGAGAGCTATAACAACTGAAAAATAAAGAGAACAATAGACGAAGAAAACACTACAATAATGTTAACTGGATAAACTCCGGAAAAGTGATAGTGGGACTCGGGCACTAAGAGTTCCGTACCAATATAACAATTGAGTACGGAATCCTAAAATAAAAACGGGACCAAGCGAAATCAGTGTACGAAGCGACGATGCAAGTTTGCATTTATCTTTACCACTGGCGCCAGCTTATCACTAGATGGCGCAAGTGGTAAAAATAAATCGCGCTTACGTTGCGTTTAACTTTGGAAAATCACGTTTGTTATTTAGGAGCCCCTCATTTTTGTAGTTTTTAGTATATTTGTTCATAAAACGACTAATGAAATATAATAATTTCATCCGTAATAGATTGAACCGTCTAGCTATCACGGTTTATAAGATACAGCCTGGTGACAGACGGACAGACAGCGGAGTCCCAGTAATAGGGTCCCGTTTTTACCCTTTGTGTACGGAACTCTAAAAAGTGCCAAGGCGCCAAATACTAGGTAAACTATGTTATTAATATTAAGAGGTGTAAAATTGTTAGCAATAAAATAAGTGAACAGTTGGTCGTAAACACGGTAGGTACTTTGGAGTAGTGTTTTACTATCGTAGTAGATAACCATTTTAACTAGCTGTGTGCAACGGCTTCGTTCGCACTTAGCCCGTTTCTGTGTCAAATATTCTTTTTTTTTGGCCGATTATTTTTTGAGGAAACTTGGTATGATATAAAATTGAGCCCTTTAAAGTAAAGGCCTACACAATATGGCAGAGCAGTTGTACTTTTAGTTCAGACCCGAAATATAAATTCGTGTTGTTAAAAGAAAAAAAAGCCTGAAAGCCCTATATTTTTTAAATTTAAACACATCTGCCTGAACGGATGGACTAAACAGATTTACTCGGTTTTTTGGCTTGTCCCGCGGTTTTACCTGCGTAAACCCCGGGTCGTTTAGGTCGCCCTAAGGGCCCTAACAAATGACAGCTATCAGAAACACTAGGTGAGAAACACCACTGGCATCCCATAAGAAGGAGTAAGTAGCTTATATAAAGGCAAATAACTACAGGCAGGTACCTACCTATAGTTTTTCATCAGTCATCCTCATCACCTTTAATTTTTCAAGCTTAGCCACAACCGCCAATCAAATAAGATACGAGGAAACTCGACAGTTTTATCTTGACATCGGGAAGGTCATGTTGAATGACTATTGTTAAATCAAAAACTGACGTTTTCGCAGTTATTTTCGTATTTTTATTGCTAACTAGTTGCGACCAGAGGATTTCACACTGTTGGTTTTGATCCAACCACCGGTTTAAGTTGTAGCGCCAAGCGGACTCATCCGTGTTCCAATACGTTACCCAATACAATACGGCCGGGCGGCCGGGCGCACTTTGGATGGGTACGTTTTAGTCCGTACTGAGTACTATGGTAGCGCGCAGATTGCATACGAATCAGTATACGTACGACTAATTCGTATGCAGTCTCTGCGATTTTATAGTAGGTGTGGAAGGTATAAGATTGTTCGTACGTTAGCGCACGAATGATTTCGGACGAAAACGTATCCAAAGTGGAAGAACAGTTTATCAGCCACCGCGCGGGGAAAACTTAAGGTTTGCTAGTCTAGGTAACTCTATTCTATGTCAGAGCTACACGGCTAATATAATAAAATATAAATAAAAGCGTATAGTACCTAAAATAATCAAACAATTTAAAATCGAATAACCTTAAAAATAAAGTGAAAACATTAACATTTTCTAATATTTTCGTAAGCATTGTTTGTACCTATTACGTCTGTTTGTTGGGAAAACTCAACCTCTGTCGGCGCGGCCTTTCCAGTAGTAAACAGAGAAAATTTAATTACAAATAGGTAGGTATATATACAGTTTTACACATTTACAGCACCGTTTTCACTAGAAAACTCAACAATTTCTCTAATATTGCTGTGGTAAAATCATTGAGATATAATGTACTACTAGATTAAAGTTGACGTCTCAAACGTATTCTATGCTCCATTTATAAGCGAAATAAAATGTAAAAAATCCGGCAAGTGCGAGACGTGCACACGAAGGGTTTCGTACCACTATCACAATTGGGTGAGGAACCCTAAAATGAACACTGGACCAACACATTTGTTAACTAAAAATGAAAACAGCATCGCTTTGGGCGCTAAGATGCTAAGATGAAGTCGATGCATGACGATTAAAGGTACGAGTTGGTAACGGGCGACATGAGGCGGCAGCGGACGACATGTCGCGATGACACTACTGGTTTCTATGTATTTCTATGAAACTCCCTACGTAGTCAGCGACACGATGTTAGCGACGCGTCGTCGAGCGAGCGTAGGGAGTTTCATAGTACCTTAAGGGCCCTATTCTGAAAAACTGAAAATCCATGTCGGGCGCATCGAAAATTGTTGATTATTTCATGACGGAATGTCGTAGAACTTTTTTTTGTGTACAGATTGTAGGCGACATTGTTTCCGATATTTTAGTGCAGTTTCCATACAAATATGTCGAAACGTATTGAAGCCTATCGACATTTTAGCCAAAACAGACATTTTTTATCTAAAATTTGGATAGGCTTTGCACCAATAGGAGGTTCTTGTCTTAAAACTACACCAAAATGTAGGAAACAATGTCACCTACAATCTGTGCACAAAAAAAAGTTCTACGACATTCCGTCATGAAATAATCAACAATTTTCGATGAGCCCGACAGGGATTTTCAGTTTCAAGGTCGTTGGCGTATATACTCCTCTTAAGACAACTAGTACCTTAAGACATCAAAAGCAGTTTGAGGTAGTGGCTGTTTACAACTGTCTTCCTTCTGATGTCATATCTACTGTTAAAGTTGAGATCAATGGGTGAAACGCAATCTGGCACATAGGGTAACTGGTGGCAATGATGCATCTCATTTCCCCACATAAATCTGAATCTATTAAGCAATTGGTAGAATGAAAGTGCTGATGTGGTGATGTGGGTGCTGCGTGGGATATATTATGACTGCGAATAACGTTACTGTTAAGTAGCACAACTTCGAATACCCGTACTCGTTTGTTCAGGCCATAGGAATATTGCAGAATGCGTCCCGCGGTTTCACCCGCGTAAGTCCCGATCCTGTGGGAATATCGGGATCAAAATTAGCTATGTTACTCAGGGTGAATTTACCTTTCTAATGGTGTAAGAATTTTTGAAATCAGTCAAGTAGTTTTTAGTCCATTGAAATGTTACATTTTTTGGGCTTAGCGTGCATTTGTTAGAGGACGCAATTTTATCTTTTAGATATCAAGAGGGGGTTAGTTTAAAGTTAAATCCTAGTTTGTGGGGTTGTGGCTTTTGTCCCACGGCCGCCGTCTTGGATAAGGGGCTCAAATGGTTTTTATGGATTATTTGACGAACTATAGGTCTCACACAAAAAAAAATAACTTTTTGTGTTTCAAATAATCAAATAATCTACAACTTTTGTCAAGTAACTTTTAGTCGTAGAACAAAAATAAAAAAGTTATAAGCGAAAATCTTTGACAATTTGAGAAAAAATTCTATTGGGCATTTATAACCAGATTTTGATGATTATTTTTTTATTTAGAAGTCTTAATATTTAATAAGTTGTAAGATAAACGTTTACGAAAAAACTCTCACTAGGGGGGGCGGACTGATCGAGTTGATCTGAGCGTAGGTTGGGCTTGGCTGGGACAAAGCAGTTTCGATGTGGGTGATTTGTCAAGGAGAACATCTATTACCGGTATTATTTGTGTGTGACCATTTCGAACCTTAATAATGTACGTACATACTTATCTATTTATTAGGATATAACTAGTTTCGAAATTAGCATAAAAGGTTATGAATAGAAGAGGTGACATTTATCATCAATAAGCATCGTCCTGTGGTTTCGCCCGTATAAGTTCCGATACTGTGGACAAATCGGGATAAAAATAGCCCATGTTAATTAATCGGTGCATCCATTTCGGAACTACGATGCCACAGACAAATACATCTCAAACTTATACAACCCCTATTATTTCGTCGAGGATTAAAATCCTCAACGAAATAGGATTAGTAGAAGTACTTATACTTTGTTTTAATAGTAGACTATGATTTGACACATCTCCCTAAAGAAAAAAACGTCAAATACAAAGAACCAAAACGTCAGATCGTATTCTGAAATTCTAAAAAACGTAGCATAAAACCATTTTTTTACTGCCATTAAGAACGCAATTTCCAAGTGTAATAGTTAACTTTTATCTCAGTAACGTTATCTATCATTGTTTACCATGACGATGTCTCGGTACCAGTTTTTGTAGAATGTAGAATCAAGGTCGCATTGTTACGGAACTGTTATGGTTACGCTACGGTTTACCACAGGTGGTCGGGATTTCGGCTTGACTTGACCTACTTGTATGCAGATGTTTCCATTCATACTATTTACTTTCGAGTGTTGCGGATAAGATAAGCCGTTGTTAAAGCTTGGGGAAATGTTTTGTGGGCTTTTTCTTTGGCTGGATAAATGTCGGGTCTTTCGAAGTCAAGGCACAGTAAAAATAAATGGAAAGCGTACCTCAACTAATACCTTAAGAGATGAATAGCGTTTATATACGTACCTACACCTATATACGTACTACATACAAGTTTTGTCGCAGAACATAGAACGAAAACAATAAAAAATATATTTGAGTTAAAGTTATTCTTTTAAATTTGAAAAAAAAAAAAAAATAGAGGAAAAAGTGGAAAATAATTTAAAAAGATTTGCGCTTAAGAGGAGTATATACGCCAACGACCTTGAAACTGAAAATCCCTGTCGGGCTCATCGAAAATTATTGATTATTTCATGACGGAATGTCGTAGAACTTTTTTTTGTGCACAGATTGTAGGTGACATTGTTTCCTACATTTTGGTGTAGTTTTAAGACAAGAACCTCCTATTGGTGCAAAGCCTATCCAAATTTTAGACAAAAAATGTCTGATTTGGCTAAAATGTCGATAGGCTTCAATATGTTTCGACATATTCGTTTGTAAACTGCACTAAAATATCGGAAACAATGTCGCCTACAATCTGTACACAAAAAAAAGTTCTACGACATTCCGTCATGAAATAATCAACAATTTTCGATGCGGCCGACATGGATTTTCAGTTTTTCAGAATAGGGCCCTTAATAAATAACATACAATACATATTAAGCGCAAATTAGTTTCATCAAGACGCAAAGCTTACAAGTGCTCATACTAAGAAAACTGATCAATTCCAATCAGATTGCAAATCGATGTTTTAGAATCCTACATTATGCCCGAACTAATCAATCATAAATCCTTATCCGCAGCCTAAACAACAAATTCACAGAAAAATACAAGTGATTTGTACAAAGTTAACAGTCCGGTCTCGCATATATCGGGGACGTAGAAAGCGAAATATCTTGACAAAACGAAAATTTACCATACATGATGATAAGTGTAGGCGTGTATTTGCATTACAAAGTATATACCTGACTTTTGAAATGTTCACTTTCGACATTGTTTTCACAGTATAGTCTGTGTTTGACATCTGAGAACGTCCGCAGGTAGGTATGGCAAATAGAAAAAATGTTTGTTAGTATCTATTTGACCAAGGTGGAAGAGATAATGGCAGTACGAATACGTCGTTTTTAATTGTAGACTACGATTTGACACATCTTTAAAAATGTAAAATACAAAGAACCAAAACGTCAGATCGTGGTCTTGCAATAAAAAATGTACCTACTGTGGAATCATTTTGTTTAAACTTTATCCCACCAAAAGCAAGGACCTCATTTAATGAAGCTTTATATTTTAGGCAGTAAAACTCCAGTGATAGATCTTCTTCTTTTTGCACTTATTACAAATTACTTTATTAACCATACCCAGTGCAAATACAAATGCCATATTTTGGTATCAGCACTGGACTGGGTCGTACCCAGTAGCAAGTCCGCATTTTGAGCAGTTGGTTCCGGTTGTTTATCATCACTGATAGCAGTCGTTAGGTCAAGTTTGAGGCCATGAAAACTCTAACACTAGTTAGTTAGTTTCACTGAGCCTTTTCCGCACTTAGCCTCACAATTGGGCCATTGTACGTGATTTCTTAGAGGGCTTAAGACGTCACGGGAGCCTACCCCGCATTGGCGAATATCCCATGCCTTCGGACCGTGGTTTATCCTAGGACATGTTGGTTTCCTCACGATGTTTTCCTTCACCGTAAGAGCGATGTTAATAGCGCACTTAAATTTTTCTTAAAGAAAAAGACATTGGTGCGCGGTCGGCCTGGATTCGAAACCACGACCTTCGGAATGAAAGTCGCGGTATCTACCACTAGACCAACACCGCTCTCACTCTAACACTAGATGAGAGGCACCACTATACCAAGAGTAGATAAAGAAGCCAGCGCTGGCTTGGGTGACTTTTGCCAAGTTATGGCCCTGGTATAATGAGAGTCTAAAAACAATTTCAGAATAATTGATCAAATATTTCCCGCGCTTCTCTTATAATTAAATCAAAGTCCCATGCTTTATCTATCACGAATGAATGGGACCATTTTATGGGTCCCATACATTCCGCAACCACACAACAATAAACATCTTGAGGGCATTCACTGTTCCCATAGCTACAGTTACCCGACCTTCAAGCTTCGAGAACTTTGACTTTGAACCTTAGAGTCTTTGCCTTAGAAGTGTTGGGAGAAGCAACAGGTTTGCAAGGATTGTATGTATTGTCAAGCAATAAAATAGCTGATGATCGTCGGATGTGTGTAATAGAGAATTGCAATAAGAGAACAATAAAATATTCTTGGATTTTAAAGCACAGCTGTTTGGCAGACGCGTTGGCCGACATTATCATATTTTTAACAATAATTAGGTATATGCACATTTTAGTTTGCGTAGTTACTCAAAAGTCATCTCAACTGACTGGTTTTTTTAGCCTTGGCCAAATACGGAGACACCAAACCCAACAGGCAAATCTGTTCAGTCCATCCATTCTGGCAGATTCATACATTCGGATTTAATCCAGTCTGGTGCAAATTTTAATTTTAAACTGGTGTCTTTTTATAAAGGTTACCGAAGGTGTGTGGTAGGTATGTGCTAACATAAAATCTAATTTAAAAGGTCTATCTTTCAAAAGGCGCTTTGCTAACAACGCATTTACATTTAACATGGCGACGTATTAGATTTTATTGACTTTTAATGCCCTCTGACTCATAATTTTTAACCTATAGTACTCAATAGATGTGGTAGCCCGAGGCTTTAGTCAGGTAAGACCCAATCTCGTTGGAATGTAGGGAAAGCCTTTTATTGTGAAATTCTGCAGAACTTCAGCTTTGATCTTTAACCTTTCCTTTAACCCATTTTCTTCTCTTCTTTTTCCTAATTTATTGTTTTATAAATTTATTAGAGTACTACGTACGTATTTTGCCACTTTTGTGCCAAGTTAATGTTTATATTTTTGTTTCGTAATGTTTAATATGGCGTCTACAATACACAATTCATCAATCTGTTCACCAGCTAGTTTTTAAATAAAAAAAAACTGACAACATTTGGCATTTAAAACAATAGTAGGATAGGTATTCGCTTTTAAGATAAATGTTATCGTAACTCAAAATAGCTGTTTAATAATGAAAAAAACATGGGTAGTGACTTGAGGAAAAGGAAGAACAAATCAATTGATAGAAAATTGACTTTTTACGCGATGGGATGGCGAATTGTTGACAACAATTAGGTAGGTATCCATCAATTTAATGCTTCGAGTGATAAGATAACTGAACAAAAATAAGGAAGACAAAGCAGCATTAAAAACCGGAAGTAAAACATAGGTAAAACTAATCATAATATGGTAAAATTTTGTGACTAATAAAAAATTGCGTGAAAAACCCGTATCAGATATTCACAACCTCATTTAGATATTAAGTTTTGTTACATGTTTGGTTCCATATCCATATAGAATATTCAATTAGAAGTAATCAAAGTTATTGACCTGAATTCAACAATATTGTTGATTTGCATTTTCATTGAACCTTTTCAAGCGCGTCAGCTTCATTAGACGTCATTGTTTTGAAATTGTCAGTTATTTCGAAACTAACTTTTAACTGAAATATTAATAAAAATAGGCCTTGTCATATTATTTTTAGATGACTGTTAATCCATGCTATTTGCCGCTGTAGTGCTCGGGACATTATTAGGTGGAGTAGGTGTGCCCAGCCCCAATACAACCTTTCCAGCTTAGTCAGCCATGCCATGCTTTCTCTATAATATTTGTGTTATTATTTATATTTTGGCATTTATCTATCCATTAATCTTTGTTAATTAAGGACAGATTCCATTTCGATATACCTAATGGGAAAGGCAATCAATCAAGTTTCGGTAACTTACCTTTTATCACGGTAAATTAAAATTGAAAGCTTCAGAGAGCAATTTATAAAAGGGAAAGGTCAATCATGTTTTTAGCGTCAAATCGAGCGAGTCCATACCCTAAAAATTGCCTAATTAAGGATCATGAATTCATGATCCACATTCGTTAGCGTTTTGGTCAATTTTAATCCGGGATCAAGGCTCTTATAGTGGTGATATTTATTAGTAACTAGGGACCTCCACACGGTTGTGTTTTATCTTAAAGTTTACGGAAGAATTTATCTAAATTATTGTAAAAACCGTATCAAAATGCGATGAGTGGTTTTAGAAGTATTAGCGTATAAATAGTTACCCTCGCCTCGGTTTCTCGAGGATTCTTAATGACCACCACTTTCTTATAAAATAGTTATGAGGACGTTTTGATAGATGATGAAATTCTATAGATATAGACGACTGTTGAAGTTAACGGCGCTAAAAATGTATGGAACTTAACTGGGTCAACTATCGAAAAGTCCTATTCCATAAATAAGTGAAACTTTACCGTTATCGGTGAAAAAAACCCTCGAGATTAATTATGATTTTAAGTTGTTGTGTATGTATGAATTTTATTGACATGTGTAAGTGATTTGACTAATTTGTTTTCAGAACCTATAAGATTTCATATGCCGAACTGGTCAATATGGAGCAGGGGTTACCAACTTATTTGAGCCGCGCCCCCTTTCGACCATAAAAAAATATCCGCGCCCCCCCTTCCTCCAATCATTATCACGTCAGAATAAAAAAAACCCGGCCAAGTGCGAAACTCGCGCACGAAGGGTTCCGTACCACTATCACAATTGGGTACCGAACCCTAAAATCGTTTACCACTATTAAAATTTGATAGGAAAATGTGACATATTTAGCTTCGATTCTTCATACGACCACACCACTAAAAAAAACAACTTTGGCAACAAAGACAATCTGAAACTCTTTGGTAAGTGAAGGCAGACTGGTATTTGACAGATAGGGCAGCCATTTTGAATTTCATGACCTACTCGATTCGATGTTTTTGAAACACGTTTGTTGTATGGGAGCCCCTCTTAAATATTTGTTTTAATTTGTTTTTAGTATTTGTTGTTGTAGCGGCAACCGAAATACATCTTCTGTGAAAATTTCAACCGTCTAGCTATTGCGGTTCATGAGATACAGCCTGGTGACAGACGGACGGACGGACGGACGGACGGACGGACGGACGGACAGACGGACAGACAGACAGACAGACAGCGAAGTCTCAGTAATAGGGTCCCGTTTTTACCTTTAGGTACGGAACCCTAAAAAGTAGTCTACACTAATGTTATAAGAAGGAAAGATTTGTATTTTTGTGTGTGTGTGTGTGTGTGTGTGTCTGTATGTTTGTAATGAATACACTAAAAACTATTGTGCCGATTTCAAAAGTTCTTCACCATTAGAAAGCTACATTCACCCTGAGTAACATAGGCTAATTTTATCCCGATATTCCCACGGGATCGGGACTTACGCGGGTGAAACCGCGGGACGCAGCTAGTTTCAAATAATTTCATTGGTCGTATCGAGCAGTCTGGAATGCATTCTCCAGGTTTGTATACCTTACACAGGTACACAGTACACAGGAATACACAGGTAGCCGCGCGTAAATATCTCTGCGCCTCCCCTGGGGGGCGCGCCCCCCACTTAGGGAACCCCTGATATAGAGGAACTAATATTTATTGTTAACCTACCATCTGTACACCAAACCTATATTATGAATAAATGATTGAATTGAATTGAATTGAGAAACCGGTCGAGAGAAATACGGAAAGTGACTTTTGTTTTACACTATGCAGGGATAACGACGGAGCATTTCTCGATAGAAAATCAAGGTGCGTTGTTTACCCCGCATTATCACCACCGGACATGTTCGATACCAGTTTGAGGCGCGCCACAGAATTTCAACAAGGTTAATACAAATCCGGTATACCTTACGCTCGGGTATTCGGTATACGGGATGACCTACAGAGGTCTGGCTTTACGAGAATTGCGTCCGTTGACCTAAGGAGTAGTTAATTGATGAGACCTATGGTCCTATCCTGCTTAAATCTTTTCCAATGTTATAAAGAAAAGGAAAGATTTATTTGTTTGTAACGAATAGGCTCCGAAACTAGGAAAACCAAAAATAGTTTTACTAATGGAAAGCTACAATATCGAGGAGTAATATGTATAATGTCTATGTCTATGTATAATATGTATGTATTTACAAAAGAAAAATAAATATAAGTATTATATCCGTTGTCTAGTCACCGTAACACAAGCTTAGTCGCTTACCACGGGGCTAGATGGCGCTGTGTGTTGTTCGGAGAAATTATTTATTATTTATTTATTATTTATTTAATATAGGCCATTTTTGATCCCGATAAAAACGGGACCTTACTAAGATTCAGCTGTCCGTCTTTCTGTATCTCGTGAACCGTGATAGCTAGACAGTTGAAATTTTCACAGATGATGTTTCTGCTGCCACTATTTTCTCAATCAAGTAAAATACTGAACTAATTTCGATGAGATTGGAAGGTAGATAGCTGGTAATACATATTACTTTACAGGAATGGCTTATCGAATCTGGAGCAGAATCTGTTTAATAAACAGTGCCAGAAATATTCATTGATGGCCTTATCATTGGCGGCGATTATCACCTATCGCCGTCTTAAAAAAACATTAAAATTTCTCTTTAAATCGTCTGCAAAGCTAGATGTGCCTACTTTAAACTTACCTAACCTACGTGGTAAAAATTTGACTAGTGAAAGTTATGGTCTATGTAAGTATGCGCAAACGCTATCTACTCCGAAACAAACCTGTTTTGCGGTAGGTAGGTTACCTTTCTTTCATTGAAACAAGACAATTAAAGTAGATTCCTAGGCGTAAGAACATTCTGAGGATTTCTACGAGTAAATCAGCCTTACGGTTTCTTGTTAGTATGATCTATCTAGGTAATTATTTTAAATTATTTAGGTAGAATTATATTGTATTAAAATAGTGCTACGTAATTTTGGTAATAAATCATTTTGTATTTTTTTTTGTAATTCAATTCTCATGCTACTCACTCAAGTTACTTATTTACTAATATTCATATAATTCTATATTTCACCCGCGTAATTTCCGATCCCGTGGGTTTATCAAGATCAAAAGTAGCCGATGTTACTCCTTAATGTAGCTTTATATTGGTGAATTTTTGGAATCTGTTCAGTGATTTATTTCAGAGATTATCCGGAAAATACATGCACCTACGAAAGTTACCTCTTTATAATATTAGTATAGAAGTATAGATGACTAGCTGAGTCCCACGGTTTTACCCGCGTAAGTCCCGATCCCGTGAGAGTATCGGGATTAAAAGTGTTACCCAGTTACTCAGGGTGAATGTAGCTTTCTAATGGTGAAAGAATTTTTGAAATCGGTCCACTAGTTTTGAGTTTATTCATACAAACACACACACACACACAAAAATACAAATCTTTCCTCCTTCCTTTCCTAGATTAAAAGCTGAGATGCGGGTGCTGGGCAAGCCTACTTCATCTAACACATATTGGAATTTAAAGCAATTACTTAACTAGTTCTTAGTTATTACAACAAATGCACACCTACCAGCCTAACTAGTATGTTCTATGACATGAATAGGCACCTACAGGTAAGTGACATACAAGGCCGTCGACAATTAGACAAAGGTAGGTGTAGTTAAGTAAGCAGTTACATTATACATGCATTTTGATTGTCTGATGCTTGACTGATGTGGTGTCGAAGTTTTAGACACTACACAGATTTACTGTGGAGGCATTGGGAAGTCATTTTTTTAAATGTAGGAATTTACAGATAAGTTATATGTAAGTTACCTATAAGCTGACTTTTTTAAATGTTGTCAGTCCTTCTTTCTAAGTCGTTGCATCAAGAGGCCTTAGTGGGAATGGATACCTATTCTTTTCTCCAGTAGGTATTGTTTCCTCTTAGAACAACCTGGAAACTCTAACACTGGATGAGCCACACCACCATACGAAATGAAAGGCTTTCAATCTAAGGCATCTGTAAACAAAATCACACACTACCAAGTTTAAAGACCTCTAACATTTGTTTTCTTTTTTAAAGGAGGTGATGTTTTAATTTGGTAGTGTTAGATCTTATAGAACACAGATATCTTTTATCTGGTTAATAAAATAATTGCTTATCTATAAAATAAAATCATAAACAATGACACAACCATTCACCGAAACTGTAGAATGTCAGTATGATATGTATTTAATGCAGTATGCAGAAGATATAATGTATGTTGGTAAGTTGCCTACCTACTATAATTTTATTAACAGACATTTTGTACCTATTACTCATAGATCATTTCTGCAATTCAATCATAATATTGCAAATACATAGAGAAAGTTGTGCAAGTAGGTATACAATACTTCATGATTAAAACAAATCTATCTAGGTATGCTTATATTTTAAAGAGGAAAGATTTGTTTGTAGCAAATAGGCTCAAAAACTTGACCGATTTCAAAAATTCTTTCATCAATAGAGAGCTACATTATCAAGGAGTAACATAGGCTACTTTTGATTCTGATATTCCTACGGGTTCAGGACTTACCCGGCCGAAACCGCAGGACGCAGCTAGTAGGTTATATTGTAGATACAGTGCCTAAAATGTTTATCTTTTTGGAACAGACTTTGAAAACAGCATGTTTTTTTCAATTTGGTTGTGGCTTTTTTTTAGTGCAGGGCTGTCTTGTCACATGCATTGTCAAGCCAATACTGAGAATGTCAAAGAATTATTGGCCAAAGTTTTGTGTTGTATACTGGTCAGATGGGATGCCTGCCAGATTGGGTCAATACCCTACGAGCATAGACTGGTTTTTTATAGGCAACTAGGTGAGCCAACATTTTCTTGATGAATAATTTATATATTCATAACATTTTATGTTTTTATATTAATTTAGGGATTCTTATGTACAGTTACATTGAAGAATTTGATGGTCGAGTTGAAGTTATGTGTGGATTTTTAGCAGAAAGAATTTTATGCTGCCTAGTTTTGTGATAGGAAGTGTTTTGGTGTAAATATAGGTGCCATATTGATGATAGTTTGTCTTGATTGGTCTGTTGGATAGTCCAGGTGATTGGTAGGTATGTTGGATGGTCCAGTTTATTGGTTTGTTAGATGGTCCAGGTAATTGATATGTTGGAGGATAGGTTCATAGATGAACAGTGACAGTTGATCATTTGTATGAAACTTGAAAAACATTTACCTAAATAGAATGTTTTTTCAAGTTTCAAGACAGATGGAGAATCAACTAAGTAGGTATCTGTGTTTACATCTTCTCTACTGATATTATAGAAGTTTGAATTTGTTTACATAGTTGATAAATGATAAAATAGTTGATATTACTAAATAATCATTATTTAACAGTTTGTAAACTAAAATCACATTTCTGCGATCTCACAGAGAGACATCCAACAAAAATAGTTGAGTGAAAATAAAATTATTTCAGCAAACATTTGACAATTCCTCCGTTCACTCTTAGACTGTGCCATGTTATTTTTAACCCAAGACTTCCCTAGAAACTGATCCAATAAAACATGATCTCATTTAGTTTACTAGCTATTGGAATAGAATAGATCACTGATTTATAATCCAATCTAATTAAAATTAGGTCGAAAATTATCACTGGCCGATGGCAGCTAAAAATAGCCCAGCTTCTGCCAGCCCTGGTTACGGTATCGGTGGCCGGTAATGGATAGGTATGACAGCGTGTATGATGGTTATTCACTTAGAATAAGTAAACAATCAAGTTACACGCAGGTGAATGTAGGCTCAACAGGTGAAACTTGATGCTTCGATTGAACAATCCAGGCTCGAGTTCACAGAAACCTAACCCCTAGTGCCGATAAACTCATCAATACCTCACTTTCACACAAATAAACTTGGCAAATAACTCGCAAAAACTATCACCGAGTCCATCGTAAAGTATGTAAAACGATAAATACCTTTTCCTTCGCCCGTCCGGCATGTTTTTGCATAGTTTTCGCAATCATCGCACCTTTACTTTCAGACATTTTTATCACTGTTTCATAACCGTACGTCTAGAATTTTACACCACTTTGTGCATCCGAATTTGGTTGCAGCTGTTGATCACACGTCAAAATCCAGGTGCGTGCTATCTCCGCAGTGCACTTTCGCGAATGAACGAAAATAAATTGATCTCAGCGCCATGCCAATGAATAAACAAACTAATCAGTAGGTAAAAGTTCGAAATCGTTTAGCAATAGTTTAGTAGATGGCGCTTTTGTATAAAAAATGTTGTCTCACCGTGAATGGTAAACGTTTTCTACGGATTCTACAGATAATAAAAATATTTGCAACATATTTTCTTTGGTTTGGTTGGCAGCATTGGCAACAATTTGACAAAAAAAATGACAATCGTCGTTTGTTTTTGTTTTGAAGTGAGAATTTGAGAAAGTTTTCTTTACGTTGATTACTTTTACAAAATTGATAGACAATGGCCACGGTTAGTTTTTTCCTTGCTGTCCCTATGTTGTTGTGTTTCTGGTTCTGCTGCAAAAAGTAAACTGTCTGGTGTTTTAGGAAGTGAAGGCAGAGTTACAGCAGAATGCCATTGCGGCGGCTCGGCGTTCGGCGCTGGAGCAATACCAGCGTGCCTTGGACATCCAATGGCTGAACAGCCGAATGGAAGACGGCAGGATGGGCCGCTGCCTCGCTCTCATACAAAAGGAAGCCGAAATGGAAAAGAATTTTAAAGAGGTTAGATTTTTAAATTACCCACTATTTATCACCCGATTACTCACTAGTTTTTTACTGGTTCATTAAACAAACAAGGCCTAATCGTCTAAGACTTCTTTTGCATCAATAAAAACATCTCTATCAGTAATTTTCACGTAAAGAAGTAAAACACATCCCTAAACACAAGCTTTCATATCATAATATTATAAAAGCACCTATATTTTTTAAATTGTCCAGCGAACTGACCACGCAGCCATAGTAAACGCTCGAGCACGTAAAGAGATAGACCTTGGTGTGGAAGTGGCCAACGTTCGCCGCGAGGAAGTGTCCCTGCTTCAACGGCGACACTACATTAGAGAACGGGACCCGGGTCTCCGGGAGCTCGCCAAGAAGCTGCAATCTGGATATGTGTGCAGAGACTTACAGCAACAGATACTGCATAACCAGTATAGGAAGTTGCAGGAGAAGGTATCACTATTTCATACATTATTTTTTAGTGTTCCGCACCTAAAGGGTAAAATTGTGACCCTTTAAATAAGATTCCTCTGTCCATCTGTCTGTCTGCCTGACACCAGGGTGTCTGATAAATCACGACAGTTGAAATTTGTACAGATGCTGTATTTTTTTATAAACTACTAGGTCAAGAAAAAAACTTGACTACAACTGATACTATAACAATACTGTCTGGTTTTTGTTACATACTATAAAACCATTTTTAAAAAGTATTTGTATAGAAAACAACCATGATAATTTATTATCGTAAATGAATACATGGCGAGTATCCCATTTTAAAACAATATAAAAATTACTTGTTTAAAATATTGTCTTCCTACATTCAGGCTGAAGACAATCAAGCGAACAACATATTACAAAACTCCCTCTACAACAACAAACAGGCGCAGGAAGCAGAAGAACTTGAGAAGATCAAACAAACCACTCTTTACAAGAAGGAATTGCAACAACAACTTGTTAACAGGTAGTTTGTTAGTTTCGCTGGGCCTTTAAAGCACTAGCCTCACAGGGCCATTATACGTGATTTCTTAGAGGGGTTATGCAGTAAGACGCCACGGGATCCTACTCCAGATTGGCGAATACCCCATTTCCTAGGACATGTTGGTTTCCTCACGATATTTTTCTTTCACCGTAAGAGCGATGTTATTAGCGCACATAACTTTTTTAAAGCAAAAGACATTGGTGCGTCGGTTTGGATTAGAACCCACGACTCTCGGAATAAAAGGCAGGCTAACTAAATAAATAAAATAAATAAATAAAACACGGAACCCTTGGCCCTAGGTTCGTAATTGATGACCAGCAATCAAAGACCCTCCTATTGTATCGGCGCTCATTTAACACAGAGGCCTACTTACTTTAGTTTACTAGGTTGCGGACACTCTGTAACTCTGTGATTATCACCCCCAAGAGCAAGAAAGCATTAAGCCACACGTCAGGTTGTTTGTGAATAAGACTGTTTCATGGTTATTATAAGATGAGTTTTAGGGCCGGACCTGGTTTAAACTATAATTTAGGCATTTTTACTACTACTTATTTACATAAATAATAAATAAATAATTTAGGCATAGTAAATGATGGTTGAAACCAGGTCTGGCACTTAAAAATCTTTTATAATAACCGTCTAGGACCAACGGTTTAGACCGTTTTGTAGTATTGTCGTCTTTACCCGACTAACGATACGGTTGTTTTGCGCGTATAAATAATAAATTCTGTGAACAACACACAGCGCCATCTAGCCCCGTGGTAAGCGACTAAGCTTGTGTTGCGTTGACTAGACAACGGATATAATGTAATACTTATATTTATTTTTCTTTTGTAAATACATACATATTATACATAGGGGGACACCCAGACCAGACACAAATATTTATTTTATAAGCATAAATACTTGCACCCGGCGGGAATCGAACCTGCAACCTCCTGCATTGCAGTCGCGCTTTCGCACGACGCGCCACAGAGGTCGTATATTTGTTAGTACATTGAAATGTTACATTTGAGTGTGCATTTGTCAGAGGACGCAATTTTATTTTTTAGATTCAAATTCAATTTCAAAAAACTGACTGGAAACTCTTCCAAGAACTTGTGGACACAAATCTCGATATCCAGATACCATTAAAGACTGAAACGGACATCTTACTAGCAGTCGAGAAATTTACCACAGTGGTCCAGGATGCAGCGTGGAATGCTACCCCACGTTCTCTTGATGTGACTATTAGAACAGGCTCCAAACGAATTAACGATTTGGTCCAACAAAAGAGGAAAGCCAGGAAAAAATGGCAACAAACCAAACACCCAAGAGACAAAACGAAATTAAACCAACTGACTGCAAACCTCAAAAAAGTGCTTACCGCAGACAAAAATAACAATGTCAGCCTGTATTTGCAGAACTTGGGAGCAACAGCTGTATCTAATTACTCGCTCTGGAAAGCAACAAAGAAGCTAAAAAGACCCATAGCTCATCAACACCCCCTACGCAGAGATGACAACTCCTGGGCCAAAAGTGACACGGAGAAAGCTGAGGAGTTTGCTAAACACCTAGAGGTTGTGTTTACACCAAACCCTGACACAGGCTCTTCGAAAAGCACTGACGTACCAAAGCTGCTAAATCAAACTTACCAACTCAATCTACCTATATCTAAATTCAGTAAACCCGAAGTGCGACACGCAATCAAAAAGCTTAAGCAAAACAAAGCTCCGGGCTACGACCTGATCACCGCAAAAATCATGAAGGAGTTACCAAACTCAGCGCTAACTTACCTTACATATCTTTATAATGCGGTGCTCTGGAGAGAATTCGTCCCACCGCAGTGGAAAGTTGCCGAGATCATTATGATCCTAAAACCCGGTAAAAAGGCTGATGAAAGCAAATCTTACCGCCCGATAAGCCTTCTTCCAATCGCCTCTAAGATCTTGGAATGCTTATTCCTCAGTAGACTAATGACTGAAGTCTCAAAATCCAACCTAATTCCTGACCACCAATTCGGCTTCCGGCAAGGGCACGGGACTGTCGAACAGGTTCATAGACTAGTTAATAAAATTAATACCTCATTTGAACATAAACAATTCTGCTCGGCGGCTTTCCTTGACATAATCTCAGGCCTTCGATCGCGTTTGGCACCAAGGACTTCTTTTCAAAATTAAAATTGCGCTTCCGGTAAACTACTTTAAGTTCCTGCGATCATACCTCACTAATCGATTCTTCTTTGTGAAACATGGGAATGACAAAACAACACTAAGAGAAATCCATGCGGGTGTACCTCAGGGAAGCGTACTGGGACCAGTCCTGTATCTCATATACACCGCCGACCTGCCAAATTCTAGCGACGTACTGACCGGTACATTTGCAGATGATACAGCCATTCTGGCAGTTCACTCCGATCCTGTGACAGCATCTGCCATGCTCCAAAATAGCCTGAACAACATCTCCACTTGGCTCAAAGACTGGCGTATTAAAGCCAATGAAACTAAGTCGGTACATGTGACTTTCACCACAAGACGTGACACCTGTCCACCGGTATCGCTGAACGGAATCCAAATTCCTCAAGAAGAACATGTGCGATATCTTGGAGTATACCTGGACCGCCGCTTAACTTGGCAGAAGCACATATTCACCAAAAGGATTGCTCTGAGCCAACAAATCAGAACCATGCACTGGCTAATGCACAAAAAGTCCCAACTATCGCTCGAGAATAAACTCCTCATCTACAAATGCATAGTGAAGCCAATCTGGGCCTATGGCATTCAATTGTGGGGAACAGCATCCAATTCCAATTTGGAAATCCTCCAACGTTTCCAATCGAAGATGCTACGTATGATAACCGCTGCTCCTTGGTACATGACAAATGACAGACTACACCATGATCTGGCCATACCAACGGTCAAGGAGGAAATAAAAAACTTCATAAAATCATACTGTTTAGCTTTAATAGATAAATTGTAGGTAGAAGAACGTAGGTTGATTTTAATCATAAAAATTCGGGTAGATTAAAAACAAATTCACCGTACGTTCATAATTTAAATTCGTCGTAGTCTCTCTATTGCCACGACGCGGATCGGTTCGTGTTCGGCCCCGGAGCGTCGCTATTCTTTCAAACAATTCGGAAAGATAATAGAATTACATTCGGGTTGTGTGTTCAGTTTGATCTTCGCGTGTGCTCGTTTATTAGTACAAAAGTCTGTCGGATGCTGGCGAGGAGACCACTTGCGGAACCTCTAGTTTGTGCACCAGCACGTGGTAAGAACAGACCGACGGTAAGCTGGCGAACCTTAGGCGAGTTCAAGGTCACGTTCGGTGTGCATTCCGTCGAGAGGAGACTCCAGAAAGTCCAGGTGAGTGGATTCTTTTGTTAGTATCCTGACAGACTATACTTTTCGTTTGACCGTTTGACCGCGGCATACATTCGCTTAACGAACATTCAATCTGAGTGCATTTTCTAATTCGTTGCCTAATATACAGTCCACTTAATACATATTTAATACATTTTTTGGTCCCTCGGCCGCATATAATTGATAGGCGGACTTGGAAATTAGCATTTTTTTGTCGTTAAATTTATCGATAATTTTTTCGTTTCGTGTTGAAGGTAAATTTGAAATAAGTGTTGGTTGGCATTTTTTTCGTTTCGCTCGTTTTTTGATTGATTCGGTCTTGTTCAATATTGACTTTGACACTTGTCGTTCTCGTTGGTTTTACGTCAGTCATATTGACAGATCGTTCATTTGTCAACTGTCACTTATTATCAATTACTTCAAAATCGTTGTTTTGTTTACATAATAACGTTTGGTGAATTTGTTTGATAATCGTTTCGTTTTGTTAAAGTTATTTGATTGAAATTAACCTCGTATAGTGTTAAACTACCGTAAATACAGTGTGAACAAACATGACCGACCAGAGAAAGGAATTGATGGATTCTGGGAGGAATTTGAACGATAGTTGCGCGGACGAATATAGGGTTACGCGAGATTATTCATTTATGCGCATGGAACATATAGAATCCTCTGATTTAACAGGTGTTACTCAAAAGGAATTGGACTCGTTGTTCTTAGAGTTTCATAGTGCACAAAAATCTTTGCTTATTAATTTAAGTGCGTCCGATAGAAAAAGCGAGCTTTCTTACACAGTTGCTTTTGATACAAAGTTTCGTGCAGTTCAAAATAAGTTGCAAATTAGTAAAAAGCCGGTCGGTTCTGTTGTAAACACTGCAAATAGCACTACTACTAATCTACCAAAGATTGCAATCACACCATTTGATGGAACACAGGAGAACTGGGTTTCATTTAAACATTTGTTCGACTCATTGATACACGATAGAGATATGCCTCATGTCGAAAAGATGCATTATCTCCTTACCAGTGTAAAAGGCAGTGCTCTTGCATTAATAAAAAGTTATCCCTGACGGGAACTATATGTTAGCTTATAATGTTTTGTTGAAGTACTATGATAGGAAGCGGGAAATAGCACTGACTTATTATGGTAGGCTGTTGGATTGTGTTAAAAGTCGAAACACATCTGATCTTGGTAGGATCTGTAGAACTTTTAGTGAAAATTTAGATATTTTGGGTAGGTATGAATTGCCTGACAAGAATTTTATGTTGTTTCAATTGTTGTGGTCTAAGTTGGACTCTGCTACTAGGGAAGCTTATGATATGTATGTTGATACTAGTGTTGACATTCCACAGTACGATGACCTACTGTCGTTCGTTGAAAAAAAGGCTCGTGCTATTAGTAACTCGGTCGACAAGCACCCTAGTCAGAGTAAGTTTATTAGTTCAAAAGGCAAGACGGCTCTTATAGTCACATCGAGTGAAGAGTGTGCGGTCTGCTCAAGTGTAGGACATTCAATTGAGCGGTGTCCTACGTTTTTAGAAAAACCACCCAGGAATAGGTATGTGGTAGTTAAAGAAAAAGGACTTTGTATCCTTTGCTTACAGCCTTCACACACAGTGAGGTTTTGTCGTTCGAAAATTAAGTGTAACAAGTGTCGGACTAGCCTTCATCATAGTTTGTTACATTTTGAGAGAGTGTTACCGGGACCTTCTGCTTCTGACCAGGCTTTGGCTGCATATACTCAGTATGGACAGATGTCGATGTCACTGTTTTCTACTGCGGTCGCTTTGGTCAAGAATAGAGTTGGTAAGTTAGTGCCGGTTCGACTGCTTTTAGATAGTGCAAGTGGTTGCAACTTCATTTCTGAGGCTTGTGCCTTACGGTTGGGTTTGAGTTATGTTAGTCATGGACATTCGGTCAATGGTATTTATTGTGTTTTACACTACTTTAATAAAATCCGATGATAATATGTAAAGAACAAGCTTTATTCAATAACGCGTCATTCCAACTGACTTAACATTTGTTTTTTATAGACAACCTATTACAAACCTCCTTACTACCTCCATAGTCCAAACATAACACCTTTCCCCTAAGCTAGTTAACTATTAATTTACATTAATAATAAAAAGTAAATTATTCCGCTGAACATAGTTCTTAATTCTATAAATAAACAATAACAATTTAATCTTATTCAACTTCTAACTGTTAAATTATAGAGCCTAATGATAAACCTAATATAATTATATGGATGGCTGTAACAATCATAGTTTCAAACAATTAAATTCCAATAATTTCATTCCACTCCTCAGGCGGTGGTACAATCACCTCATTGCTAGATTGACTAACTGAATCATTTTCCACCTCCGGGTCAGACTGTATGGCATTAGATGGTGGTCTAGTGAGAATCAATTGGTCTATGTGTCTGCGATGCCTAGTGCCACTATCTACCTCTACTTCATACACTGCTGGTTCCATACTTCTCACTACCTTCCCTCTCTGCCACTTACTATTCATATTATACAGTCTCATCAAAACATAGTCCCCTATTTTAAATGATTTCTTTTTATTAGTCTTTCCCTTTCCTTTGTCCTCTTCAGGAGTGTCTTCCATGAACACATCTGGATGGACTATTGAGATATGAGTCTTAAACCTTCGCCCAGTTAATAATTCAGCTGGTGTTTTACCATTGACAGTACTTGGGACAGTTCGCATTTGAAATAGCATCCGCGCTACTCGCTCTGACCACGTCATACTAGCTGTTTGTTTATTTAACTTGGCCTTAATGGTTTGTATCATTCTCTCCGCTTGTCCATTTGTAGCCGGATGGTATGGAGCCCCTGTAATATGCTGTACATAATTTTTCTTCATGAATTCACTAAACTCAGCTGATGTGAAAGCTAAACCATTATCTGAAACTACTATATCTGGCAGCCCATAGTCTGCAAAAATTCTCCTAAGTACATCAATCACACTTTTACTTGACATTGATGAGATTATTTCAACGATGGGCCACTTACTGTAGGAATCTACAATCACAATGAAGGTTTTCCCCATGAAGGGACCCATAAAGTCAATATGTATCCTTGACCATGGTTTTTTGGCTGGTGTCCATGAGTGTTCTGTTATAGGAGGATTATTCCGACCTAACTGACACACTTCACATTCAGCTACCATGTTTTCAATGTCATTATCTAAATTGGGATACCATATGTAGCCTCTAGCACACATTTTAGTTTGTGCTATCCCACTATGATTTTGGTGTAACACCTTAAGTACCGGTTTTTTCAATTTTTCCGGAATTACTACTCTATTTGCTAACATTACGCAGTCTTTATTTAGAGATAAACTATCTTTTCTTCTTTGATAAGGTTGTAACTCAGGGTTCAATTCACCCTCAGGCCAACCATGTAACAAGAAAAATTTTACTCTCTTTAATATATTGTCCCTGTCTGTCTCTTTAGCGATCTCTTTTGCATTCATTTTCTCATTAACCTCTTCCAGTAACATGACCTCTTCTGTCTCTTTTATCTCATTGTTATCTACAGTTGGCCAACGGCTCAAGCTATCAGCGACCCCTATTTCCTTCCCTGGTCGGTACCTTAATTCGTAGTCGAAGGTGTTGAGGGTCAACGCCCATCTCAACATTCGACTGGATATTAATTCCGGTATAGGTTTATCGCGACCAAATATACCTAACAATGGTTTATGATCTGTGATCACGGTAAACCTCCGACCAAGTAAGAACTGTTTAAATTTTTTTAAACCAAACATGATGGCCAAGGCTTCTTTGTCGATTTGTGCATAACGACGTTCATGTACCTGTAGTGTTCTGGAGCTCATTATGACCGGCCTCTCTGTGCCATCATCCATCACATGCACCAGGGTCACCCCAAGCCCATATTCACTTGCATCAACAATCATGATCAAGTCCCTTTCAAGGCTGTAATGTACCAAGGTTAAATCAGAGGTTAATAAGGATTTTGCTTTATTGAATGCATCTTGTTGTTGGTGGCCCCATTCCCATTTGGCATCCTTTTTTAATAACTTATACAATGGTTCTAGCACTATCGCTTTATCTTTCAGAAACCTTTCATAGAAATTATATAAGCCTAAGAAAGCTTTTAAAGATCTTTTATCACTAGGGTTTGGTTTATTCATAATCTCATCCACTTTTTCTTTGGTTGGATGAATCCCAGTGCTATCTATTTCATACCCTAAAAACGTTACTCTTTCTTCTCTAAATGCACACTTAGATTTGTTTAATGTTAACCCTAACTTATCCAGTCTAAGCAGAACCTCTTCTACTCTTTGATCATGTTGTTCCCATGAAACTCCGCTAACTACCACATCATCTAGTAGGCAAGCCACTCCTTCCATCCCAGCAAGCACTGAATTCATCAGTCTTTGAAAGATTGCAGTTGCCACATTCACTCCATAAGCTAACCTATTTACTTTCATCAGTCCAAGCGTTGTATTAAGTGTTAATAGTTCTGCTGTCTTGTCATCCACTTTCAATAAATTGTACGCCTGCTTGAGATCTATTTTAGTAAAATACTTACCTCCTGCTAATGAAAAAAATGACTCATTACATGTAGGCAATGGATATTTTTCTAGCACACAACAAGCATTGACTGTAGTTCGGTAATCACCACACAGACGCAAAGACCCATCTGGTTTAGGAACAATAGTAAGTGGAGTTGCCCAACGAGAATGTTTAACCGGTGTGAGGATACCATTTTCTATCAGTCTATTTAATTCCTTATTGACTTTTTCTCGAAGTGGAAAAGGTACGGATCTGGCTTTATGGAACACTGGTGAAACATCTTTTTGGCATTCAATGTGCACAGTCGGACCCGAATACCTATTCATATCCTCATTAAACAAGTTAGGAAACTTAGACATCATCAACTCACAAAAATTATTGTCACTTACTGTGTTTACACCTTCTACTGATATACCCAGCGGTTTGAACCAAGCACGGCCGAGGAGAGGCGGTCCTCTCCCGTCACTTACGATAATAGGTAGCACTGCACTTCGATCGTGAAAGCTGACATTCACTGACATCGCACCTCTTAACTTTAATACGTTATTGGTCCACGTTACGAGCTTCTTATTGCACGGTGAAAGCGTCTTAGGAAACACTCGCGAATGCTGTTCATAAACGGCGTAAGGTATAATAGAACGCGCGGAACCAGAGTCGACTTCCATCATAATAGGAACGCCGTTCAGCAAAACCTCCACCATGAGTGGCTCGACGCGGTCTTCCCCTGCGACTGCATCTACACCATCCTCCTGCATTCCGAAGTTTTCTTCACCCTTCACGCTGCTTCTCTCGTCATCTGAATCAATTCCTACGAACTGGTGAACGGAGTTCCTGTTTTTGTTTACATCTTTGCATACCGCCTTTACGTGACCTTTTCTTTGACATTTATGACAGATAGCGTTCCAAAACCGACATTTAGTATTTCCATGACGTTTACCACAGTGTATGCAAACCGATCCTGGCGGGAACGAATTGATTTTGTTGATCTCCATTGGTTCGCTTGACCCTTGCGTATTTTGCGATCCGTTGCAGATGCCGCCGCCACGACTACTACCGCCATTTTGTATTAATTGCATGTCATACATTCCTATCTGTAGGGCTTCAAAATTTAAGGCTTGTTGCACTACAATGCCGTATGAAAGATCAGGTAGCTTTATTTTCAACAATTCTCTCTTCAATTGTTGACTTTTCACACCCAATATAAGTTGTTCCACAATACGACGATCATTGTCCCCTTCAAAATGACAATTTGCACCAATTTCGCGTAACGCTGCAACGAAATTAGTGATACTCTCGCCTTCTTTCTGCTTCCTTTTATAGAATTTATCAACTTCAACTATCGGATGCGGAGTTAGAATGAAAAACTTGTCCAACACACATATTATGTCCTTGAACTCCACAGTACTCAGTTTCCTCGGTGCTAACAACGAAACTATTAGCGAATATGCCTCCTTTCCACACTGAGATAAGAATAGAGCTCTTTTCTGCGCGCTTGATAGATTCCCACCGGTCTCTAACGCGAAAAACAATTGCTCGCGATAGTTTTCCCAATTATCCGATTTTGGGTCGAATTTCCCAGGTAAAACTATCGACGATATCTTCCCCGTGTTCTCTGTAGCCATTTTCACTTAATTTCCTCGTCGCCACTATTGTGTTTTACACTACTTTAATAAAATCCGATGATAATATGTAAAGAACAAGCTTTATTCAATAACGCGTCATTCCAACTGACTTAACATTTGTTTTTTATAGACAACCTATTACAAACCTCCTTACTACCTCCATAGTCCAAACATAACAGTATTGGTGAAGTGTCTACAAATACTTTAGGCTCGGTCAAACTAGATTTAATACCAAGGAGTAGGGATGTCAAACATGTAGTGTCATTGGAGGCTTCGGTTCTCCCCCGAATATGCTCAGACATGCCCGTAGGTGTTGTTGACGTGGCGAAGTGGCATCACCTTCGAGACTTAGACCTTGCTGATCCTCAATTCGATAGCCCGAGGCCGGTAGACATCTTGCTGAATGTTAACATACTCGCATCGATTTTGAAGCCTGGACTTGTAAAGGGAAGTGCTGGTCAGCCCATTGCCCTGTCTACTGTCTTCGGATGGATAGTGATGGGTGAGTGCTCAATATCATATGAGCCTAAAAATAGAAATTGTTTCTTTGTTTCAAACCTGGCTTTAGATAACTCGATTAAACGGTTTTGGGAGTTGGAAAAAGTGGATCCTCCGAGAGCTATCGTGCGCTCGAAGGTGGAAATCGAGTGTGAAGGTTTTATGGAGACTTCGTGTAGGCGTTCTCCAGAGGGTAGATTGGTTGTTCCATTGACTTTCATAGATCCTCGCGACAAGCCAGTATTTCGATATTCTCGAGAAACAGCTCTAAAAAGGTTCTTGAACTTAGAAAGAAAGTTTAAAATTAACTCAACTTTCAAAAGTGCCTATGTTGATTTTATGAGGGACTACTTGGAGAAGGGTCACATGGAGAGAGTCGACTCTCCCTCCTCGAGTGTAGGTGCGTTTTATTATATTCCACATCATGGTGTTTTGCGCCCGGATTCGGTTACCACTCCTCTGCGCACGGTATTCGATGCTAGTGCCGTGGACGGCGATGGACGTTCGTTGAACGACACATTGTTGCCGGGCCCAAAACTACAAAATAGTATTTTTGATTTGTTGATCCGTTTTCGTTGGCACGCTATCGTCTTCACGGGGGACATCAAGCAGATGTACCGCCAATTTCTGGTATCCCCAGAAGATACCGACTACCAGCGAATTCTATGGCGATCTTCACCTGAGTTGCCTGTGCAGGATTTTCGTCTCCTTACCGTCACCTATGGTGTCTCTTGTGCTCCTTATCAGGCACTCTGGTGCATTGCTCGTTTGGCGAAAGAGTTTGCCGGTCGTGTGCCGTTAGGTGCTGTCGTTCTTCAGCGCGACAGTTACGTCGATGATGTCGTCTCTGGTGCTGAAACTGTTAGGGATGCGGTTGGTGTTCGCAACGATCTCCTTCACATTTTGTCGTCTGCTGGTTTACACCTTCGCAAGTGGACATCCAATTGCCGGGAGTTCTTCGAGGGCCTGCCGTCGTCGGACTTGTATGTAGAGCAGTTTCACAATTTCGAAGATATCCAGGATGTATCGCTGAAAATTCTGGGCATGACGTGGTTGCCATCGGCTGACCAACTTACTTTTAGGACGGCTGCGATTAATAGTCGCTGCACGAAGAGGTCCATTTTGTCGGACATAGCTCGGATATTCGATCCGCTAGGGCTTTTGTCACCTGTCGTCTTTCTCGCTAAGTACCTCATGCAGCTTCTGTGGTTGTCGGGAGTTGATTGGGATGACGATGCTCCCGTTGATATTTCTCGTGAGTGGCTCAGGTTTAAGGTTCAGCTTTCGTCGTTGGCCTCTATCTCGTTGCCTCGTAGAGTCACTTCTTCGTTCTCGACCCTTCAGTTCCATGGCTTTTGCGATGCGTCAGAGCGCGGTTACTGCGCGGTCGTATACTGCCGTGCAATATGTGAGGATCAGTCTATTGTCGTGCGCCTATATTGCGCTAAATCGAAAGTTGCGCCTCTGCGCAAACGTTCGATCCCGCGCCTCGAACTGATGGCTGCGGTTTTGTTGGGTGAGCTCATGTCGTCGGTAGCTCATTCATTGTCGGGGATCCATTGTATTGAGCATATGGTTGCTTGGTCGGATTCCAGTGTAGCGTTAACTTGGATCAAGTCTTGTCCATCTCGTTGGAAAACCTTTGTCGCCAATCGGGTGACTGAGATCCAAGATAACATACCTCCAGATTGTTGGCGTCATGTGTCCACGACGGATAATCCCGCGGACTATGGATCGCGTGGGTTACTACCTCGTGATCTCACCTCGTGTGAATCATGGTGGTCGGGACCTTGCTGGTTGTCACACCCGCAAGATACGTGGCCTAAGCCATGTTTCGTCACAGACAGCTTGGCCTTGGACGAACAGAAAATTCACTGTTTGCTGACGCAGAAGAACGTTACTTTTGTTGATGAAATTTTGGCTAGGTTCTCGTCGTTTCGGAAAGTAGTAAACGTATTGTCGTTCTGCTTCCGTGCTACGCATAATTTTAAACATTCGAAGTCGAAGATCGACGGTTCATTGTCGTGTTCTGAATCGAACGATGCTACTCGTTTTCTCGTTCGTCATGTTCAGGAGAGTGTTTTTGGGTCAGAGATTCGCGCGCTAACTAGTAGTCGCCGGAACAAACTCCCCAAGGCTCTCAGGAAACTTTGCCCTTTCGTGGACCCCCAGGGTCTGCTCAGGGTGGGCGGTCGCCTCGCCCACAGTCAGCTCGGCTATGACCAAAAGCACCCGTTGCTCCTTCCTAAAAGTCATCGATTGACGGTGCTGATCATAGAGGAATACCATTGGAAATTCATGCATCCGGGGTTGCAAACGCTGCAGAATTTGTTAGTGCAGGACTTTTGGATTCTATCTGCAAAGCAAGCAATTCGGACTGTCTTGTCGTCGTGTTTTCGTTGCTTTCGTGTCAAACCTAAACTGCCTGCCGCTCCCCTGATGGGTAACTTACCAGCTTATCGTATCAATCAACTGAAACCTTTTTCGTCATCGGCTGTCGACTATGCCGGTCCCTTTGATATCGCTCTCGGACGCGGTAGAGGTGTCCGTACGTTTAAGGGTTACGTGTGCGTATTCGTGTGTACCGCTACAAAAGCTGTGCACTTGGAGCTCGCTTCGGAGCTCACATCGGAAGCTTATCTTGCCTGTCTTCGTCGTTTTATAGCTCGTCGAGGCCGGTGCTCAAAGTTAGTCTCTGACCAAGGTCGGAACTTTGTCGGGGCAAGCAACCTGCTGAAAGACCATATGTCCCAGGCAGCGACGGCGGAGCGGATAGACTTCGTTTTCAACCCTCCCGGAAGTCCACATTTCTCGGGACTAGTGGAGGCTGGCGTCAAGTCTATGAAGACGCATCTCGTTCGTGTCGTTGGTTCGCAACGACTTACTTATGAAGAGTTCAGTACCCTTCTGACGCAGATTGAAGCTTTGCTAAATTCGCGTCCTCTGTCTCCGTTGAGTTCAGATCCAAATGACCTCACGGTACTCACGCCGGGTCATTTCTTGACTATGGAGCCGCTGACGATGCTCCCTGAAGCATCTCCTCTCGATATTGGCGTCAGTGTACTTCAGCGTTGGAAAATGCTTCAGAAGATGCATCAAGACTTCTGGCGTAAATGGCATCACGAATATATCCACACTCTTCAGCAGCGTCATAGGTGGTCTGATTCTCAACCGAATATAGAAGTCGGGACCTTAGTTCTAATAGTTAATGAACAGTGTAGTCCTATGAAGTGGAGATTAGGCAGGGTGGTGAAGCTCCATCTTGGGATGAACAATGTTTGTAGAGTCGCAACTCTTCGCACTAGCGCGGGAGAGTGCAAGCGTCCAGTCGTTAAGCTCTGCCCTCTACCTTCACCTATAGTTGATAGAGAATCGGTGGTGTCTGGGACAACTTTGTAACCCTGCCCCATCGAACAATTTAGTTTTTTAGTTTCGTATCGTATCGTTACATTTCCACTACCTTCTCGTATAATCAATCGTTAATTAGTAAACAGGGAAAATACTCTGTATTTTGGTGGTCGGAATGTTTAGCTTTAATAGATAAATTGTAGGTAGAAGAACGTAGGTTGATTTTAATCATAAAAATTCGGGTAGATTAAAAACAAATTCACCGTACGTTCATAATTTAAATTCGTCGTAGTCTCTCTATTGCCACGACGCGGGTCGGTTCGTGTTCGGCCCCGGAGCGTCGCTATTCTTTCAAACAATTCGGAAAGATAATAGAATTACATTCGGGTTGTGTGTTCAGTTTGATCTTCGCGTGTGCTCGTTTATTAGTACAAAAGTCTGTCGGATGCTGGCGAGGAGACCACTTGCGGAACCTCTAGTTTGTGCACCAGCACGTGGTAAGAACAGACCGACGGTAAGCTGGCGAACCTTAGGCGAGTTCAAGGTCACGTTCGGTGTGCATTCCGTCGAGAGGAGACTCCAGAAAGTCCAGGTGAGTGGATTCTTTTGTTAGTATCCTGACAGACTATACTTTTCGTTTGACCGTTTGACCGCGGCATACATTCGCTTAACGAACATTCAATCTGAGTGCATTTTCTAATTCGTTGCCTAATATACAGTCCACTTAATACATATTTAATACACATACAAAACAAGGATATCTAATCACCCTAATCAACTTGCATGTTCACTGATGACTGCAGACTATGGATTTAAAAGGCTAAAAAGGAAAGCTCCGCAAGACTTACTCTCATGACCTGAAAACAACTATACAAATGGGTGTCTCGATGGAGTCGCGCCATGCAAGCCACTTCTCATGCACATGTGTAACCTCTTCGCTGAATGTCTCAGGAAAGACAGATTGCAGGATTAAAGGAGATAAAAAAAAAAAAAAAAAATTTTTAGATATCAAGGGCCACCTTGGGACTTCTACCTTCCGAATAAAAATCGGTTCATAAATGACTAATAGAATTTATTTCTCAAATTTCCATGGATTATCGCTTATAACTTTTTATTTTTAGTTCTACGACTAAAAGTTACTTACCAAAAGTTGTAGATAATCTTATTTGCAAAACAAAATGTAAATTATTTTTTATGTGAGACCTATAGTTCGTCAAATAAACCATAAAAACCATTTGAACCCGTTTTTCCAAGATGGCGGCTGTGGGACAAGAGCCACAACCCCACAAACTATTATTTAACTTTAAACTAACCCCCCCTTGATATCTAAAAAATAAAATTGCGTCCTCTGACAAATGCACGCGGAGCCCAAAAAAATGTAATATTTCAATGTACTATGTATGTTTGTAATATTCTTTATTCCCTTTTTATCTTCCAAACCATTCGATGGATTTCTTTAATTAAGCGTGATTTATGCTAGACCGGGCCGTGGCGGAGACAGGCTACTTTTGTATGAGGACAGCTTTTGTTTTGCATGTTGTCCGCGTCGCGTCCGTGCTGTCTTCATAAAAAAGTAGCCCGTCCTCGCCCCGGCCCAGACACGGCCCGGTCTAGCATAAATCATGCTTGAAGGTATCTTTAGATTCGTTTCATTATTTTTTGCTGTAATTTATTCCAGGGAAACAGAAAGGCAGTGTATGTATGAGGATACACTTGTTGAGAAGAAAATGCTTGAAGAAGTGATGAGGACCATTGCTGATGAGGATCACAGGTAGCTTCCACTTTTATATCTTCTTTTCTTTTAAAATTTGTCTATTTTACAAACTTCTGAGAGGAGCCGGAGTAGAAGAGACTCAATTATTCGAGACCACGACCTTCGGAATGAAAGTCGCGGTATCTACCACTAGAGCAACACCGCTCTTTAGTCATCTATTAATCATCGTTTATAAATAAGTGGTTATTAAATGTCTTATACTGTACAATTCCAGAGAAGTAACCCAGAAGCGGGAACTGATGGCCAAGACCAAGCGTGAAATGCAAACGTTCCAACATGCCCGCAGCGCGTGGAAGGATAAGCAGAAGGCCGTCGTGGTGGCCGAGGAGAGGCAGATCGAGGAGCAGAGGAGGTTGCTGGCTGATAGGAGCGCTGCTGTGTAAGTCTGTCGATATTTACACTAAGGCTGGGCGGAGACGGGCCACTGACCACAGCTGCTTGATTGATTGAATTGTTTGACCACTATCTAACCTTATGGTGGCAGGGTTTGTGAGCCACATCCGTGCATCTGTGGTGCCATGGTGGATGCTAGTGGCCAATGTTCCGTGCGTCCTGGAACCTCCCGGGCTTAGCCGCACGGACGGTAAGCGGCCGGACGGTTTAACGCTCATCCCTTGGCTAAGCCAAGGGTGAATGTCTTATTTGGGACGCGACCTGCGTCAATACGTATGCGTTAAGCCATTTACCTTATACTATGAGGGCGGCCAGTGCGGCAGTGGAGGCAGCTGCGGGGTGTAAGCACGTCAAGTATGCTCCGATGTCGCAGAACTATATCTTTGTTCCCGTGGCCGTGGAGACGTCGAGGGGTTGGGGACATGAAGGCTTGGCCTTCATTAGGAAGGTCGGTGGCCGGTTAAGGGAGAGGAGGCATGATGTTCGTTCCGGGGCGTTCCTGCTGCAAAGGTTGTCCATTGCGGTTCAACGCGGGAATGCTGCTAGCATTTTGGGCAGCTTTGCATCTGGAATGCTCGGGGATGGTCTATTTTAGTTTTGGTGTTGTTTTTGTTATTATTATTATTATTTTTTGTATTTATGGTTTTGTCTTTTAAAGTTAATGTTATGATGTACATATGTAAGGTTTTTTTTTTAATTTTAGTTTGTCAGTTTGTTATGTACCTATGTCTATTTGTAAGTGATTAATGTAATCATATGATATACACAAAATTATGGTGATAATATGGTCTAAGATTTAGCACATCTTCCTTAGTTTGATAGATAGATAGGTTGTTATCAAGCTCATGTTATTTGGCAATGTTTTTGAATATAAAAGCAATTAATGTTTAGATTGTAGAAGTCCGAACTAAATAAAAAGACAATTTAAGGTCAATAAAGTCCAACTCACAGAAACAGATGATTTTCAAGTAAACTTTAAGCTCAACATTTTCGAAACTTACTTCGAATTTCCAAAAGTCGTAGTTCAAAAAGTTATTAGCCTAGACGTGTAGAACAACGTAAATAAACTGCTACTCCACAAACTCCAACACCCAGTATATTTGCATTAAATATTTCAGTGTCGCAGAAAGACAGAGAAAACTACGAGAAAAGGAAGCTATCAATAAGAAAATTTGTGACAAAATTCTCGCTGATCAGGTTTGTTTACTATTATAATAAACTAGGAGGTTCCCGCGGTTTTACTCGCGTAAGTCCCGATCCCGTGGGAATATCGGGACCAAAAGTAGCCTATGTTACTCCTCGATAATGTAGCTTTCTATTGGTGAAAGAATTTTTGAAATATGTTCTATAGTTTACCAACGTTACCTCTTTATAATATTAGTATAGACTATTACTATACACTCTATATAATTCGCATATACACTATATATGTAGATCTCATCCTTAACAGTAGATATGACACCAGAAGGAATACAGTTGTAAGCAGCCATTGAAAATATGTTTTTTTATCAGAAAGATGTAGAGAGTGATGATGTGTGATGTGGTGGGTGATGGGCGATGGATGAAGATGTTTAGAGCGGTGTTTGGTGTAGTGGTAGATACCCCGGCTTTATTTCTGAGATACCCCGGCTTTCATTCTTCATTCAGACCGACCGCGCACCAATGTCTTTTGAAATGAAATGAAAGTTTGAAATGAAAGAATTTTTCTTTAAGAAAAAGGTATGTGCGCTAATAACATCGCTCTTACGGTGAAGGAAAAACATCGTGAGGAAACCAACATGTCCTAGGACTCACCACGGTCCGAAGACATGGGATATTCAATGTTTTCTATGTATCATATTATTATGTATTTATTTACAAAAAAAAAAGTATAATATGTAGTATATCCGTTGTCTAGTACCCATAGTACAAGCCTAGTGCTTAGTTTGGGGCTAGATTGCGCTGTGTGTAACGTCGTGCAATATTTATTTATTTAGTGTGTTCTTTATACCTACATCACATAGCACACACTATGTGATGTAGGTATAAATGTCAACCACTATATCAGTGGTTGAGGCTATGAGTTGATCAGTCAGTCAGGCCGAAGCACTTTATAGATTAGCTATGTCCCGTGGTTTCACCCTCGTAAGACCCGATTGCGTGGGAATTCCGAATAATCCATATTGGATGCCTACATGATAATATAAAGAACACACTCATCAGTCGCGTCGGTTAGGACAAAACAATTTAGAAATAAAAGATTATTCATTTTTCCTTGAAATTTCAGGCAATACGTCAACAACGCGAAGACATAATAAAATCATTACAAGAACAGGAATATTTGGAGAAAAATTTCCAAGATGATCGAGCGGAACGTACCAAGTTGGAGCGAGTCAAGCGAGAGACCAAAGAGGCTCTGACTGCTCAGATGGAGAACAGAATACGGCTGGAGAAGGAACAACGCGAACGGGAGGCAGTCTTTAGACAAGAGGTGGGTCTTAATGTGTAATGTAGCGGAACGTACCAAGTTAGAGCGAGTCAAGCGAGAGACCAAAGAGGCTCTGACTGCTCAGATGGAGAACAGAATACGGCTGGAGAAGGAACAACGCGAACGGGAGGCAGTCTTTAGACAAGAGGTGGGTCTTAATGTGTAATGTAGCGGAACATACCAAGTTGGAGCGAGTCAAGCGAGAGACCAAAGAGGCTCTGACTGCTCAGATGGAGAACAGAATACGGCTGGAGAAGGAACAACGCGAACGGGAGGCAGTCTTTAGACAAGAGGTGGGTCTTAATGTGTAATGTAGCGGAACATACCAAGTTGGAGCGAGTCAAGCGAGAGACCAAAGAGGCTCTGACTGCTCAGATGGAGAACAGAATACGGCTGGAGAAGGCACAACGCGAACGGGAGGCAGTCTTTAGACAAGAGGTGGGTCTTAATGTGTAATGTAGCGGAACGTACCAAGTTGGAGCGAGTCAAGCGAGAGACCAAAGAGGCTCTGACTGCTCAGATGGAGAACAGAATACGGCTGGAGAAGGAACAACGCGAACGGGAGGCAGTCTTTAGACAAGAGGTGGGTCTTAATGTGTAATGTAGCGGAACATACCAAGTTGGAGCGAGTCAAGCGAGAGACCAAAGAGGCTCTGACTGCTCAGATGGAGAACAGAATACGGCTGGAGAAGGCACAACGCGAACGGGAGGCAGTCTTTAGACAAGAGGTGGGTCTTAATGTGTAATGTAGCGGAACGTACCAAGTTAGAGCGAGTCAAGCGAGAGACCAAAGAGGCTCTGACTGCTCAGATGGAGAACAGAATACGGCTGGAGAAGGAACAACGCGAACGGGAGGCAGTCTTTAGACAAGAGGTGGGTCTTAATGTGTAATGTAGCGGAACGTACCAAGTTGGAGCGAGTCAAGCGAGAGACCAAAGAGGCTCTGACTGCTCAGATGGAGAACAGAATACGGCTGGAGAAGGAACAACGCGAACGGGAGGCAGTCTTTAGACAAGAGGTGGGTCTTAATGTGTAATGTAGCGGAACGTACCAAGTTGGAGCGAGTCAAGCGAGAGACCAAAGAGGCTCTGACTGCTCAGATGGAGAACAGAATACGGCTGGAGAAGGAACAACGCGAACGGGAGGCAGTCTTTAGACAAGAGGTGGGTCTTAATGTGTAATGTAGCGGAACGTACCAAGTTGGAGCGAGTCAAGCGAGAGACCAAAGAGGCTCTGACTGCTCAGATGGAGAACAGAATACGGCTGGAGAAGGAACAACGCGAACGGGAGGCAGTCTTTAGACAAGAGGTGGGTCTTAATGTGTAATGTAGCGGAACGTACCAAGTTAGAGCGAGTCAAGCGAGAGACCAAAGAGGCTCTGACTGCTCAGATGGAGAACAGAATACGGCTGGAGAAGGAACAACGCGAACGGGAGGCAGTCTTTAGACAAGAGGTGGGTCTTAATGTGTAATGTAGCGGAACGTACCAAGTTAGAGCGAGTCAAGCGAGAGACCAAAGAGGCTCTGACTGCTCAGATGGAGAACAGAATACGGCTGGAGAAGGAACAACGCGAACGGGAGGCAGTCTTTAGACAAGAGGTGGGTCTTAATGTGTAATGTAGCGGAACGTACCAAGTTGGAGCGAGTCAAGCGAGAGACCAAAGAGGCTCTGACTGCTCAGATGGAGAACAGAATACGGCTGGAGAAGGAACAACGCGAACGGGAGGCAGTCTTTAGACAAGAGGTGGGTCTTAATGTGTAATGTAGCGGAACGTACCAAGTTGGAGCGAGTCAAGCGAGAGACCAAAGAGGCTCTGACTGCTCAGATGGAGAACAGAATACGGCTGGAGAAGGAACAACGCGAACGGGAGGCAGTCTTTAGACAAGAGGTGGGTCTTAATGTGTAATGTAGCGGAACGTACCAAGTTAGAGCGAGTCAAGCGAGAGACCAAAGAGGCTCTGACTGCTCAGATGGAGAACAGAATACGGCTGGAGAAGGAACAACGCGAACGGGAGGCAGTCTTTAGACAAGAGGTGGGTCTTAATGTGTAATGTAGCGGAACGTACCAAGTTAGAGCGAGTCAAGCGAGAGACCAAAGAGGCTCTGACTGCTCAGATGGAGAACAGAATACGGCTGGAGAAGGAACAACGCGAACGGGAGGCAGTCTTTAGACAAGAGGTGGGTCTTAATGTGTAATGTAGCGGAACGTACCAAGTTGGAGCGAGTCAAGCGAGAGACCAAAGAGGCTCTGACTGCTCAGATGGAGAACAGAATACGGCTGGAGAAGGAACAACGCGAACGGGAGGCAGTCTTTAGACAAGAGGTGGGTCTTAATGTGTAATGTAGCGGAACGTACCAAGTTGGAGCGAGTCAAGCGAGAGACCAAGGAGGCTTTATAGAGAATAGCTCTAGCTGTATTTGCATAGCAAGTGTCATCGCAATAGGTTCTGTAGTTTTTTGCGTGACAAACATACTCGTTTACTTATTTATGAGATGGAAAGGTAGGTAGGTATCTAGTAGGACGAGACTATATTTTAGTTTATACATTCAAAATTTGTGCCAAAACGGTCGTGAGTCATAGCGTCGCTATTGACACAGAGTGACGTCACTGCCGTAAATAAAACGTCAGTACTTGAGGATTCTAGACGATCTAATGATTTTGAATAATTTTGTGTTTATTGAACATAAAAAAGAAAGAAAACTTAAAAATTATAAAGAAACAAGACTTTTAAAGTATAGACGTGGTGCATCTGCGGTACATCAGTGTAGCAACATAATCAATAAAAACTTCACGTCAACTATTTGTGTTTACTCAAACGTGAAATCATTTGCTCTAAAAGTTATTTAATAGCACACAATTTTAGTTATTTTCAAGTTGTCTCATCTACCTAATTTCAGGTAGAAGCGAAAATAGCAGCCGACGAAGAGAAAGAGCGCGAGAAACAGACAAAATTGCGGGAAAAGGGACGTCTCTACTCACAGGAGTTGAGGAAACAGATCGTCGGCAACGAGCGTCGCCGCGCCGCCGCGCGCGGGGACGACGCGGCGCGCGCGCAGGCTGGGAGAGACTACGACAACAAGTGGTTAGTACATACAGACAGTCAAAACGTCAAAAGAATATCATTCTTCTTCTTCTTCGTATCGATGGCACAAAAAAATTGTCAGAGGAATGTGGTTAAACCCTGTATGTTGCGAGATCTTTGGCGTTTTCATTAGTTGACGTCAGATCAGCCAGCGTACAACTATTGGGGCTGAAGAAGAATACAAGCAGGCGCTGCATAGTTTGCTCGGAAGCTCCACAGTCGCACTGAGTCCGGCTTGGATCAATCATACCCCATCTTCCAAGATTTCCCTTGCAGCGACCAACCCCAGATTGCAGTCTATTAAGCGACTTCCACACTACCAGGGTAGGTCATGTCCAGTGGGAAGAGTATGTAGGGTCCAGGAAATATGAGGGAGGGGAAAATTTCTCCAACTATAGAATATTATTGAATTTGAGGTATACACACGTCGTTTTTTAATTGTAAGCAATGATTTGACACATCTTCCTGAAGAAAAAATCTTTTACTAATAGAAAGCTACATTATCAAAGAGTAACATAGGGCTATATCTAGCCTATGCCTACCCGATATTCCTACGGAATCGGGACTTCTGCTTGTCTCTAACAATAACCCCTCCTCCCCAGGCGTGCCTCGGCCGCCACAGAGCGTGAGGCCATGATCTTCTCCCACGGTCCGCACGTGCTAGGCTACCTCCAGCCCGGCGTGCTGCAGCACTCCGACCTGCCGGCGCTAGCCGCGGGGGTGAAGCGGCATCCGCACCTGGAACAGCTGGATGTGGGGGCGCTGGCTGCGGGCACGGGGGTACAGCGCAGGCCTAAGTGTAACCTGCAGTGTCGGGTTATTAGAGAGTATTAGCATAGCTGGGCACCGTTATTCAAATAGTTAACTTCTTTAATTAACGAGTTAATGCCCAGCTATGAGTATTAGTATGGGACTCCGTGTGTCTACTTGTGAACTTGGTCTGGCACTTAAAATGAGTTGTGCCAGACCTGGTTTAAACCTTGATATACTATGCCTAAATCATGGTTTAAACCAGGTCTGCCCTTACAACTTATTTTATAATAGCAAGGTGTGTGTCTACTTGTGGCTCGAACCGGGCTACAATTGACCTCCCCTCTCCAGGCTTGCCTCGGCTGCTACAGAGCGCGAGGCAATGATCTCCACACACGGTCCGCACGTGCTAGGCTACCTCCAGCCCGGGGTGCTGCGGCATTCCGACCTGCCGGCGCTAGCCGCGGGGGCAAGCGGCATCCGCACCTGGAACAGCTGGATGTGGGGGCGCTGGCTGCGGGCGCGGGGGTACAGCGCAGGCCTAAGTGTAACCCGCAGTGTCGGGTTATTAGGGAGTTTTAGAACAGCACAAATAAGGAACAGTACGGAAACTACCTATAAACGTTCGAAACGGCACACTCACACAAACATGCGCATCGACATGACATGGTTTTTGCAGTGCTGTCAGTAGTGCCAAAATCGTTTTGGCCCGAATAGGAAATGAAGTATGAAAATATTTTCACATTAAAATGACTATCTAATTTTGTTTTGGCCCGATTGGAATTCAATGTATGGAAGCAAAACAGTGAAACAATTGAAGGAGTGGCCCGAATGGGAATAAGCCGTGAAAACCGCTTATGGAACCCTATGTAGATGCGCATGTCTGTGTGAGTGTGCCGTTTCGAACGCTGTTAGGTATCATTTTAATTAGACACGGGTCTAGATCGCGTTAAAGATAATCATTGTTTTTAGTTACCTCGACGTTTCGGCAAACGGGTTATACCGGCCGTGGTCCCGAGAAGACACGATCGTGTAAGTTTATAAAGTGCGTTTGTAGGTAGTTTCCGTACTGTTCCCTAAGTGTACTGGGGTATTAATATCTTCTTCGTCGTGTCGATGGCACATTTTTTGACCATGTTAGATCCGCCCACTCCAGTATACTGCGAGGCTCCTGGCTTTGCTGTTGGCTGCGATCTAATCAGCCAGCGTACAGTTGTTAGGGCTAGAGGGGCAGGTCAAAAGATGCAAAAGATGCATGCAAATAAGAGTATTAGTATAGGACTCTGTGTTTTGCTACTTGCGGCTCGAACTGGGTTACAATTGAAGTTTATAATCAATCCCGGCAATCTCCGTTGATTATCAATTTCTTTTATGTCGATGCACAATTTTATGTCAGTTGTTTTCTGGGCTCAAAAACATAGTATACCTACCTGTGCAATATCCTTGGCAAATAACAGACTCGACAAGCTCCATTGATATTTGTATTGACGTCAATTTTTCTTTTCTATTTCTCCATAAAAATTGGACAAAATGGAGATTGCCGAGTACTATTTTGATTCCCAAGGTTCGCTAACATTTATGTCAATATTGTGCCAAAAATACAGCGTATGTTTTAAGAAGTTTTGAGACGAAAGGGGGTTGTTTTAGGCGTCTAGGTGAACAACTTATTATCTGCGACTTATGTAAATTCGAATTAGTTTTTGAGAATTTTGTCGTTTTGTTGGTTAAAAAGTTGTCGCAAGTTTTACTCGAAAATCGTAGTTGTTGAAATTTGATTTTGCTGTGTTAAATTATAAAAGACTGATACTATGTGATAATTTTACATTTGAATTTTAATAAAAATAACTTTTTACTGATAATTTGTGTTTGATTAAAATTCTTTACCTGTATAAAGAGGTAGAGAGTGGTAGATACCCCGACTTTTATTCCGAGAGTCGTGGGTTCGAATCCAGGCCGACCGCGCACCGATGAAATGTCTTTTCTTTGAGAAAATGTTATGTGCGCTAATAACATCGCTCTTACGGTGAAGGAAAACATGGTGAGGAAACCGACATGTCCTAGGACTCACCACGGTCCGAAGGCATGGGATATTCGCCAATCCGGAGTAGGATCCCGTGGCGTCTTACTGCTTAACCCCTCTAAAGAAATAAAGAAAAAGAAAGAAAATTGATTTATTCAATTCAATGCTTGTTTGAACTACATAACAAGAGAAAAAAAAAGTAAATAACATTATGGACACAATGAAGATATTAAAAAAAATCTTAAATATAAAATTTACATGTCACAATGTTAGTTACCGTAACTCCTCCGAAACACATCGGCTGAGGTTCGAACACATGACCTTCAGAACGAAAGTCGGGGTATTTACCACTATACCAACACCGCTCTTATATTAAGTATAACACATATTGTATCGGAGACCACGGACGATATCTAGAACTGAGATTAATAATACGCGACAGCGAGCGAGCAACGCATTCTAGCAACATCCCTGTAACGTATAATAAGTGAAGGTAATTTATTTCCTATTGCAGTAGGTGTGATCAATGACTTACCTACTGTGCAAATAATTTAGGTTTGAGCGGACCCCGGGCTTCCCAGAGGGATGCAACCGGGAAAATGGCTTAGATGAAAAGATTATTAGTGTTTATTAAAGGTACCTACAGCCTGGTGAAATTGTGGTCAAACGCTCAAGTTTTTGCAATAAAATCTACCTTTTTCCCAAAAACATTTAATTTTAAAAAGTGAAGTCCAATGCAAACAAATAGATGGTATAAAGTCAAACAATAATTAAGTACGGTCGCCTCAATGGCTGGTAACTGTGGACATTATTTAACCGAGTCAAATTAATATCAAATACTGGTGGGGATATTAAAAGGGCTGGCTTTTCGGTGACCCATGAGTTTTGTTGAATTTGATTAGGTAACTTTATCGTTGACATGAGTTTTGTAACCACAGTATTGAACTTTTTGAATTCACACGATTTGTTAACATAAGACTTGTAAACATTATTTCTTAGTGTTAATCCACACTTAGGAATACTGCTTTTTGAAAAAATGCTTTCAAAAACTTTAGTACCCGGCGGGATTCGAACCCTCGACTATTGGTAATCCGAACCAACGCGTTAAACCGCTTCGCTTCGGGCTACCCGTGGCGAAGCGGGTTCGAATCCCGCCGGGTAGGGTAGACTGGGTACGATTGTGCCTCAGGACGAAAGTGACAGTCGCTATATTATCGAAACTATAAGAGATAGCGTGGGGGGTGCAAGGGAATAGAGGAGCGGTAAGAGCATTTGATTACGTGTCACAGTATTGCGTCAGCCATTGTGCGACTTTGACGAGTGTAGGAGACAATATATTTTTTGGTAGTCAAAACCAACTTTTTTTGTTCGACTTATTTTTGTGATTGTGTCTTTATAAAAATAGGTACAAGTATGAGTGTTTTACCTACTTATAAATTAAACATTAGCGACTAAATATCAGTCTATGCTATCTATGTAAATAGTTTTGTATTTTCTTGACGATTGTTTTTTTACGAAAGAGTATTTTGGGGATAGTTGTGCCATTGTTGCTGGGTACGGTTGTGACCAAAGGTAAGCTTATTATTTTTTCTTTTTAGTGACCAGAAAGCTCACGAGCAAAATCAATTAAGGCAAGGCTAAGGCTATACTCGCAATTATCAGTCGTGGCGAAGGCATGTTGTCGTCTCATCCCGAATTCCGTCGACATAACAATATTAAAAACCGACTTCAAAAAAAAAGCATTAAGAAAAAACCGACTTAAAAACAACATAAAATAACTTCGCCTACGTACAGTGCCACCGACTTATCTGTTATGTAATCTGAAGTCGGGCAGCCAAACTACTTACTTACTTACTACTTACTTAAACTACCTACAATCCTACTCAACCAACCCAATAAATCTGCCCGACTTCAGATTACATAACAGATAAGTCGGTGGCACTGTACGTAGGCGAAGTTATTTTATGTTGTTTTTAAGTCGGTTTTTTCTTAATGCTTTTTTTTTGAAGTCGGTTTTTAATTTTTTAAATTATTTTTTTATTTCATCCTTTTTAGTGTACTTTCAACTACCACTAAAATCATTAAAATTGTATCCATAACTTTTATCATTGAGGAGTTCTGTGATGAGAAGGTGGTTTCAGATGTGGAGATTCCGAAACCATATTCTTATTCATCGGTATCTATTCTTTATGGCCTTATTCTACTGGTGATAAAACATAAGAATATTGAGGAGCAATCCCGTTCATCACTCCGAAGATCCTCATCAGATCCTCACCAAATTTTTATGGAACCATCTCGGAGCTCCCACCTTTCAGTTTTAAAAGGAATCATCTCAATCGGTCAAGCCGTATTCGAGTAATCGATGAACATCCCTAAAACATAGTAATTTTGAGGAGCAATCCCGTTCATCACTCCGAAGATCCTCATCAGATCCTCACCAAATTTTTATGGGACCATTTCGAAGCTCCCACCTTTCGATTAAAAAAAGAATCATCTTAATCGGTCAAGCCGTCTTCGAGTAATCGGTGAACATACATAAAAAAAAAAAAAAAAAAAAAATATTATACATACAGACGAATTGAGAACCTCCTCCTTTTTTGAAGTCGGTTAAAAATAGGTGAATCACAAAGAAATTCGCGACGTTACGACGACGCGCCTCCGCCACAACTTATCAGTGCTCGAATAGCCTAATAATAAGCCAGCATTAGGACACATACATACATTTAAAAAGCAGCACTTCATGGCCCAGTGCTGCCACCAAAATAATCAAATGTCCTTATCGAGGTAATCCGAAAATGCAATGAAGCTGGCACGAATATTAGGGAAAAAATGAGATTAAAGGCAGAGTATCTTACATTAAACCCACTTTGTAATCATTTTGGTGTATTTTTGTACCTGTCACAATCATCCCCAGGCACTGTCACAAATGTCCTTGGGCGGTTGTGACATTTTCTTTTTTTTTTTCAACTGGCTCCTGTGAGTTTACCGTTGAACTTAGGAACACAAATTTAGTATTCAGATGTAGCCAGATGTTTATATTTATATATGAACGTTACTTCTTTTAGCTAAGTATCATATTTTCAGAACTATGGTCGGTCAAATGAAAATTGGCACATCTGTACCCAGTCTACCCTACTAAAGTTTTTGAAAGCATTTTTTCAAAAAGCAACATAAGACTTTGCAATTTACTGGGTCTTTTATTGATTGGGGGCGGTTAGCGAACCTGGAGTTCTCCCCGAGAGGTGGCGGGTAAACTGCTTGGTCCCACAGAGTGTTGTTGTGATAGGCAGGCCGTAAAAATATTGCCAAATCTATTTGCAGTAGGTAAGGTTATTAAGATTTACGTACTGTATTTAAAACTTCGGATACACGACGACACTGAAACTAAGGCGGTCGTGACACGACCCGAGTTGTCGGGCTAGACAGACTACAGTAGGTACGTACACATCGAAACAAAATGTCAATGTGTACATGGTCCGAATTTCTTTATGTGTGTGTTGTAGAGGTGTCGTCTGTCAGGCCCGACAAATCGGGTGGTGTAACAACTGCCTCAGTGCCAGTGTCGTCGTGTATTCGAAGCTTAAGCAAAGGGATGCAACCAGGAAGATCGCTCGGATGAATATGAGGAGGAATAGGTAAATTAAATTAAGTAAAAATTAATTTGAAACTAAACGTTTTTAAATGTCTCAAAAAAACTAAAAATCATAGTCACTCTAAAGAACCTGTGAAAGTTAGCATTTTTTCGCAATAAAGTGATGAAAGTTGCCACATCAGCGGGTCTCGAAACACGAATAAACGGGGCACATTCCGACGATAAGCATCGTTCCACCCAACTCACAGAGGGAGGTACCTACCTAGCGTTCTACTCTTGTATACCGTTGGCACACGACTGTAGAACTTACGTCTTTATGGGGTGCGTTTTCCCGGGACCGAAAGATCGTATTCTAATCTTCAGAAAACGAAAAACAAGAGCTTAGCGTTATTAATAGGAGACAAGGTCCTTTTAAATTCAATAATAGGTATCTTACCTACACAACAAACATAATCTTCCAACGTAAAACTGCACGACTTCAAGACTTCAGTGACTTCACCAAAGTAGAGTTGATCAAATCCAGTATCAAATCCCAAGGCCCAAAAGCATTTGGACACTTTCCTTAGTCTAAAGTACTTACTGTTAGGTGCTCCTATGTATGTAGGTACTAGGTGTAGGTTTTATATTAATTTATTTATTTTTCGTAGGTTTTTACCTCACTAATTTTACGATATTTTATCCCTGCAAGTAGATATAAACCAACTTTCGACGTTTAACTTAACTTTTCCTATGTTAAAATTTATTACACTTTACTCAGGACTCTCTCTTTCGCTTCGCTAAGGCGGTAACTACAGCGGCAATATGAAGACAATAGTCGGGCTTTTATACCACGGTGCATAAACCATTACTAACTATGACGTAAGTCTGTAAGCTTTGCGCTTCGGGTTAGCAGTCTATTTGTATTTGTTCAGTTGATAATCATTATCAGGGTTGTATAAAAATGTATTTAAACGTACGTTGGCCGTCCGTTTGATAAAATTAATTAAAATGAGTAAATCAAATACTTTTATTTGACTTTTATGGTCGGTTTTAATGTCTATTGACCCATACGAGTGGGGTGCGACCATGGTGCGACACATATTTTGGGTAGGTAAATGTAACTCGATGAATCATCTACGTATATTTTTTTTAAATGTAGACTGGTGTTCGGTAGACCAAAGCGGAGATGGCGTGGCGAGATCGACAAATTTACCTAAGCCTGAATGGCGAACCATAACCCAAAATAGACGCGAATGGAAGAGTTGGAGGGAGGCCTATGCCCAGAAGTGGGACAATTTCCAGGTATTAACCTATAATATGATAATAAGTTGATTTTTGAACATTTCCGTTACAATATGTTCCATAGGCTCCAAAAATCAATATTCCCCAAAAGCTCCAAAACGATTGCCATTTAAGTCCACGACCTATAGCGACTCGTTTCCGAACCTTAAGTCTTCAAAATAAGTAGTTTATTTTGAACGACACAGCTAGTCGTTTATAAAAAAAATGTATTTGTGTAAGGCTAAAATAAAGAAATGACTTGGGTTTATTGATTAAAATTGTAACTTTATTAAAAACACAACAGAAACACTACCTACCTATCTAAGCTTCATCTTCCTCAATAATTTCACTTAAATTGGCGGATTTCTTTTTCTTCTCTGTTGTCTGTTTGTAAAATTGTATTGCGTTTCTGAAGTCTGTTTGGTCTCGTTGATGTTTTGCCTCTTTTTGGCCTGTTGGTGTTTTTTCACTGTACCATTTAAAATATTCGCCATAATCCTAGAAAAAAAAAACTAAATTTTATTTAGTTTCCCAGTTGGTTAGTAGGTAACTTATCTACCTACCTACTATGTTAAAAAAAAAGATTACACAGCGTGCAGTGTGGAACGTGCAAATCTCTCTGCACGCTGTACACTGCACGTTGAGTTGTAGCACTAAATAGTCGGAGCTAAAAATAAAAAAAAAATCTTTTTTTAAACATGATAAATGAGCGTTTGATCACCTGATGTCATGGTCTAAGATGAGTTGAGATTCCGAAAAGCAAAGCATAATTCAATCAATTTAGGTATACCTACCCATGGAAGTAATAAAGTACTACGTACCTACATTACTTCCATGGGTATACCATAAGATAAAGTATTAGCGAGAAATAAGCTCTATACTTACCTACATTTTTGAAAAAAATAAAACTAATTCCATTTTCCTACCAGTTTTCCGTCGGTATCGTTTTCTAGAATAAAATCGTAGACATCCAAGGGCGAAAGTCCATGAGCTTTTATGCTGCAAGAAAAATGAATTTCAGCATTAAACCACAGAATACATAAATAGTACAAGTAACAACTTAATCTTCTAATATACCTATAAAATTTCCATGTCACAATGTTAGTTACCGTACTCCTCCGAAACGGCGCGACCGATTTTTACCAAATTTTATATGCGTATTCAGTAGGTCTGAAAATCGGCTACTATCTATAATTTATATGGCAAAACAACGTTTGCCGGGTCAGCTAGTAATACGTAAAATTTGTTCAGCATATTTTATTACCTATACTGTTCAAAGAAGACTATAAATATTTATCATTTAAAAATGTGTCCTTCTTCACTATCCTATTGTTAGTGTAGTGTAGGATTTGAGGACAAATTTTTCAACATCTTAAATAAATGAGATAATTTTGAAAGCTTTCCATTTGTAGCCCTATAATTGAGCCTTTGTACGTTATTACCCGACTGCGCGACGCAAAGAAGGGTTATGTGTTTATCAGTCTATGTATGTATGTAGGTATGTTCCTATGTGGCGCTCCAGAGGCCAAACGGATGGACCGATTTTGATGATTCGCACGTCAATCGATTCGTCTTAATCCTGGGAGTGAAGACATGACAGTTATCAAAATTCAAAATGGCGACCACCAGCCGCCATATTGTAAAAAAGAAAAATTGACTGACTATATCGAGTGGGGTATCGTCGAATAGGTATTTCAAAATCATTCTTAGGTTTTCTTGACCATTTTTCATTTATTTTAAATGTTAATTAATCAGGTACATTAAGAACTTACTGTAGTATCCTTTCCGGCGAAATGAAATTCTTCAATGCTTGTTTCAAAAGACCAACACTGTAACCTTTTAACACGTAGGCCAAACTATTAACGTCCAGATCCGGGGGAATAATGTGGTTACTGAAATAAACATTTAAAAAGAGGACGATGATTACGGACTGGGTCAAAAAGTATGAAAATTGCAAAAAAACTGGGTTGTTTTTTTGACGGTTGTTTTTTTGTGGCTAGACGAGTAAATTACAATTGTAATTTACTCGACTAATTACCCAGTCTTTTTGCAATTTACTCGATTGACGATCCAGTCTTTTTGCAATTAACTCGATTGACGATCTAGTCTTTCTTCAATTTCATCGATGGATGACCCAGTCTGTTTTCAATTTAGTTGATGAGGACCCAGTCGTTTTGTAATTTACTTGATTGATGACCCAGTTTTTTTGCATAAATACACCCGTTTGACAACCCTGTAGCTTTACAAATTAACCCGATTGACGACTCTGTTTTTGCAATCCACCCGTTTGACGACCCAGTCTTTTATTCAATTTAAGTTAGTACTTGATTACGATCCATTTTGTTAACAACTTACTCACCTGATGACCCAGTCTTTCAAGAGTTCCACTGTTATCGAATATGATGAATCAGGAATAAACACTAAGTTTGGAAACTGTTTTAACAGCTGTGCGTTTTTTGTAACCCATGGCTCTATGCAGGTACCTTAAAATATTAAATACCTAAATACTAGAGATGCGCCGAGTACTCTGCCGAGTACTCGTTACTCGGGTACTCGGTAGTTTTTTACTACTCGTACTCGGCCTCGGTACTCGGTTCATAAATCGAGTAACTCGGATAATTTATATATTTATATAACGTAATTTTAACGCGATCTAATTTCATCTGGGTATAGTTTTGGCTTCCTAACTTAATGCGAAAGTTTGTGTGTTTGTTTATTCCTCCTTCACGCACAAACGGCTGGACCAATATAGATGAAATTTAACATAAAGGTACTGAGCTGAAGAACTTTTTATCGATACATAAGCGGGTAAAACTGCGGGTGCAGCTAGTAATAAAGAAAACCTTACATGCTTGGTTTAAAATAATCAAGTCTTGAGGGGTCCCGTACGTAGTTGCGAATGACGTTGTAGCGAATGGTCGTTGTGGCGAAAAACTTTTAGCGTGGTACGCTGGAGCGAAAGGTCTTTGAAGCGAATTTCACCGGGGCGAATGACACTGTAGCGAATGGTCGTCGTGGCGAAAAACTTTTAGCGTGGTACGCTGGAGCGAAAGGTCTTTGAAGCGAATTTCACCGTAACTACGCACGCCGTAGTCACGCGCGTGGTTCCGGTGCATGATTGTGACTGAACATTTATTTTAATAAAATATGTTTACTGCCAACTAAATGACTATTTGCGGTACTTTTGCATCCATTGTTTTTATTAACACAGCACTAATAGTGCACATTGCTCTGGTTTTTGTTTTGCTTCAATAGGTACCCATCGATAACTAGAAGAGTTTTTCCGTAGCGTGAAATTATTGCCCGAAAAGATGCACCATTTTCACTCATTTTGTATATTTTATTAAACCAACAGAACTTGTCACTTTCTAGTTCTAGAAAACTAATGAGTTAGTCAATAACATGGTATAAAAAATATGGTAGCAAGCATAAAACGAAAAACATTTTTCGCCACAACGACCATTCGCTACAGTGTCATTCACCCCGGTGAAATTCGCTTCAAAGACCTTTCGCTCCAGCGTACCACGCTAAAAGTTTTTCGCCACAACGACCATTCGCTACTGCGTCATTCGCAACTACGTACGGGACCCGTCTTGAGCGCGTTGCAACTTGTTTTCGCGCTTATTTTAAGAACCGAGTAACTCTGCCGAGTATTCGGCTCGGTAATTTTTGAACCGAGTAATACTCGGTACTCGGATACTCGGTAAAAGTGGTACTCGGCGCATCACTACTAAATACCATATAGCTCAAAAGACTGAAAAGACTGGTAACCGGGGAGTGAAAGTCTTAGAGTGGTGACCACGATGCAATGCGAAACGGAGTGTTGGAAGACCACCTACTCGGTGGACCGAACGACATTGTAGCGGTCGCGGGGAGTCGTTGGATGGAGGCGGCTCGGGATCCCTGTTTGTGGTGTCGTATTGGGGAGGCCTATGTGAGGCAGTGGATGGATAAGGGCTGAGATGATGATGATGATAGTAATGATAAAGTTTTTCTACTTAACTTTGAAATCCAGTTAATCAGTAATTAGATTACCTATTATCGTTATTTTATCCGTTTTATTAATACTTTTAAACAATTTCTTAATAAAATATCGGCTAATCAATTTAAATTCAATTTCGGCATCTTGTGGTGGCACCTGAAAATAAATTATTACTTATTTAATTTTTGTTATGAATCTAATAAGAAATCCTATTCTATAGATTATTATAGAGGTAAAAGTATAGAGAAAGTCAAGCAAAAACTGCTGAACCGATTGCGATGAAACTCGGAACGTAGATAGCTGAAGATCTGGAATAACACATTAGCTATATTTTTTATCTCGCTGAATCGAGATTTACGCGGATGAAACGGGCCACTACTAGTAATCAATTCCTAAACAAAATTCAATTGCAGGTCTAACATGGTAAATAAAATAATTATTGAATTTGAGAATTTTAAGGACGAACACTTGCTTGCGACGCAGAAGGTTGCAGTTGCAGTATTTATGCAGCCTATAAATTCTTGTTTGTTGTTCTGGGTGCTCTATTATTATATAATGTATGTATCATAATGTATGTACCTAGGTATTATATCCGTCGTCTAAACACAAGCTTGGTCGCTTACCAAGGCACCAGATGGCGATGTATGATGTCCACACAAAATGTATTTAAAATTACGTAGAAAAAAAAATGTTTCAAATTAATTTCGTAGCTGCTGCTACAACTTGCTACAACGTAGCGTAGCACACCTGAAGCGGTTGTCTACTACGACCTACGACTGCTACGAAAAAATATTTTTGTAGTGTTAGTTAGCCAACAACGTATTGGCATTTACCTACGCAAATGAAACCGGGGGCCCACATAGTATTACGGTCACATTCCACCGCGAGCGAACGTTTCTTTTTCATAGACATAGGTCACGGCGCTTTCGACCTCGATCGCGCTATGAGAACGATCGTTGGTTGTTAAACTGACACATTAATGGTCCGCTACGCTCGCGGTGGAAAGCCGGCATTAGGGTTATCAGGTTTACAAGTCCTCTAACTGGACCTTTTTTCTTCCGTTTTCCCGATGTTGGTTGGGAAAAATGAGTTTAATTTAACTCATTTTTCATTTTTTTATCAAGCTTTTTATCAACGCCCTGCGTTTCGAGGTCTTTTCAGACGCCTTGCTCACTGATAGGCATATCCCTACGTAGTTTACTAGGAGAAATGCAACATAAAAAATCTCCTGTGAGTGGAAAACATACTTCAAGTAGAATGCCTTGAGCAATAAACAAGAATTATTGCCTACTTACTTTTCTATAAAACAACTTCTGCACATGTTTTACATGTATGACACAGGGCTGTAAAGCCTTAGCACAAACTACCACTGAGCTGACTATTTGATTCAAGAATACTCCGACGATGAGTTCACTGGGTAACGATGTCGGGTCCAGTTCGAAGAGAACTGCGTCTGAAATATGAAGAGGAAAGGATAGGAAAGAAAGAAAGAAAATAAATTTATTCAGATAAGCCTACATAACAAGAAAAAATAAAAATAAGTATAAAAAAGTAGATAGCTCACACATCCACATCTACACTAATATTATAAAGAGGAAAGATTTGTATTTTTGTGTGTATGTATGTCGTATGTTTGTAACAAATAAACTTAAAAACGACTGGACCAATTTCGAAAATCCTTTTACCAAAAGAAAGCTACATTATCGAGAAGTAACATAGGCTACTTTTGATCCCGATATTCCCACGGGATCGGGACTTACGCAGGTGAAACCGCGGGACGCAGCTAGTTTTACGATAAAGCGGTTTATTTTAAAGATGTTTACCATGAATACTAGCCAAGATATGAACTAGCGAAGTTTTCCCCGTCTTCTCTGGTCCAATGAGTAGTATCCTTTGATACCCTCGGGTCAGCTGCCGACATCTCTCCCACCATGCCGTGCGAGTCTCGCCGTGGAAAGGAGAAACTAGTCTAAAACATTTATGTATAGAGTGGTTGTTGTATTAATTACCTTTAATAACATTGCTTTTACGGTGAAGGAAAACATCAGCTGATTTTCCAGTATGTTTAGTAAGTCTATGATGTAGATTTTTCTTCTGTGTTCTGGATGTTAAATTGAAATAAAACTCATTTTTGGTACTAGTCGCGTGGAGTTTATAACTTTTAGCATTGATCAAGGCAGGGCTTCTACTTCATTTCTACGAACGAAAAACGAAACGAAAGAAATTCTGTCATCCGTCCTTCAAAACCGTCAGAATATAAAATTTTCTGAGAGAACACAGACTTTCTTCTGGAATTTTCGTTTTCGTTCGTAAAAATAGAGTAGAGGGCCAGGAGTCAATAATTGACTCCTGGCCCTCTACTCCTGATAATAAGACCTGTAATTATTACAGGGTCCTATCATCACTAGTAAATTCTAAAGGACTCGAAAGTTGACAATTGAAACCGAAAAATGAGTTTAATTTAAAGTCTATGATGGTTCAGTTAATTGCTAATTAAAAAGAAAGATACTTACAAATAGTCACATCTAAGATCGTCTCCAGCAAAGTTCGGATCACCTATGAACTCTCGAAGCTTCTTTTTTGGATATTCCTTTAGAATTCCTCGTGAGATTAAGTCCTACAACAAATTTAGAATTGAATGCTTTCCAATTATTTGGCTCGGACGAAATCTTTCACTCTCAATAGGTAAGTGATACCACTATACGAAAAGAAGAAAAATAAATTCTTCTTCTAATGTTCTACGAACGATAAATCGAACGATAATTCCAGAAGAAAATCTGTTTTGATCGACGGATGGCAGATTTTCCATGAAATAAGCCAATTCTACGCAAAAGTAGTTTTTTGTTCGAGACTCTCGAAATGTTCCATGAAAAAAAAATACAATTTATACGGAGAATTGCTTAATAAATTCTAGTTTGGTCGAATCAAATAAGTTTCTCTAACTTCATAATAATACCGTGTTTACGTAATAATCTTATTTTTTAGCTAGCTCTTTTGATGTAGGTAGATCCTAATAAAATTTTGCTTGGTACGTATGTGGCTGCTCCATAGGTATCTAAAACCTACATCCATTTTCTTCTCGATATTTTCATCCTTTTGTTTCTTTTGTTTGCGTCCTTGTTTCTCCCTTTTCCGTTTCTTCTTCATCGGCTCCGGCATCTCTTTTTCATTGACCTCGTATTCTATTTTTAACGCTTTTTTCAGTTGTTTTAGTTCGATTCTAAAACATTGCAAACATTAAACATGTTACTTATTTCGGCACGGCGTTATAAAACACCGTGTAAAATCATGAACCTTTACAGCAATTTATAAAAAAAAATGGTTTAACATCTGCACTATTGGATGTTGTATTTTAAAATAATAGGTATATGCTTTGACATTAGAACCAATTTAGAATTAGGTATTGAGAATCAATAACTATGTCTATCTGGTAAACTTCTAACCTCATATCTTCGCTAGCAGCTGGCATTAACTCCATTTTCACTTCCATACAAATGTTACTGAAGTCCACAGTTCTAACGAATTTCTTTTTAACATCTTCACATTCTGTACGATCTAAGTCATCCCAACGTTCATGATATTGTGTGATGGCCTTAAATTTACAAAATATCACTGTTAATAGGAACTGCGAAGATTTTCCCAATATTATAATATTTTAAAGAGGTAACGTTTGTAACATGTTTATGTTGGGGGTAATTTTCGAAACCACAAGACCTCTTTTGTTGAAATTTAAGAATACATTGCATATTTGGAAGTAACGTGGTCTACGCCTTTCGCTTTTTGTGCCGACCATCGTCTTAAGGATGATATTTTCGAATGGTTTTATATACTTCATGAAATGCATTTATTATTTAGTTCTCCTTACCTCCACTATAGCTTCAGTTTTGATAGATTTTGGAAAATCATAACCTGGATGCAAAGTAGGATTTTTCATTATTTTTCTTCGTAGTTTTTCTTCCAGTTTAGCTTTCATTGCTTCTTCTTTCTTTTGCATCATCGCTTCTCGTTCTGCTTCTAGTTTTTCATAATTTAGCTACAATAGTATTAGAAATGTCTTTAGTTTAAGGAAAGCCCCAAGCTCTGGGTTAGGGGGTGTTAATAACGTTTTATCGTTCAATGGTACGTGTAGGATCTATTTCGTCTCGCAATTGAGAACGAACGATAATTGTTTGACGTCTCTGGATTCGAAGTGAGTGGGTGATGGGTTTGAAGTTAGTGGTCCGATCCAAAAATAATTATAAAATTAAAAGTCTGAATTAATCGATTATTCATTCGTCCAAAACAAAGTGAGTAAGCCTATGGTAAGCCCATGTATTTTATGTATGTAAGTATGACCCTTTTATTTATATTACCTGAAGAGCAGACTTGTTTTTATTAGCTTTTTTGTCTACTAAATATTGCTCGTATTCTTCAAGCCATTCTTGTGGTGATAGTGTTTCATCTTTCAATATTGCGGCTAGTCCACCTTCTCTTTCATGAGGAATGTCTTCAAAGAATTTTATTTCGTCATACCTATAAAAAATAATAATTAAAATTAATAATGTTTATCATTTCCTGCGTTTAACTACGGACAATGCTGGCCGCTGTGGACTGTGCGACGTTTGTCTTTCTAAACAAAGTCATACACACATTCGTTGTTAAAATTTTAGATTCTTAGGCTATTTCTTTATCTCTTTGCGATTCGTGGTTGAAACCGTAAATGGTGGGTCAATCTACTACTCGTATTACTGTATTACCATTGTCTAAACCATTCCCTCGTGAAATCTCTATAATCTTCTACAATAACTTCTCGTCGTAATTTCAAGAAATGTTCTTTCATCTTTTCGTATTCTTTGGTTCTTTCTAAACTGTATTTCTTTTTTATACTTGAACTTCTTTCTCTTATCTGCAATTTGAATATAATAGTTTTCTCATAAAGTATTGGTTTTGTTTTTTCTAAAACGAAGTATTGTTTGTAATTATATTACAGAGCCTCCATACTTAAAATATTTCCTGAAATGTGCGTAACAATAGGAATAGAATCTTCGAGACCATTGTAAATTGAATATTTAAATAATGATATTATTATATACCTACATACTTTGTCAAATTTATCAACTTCTTCTGTTTTCGGTTTAAGACATTGTCTCATTCCAAGAATTTCATTTCTTTTGCAATCTTGTATTCTCATCCTTTTTAATTTGAAATACTTTCTGGAAAAGTATAATGAATAGGAGCAACTTTATATCTTTATGTTTGATACCTACATGAAAACATAGTGATTTTCATATATTTCTTGTCTATCTAAAGTCTTTTTGACATGGGCACTATCTACATACCTACCGGACTACTTTTTGTATGAGTTTAGCACTTCGTTCTCTAAGCTCTATTGGCGCTGGTGGATTTGCGGTCCCTTCAAGTTCTTTTGTCCATCTAGCCCGTTTATTGCGTTGTTGAGTAAAAAAATATACGACTTGTCTGCAATGTTGAAATCATGTATTAGTACCAAGTGAAAGATTAGCGGTCGGACTAAAACCGATTATAGGAGGACACTGCATGAAATGGTTCTACGTTCTAAAGAATAACGTAAATTTTTATTGCTTTGTGCGTATATGGCCGATTCTAAACCGCCTCTCTTTTAAATACAATATATAGTTAATTTTTTGTAACAGATTGCTAAACCTTGCTTTCTGCAATATTCTCCTAATTTTACTAGTAATACCTACTTTACTACTCAGGCATTATTTACCTCATCTTCTCATGAGCTTTGATTAACGTAACCAGTCTATTTGTTTCTATCTGTTCTTCAGTTAACTCAGGTTCTTTTTCTGTAATATTCTGTTCATTATCTTTATTTTCATCATAATCATCATCCCACCACATAGCTACAAGTTCATTAGGCACAGCCTCATTGCGAGCTTTTTCTTCCTCTGAAATAACATGGGGCTATTTTTATTTCTTAATTTACTTCAACCTAATTTTAAATCATTTGCTTTGCCTTATGTTGAGTGAAACTTGGAATTTGCGATGCGATGGGATATTTTTAATTGTTTTTTTTTCTATTGTAATAGTTTTGTTCATCTAACTTATCTTTTAAACCGTTTCGTGCGTTTTTCTTACCAATGAGTCTTTTTCTTTCAGCATCACGTTCGAAAGCGTCTTTAATCATCGCTTCTGTCTCTTCGGATCTTTCAACCTTGGGGTGCACATCGTTGATTTCAACGTCTTGTATTGTTAGTTTGTTTACAATTAGACCTTTACTTAAGAACAAGTGGTCACTATGTTCTAGTTTCTTTAGTTGGTGCTTTAGTTCTGTTATTCTGAACGAACATTTGTTTATTTAGCATTCAAAAGATGACTATGACTAAGTAAAGGTAGTTAAAATAAACATTTAAATAATGATTATGGATCTGGCCACAATCCAAAAACATAATATGCTTATCAGTATTCCAACATAAAAACATAATAGGAGGACTATCATATAATATACGTAGTTGTTGTTAATCCTAACAGCAGCCACCGAAGTTGAATAGTGTAGAAAAAATAATTGAATTTGTACATTATTTTTTAAAACTGAAAATATTTGAATTTATTACTAAACATACAATGTGTATTATGTTTGGTCATTATGTCATATATGTACCTATGTATATGAATACGGCAGTATATTTTTATCCTCCGAATCCAGTTCTATGAAGTTTTATTCAAACTACTTTTTAAATTGCCTGTCTTCTTATTCTTACCTCGCCATGACTACCGTGGCGACTTGATCAATGCACTCTGCCTTTTGTACTTGAAGATTCTGATGTTCACACTCAAGGACGTCTTTGTAGACGACCAGATATTGGGTTAGGGTGGCAATGAAACGATGTACTGCGTCACACAGTGTCTTGTCGTGAAATTTTGATTCCTAAAGATTAGGTGATGTTAAGCCTGGCCGCACACGTACGTTTTCGGAATTCGTTTTTTCGGATTCGGATTCCTAAATGCTTGAAATCCATTTAAAATGCACACGTTCGTTTTATTTCCGAAAGGAAAACATACTGACTGTAAACATTCCGAATGAAAAAAAAGAACCTCTGCGCTAGGGTTCCGGAATCCCGATTCGAGATTCCGTATGCGGAAAACGTACGTGTGTGGCCTGGCTAAGGTGTGCGACTTTATATTTTGTAGATAAGCCTGGGACTTTTGTGGTTACATCTGTGATGTTTTATACAAATTATACTTATGTTTTTTGCGAAGATCCGTTGTCAGAAAATTATGTTTAGTTTTATCTTCAGTTTCAGGTAGGTTATCTGTTAGGTACCTGTAAGTCAAGATCCATGGCTACAATGTTTGCTAATCGTGCTAATGTATCCCTCCATTTTCGGAAATAGAAATCACTGGACATTTTCAGAATAAAAATTAGAAATAAACTATTAACAATAATCAGCTTGTAATCATAGCTATTTATCTACTAAAATGACTTAATGAAAATTTCAAGTTGGTCATGGTGAGAATCTACTCTGAATTATTGAAATGTTCCTAAAAAAATAGTTTCTCAAGCTTTTCCGTGCTTCGAAAGGCACATTAAGCAGTTGGTCCCGGCTGTTGTCTGTGATAGTCGTCGTTAGGTCAAGTAAGAGGCCTTAGGGCGACCAGAAAACTCTAACACTAGGTGAGATACACCATTACACGAAAAGAAAATCAATCGATTAATCATTTATTTCTTGCTAAGTGTAACAAGGTTCTTAAAAATAATTTAGCACTACACAACTTAGCTTTTTCCTGGCATTGCAAAAACTAAAAATATCTATACTAAAACTAATCTAAATAATAATATTTAATATGCATTGATCACCTCTGCTTAAGTTGCCAATATTCTTTTACCGAATAGAAAGCTTTTTCTATGAGGTAATCTTACAAAAGAAGAAAAAGATGTTATCAAACGATCTTTTGAAATTTAATTTTTGTGATTCTTATTGATCATTAAGGCAATGGAAGTTGTTAATCATGATAGATATTCTTTGTAGTTAGATTATCTTTTTTCCTAGTTTCAAACACGAGCACCTAGACACCCCAACTGAACTCCTAACCTAAATAAACTGCAATTAAAATTAAACTTCCCTCCAGAAATAATTTAACAAGCCCTAAATCAAGCTGTCTTCCTAAATACCCATTGAGGCGCTGATACCGTCTCGTCACGAGACAATTTAACGCCATGAAAGGCCAAATAGTCGTCATAACCCCTATCTGGTGCGACGGGAAAACTTATATCATCCCTGCGGCGGGAAATAACCGATCTACGGCGACTCGAATCGCGCTTACTTATTGCTTCCCTCTTGGATTTTGATACTCCATATCTGCGACAGAATTTGCATTGAAAAATGAACTGTATTGTTTTTTGTATAGAGTTGTTTTTGTAATGGAGAGGAGAGGTGTTAAGGACGCTTTGTGTTCACGTTTTGATATGTTTTGGGCGCGCTACCACAGTTTCCGGTTGCGTTGAATACGCGGCCATCTTGTCGCCGGAAGTAGTAAAGTCTTCCGCACCGCCATCTGTCGGTACGGGGAGGCAACAAGGACATGTTTCGTCCCAAAGGAAAACTTATTTGTTATGTTTTTCTTTTTGTCGCGTTCATACATAAATTCACTTTGTTTGTCCGTTGTTTGGCTTTTTATGAATTTAGTTTGTTTGTCTTGTAGGAATTTATAATAGTGGGACAATAAAAATGAATGAATTATACACGTAATGTGAGGAAATGTTGACTTTAATTTTCTTTTATTCTCCCGTTGGGATAATTATTCAAATGTAATGTTTATTCTTTGTGAAAAACTGTAATTTTGTACGGTTTTATTTGTTAGGTAAAACTTAATTAGGCAGTATAAATTAAATCACAAAAAAAAATATAATATATCTTAGTAAGTTATACAAATACTCATAAATAATCAAAAAATACTTAGGTAAACCAACTTTTGAAAATAATATTGTGATTTCTTATTGAAATCTTCGTCGAGATAATTTTGAAACATTATCTACAGTCAATCAGTCAGTCAGTGAAAAAGAGACCTGTAAAGGTCTCGAAACGTTGAGCGTTAGAACAATGCTAAAAGTAATACACACCACGCGATTAAATCAAAAAACGAGTTTAATTTCTACACCATGTAAAATATTTGAAAATAACAATAAACTTGTTTATCAAGAAAATTTCGCGAAAGGGCTCTTAATTTCAATAAAAACTGAAACTAAAACACTCTTGACACCATAAAAAGACACAATTTTCCAAATTCTCTGTTTAAGTAGGTGTATTCCCATTACGGCAGTCGCTTTCGCCCCTGTCCTCGTATTTTTCGGGAATATCGCATTATTACCACCCGTGGGACGTCTCAACATACGATACCTCGGCACTCGAGCTCTTAACGTGTACTCGCGTCATGTGCTAAATAAAAAATATACATCCTCCTGGTATAAAATTTTATAGGACACTTTCAGGTCGGCGAGTGTTAAAGTATATTCAAATCTAATGGGGAGGAAAGTTTTGATGCAGTTTTGTGAGGGGAATAAAGCTGCTTGGGGTTTTGTTTCATAACATTAAGAAGTGTCTGCATTCGGGAAGTCTTGTCTAGTCAAATTGCATGCAACTGGCTAACAAGAAAAACGGCTTGTAAGTAGAATTAGTTTAAAGAAAAACACATCGGCAAAAACAAAACGGCCGACACTGAGCGGGATTCGAACCACGCATCTCTTCATGAAAAATAAATAGTCTACCGGCGTTTGTCGTCCTTTATGCTCATAAGTATAAAGGTGAAGTGATTGAAATTTCCATTATGCAATTTGCCTAAGCAACTTGAACTGCAATTGTGACGCAAGTTGCATGCAAAATTACCCGGGTGTTACCGTAAGTTTCTTCAACCGTAAGCAAAAGTCAAGTAAAATTGTCTTTTGACTTATCTTTTTGCTGTTACCTACTTCTAGGTACTGTTGTGGTTTAGGAATAGAGTAAGCGGACAAATAGATAGGTATATACCCACGATAAGCGCCTTTGTTATAAACTACTTTCTTAGTCTTCTTTTTATTTAGTAATGTGGCTCACTTAGTGTTAGAGTTTCAGGTAGGTTGCCCTAAGGGCTTTAACTTGACCTAAATACTGAGATAATAACCGGAACCAACTGCCTCCGTGCTTCCTTGGTTCGCTCAGTAGGTACGTTAAGGTACCGAGCGAAGCACGAAAGCACGGAGGTAGCTAAGAAATCGAGCTCCCTAATTACCTATTCGTGCTACCTAAGTAGCAGGTGCTTATGTCATATTTAACCAGCAACTAAGTGTTGACATATTAAATTTTTAAAGTATATTTACAGAGAATTCCGCCCGCCAGTTCCATTACAGTGTCAGTAACGAAAATCTCAAGGGAATTACGAATAAGTAGGTGTATTAAATTATGTTTAATAGAGCTAACGTATTATATATGATGCATAGATATGTAGTCATGACAGATATAAGTTTTATGGCATAAACATATTTGCTCTAATGTCTTTATCCAGGGAGGAAAATGTAAACTACTACTTTCTCCATACGTTTATATGGAGAAAGAGAATGGAGACTATCCTCTTAACCAGGAGCAACCGCTATACACAACTAGGTAATTTCTTTTAAACTCAACCGAAGCTTAAACAAACTAAGCACAAAACTTACAAAGAACCTATCAAGAAGAAAGCTCTGTTACACACGACCTTTACGTACAAAGCTCAGCAAATATCCCACAAAGGGTTTTCACACTAAATAATCTAGATAGGTAGGTAGTCGCTAGATACTTTTTTTAGGGTTCCGTACCCAAAGGGTAAAAACGGGACCCTATTACTGAGACTTCGCTGTCTGTCCGTCCATCCGTCTGTCACTCTCACCAGGCTGTAGGTATTTCATGAACCGTAAAAGCTAGACGGTTGAAATTTTCACAACTGTTGTATTTCCGTTGCCGCTATAATAACAAACAAAACAAACTTTTAAGGACTACTATACAATAAACGTGATTTTTGACATAAAAACGCAACGATACCGCGATGTAAGTCTATCACTCGATTAGATGGCGCTAGGGGTACGGCCACTAGCGCCATCTAATCGAATGATAGACTTAACGTTCGCGTTGCGTTCACGGATTGGTTAGTCTCTATTCGCTTTAGGGTTCCGTAGTGTGTAGTGGTACGGAACCCTTCATGCGCGAGTCCGACTCGCACTTGACAGGTTTTTGTGTCTACGTCTTTCGCTCTCATATATTAACCTATATATGCCCAGGGGGTCGTTATCGACCCCGAAGTACTCTTTCTTTTGTAAGGGACCCTGATAGTTAGTCTTTGATGAAAAATTTATTACAGTGCCATCTATTAATAGATATTGGAACTATTGAAGTGACACTATATTGGAAATTAATCACTGTCATTATTTCGAGTGACAATTAGCGGTGAAAGTTCGGTTAGGTTATTTTTTGGAAAAAAATTACGACTGAGCGCACAAAAATGTAAGTATTTTGTTTTAATTACGTTATTTATCTATACCTAGTGTTTTAATTGTAAATTAAATAAATGATTTAGTGATATAAACAGAAATAAATAAAGTAGTACTATTTTTACGCCAAATATCGATCAAAATATTTCGTTGGGTCGATATCGACCCCGTGGGCACATAAGATACTAAATATTGCTTTTTTCAGGTCTCGACTTGTGCTCTCCACTAATGACATAATCGAAGCTTTGGAAGATGCAGACATAGAGGATAGTGTTCAGGGCGTTGACGTATACATTGATCCGCCCTGCGAAGGTACCTTATCGGATGGTGATTCTGGTGACGAAGATTGTCAAGACATAAACAGATTGAATCGACACCAATTACTAGCTCCCGCCGAAATGGTCCTACTAAGGCGAAATGACGACGATGACGATACTGTTGCGGAGGTCGTGGGTGTTACTCCAACTTCTCATGCTGCTGCTACTGGTTCTGCGACACCTGAAACCAACTCACGTAGACTGCGACGCCCTCGTCCAGTCGAAGAACAAAATGAACAGTCTATCAGATCCAGCAATGAAGAACCAGAATCGACTGAAAAATCTAGGTCTACTAGATCGACCAGGGATGGAGGGCGTAGCAGACAGCAAAACATCAGGCCGCGCAAATGGGTAAAACAGGATTTGCGTACTCAGCAAACCGAGTGGTCACCTCCGCCTCCACGTGTTGTGCTAACGCTTACCAAACACAGTGAGCCCATAGACTTTTTTGAATTATTTTTCACTGAAGATGTCATTACATATATTGTAAGGCACACCGTCATGTATGCAGTAGAAAAACATAATTATAACTTTTGTCTTTCGGGAGATGAGATTTACTGTTTCATAGGTGTATTGATTTTGAGCGGATATGCACCTTTACCGAGACGACGTATGTATTGGGAAGTAAATGAGGATACCCACAATGTTTTGGTGGCTAAATCAATGCGAAGAAATAGATTTGAAGAAATATTTAGATTCCTACATGTGTGTGACAATAATAATCTACAACCAGGTGACAAAATGGCAAAAATTCGCCCATTATTCAACATTATGAACGAAAAATTTCTGATGTACGCTCCTATTGAAAAGAACTTTAGCGTCGAAAAGTCAATGATACCCTATTATATTCGTCGATCTATTGCTAGGTCTCTACTACACAAATATGGAAATCCCAACGGTCAACCAGGGCCACAGGCGCCGCCGTCGACAGTTAAAACAAATATTTCTGTCTCTGTTAGAAAATATGCAGCTCAGCATATCATTCTGACAGGTCAGATAAGACGAAGATGTGTTTTGTGTAAAAATAAAACTGTCAAAATATGTCGTAAATGCAACGTCAATTTACATGACAAATGCTTTGAAGCTTATCACGCCTAATTTTCAAATTTATTACTAATTATTATTTAGTTACCATCTCTTTCAATTACTCAAAAATAAAAACTGATTATGATGTATATTATGTCTTTTATTTAGATTATTCTTCTTCCATACTAGTGTAAGACCTTATCTGCCCAAGGGGTCGTTATCGACCCACTGAAAAAAACACGTTTTCAGGTACAGGACTTTACTTTTTTTTAATGTTACATTATTTACTACCCATAAAGACAAACATATCCAAAAATCGCGAAAATCGGAGTCAAAAATAGTTCTGGGCATATATGGGTTAAGAACATTAGCGCACTTAGCTGTAGAATTTAGAGCTCGAATAACAAAGTAATATTGGAATGAAGCGAGCGTCTACTCGATTTATGTCCGAGGCAAACAAGTTGCAAATTGGTCTGTAGACGCGACGTTTTCGCTAAATACCTATAAAAATGTCCGTTTACAGTGAGTTATTGTAACTAGTTAGGTGGTCTAAGTTAGGAGAAATAGTTGCGAATTTGATACTAGGCTATGTATAGAGGAACGTCGCCGTAGCGTCGTGAAATTAGTTCATAACTATAGTATAAGTTTAAGCTTTTTTCGGGTTTAATCGGGTGGTGTTTATTACTTTTAGCATTGTTTTAATGCACAACTTTTCGAGACATTTAGGTACTGGTCTCTTCTTCAGGAATGACAGGATTCAGGAGTCTTTAGGATTGACAATCCTGATCCAAAATTCTCAGATATTCAACATTTTGGTCCTAAAGGATTTTAGGCAATGGAGTGGTTCGAATAACTAGCTAGTTGCCCCGCGTTTCACCCGCATAAGTCGCGCGGGAATATTGGGATAAAAATGTTATTCCAGGTCTCCAGCTATCTACATACCGAGTTTCATGCTAATCGGTTCAGCAGTTTTTACATGATTGAATAACAAACACAAACATACTCATAAACTTTCAGCTTTATAATATCAAGTAGGATTGTGAAAACTACTTTGGCTATTGTGTATGGTTACTCTGTAATTATGGGGCCTATAGCAGCACCTGCTTACGAGTATATTGTTCAAAATATCTAAAAATCTTAAATTATTTATTTAAAATAACTATCGCTTCTGTTTGCATTTTAATTCCTACATTAAGAACTCTAAATTGTAGCACTTCCCACATTCATGGCTCATTTCGCTCGGTTACCACGAGAAATATATATCACGGTTAAAATATAAATTATCTTATACCTTATCTCTTTTATTAGGCGAGAACGGGCACAGAAATAATTTCATATCATACTTACTTATGAAAATGTGATTTATTTTAATAAATAAAACTAATATCGTTCACATACTTTAGTAGTTCCATGTGATGTGATATCACCCAACTGTAAAAGGAAAAAGTTTCAGCAGTTCGGTATCGGACTAAATGTACTGAATCACTAAGACATGCTATTGATTGTGAAGAACACAATACCTACCAGGAACTGGGAACGCCACTAAAATGGGAATTTGTGTTATTTTCGAGTTTCTAAGCGGAATCAGCGGCAGGCGGTCAGCTGTAATCGTTTCCGCTCTCTTGTGATTACTGACTAAGTTGGTAGAGACTTCATAGATAAATGATAAGCTTTATAGAAACTGCCTGTTTTATTTACAGCATGAAAAAGCTATGTTACAATTTTATTGTCTTGGTAGCGATAGACCCGGTAAAATGTGACTATGGCAACAAAATGTGATTTTAAAAAGCATGCTACATCATCCAGTCCCTCACATATCTGGTGCCTAATCTGGTGAAAGTTTGGACAAATCATCGTTTTCCTACCAATTAGAAACACACTAAATAAAGTATAGGACGCAACTAAGCCCTACCAACAAGCTCAGCGCAGATATTCTCTTCTCTAAGTAATTAGCTACGATTTAAGAAGATCTCACGTAGGATTACAACTGCATTAACGCGTTGCTAAACGCAAGTCTTAATCGTGCACTGAACATGTGTATTTCTTGATTAAGCGATCGTAAAAATGTCGTCCTTCTCTAATTTATGTGGAGTGAACTGGAGAGGAGATTACCATCCGTGTAGTGTGTTTTGAAAGCTTTGGTATAGCAGTGTATGGTTTGTGTTATGGAATTGGTTACACTGCTGTGGTGTAGGGATGATTAAAGCAATATCTTGTTGTGGCCACGATTAATGGCCATCAAATACAGTGGTAGCTCCAGCGAAATTTTTTATGGACAGCATAAATAATTGTCAACGATGGGAATCGAACCCGCAACCTTTCTATATTGCAGCTGGGTATTCTCCCGACGCGCCACAGAGGCAGTCAAACTATTCCTATATCTTACTTTTATACAGAAACTGTAATATTTTGTCTTGCTATTTATTATTTATTGCTAACCTATTCCTTCAGTCGACAAAGAGAACAAAGCAGAAGGTTCCGTATATCGACAAACGTTACAAATAAATTGTGGATGAGATACAGTATTTTTCGTCGAGGTGATTTTAGAATGACAGATCGGGGACCCGCCCCGTATATTTCAACCTCTACTCGCCAACCCTGATGCGTATTTAGAAAGCTTTTTAGGCAGTAACGAAGGAGGGTTTTTAATTCAAAATGTAAGTATTTAGTACACTATTCTCGGTGTCTGATTTATAGGACTTTCAGACTCAGTTACATAAAGGTACATTATTTATACGGAATGAATAAGTAATTTAATCTGTTTACAAGCCTGGACTTTCTTAGCTAGATAAGGTTAAAGTTAACCAATAGTAATAAATTAAGAGGTGTCTATAAAAGTTCTTTGATTTTTCAGCCTCAATGAGATTACTGGCTTGTAAATAGGAATGTATAATAAAATTCTTGGTATCCAATTGACTACACTAACTCTAAGTTTGACTCTGGTGTGATAGTCAATCTGATCACTCCACCAATGTCTTTTTCTACACTAATATTATAAAGAGGAAATATTTGTATTTTTGTGTGTGTGTGTGCGTGTGTGTGTATGTTGGTAACGAAAAAACTCAAAAACTACTAAACCGATTTCGAAAATTCTCTTCACCATTAGAAAGCTACATTCACCCTGAGAAGCATTGGCTACTTTTGATTTATATATTCCCACGGGATCGAGACTTACGCGGGTGAAACCGCGGGACGCAGCTAGTATTTAATAAAATAATATGTATACCATAACATCGCTCTTAAGGTGAAGGAGAACATCGTAGGCAACCCCGCGTAAAATCACGTACAATAGCCCAATTATTTGGCGTAGGAGAAACGCTCAGCGAAACCTTAACCTTTACCTAGTACCTACTAATTTATCCTACTACATACTTCGTAAATACGCGTCCCAGTCCGACCAGCCTTAACTGGTGTCTGGTAAATTTATGACCTCTCCCGAGAAAAAATGTGGACTCTCCAAGGAAGATTTCACCAGGTTTTTATTCGTCCAATATATTTTATTTGAAGGGAAACGATGCGTGCTGCGAAAGAGCTTCATGACTTTTAGATTTATTATGTGTTGGTTCAAGTTGCAATGTTAACCAGGATATCAATATTTTATTCTGGAAGTCGGGTTTGTATGACATGTGGAGTGAACTTTGGGTTATTTATTTGTAAGAGAAAGTTTACTTGCGGGTGTTATTGTGGTGTTTTGTTCTGTACGCCACCTGTACACAGTGATATTGTCTTTCAGTGCCTTTTTCTGTTGTTTTCTGTAAAAAAAACTGGATAGAAACGATATCCATTATGTAGTTGTACTTATGTTACGGTTGAGGGATATTTCAACATAATCACTCATCCTCTATCTCAATTCGCTATCAGACATATTATAGAATACTAGTTGCACCCAGAATTTACCATCGTAAGTCCTGATCCCGCGGGAATATAGGGTTAAATAGCATATGTGTTACTCCAAATCTCTAGCTATCTGCATACCAAGTTTCATCGCATTCAGTTCTGTAGTTTTTGAGTGAAAGAGTAACAAATATAGGTTCTCTTTCGTTTCGGTCGCGGGTTCGATTCCCACCTAAAGTTTTTGAAAGCATTTTTTCAAAAATGCATTATTACCTAGTGTGGTAAACACTAAGAAGTAAAGTTTAGACTCTTTTACTTACTAACTTACACAAAAGCTTTCACATTTATAATATTGGGATTTGAAAGGGAAAAGGTACATTTTTTTAATAGAACGAGCTTTCGTCTACAATCCCATCTGATGGTAAGTGATGGTGTGGGATGAAATGGTCACAGTGACTTGTTAGTTACCTTCACTAGTCGGCAATGAAATGAGCTCTGACCTTGCTACGTGACTGCACGGGCTTACGTATCGGACAAGAACGAGTCCACTTGGCAATCTAGCTTAAGGGCCCTATACTGAAAAACTGAAAATCCATGTCGGGCGCATCGAAAATTGTTGATTATTTCATGACGGAATGTCGTAGAACTTTTTTTTGTGTACAGATTGTAGGCGACATTGTTTCCGATATTTTAGTGCAGTTTCCATACAAATATGTCGAAACGTATTGAAGCCTATCGACATTTTAGCCAAATCAGACATTTTTTGTCTAAAATTTGGATAGGCTTTGCACCAATAGGAAGTTCTTGTCTTAAAACTACACCAAAATGTAGAAAACAATGTCACCTACAATCTGTGCACAAAAAAAAGTTCTACGACATTCCGTCTTGAAATAATCAACAATTTTCGATGAGCCCGACAGGGATTTTCAGTTTCAAGGTCGTTGGCGTTGATACTCCTCTTAAATGAAAAGTCTACCTACTCTTTCTCTATACAAACGTCGTAAACTGTTTCTCTCTGGAAAAAGACATTGGAGGAAATATGTTTATGCCTTATTATAACCTAAATCTGCCATGACCATATGTTTTTTTTTTTTAGATATATAGATTAAAACGTGGATATGAAGTCTGAAGCCTCCAACCAAGTAGATTCTTCATAGATATCCCATACAAACAGACAAGTAAAATGCGTACAAAGTACGAACACTGGTACACAAGTAACACGTAGGTAGGAATATCTAATGTAGGAGCGGGCGGGATGGCAGCGGGCGGGACAGTCGTGTTTTATGACGGAAACTGTTTCATCAGGCGATAAATCTTTCGGACGCCATTTCTGTTGGTACTTCCCGGTACAAAATTTGAGGATCGGCAATCAGTACTTTGCTATTTTAGTGTCTTTTGAATACACTAAACTTTGAACACTTTAATTAAGTCGTCTTTCTTCAAGTTTCAACAATAATGTTGTATTACCGAACCCCGGTTTTCCAGATCCAACGGGATTTTCGGGGTCAAAAGTAGTCTATGTGCTTCTCCAAGGTCCTAATATCTCTATACCAAAATTCATCAAAATCCGTTCAACGGATTTGGCGTGAAAGCGACAGACAGACAGACAGAGTTACTTTCGCATTTATAACATTAGTAAGATAGTAACTAGCTTACGTTCCACAATCCTTCTTTTCCTTCCTACAGCAAATATCCTTTTTTTTGTCATCTTCAATTAATTAAACGTAAATACACGATTTGCACTAAAAAACAATTTTTTTTCTTAGTTTATTTCTGAAACAGGGCTAGGTGTCCTGAGGCATCCTCTACTTTGGTACCGAGTCGACAAACGAGTGATATATTAGGGCGCGGGTCGGCTGAAGTCAGGAGCTGACAAATTCATTTCTCACTTGACACCGACGGGTGTTGGCCTGTTGGGGCGGAACTCTGCGAGGGATGTCGCTAATCTCTACGCCATGACTTTTTCATAACGCGACCTCGTCTGATACATGACGTTTTTATGTCAACTTTTGTGATAGGATAGGGTGTGATGGGGTATGTTTCTAGATTAGATTAGATAACGCTTTATTGTACCAAAATAAAATAAAATTACAAAAGAATTAAAAACTGTGGTTATACAGAAACAAATAAAATGTAACTTAAAACTAGATTAAAATTACAAGAATGGGCGGCCTTACCGCTTAAAGCGATCTTTTCCAGGCAACCTTTGTAGTATTAATACTATAATCTGACCCCCTTACTTACATAACGATGATTAGCAGATGACTAAGTTATGTAACGTTTGTCTTTGTCTGTCAACTTTGAAACTTCATGTCAAAACAAACATTACATTTAGTCATCTGTTAATGATCGTTTGTAAGTAAGAGGGTAAGTCGCGGTTAAAAATATAACCCTTTTTTTCGACGTGTAAAAATCCTCTAATTTAGTTTTAGTTCTTTCGTTTCTCCTGGTTTCATGAGAATGTAATTATTTATTTTGGTGAGTAGATGTGCCTTAGGAGGTAAATATGTTTTTCTGTCTGTTGTTTTCAATAAGCAATAGTATATTATGCAATGAGTGAAAAGAGGACGGATTTACAGCGAGAGCCATAGATGAATCACGAGCAAGTGAAGGATTCAAGTGTTAGAATCCTGAGCGACGCTAGTGATTCATGGCCATCAATTTAAATTCGTACTTCATCCAAGAGTTGCATACCTACTATACTTTATACCATAACTACGTGTATCCAATTTATTAACTTGAATGAATGAATGAATGAATAAATTCTTTTACACACCAAATAAATTTCAAAACATACACAACTTAAAACTAGGTGGCACAATGGGCGGCCTTACCTTCAGCATCGCAGACGGGAATGTACCCACCGTACCACAGAGGCCGCATCTTTAAGGAAGAAACTAATACGCCTCAAAAATATAAATAATAAAATACACCGTCGATAGAACGTTTCGCTACGAGACACGTTCTTTATCGCTCGTCCCCAGTTTTTATGTTCTCATAAATTTGGTTTATCTTTATGAATATTCAGGGTGGAAGTTTAACTACCCTTCATGTTGTAAATGTACTTTGCGTTTATATCTACAGTAACTGTCGCATGATATTAAATTTAATATTCGCGTATGGTTTTGTAATAATATTTAGTGTTATGCTCATCATTGTAGACTGACTAGTTCTGTGGATTGGCTTGTTTTTTTTGTTAGCACGCCAATGTGTTCCACTGTAGGGCAAGCGGCCTCCGCTTAAAGGGGCAAATAGATCCCCTATGAGATGGTCAGACCAGGTGAAACCAAAGAGCTCATCCAGGTTTGAGGAGGTTGTTCGAATGGCTGCAGATCGTTGTAAATGAAGGAGCCTTACAATCCGCTGGATGAAAAAGACTGGTGGTCGCGATCTTCAGACCGATCAGAGAGAGAGAGAGAGGGCAAATGTCTCATGCTTTCAGACCGTTGTGAGACCGTTGTGAGTGAGACATGTCGGTTTCTTAACAAGTTTTCCTTCACCGTAAGAGCGATGTTAACAGCGCACATAGATTTTTCTTAAAGAAAAAGACATTGGTGCGGAATACTAGTCGAGGTCCACTTTACGAACACCGTTCTCTTGATTCGCTCGCCCTTGCTGGCTTGATTGCAGTAGGTGCCAAATATTTGCGATTTCCGAAGTTTTTGATACTTCAAGTTTAGTTTGGCTCTAAAAGCGATTTGTTCCTTGTAGTCTTACGTTGATAAAGTATTTGGAAAAAAGACAGTTTTTTTGACGGTCACTGTAATAAAATTTTAATGAACATGTTACTTAATTATTCGTAATAATTACACGAAAATCGTCATGCATCAAAGTAAGACCTCTCAAATAGTCTTTATCAATTTAAAATTTCAGTTTAGAATAAAATAAAATTAAAAATCACGCTTTTCTCTGATTCCTCATTCACCAGTTACGTACCTATGTAGGTAGGCAGGTACCTATAGGTACCTATATCTTCCACTCCTGTCCTCGCACAAGTGATGTATGAGACAGAGTCGTACCCCGACCTAACCCCGATCTTTATAGAAAACTTATAGGGGTGGGACATATCAGTCTTGACGCGATTTTTTTGCGATCAATATAAAACGATTTATATATTATTTTAAATGATTTTTCTTATTGAATAATAATATTTGCTTTTACTTTATCTTAGATTTTTCTTCTGTTTTTGAGATGTTGTATTGAAATTAATGACAATTTTCGGTTTTAATCGCGTGGTGTTAATTTTTGCGTGGTGTATACTTTTAGCAGTGTTTCAACGTTCAACGTTTCGAGACCTTTACAGGTCCTTTCTTACAGTCAAAATTGTGTCAGTTTAACATCCAATGATTGTTCCCATAGCGCAAAAGAGTTGTATGACAATGAAAACAACCGTTGTATGTTGAACTGACACATTAATGACTTCGCTCCGCTCGCAGTGGAAAGCCGGCATCACACAAGGGGGCGTTATCGCCCACTTTGAGAAAGGGTATCATTTTCTGTTGTTCTAAAATCATTACAGAAAATAAAATGCCCAATGGTCTTACGGTTTTCATCGCTGTCCCATCTCTAGCCATCCATATCTTGAGAATGTTTTATGGCCAGATGAAATGACCTGCCCCCAAACTGAACACGCCACTAAATCTTTGACTTTCAGGCGAAATTCTGGTAAGTAAACGATAACTAGGAGATTCCTCACCTACGTCAAAGCAAATATATTCCGGAAGTAGTCTAAATTAGATTGATAACTTCCGAAACCTATTTTTCGGAAGTTATCAATCTAATTTAGACTACTTCCGGAATATATTTGCTTACTTATCTGTGTACTAAGAACATCAATATTATTATCCACCTATAAATAAATAAATAAATAAATTCTGTGAACAACACACAGCGCCATCACAAATATTTATTTTTAAGCATAAATACTTGCACCCGGCGGGAATCGAACCCGCAACCTCCTGCATTGCAGTCGCGCTCTCGCACGACGCGCCACAGAGGTCGTACCTATAACCAGTAGGTTTACATTACCCAAACTAGGTATATTATATTTATTTTAAGCATTTTGTAGTATATTGAGTAGGTATTAATTCAAAACTTAACATTAAAAAAACCTAGAATAGTAAAACTAAGCCAAATTAAATTATAAAACTATACAAAAAAAAATATGAGTTTTTTTCAATTTGATTTTTGCCTGGTAAAATTTAAGGAGCAAAGTTTAGTCTGATAGTATTATATGGACGTTAGAACAAGGCGACTTAAGGCCGTCTTATGAAATCTCCATATTTATCAACTGTTTAAGGGTTCATTATTCATTCTACAGATAAAATATAATTATCTTTCGAATAAATGTTTATAAACCTTGGAAAGATGGAAACTTTTTAAAATATTATGTTTTTATCCGATTGTGTTACATTTTAATATTAGACAAATATTATGTCTATAACTTCGTTTTTTTTAATTTCGGACTACGATCTGACGTTTTGGTTCTTTGTATTTAACATTTTTTTCTTTAGAAAGATGTGTCAAATCATAGTCTATAATTAAAAATCCTAAAAATGAAGTATATTTTGTATTGTCCTTTTTATAGCAAAACTACGACTACGACTACGACTCTGCGATCATACCGATGAAGCTCTTCCTTATTGCTCTTCAAGCGACCACATGACCAGTTTATTAAACTGGGAACCCTATTTATCCACCACACATATATAAAGAATAATTAGAGTCCTCATTACCGTACAATAAACCGTCAAATTTGGACACTTATTATATACTTCTCAATTATTGGCACAATTGCAGTTTTATAGCTAGCCAATCTACACTATCTACATTCTACACTAATATTATAAAGAGGAAAATTTTGTATTTGTGTGTGTGTGTGTGTGTCTGTATGTTAATCTAATATATAAAATTTCCATGTCACAGTGTTAGTTACCGTACTCCTCCGAAACGGCTTGACCGATTTTTATGAAATTTTGTATACTTTCTCAGTAGGTCTGAGAATCGGCTACTATCTATAATTTATAAGGCAAAACAACGTTTGCCGGGTCAGCTAGAAATGAATAAACTCAAAAACTACTAGATCGATTTAAAAAATTCTTTATACATTATCGAGGAGTAACTTAGGCTACTTTTGATCCCGATATTCCCACGGGATCAGGACTTACGCGGGTGAAACCGCGGGAAGCAGCTAGTAACTAAGAAAAATAAAAAGAAGACAGATATCTAGTGTTTGAAAAATTTGCCCATAAATGAGTTGTGCTACTAAACTAAACAAATACATCAAATTATATACGTACAAATTTATCAAGTAATTAAAAAGAAAAATACTTCGATAACTCGCAATTAGTAAGGCTGGTTATTACTTACATACCTAACTATCACAAAACTCTCTACCATTATCGACATTAAGTGTTCATAAATAAATAGAAGTTTTGTATTGAAATATAATGTTAATTAAGTTATAATGGCATTAAATAGCTTGAAGAAATAATTATATGTAGCTAATAGCTTATTAGAGGTTAGAAAACGTCTAAGTGAACTTAATGGTGCATGGCGCCAGCGATCGTTAAAATTGTATAAAGCATAATTCGTTACTTAGGGTTCCGTACCCAAAGGGTAAAAACGGGAGTCTATTACTGAGACTCCGCTCGCGCTGTCTGTCTGTCCGTATGTCACCAGACTGAATCGCATGAGATACAAGACGGACACGGTTCATGAACCGTGATAGTTTCACAGTTGAAATTTTTACAGAAGATGTAATTCTGTAGCCGCTATAACAACAAATACTAAAACCTACCTATGCCATTTATGCCTACCTATACTATGTACTTACCTTAGACTATTTGAATGCGGTCACGTACCTAACTAAATTTAGCACGCCAGACAAATCATCGGGATTTATGGCCTGCATATTGTTTTATAAGCTAATTTTAAGTTGTTATAAATAAATAAAAAAAAAAAAAAAAAAAAAAAAAAAATCCAAATAAAACAAATATTTAAGGTGGACTCATAATAAAAGTGATTTTTAATTTTAAACACAACGATTTCGAATTATTTTTACCAATGGCGCTATCTAGTCGCGCTAATAATAAAAATAAATGCTAACGTTGCATAACGTTGTCAAAGATTTTTGGTATACATAGATAGTACGGAACCCTTCGTGCGCGAGTCCCACTCATACCTGGCCGGTTTTAATTGTAAGCGTAAGAACTTAGGTTCTGCTTTCATGCGATCATATTATGATACGGCTGCTGTCCCAGGACTAAACTACTCGCTTAGGGAACTTACTCTTCAAAGATATAATTCCTAAGTAAAGCTTATCTTCTTTTTTTTTTTTTTTTTTTTTTTTTCTTTTTTTTTTTTTTTCACGCTCTCTTTTATGAAACTAAACACTTATAAAACATAATTAAAATTAAAAACTAAATTAAAACTAAAACTGATTAAAATTAACGCGATATAGATCCGAAGTTTAAAAAATTTAATAAGTGCGGAAATCGTGTAATTTTAAAAAGTGAGCAGCGTAGCAGTCTATACAGTTACGAAGTGGAACTCACTGCCGGCGTCGATTCCCCCTTAAGAGGACAGTCTACCTACTCTTTTCTCCATACAAACTTTACAAACGTAGTCGACTGTTTCCTCCCTGGATAAAGATTTCAGGAAAAATATGTTAATGCCATAATAAGTCCTTTATCACGCATGACCATGCCCCTACGTTTGATTTTTTTTCATTATCTAATTTTTCAGAATTTTATTTCTATTCTAATTAGAAAATTAAAAAATACTAATAACGCTACCACTGTGCCACATGGGAACCCACGTTATATGGTGAATTAACGATTATGTTTTTCCCAGTTTTGGAACAATAAAAAAAAAGTATTTAATAAGTACGTTACCTAGATTACCTAGTACTTACCTACAAAGCGAACTAGGTTACCTATTAAATACTTCCCTGTCATTAGACCTATCGATTTTATTATTATAACCCACCGATAGCTTTGAAGCGATAATTTGAAGCTGAAGTAAAGACATATCATGTCGTTCTCTAATTACAAGCTAGTTTTGATGTCCCTGTAATAATAGCTTCAGCTTTTAATGATACTTCGACGATTGGACTGTTATTGTACCGTTTTTAAATGGAAAGAATAGGTACCTATTGGTCTGTTGTCGATTGCCGAGCTGTTTGTCTATTAGATATGAAGGGCACTAGGGAAAAACATGCAATGTCACTAAAACTAAAATGTTACATTAAAGCCAAAAAAAACATTTTTTAGATTTATTTACAATTAATTTTATTTATCTTTAACACCGGCAACCATGGATAATGCTTATTTTTTGCCTGTACTTCTTGGACAGACTTGACTTTGCTTGATAAATTGATAATACACTGTATCAATATTTTTTAATGAAGATTACTACTCCGTGACTGTGCATGTTATTGCAAAGTATGTTTTGGTGTTTCGGTCTAGTACAGGAGGGTTACTGTGGTTCGTTTCGATACGACATCGATACTGTCATACGATGATTCTACTGTCACATTCTGATAGTAGGGTGACAGTAGAACCATCGTTATGACAGTATCGTTGTCGTATCGAAACGAACCAAAGTAACCCTCCAGGGGTTCAATGAGGTTCTTGACAGCCGTCAATTTCAAATATTTTCATTGGTCGTTTCGACCAGTCTGGAATGCGTTCTCTCAGCGATCGCAGGTTTATCTATACAGGTGGCCCGCGCCCCCCTGCAGAGGCCCCTGCGCCCCCCCCTGCCCCCCCCCACTTAGGGAACCACTGGTCTAGTACATTTGTACTATAAAATGGCATTGCCAGTACAAAAAAACATAAAAATGTGACTGCGTGTTTTTCCTCTGTGCCCTTCATAAGCCTTCCAACAGCGGTGACTCCTAGGAAACCCTATCACTTTAAAATAATACATTGATCAATGAGATATTTAAAACCTTCTAAATTCAATACAATACTTACAAATCGAGAAGTTAATCGCCTAGTGGCGGTAGACCAACCATAATTTCATCAATCAATTTTATCAGAACCTCATCGGAATCTAAAGTGCCACATTTAGCCTTTCGAGGTAGGTAGTTCTATTCATTCATACATCGGTTATTAGGGCACTCCATCTCTATCGCTATTGATTAGGGTCCTCCACTAACGCGGGTGAAACAGCGGGGCGCAGCTAGTGTGAAATATTTCAAATTCCAAAAGCGAATCGCTGAAATCAACTATTCATTGTTATTGATCATCAACTATTTAAGAGGATAGTCTCCATTCTCTTTTTCCATACAAACATTTTTTACATTACATACATTTTACATACATTTTATACATTTTTTTTATAGTTTAAATTTTCCTCCCTGGATAAAGACATTAGAGCAAATATGTTTATGCCATAAAACCTATATCTGCCTAAACCTATATCTGTCATGACAATGCATCTACCTTTTTTTTTTTTTCTAATTAAAATAATAATAAAAAATAATAAAATGAAAAAAATAAACAGGTAGATGCATAGTCATGCATGACAGATATAAGTTTTATGGCATAAACATATTTGCTCTAATGTCTTTATCCAGGGAGGAAAATTTAAACTACGTTTGTATGGAGAAAGAGAATGGAGACTATCGTCTTAACTTATATAATGTAAGTCTGTAATTGGCTCTCGATTTAGTTTAAATTTCATAGTTTTATATTATTGATTGCTGTAGACTTAGTTAATAAATAAAAATAAATCAAAAATCTTACCGTGGCAGGATTAGAACCCGTGCCTCTCGCTTGCCGGGCGAGTGCGCTACTACGCGTAATAAAAAAATATTAAGCGAATCGCTTCTTGGAATGTGACATTAATTATTAGTGAATCTGCACTTCTACACTAATATTATAAAGAGGTAAGATTTGTATTTTTGTGTGTGTGTCGTATGTTTGTAAAGAAAACTCAAAAACTACTGGACCGATTACAAAAATTATCCAATAGAAAGCTACATTCACCCTGAGTAACATAGGCTACTTTTGATCGCACAATTCCCATGGGATCGGGACTTACGCGGGTGAAACCACGGGAGGCAGCTAGGCAGACATTAAGTTACAGAATAACCGCTGACCGATCCGATACTACAGTACCATAATGCATTTAATTAAACTCAAGACCAAAAGACAAACAAAGGTACGTATTGATAGCTATAAATCTTATTTATTGGACAGGAAACTAGCGTACGTCCGTGATTTGTGAGACAATCGTGTAATCAAGGAAAAATACTGGAAGCAATTTGACAGTATAAATTAAAGTTGGTACCTAGAGAACTAAAGAACTATGATCAAATTTAATTCGATTTAGAACGCAAAATAAACAAAATGTGCTAGTGGTCCCATTGGCACAGAATTTGCCAGAACAATAGACAGAACAAATGGCAGAAGTAAGTAAAATTCAATGGCAAATTTTATGTAGCATTTTACACTACATACTCCCTTTATCTGTAAGTAAATAAATAAAAATAACTAATACCTAAATGTTGCAGGACGTTGAACACAGCGCCATGTAGCTTCAAACTAAGCAACTGGGCTTGTACTATGGGTCCTAGACAACGGATATACTACATAAAATACTTTTTTTTGTATGTAGGTGGTTTCTGTACTTCGGACGGAATATGGCACGTTACGCAGTTGATCTGATAGCATTCGTTAGGTCAAGTTAGAAGCTTTTGGGTGCTCTGACAACCCTAACACTAGGTGAGCCATGTGGCTGACCTAGTGTAAGGGTGGTCTTCTTCTTCTTTTCGTGTAGTGATGTCTCTACACGAAAAGAAGACCAGTTTAGTAAGAGGGTATACAAATTGCCACATTGTAATTGCTTCATTATGCAATAGGGCCATCTACATACATGTGTATTCTCACCCTAATATTCAACAAAAGCCCCTCAAATCCAAATTTATTACAAAAAAATCTTTTTACATTTCACACAACATTAAGTACCCTACATATTGGTTATCCTCACAACTGTCACATTATTCCTGTCATCCGTCAATTGACATGACAGTTGACAGTCATTCTTTCAACGCCGAATTGACCAAGCCCCTTTGACGCGCTAGGGGAATTTGAACCTAATATTATTATACATGGAGTTGTAAATTGAAATTGATTTTTAAATGGGGTTGTGTATAGTTTTGTAGGTCATTTAATACTTGTCGCTTGGTTTGCGTTTGCAAATAGGATTTTTCTGTTTATTAGAATTTTGGTGTATTATTTTTTAAAACTTTCAATGTGGTTTTACGGATATTTTGTGCAACTTTTGCTTGCGTTTGACCTCACCTCATTTGATGGAAAGCGACGAGGTTAAAGACGTAGCATGCTTGCCTAGAAGCAATCTATTCATACTAGACTTGAAGACTCGAAACACGTAGTTTGATTAAATAGAAATTTAATAAACTTGACTTAGAGTCTAGGACGTAGGTAGCATGCTTTTTGAAAAATGCTAAATTAAGTTTAGTATATTCAATACATTGATATATTAGGCGATTAGCCCGCCTATTGTACCAAAAATAAGTTTTTCTGTGAAGGTAATATTTGTTTAATTTTATACAATAAAGCGTTTATCTATTTCCTTGTTTTGAAAAAATCTTTGACATCTGTATTTGTTTTTTTTTGCGAAACCCGACGACAGCATCCTCATTCACAACCAAGTTATCCCATCACAAATCCTTAACACCAGTTCGAATTACCAAAGCCCAATAACAATGCAAAAACTAGTTCTCAAATAACTAACCCCATTGAATCGTAGAGAGCAGAGAGTGAAGATAAACAGGGGACTGTCAAAAGGTATTCATTCAACGTAAAGATATTCAATTTCTAGTAGAAGAAAGCACTCGGGGACTGCCGCGGTAAAGCTATTGCATAGCATTTTTATCAACTTATGCAATTAATATAAATATTTTTTTTGTACCATGTTGCGTTAGCTCGGGCGAGCTACATGGTAACCATGGCAACATGGTAGGCGGAGTGGGGGGTGTTAGGTTTTATTTTCTTTCTTGATTCGGTGGCCGCCTCATAAAAATTAGCAAATTTAGTACGTTATAGTTATTACCGGTCTCATTTATTTTTGACGTGCTATATCTACAGAATATTTTAATTTATACAAAAACAAGTTGAATTACAGGTTTTTGCCTGCATGCGTCAGTAAAAATGTTAATCTTTAGCCTTTAAATTGCTATCGGTATAAAAAAAAATTAAGTATGTTATTTTTTCGTTTAGATTTAACGATCTAAATTGATAAAAGAATAGTTTGTTTAACTACAAATAATATTAAATATCGCGGTTTTTACCATGTTTAAACATTTAACATTGTGAATATCTCGATATTTAATAATAATTTGTAGTGAAAACAATCACGTAAGTTTAAAATCGTAGATTGTTTAAGTTTAACGGTTTACATGTCGATGTTTTTTGTGGTCTCTTCTCATGGGAGGGCGCGTTCCGAAAACACACTAAAATCATAGTCTTATGTCGATAATAAACGATTTTAGATTTTTGCCTTTTGATATTCAATACCAATATCTAAATATCGATCTAACATCCGGTTATCGATTTCGTAAATTAATCTCTAATTTAATGCATTTGTTTGTAAACGTTTTAAATATCTTTGACGGGATACAATTAGCTGTCACGCGACAATAAGTTGTCGACAATGCGATGGCAGGGGAACATAATCCGATGTATTGTCCCCTTATAGCAGCTTGTGGTAGCAACATTATTTTGTGCAATTTGAAGTAGGCTTATTGTTTGTCAATTTTATAATATGACTAGTTTGGGTTTCGTGAAAAGATGTTGAGGAAAGCATTTGCACAGCAGTGGGACAACGTTGGCTAACAAAAAATCTAACCTTTATGTATACCTACTTCGTATTTTTGTTTTAATTGCTCTCGGCAGGTTTAATAGAAATATTTTAGAGGAAAAATTAATCTTCAAAAATTGAGTGAATTTTTGGAAATAATATTTTTCTTTTTCTTTTTTTCTGATTATAAATGTAAACTATTAACGGCCGAATACAGAAACGCAACTCTAAATTTGAGTTCTACCTAAACAACTAAGCGCCTCTCAAATTCAAAAGTTCCCATATTATTTTGAAATTTAGAAGCAGCTCAACTATTTAAGTACGCCTCAAATTTTAAGTGGCGTTTCTGTATTCGGCTTTTAATCCTTTATGTAATTGTATTATGATATAAATAAATATGATATTTTTCCTTTAAAATATTTCTAAAACATATATCAAGATTAGAGGTCTCTACCTACCTACGAGTACCTGCCTAGTTTTATCATAGCTAACCGGAATTTTTTACGTAGCTATCGAACACACGTCATACAACACCTAATATAAATAGAACTTTCACATTTAAGTTAGGTGTTTAGTAGCATTTAAATAGTGTTCAATCGTGCTCGTGTTAGGTTTTAGATGATATCTGTGTTGGAAGCTGTTTGGATCATAACTCCTACCATTATCATGTAAAATTGTTCTTGCCTATATTCGGTTGGGATAATAGCACAGGTAGTTAGGTGAGTGTATGTCTTTTTTCATTCTCTTCTGTTAGCCACTATCTCATCTTTCCCCTGATCCCCTCACTCACATCCCGTCTCACATTAAGACGTCTGGAACGCATTGAAGTAGGATTGCATGTGTAATGCAGGAAATGGATTAAATGGTTGATTTTTTTAATTTTCGGCGTCTATTTTCGCGATGTTGGATTAAAATTAAGCTTTTTTTTTGGTGTTGATCGCGCGATGTTTTTTAATTTTAGCATTGTTTCAATGATTAACATTTCGAGATTTACAGTCAGGATTGACTGACTGACTTACTTTACAAGGAACCTTTTCAGGACTGACGACTGAAGAAGGGTTCTCGATATGTTGTGATCATTGAAACAATGACAAAAGTAATAAACACCACGCGATTAAAACCTAAAAATAAGTTTATTTTTCTAGCACCTCTTCTTTTTCAATACCATCTTTCCTCCTAGGGTTTGCTCTCATTTATCTCTCCAAATCATGTCACAACGAGTATTTATTAACCAAATAATCGATCAGTAGGTATAAGTAGGTATAGCACCATAGCTTCCTCACCATCCTATAACAAGGTACTATGTGGTACTATTCCATGAAACATAAGTACCTACCTAGCACTCAACAAAAATATTATAGAAACACACAAGACAATTCTTAACAACAGGAAGCAGTTTTTATGCGCATGATTCGGTTTAAAACAGTTGTTATGGTCATAAAAAGGTGTAAACCATCTCTCTTGTTGCAGCAAGCCTGGTTTAGTTGTCACTGGGACACCATAGGAGGCAGTGCTTATTTTGGTAAGTGATTTTTTCCTTCTATTTGTGAGGCGTTGTCTAATTACTATAATACTTAGATAACTCTGAACTATTTACACTTAATATGAGTATTTATACATTTCGTAACTTCCTATGTATGTATATTACTATGCACTAAGTACACCAGCTAGGGTTATTTGTAGACTGAATTTGACACGTGTGTCAGATGGCGTCGGTCAATTGAAATGTGAGCGGTGCAGCCACTGAGGAAACGGACTAGAACTCTTAGCACTGCTATCTTCCATAGTATTCCAAGTTCAAGCAAATTACAGTATGAGTCATTTATACGTTGTAAATTTCCGAGTCAATCCAGTGAGCTAGTAAAAAAGCAGCGTGCATTTGTAGACAGACCACTGGATTAACAGTTTGCATTAGGTCGATACTGGACTGCCTCGGATAATGGTCCGCAACCTTTTTGAAGTTGTACAGGCAAATGATCTGTTCTATTGGGAACTGTGTCAGTTGACACACGTGTTAAAATATTGCTTTAATTGCAAGAAAAAATAGCATATTTACTAACAAAACATGTCTGCCTCCGGAGAACAAAAAGGCGTAATCCACAATTTTCAAATTCGTAGATTTTTTTGTACGATTAAACTTTGTTCTGGACTTGAGGTTCGTTCAGTTATTAGTTGTCTTGTTAAATACCTTCGTTAAATTCACTTATATATTGCATTAAGTGTTTAATATACCTACTTAATTTCAATATTAGTCTCAGAAACAACCATAATCAATTCCAGCGATCTCAATCATCATTTCAGCCGTAAGAAGTCCACTGCTGGACATAAGCCTCCCTCATAAATATCCAGATGCTTCGGTTATAAACGGCCTGCATCCACCGTGAACCCGCGGCCTTAATCAAGTCGTCCGTCCAATACCTACTTGTAAAATTTGTATCGGTAGTAAATAATCCTTTGCCTCCATTTGGTGCTTCCATATATTATCTAAACTAAAAAAATGCTTCTAGAGGCTTATGCCTTTCATATCGCAAACGGCAGATTTTCTCATTCACACCCACACACAAAGCAGCAAATACAAAGACACGATATTTCCGGCTTACTTCAATCTACAAAAGCATACCGCAAAATCTTCCAGTAGGTAATTATTACGGTCAGAATGTAGCACCCATTGTTCTCTAGCTACTAGTAGCTACCGACTACTGGAGTGAAATGACGAGGGCTGTGTTATCGATATGTCAAAACTACAACAATAACAAATATCTCGGCTTACATCGCCAAAGTAGCTAACAATGCGAGGATTAGACCAAAATCTTTTTTAGATTTTATGTTCGAAAATGGACTATACTACCTTGTAATACGTATTTGAATTTTATTCGTATTTCGTATTTCTTTTTTTTTTTAAATTTCGTTTTTGACATTGAGCAAGTTAAAATAGTTGTTTAGAATTACATTATTGTGTTGTCGAAAGTAGCTTGCTTCATGGCAAAAAACACCCTAAATTGTTTCAAAAAGCCTTTTTTTTTCGTTGAGATTTTTATTAAGATTAGGGTGGGGATTAATGTTTACAAATTTTATTGTTATAAATAAGAAACTTTGCTCATTTTGGGGTCTATTATGCTGGAATCACAGATTTAAACGACTCAAATTCAAAGAGATCCATCCGTTGGCTTTGTCGATTATGTCAAACTCTACCAATTCATAGAAAACCTACCGGTCGGACAGCTGTCAACGACCAAGCGAGTTATTGAGCTATGCCCGCTATTTCCCATTGTTTGTCAGAAATTTAGTTAGGGTTGATTATCTTCTTCCAAATTATGTCTCATGCATTGTTTGTAAGAGTTCCGTCTGTCAATAGTCAAAGTCTTTGACTGGAATCATAAAGTTATTATGTGGATTAAACACAAATTAAACGCAAGTTCATTGCCAAGGGCCATTGTTGTTGACGCAAAAATCGCACGTCGAGATTTTTAACCTAGGAATAAATTGCGTGAGAACATAATAAACAGTAAAGTCTTGCAGGTAAAGCAACACCTGGCGCGATCATTACTTGGATGGGTGACTGATAATCATCATCATCATCCGAGCGATGTTTCCGGTTGCATCTCTCGCGAGAGCCCGGGGTTGGCCTTCCTTACGCCTCCACTTCGCACGATCTTCGGGTGACTAATATTGTGTGTGAAAGAAATTATTTCCTCTGTGTTGGCAGTTGGTCCCGATTGTTAATTTTACCTGACTGCAGGGAAAGAGTGTCTTTCACGCCTCTCCTGTATGTTTGTAGTACTCTTTATTGATAGCAGTAATTTAGGTCAAGTTGCTTAGAGTGACCTGAAAATGAAATATATTTTCAAATTCCATCATATTATAGCGTGACGATGCGTTGCCACGGCCTATATCGCCCCGCCAAAAAACAGATTTACCCTCGCCTATAGATGATTCACATCAAAAATAGGCATAAACTGAAGAACTACAAAAAAAATGATGCACTGGCATTATGCATAAACCTTGCGAACCCCATTTATTAAAGAAAAAAAACGGTCATTTATGAGTGTAGGTCGTTAATAAGCTATTATAGTCAGAATAAAAGCTAGCTATACATCAAAATCGGTCCCAAAAAACCCACAGAACGATTAGGGACTAATTTATCCCATCAAATTATAAGGCAACAACAACTAACCTACGATTACAGCTCACCGCAAACTATTTTCGACTCAGTAATTGCAAAGAGATTTAAAATTCAAGTGGATTTATTTTCAAGAGAAAACATTTTGTTGGTGCTGAGTAAATCTGCACTAATCTGATAAAGAGGAAAGATTTGTATTTCTGTGTGTGTGTGTGTCGTATGTTTGTAATGAATAAATTCAAAAACTACTGGGCCGATTTCAAAAATTCTTTCACTAAACGTAAGCTACATTATCGAAAAGTAACTTAGGCTACTTTTGGTCCCGATATTCCCTCGGGACTTACGCGGATGAAACCGCGGGACGCAGCTAGTATTATGATAAAGAGGTTAATGTTGTAAAATTTATAAATTTTTGAAACAAAAAACCCACTTCTTCTTCTTTTCGTATAGGTAGTGGTACGTTTTCAGGCCGCTATAAAGCCTCTAACTTGATCTATTTGGGCTAGTTGGCCAGCAATCGCTTACAATTAAAGTCTGTTAGTACACACACACACACATTACCGCCAGTCTCTAACTCTTGTCATAACCATCATCATTAGACTGTACATCAGATAAGATATAATTGGCTGAACGCTGACACGCAAAAATGAAGACTCGAGTAAGTTCCAAACCCAAATTTTCTATAAGTAAACCTTACTTATACTTACACATCACAAAGAAGACACTGGCCATATTTTATGTCTCTAAAACCAGTAGTTTAATATTGTATAGTTCAGTCAGTCAAGTGTTAGAATTTTATATGTAAACTAGCTGACCCGGCAAAAGTTGTTTTGCCTTATAAATTATAGATAGTAGCCGATTATCAGACCTACTGAATACGTATACAAAATCTCATAAAAATCGGTCAAGCCGTTTCGGAGGAGTACGGTAACTAACACTGTGACATGGAAATTTAATATATTAGATAGATTAATCATCATCTACTCTCATGTTATATCTATTTCATCGTAATTTAATAGTTGTCTTCAAGTAATTGCTTTTAAGTACGTCGTTTACAAATAACAACTTTTATAACCAACAGTTTTGGGGTTTAGTGAAAAAATACCAAAATTACAGGGTGAGCCTAATTGGAAGGCTGAGTTCTGAACCGCCGATGTCGTAATTATTGGGTGCTGGGTTGTTTTCTACTTTTATGACAATATTTGATGCTAATATGCATTTATTTATACCCGACTATGCCAAAAAGGCGGGCTTTACTTCGTCCGTTATAGGTACCTATGTATGTGCGTGCAATTCTGCAATTTCTCTAGTCACCAAATTCCCACTTCGTCGGTAAATCAGATAAATAAATATTGCACGACGTTACACACAGAGCAATCTAGCCCCAAACTAAGCACTAGGCTTGTACTATGAGTACTAAACAACGGATATACTACATATTAATATACTTTTTTTTGTCAACATGATACATAGAAAACACTCAGACCAGAAACAAATATATTTTTTTAAGATAAATACTTGTATCCGGGCGGCGGGAATCGAACCCGCAGCCTTCTGCATTGCAGTCAGGCCCGACGACCCCGACCACCGACGTGCCACAGAGGTCGTCAGAGGATAGATTGTACTTTCAAATTACATAGGCCGTGCAGCCATAGAATAGGGTTATCCTATCCGTTCCCCTGAGTGTCGGAAAAGGCGACTAAGCGATCTGAAGGAGACTAGTGAACCTGGAGTTGTCCCCACGCAGCACGGTGGGGGTTAAATGACTTGGTCCTAAGGAGGGTTGCTGTCAGGAAGGCGGCCGGCCGTAAAACCATTGCGAAATCTATTTACAGTAGATGTGATCAACGATGACTTAATTACTCGGGGGTTTAGCGAGCCCTGGGCGCTCCAGAGAGATGTAACGGTTGGAAAAATGATGTTTTCCATACGTACAGTTTGGATCATTTCAAAACACCAATGAAACTCAGAATAAAATATAAGTATTTCATTTAATCGAACAGATAACTTCTTCTCTTTTTAAAGTCGGCTAAAAATTTAAAAACACGTTACGACAACCACCCCACACCGTATAAAAATGCAAAACACATATTCCATTACCGATTTATTGGGCGATACAAAATAATAAGCGTTGAAAAGCAATCAATGTAAGGGACGACGCGGATTGAAGATTTGAAATCGGCAAATGTTAGGTACGTATGTAGGTAAGTACAAAAAAACAATCTAATATATAAAATTTCCATGTCACAGTGCTAGTTACCGTACTCCTCCGAAACGGCTTCACCGATTTTTATGAAATTTTGTATACCTACGTATTCAGTAGGTCTGAGAATCGGCTACTATCTATAATTTATAAGGCAAAACAACGTTTGCCGGGTCAGCTAGTAATTTATAAATTGGACCAAAAAAACAACATAGCTATATCTCTTTATACCATTTGAAAAATGAGTAGGTTTTCAAACTTATCTAATTTTGGAATTTGCTCAATATGAGCCTGAGAGACCGCAAGCCGCTTATAATAATATGGTAGTGCCCGCGACGTTGTCGGCCTAATTTTAAAAAAATATAATATAGCCTATAGCTTTCCTCCTCCTCAATTAATGGACTATCCAACACTGAAAGAATTTATAAAATCAGGCCAGCAGTTCTTGAGATAAGCGCGTTCAAACAAACTCTTCGGCTTTATAATATATAAGTTTAGAGATGGGCCGACTAGTCGTCAACTAACAATTATGCTATAAAACCAATATTTAATTGAATAAATAGTACAGTATGAAGGTGGATAGTCAGAAAAACGTAAGCAAAACAAGTCATAGCCTACATACGTCATCTTAACATTAAACATCTAAAATGTCATAACTATGCCTCAGCTCCATGAATTTTTTTTTCCAACTTTTATTTTTATTTCAACATTTTTTGGAAGTTTCGTTACAGCTTTCGAAGTGCAAATTTATCCAAAAATACCAACAATCGCCGAGTGGTCATGATTAACCCAAATATCTGGGAATTATAAAGATCTGCATTGCCGACTAGTCGGCAATTTTGGAACCGACTAGTCGGCTAGTCTGCTAGTCGGCAGAACCCCTAGTCGGCCCATCTCTAATAAGTATACATTGTTTGTTGTGTAAACAAAGCTATCTACTATCTATCTAAAATTTAAAGTTTTGTTAACGTTAAAAGTTTTAAAGTTTTATTTTGATAATGTCCTTGTGAAAGCCTTAATCGGGTGACTGTTTAGTCCTTAGTCTACGTTAGCCCTAATACGCCTGGGGTGAATTTCAGCAACGCTAGCTATTCCTGAACTTTGAGGTCCGCGCCCGCCGTGATTTTATGCTAATACCCCACGTTTATTATGTAAAACCGAGATACGTAGGGCTGGGCAACGTTTATCGATAGTTTTTGGTTTATCGATATAGGTGTTTTTAAACAGTAGTAGAGTGTTTGACTACTGTCTCGCCTGATGATAAGTGACCATTCTTTTTTAAATTCATTTATTAATGAAAAAAGATACAGATAACAAAAAATTAGCATTACTTAAATAGGTACTGATTTACTAAGAACTCAATACTACTACTATATCTTAGACCAAATAAAAACAAGTTTCAACAGTATAGCTCTTATAGTTTCGGAGAAAAGTGGCTGTGACATACGGACGGACGGACAGACAGACAGACAGACATGACGAATCTATAAGGGTTCCGTTTTTTGCCATTTGGCTACGGAACCCTAAAAAAGTAGTTGACTATTTTTATATTTGGTCTAAGATCTAAGATATAGCACGCTTATCTAGAAGAAAGAAGGAGGCAGTGGATTAAAATCCAACCAACACAGTCCTTTTTATGAAAAAGATATTATTTATTAGCACTTTGTCTATATCTTATAACATGTAGTGTATAGCGGCAACAGAAATACATCATCTGAATTATCCCAAAACTATTATGCATTTGGAATTTTAACTAAATCGATAAAGATAAGAGTGGCAGCCACAACCACATTATCGTCACACAAAAGATCCTTGAGATTTACAGCTCGTTTACTCATGTACACTATCGATAATAAAAAAAATAGATAGATCGATAACTTTATTTGTACACCTTATGACAAGAAAACAAAACACAAATACAGAGTAAAGACAGAGCTTTAAATGTAGGTTTCACAAACGGGAAGCCTTGTCGCTGAAAGCGATTTCCATTTGGAATTTTAATTAAATCGATAAAAATAAATTGAGCATGTCCCATCTCTAGCGACCTCTACAAGTGGCGCGGTCACCAATTTGCGTTTTAATTAAGTACTAGTGATACAGGTTTGTTTTTGTTGCAAATTGTTTTCGTTCCGAATTTGTGGTGTCCCTTGCGGTTTGTCGACATCGACCGCCCGTACTAGGGATGTGCTTGACATTTTCATCGATTATATTGTTTCTTATCTTACCTAGAGATATATGTAATCTCATCCGAGCGATGTTCCCGGTTGCATCCCTCTCGGGAGCCCGGGGTCCGCTAAACCCCAAATTCATTTGGGGTCGGCGGTAAAAGGTATGGTCAATGACGACTTATCTAAGTACCTTCTGCTAATAGATTTAGCAATATTTTTACGGCCGGCCGCCAGCCTGACACCAACCCTCTAGGGACCAAGCAGTTTATCCGCCACCGCGCGGAGAGAACTTAAGGTTTGCTAGTCTCGCTCAGATCCCTTAGTCGCCTTTTACGGCATCCACGGGAAGAGATGAGGTAGCCCTATTCTATGCCGGGGCTACACGGCTAACAGAGATGTAATATGTAATAGTAGGTACTAAGAGATGATATCTCAAACATATTCAATGTTTTTTATAAGCGTAATCTTTCTATTATATAAAATTTCCATGTCACAATGTTAGTTACCGTACTCCTCCGAAACGGCTTTACCGATTTTTACCAAATTTTATATGCGTATTCAGTAGGTCTGAGAATCGGCTACTATATATAATTTATAAGGCAAAACAACGTTTGCCGGGTCAGCTAGTGAATATTTAAAATCAACTGTCTAGCTTTCATGAGTTACCTACAGCATGGTGACAGACGGGCAGACGTAGAGACAGACAGACAGCGGAGTCTCAGTTCGATACCCGCAACAAGCCGCTGCAACGCAGACAATATTGTTACGTTTATCGTAAAAATGAAATGACAATCCCTGCGGGGATAAGGTGCAATAAATAAATAAATAAATTCTGTGAACAACACACAGCGCCATCTAGCCCCGTGGTAAGCGACTAAGCTTGTGTTACGGTGACTAGACAACGGATATAATACTTATATTTGTTTTTCTTTTGTAAATACATACATATTATACATAGAAGGACACCCAGACCAGACACAAATATTTATTTTTAAGCATAAATACTTGCACCCGGCGGGAATCGAACCCGCAACCTCCTGCATTGCAGTCGCGCTCTCGCACGACGCACCACAGAGGTCGTCAAACGATGAATGACGTTTAAAACGTCAAAAGTATCATTCATCATCATCATTTCAGCTGTTAGAAGTTCACTGCTGGACATAAGCCTCCCTCTCCAGATGCTTCGGTTATAAGCGGCCTGCATCCACCGTGAACCCGCGGCCTTAACCAAGTCGTCCGTCCATCTCGTTGGTGAACGTCCAACGCTGCGCTTTCCGATCCGCGGTCTCCATTCGAGAACTTTTCGGCCCCAACGACCAACGACCATCATCAAAGTATCATTAAATTTGAGGTATTGTACATTCCTACCCGCATTGTTAAAATTCTTAATGTCACACAGTGTTATATTCACGTGATATATTGGCCCAAATTGCCATTAAATGCTGGCAGAAAGGCCATAACTAAAGAACTGAACTGAACTAAGGTAGCATGACTACAGTGGCTTGCTTTAACTGTCTTCCATCTGATGCCATATCTATAATGTTAAGGTTGAGATCAATGTTTGGCTACATTGTGGTTCATGTTTATGTCATATTCTTGGTTGTCTGTCTGTCGTTCTAAGAGGATTTTTTTAAAGCCAGGTACTAAATAGTACATTTTCGGTACATTTTATTGGTAACTAGCTGTGTCCCGCGGTTTCACCCGTAAGTCCCGACCCAGTGGGAATTTCTAAAAACTTTTCCTTATTGGATGCCTACATCATATAAGGAACACACTCTCCAAATTTCAGCTCTCTACTTACTTAGATAATTTTGAGCAGCTTCTGAGTTCAAAATGAGTATACGATTGTGAGTTTGGACCTTTAAACAATTAAGTTTAGCTGCTTAAGTAACCCTCAAATATTAAGTGGCGGATCAGTATTCGGCCATACATCAATCAGAGTAGCTGACAACTCGATGACAAAGCAATAAATATACTTTTTAGGGTTCCGTACCCAAAGGGTAAAAACGGGACCCTATTACTGAGACTTCGCTGTCTGTCTGTCTGGCTGTCTGTCCGTCCGTCCGTCCGTCTGTCACCAGGCTGTATCTCATGAACCGTAATAGCTAGACGGTTGAAATTTTCACAGAAGATGTATTTCGGTTGCCGCTACAACAACAAATACTAAAAACAAAATAAAACAAATATTTAAGAGGGGCTCCCATACAACAAACGTGTTTCAAAAACTACAAGGGAATCGAGTAGGTCGTGGAATTCAAAATGGCCGCCCTGTCTGTCAAATATACCAGTCTGCCTTCACTTACCAAAGAGTTTCTTATTAGTTTCAGATTTTCTTTGTGCCAAAGTTTTTTTTTTTTTTTTTTGAGTGGAGTGGTCGTATGAAGAGAGTACCTAAAGATCGAAGCTAAATATTTCACATTTTCCTATCAAATTTAAAAATTGGATGTAAATCATTTTAGGGTTCCGGACCCAAATGTTATAGTGGTACGGAACCCTTCGTGCGCGAGTGTCGCACTTGCTTGCTTGCTATATTATGATTTTAATCTATTTCACAAGACTCATTCATTACTCATCGTAGGTATTAAAATATTTTATTCTGAAATTGTATAATATCCACCATACATCAATTTATCTTATTAGCTCAAGGAGATGAATTTAAGGGGCTCTGCAGACTGAGCAACTTTGTTTTAAGACTCGTTGCAACTGACAACTAGTTGTGCACATATTATAACAAAATTGAATAAATAAATATTGCTGGACGTTGCCCACATATGTAGACAACTAGCCTTGTGCTTCTTGTACAAAAAAAACTATATATAGGTACAAATAATAGGTACTTTTTAGGGTTCCGTACCCAAAGAGTAAAAACGGGACCCTTTTACTGAGACTTCGCTGTCTGTCTGTCTGTCTGTCTGACAAGCCTAGTGCTTATTTTGGGGCTAGTTTGCGCTGTGAGTAACGTCGTGCAATACTTATTATTATTTATTTATCTTCAAAATTGCTCGACGGATTACAATACAATTCCTTGATTATTGTAGCTGTAACTTGCAACTGACAAAGTACTAGGAGTTGTCTCAAAATGCCTATAAAAAAGTTGATAGTTGCTTGAAATAAAGTTGCTCCGTCTGCCCAGCCCCTGAAATAGTGCAGTTACATGAAGTAGGTATGCATTATTAAGCGCCTTTTTATATTTTATTTATATTTATCTTTCAAGGTTAGCTTTCAGTTATATTCAGTGTTTCTGTGAGTGTTCACGTGTTTTCTTCACACGACTTTATTTATATTATTAGACTGGTAAATATTTATAAATTTTTTATTTGTTTATAATTTTAATCTAGTAAAGGGTTAACTTTTCAGTCTCTATTTTAAAAATATGTATAACACCATCGAATACAAACATTTTAAATACAATTATTTTAAAGAGAAATAAACTTTTTAAGTCTTTGGAATAATCGGCGTTAGACATCTTGATTTATTTTTCGATCTCATTTTCAGACGATAAAACCTATACCTACTTTCTTATTAATAAACATGGAGCAAGGTCGGAATAGTAAGAACTTGCTTTGTCTTTTTCCGTGACAAGATATACATAACTATGTATAGACAAAAGACAAACTCACAGATTATCAGTTTACAATATTATAGTACAATATTCATACCCTAGATCAAAAGGTAGTTACACACTTAGTTTTTCTTTTAGCATATTTAGGGAATACCACATAATTTGTAGTGTTTTTGCAATCCACAGATATACAAAGCGTCATTTTGTTATTTTATCAAAAAAAACTTAGTTTGTTTACGAAAAAACTATGAAGTTGACAGAAACGTGGGATCACTCTAAGTAGCGCCAGTTGTCTCGACCTTTTAGTTTTTAACCTCATTATACCAATCAAAAGAAGACGTCAAACCAACCATAACTTAGTGGTAAGTTACCCAAGTTCCACTAAATCAAGAGCTACGAGGTCTAAGCTAAGGCAATAAGTTACAAATTTAACGACAAAAAGGCTAGATCATTTAACGTGAAATACTGTTTTTGGGGCCTTCATAAAAGTAAAGCTGTGAAATATTGCAGTATACCTACTGTGGGCGCTTGCCTAGAGAATTTCTCTATGCTGATTCGAGACCACTAACACTATATAGTGTCAAGGTTTCATTAATATGAACAATTTTGATTGATTTTGTAGTAAACATAGGTAATTATGACAGTGGCTATTACTGGCCATACGGCCGAGAGAAAATAAAAAAAAAGGTAAACCCAAAAAAAATAAGAAAAAAAAGAGCGCGCGTTGGTGTTGGAGTGTAAAACTTGTTGAGAAATAAAACGATACGTTCATTTGAGATAATGTCTGAATGGAAGTAAACAGGTATTTCAATATGACATGTGAGTATCATTTCTATACGAACGAGGTCCTAGGATTTGAATCACGTAACATCAGACCCAAATAAAAACATTAAAAAGACAATTACAACACAAATTAAAAATAAAAACCATTATTACCCAGACAAGATTAAGGTCATGTCTGGGTAATAATGGTTTTAATTTTTTAATTGTGGCGCCCGCGCCGGTGACAAACTAGACGGTAAGCCGTCTAGTTTGTGATATGTATGACTCACCGGCGCGCCGCGGCGATGTCCTACTTTTCTAGTTTGGTACAACTAATTGTTTTTGTAACTATTATTTAGCTATGTTATACTTACATCCTGTCCTGTACATATCGTAAGCCAGCCATAAATCGGAAGTCAGGTGCAGCGGGCCCGGGGGTCCTTTTACGCGAGGGGGCCGCGCGAAAGACAACCACTATAAAAATCACCTCGTGTGTATCTCAATTATAGGTACACAACAATGGCTAACTAATTTTATATATTTTTGATAGCAATCAATACCTATTGGTTGGCCAAAGTAGCAGTAGTAGCCAGCCCTTTAGTCACTAGAACCTCCATACTTTCTTATTTAAGAGGCCAGTCTTCCTACTCTTTCTCCATACAAACGTAGTCGACTGTTTCCTCCCTGGATAAAGACATTGGAGCAAATATGTTTATGCTATAAAACCTATATCTGCCATGACTATGCCCCTACGTTTTGTTGGTTTTCATTTTCTAATTAGAAAAGAAATAAAATTCAGAAAATATGAAAATAAAAAAAATCAAAACGTAGGGGCATGATCATGGCTGATATAGGATTTATGGCATAATTTTTTTTATGCCATAAATCCTCAGAGAAAAGGGTAGGTCGACTGTCCCATTAACATTTTTAAAATCCTGGAAATCCTGTACCATATTTTTGTCGCGGGCGAAAAGACTGACTCATTATTATTGCCATACAAGTGCCCTTTTGCTAGAGAATTGTTTCAGTCTGTGTTGTGTGTGTTAGCTTACTGCAAAAGTTTGTGTTTTTTTCACGTTTTTAAGCTCGTATTTCGTAGGATTACTTAGTTGTTAATGTATGGATTACTCGTTGTTGGTATTTTCCACGTAATATCTTTGTTTTCAGTTTCCGTCACGGTAGGTTTTCATTGTTTCTTTGTCTCTTTGTGGTAGGTTGTATTTAAATAAATGTTTTTCTTTATTTCATTTTAAACATAGGTCTAATACAATATACAAGTAATAACCGAGAAGCAACGCGTTATTCAATCGATTATTACTAATTAAAAAGTAAAATAAAAACATCTAAATATAATATAAAAATAAATTTCAACTTGCTAAGTGCACCCTTATCTTATTAGGGTTTCTACGCTGTTTTCCTCTTGAGGTACGAATCCCAAAAAAAAGTGGCTGTGACATACGGACGGACGGACAGACGGACAGACAGACATGACGAATCTATAAGGGTTCCGTTTTTTTGCCATTTGGCTACGGAACCCTAAAAACGAATAAGAATTAAAATTCCGTGTCAAACCAAACATGTGGCTTCCATTACCTCTGTGGCACGTCGTCGGGCGAATGTCCGTCTGCAACGCAGAAGGCTGTGGGTTCGTTTTATTGTATTTTATTCATTGTTGTTATTTGCTGTGTTTAATGCAAAATGTACCTACACAAATATACAATTAGGAAATGTATACAACTGTCACCTATTGTAAACACAATACAAAATATACCATGTAACCAGGTATGTTTGTATAGTTTAGTCTAAAGGAAAACCTGAAAAACATTAAGCATCAAGAAGACATAAAGAAGAAAGTTCCTTCATAAAAATAAGTGTTTAATAAATCTCCAAGTGTCGCAGATAGGTTTCAGCGGAATTATTTGCGGGCCATAACTTACTAATATCGCCTCGGGAACGTGCCCCATTTAACTTGACTTACGACCGAGCAAGACAGATTTCATAAAACGCCCCGGAATTGGTATTTTGCGTGTTTTCGCGGAAGAGATAGGAACGAGTGGGTTAGGCTGTTTGGAAAGACGAAAATTTGCAAGTTAGTTAACTTTTTAGCTCCAATTTTAACTTACATACGTATAGATTTTTCTTTTGTATTCGCGGTGTTGTATTGAAATTAAAGACGAAAATTATTGAAGTCAGTCCTGAAGAAGGGATCTGGAACGGTCTCGAAACGTTGATCGTTGTAAAAATATAGTAATAAACACCACGCGAAATAATTTTTATAATATTTTTTTATATTTTTATATTTTTTTATAATATTTTTTATTGGACGAGTCTAGAAATACAAATATTAAAAAAAATACTTCTGCAAAAACGCAACGCACCCAACGCATCGGAGTGCCGCAAAAACTTGCCAAAGTTGTGATAGATGGAACAATCCTGATGCGAAAATACAGCGTATGAGGCACCGACGACGCCGGTAGACTAATTAGTCAAGTCAGTGCTCCCGGATTGAGTAAATATGAGTTCTTAGTTCTAATCCCGCCCTGCGTCTATCGTGCGTTGTGTTTTTGATAAAGTATTATTTCTTGAAAATATTTTTATGAAAGCCCAGTGCATAAGCTTAAAAATACTTAAAAATATAATATTGAGTCTAGAAGCACTTAAAAATATAATATTGAGTCTAGAAATTACTTTGCCTAATGATCGGCTTCATTAGCGCCTTGACAGCGACTAATTAACAGCACTATTGATATTTTACTATTTTCGCTTCTTAAATTATAAATCAGCCAAGTCATGCTTTTATGAATTGTAAATATACAAATATTTGATAATTTTGAATCGTCTTGAAAACTGAACTGAATGGACTGTCGTTTCGGAACGCGGCCTTCCATCGGAAGAAACCACAATAAAGTCATGGTCGTTTGACACGAATATTGGGCTAAAATACCTACAAATTGAGGTCCTCTGTGACCATGCAGAAGGCCTATACGACGATGATGGTAGGGTAATTTTGACTTCATTAATTCAAGAATGATTGGTCCTTAATAGCCCAAGATCGCGATAAATGGAAGGGAGGGGGGGGGGGGGTTCCTTGTCATTTAGTGGGACAATGCCTATATACCAAATAAAGTCTGCTATAATTCCCGGCAAACTTCTAGAAAAAAAATAGCGGATGCGTAAAGTCGATTTTTCGTAGAAATGGCATGTAACATGTACTGCGCGAACTTTCCCCTTCCACGTCAAAATTTTTCAACTAGTTTTCCGGCCACTGTATAGTAAGTATTCAAGATTCGATTTTATAGAATACCGACAGACTTCTGATAAGATAAGATAGGGACATAATCATAATAAATAAATAAATAAATAAATAAATTCTGTGAACAACACACAGCGCCATCTAGCCCCGTGGTAAGCGACTAAGCTTGTGTTACGGTGACTAGACAACGGATATAATACTTATATTTATTTTTCTTTTGTAAATACATACATATTATACATAGAGGGACACCCAGACCAGACACAAATATTTATTCTATAAGCATAAATACTTGCACCCGGCGGGAATCGAACCCGCAACCTCCTGCATTGCAGTCGCGCTTTCGCACGACGCGCCACAGAGGTCGTCAAAATTAGGTCGTTTATAATCTCAGAAGGATGTAATTTTCCGGCAAATACTTGTCAAATGTCAATATATTCCTTTAATAATGTATGTTTGTTGTTATTTACGCTATCTTACTGATCCAATCTTATCTACTTATTACCGGTAAAAAATCTCATCTGTGCGTTTGTCGAACTTACTTTATTAGACAACTAGCTGTATCCCGCGGTTTCACCCGAGTAAGTCCCGATCCGTGGGAATATCGGAATAAAAAGTAGCCTATGTATTATTCCAGGTCTCCTATTGTCTACATACCGAGTTTCATGGTTATTGGTTCAGCGGTTTTTTACGTGATTGAGTAACAAACACACACATACACACATACTCACACACTTTCAGCTTTATAATATTAAGTAATCATAACCATTATGATTATGGTTAGAAGTAACCGAAGTTTTTAACCGTTTTTAAGTTTTGATTGTCGTTTTTATTTTATTCTATCCTACTTAATATTATAAAGCTGAAAGTGTGTGAGTATGTGTGTATTTGTGTGTGTTTCATATTCATATGAATGTGAGTATCACTAGGTATATTACACGTAAATAGGTACCTAATGCGTTTTGATATCATCAAAATCAGCGACAACAAGCGAAGTGACAGACAGACAAAATGTCGCACAGGCTCTACAAATTCCTGAAGATAACTATTAGGTATATAAATTAAACACAATCATAACAGATGGTAATAACGGTCTTCAATTTACAACACTATTAACAATAAATCAATCAGTCGATAGTACAATAATATACGAGTGTGAGTGACAACTCACGAGAGTCGACTCGTCGCGTCGTAACGTTAGAAGATATGTAGTGATTTACGACCGTGGCTAGATAACTGTTGTGTGAATAGAGAACGTTAAATTATTGGTACATGACTTTATTGTGTAGTCTGACCCGTTGGTCTATGAGGGTAGTTAAGGCCCGATCACAACATTTTCTAAGAAAGGTTCTATAAACATAATAATATCCTCTAATTTGATTTAGATAGAGCCAGCTTGACTTGAAGTAATTATTTTTCGTTTTTCTGAAATTTCACCGAGAACGTAATAAACCTCTGTATTTTGCCAGAAGAAAACAAACAGACCGATAGACAAACACTTATTATAAATATTTTCATTTATAAAATAAGTAGGATAAGGAAATAATAATTAGGAAATAAATTCAAAGATTTTAAATACCTAACCTGCTGGCCGGAATCTCCAACGAAATGAAATAAAAATCAACCGAAATGATAAAACTATCCACCGAAATGAAACAATACGGCACCGAAATTTAAAAACACCCACCGAAGTGATATTTTTTTCTAGCTAACCTACCTGATGTAAAAAAACGTAGGCCGGTACGCCCGCTATAGAAGACGGACCGCTCCGTATTCGTAACAATAACGAAACTAAAAATTTTATTTTTGTATGTAGCTCAAGGCTATTTTATTTAGATTTTTTTTAAGGAAAAATTGCGTAAAATTTTTTTTTACTTACGGCGAGGCTTGAACCTGCGTCTTTGGGTCGGTTCCCCAACGTCTGTATCAACTAGACCACGCAAGTCCCTAAAGCCTCGCCGCGCCGCAAGTGAAAATTGTTGAATGCTATTTTTCCTTAAAAAAAAATCTAAATAACGAAACTTACAGCTGTTATAAATCCTAGCAGAATTTGTCCTTATGGAATAGCCCTTATTGCTGTGGAAATTACTCCCCATATCTTTTAAACTATACTCTAAGGTTATCAAATTCTTATACTAGTCGCGGAAGATTTTGTTAGAAGAGACCGCTCGCTTTGATAAGAAGATGCATTTGAATTTAGAGGGTTTTGTTATCTGATAGTGCAACTTTTGATAACTATCTTATATGATAGTAATTGATAATATGGTCTAGTAAAACAATTTTTACTTTGGACTCGAAATCGGTTGATGTAAAAATGTTTTTATAGTACGAAGGAATATTGGAATGACTGTAGACTATAAAGATAACTAAACGACATTTCAATATTATGATTAATTAACTGAAATTTCAATATTATGAATTCACTGAAAATACTATTAATTGTATCATAATTTACAATTTCATTTAATTTTGCTAATACCTACTAATATTTGTACAACAGATTCCTGGTAAAATGTAAGGATATTCTTAATCTATAAGTTCATACGCATGTACCTACACTACATTTTATACAAATAAAATATCTGATTCTCATACATCTCGACCTTACTGGTCGTTTGTTAGTTTGTTAGTGAGCATATTTTATCGTTGCTCATATTAGCCTAAATCAGTCACAAACTAACAACAGTTTCGAATTAACCATAAAAATGTAGTCTAAACAAAAATAATGTACACAATTAATCAGACTTAATTTATATTAAGCCGCTGACTTCGTTAATTTGTTTGAGAGATGAAAAGTAAACCTATTAAGAGGGATATTATCATGTTTTTTTTCTCTCTCTCTTTGGGAGTAGGTAGGTGTTTAATCTTGTTGCCTGTAACAAATGGTGGCCCCTTAAGAATTAATATAAAAGCACCGACTAACAGAACGTTTTTCATTGTCATATTTTAAAAATTCAGCATTTTAATTAGCAAGTTTTGTTTGTCGAGTTAATTTTGATTTATGGATGTTATGTCGTCGGTTCTATTTGTTGGAAAGTGTGGTAATTTATTGCATTCTTTCGCACCGCTGAGATATTAAACGTACTTAGGTACCTACATATTTGACTGTGTATTTTACTGTTAGTGGCACCCCATTTTCTCCGTATAGGTACTTGTACTATTTATGTATTCTGTGGTATAGGTAAGTCAAATAAAAGTATTGGCAGATAAAACGAAAATCGAGGATCATTCGCATGATATGCGTTTATTATATTAATTTGAAAAAAAAAACACTGTACATTTGTAAACTATTCAAGAAATAATAAGATGAGTATAGAACCTAGGCACAAGTGAAAAATACATTTTTAAAAAATTTATTCGCGAGGTGGCTGTGTGGTTTCCTTGAAAATATTTCTAGTCTATATTGAAAAGAAAACAAAATGACAAAAGAATAATTAAGTATTAATTATATACCTAGGTCTAATCTCAATATACGTGGAGTAAGGTCGGAGTAGTGAGAACATGCTTCGACTTTTTCCGTGACAAAAACTTTCAAAGTTGACACACAGAAACAAAAAGTGGTAAAATTACTCCCACCTTACTCCATGTTTATTAATACGGCTAACGGAAGTAAGATCTTCAATTGCCTATAAACTCTATAAATTATTGATGATCCCATTTCACGAAACAGTAGTCTTTATTAAAACTAATCAATTAAATAATTAATTCAGCTTAAGAACGCGGCGACTGTTACCATTTCCATACAAACTTAATACCAAAATAAATTATGAAAAATTTAGTTTTCTTGGAAAACCTTGTGGTGGGGACCCTATAAAAGTAAAATCTTAATCCGAATAATATCGATATTAAAGTAGAAACCCAAAATTTTTCATAATTTATTTTGGTATTAAGTTTGTATGGAAATGGTAACAGGCGCCGCGTCCTTAAACAACTTATTAAAATAGTGACGCGGCGTCTCATCACTACCGATATCGATACGACATTAAGATTACGACGAAACAAACAAATAAAGTTCCCTTTATTACTGACATTAAAGTACGGTTGACAGCAGAACAGCGTGTCAGCTATATAAATACCGACTATAGAATAGTAACGAGATACAATTATTATGTAGTTTTGACCTGTTATCGCTGTCGGCTATCGAGTAGGGATTGAATTTGTCGATAGATTTTTTTATATTGATTTTCTGAGCGATTCTATTTAATTAAACTGGTTTTTTTTCCGGTTTTATTTGCATGCGGTTTTTATAAAAGCAGCGCAATTTAAACGAAAAAAAATCAGTTCAATTTTAATCTGTTTCATTCACGAAAACATAAAAAAACTATGATACTATTTAGTTGTGTGTGTCTGGAAATTGCTTTTTTAATTAGGTACATATTTTTTCCCCTTTCCTTTTGTTATTTCATCATATTTTGTCATCATTTTTTTAATATTAAAAAAAAATACGTACCAAAGTAATTTAGGTAATATACTAGTGATGAAGGTCGATAGTCCATCTTGCTACAACTTCCACCTCATCGTTAAATCCCATTAGGTGAGTTAAGGCCAAATGCATACCTAAATCCAAATGCATATATTCTAGCACTAAAATGTGTCTTAATTTGATATTCAATGCGAACTATCGACTATTGGTCCCATCACTAGGTAGGCGCGTCAAAGACACCTTGTCCTACCATATAACAGTTAACAATGCAGTAAATTTAACTGTTATTGTTATGTCTGTTAAAATTAACGATTATAGTGCCTTGATAGACGCGCACCGACTGATAAAACCGAGATAAAATACTGAGATGCATTAGGTAGTTGAAACTGTAGGTAGAAGTATATCGAATACCTATAGATAGATAGATATATGTACGCTTTATTTGCACAATATACAAAATAAGTAGGTAAGTTAGACTATTTAGTTTTTTAATTATAGGCTAGGATTTGACACATTATGTTCCTGAACAATAAATGTCAAATAAAAGCACCAAGGATCGTGGTCCGAAATTTTAAGTTGCAGTTGTTTCGTACACCACTAACCTAATAAACGACATTAATTTGTCTAGTAGGTACCTACGTATGAAAGAAATCGTCATCGATAACTAACGATGAAATTCATTCGTATGAATTCATTCATGATGATGATAATAATAAAATATGATGACCACAGAACGTTATGAGCAGCAGATACAATGTGCATGATAACAAGCTTCTATTTGATCGAATTTTATAGTTTAGGAGGATCATTTAGTTTGTTGTTCTAAGAAAACAGTAGGTTTTGCCTTTCTGTCTGTCATCTCTTTCGTACTGTTATCATCAGTTTATCTGAACCGTATACTTCGAGATTTGGAAGCCGTTCTTTATGTCATGTAGACACTCAGAGCCCAAACCACTGGTCCTAGAGTCATGAAATTTGGAGAGTGTGTTCTTTGTGGTGTGTAAAGGTTCACTAAGAAAAGCATTTTGGAAAATGCCGCGAGGTCGGGACTTACGCGGGTGAAACCGCGGGACGCTGCTTGTATTATAGTATGAACTATACTGCGGACGAACAAAAATTGTATGTAGTAGGTACCTAAAAGGTCAAAGAAAATTTAAATTTTGATTCGATCCGAAAATGAAACAGCCCTACTATTTCATAGTAAAAACTTCGTGGCGTTCATATAACCAAAGTGAGCCCCCTTTTCGAGAACTACTGTATGTATATTTGTTTTGCATAGATTGGTATGTATAGGAGAGAGTTTTTGTGATGATTTTGGTTGTCATGGATACCATAAGGGTCAGGAAAATAGGGTTTGTTAGTTTGTTAGTGATCGTGCAGAGTTTGAAGAAAACATACGTTTATTCAGTTTTTGTTACGAAATTTTAACGAGTTTGGTAAGTTCCTACACTAACGGCCGAATACAGAAAGGCAACTCAAAATTTGAGTTCTACTTAAACAACTAAGCACCTCTCAAATTCAAAAAATCCCATACTATTTTTAAATTTAGAAGCTGCTCAATTATTTAAGTACGACTCAAATTTTAAGTGGCGTTTCAGTATTCGGCTATAAGTAACCTATACTTAGCACCTACACTTACGTAAGTATAGGAAGTAAAGATTTCTTACCGTAAAAGGTATGGTTGATTGGTCACATGGTTGGACAATAGAGGTTTCTTGCATAGCTTTTATCGCGAGCTTTGAGCGCGGCCACCGAATCAAGAAATTCCGTAACGAAAATAAAACCTAACACCCCCACTCCGCTTACAAAATAAATAAATAATTTTAATTGCATAAGTTGATAAAAAAATGCTATGCAATAGCTTAACCACGGCAGTCCCCGAGTGCCACACGTTTTTTTGTATGCTGAGTCACGTGACCCTAGCCCTAACATCGACAGACATATAAAAGTTAAACTTTTTAGGGTTTTGTAGTCTATTTTAAATTATTGTTAACAGGATATTGATTTGACTTGCATGAATTGCATGGTCCTTGTTCCACTTAGTGTTTGTTCTAAGAATCATCTGGTATTAAATCATTCAATTGTTTTTACGATCGTTACAAGTAGGGTCGGATCATCTCAAGATACGTTTCCAAGAAAACTTGATAGGATTATTTACTGTATTGCATTTTATTGAATAATATATGAGAACTAACTTTGCCTGCATTGTAAGGTTACTATCGACCCCGAATCACAGAATACCTACATTATTAGGTACGCCTGAATATAAGAAACTAGCCCAACATACTGGAAATCCCTCTTTACTTATACTATACTAGCTGCGCCCCGCGGTTTTACCCGCGTAAGTCTCGATCCCGTGGGCATATCGCGATCAAAAGTAGCATATGTTACTCCCCGATAATGTAGCTTACTTAAGTAAAAGATTTTTTGAAATCGGTCTAGTAGTTTTTGAGTTTATTCATTAAGTACAAACATACGACACACACACACGAAAATACAAATCTTTCCTCTTTATAATTTTAGTGTAGAAAGATGTTAAAGAAATAAGGGTTTTGATTGAGTCAAAACATTGTTCAACTTTGTTCTGACATGTCTGTCAAGTTTAAAACTTCATGTCACGGGTGAAGACAATTCATTACCTACTAAGTCATTCCTTCCTCGCCCGTCGTAAGTTAAGGAAAAGTGTTTAATCCATTTTATTGTGCCACTTTTGTTTTGATTTCCATCGTCTTTTGATTCAGTTTCGATCGTCTTTCGATTCCGATTCGATCGTATTTTGTTTTTATTTCGATCGTCTTTTGTTTTGGTTTCATTCGTCTTTTGATTCAGTTTCGATCGTCTTTTGTTTCCGTTTCGATCGTATTTTTTTTTTTGTATATCGATCGAATTTTTTTGTTTCAATCGTCTTTTGATTGAATTTTGATCTTCTTTTGTTTTCATTTCGATCGTCGTACAGGGCAAGGCTTATGAAAGATAATATACATAATACTAGATACATAATATTTTCCATCTAGGCGGAACACGGAAGGAAAAAAACCTAGATTTATTTGATATCGGCACACGTACACATGCTCAGGCACCACAAGACCGCACGGCCGTTTCCCTAATCGCCCGTCAACTCGCTCTGTACGTATTTATGACGGCGCACGTCGGCGCACGTCTCAGCCATTCGCGCCGTTTATAAAACTCAATTACTCTACGTCTCCGTCCGCCGAGCACTCCTTAATAATGATAATTGATGAGGAAATTTGCGAGCTTTTTGCGGAGAGATCCTTGCCGGTTATATTTCTTCTTTTATGTACGTGCCCGTTCTTTTACGACACGATTTTGTGTTTGGATACTCGATTTTAGTTTCAAGGCTCGCTTTTTTTGATTTTTCTTATGTGTCGTTATGTTAGTGTTAGTTATTTTTAATGTAATATTTGACACTAAAAATATTTTGAAAGTGCTTTGTTTCCAAAGTATACTTAAATAAAATTAAAGAAAAACGGGTTACACTCCGGGAGTGCCGACAGAAGTGAAAACTTATCGCAGCTAGCTAATAGTGGACACACTATGGCTGCGTCTCGGTAACGGTGTCGCGAGTCCAGAGATTTTATCTCATCTAAAAATATGCGTACCGTGTTAAAATAAGTTTACACTTCAAAAAGAAGATAAAAACATCGGACATTCCGACTTTTCTACAGTATAGATACAATAATTACTATTTGTTTTACATTTTATTATCAAAGGTAAAATTTAATCTTTATTAACAATGAAGTTAATCTTATGAAAGTCAATATTGTGAAAATTTGTTTGATTTGTCTGAGTGCAATCTTTATAATTCAAATGTAAAGGACAGTGGAGAGCAATTAAGATCATATGTTTTATATACCTAATAAAAAAACAATAGATACTTACCTAAAACGAGTTTTAAACAATGCTTCTAACGATCTAACTAAGCTGAACGAGGCCCCACTTAACCAGTTTTATAATTTCTTACAATAAAATATAATCATTTTTTCTAATAGCCTAAAGTGGAAGTGTGGGTAAAAACACTCACATTTAGGCCCTGCGCAGACGACAGACTATCCGTGACGCACTTTTTAGTCTGTGAAAATAGAACCTATGCAATTATATGCAGTAACGCACACGACGCGCAAAAAGTCTTTTGCCTTTTTGTGCCTTTTTCGCAGACTTTTTGTGCGGCCGCAGACTCGATCGCACAAAAAGTGTGCCGTCTGCGCAGGGCCTTAAGTTTTTTTTTTTAATGCTTTAAAAATTCGTAGGTACAGAATAATTAAAAACACAAAATGAATACAATACAAAACACAAGAATTACCTAAACCTAATTATACCTAATTAAACATCATGAATATAAAATCCCAACACAAAAAGAAAAAAATCGTACTCGTTCGCTAGTTCGGATTACCATAATCGAAATCTGAGTACGAATTTCTGGAAGCATTTTTTCTAATCAAAAAATTCTCGTCAAATGTGCAGTGTCAATGGAAACAGCTCCAGCCCAGCTCACAATATTTCTTCATAACGCGGCCCCTGTTTAATTTGTAAATCGCTTGACGACTGATTAAAAACTCTTTTTGAAATATTTACGTTCGGCTCTTCGCTTAAAACACGTCACTTGCAAAAACTGGACGATTTTTTAAGTCAATTAAGAAAACGTCGAGAGAAATATTTCGAGTTAGACGCTTGATCGGTTGATTTTCGATGTCGTTTTATTTAGTGAAAAACTATGCTTTAGAAATTATTGACTGATTTTTATGAAATTAAACTCATTTTTAGGGTTTTGTAGTCAAACCGAACCGTTTTCGGTTTTAATAGCGTGACTGATGATTTTTTTTGGACTGAATTTTAATTACAAATGTGTTTTTTTGTTTTCGAGTAAAGGATTACTTTTCAATAATTATTTATTTAGTTAAAAATAAAATTCTTTCATCTCAAATTGGGTTTGTTAGTTTACTTAATATAAGTGAGGTATAGTGCTAAGATATTATAATTTAATTTAATTATAATATCTTAGCACTATACCTCGTGTCACGTGTCTTTCTTATCTCAAAGTACAAATCAGTGGAACAAGTTCCGTTCTGTTGTATTTAGTGGCTGCGCCGACCTACATTTTGATAAGAATTTCGTAGTGCTAAAAGCATTAATAATGTATTACAGAAAATTCTCAAAATATTAGAACATCCACATTCATTTCTCAATAGGTATTATTTATCCTCTTACCATATTTGGGAACGAGACCTGTCGATCAAAATTTCTCAAACGCAAATTTTGCCGATGACGTGAGACATTCGTTAAAAATTCTTCCAAAATCATTAGGTTTTGCATATTCGTGACAAGTTAATGGGGCGAACGAAATCGTTACCAAATAGGAGGCTGTCCTGTCTCATACGGGTATAACTGGAGCCTTCAATCATGAAGATAATATCGGTGCACCGACCACACTTTACTGGGGAAATAAATTGGCTATGGGTACAGCAGTCGAAGGATATAGAATTGCCGTGAAAATATACACAACTGCATGTATGTTCCCTGATCTCTATTAGAAACTAGAAGGAGAAAGATTGCCTGATAGTGATTTTCACTAGTTCTAAAGTCACACTGTTAGGGAAATAACTCACACACCTTTAAAAGATGAATCAAAATTCGAACGTATAATAATTCACGATCTAGGTAACCTAATACTCGAACTTATAGTCAATTCTAAGTAATTACTTGTCTAAGAAATGTGTCTGTCACGCTGACGTTAAAACTCACTAATAAGAGCGAGACAGGGCATTTCTTAGCCAAAGTAATCATTCAGATTCGTCTATAAATACCTACGGGTGTAAGTGTATGCTAGGTACTAAAATTTTAGTTTAGTACCTAGCATAGACTTACTAATGTTTATTAAGACAACCGCTTATCTTATCTTTAGAAAAACGATTTTACTCGGTTAATAAAATTTTTAAATTCACACGACACGACGCGAGGCAAGGCAACAAAGTTAACATATCGTGATTTTTTAATACTGGGTACTTACTTTATATACGCGAAACCCTAAAAATAACGAAGACATTTCTAATAATTTCGGTTTTAATCGTGTTGCTTTTATTGTAAGCATCGCCCTACATTTCGAGATCTTTAGGTACAGACGTCTTCTTCGATGGTTGATAAAATGGATTTACCAACCTTACCCGAAATCCTAACCCTGTCGCGGGTAAGGATTAATAAAAACAACGCGATAAAAACCGGAAAATAATTTTAAGGGGACAGTCTACCTACTCTTTTCTCCATTATAAATTTTACAAACGTAGTCGACTGTTTCCTTCCTGGATAAAGATTTTAGAAAAAATATGTTTATGACATAAGTCAGCCATGACCATGGCCCAACGTTTCGTTTTTTTTTCAATTTCTAATTTTTCTGAATTTTATTTCTATTCAAATTAGAAAAAAAAAACATAATGTAGGGGCATGGTCATGGCAGATACAGGTTTTATGGCATAAACATAATTTGCTCTCATGTCCAGAGAGGAAACATTCGACTACGTTTGTATGGAGAAAGAGTAGGTAGACTGTCCTCTTAATTTCAGAATGAATTTATGCTCAAAAAGAACGCAGTTATGAGTAGGTTAGGTATGTATTTTTTAATTTAATATACTTAGTAGGTAGTTTACCTGGTTACATATATCCTCAGACACGTGTTTATTTACTAAGACTAGGTTACCTTAAATTCTAGCCTTGGTTTCATTGCCAAATAGTTTGTTTTGTAACCAATAGATATATTATCCTCAACCTGGTGCTGAATTTTGTATCTCCACTTAAGTAGAATTAATGATCGACGCAAATGTGCTATCAATACATATTACAAAATTTACCTAATTTTAAAAATGAATGTAAATTTATGTAAGTGTATATTGGTAGAGCCTGACTTGTTTTACTATTTCTCTGATTATTTTTAATAGCTAAATGTCGTCATGAGGTTTTTGTTTCTTATTTTTGTAAATTGTTTGTTTGTTGCTTGTTGTTATCGGCTTGCCTGTTTGTGTAAGTTATGTAAACGTGTACGTTTGTCCTTCACGCAAAAACAACTGAAATGATTGCGATGAAACGTGGTATGAATACAGCTGAAGATCTGGATTAAGATATGCTAGTTCATCCCGATATTTTTACGGAATAGGGAATTAGGCAGGAATAATCGCAGGTCGCAGCTAGTGAACTTATTTGTTCTGCCACTTCTCTCCTCACTTAGTTCTAGAACCATCAGCATCAATTACGATGGCACCAAATTACAGCATTGAGTAGACGCACGGCAAATCATCATAATGGCCATCGACCATCCCGACCACTACCCGTGGGCGAGCATAAATCTGAACCTCTAAGTGGCACGGACGCGTAATTCTGGTGATTAGCCACCCTCTGCCTTCACAAATTATAGCCACAGATCCATAACTGCAGACAGCACAGATCGAGGTCTAATGTTTATCGGGAGGTTACCAAATCACGGATTATGTTATTATCCGTTTTGCAGTCACGAAGTTAGATTTACATTTTGCATGTTTGCTCGGTTTGCTTAGGGCGTTTGAAGGATTGAAAGACAGTTAATATTTGCTCGGATCATAATCGCTCGGTTTTTCAAATTACGAGGTTGTGTTATTTTAGTTTATATGATTTTTATTGTATGTAGAACAATTACTGGTTTCGCTTACGGGAGAAACTAAGTACCTACCTGAATAAATTGTATTGGTTACTTATTATTTCCAAAGTTGTCGATATTGTTGAACTAAAACAGTAACTATTAGCAGAAGTTATAAATCCAACACGATCCTAAAGGCATAAAGCCTCAAATTGAAGGCAATAATGATTATGTAAGTCTCGAATCGCGTTTACTTGATTGAGTGAGATGAAAGTAGGCTAAATTACAGGCTGCCATCGTACTACACGATATTACAGGTTGATATATGATTACAGACAGTTCCGTCTCGGAGTAGGTACTTAACTAATGTTTAAGATAACAAGCAATGAAATTTGTGGGTTTGAAGAATACATGTTAAAATTACTGACTTGTAATGGCAATTTAAAATTGAATGAATAGTTACATCGAATTGTACGTGAATACTTAAGTTAAAGTTGGTTGTATGTTCATCAACAACCCATATGATGCATGCAAAATTCCAGGGCGTTGCACAAAGCGATATATTAGTCCCAAACAACAAAAAAACTAGACTTGTGACATGGGATATATTAGACAACTAATATACTAAATAATGATAATAAATATCTGTAGATCATATAAGTATACATGTGTTAGGTATATGTACACATAATGTAACTTAAAAGTAGTATTAACGTGATATTTTTATCTTTTCAGATTACAACAATCCAACACTTCCAACAAGTACAAAACATTTTACAAACCATGACCACAGAATAGAATACAACAATTATATTTAATGATGAAATTAAAGTTTTGGACGAGGCAGCAAGGTGAAAATGAAAAGATCAAGGATCCAGATGAGATTGAGGATGACTATATCGCCAATTCTATCGGAGCTTTCGGTATATGGCAACTGGTTTACATAACGATCGTTGCATTGACCAGATTCACAGCAGGATGGAACACAATGTCTGTGATATTTTTAACACCAGATACGAAGTTTTATTGCAAGAAGTTCGCGGAAAATATAACAATGGAAGTGGAGAATAACACATGTTATAAAACTTGTGAGGAGTATGAATATGTGAGAGATGTTTTTGAAGAGACATTGGTCACTGAGTTTGATCTCATTTGTAATAATGCATGGTTATCAAGTTTTACGCAAACTGTTATGATGTTTGGATTGCTATTGGGAGTATCTGTTTTCGGTTGGTTTTCTGACAGGTAATGTTTCTATATAATTACACTACCAACTTTTTAGCGATCAATAGTTTAAAGTAGATATTCGAATACTTGTTTGTCGACCTGTAGTGTAAGTGGAAGCATAAAAATCTGTGATGAATGATGCCTTATTAATCAAATGTTTCTGTTTAAGATTTGGACGCAGCAAAGCCATAGTATTGTCAGACATCATAAACATAGTATTTATGTTTGCCGTACCATACTGCCCATCCTATTGGACCATAACAGCTTGCAGATTTTTCATTGGTCTAGGCTGTGGTGGCATTTATTCATTGACAGCCGTCTACACATCTGAAGTAATAGGAACTAAACTTATTGAAGTAGTTACCTGTGCTGCTTTATTGCCAGATGGATTAGCGATAGCCAGTTTTGCAATATTTGCACATTTTTCATCACATTGGAGGACTTTTGTGTTAGAATATAGTGTCGTGTCAGTTTTCATAGCTGTTTTACTATTTTGGTTACCTGAAACACCAAGATGGTTGATTGCAAATGGTAAAACGAAAGAAGCTATTAAAGTTATGACAGCAGCTGCTAAATTGTAAGTCAGATTTGTTCAAGCAGGTAAAGCATATCATGATATTGATAATAGTTTAGTTATTAAATAGTAATAAAGAATTCATTTTTTTAGCAATGGAAAAAGTACACAAAACATAAAGGAAGTTGTTGCGAAGAGTATAGAAGAATTAAAGCTAGACGTTAAAGATGGTCCAAATTTGACGTACTTAGACTTGTTCAGAACTAGAAAGCTATCATTATGGACTGTGGCTTCCTTTGTAATATGGTTCGTGACTGGACTCAGTTACTTTGGCTTGAATCAATATGTGTCACAATTGGGTGGAAACTTGATAATTGATATTGTTATTCTAGGAGTGTTAGAGGTGAGATTTTTTAGTTTTTAACAATAATAATCTTACATAACATTATGCAGACCAATATCACTATGATTTGTCTAGAGTGATATTGTAGATATTGACTGATCAAACATAACAAAATTACTAATAAATACCTAAACTAATGTCTATTACTTCACATTGTTGTTGTTATATTTAAAAAAACTTCATTTTTTTACTCGTACTATACTACTGAGTCCTCAGTATAGCAATGATAGAGGCGAAGTCCCTATCATTTTGCTCAAGATCAATGATAGCGACTTCGCCTCTATCATGCTCATCATGATACTATTTAATAACGGGAATTATCATGGTTTAAAGGCTTCATCACTTCTATTGTAAGAAACTTACTGTCGAATAACGTTGAAAATATTATCTTTTTATATTGATATTTGTTTTTATCTATTTTTCAGGTATTAGCAGCCCCAATAGCAATGGTCATCACAAAATTTCTCGGCCGGAAAATATCTACTATAGGAACTTTCGTTACCATTGGTGTATCAATGATAACTTTGATTTTTATCGACGAAGGAACCATAGTATCTACTATATTGGGAGGTGTAGGGGTCACAGCAGCAACTGTTGTATTCTCAATAGTTTACCTTTTAGTTATAGAGTTATATCCTACTCCAATGAGAAACATGGGGTTCAGCTTAAGTTCTGTTGGTTCAAAATTAGGAGCTATGGTTGCTCCTTTTGTAGTTTCAATTAAGCCTAGAACAGTAGCTACATCCATATTTGCTGCGTCTCCATTTTTAGCTGTATTATCTTGTTTGGTATTGCCAGAAACGAAGGGGAAGAAATTGAAAGATACTGTGGATGAGTGTGATAACTGCTAGTGTCTTGTTATTATCTAACTAGCCCCATGGTCTCACCCGTGTAAGTTCCGATCCCACGGGAAAATCGGGATAAAGATAGTGTTTGTATTAATCTAGATCTAGTAGTTTTTGCGTGAAGATGTAACAAACATACTCATTTATTACTTCCACACAAACTTTCACATTTGTAATATTAGTGAGATAGGATATTGAGTGACTTTGTGCCTTTTATCTCTGGTTAATTTTTAGATTCCAAGAGATGAAATAAAATGTTTTAGAGACTAGTATTATTATTTTAGGGAACACCAATACAGACTACAGCTTGTGTCTTATGAGAATGCTTGAACATAAATAATTTATTTGTTTGTGCTTGTCTTTGTCATCAAAGTTAGTAAATTACAAAGTTTTCTTTTGAAATAGAAGCCCGTTTAATTGGTTTTGGTAAATTTGTAGAATTTTAATTGGATAGCTCTTTAATGTACTGGACTTAAATTTGTTTATTTTTTCCGTTTAGTCCACAGTTTATTAATAGTATTAAGTAATATAATTAGTAATAAGTAAATTATCTTATAAGTCAAATAATATGTTCCTTTAATATTTAAGTTACAGTTATGAAATTAGTATAAGTACCTCCTAACCATGTTTCCATAAAACTTCGATATTTTTTTATTTTAATAACTTATTAATAGACCAATTTAATTAAAATGTCATCTTACCTAATGATTTTATTTCACTTTATTTGAACCATTATTTTTTACATTAGATAGGCTAGCATTTGACCTCATTTTATCTGTTGGGAAGCGATGATGAGGTCGACGGTGTAACATGCTTCCCAGTAGAAGGCAGAATAAACCTCCATACATTTAAAATTCAAAATCCCAACTGAACCATATATAAACGCTGAGCCCAAACCGCTGGTCCTAGAGACATAAAATTTGAGGAGTGTGTTCCTTGGAGAGGTATCCACTAAGAAAGCGTTTTGGAAATTCCCACGGGGTCGGGACTAATGCAGGCAGACTTACTCAACTAGTTTACTTCCTATTTTATACCCTATTTGTGTCCATCGCAATATATACAGATAGGTAGGTATATGGCGAGGCAGTGTCACAGTATAAATAAATAAATTGTGTCAACAACACACAGCGCTATCTAGCCCCGCGGTAAGAGACTAGGCTTGTGTTACGGTGACTAGATAACGGATATAATACTTATATTTAGTTTTCTTTTGTAAATATATAAATAATAAATATTAATAAATATTACACGACGTTACACACAGCGCAATCTAGTCCCAAACTAAGCACTAGGCTTGTGCTATGGGTACTAGACAACGGATATACTACATACTATACTTTTTTTTTTTGTAAATACATACATTTGATATGTATCAAATGATATGTAATGATATGAAATGTGATATGTATTTCTATGTAGAAAACACGAATATCCCATGTCTTCGGACCGTGGTGAGTCCTAGGACATGTTGGTTTCCTCACGATGTTTTCCTTCACCGTAAGAGCGATGTTATTAGCGCACATACCTTTTTCTTAAAGAAAAAGACATTGGTGCGCGGTCGGCCTGGATTCGAACCCACGACTCTCGGAATAAAAGTCGGGGTATCTACCACTAGACCAACACCGCTCTATGTACATATTATACATAGAGGAACACCCAGACCAGACATAAATATTTATTTATTAAGCATAAATACTTGCACCCGGCGGGAGTCGAACCCGCAACCTTCTGCATTGCAGTCGCGCTTTCGCACGACGCGCCACAGAGGTCACAGAGGTCACAGTGCAATCGCTGTGATCGTAAATCAGCTATCGTTCGATTTAGGTCAGTACAATAATGATTTATTATGACTATATGATAAATAAACCAAAATTATCTTTAGATTAGAACTTCATTAATTAGACTGAATGAATTGACATGATGTAGTTAAATCGTATCACCATTATATACTTACCTACTCGTAAAAGTAAACTAGTAGTTATGCAAACAGTAGACCTCTCGAGCACAGATTTTATTACTAAGTACGATCTAAGTATTTTAAAGGCTATTTTAACTGTACCCATTGAAGAGTTTGCGATGAATGTGTAGTTTCAAGAGTGCCAATAAATCAGTACCGTACAGTAGTTAAAGGATCTACTCTATTTGTAGAATTCTAAAAGTGAGCAATTAAGTTAATTCTTAAAACTAACCTAACCAACATACTGCACAGACGAAAGAAAAATTTACCAGACTTGAGCAAAGACGTTTCGCTCACTACACTCGCTCGGTCAATTAATTTTATATTTAACACATGGAACACAATCGCCGCTGTTTGAAGCTAGAAGCGATTGTAGCGTGTGGCGACCACCGGCGTCAACCGTGTGAAGGGAGTCGTCGCAATACATCGGTGGCGGTGTTTAGTGGCCTGACCCGCTCCCAGGCCAACTGGTAATTCATGGTATGACCCTTCCTGCCTTTGATCAGAGAGCCAATCAGCCCCTTAACCAACCTTTCAATACAATTGACCTCTCACACCAATAACTAATTTAATGATTTAATCAAAGTCTGATGTTCCAATAACATACAAGGTTACGTCTTCAGTTTATATTGGCGCCAGTGTCTTTGCGATGGATCAAAGTTACTCCCCATTATTTTTAGTTCAACAAAACTTCGGTTTTGAATTTAAATTTGTTGCAGGACAAATTGTCGCAACTGCGGTACTTTGATACAGAATCAGAAGTGTCGGCGCGGCGTGTTTGATTGTATTGAGCAAATTGTATGATTGGGTTCGCCCCCTCTTATATATCAATTGACAAAATAACTGTTAGTTCAGCACCCACTGTGTTAAGAATCAATTATTAAATGTATCCTTGACGACAAAGGAAGACCAACAGAGGCTGGGAAAATGCTCGACCGATTCGACAGGATCACACTTTGGGTATATAGGTACTGTCGATACCACTTAGTCGTTCTTAGAATTTCTTGTTTTAAAGCAATTTAATTTATCTTAAAAAGAAACAAATCCTACTAAATTATAAAGGTATAAGTTTGTGTGTAAGTTAGTAAGTATGCCTCTCTGTTAAGTTGGCCAAGTCAATTTGTCCATACTTATTTATGTTTAAAAATAAATATTTGTTTCTGGTCTGGGTGTTTTATATGATCACTAGCTGACCCGGCAAACGTCGTTTTGCCTTATAAATTATAGATAGTAGCCGATTCTCAGACCTACTGAATACGCATATAAAATTTGGTAAAAATCGGTAAAGCCGTTTCGGAGGAGTACGGTAACGAACACTGTGACATGGAAATTTTATATATAAGAGATAATATATTATGTAATATCCGTTGTCTAGTACCCATAGATCCAGATACTTGGGTTTTTTTTGTGGCTAGATTGTGCGCAGCTGTCGTGCAATATTTATATTTATTATATTAAAACAGCTACCATCACACTACTAAATCACTATAACCATAGCGACTTCCTCCCACGTACACAGCCTATGATTAATAAACAATAGCCACTATCAGTATGTTATTTATAATTGCGCGTACGCCGCTCGACGGAATGCAAAGTAGACCACCAAAGGTAAGCCGGACCGCGGCTTGAATGCTAACTGCTGATTTTTTTACCTACCTCGATGATAGACTCATTATTTGATGATTAATAATCATTAGTTGTTCGACCTATTTAGGGCGGTTGTAATGGGAATGGAAAATTCGGTAAACCTTTCATGGACCGTTCTTACGATGCCGATTGGCAGACCCAGTAAAAAAAGAAACGTGTGAAAGGACTGTTATTTTCACTTCATTTTTTCTCACTCACCTAGTGTTAAAGTTCTCAGGTCGCCCTAAGAGCTCTAACTTGACCTAACAACTGCTGATATCATCATCATCATCATCATTTCAGCTGTAAGAAGTCCACTGCTGGACATAAGCCTCCCTCATAGATTTCCAGATGCTTCGGTCATAAGTGGCCTGTATCCATCGTGAACCCGCGGCCTTAACCAAGTCGTCCGTCCATCTCGTTAGTGGACGTCCAACGCTGCGCTTTCCGATCCGCGGTCTCCATTCGAGATTTTTTCGGCCCCAACGACCATCTGCTCTCCGTGCTATATGTCCTGCCCACTGCCACTTTATAGAGCTAATCCGTTTTGCTATGTCGGTGACCCTCGTTCTTCTACGTATCTCCTCATTTCTGATTCGATCCCGTAGAGAAACCCCGAGCATAGCTCTCTCCATAGCTCTTTGAGCAACTCTAAGCTTATTTATAAGGCCAGCAGCATAACTGCTGATATATACTGATTTATTTATGTATTTATTTATACTGCCTAACTTGCAGCCAGTTTGCTTTGACATACTGACCAGGAGCCTGATAATGTAACTTTGTTGCTAACAAATCTCGATTAAAACAATTGAAATTGTGGATTACACGTCGTTCAGTCGCTAACAAATTGCCTTTGCAATTAAAACTAGCGAGTGTAACTATCAAATTGTTTATCTGTAACAATTTCAGTTGCTTCAATCGAGATTTGTTAGCAACACAGTTTCGTAATCAAGGGCCTGGAGGGAGGGTTACTTCGGTTCGTTTCGATACGACAACGACACTGTCATAACGATGGTTCTACTGTCACCCTACTATCAGAATGTGACAGTAGAATCATCGTATGACAGTATCGATGTCGTATGGAAACGAACCGCAGTAACCCTCCTGGGTTATTTCAATGTCCATCTGCCACTCTAACGTGACTCACGGGCTCCACGACTCCAGCTATCTGCATTCGTTTCATAGCAATGTTTGTCTGCCTCCAAATAACAAGGCAATTCAAATGAAACCTAATTAGAAATGCTGTGTGCGAACTAGTGACCACACACAGACGGAAGCGATAAGCATCTGTCGGCAGGTAGTCGTGTCATGTGACACCTTCGGGAATGGGTTGGAGACAGTCGTCGGGACGAGTATAATGCAAACGTGGGTATACTGATTATATTACCAGCTAGCTACTAGCTGCGCCCCGTGGTTTTACCCGCGTTTGTCCCGATTCTGCGGGATTTACGGGATCAAAAGTATTCTATGTCCTTTTCTCGTGTTGTCATGGTGACGTAGCACGGTACACTTTACCTATAATATGGAGAAGCACCCTATCTGCGCCCCGCGGTTTCACTCGCGTAAGTCCCGATCCCGTGGGAATATCGGGATTAAAAGTAGCCTTTGTTACTCAGGGTGAGTGTTGCTTTCTAATGGTGAAAGAATTTTTGAAATCGACACAGTAGTTTTTGAGATTATTCCTTACAAACTAACAGACACTTACAAAAATACAAATCTTTCCTCTTTATAATATTAGTGTAGAAGTATGTAGACTAGCTGCGGCCCGCGGTTGCACCCGTTGCGTTAGCCCTGGGTCTCTAAAGGCTTAAGTTTGAAAATAATTCGAAGTTTTAATGCGTAACATCCTTTACAACTTCCAAATTAATACAAATTTTTTGTATGTTATTTTGCATTGCAATATTACGTATGACGGAGCTGTACCGCTTTTTTTTTGTGACTATCGTGTATTCTGTGTTAAAGCCAAAGGAATTTGCGACGTACTTCCGCTACGACTTCTCAGTGCTCATTTAGCCTTTTGTTACACTAATACATTGTTATGTTCACTATTCACCTATTCACTATGTAAGCTAAGTGCTATGTAACCAATAATTTATTTTGTACTCACATAGCGCTTACATAGTGCCCTATTAAATCGTTCCCACGACAATAATATACCATTAGTAACATTGCATAAAGACCTATTTATATTCCAACACCCTGATTATCTCATATTTATATAAACCGTACATAACATCAATAAAATTCCAAACAGACAATTTTATTTGACATCAACCGACTCCGCATTCAATTACCTTCATAATATATTAAAAATAAACAGCTTCTTGAAATGTTAAGGAACCACAGAAGCATGTAAGGTATCGATTTAGAGATGTTAATTCAAATTTAACTCAAAGCACTGTGACACTGAGATACTCCCATAGCAATTTGACTTAATTCTCGATTAAAACAGTACATCACTAGTGTGCTGGCACAGAATGGGCTGTTACACAAGCTTTCCCAACGTTGTCGATAATCGGATAGTTTCTATTCGAATCGGTGCGTGGACGCGACAATCGAGTCGACTCGATTGGACCGAATGCCCGTGAATTTTTCCATACCACGATCGGCCTCGGAACATTTGGATGCGTGTGTCGAACATACAAATCTGTACAAATCACTGAAATGAAAACTATACACGCGCAAGTACGCTGGAATTGGTATACTATACAAAATGACATTAGATCTTTGTGCCGATTTGATTTGGGCCATGTTGAGCTGTTGTCGCGCGTTTTCTATTGAAAGTGATGGTGGCTGTCGGTGGAACTTATAGTTCCGTGGACGGTCACCATCACTTTCAATAGAAAATGCTCGACAACAGCGCAATATGGCGCGGATCAAATAGGCACAAAATTCAGTGCGTCATGACCTGTCCAGCGACTTGTACCATGGAGGTCAGTGGTACAAATAGTTTGGTCTTTGCTTTTGATTAACAAATGGACTATTATGGGTAAATAATGTTGTCTACCCTTTGACAGTAATATTGCTAATAGAATTTGGAATTATGTAGAGTTCTACTACTTGCATACTGATGACAAGATGCGTATCTGTCGAGTGGCGTGTCTGCCGAGCTGCCGGCTGTGACGTTTTATTTCTGATAAGTTGCGAATCTTTTCTGAGAGATAATGAAATACGTATCTGACCACTTGCGTATGCTATATATTTTAGACCTATACATTTATACTCCTATACATTTTAGACCACAAACAATTTGAGTAATTCAAATTGTTTGTGGTCTAAAATGTATAGGAGTTTCTGAACGTGACAAATTGCAACAGAAATAGATATGACCCATTTCTATTCTTTGGTTCTTGAGTTGGCTACTTATACCTACATTTTCTAGGAAGCTTCGGCCGCTGCTTGTTGGTATCCACCGGCCTAAGGCGTAGCATTCAACATTTTGAAAGTAAAGGAATTTTTGTAAGTAGTTTTTATAAAGTGGTCACTGATGACCAGTGACCACTTTATAAAAACTACTTACAAAAATTCCATGGGTAATGGTAATATTGAGAAGTGGACGATGTGCAAAGTGGTCAATCTGAGAAAGTAGTCATTACGGGAAGTGGTCAACGTGGGAATGGTCATGCAGGGATGTGGTCTTATGGAACTAAACGAACGAACACACCTAATTATGAAAAAAAAAACAATGTAATGCATCTTCCGCTTGAGCCACGGGTGCCTGTCCGTTCGAAATGAAATTAAGGACTGTATTTTTTGTTTTTTTTTTTCGTGTTATATTATAACTATGTCTTAGTTATACCAAATAGTTTAATTCCTTCAGCTAAGTCTCATAAAGTCTTTCCTTATATCCATTGCTCACACGCAGGGTGGCCGTAACGTCGTTAAGTCGTTAAAATCGCTACATCGTTAGATTCATAACGACACGCCTCACAGTTGTAAACAGTTGTAAATTAAAGTTTTAAATGTCGATAAAATAAATTAACGTGGATCGTTCGCAGTGACGTATTTACAGAGTCGATAAAACAGTTTGAGTACGCACTAACACGTCCGGAGTCGCGCTTACTCGCTGTTTTTATTGTTCCATAGAAAGTTTCCACGATCACACTGGTTCAACCGAAAGGGCTGCAACTGGGAACATCGCGATAGATAGATAGATAAAACGCTTTATTATTCTTACCATAAATAAATTACAATAAAATAAAGTAAAAAAATCTTAATCTAGAGTGGCCTCACTATATAGGCGGCCTTACCACTGAGAGTGGTCTCTTCCAGGCAACCTCGGTATGGAGAGGATCACACGAATGATGTTCCCAGTTACACCCCTCTCGGGAGCCCGGGGTCCGCTAAACCACAATTTTAATTTGCAGGCAGGCAGTCTATCCGCCACCGCGTGGGGATAACGTAAGGTTTGCTAATTTCCCTCACATTATATAGTTGCCTTTTACGACACCCACGAGAAGAAATGGGGTAACCCTAATTTATTAGAGCTAAAAAATAGGTAAATTACATACCTACCTAAAAGAGTCCCTCGTTACATTTTAGTGATCACTTATAAATAAAATCAGATAATCAAATCAGTTGGCGCTGTAGCTTTCATCAAACAAAATATACCTAGCTTAAAAATAATCACCCCGTGTGAGGCCGACGTAATCCGATGCCAAATCAAGACGGTAGTTCATAAAAAGACTATAAAGTTCTACGATATACCACATACGTGATGTCTAACTATATCGTTTGACTGAATACGATTGATTATATTCCAATCGAACATTTTAACAGTCTTAAAAATTTGAAATAGAATCAACATTCTTTTGTATGGTATATGGAATACAGTAGTCGATAATAGGTTTAAAAGACTGGTCTGGTGCAAAACACGGAAATATCTAGTAAAATTTAAGGATCTAAGGCTTTTCACATAGACGTGGCAAAAAGTAATTTAACAATTATAAAAATACTACCTGACCCGGCAAACGTTGTTTTGCCTAATAAATTATAGATAGTAGCCGATTCTCAGACCTACTGAATACGCATATAAAATTTGGTAAAAAAAAATCGGTCAAGCCGTTTCGGTGGAGTACGGTAACTAACATTGTGACATGGAAATTTTATATATAAGAAGAAGAAGAAGATAACCGATTTTAACAATCATCAAACATCTAAGTAATTGAAAAGAAAATGCCTGATTATGAATAGTTAACTAATTAGAATGAGTTACATTGTTACTTACGTATGTTACCTACGCTTGTCCGTTTGTCTATTTGTCTTTTTTGGTCTATCACCAACGATTTTCTCAGGAATGGGTAATTCTAAAATTTATTGGTTGAATTTCTTACCAAATATTTAGGACCAGAATAATGAATTTCAAAAATGTTAATTTTAAAATGTTAAAAAAAAAAGATGCTTTTATTGTTTCAAAATCCAAATACCAAGGTTATAAGGGACCAGTTGGTTCCATATGGCAGTATGGTTCTATGGTATATCAGTTGTCTATGGCTGATTTATTATGAAAAATGGCAAGCGGCATTGTAAATTCAGTTGTCTATAACTGACAACTGAATTTACAATGCCGCTTGCCATTTTTCAAAATCGAGCCTAAACATAAAATTGTAATGCGTGAACGCATCGCTTTTATTACTTTACTCATACGTGGAGTTTGAGGCCTACATTTAAATAGTTCATTAAAAAGACAAATGGCATTTTACGAGAAGCTTTATATGCTAAGGATGTCTGTGGTTTTAGTGGCAATTGATTGAAGGGAGAACTGACACACTGAGAAGTAAGTTGGCGAGGTTAAAAGTTGGTTCTACGCAGTTTTGGAAGTTACGTTTTCGAATTGGGAATAAGTCACTTTTCAGATACAATTTTTTAGAGTTTTTTTATAATTGACGCAAAAACATCCCGTAGATATAGATTTATTTTTTCTACGCAGAACGATGAAGAGTGAGACCGAAAATAATTCGAAAGAAAATGGATATTAATGAAGTAGTGAGACATTTTTGTTGTGAGTAAGGCCCGATATGTCCCGCTCAGTTCTAGTCCATACAATTTCGATCTATATTTTGTCGAATTCCTGCCAGTTATCTATTTATTTATCACATCACAGCATCGCTATTCAGCACTTATAAGTTAGTTGAGGATCCACTGTACTTGGTAAGTGGGCATTCAAGTATTATAATGATACACTGATTGTTCGAGGTAGCTAAGGGGACACGATTCGCACTATCCCCATCCATTTCACCTTGGAGCGCAATTCCCATATTATTATACCTTGCGGCGCTTTGTGCTACGCAATAAGTACTAGTAGTGTCTACATCAGTCACACAGTTCACAGAATCACATGTTGCGGCCGACATCTATCACCAAAGTTGTATGTCTTACAAGTCTGTGTGTCTCTCGAGTCAAATTGTTTGACATCGTGACTGGATTATTTACTATCAAATTGCATTGGGAACGGAAAGTTACAGCACTTTGAATACAAGGTTTCGTTTTTAGGGTTCCGTAGTCAAACAGAAACCCTTAAGCTTGCAAACCCATTTAGACCGAATTAACTAACTAATCCGGAATAGCTGTCTTAAGCATCGATGAAGTAGTACGACATAATATAAATAATAAATAATAAATTCTGCGAACAACACACAGCGCCATCTAGCCCCGTGGTAAGCGACTAAGCTTGTGTTACGGTGACTAGACAACGGATATAATACTTATATTTATTTTTCTTTTGTAAATACATACATATTAGACATAGAAGGACACCCAGACCAGACACAAATATTTATTTTTAAGCATAAATACTTGCACCCGGCGGGAATCGAACCCGCAACCTCCTGCATTGCAGTCGCGCTCTCGCACGACGCGCCACAGAGGTCGCGACATTCATCGGTGATACACGATTAAAGAAAAAATAACGATTTTTATGCAAATCTAAACTAATATTATAAAGAGGTAACGTTGGTAACATGTATGTATGTATGTATATTGGGGGTAATCTCCGAAACTACTGGACCGTTTTCAAAAATTCTTTCACCATTAGAAAGCTACATTCACCCTGAGTAACATAGGCTACTCTTGATCCCAATATTCCCACGGGATCGGGACTTACGCGGGTGAAACCGCGGGAATCTGTACGTCATAAAATAACATCTATATAAAGTTCGCAATTCTTTATTAAAATATTGTACAGCCGATGTAAGACGTATTCCAGTCCAGGAAAGGTGAATTATCCATGAAGTACAATATTTATGGGTAGGTACTTATTTTTTTTACCAATTTTATGTAAATAGGTAGGTACATAAATTGGTAAAAAAAACTAAGCTTTTTGTGAAGTATTCCCATAAAAATCACTTCTTATTTAAATTGTTCTACCTATAAAATGTCGTATTTCATGAATGGTTCCACATTTTGTTATCATTTGCTAAACCGGATTAGTTAGTTCGATGTAGCTGTGCAATCCAGCCTTATAGTTTTAATCGTAATCAAGCGATCGTCCAGTGACCATAAGGTGTAGGTTCTTCCCTTCTTCTTTAATCGTGAGGATTAAGCAACGCCTGGCGCGGTCATAACTTGGATGGGTGACCTACAAAGTGTGTGGTGTACAAAAAAACATTTTCTCGAGGTCCTTCGTATACGTTAAGAAGTTGGTTCCGGTTTTATCTCTGATAGCAGTCGTTAGGTCAAGTTAGAGACCTTAGGGCGACCTGAAAACTCTAACACTAGGTGAGACACACCACTATACGAATATAAAAGAAGACCTATAGCTTCCGAAACGTTAGGTTTATGCAAAATACCTAATCAATTTATTTAGATGAAGAAAAAAAAACTACTAATTTGAGAATATTTTCTTTTTTAAAGTAGGTAAAAACAAATTATAGCCAGCATGATGAAAAAAAAGAAATAAAAAATGTACGAAAATAAATAATGTACCAACAAAGGTACAGAGCTAGAGGTTCGCGTTTCGCGCGGAGAGGAGTGTATCACTCAAGTAGACTAGTGATGGGCACCCGCGTTAAAAATAATGTCGATAAATCCCGACGAAGATCAAAGAACGAACAAATCGGTTGGGTGCGGCGTGAAGGAGCTATGAATACTTTCGGATGTGCCATTTGGGAAATATTTTTAGTAAAGAATTTTCTTGGAATTTAGCGAAGCTGATATTTCGTCTTATTTCTAACTAATTTTCCGGTAGTTGAGCGTTAACGGCTTAATGTAATAAAAGCAACTAGATTAAAACCAAAAAATGAGATATACAGAGAAAATATTTGTTTGTTTGAATAAATGACCTCCAAAACTACTGACCCGATTTCAATAAAACTTAATATGAGAAGAAATTGAAATCAGTGTTTGCGGGTGGGGGACTGTATGAGTGAGGAGGCTCCTGTTAGATTCGGTGTACCACAAGGTAGCGTTCTCGGTCCTACATTATTCTTAATTTACCTAAATGACCTTAGTACAGTCCTGCCTAACTTTGGTAATATAATCTGCTATGCCGATGACACAGCCCTTATTTTTGAAGGAAAATCCTGGGAGGAGAGTTTCAATAGCGCACAACAGGGGTTAAGTCTAGTCACTAAGTATATGGAAATGAATCTTCTGTCTCTCAACTCCATAAAAACGAAATTCATCTGCTTCAGAAAGACTCGTAATTCAGAACCTTTCGTAACTCCAGTCTTAAAGCTCCACTCTTCCTGTATCTCCTCTCCTTGCTCTTGTCCCAGTATAGAATGTGTTACCTCTTTGAGATACCTGGGTGTCGAGATTGACCAGAGTCTGTCCTTCAAACCTCACCTTGGTCTTACAAGCAACCGGGTACGCAAACTTATATACGTCATGAAACTTTTACGTGACGCTGCTAATCAAAGGACCCTGAAACTCGTTTACACAGCTCTATATGAGTCTGTACTTTGTTACTGCATAAAGGTGTGGGGCAGTGCTGGGAGAACGGCAATGCTGGGACTGGAAAGGGCCCAGCGCTCGGTTATAAAGGTCACCTATAGAAAACCATTTAGATATGCAACTGATCTACTCTACAAAGAAACTGAGTTGTTGACTGTCAGGCAACTCTTTATCCTGCGAGTTACACTTTCTGTTCACAAAAGAGTGTTAAACTCTGACAACCACACTCGTCTGGCACCTAGTAGAACATTTCGAGTTCTTCAAATTTGGGTCCGCTCCGTCTTTGCCCGTTGTCTTCCTGGCTTTATCCATTCGTCTGTTTACAACCGCATCATACGGATGGTTAACATTCAAAACCTAAAAATAAAAGCTGCTAAAAACAAAGTAATTGGGCTACTTCTCACGATGCCCTATCTTCTAGTAGAGGATCTTGTTGACAACCCATCTTGGAACATTAAAATGTACGGTGATTATGTTATAGAATGACAACTACAATCGAATTACACAATTATCACTCTCACTTTTACACATTCCTATACATACATACATAATACATAAGCACACTCACAGTGATTGTGGTCGCCCTCTGCCCAACTCTTAAGAGGCTGGTGTCAGGGGAGCGGCTTTAACTTCAAACCTCACCCACTCACTTCACATACCTACCTACATACATGTACATATACCTACACATCTCACAATCACTTTAATTACCATAAAGCCTTAATTAGTTAGCCGTTAGTTAGTAGTCTGAGTATGCTTGCGCTTCTCGTCTACTGTTTTTTATTTTTTATTTTTTACATTCACACAATAGTTTGTTACTATACTCCCCACGGTTTCACTGTATTTTCCTTTTTTTAGAAATTATTTCTGGACTCTCGAGATACAGGACGAGTTCCTAGTTCGAGGTCCGTTGTTTATACTCAATCCATTTGTAATATTTCTTGTTTTAAACTATTTATTTATTTATTTATTTAATTCCTCTAATTTTAAGTTTTTCTATTATTAAAAAGGTATGGTATAAAGTGACTTTACTCACTACTTATACTATTCACACTTTACTCACTACAGGGAGTTAGTGAGGCGTGGCCATTGCTTGAGCGACATACGCAGGAGCTGCGTGTCACGGAGATGAAGATGCTGCGCTGGATGTGTGGAGTGACGCAAAAAGACCGCGTCAGAAACTCCCGCATCAGGGGCAGCCTTCATGTCCGAGACATTGCAGACAAACTGCAAGAATGCCGCTTACGGTGGTACGGCCACGTTCTACGGAAACCGGCTAGTTACGTGGGAAACAAATGTCTTGCTATGGCGCCCCCGCCCGGCCTCGGCAGATTGGGAAGACCCAAGAAGTGCTGGCTTGACGTCGTAAGATCGGATATGCGTGCAAATGGCCTCACTACACGGGATGCCGAAGATCGTGCGAAGTGGAGACGTAAAAGTAGGAAAGCGGACCCCGGGCTCTCGAGAGAGATGCAACCGGGAACAACGCTCGGATGATGATGATGATGACTCACTACAGGGAGTTTCGAGGACGAAGTGAGGTGATGCTAACCGAAGGGGGCTGTTCTAGACGTCTAGGAGAACAACTACTTCAACTTCATTGTTCTACGACTTTAAGAAGTCCACGAAACAGACTGTATACAGCTTGAAGTAGGTACAGTTACGTATTTCATTACTTAATTGTCTCGTTCAGTCCGTTTCAGCATCTTAAACACACGAAATCACCGCATCAAAATTTCACAGTTGCCCGCGCAGCGTGATTTACTCAGAGCGGACCGGGGTAGGGTAGGGTAAAGTGCGGGGGGAGGGCGGCGCACTCGACTAATAAAAAACACCCCGAACGCCCTCCTGACTGATGCGACAATTAATTTAATCCCATTTCTCTACGTCTTTCAACTCCAGGGTTGATAACAATTTTTAAACTAAGTAAACAACGAAATTTTTCTTAAATTTCTGTTCTTTTTAAGTTTTAACAAATCTCTTGGCAGATGCTTTCTTTTAACTTTACAATGTTCTTTTGGTATTTTGTTTTGTTTTATTTTTAACCCCCAACGGAAAAAGAGGGGTGTTATAAGTTTGACGTGTCTATCTGTCTGTCCTTCTGTGTGTGTGTGTGTATCTGTCTGTGGCATCGTAGCTCACAAACGGATGAACCGATTTCAATGTATTTTTTTTTGGTTGATAGGTGACTTTTTAACAAAGGCGTTGGTGAAGTCTGATATTGTTTTTTATTAATCTTCTTCTTCTTATCTACTAGTTCTAGTTGTTTGTTGTGCAAATAAAGCATTAATATATCTATATAGGTATAGTTTTAAATTAATAATGATATATTGAAATTAAAATGTTATGTATTTTCATCAAGATGCTATAACAGTTCAGGCATTATTTTTCTTCGGATTTTCGATGCTGATATGAAATTAAACTTATTGTTCGATTTTTAACCGTCTCCAAAAAAAGGGTATTTGTATAAGGTGAAGATAAATACCAGAAAAATAAATAAATAATTGAAAATCATTTTAGGTCTAGGTAGGTACTTTTGGTATCTTTTTAGGTCTTTGTATATTTTTCACGTCGTTTTTCATTTTTCAGATGCCAGTTACCTAATATAGGTAGGTATGTAGATATGTATAGAATTAAAATAGGTACTAGTATAAATCGTCTTAAAAACCTTTCACGTATTTATTAACACAGTAACATATTTGCAAAAGAGACAAATTATTATCCCTGTTCTAGAGAACAAAATCTTCAGTTCGCACAAACAAAACGTGTAACAAATATTTATGTCGTATGCGAAAACTCGCTGCCGCGCTAGAAGCAGCTTCTATAGAAAGAATGGAAGGCACAAATATTATCTGCCTTTCATTCTTAAAAAAAATAGATATTTCACCAGTAATTTCAACTGGCTTGTTCACGAGACTAGTTGAAATTACTGGCGAAATATCGAGCTCCGGGAATAAACAAGGTTTAACATGGTAAATACCCCGTTATATAATAGTATTTGTAGTGAAAACAACCATGTAAATTGAAAATCGTATAACTGGTAACAAAATCTAAAGTCATAGTAAATTGTTAAGCGCGACAAGCGACAACCCTTGGAGGCGCGAGAAGCAGACATCAGCGCGGCAGGCGGCTATTAAACAAGACTAATTGAGCGATAAATTCAAGAGACGAGAACCGATATAAAAACGGGACGAACCAGAGAAAAATCCTAGATGAAGGAATATTGAAAGCGGACCGGCGGAATTGATTACTGTCAATTAGGGCTGCCACTCGATCGCGTCCGCGCCAGATGCTAACACGATTCTATTAGTATTCGTACGGCTTTGATGCCGGATTCAGGGGTGTTTTATTTTCTCTCGTTATCTCGCTGTCTTTGTCGATGCAATGGCCTGTCTGCCAAATTGATTTGCATGATTGAGGATTTCTCAGCACGCGTAATTTGGAATAAATTTTCCGTTGATTTAATTATTTCCTGCACCCCCCGGTTGGAAAAAAAGTGGTTCTGTCGGGAACTGCCATTGTGGATGAAGTTTCAAACGCAAATAATAAAGGGATGAATCAAGTTGAAAATTTCAATTTCATATTAAAAATATAAGACCTATTTTTTTTTCTTAATTGTAATATTTTATAATAATTTTAAGAAACAGGTCTTATCAATATAATGATCAAGTAAGACGAATTTCGTTACAAAACGATTTATATCAAATCACTCGCAAGCTGAGTTTGGAACTTTGTTGAACAATGTTTTATGTTCAAAAATAAATATTTGTTTCTGGTCTGGGTGTTTTCTATGTATCATAATTATGTACGTATTTAACAAAAAAAGTTTAATGTGTGTGTATCATATCCATTGCCTAGTACCCATAGTAGAAGCCTAGTGCTGAGTTTGGGGCTAAATTGCGCTGTGTGTCACGTCGTGCAATTTTGAATTACTTCTGCCATCTTGAAATCATTAAAATGCAATGTAGAGCCTTGTGCAAGTTGAGAACGTCTGTCAAGGAACATTCACAGCAATATTTTAATACATCGACTCACAAATCCCGGGACAGCTATTAAAGTTTCCGTCGTACCTTATTACATACGACACAGAGTTATTTCCATGAATAATTCCACAATTTCATTCAGTCTAAACTTATTATTGCGGAGACAACGAGACAATGCCAGCCTCGGTTTTGTATCAACATGACTGATGGCCGCTTGCTGCAACAAAGACCGTGAACATAAACATTTTGCACAATAATCTCCAGATGAACATTATTTATTACTCAACAAAAACATATTGCCGTTTTACTTCAGCTAGAGCAGCGACAAAGTTAAAAGAACCGTCAATGTAGTTTGAACATCACGATTTTGTTGTCTATCGTAGTGAAATAGTGAAGGGCACGTTTGTCCGGGAGCTTTGTCGATTAATAACGTATACAAAGATGAAAGCCGTCGAGTCGCGATGCGTTCCAGAAATAAAAAAAAGTCTTTATCTGAGCGCGGTTGGGGAGTTACATGATGTTACGAACACCACATGCTGTTAATGTTAATAATCAATTATTAATGGGGTTTCTTCAGTTGTAATATTATCGTAATTTATCGATTAAATGTTTAATGTAAATAAAGTTTTATTAATCAAAGTAATATACTATTTGATGCGGTTCGTTTTCACTATTTAAGTGGCAAAGTGACTGTATTAAGTGTAGGTGTAAAGTTATTTTTAAATGGCATGCTAAAGGTATTAACAAAATACGATTACGAACAATAAATTATATTGATATTGCTCATAAAAAAGTTTTTCACAGAAATATTTAGCGTTAGCTTGGTAAATTTAAAATCTTATGAAAGCATAAAATAACTGGATTCATCATTAAAACGCTCGTGTTTCAAAAAAACTAACAAAATATTCGATATTATAAAAGTATAATTTTCATATAAAATATTGTTACGATTTGATCTTTTAATACACGAAGGAATTATCGACGAAAATATGGTCGCCCTAAGCGACCGCGTAAAATATACTGTGTGCAACTAATAGGTGGGACGGGCGTTAAGCGCTACATAAATTAGTCGATGTTGTGACGTCTCTCGACGCGACAACCATCTGTTTGTCGATATGTCACGGCACAACGCTGTGGATTTCTATAGAGATGTTTTTCCGACTAACTGATGAATTTTAGAAGTTGGTTTTTCACGATTTAACCTAATGACAAGGTTACATAAATACTGAATTTTCCGACTAATACTGTTAATATAAATGCGAAAGTTTATATTTATTAAGAGCCCAACTTAAAAGACACATATATTAAAAGGTGATTTATGCGTTTTAGAAAATTGATTTCTATTTTAATTATGTACAAATAATGTTCGTTTTCTTCAGTTGGTCCTATGTTACCTTTTCAAGGGAAACCAAAAAAAGGCGATAAAACTTCAAATTTTATCCGATATTTCCACGGGATTGGGAGTTACGCGTGTAAAACCGTGAATCTGAGTAATAAATACGTTTAGGAAATTTATTTTTTAATAAAAAATAAACGTTATGATAAGTATGACTGTTTATTTAAATGAGATATTTGCATGTTATGTGCAGTAAATAATACAGTATTTTCAAAATAACATTTGTTGAAGTATTTATTGTGGCTATTAAATGTCTGTGCTCGGTGATAGTATTAATATGATTTATTTTATTGCTGTATTATAAAAATATTTCTTTTATTTAAGTAGCGGTTAGTAGTTGCAGAATAGTGCCTACTTATTTAACAAGTGAAACAGTGAAGATAAATGTATTTAGGATTAAACACACACATGTAACTGCTCCTTTGTAGTCTGATTGATAAATGCACACATGCACATCATGCGGTTAATAACGTGACGAAGTCTACCAAGGCGTTCTAAATTAAACTTATTAATTAATACTATAACTCGTTTTTAGATCAATTAACTTTAATTAATCGATTAAAATACTCCTAACATAAAATTGGCACCATTAAAACTGAATAAAAACTTTCATATCTCTAAACTAAATAGAGCTAAAAAGCGCGAGCGAACGCCGTGGAATTAGTTTATTAAAAACCATTTCACATAAATATAACGTAATGTAGCTCACAAACTTATTTAAAATATTGCCTATCTGCTGAGAAACATAGCATCGTTTTGATAATTTGATCCGATAATTTATCGCTTTATTTCAACAGCTCTATATTTATCCGTAGCCAGATGAAGTGAAACGTTATTTTTGAAGCTGTTGCCCCCATGCGATGATAGTGACTATAGGATATATGTATAACGACATTCGCCTCGTACAGTTTTTTCACTTCTTAATTACCACACATATTTCACCGCTCAGCGGTAAGACACGACTTCAGAACAGAGTTATTAAGCCCGAGCCTGAAAAATAGGCGGATGGCGACGATAAAATCTTTAGTTTACACAACGTAATAAATTCTTTGGCCCACTTTAATGGAGTTCAGATGCTCGTACAATATGTTATTGTCACGTAATTCAAGAAATAGAGGGATTAATATAATTTGAACAATTTGTTTGAAACTTTACTGTCCGCCGATTGTTTATTTTGGACCGTTCGTTCTTAGATGTTATAAATTTGTTTTTATAGTGTTTAGGGATTATGAAACGTGTTTACGGTAACGATATCGACCTTCGCACATCACTAGTGGGGTTTATTAGTGCCGTTCGCTGGGTATTTTATTTGATGTCGCTTTGGAAGCGTGTTTGACAATTTTTACGATTGTGTTTCAGAAATATTTGTATCGTTTACGTTTTTATTGTAGTTGATGCTTTTATTGGCGCTTTATTAAGTGTTATTAGCGACTGAATTATGATGGAGCAGAGAGAGAGAATAAAAATAGTTTCTTAGTCATTTATTTTGATGATTCTTTTAGGTTCAGTAGGTTCGACGGTTGATTCAAAATTGTATCAAAATTGTGTTCTGGATATGTTGAAAATGCATGCATCATTGGTACTAAAACAGATTTACAATTGAAACACACAATAAAAATGTAATTTATGTGTCTGTTTATGTTTTAATGTGTTTTTAACTGTCTGCGGTTTTGAACTCGAATCGTTTACGAAATTACATTCGAATTTCAAAAATTGGAACAAAAACGATTTGTATAAGAGTAGTTTATGAGACTGTTTCATAATGATAGGCATTAAAACACTCGCGTAAAGTAATAAACACACACTTGTGTTTTAATGCCAATTAAAAGTAGTTACATACACTGCTTTATCCACATAAATGTGACAAACAACAGGAAGCAATGCGACAAGACAAATTACTGAAAATCCATAAAATAAAGGTACTAAAATAAAAAAATTACCTACTTCTCCCGCATTTCTAATATATCATAATATTTTTAGGACCGGCCGCCTGACACCAACCTAATGATTTACCGCGCGAAGACAACTCAAGATTGGTTAGTCTCCCTCAGATCCCTTATATAGTCGCCTTTTACGACACCCACAGGAAAAGATGTGGTAACCCTATTACCACCTACGCCGGGGCTACACGACTAATCAATTAATTTAAAAAATAAGTAAGTAGGTACATACCTAGAAGATTTCCTCGTTACCTTTTAGTGTTAGCTTAAGGTTTGCTAGTCTCCCTGAGATCCCATAGTCACCTTTTATTATACGACACACACGGGAAGAGATATGGTAACCCTATTCTAAGCCCGGGCTACACGACTAATCGATTATTAAAAAAAGTAAGTAAGTACCTACCTACAACCTACTTAAAAGACCTCTTACCTCTTTAGCTTTAGTGATCACTTAAGGTTTGCTAGTCTCCCTGAGATCCATAGTCACCTTTTATTATACGACACTTACGGGAAGAAATATGGTTACCCTATTCTGAGCCCGGGCTACACGACTAATCAATTAATTAAAAAAATAAGTAAGTAGGTACATACCTAAAAGATTTCCTCGTTAGCTTTTAGTGAAAACTTTAGGTTTGCTAGTCTCCCTGAGATTCCATAGTCACCTTTTATTATACGACACTTACGGGAAGAGATGTGGTAACTGGTAACCCTATTCTACGCCGGAGCTACACGACTAATCGATTATTTAAAAAAATGTAAGTAAGTATACCTACCTAAAAGATTTCCTCGTTAGCTTTAGTGATCACTTAAGTTTATTCAGTTTGAACCATCAACGAGTATTCCATTAGCGGCGGCTAAGTTGGTACAAGATAAACGAGCGCCTGCAATGAGGTAACAATTATCCCGGAGTGTCCCGGGCCTGGTCCCGCGGGATTCAGGACTGATGTTCACCCTACTGCTAGGGTTGACACCTTTTTAGATCGGTTCATTTTAGAATTTTCCTTCGCGTTGAATAGTTGAAACAAAAATAATTAAAATGTCGGGCGTTGAAAAATGCTTAATATAATAAAAATTTATTATTACAAGCAACGCGAAAGAATACGATTCTTATTTCAAAGGTCGAATTTATTTAACATAATTTTTTCCATTTTCTTTAGACAACAAAGATCTGTTTCTTCGACTGCAATCATTCAAGAAAACTTTATACTCTTTGTTTTGTTATATTTTATGTCTTTGTTACGAATGAATAATTACTAATAATTTCAATCGATTTTAATCGCGATGTGTTTATTACTTTTACCAATGTTTCAATGCTTAACGTTTCAATACCTTTACATGTCTCTTCTTCAGTAGGTACCCAATCCAACATCGCGAAAACAGAAGAAAAATCAAAATAATTTATATTTCTATTTATTTTTTCACAGCGACAACCCTAAATAAAATCGATGCGGCTCATTGTAGTGAAAAATGTTGGTTCCGTGTAAGACATCTGACGTGCTGACATATTTCACGAGACGGGCGCTTCTTCGTGATCTGCTTTGAGAATTGCCACGTCACTTAGAGGGGTACCTAGTCCTTGCATTTAAGAGGTATATAGCCGCTTCACTCAAAATCCTTATCGGGTCCATCGAAAATTGGTGATTATTTAATGACGGAATGATGTTGATTTTTTTTGGTTTTGGATTTTAGGTGACATTGTTGCCTACATTTTAGTGCAGTGTTCAGATAAAAGAATTACAATTTTTGTTAAAATGTACGTAGGCTTCAACATCCTTTGACATATTTGTCTGGAAACTGTACTAAAATGTCGAAAACAATGTCACCAAAATCCATATCAAAAATAATATCGATTCTGAACATAGCTTTTAAGATGGAAATACTGTGGTTAGGCACACTATTAAGTTCATTACTCGCCTTGTAGTACGACACCCACGGGAAGAGATGGAGTAGCCCTGTTAGAGATGGGGTAGCTCTATTCTACGCCGGGTTAAGCAGCGTAAAAATCAGTCTACTGCTATTGCAAATTTCCTGCAAGTCAGACCGACATTTTTTACTGGTTTACTTGATAGGCTCGGAAAGTAGCACCGTGTCAAATGTAAATAGCGTTCTCATTACATTATATCATATTAATTATTATAAAAAATAAATGTTGTGACGATGAATGTATGTGAGGATGTCGGTTGTTTTTCCACGTCACAGCTAAACTAATTGTGATAGAATTTCAAGAGAAGATAGCTGGTGTTCTGGAATAACACAAAGTACTTCTTTTTATCCTCATTCATCAAGATATATATGGGGGTGACAACGCGGACATCAACTAGGTCGAAAAAATCCTATGAATAATTTTCTTCAATGAATCCAGACAATCAATTTCTTCCTAATGACACTCATCAAAGATCATGTGACGTCAAGTGTCCAAACTCAACTAGCCACTTCAGAACACATCTACCGAAATAACCGGAAGCTTCAATCTCCCGGCGTCAATTTTTTCAGCGACAATGTCTTACGTTACGACCTTTCGCTTGCGATTCAAAACATCTGTCAGCACTTGAAAAATAGTAACCCACTTTTCCAAACTTTGCTGTTCGACTTTTAAATCTAAACTGCAAGGGATACAGTTGAGTTTACAATGACGGAAAACGAACAAAGATGGTCGTCGGACATACGTCAAACGACTGACAGCTAGGGCTGCCAATTTAAATGAAACTGTAAAACGTTGCGAAGGACAGAGCGCGTCACTCGGGGGATCAACAAAAAATAATTAATGGGCCAGCTAATGAATACGACTGGTGTTGCGGTGTACCGTCCGCAAAATTGGCGATAAAATGTATTTGCGAGAACTGTTACGTGCTCGTAGTAGTAACTTTTTTGCTGGTCGTAAATTATGTTAGTTTTCATTGCAGTTGCGCGCACATTATAGCGGTTTTGTGTTCAAATGGAAGACAAAAGTTCAAGAATATACTTGTGTTAAAAGTCATCGAGGCGATCACAACTTTAAAAATTCACAATTAATATGAAATAATAGATTTAGGTTTATTGCCACGCCATTTCATTAAGCACTTAGTTGTAAAATAATATTACTATGTTCAATTTTTACGAGCATCGAATAAAATTTTACTACCTATGGGTTTTAAACTATAAATTGTGGATTTTAATTCCTCTGAATTACATATTTTTACGATACGATTGGCATTAATACAATCACCTGTTAGGTGTAAAATTTTATTATACTTAATTCTATATTATTAAATAAACCAATCAACTGAATGAAGATTTTTTCATGCCTATCTAATTTTTAATTTTTAACTATTATATTAATAATTTTAAATGAAATGAATTTTTCAGACGACTTTACTGACGCTTTACATACCTCAAAACTCCGGGCGTTGAAATTCAATATCCTGACTAATCTATATATCAACGCAGAGCCCAAACCGCTGGTCTTAGAGACATGAAATTTGAAGAGTGTATTTTTTGTGGTGTGTATGGATCCACTAAGAAAGGGATTTTGGAAAGTCCCGGGGTCAGGACTTACGCTGGTGAAACCGTGAGATGCTGCTAGTGCTTAATATAATAAAAGCAACGCGATTAAAATAGATGTTTAGATGAATAATTATATGTTTTATTTTATATCAGCATCGTGAATACGAAATTTAAATCTAAATTAATTTTATTTAATAAGTTATACCTACCTATCGTTTTAAATATATCAAAATATATAAATTTACTAGCTGACCCGGCAAACGTTGTTTTGCCTTATAAATTATAGATAGTAGCCGATTCTCAGACCTACTGAATACGAAAATAAAATTTCATAAAAATCGGTCAAGCCGTTTCGGAGGAGTACGGTAACTAACACTGTGACATGGAAATTTTATACATTAGAAGATTATCTATAAATTATATTAGGTAAGCATATAAATTTATTATATCTAGGATTTATTTAAAAAAATATTATTACTCCTATCCTATCTGGTTGCACATAGATGCACATCATGCACATAGACAATTCATTTAACTACTTACTCGTTTACCCATTAAAAATTTCAAGTAAAATTAAAAACTTTTTTTGCAAACGCTTCTACATTCCCCGGGGCAGAGTTAGCCCTGATTTATTCGACCCATTTCCGCTCCTCTGCTGTCCGGTGTCGGTAAATTAACCGAGCATTCACGCTGTCTTCCCGCGCGGTGACAACCCTAAGCATGAAAAATTAGTACCATTCTATTGTCGATTATTACTGCTGGCACTACAACCGTTTGGTATTGGGTCGTTGAATACTTTGTTGCAGTTTGAGTCATTCGAATACGATAGAGGTGTGTTGGATAAACTTATCAGTGAGGCGGTCTCTTAACAAAAAACCGGTGCGAGTTGGCATGGCACCGCGTACGAAGGGTTCTGTACCACTATCTCAATTGGGTACGGACGGAACCATAAAATGAACACTCGACCAACCAATTTGTGAACGCAACCCGAACGTTACAATATGGTTAAATAACCATTGGTGTCAGTGTTTCTCCAGCTTCACTAGATGGCGTTAGTGGTCAAAATATATCGCGGTATCGTTGCGTTTTTATGTCCTTAAATCAAGTTTGTTGTATGGGAGCATCTCTTAAATATTTGTTTTATTTTGATTTTAGTATTTGTTGTTATAGCGGCGACAGAAATACTTCATCTGTGAAAATTTCAACCATCTAGCTATTACGGTTCATGAGTTACAGACAGACAGACAGACAGACAGAAGTCTCAGTTATAGGGTACCCAAAAGGGTAAAAACGGGATTTTACCCTTTTGGGTACGGAACCCTTAAAAAGTGTACATACCTACCTTAAGAAGGTTTAGGGTCAGTTCAGATTTGTTTTAGAAATGGTTTCAGGACAGTTTCTGTACAGGAATAACTTTCGATCCACGGCTATTGAAAGTCCGAAGATTATTTAGAAAATTTTGTATTTAGGTTTTTACCTACTCGAAAATCAGATGTTTCTTTGAGTTAGAGGTCAACCTTGAGAAATTATATTTTCCTTTAGTTTGGAACACTTTGAAATCATTTATTTGCCTTTACCTAATTACTTACCTACCTACATCTTACAAAAATGCTGTTTTTGATTACATAAGCTGACCTTAAATGCAATGCTGACTAATTTTCTATAACACTGTACGTATGTAGGTATATATAGGTACCGTTCTGCTAATATTTCTCAAAACCCGAACACATTATGTTATTGGCAATAAAACCATAATACCTTATCGTCATATTAGCTATTATTATATTACCAGCAGCGCCCCGCGGTTTCACCCGCGTAAGTGTCGATCCTGTGGTAATATCGTCATAAAAAGTAACCTATGTATTAATCCAGGTCTCTAGCTATCTGCTAACCAAGTTTAATTGCAATCCGTTTAGTAGTTTTTGCGTAATTGAAGCACAAACAAACATCAAAACTTCAAGATAAAACGTAGCCTATGTATTAATCCAGGTCTCTAGCTATCCGCTTACCAAGTTTCATTGCAATAGATTCAGTAGTTTTTGCGGGATTGAAGTACAAACAAACATAAAAACTTCGGGATAAAAGTAGCCTATCTGTTAATTCAGGTCTCCATCTATCTGGCTACCAAGCTTCATTGCAATCGGTTTAGTAATTTTGACGTAATTAAAGCACAAACATCTCAACTTCCGCATTTCTATGATTAGTGAGATTAATCCCAATAAACTTGATACACGAATATCATAAACTCTAAAGCCATATGAAATTCAACTGTAAATTTTACAACGTATGATTCAAATTGCAAAGTTAACTCGTACATAGCAGTATTAGTTTTGCTTACAAAGTAGATGTTTCCGGAACAGAGATTGAAACAGAGATTAGATGCAATTGGCGTTAATTACTGTCGATAACGTAGTTGTTACAGTATTGTTGTTTAATTAGGTAGGTACTGTAAAACTATGGTACAGAATTCTGTACCATAGAAAGAAAGATAGGAGAAAGAGTAAAAAGAGAAGAGGAGTTCTTAAGAGGACAGTCTACCTACACTTTCTCCATACAAACTTTACAAACGTAGTCGACTGTTTCCTCCCTGGATAAAGATATTAGAAAAAATATGTTTATGCCATAAGTCCATTATCAAAAAACCAAAACGTAGGGGCATGGTCATGCTAGATATCGGTTTTATGGCATAAACATATTTGCTCTAATGTCTTTATCCAGGGAGGAAACAGTCGACTACGTTTGTATGGAAAAAGAGTAGGTAGACTGTCCTTTTAATATTGATATTAGTCACAAATATCATGATAGTATAAGGGATCAGGTTGTGTTTGATAAAAACATACAGATATTTGATACCAAATAGTTTTTATTTTAACTGTTCGTGTCGAAGCGGTAAATCGAATGCCTGTTACAATGTTTCCCGCCAAAAGTAAAGACTACTTTCCCTCTATTTTACATTATGACCAATTCAGAACAATTAAGTATCCTTTTTACAAGAAAACGTAATACAGCCATATTTTATAAATTTAAAAATATGTAATCGGTTTATAAATTAATTTAAATTATTATGGAACCGAGATACATAGAAAATTATATGTGAAATTATTCAATCTAATAATAAGTTATAATATTGACTAAAACAATGCATTTCCCCTAGTGTTGCCAATATACTAAAACTAAATAATACTTGCATTGGTGTAGCCAACACTATAAAATAAGAATCCTTACAATAGTAAATTAAACATAGATGTTTCTTCTGTTTCTGTTTTTTGTGACAATGGTACGGAACCCTTCGTCCGCGAATACGACTTGCACTTGGCCGGTTTTTCAATAAAACAGCTGTCCCTTACATCAAATTGGACAATATTCCGAACGACAATTCCACAGAATTATCCCCAATAGATGTTTTTATGGTCACTGCCCAAATGGGGCGTTAAATTTCAAACATCCTGCTTTACTTTGTAATAAATTGCACAAAAAGAACTTGTCACAAAAACATATGAATTTGTCAAAGTAACTTGACACTTGACTTATTTGAGGCGCCAGAAGGATAATAAAACGTTTATATGCAAAAAACGTGGTTTCAAGTAAAACTTGTGAATCCGAAATGTTGTTGCAATAACATAAAAACATATCACGTGTGGTTTTAAGGACTGACTAGCTGTGCGATGCGATTTTGCTTGGATAAAATCTAAGGTGGGTCCTATAGGAATTTCTTGACTATATGTGATCAGTATACATTCGAGTAATCTATTTTACTATTATAAAGCGGAAGAGTTTGTTTGTTTGTTTGTTTGTTTGTTTGAACGCGCTAATCTCAGGAACCACTGGTCCGATTTGAAAAATTCTTTCGGTGTTGGATAGTCCATTTATTGAGGAAGGCTATAGGCTAATTTTGATCCCGATATTCCCACGGGATCGGGACTTATGCGGGTGAATATTACATAATATAATATTACAATCGGTATATAGTAGATACTTTTGTAACAGTCATCTATTGCCTACATACTTATATTAGAAGAAACAATAAAAAGTCGTTTTTCGCGTTTGTCATCAAAGTTAGGTACCCTTAACTTTTTCTACACAACTTACCTAATTTTCATGCGATTTTCACAATTATTGATTTAAATGATTTTTAATAGGTATTAGGTACCCACCTATTTTATTTATCATCTACCTACCTACGCGAAGCAGAGGTTTATTCCACTTTGATCACCTGGGTGATAGAAGTGGAAATTTTAGTGTCCTCAAATCACCTTGGAATCATATCACCCAGGTGATATCGCCCAGGTGAATTCAGTCGACATAAGTAGTATCCTATGAACACCATGGAATTAAATCATCCAGGTGAACAAAGGCGACTTCATTTTTTCGTGTAGTGGACTTTTATCACCCACTAAACCATGCTAATAAAAACTTCCAAAATAACAGACAACTTAATATTTACTTAATTAGACCCACAAGAAATGAAGAACAGTGTAGGTATATATTATCAAGAACAGTGTGATATGATTTCAAGATGATTTGAGGACACTAAAATTTCCACTTCTATCACCCAGGTAATATCACCTAGGTGATCAAAGTGGAATAAACCGAAGCAGAGGCGGGCCGATCGCTAGTTTAAATAAAATTCTAAATTCGAATGATCGTTTGTTTTTTCTACACCTAATGTTAATGTAGAATTTTGTCTTCTAAAAAAACAAAAAGATTTCATCATCCCGAGATTCGAATGCCATCGCCTTCGAAATAGAAGTCCGAGGCTCTACGATAGCTGCTAACAAGCCATTAGAAAGTCAATCAAAATTACCTAAGACTTCTAGCACTATGTGTAGGTATGCATGACATAATTAGGCGTCGCCATGGCCTAAGCTGTATCGTCACGAAATTTTTTGGCTTTACCTGCGCCTATAGATGTTTCACAACAAAACATATAAACTTAACTTTTATAAATACAAAACCCCATCCCATCAATTAGCGTATACAAAACCCTACGCTATGCCTGGCTGCCCAGTGCTGTCACTATAATTTCATTTCGACAGGACACGGTCGGTCAAAAACTCTGTTATTTTGTATGCAACGTTCACTGCGTAGGTGCATTAATCAGGGAGAGACCAGGCGGCTGTCAATCACGGCGACATTGTCAGTGTCAACATGTCTCATGTGTGGCTGCGTGCTGTCCGAACATACCGCCGCCCGATAGATTACGTTCAGACCAAATTGGCGGGTATTTAGTATATTTAGTTGGGCTAGCTTTTCAGAGATATTGGATGTCGTTTGCGGTGCCAATGTTTTTATTGACGTTGCTGTAGTGGCATTGAAACTTACTGACAATATTTATGTAAGTCTTGTCCATTCATTGATGCCCTAGAAGAGACCGAGATAAGGCCCGGAAAGAAAGGCCGCCAATTCAGCTATTTTAGGCACAAGTTTTGCTTTGTATGATTTGCTGTTATTTTTGTTTATCTACCACAATCGTATTAAGCCAGTGCAGCCAGTTTACTAAATTTATGTAATTCGCCGTAAGATTTTCAGCAGAATACTGAAACGCCATGCATTTCTGAGGGCTTCCTAAATAATAGAATAGCTTCTAAGTTCTTAGACGGTTCTTAATTGTTTAAGTAGCCCCCAAATTTTGAGCAGCCGATTATTCAACCGTTGGTGAAATAAAAAACTCAACAGTTACCTCCGTGTTACCACAAAACACATCTTCCGTGAAAGCGTGCGCATTTCTTTAAAGCATCTGTTCAAGAATTTAACAAAGGCTACTATTTTCTGTTGTCCATCTGCTAAAAGCCGTACTACAAAACTATAACATCAACTACCCAATACCCGTAGCCACTCCATTATGAATAGAATAATAAATAACACACTACAAGGCAACTGTAGGAAACTTGTTAAAGGGCGTGACACGACGACGGCTTCACAAAGAATGAAAAATGATACCGCCACCCGTCGGATTACGGCGATATGAATAATGTCATTCATAACGCTTATTTTCGAAGCTGTTTTGAATATTGTTGAGTCATTGTTGTCTCTTTGAGCTGCCATTGATGGTATGGATGAGATTTAGTTCGGAAATAGGAAGTTGATTTTGTTGTTTTCACGTGCTGGAATACTTAGCTTATTTTTGGAGTCCTGTTTAATAATGAAGGGAATTATGGGGAATGGGTAATTCTTGGGGATTTATGTTAGTATGTCTGGAGGTAGGTGTTATTTTTATCTAAGTACTTCAATTTACTTCATGTACGTAAATTACTAAAGTAATACTACTGAAACAATCGCGATGAAACTCTTTGAACTTGAAGTTAAAAAAAGTATTTTAAAGAAAGTATTTTTTTAATAATTGTTTGAGTTTTCCTGGGACCAGCAATCTCATCATTAGTGCATGGGCCAGCTAGCCAAATTTAACATAATGGTATAATGAGGAGGAACACTAACTTTTTATCCCGGCGTTAGTCGAATGATCTTAGGTTTGAAATAAGAACTGTAAAACAGGTGTTTTTTACAACTCTCGGCGCCAAATTGGCTAGGTACATCAGTCTCAGACCGAAAGAAAAAAAAACTCGGCGTTTTCATTCGTGGGGGACCATCAACAAAAAAAAAAAGATCATCCGATGCCAGCGCCATCTGCTCACAGCTTTGCGTGTGCCACCCCATTTGGGGGTACCAAGTTTCCTTCTTGCAGTACTTAGACAGGTTTATAACGATGTGAAAAAAAACTGATTGCCAACCGGTAAGTCAACCGATACAGGCTAAATTATATGACATACCTATACTGTACACTATTTTAGAAATCTAGACCAAAAAGGTAAACAGACATCCCTTAAGTAGATTTATTTGAAAGTGACAGTTCTTTATTTACTTTTTCCTTTAAAATTGACAGTTCTTTGTTTATATTTTTGGTCTAAGATTCTAAAATAGGGTAGGTAAGTATGGATATTTTTTTCTTAAAAGTTATGAAAAAAATATTGGATTTAATTTACTTTTCTGCAACCACGTTTAGATACCAAGAGACACAGCTAGTAGGTAGGTAGGTACATAATGACATTAACAAAACTGTATCCCGCTAAATAAACTACATAATTGACTCGCTGACAAGTGACAAATTTTATCGTTTTAAAAACGAAATTCTGATGAGTTTACAACGTTTTTTTCTTTGTTTCCTCAATAAAAGAGCAATAAAAGTGTTTATTTGCGCGAAACATGTGCGCTCGCGCATTATTTATTATTTCCTCGGGAGGAAGACGCCACTTATAGTGCACTTTGACGCCCGCTTGTGTGAAACAAAACCAGTTGGGCTCTATCCTTACTATATACATATTTATTTGTGTAATAAAACTACCAGCGGCCCGCGGTTGCACCCGCGAAACTCCAGATCCCGTAAGAAATTTCAAAATCCCGTCAACTTTGAAACTTCAAGTCATAGTAAAGGACAAACGTTACACAGTTTATGCAAACTTTTAAAAGAACAGACGGACTTTTATGAAATCTTTTTATCCTTTTTAGGTACAGAATCATAAAAAAACAAAGTTCACATACCTACTTACATGTCAAAATTAAACTCATTTTTCGGTTTTAATCGCGTGGTGTTTGTTACTGTTAGCATCATTTTAATGCTCAACGTTTCGAGACCTTTACATGCCTCTTCTTCAGGATTGACTGAGATGTGATTTGTCATGCAATTGTTTTAAAAAAGTAAAATAATAAAACTAAAAAAGAAAGAACAAAAAAAAAGTAAATAAAACGAATAAGGACAGAGTCACAAACAGAGGAGTCGGTGAGTACGAAACGATATTTTTATTAGCCTCACATATGCAGATGTCGGCGTCCCGATAAGATAATCTAGTCGGTAGCTTTTGTGGGGCACTTGAAACTCCTTTGATGTTCCACACATTAACAACTAGCTTCTCAACTTGTGATGTAATGGTGAGAGATGGAGAAGTCATGTTCTTAGTTTAGTTTGATAAGGAATTTAATAGAAATGTGCTGGGAATTGACAGTAAGTGGCTATTTTTTGTCTCTCTGATTAGATAGTGGGGTTTTGATAAATCTTTCTATCTTCTGACTTAGAGATATGATGATGGTTCCAGAGTGGTTTCTCGCAGCCGTGGGACCGTGGCCCGCAGTCGCATCTTTAGTTAACCTCCAAGCAGACTAGTCCAGGTTCCGGTATATAGGCCGGTGTAGCCACTGCCGTCTTACGATGTTTTACTAGGTGAGTTTGCCAATGTCTTAGGCTGCATCATTATTACCTTACTAATTGATAAGATTACTACTTATCACGGTCCATGAGATAAATATGAAAAATATAGCCTGGTGACAGACAAACGGACAATGGGAGTCATAGCACAGATCAAAGTAAAAAGGTCCCGTTTTTACCTTTTTGGCACGGAACCCTAGAAACTTTCATACTAGCTTATTTTTAAGAGCCACGTACAGGAGCTCGTTTCGAAATTCTGTAAATACAGTAGGTACACATCTCTAACACACAGTGAAAATACATTTTTTGTTACGGCTTAAAATAAGTAGGTTTGTTTGTTTGTTTCAAATTCTAGATGCGAAATTCTGAAACCGCATTAACATGTGTCATTAGCAAATCATTCAGTCAACGCAACAAAAACTGTTTATTTTTAAACCCCAAACCCTATATTTACCGTGCAGCGGCGGCCTCCTTTCATCTCCGCCGAAACTAAACGTTCGCGCCCCAAAATCGACAGCTGACATCAACAAATTGGGAGAAAATCTACAGTTTCCTTCCAAACTACAGAAAAACATTGTAAAGCAAACAACGTGTGCGTTTGTAGTCATTAGCAACAATAACAAGTGATGGTTGATCCTTGAACAAATAGGTTTACCGGGAGACTGTGAAAACAACACGTTGGGAACTATCAGGATTTTGGATCTGAGGGGGCTTATTTTGACTTGTGCACAAAATCCTACTAATATCTGTGCCAATATGATGGTCTATGAACATAATGATAAGCATCATCATCCGTGCACATTAGGTATAAATCTTATCTTACTTCTTACTTAATATTATAAATGCGAAAGTAACTCTGTCTGTCTGTCTGTTACGCTTTCACGCCTAAACCGCTGAACCGATATTGATGAATTTTGGTATAGAGATAAATAGGACCTCGGAGAAGGACATAGGCTACTTTTGATCCCGTAAATCCCGCGGGATCGGGACTTAGGTAACAGCGCTTTCACGCCTAAACCGCTGAACCGATTTTGATAAATTTTGGTATTAAGATAGATGGGACCTCGGACAAGGACATAGGCTACTTTTGATCCCGTAAATCCCGCGGGATCGGGACTTAGGTCGTATACCTGAACCGATTTTGATAATTTTTGGTATAGAGATAGATGGAACCTCGGAGAAGGACATAGGCTACTTTTGATCCCGTAAATCCCGCGGGATCGGGACTTTGGTCGTATACCTGAACCGATTTTGATAAATTTTGGTATAGAGATAGATGGGACCTCGGAGAAGGACAATAGGCTACTTTTGATCCCGTAAACCCCGCGGGATCGGGACTTAGGTAACAGCGCTTTCACGCCTAAACCGCTGAACCGATTTTGATAAATTTTGGTATTGAAATAGATGGGACCTCGGACAAGGACATAGGCTACTTTTGATCCCGTTAATCCCGCGGGATCGAGACTTAGGTCGTATACCTGAACCGATTTTGATAAATTTTGGTATAGAGATAGATGGAACCTCGGAGGAGGACATAGGCTACTTTTGATCCCGTAACTCCCGCGGGATCGGGACTTAGGTCATATACCTGAACCGATTTTGATGAATTTTGGTACAGTGATAGACAGAACCTAGGAGAAGGACATAGGCTACTTTTGATCCCGGAAATCCCGCGGGATTAGAACTTACGCGGGTGAAACCGCGGGACGCAGCTAGATTGCACTCCTCCGAAACGGCTTCACCGATCTCCACCAAACTCCACATGCGCATTCAGTAGGTCTGAGAATCGGCTACTATCTATAATTTATAAGGCAAAACAACGTTTGCCGGGTCAGCTAGTAAATAAATATTGCACGACGTTACACACAGCGCAATCTAAGCACTAGGTTTGTACAATGACGACGGATATCCTTTTTTTTGTTGTAAATACATACAATAATGATACATGGAAATGCTCCAGACCAATAACATTAGACCATTAGACCTGTCCTTTTGTATGGTAGTGAGGCGTGACCATTGCTTGAGCGACATAAGCAGGAGCTGCGTGTCACGGAGATGAAGATGCTGCGCTGGATGTGTGGAGTGACGCGAAAAGACCCCGTCAGAAACTCCCGCATCAGGGGCAGCCTTCATGTCCGAGACATTGCAGACAAACTGCAAGAATGCCGCTTACGGTGGTACGGCCACGTTCTACGAAAACCGGCTAGTTACGTGGGAAACAAATGTCTTGCTATGGCGCCTCCGCCCGGCCGCGGCAGATTGGGAAGACCCAAGAAGTGCTGGCTTGACGTTGTAAGATCGGATATGCGTGCAAATGGCCTCACTACACGGGATGCCGAAGATCGTGTGAAGTGGAGACGTAAAAGTAGGAAAGCGGACCCCGGGCTCTCGAGAGAGATGCAACCGGGAACAACGCTCGGATGATGATGATGATGATGATGCTCCAGACCAGAAACAAATAGTTATTTTTAATTATAAATACCTGCACCCGGTGGGAATCCAACCTGCAACCTTCTGCATTGCAATCGGGCCTTCGCCCGATGAAAAAAAAGGGCCGTCAAAACCCATACAAAAAAGCATGTTTTTTTGTGATAATGGTACGGAACCATTCATGCGCGAGTTCGACTCGAACAAAGCCGGTTGTATAATTTAGTCCAGTTCATTCTTCATTTAGAACCACAGTGCGTGTCCCTCGGTCAACCGATCAAATAAAACACGACAACCGCCGCGCGTGTTCATTAATCAAACGGACTGTCACGCTGACGTCACTCTGCTGTCACGGTGACGTGTCAGTGACGTCGAGAACAACTGCTAATTTGATGTAACTTAATACTGAACGGTTTTAACTAGTTTTTAGTTATAATAAATTTTAAATGAACATTTTAATAAGCAAAGACAAAAAGTTGTTGCAAAATGGCTGTAAATTTGGCAAGAAAGTTTACCACTTTGGAAGTGTCTTTTGGGCAAACTATACAGTTTAGAAAAAAAATATTTTAAAAACCTCAATATCATTTTTGAACACCTATCCATATAGATATCCCACTTAACCCCACACGTAAAGGTTTGATGAAAAAAGTGGCTGTGACATACGGACGGACAGACAGACAGACAGACAGACATGACGAATCTATAAGGGTTCCGTTTTTTGACATTTCGGTACGGAACCCTAAAAAGCTAGCTTTATTAAACTGTTATTCAAAAATGACACAACTTTATAACTCAACATACCTTAGACCTTTTTACCCTTCTCGATAACAAAATGTCTCTTACATTTACTGAATAATGTAAAACTCTTCAGTGCACCCCGAAACCGGGCGCTTCCGCCGAATTCACTTTGAACATAACACTTTATATAAAAATTTAGCACCGCACAGTGGATCGTACTTCTGAATTATTGGACAAAACACCCCGGTTTTGTACGTTTACAGCCGATCGTCTGAGTAATAAAGATTTATCGTGTAAAGGTGCTCGTACACTCGATATTTCGAAGTCAGATGAATTTTCTGTCGAAGATAACAGTTGTTTTGTCTTGTCTTTGGGACTTAGTCCCATGGAACTACACTACCAGAAACACACTTGGTGAGTTTGATTTATGCGATATGGCTGTCCCTATCAAAACAACCCGTAAAAAATCAGTTGTTACTTAGACTTAGAGGTACTGGAGGTACTTTTAGAGAGAGAGAGACTTTTTGGGGATTTACACTTAATTGACCTTTAATTTGGTTTGCACTACTACAATCGAAACTTTATTGCCTTTATTTTCAAAAACGGCTGTTTTTCAGTGAAACATAAAATTTTCGAATCACAAGTTCGAACTTTCAAAAGGCATAAATCTTAGTCTTGTTTTGATGTAGAAAACTATCCCGTACCGTTTTTGATTGGAACAAAACAATAATGATTATGAAATATAAAAAAATGAAATCATTCGCATCCGGTTGAACGGTTACATGAACGGTTACAAAATTTAAAAAAAAACATTTACAATTTTCTTGTTTTCGCGATGTTCTATTGAAATTAAAGACAGAAATAGTAAGGGACCTGTAAAGGTCTCGAAACGTTGAGCGTTTAAACAATGTAAAAAGTAATAAACACCACGCGATTAAAACCGTAAAATAACTTTTATTTCAAAAAACATTTACATAAATAAAATCAGTTAAAACATGACTTTGTGAAAACATCAGTTTGTCAGACAGGAAACAGTTAGTGTGCAGGCTCGCTATCGTGCCATTAAAAACGATGTATTTGGCTTAATTTTTCATCCAGTTTTCTGAAAGTGTTATAAGAATTTATTACAACGAAATAGCCCATTGCGTTTGATGGATTCGCGTAATAAATGCTTGGGTGGAAAAAGGTTAGCTTTTATTGAAATGTTTGAAGTTGTTTTAAAAAAGCTTTGTTTAGATTATTAGACCTCCTATTTAGCTTTACGGTTACGCTATTAAAATTTGAGGTCTCCTTAAATAATTAGCTAAGCACACAAATCGAATAGGTAGTTACTAATTTTGAATTAAGAAACTTGTTGTTCTCTAATTTTGAGTAGCATTTCAGTATTTAATTATTTATTTAAGACAGATAACAGGATTACAGGTTATTACAGAATTACTAAACTTACGATTACAAAGTAAATATGATTGAATACCTATTTACACAGAAACTTATCTAAGTGAGTGTAAACAGCCAGCCAGTATTCAGCCAGCCGTTAGCTTGGTCTAACTAAACATATTTAAATTACATAAGTATTTCTAACCTTTAGTTGAATAACCTATTGTTGATTGATTATACACACTTTAAATGATGAGATTTTTTTCAGAAATCCCATGGGATTAAGAAGAACAAGACTAATACCGTAGTACCTTTGTACTGTGGTATTTTATATCTAGCAATAAAATGAAATACGTAGAAAACAATTGAATTCCAAGGCATTAATCATTAAAATGTATTCAATTTAAAACCAAATCACGTTTTACATAGTCTATTAGTACTAAACTCAATCCCATCAAAGTATAAAACGTATCAAAATGGCTAGTATTATCTTTAATACCAGCAATATGATGACGATCGTATATTTCACAACACTAACCGACAGGCAACTCTATAATCGGCGAGTTATTAAATCGATTCGTGTAACATAAAACAACCCTAAACAATTACGGTGTAGAGGCTGACTGTACCATAAAGTCGTAAGTGGTGTATTAATGTATGGATACAGTTGAGGGCACAGGTGTTTAACTCAAATGTCAAATGTTTTTGTAGTTTTGTTTAATGTTAAAAGCACATGCCATGGAATTTTAGCCCTGACAGGTTCGTGTTATTTATCAATATAAGACAATATTTTATTCTTCAGTTTCTCTTAGAAAGCCAGTTTTTTACAATAAAACAAATTTAAGCTGTCACGGGACGTCTAGCAGATGTGAAACATCGACTCGCTACGTATAGTACATATAGCGTGGCGAGGTGTCGCCACGGCCTGCATCGCCATGACAAATTTTAGATTTAATCTCGCCTATAAATGTTGCACATCAACAAAGCCGAGCAAGTACGAGTGTAACTCACGCAGTAAGGGTTTGTTGTAGCCTCACTTAAATATTTGTTTTGTTTTTGTTTTTAGTATCTGTTTTTAAAGCGGCAACAGAAATACATTATCTGTAGAAACGTCTACTGTTTAACTATCACGGTTCATGAAAAACAACGAGAAAGAGAAACTACAGAACCCTAACAACGACAAAACTAGGAGTGTTTAACTAACAGCGTCATTGTATCAACATTTGACTTTATATACTTATAAATGTAACAAATCTTTATATCTAATTGCCGCCAAACTCTACTTATCTATACTAATATTATAAAGAGGTAACGTTGGTAACATGTATGTATGTTTGTATATTGGGGGTAATCTCCGAAACTACTGGACCGATTTTTATTTACAATACAATACTTTACTTCATCACCCCGAAAAGTTAAAGAAAGAAAAAGTCGTTAGCGCTACAGAACGCTACGTAACGCTCTGGTACGCTGAGGAAGAAAAACCAAAAATAATTTACACCTGTCAATAAGGAAAAATTAAAATTACGTACATTGTGTGTTAACAATTTTGTAATCGAGTGTATTCTATAGGGTCGGGTTATACACGAGCGCATTAACGGCCCGTATCGGCGGTATTAATAGCACATCATCGAGATAGCCCATTCGCCGTGCCTACACGGCCCGCCTTTTACGGCATCCCTGTTTAGAAACGACCACTAAATGATAAACTTTATATGCAACATTCAATTTTTTGCCCTCGTTGTGGAGATTACGATGATACACTCGATCGTAAAAGTGGTAAGTACATGCTTTCGAATTTTGAAATGGTTCGGTCGAACCAATTATGGGACGTCCTTTTTTATTGGTGAAAATTGTACCAGTAAGCGGACCAAAAAAACTGTGTTTTGTACAAGCTCAGTTTGTAGTCAATTCACTGTGGACACCTGTCTCGCGGTTGTTTTACTAGCGTAAGTTTCGATTTCATTAAAATATTGGCTTTATTTCAGAAACTTATGTGTATCAGTAGTGATTCAGTCTTTTGTAGTATTTTGGCAAATGTTTAAGTTGCAAAATACGTACTTACTCTACCTACATCAATAAATAAATTGTATTCCAGAATTAATATTAATTTTGTAATAACCTTCGAAAATTACTAATACCTTATTCATAGCGTTTGAACCACTTCACCATAGTAAAGCTCTAAAGATCTACTTGGATTTGCAAAAATAAAAATAGTTTTTCGTTAGTTTCGCTTTAGTTAAAGACAATCTGATATACTTAATGATAATGACAGTTTAAGAGCTCTTCGGTCGTTATATATCTAGTTATCAACCTATACACCTACTAAATTTTCGCAATATTTTAATATTTTTTACTTCGATTCGATTCGATTTAAATTAGCGGCCGTACGAAACAAGTTTTTTTAATTGTCATTTACCACTTTTATGTAAATCCGTTGACGGCACTGGATGTCAGACGACGTGACAGCTGACAGCCCTGACACGGTGACAAGTGACAGTGACATTGTCCGCCAGGCAATTCGCAAGAGCGCGCCTGAATTCGAGTAAATAATGTTTTACTTTTTTTGTCCGCGTCACCGCGCCTCGCTGACCACTGTCCATCGAGTAGTGTTAATTTTATTAACAAGGTCGGATAAGAGGATGGCCGTTGCTATCCAACGAGGAAATGCTGCGTGTGTTCTAGGGTCCTTTGCGCCAGCAACGAATTTGGGTGGCCTGTTCGACTGACTTTGTTGTTTTGGTAAATTTGTAGTTTTTAAGTTTAATTGTAATTCGGTTTGAGATGGACGGACGACTTAGTTAAGGCCGCGGGTTCACGATGGATGCAGGCCACTTATGACCGAAGCATCTGGAAATCTATGAGGGAGGCTTATGTCCAGCAGTGGACTTCTTACAGCTGAAATGATGATGATGAATTCGGTTTTAATTTGGGTTTTTTAGTTTTTAACAAGGTTTCAAAATATTGTGTTGGTTATTCAAGTTTTTTGAAGTAATTAATTAATTAATATTAAATAAATATTGCAGGACGTTGCAGATCGGCATCTAGCCCTTAACTAAGCAACTAGGCTTGTACTATTGGTACTAGACACCGGCTATACTACATATTATACAGTTTTTTTTTGTAAGTACATACATATGCTACATAAAGATATACCCATAACTAGAAACAAACATTTCAGTCAACATAAATACTTGTCCCCGGCGGGAATCGAACCCGCAACCTTCAGCGTAGCAGCCGGGGTTTGCCCGACGACGCGCCTCAGAGTCCGTCAAGTATTGTTTTAATTAAATAAAAGTTATAATAATGAAAAAGAATGTCAGTATACTTATATATACATTACCCGGTTTGAAACTTTATTTTAGTTGTGTAAATTCAAAATTCACCCAAAGAAGCTCCTATTTAGAGACAACAAAACATAACCAGGTTTGGGCACTGAAACTTATTATTAACTAAGGCAGGTATTATAAAAATCTTAAAAAAACCGGCCATCCCCATTAACCCAAATAACCACGCGAAAAACTTATCTGCCCATTAAGAACTTATCATCGAGTTAACCCATAACACAAAAAAACATCCCTCACATTAACTAACCCCGAACACCCTCACTGATATTTAACCCCTTCACCCCGTCTTTCATATTTTGAATACCTATTCATGTTATAAGAATTTACGCGTCACTTACCAAACGGTAATGGCCAGCCGTAAAATCTTACGGCCACTCAGTCCTTATGTATTGACTTTTACTAAGCCGAGCTTTTCCCTGTTTACGGCCAAATATCAATTCGTTCTTGAGAAAAGGTTGTACTGGGATTTGAATAAAATAACAGATATTGCTTTTGTGAGCCAAATAGGAGTTGTAGTTACATTTTCATTATGGATCAGCATATTTTTGGTAGTTATGCTCCGTCGTTTCATTTGTGTCATTTCTGATACTTTTGGGCTATGTTAATAATATAAAATATTTCTGAACATTAGAGATTTTAAACGGCCAGAAAACACTGAATTTTCTTGTTTATTTTTGCTGCAGTTTATTTGATTTTAACGCCATTTATCAATAAGTATAGAAACCAACTAAATGAGGAAGTGTTTAATTAACAATTGCTTCTAGAAAACTAAATTGTAAATTGATTTAGTTTTCTAAAAAAAAATGAAATCAATTTAATGCTTCTTCTTCTTTTCGTACAGTGGTGTGGTTTAGAGTTTTTAAGTCTCGCCCTAAGGCCTCTAACTTGACCTTACGACTGCTATCAGAGATAACAACCGGAATCAATACTTAACGTGCCTTCCGAAGCATGGAAGAGCTCGAGAAAATGATTTTTGCCAAACAAATTATCTGTCACCCATCCAAGTAATGACCACGCCAAGCGTTGCTTAACCCACACGACCATTCGAGATTGGCCGGTGCAGCTAGGATGGCACAAAAAAATTGTCACTGGAATGTGGTTAAACCCGCCCACTCCAGTATGTTGCGAGATCTTTGTCGTTTTCATTAGCTGACATCAGATCAGTCAGCGTACAACTATTAGGGCTGGAGGGGCATACAAGGAGGTGCTGCATAGTTTGCTTGACAGCTCCACAGTCACACTGAGTCCGGCTTGTATCAATCATACCCCATCTTCCCAGATTTCCCTTGCAGCGACCAACCCCTAAGCATAAAATGCTTAATTTAATGCTTAGCTGTTAAACAAAGTTCCTGAATTTAAACGTGTTTAAGTATCGAAGTCGCATTGGCTCTCAAAGTCAAACCTTTGCTATTTACGAAACAGAAGTTTTAAAATATTTTATTATCATCTAGTATCGATAAATCACATCACAGAGCTGTGTACGATTGAGTAATAAATATCAATGAGTTTAAATGTTCTCTCTATTACACTAGATAACTGTCAAAATGTACGCGGCCATCTTGGTAGCCATCGCGATTCATAGTTTTACGAATATTATTGTGAACTATCGATATATGATGTAGAGTTAAGAAGTTACGAACACATTACTTCGACATCTATGTCTTTTTAAAAAAACTATGGTTTTATAATAAAGAGGTGTTTTACTTCGATTAAATAAATGATGAAATGTTATTCGTACGGTTTTTACAAAGCCGATAGGCAAGACGTCGGCCAACTCAATTTTTGTTGGCTAGTAAAACCTAATTGGGGAACAAATGTCTTTCTATGGCGCCTCCGTCCGGCCACGAGAGATTGCTGAAAGAAGTGCTGGCTTGACGTCGTAAGATCGGATATGCGTGCAAATGGCCTCACTACGCGGGATGCAGATGATCGTGCGTAGTGGAGACGTAAAAGTAGGAAAGCGGACCCCGGGCTCTCGAGAGGGATGCAACCGGGAACATCACTCAGATGATGATGAATCAAAATGGCAAACATTATTTCAATAAACTACAGTTGATAATTAAAAACGGGTTTAAAGAAACGAAAGAAACTGGCCGGCAATTAAAGAATTGTCATTGAATAAAATAGAGTTGGCTTAGTTTTACTTGTTTATCGCTTAGGAAACAAACAAAGGCCAATTGGACCATAAAAGCGACATCCATAGATAAAATATAGATAACGTTATCTACTTTAGTTTAGTGGTACAGTTTTTGTAAAGAACGACAGATCTACAACAGACCGACTCTACAAACAAATTACGCAATTGTCCCCTCAAAAGAACATTAAATCTCAATTGCTGTAATGGGTTTTCTATGAGCAATCAGTTCCCGTTGTATAAGTTGTCTATTTAAAGAGAATTCTCCGCATTGTGTCAATAGGTCAGTGCGCCACGACGGACGCAAAGTATGCGTATTTTATGGGTCGATTTGACCCTTAAATTCCGCAGGTTACGGCTCATTTGAGTGGTAATGTTTGAATGTTTAACTTTTTTGACTTCTAGCGGTCTAATGCGTAGGTAAATAGCTTGCATGTAGGTTTTTAATTGAAAATTTAGGAAATTCAATTCGCCTGAATTTAATATTTGGGCCAACTCTCGTTGGGACAGTGTCTCGACTAAGTATCAGGTATGTTGAGTTTTTTTTTTAATTTTTGGAAGTATTGCAAGGTTTCGTTAAAGGTTTTGAAGTTCAAGCAAGTAAGCACTTTTAAATGTACCTACCGCTATCAAACCCCGTTATCCCCGTACCCGTATGATATCAGACAAACTAGACTTGAATATTATTTTTTTGTAAAACACAGTTTTTTACCGTCGCTTGAAGAGGGGGTTTGTTTTTGTAGAAATTATAACGTAACTGTTTTGTAAACAATCAACAAACCTATTGTTGTTTGTTTGCCTATTTAAAAGAAAATTTAGTGAAAAAAATGACAGCACCTTTCAGAAAGGAATACAATTATAAGAAAAACCCCGCGTCAAGTCAATTTTTCCCTACGTAAACAGCAGACTAATCACCCTAAAATTAAACCCTCCCCCATCAAGGCGGATAATATTAAAATTTAAAACTGTCACTAAGACCTGTCACTGTCAAAGTTTTTCTAATAACTTTTTCTTGACGGCACATTCATAACGGCGACAGCATTGATAGATGACAGCACACTGGCGCGTTCTATTCAATTTTAAAAAGCTAAATGACGTTTCGTTTCACTTAGTTATTGTTTTGAAACTTGTTCTGGTTCTAAGTTATTGATTGATCAGGAGGTATTTTCGTATACGAATTGAACATCGATTGATTTAAGAATACCATTCCAGAAATGGGTAATTTTATCGCAGTTTGTGACTTTATTTTCAGATCTACTCTATTTTTGACCCGACTGCGCGACGCAAAGAAGAGTCGTGTGTTTATCAGCCTATTTGTGTATGTATGTTTATTCCTATGTGGCGCTCTAGAAGTCATGATCGATTTTGAAGATTCTTATTTCCTTAGTTACATTTACCCGGGTCTTTTAATCGCGAATTATTATTTATTTTCTTACCACGACGTTTCAAACATTTTACAATGGTCTTGGTCGCGAAGGGACAACTATGTTAACAAATCGTGTGAATTTGTTAACATATTCGTATTCCTTGTTTGAAGATTATTATTTTCTTGTTTAAAGACTTATGTCGCGTTTTGTGACTGAATTGCAATTAACCTAAATCGCTTCTCCAAGAAGAGATTCGTTTGAGGCCAGCGTAAACAGCGGACTAAGCGTCCGCTGTTTAAAGCGGAAATTTGTCCGTGAACTACGAAGGTCGGTGCAGCCACTAAGGAAAACTTGTTCCGGCGTCGTCTTCCTATTTCGACTGTTTCCTCCCTGGATAAAGATATAAGAAAAAATCTGTCAAGATAGTAATCAACCTAATAATAAAGTGAGTAATTAAAAAAACGTCGCCTGTAAATAAATTTAAATAACCACATAATCGTAAAAAGCTGCAGCGTGTCGCAAGTATTGAAGATAACTTGGAATTATAAATAATAGTTAATTAAAGCGTTCGTTATTTCATAATATTAACTAGAAACATTGCTGCAATAAATACAATTTATAACTAACATCAATCAGAAGACGCTGCGCAACATATTTATTGCGATAATTATACTAAATTTGTCAATAATTGCGACGTTTAATGTTGAAATTTATTGTTCTTTTGCCGTTTTAAATTATACTTTATGGCCGCACTCAGAATCCTTTTTAAATAAAAACAGTAAATAATCCATTGATAAAAAAATAACTTAAAAAAAATAAAAACCGACTTCAAAAACAACCATAAAATAACCTCGCCTACATACAGTGCCACCGACTTTTTTAATGGGTGGGTGGTGGGGTAGGTAGTTTGGCTAAAGTGATCCTTTCAAATAGAAAAATAATTATTCAAATCGGTCCAGGCATTTTTGAGTACTCGGGGAACATACCTACATTAAAAAAAACATATTATAAAAATATCCCGACGAATTGAGAACCTCCTCCTTTTTGGAAGTTATTTAAAAATAAATGCCAGTCCGTCACTTTGACCAACAAGCATGCATAGATGCTACATCTTAGACCATATTTAACTTAACACTACTCCATTTCTGCCCAAATCGTTATTCTCAAAATAAAAGCGAGCCAGTTCCCGTTGGCTCCAGACTCTCCACAAATTACTAACGGGGCTGCCTCTGACGTATTGTTATTGCGGCCTTTATTTCGCCTTATCAATCTCGACGGTTTATTGGAAGCTATTTTATTCTACGCTTCTCTACCTACCTTGAGTGGGAGGGGAGTGTTATTAATGAGTGCCAAGTGGAATTGACTTTATATCTATATTTTTGTTTGTTTGAATTAGATGGACAAGTGTGGAGTAGATCTGCGATGTAGATGTAAAACTGTCTGTCCGTCTGTCACCAGACTGTAGGTATCTTATAAACCGTAATAGCTGGACGGTTGATATTTTCACAGATGATCTATTTCCGTTGACGTTGATTTAACAACAAAAATAATAATATGAGGAGCTCCCATACAACAAACGTGATTTTTGCCATTAGTGATGGAGTGATAGATTTAACTATCGCGTTACGTTCACGGATTGGTTGGTCTAGTGTTCATTTTAGTGTTCCGTATCCAAGTGTGATACTGGTACGGAACCCTTCGTGCGCGAGTCCGACTAGCACTTGTTATTATTCTTCCTCTTTTCATGTGGATAAATAAATAAAATAGTCCCTAAATCCCTTAAGTATTTGAAATTCCAGTCTCATTGGTTTAGTTAATCTGACTTTAGACAGCTTTTGGCTAGAGTTGGGTGACATAACAATCATGTGGGAGGTTAGTCAGATAAGTAGGTAGGTAGGTAGGTACTAGTATTAAAAACTGAACTGAAAGCTCTCTAATAAAAACATCACATAAAACCAACAAACAATGGCTGTCACATCATGGGCTGACTTCCAACAGCTCACAACACTACGTCGCATTATTTTATCTAGTTAAAAAGAATTATTATTTGCGAAAGAACATTAAAACTTGTGTAGAAAGAACATCTGAATCTGCTTAATTCTGACACTCCGCTGGATCAGCGCCGCGAAGTGGGTCTTGGCCTCGTGAAAAACATACACCTAATTGTTTTATCTTCTACTGGCCTGTACTATAGTACTATTTATTCCGTCAAACCGGCTTGAAACTTTTTAATGCTCGAGCCTCAATCGTTTAATGCTCGAGCCTCAATCGTCCCGGTTGCATCCCTCTCGAGAGCCCGGGGTCCGCTTTCCTACCTTTACGTCTCCACTTCGCACGATCTTCGGCACCTCGTGTAGTGAGGCCATTTGCACGTTTATCCAATTTTACGACGTCAAGCCAGCACTTCTTGGGTCTTCCCAATCTGCCGCGGCTGGGAGCTAGGCTCGGCCGGAGGCGTTATAGCAAGACATTTGTTTCCCACGTAGCTGGTCGGTTTTCGTAGAACTTGGCCGTACCACCGTAAGCGGCATTCTTGCAATTTGTCTGCAATGTCTCAGACATGAAGGCTGCCCCTGATGCGGGAGTTTCTGACGCGGTCTTTTCGCGTCACTCCACTCATTCAGCGCAGCATCTTCATCTCCGTGACACGCAGTTCCTGCTTATGTCGCTCAAGCAATGGCCACGCCTCACTACCTACAAAAGGACAGGTCTAATGATGGTTTTATAGACCTGTCCCTTCAGTTTAACCGGCATTTTGAGGTCACAGATGACACCAGTTACCTCTCGCCACTTAGCCCAAGCTGCCGAAATGCGGGACTTGACGTCGCAATCGATGTCGCCGCACTCGTGAAGCACAGATCCCAAGTACTTTAACAGGTCTGTCCGCTCGACCATGTGACCGTCTACGCAGACGGGTGTGGGATCTGTGGTATTGCTAGCCAAGTATTCGGTCTTCGCTACGTTGAGTTGCAAACCGCCGTTCTCAAGCGACTCTTTCCACACACATTTTCCCGCCTTCCAAGCCGTCCCTTATCCGAGTCCGCTAGCGCAATATCATTAGCATACATGAGCATCCACGGGGGCTGCTCGTGTGCATCTCGGATGATTACGGACAGTGCATCCAGTATTATACGCTAAACAGGAACGGACTTAGGACGGATCCTTGGTGGACTCCGACTGTAATCGGGAAAGATTTAGTGCCACCAACAGCAGTTCGCACCACGGAATCGGAATTTCGGTACATGTCCCTGATGGTTTCAAAGCTATGCTAACTCGTATGAAAGACTGGCGAGCTAAACTAGATATATTATCAAGGAAAATGCACCTTCATAAATCTCTCCGTGACGATTATGAGAGCAGACTTGGGACTCAGATGTCTGTGAGTTGGGGATTGACAGGTATTGACTGAAACACTGTAAATTACCGCGCAGATCGTTGGCGTTCCTTGAAGGAGCCATGCTATAACTTTCCCCAAGGACAAAAGCTTTTTGTTTAGATGTTTCTTCTATTCCACTGCACATTAGTTGTGTTTCATCGCGAACTATGTCACAAATCGTGTCAGTGTGGCGTTTTCACTCAGTTTCTTAGTAATCGTCGGTGTGCACGCTTACCGAATGACTACTACAAATAACAATGATGTATGGTTATAGGTGTAGCGTGTTGTGGAACAAGTTGTAGGTTGTAGCGTGTTTCTTAATTGGTAGTACCTACGCGAAAGCGAAGCGAATGTATTGTAGGTATAGTAGAATAAGGTTCAGTATGAATACAAGTAAATACCTATTACATAATTAAATTATTTTTAATTAACATGGTTGGTTTCACTTTTTATTACTCACCTCTCGTTGTGCCTTGATTTCTCCGATAATATTCGACTGCGCCACCAGTTCTTCAATCTCGACATTCTTTCTGATCCTCCACGACCCTTCCTCTCTTCTGGTTCTCCCCAAAATTTACCTGTCAACAACTGGCCAGAAATAGCACGGGACAGGGAGCGATGGAAGATTCTCGTTTCGCAAGCCAAGATTCACTTTAGGTCGCTGAGCCAGCGGAGTAAGTATTTAGCTCTATATTTAACAAATTAAAATATGGTTGCTGGTTGTAATTTAAACATAGTTCCCGATGCTGAAAATACACTGTGTGTTTGCGATTTTGATTAGCTATTTGCGATTTTTTTTATTTTGATTTTGCGATCTTTTTATCTTATCCTAAACAGCCAAAACAGCGGAAAAAAAATCGATGATTTTGGTATAGCGACAGCAGGACCTTAGAGAAGGACATGGACTACTTTTGATTCCGTAAACTCCGCGGGATCGGAACAAACGTGGATGAAACTGCGGACGCAGCTAGTAACACATATTTTTAGTACCTACCTATAGATACTTGTACTATTTATGTATTCTGTGCTATAGATAAGAGTAGATACAATCCGCTACCTCTCACACCTCAACACGCATCAGTAACAAACGTTCTCCCCAACTTACAAAATAAACAGAAATATATTTACCACGTAATTGTATTAAAGGCGACTTTATTGTTCGCCGGAACGTATTCTGTGCTGTGTATTTTTGATATTGTGCTCGTAAATACCCCCGTTACATGTTTACTTAGCCGCTGAAAGACCGTTTCGTGCTTACCCCCTTTTTTACATCAATTTATATGGATATGTTGATTTTCTTGCCTCGATTCGATTTCTTAGGGATAATCGAGTTGTTTGTTATATTTGGGAATAGGTTGTAGGGGTTGAGAAATTTGAAATCTTACTGTTATTTTACATGTAAAAGTTTGTGTGTAAGTAAGTGAACGAGTAGGGCGATATTTGTTATTCTTTCATGCAAAAACTACTGAACCGATTGTGATGAAACATCATTGGTATGCAGAGGAACCTGGAGACTTGGATTAACACTTTTTATCCCGATTTTCCCGCGGTACCGGAACTTGATAAATTTCTCTAAGTTGTAGATGATATTTCGAAGGACAGAGCCAATGGACAGAGCCCTCAAAATGTCGAGCGTAGAAATATGCTAAAACAATAAGTTTGATTTCACATCAGCAGCGTCGTGAACCCCGAAATCTACAGATAAAACAAGTCAATCAGAAATCAATCAATAACCAACTTCTTCAGAGCTCATTAAAAACGCCTAAATCACTAAATAACAACTGGCTATAGAAACCGACTGTTTCCAGCGGTGTCGTCTGTCAGCGGCACATTTGTCGCGCGACATAGCACGCGACAACGCGACGTGTTTACTGCCGCGACGACGCAAATATCGTGAGCCGATTGATATACGGCCGATATACGACAAACCCTGTTTGCGATTATATTTATCGATGCGTTAACTGATTTAAGTTACTCAGAGGTTACTTTGTCGAAATCAATTCGGATTTTTTTTGTCAACTCTTTTATTTGATACTAGCTGGGTCTCGCGGTTTCACTCGCGTAATTCCTGATCCCGTGGGAATATCGGGATCAAAAGTAGCCTATGTTACTCCTTGATAATGTTAGCTTATAATGATAGCTTTCTTTTGGTGAAAGAATTTTTGAAAACTGGGATCGGAACTTACGCGACACAGCTAGTAAAAGTATAAAAGGCCAGCGCGACAGACGCGTCGCTAACAACAAGAACCGACATAACAATCCCAACCAAACCTGTCAGCCTAAAACTTCAGTTGTCAGCAAGACAAATGAGACCAAATAGCAACAAGCAGGTGATAGTGGAACGGTAAATCCAGGTGGGATTCAATCATAGTGCACACAATGTCGACGCCGGCTGTTCACGACACGCGTCACTTGTTACTGCACTCTAACAAGGACCTGGGAGCTGGGAAATATTTGGATATGGATAGATTTTCCTAACTTTCTGTAAATCCACACATTTTTTTACGTGGGTAATGTGCCTTATGCACGGTCAGGTCACTCTCACGCCACTGTCTCAAGGCATCTAAAGCCGGTGTAAGCCCCTCCGAGCTCACCACCAAGGGCTGAGTTTTTTATAGTGTCTGTAAACCCAACCTACTGGAGAATGATTCTAACCAAGCCATTGGAACAACATAGCGTGGTGTTTTGATGATTCAGTTTGTGAGCTACGATGTCACAAACAGATGCACAGACACCTGAAACTTAAAACACTCCTCTTTTTCCGTTAGGGTTAAAAGAAAACTAGACTTCCCCAGGATGAACAAATGGTCAAAAGTGGCTGCTTATCCTTTTTTCGATAGAAATGTGCGGACGAAACCTCATACTTCTATTTCCAACTTTGTGCTTCAAGTAGACCTTTGGCTTGGGACCCTTTTGGTCTTCAAACCCTTCAAGAAACAACTACTTTGTATTGTCCCATATTTACACATATTACAGTGTATCCCTAAGTAAGAAGTCTCGAAAGACCTCGAAAAGCAAGGCATTGATAAAATGTTAAATATGTCGTAAGAAAGCATCGATGGGGTCGATATTGGCAGGCTTAGTGGGCGTCATTAGGGTAAGATGCGAGCACAAAACACGGGATTTTAAGTTCACACTCTTTTAATTAGATTTACAACACTAGTAATTTTATAATCTAATCACGTTACAATTTACAAGACCGAGCAGCGGGTTCGAGGCACCGATCTTACTTTAGCTTAATTCGATCCAACTCGATCGATTGCCATCGCTCCAGTCTCCTTTCTCCATTACAGTTTTCACCACTAAAACAAGATGGCGCCTCGACCCCGCTCGAGGCACGTGCTCTGCTCTGATTGGTCGCTACTTAGGAAGTATGTTTGATCAAACTATTACTTTTATCACATTAAAAGGATTTTAATTTGTAAGAAGAATGTAACAAATCAAATTAAATTAAATTAAGATTTTTAAAAGAAGTTTTAACTTAAACTAAAAAAATAACAACAATCAACTTATAGCTTCCTCCAACACTTCCTCCGACAAATACAATAAAAACAACGCAATTAAAACCAGAAAACTACGTCTAATTTCAAACAAACTCAATATAAACAACCGTATCCAAACATATCACTCCCCACCATCAAACCCAAGACGCTTGTTACGAGAAGTTTGCATTGAATCCTCAGGATCAATGGACAATAAGGGTGATTTGCCGCCTGACACCCCTGTAATAGGATAACGTTTGTTGACGCTATTGACGGCAGACCGTGGCAAGCCTTTGTCGACCACTCTGGAGGAAATTATATGGAGAGGTGACTGTTGTGATGAGGGAAATGAATAGTGGGTGAAGGGGGGTTTGTGGTGGAATTCTGGGGTCAATAACATTCTTAATGTAAGGTGTTTTTTTTTATTTATTTATTATTATTTATGAAGTGGCATTGCCATGTTAAGTAAAGTTTCGAAATTGGCAATTCATTAAATTGTTTTTTACTTTATTTTTGCAGAGGATATAGAACAGTGTTTAACTACAAGAAAAAACAGACGGACAAGCCAGTGATCTTATAGGGGTTTCTGTTTTAGATACAATTTTACCAACAATATTAACAAGTATAACATAAATAATTTGATTATATGATATGGTTTGAATTCCATTTTTTTCCTGTTAACTTTTTTAGTTCATAGTGCATCACAGTTTAAGTATATAAGTTACAAATATTTTACACATACATACAAATATTTTATTCAGTCAAGAAGATTCATTTTGAGATGTCTTAAAATTGGGAGTCAAATGTGCTTTCAGAACGCGCCCTCAAATAAGAAGAAACTACAATGAACTTAGGGGGGTTTACTTTTTTGCTATTAGCAAAAAAGTAAATATTATTATTATATTATTACAATCCTCAAAATATCTATCTTTCTAATTTATAAAATTTCCATGTCACAATGTTAGTTACCGTACTCCTCCGAAACGGCGCGACCGATTTTTACCAAATTTTATATGCGTATTCAGTAGGTGTGAGAATCGGCTACTATATATAATTTATAAGGCAAAACAACGTTTGCCGTTTCAGCATCCTCAAAATATCTATCTTTCTAATTTATAAAATTTCCATGTCACAATGTTAGTTACCGTACTCCTCCGAAACGGCGCGACCGATTTTTACCAAATTTTATATGCGTATTCAGTAGGTGTGAGAATCGGCTACTATATATAATTTATAAGGCAAAACAACGTTTGCCGTTTCAGCTAGTTATATTATAATATTACAATCCTCAAAATACATGGATTATTTTCTTTAAAATAGGACGACGTATTACAGTAGGTAGGTACACCTTATTACAGTACCTACGCCTTATTACACAACTTACCAGATGGCATAGGGTTACCGACGATCGCATCCCAGTCTACACGTATAGGAAGGAAGGCACCAAACATCACGTACTTTGTAGGTACCAACAAACATTGTTAGTCAGTGTTGGTTTTGGATCGCATTTGTCATCCGACATGACATTTGGCGAGAGAAACGATGCCGTTGAAATGGACGTGAAAGATTAATGTTTGCTTCTACTCGTACTGTGTTTCTGCTCTGTTTTGCAATTTTAAAGTTTTTATTTTGACTCGATTTTTGTAACTGTGCAGCTGTACTACTTTAGAGAGGCTCATGGCCAAATATTGGAACATTATACTCGAAAACACTTTAAGATTCAATATTTTAAGCATTTTGGAAATTGAATATTTTGGCACTAAAGGTTAAATTTTAAGGTTAGAGCTATTTAAACAATTGAGCTCCTAACCCTTAAATTTGTGTATTTTTTTTGATTTTTCCCTCCACTTGACATACCACAACTTTACTGTTTTTTTTGTATTTGCAACTAGCTTGCAAATATTATAAAATACTTGACACTGGCTAATTTCGAAATGACCATAATCAGTTCATAGCTGATAAGAAAAAAACAGAGCTTGGGTGTACGGAATTCTGCATCAACTGCTCTTCATCTATCAAAGAGTCAGCGGTGGTGACGCTTGTAAGAAACCCAATATTGTTCTTTAAATTTAAATACCTTATTAATAAACGTGTAGTGGAGTAATTTTACCATTTTTTATTTCTGTCTGTCAACTTTGAAAGTTCTTGTCACGGAAAAAGACAAATGTTCTCACTACTCCGACCTTACTTCACGTTTATAAATAAGGCTATAAGTGTTTTTAATAATCATTTCACCACTTTAATGAATAATAAACCTGACAAATTCTCGAAACATTTTCACCTTTTAAAGAGTGAAAAGTAATTTAAAGAAAATGATTTCGCCTGCAATTATTCGTTTTTGTAAGCTCGCCTCGAAATTGGCAATAACACTTGTCATGTTTCGCGTATTTCCTCAAGAGAATTACTGTGGTATGCAGTTGAGTAGGTGCGAGTACTGCTAGCAAAAAAAATAACGTCAAAGATCAAGGTGTCCTTTTTACGATGTGTGACAATGACACCTCTCGACTTCCATAACGAATATACTATGTTAATAGTTATAAGTTAAATAAATAAATAAATAAATATTCGTTATGAAAGTCATAATATGATATGACTTACATAACGTTGTTATTTTATTTTCAAACTAACAATTATCTGAGCGATGTTCTCCGTTGCATCCCTCTCGGGAAATAGGGTCAGCTATAACACCAAATTATTTTAGGTCGGCACAGTTAGATAAGAGATCATTGACAATTGCTACAGCAAATTTATTGGCAATATTTTGTCTGACGATCGCCTGCCTGATACCAACTCTCCATATGGGATCAAGCCTTTTACCCGCCACCGCGCGGGGAGATGACCAGGTTTACTGTCAGATCATATATAGTCGTGTTTACGATACCAATCGGAAGAGATTGGGTAGCGCTATTCTATGCCAGGGATACACGGCTACATATCTATGCTATCGGTATTTTATTTTAAAATCCTATTCTACTTAAACATTTGTGTGTAGTGTTTGTGTTTTTGCTCATTCACGTAAAACTCGCTGAACCGATTGTGAAGAAACTTAGTAAGTAGATAGCTAGTGAACTAAAATAACATCTAGGCTACTTTTGGTCCCGATATTCCCTCGGGATCGGGAAACGACGAGGCGTTGCTAATGTATTTTGAATTAATTATTTAAACTGCTTTTCTTGCCGTTAGTACTTGCCTGTTTACAACTAGGCACTTAGTGTTTAAATTCCCAGGATATGCGCAATTAGTGTCACCTTCAGTGTTTAAGAAACAATGTTATTGATTGCACTTTAATTTGTATATTTACGATAATACCGTGATGATGATTGCCATCATTTTTAAACAAAAGTGTTATTTCGAAACCTGTTGTTAACGTGTCTCTTAAAAGTAAATGTTGTTTAAAGGGCACGAATAAACAATATTTTTAAACTTGCAACATTGTATTTTTAGATTTTTACACAACATTTTACTTTTTTTACATGGGATTGGCAAGCATTTGATTGATTGGCAATCAAATTGGTATTTTATCTTACTTGATGGGAAGCGACAATAAGGTCTACGGTGTAACATGCTTGCCTAGAATAAACCTATTTACTCTAGACTTGAAGACTCCAAAGTTGTAGTTAAGGGGGAATATCGATGCGAGCAGTGAGTTCCACTTTGTAGCAGGGTGTACGAGAAAGGTGAATGCGTGGGGCTTGGTACGTGAAAAGGGAACGCGCACCTTAAATGCGCGTATGAGTTAAAAATATATTTCCCAAAGTATACCTAAAATCCAAAATTCAATTTCAGGGTCAAAATGGAACCTATAGGTACTTTTAGCAAAATTCAGATTTTTTTCAAATCATGATAACAATACAATAGAATAGAAAACATTTATTGACAAAAGTTACACGGCACAAAATATAAAAAGTAAAAGTAAAAATGTACAATAAAAGAAAACAAACAAAAGAACATAGATTACTAATAGAGAAGAGAAATAGATTAGATTGTTTTTTAGGGTTCCGTACCTAAAGGTAAAAACGGGACCCTATTACTGAGACTGCGCTGTCTGTCTGTCTGTCTGTCTGTTCGTCCGTCCGTCCGTCCGTCTGTCCGTCTGTCCGTCTGTCACCAGGCTGTATCTCATGAACCGTAATAGCTAGAAGGTTGAAATTTTCACAGAAGATGTATTTCGGTTGCCGCTACAACAACAAATACTAAAAACAAAATAAAACAATTATTTAAAAGGGGCTCCCATACAACAAACGTGTTTCAGAAATAACAAGGAGTCGCGGGACAGGAACAAGGACAGGAATTGGTCATGGAATTCAAAATGGCTGCCCTATCTGTCAAATATACCAGTCTGCCTCCACTTACCAAAGAGTTTCTTTTATGTTTCAGATTTTCTTTGTGCCAAGGTTTTTTTTTTTGAGTGATTCGGTCGTTTGATGGGAGTAAGAATCGAAGATAAATATTTCATATTTTCCTATAAAATTTGAAAATTGGTTGTAGTAAACCATTTTAGGGTTCCGTATCCAATTGTGATAGTGGTACGGAACCCTTTATGCGCGAGTGTCGCACTTGCCCCGTTTTTTTTTTAGATTTTAAATTAGACGGTATTTAACACGTTCCCGCCAAAACGTCTCAAAATACATAACGTTCTAAGTTCAAAAATACAAGAATCCCTTCGACTGTGCGTTCGCAAAACAACGTACCAGCCATCATCCCCATTCCGAGCACGCATCCATCATAAAAGCAATAAACGCTCGTATCTGACTTTTGCGTCGTAAATCAACGTCTGTAAATTCAATTTTATTCGACAATTAAACTGTGCCGCGCTTTCTCGCCCGTAAATATACATAAACACTCGTAAATATGTATTATCGTTAAAACGTCTGTCGGATTGTAAATCTATCTAAATGCTGTCTTGTTACTAACAAACGACACTGGGTAACAATGTATTTAAACTAAAGATATTATTTAAATCAGAGTACTCGTAGGTACTTCAATATGGAAAACGTTTCAATCTTCAGTCCTTTTACCCGAGATACTAGTAATTACCCGGGTGATTATTATTATCTAGACTTTTTTCTTGAGACTTTTTGTATATACTTAGTCTGGCGATGTTCCCGGTTGCATCACTCTGGGAGCCTAGGATCCCCTTTAACAGAGTAGGTAGGTGTTATTGACCATACTACTCCATAGATTTAGTTAAGTAAAGTCTTTACGGCCGTTTGCCCGCCTGCCATCATCACGTGCAAGAGAAACTCCAGGTTTGTTAGTCTCCTCAAGATCCCTTTTGTCGCCTTTTGCGACAAGAAGGGATGGAGTAGCCCTATTTGACGACCTCTGTGGCGCGTCGTGCGAAAGCGAGACTGCAATGCAGAAGGTTGCGGGTTCGATTCCCGCCGGGTGCAATTATTTATGCTTAAAAATAAATATTTGTGTCTGGTCTGGGTGTCCCTCTATGTATAGTATGTATGTATTTACAAAAGAAAAATAAATATAAGTATTATATCCGTTGTCTAGTCACCGTAACACAAGCTTAGTCGCTTACCACGGGGCTAGATGGCGCTGTGTGTTGTTCACAGAATTTATTTATTTATTTATTTATTACGAGTAAATGCCGGAGCTACACGCGTAACAAAACTTTTTATTTATATTTCTACGAAAATTTACGGATTTATTATTGTACATTTGGACCTTCTGATAAAACCATAGCGTTTATACCATGAGAGTTTATTTAACAAGAAGAAAAAGAACAGATTTATAAGAAATACCAAAAAAATAATTTCGATTTGGTTTATGCAAGTAAAATACGATAGAATACGGTAGACTACGACTAGTTAATAAATAAAAGTCAGGATAAAACATCAAAAGCTACGAAATAGATGTGTTAAAAATGTTTTACAGCGCATATTTCCTTTAATAAATAACAATAACGTGTACATCTCGATATAACTCTGATATGGGGCAATAAATCGAGAAATATTACGGTCATAACTAACCATAGAATGTTGAGCATTTCATCTAATTTCTGACTTATACGATAATACGATGTAGTATCGTTATAAATTTGAATATCGAATGCGATTGATATTCTATTTTATGGGGGCAGATTACCCGTGTCGGGGTATTGGTTGGGTGACTTTAGTGTGGGTGTTGTCTTATAGAACTGTATTGTGGGTTCTTTCTTTTTGTGGTGAAAAGTGGTGTGGCTCACTCAACTAGTGTTAGAGTTTTCAGGTCTCTAACTTGACCGATTGTGGGTTGAAAACAAAACATGGCACTGTTTGTTACTGTGTTTTTAAATGGGACCCTAGGAACTATATGAGAAACCCCCTATTTCAGAAGCTCAGATCAAAAATATAAACAAAGAATTGTCAATTTTAAAGGAAAAAGTAAATAAAGAGCACTTAAAGCACTTAAAGTAATCTGGGGGCACGGTAGTGCCCCCGCCAAGACGAGCCAGCGAAGCATACCGGCACTACCTACCTTTTCTCGAAAGGTTTCGTTGGTTTTTTGAACCCTCATAACTTGGGTTTGGAATATACCAGATTATTGTAAATCACGGAGTATAATGTCAATAGCAGACTTAATAAAAATACACAGTTTCAATTACATAGCTCCTATAGTTTAGATTTAATTGATATCTAAAAACCCCCGATTTCGTCACTGACTCACTCACTCACTCACTCACTGATGATCATCAAAATTCAAATGGTACTTCCCGAAGTCCTAGAAAGCTAAAATTTGGTATGTAGGTTGGTATTAGTACACAAACAACTAAAAAATTCTAAAAGTTGAAACTTTCATCGCCCAACCCCTAAAATTAAGGGATGGCTATTTGTATGAGACTTTCGCAAATTTTGATGCTAGGGGTACTACAACTTCTTATTATAAATAATAAAATACAGAAAACCAGACTTTTTAGTTATTCACCCCTTAAATTAGGGGATGGAGTTAAGCGCGCGCACAACATCTAATGTGTATTACAGGTGCTTTAGGTATAAAAATTGATTGATAATTAGAACGGTTTACCGCTGTCGTATAGTGGTGGACAACAAGAATATATTTAAAAGTTGTTTCGCATTCCGCCAGTGGTGGCCAAACAATTGGGGGGCATTGGAAACAAGGGCCTAAACGCCGTACCTACAGCTACGACGTGACGCGTAAGTCGTTAATTCACGACCTATCGGAAATGAAAAAAGGAAAAAAAATACTGATAAATGAATACTACAAAAAGAGATGAAATCCCCACAAAAACATTTTCATGTAAAATGTAGCCAAGACGAGAGCGAGATCATATGATGGCCACTGTCAAAAAGTTATCAGATGTCATGTACCTAAAGCCAAGCTTATAACTCTACATGCCCCAACTCCACAAGCACCTTACTTCACAAACTCAACATCTTAGCCAAAATATATGGGCTTGGCCGTTTCATTACCGCAAGATTGAACTATTGTTTAACAGAAAACCCATGCATGGCAGCGAAACGGCCAGCCATATATTTTGGCTAAGATGTTGAGTTTGTGAAGTAAGGTGCTTGTGGAGTTGGGGCATGTAGAGTTATAAGCTTGGCTTTAGGTACATGACATCTGATAACTTTTTGACAGTGGCCATCATATGATCTCGCTCTCGTCTTGGCTACATTTTACATGAAAATGTTTTTGTGGGGATAAAGCATTTTCAAATAAATCTATGGGATTTTTGTTAACATATTTGATCTGAAATTCTGAAATAAGGTATAGTAGTTCCGCGAACAGTAGACCTTGCAACTTGCGAAGAAATGCACACCATATTTGAGGAGGTAACTAATTGTGGGTGGGTGGTATATTTCGCATACTATGGCGAAATATCCCACTCATATAAAAAAAACACACACGATAAAAAAATCTACATATAAGTATTCCATGTACCTATCTATCTAGTATCTACCAATGTTGCTGAAGATCGGTTAATAAACTACGGAACCCTAAAAATGCCACTTATAGAAGAGAAAAAACATGCTGAACGAGGAAAGAAAAACAAAGGTCACTAATTTTGATGTCCCTAGTTTCCAGTATCATACTAACTTTACGATAACTATCAACACTCAACATGTAATGCCACTTATTCTACACTAATAATTTTAATGCGAATGTTTGTTTTTCAATTACCCAAAAACTAACGAACCGATTGTGATAAAACTTGGCATCTAAATAGCTGGAAGTCTGGAGTGCATTTATCCAGATATTCCCGCGAGATCGGGTAATCGCGGGTGAAATCGCGGGACCCAGCTAGTTCTTGATAAGTTGTTCTTGATAAATTGAATATAGTATCGACCGTTTTGAAGTCAGTACCCTTGAAACACTTGAAACAAAGTAATCTCTCTACATTGTGTGTAACATGATATTTAGCGTCTTCTTGTATTGATATTTAAGATAATTAATGGTCGTTGAAGAATATAGAGTTGCATGGAGACGTGGTACTTTAAGACAATTACGCAACTTTGTGTCTTATACTGAAACATATCATCATTATCTCAGCCCACCCCATACGACGCCACAAATAGCGATGTCAACCCGTCTATATCCAACGACTTTCGGTGACCGCCACAATGTCGTCGGTCCACCGAGTAGATAGCCTTCCAACACTCCATTCCGCATTGAATCATGGTCACTTTGTTATAGTCCTTCGAGCTATATGGCCTGCCCATTGCAACTTCAGCCTGCTCATTTTAGGAGCTATGTAGACTTACCGATACCTATACTGATATTATAAAAAGGCATTCATAAAAGGCATTAGTTATAGATATCGACAGACATACAAACCCATTAAAAAAGTGTGTTTGTAGTCTAATACAGAATACCTGAATTTACGACATCAGCATGTTATCTTCCCGCAGGTGTCGTAAAAGGTGACTAAGCGATCTTGAGAAGACTAGTGAATCTGGAGTTCTCTCTGCACGGTAAACTATCACCATGTAGGCTAGCATGTAAGACAGGCCGTATTTACATTTCCAAATCTTTTTGCAGTAGATGTGGTAAATGATGATTAATGAATTACCTACTGTGCCGACTTTAAATAATTTGAGGTAGCAGCGTATTGTTGAAAGGAACAGATATAAGGTTTTTTTAAATGATGACTGGTAAAGGATAGTGATGTGATGATGCTAAGATGTATCTCTAGACATAGTTTGGAATAAATTATATTTACAAGTAAGAATTACTGAACACATTTAAAAAGTTGTTGTAGGTAGTAGGATTATTATAGGATAGATTATTGCTCCAGTTCCACTTTTGTTCAATAATATATATGCGACAATGTAAATCACATGATTACTGCAAAAAAATATACAAAAAAAAACCCCATGAGTTCCTTGTGTCTTCTTCTCATTGGAGGTCACGTTTCGAAGACACAGTAGATTAGATATAAAAACTGACATTTCTAAGAGATATCTTGCTAATATCCGAATGAATAAACTTACTTGTATTTGATTTGATTTGATTTGAGTATACTGTATTACTAAACAAAACAGTATATTGAAACTGTTCATAGAATGAAGATCTTTCTGTCTTCATCTCTTTATTCACCGCAAATTGCTTAACTGAAAAACTAATGCTACGAATCTATTTCAAACAAAAACCTACATATTCAAAGCACGCGCGAACCAAGAAATTAACATATAAAAAGCACTCTGTACAGGCCATTAAGTTTCTAAAGCCTTATGGTCGGAATATTGATGAATGTAAACCCACCTTAAAAGTAAAATGGCGGTCATAAGTTGCTTTGACAGATGTGTGGTAGAAAACTTGACAGATTTGGAAAAAAGAAACAGAAATGATAACTTTACCACTGGATAGCACAATTAATTTGGTAGAAGTATTAAGAAAAACCTTCTGTGAAAATAAGTTTAAGGTCTTGGCTTAGAAATATAGAGAAATAATTAAAAATATTCCGACGAATTGAGAACCTCCTCCTTTTTGGGAAGTCGGTTAAAAATAGAGTAAATAAAAAAAGGGTTATTCGCAGAGGAGCACGTCTTTGAGGATACCAATATGTGAATTTTCGATAATCCTCTATATCAACCGACCGAAGCATCTGGAAATCTATGAGGGAGGCTTATGTCCAGCAGTGGACTTCTTACAGCTGAAATGATGATGATGATGATGACTCTATATCAAAAGTTTAAAGAAGTAATTTCGGTCATCCAAAATATTCGAGTGTTTGATCGTAAAGTAAAAGTAGGCCCCCTTATTCTTAAACAGTAACAAAATAAGTCTAACAAAACTACACAGAAGGTAATCCTAATCATTTAAAACCTCGACTTAAAACTCATACAATCCTTATTTTAAACAAGCTTACAATCATAAATAGCCAATAGAAAACGTTTAAACTACACTAAACGATTGCAAAACCGCATCGGTAGCAACATGCATAGTTAATCGAAACTAAAAAACCGTATTTTCTTCCCATAAAATCGTTCACCATATTTGTCTGTCCACAGACTTTTATCTTGTAATTACCATTTAAATTGCGCCCCTACTAGCTACCATTTGACACTTGACAGATGTAATAGCGATAGCCGAACGGTGACAGCGTCTCAAGAATTTTTATGTTCTCATATCAACTATTTTATACGATCTTGTCAGCTCCCCTTGAGAACGCATACAACCATAATCAACACCCACTCAAATCTCGTTACAAACCTTCTGTCTCAGATAATAAGAACCAGTTTTGGATGACCTTCTTCTTTCCAAGAGTCGTTGGTAACATTGTAGAATGCAAAGGAAAACCAATGTACTTAATTTTATTGATGACAAACGTTTTCAACGTCCGTAATGCATTAGAAATAGAGTCGATTCTAAGCAATAATTTTGATAGTTTCAATGACAGGTTCACTGCGGTTATCGTAAACTGACAGAGTCAATGTTTTCCTCGTAAAAAAGATATAATAATTGTGTTCTAAGACGTGGCCCTATTTAATTTCCATAGAATTCTACGGTAGTTTTCTATTAATTTTTATAGCGTTGACGTTTTTATCGTTTAGAATTTGTTTTATATTGTAGTCGTATTGTTTTTAGAATAATTATTGGTAGCGTGGGATTGACGGTTTGATAGAAATTGAGCTGCTATTTGTGTTCTACCGAAAACGATTTGTATTTTAATTTGTATGTAGAGACGTAGGTGGAAAGTCCACGGAAAGGTTTACGGTTGATTAAATACTGGTGATAACTTTTTTATTTATAGCTACTGACATTAAGACTGTTCATAAATTAAATAAATATTGCAACACTTTGCACATGAAACCATTTAGCTTTAAGCGAAGCCACTTAGCGTCTATAATAATATTTAAAATAACTAGATGTACCCGGTTTCACCCGTGCAAGTCCTGATCCCATTGAAATATCGTGAGAAACGTAACCTAAAGATACCTAAAAATGCAACGTACCGTTATATTAAATTTCATAAAAATCGATCCAGTAGTTCTAGAGATTAGTTCCATTTAACAAACGTACATAGGTCGAAACAAATGCATGGACATGCATAACTTAAATTGCTTTAGTTACAGTTGACTTAAATGTCTATAAGTTAGACGTTTGTAAGCATGATTGATCACAGTCATAAGTAAGACCTCGATCTATTTTTTTTTTAAATCAAACATATTTTACTGTTCCTTTTAGTAGAATCGGAGGAGTAGAACCAAAACTACACATCCAAACTTAGTTACCTTTGTTAAGTTGTTGTTGTTAATTTGTCCTATTATTGTAGGGCAAGAACCTACTTTAAAAAAATAATGAATAAATATATTTATATTTATTCATTATTTTATAAATAAATATATTTATATTATATATATTTATTATTTTAATGAATAAATATATTTATATTTATTCTTTATTTTATATGTATAGTGACCGGCACGAAAGTTGAAAAGTTTGGTCGTGGAAGGGGAAAGTTCGCGCAGTACATTTTACATGCGCTTTCTAGGAAAAATCGACTTTTGCGCATCCGCCATTTTGTTTCAACTAATCTGCCGCCTACTATACTTACTTGGGTATTTAAAGAGCTACGAACTCGAATCAATTATTTGGAATTACGCACCTCTAAACTAATAGTGGTTCGACTTATCGATCAAATGGTATCGATAAATAACGTGTAAGCGAGCGATGTTATCGATTATTCCCTGAGTATTTAAGAAGTTGGTATTAACACTGGTTTTGTCGGGTAACTCGACACCTCTGTCTCCATCATCGTTGTGCTGAGGATGTACTGGGAGGAAATTACTTGAGATTTTTTTTCTGTTTTCGCGATGTTGTATTGAATTTAAGACATTTTTTGGTTTTAATCACGTGGTGTTTATTACAACCGTCAACGTGGCGTCTTCGCGTGGTGTCAATCCTGAGGAAGGGACCGTAACGGTCTCGAAACGTTGAGCGTTATGAAACAATGCTAAAAGTAATAAACACCACGCGATAAAAACCGGAAAATGTCTTTATATATACAACAATTGTAACTTACTGTAATGTACTTTGAGATGTGCAAATATAGCGTTCATGTATCTATCTACCTAAAACATTATTTCTTAGTGTTAATCCAAACTTAGGAAACACTGCTGGTACTAAAGTTTTTGAAAGCATTTTAAAAACTTCAAAAAAGCAGTATCTATCTATAGTTATTTTTTCTGTATAAATAATATTTATTTTTTTACAGTAGGTATACCTACGGAGTAAAAATACAGATGGTTTGAGATCTGGACTTACCCGAATAAGAAAGCGGAGCGCAGCTAGAATTTTATATTTTTAATAGCGTCCTAATCCGATCCGAAGTTACGTAATCGAACATGTTGATTAGGCAAAAAAATAAATCACTTGACAAAAATAAAACCCACACTTAAATTTAAAACACGTTTATATTTTTTTCCAAAATCACGAAAATTCTCCGTACAGCACAACCCTTACCACGAAGGCCGACAAACAAACTAGCATAGATACAATCGACACACGACTCACGTAAATACCGACGCGATGGTAGAGATATCGGCCACCGGGCGGCATTTATACGTGTTTTACGCGCAAGACTCGATCGAGATAGCGTCGATTTACGATCGAAAACCGATGGTTCGCTACTTGAGATGCGGCGCTGATTAACCAACGCGTGGGGAGGCTGATTGAATTACTTATTGGTACTAACTTAAGCCGATTTTGATGTAAAATGAGGTTTAGTATTGTTGACCAACTTAAAACGCACCTTTTTAGGGTTCCGTAGCCAAATGGCAAAAAACGGAACCCTTATAGATTCGTCATGTCTGTCTGTCCGTCTGTCCGTCCGTCCGTATGTCACATCCACTTTTCTCCGAAACTATAAGAGCTATACTGCTGAAACTTGTTTAAAAATGAACTAGGAACAACAAATTAAATAGGGTCTTAACAGTTGGAAAGTGACGATGAGGTTTAGGGTATAGCACGCTCACCTAGAAGACATCAGTTCAACTCTTACCGATAATTTTGTTAAATCAACGATATTGTGTGAATTTCTGACATTATGTGTAAATTTCGGACACGCGATTAAAACAGAAAAAAACATATCAATCTAACAATTTCGGAGACTGTTCGTTATACAAACAAATAAACAAGTAGGTATTTCTTCTTTATAATATTTGTATGTATAGGTACTTACTACTTAGGTACTTAGAAACAAATTGAAACTTATTCAATAAGTCCATTTTAGAGGACCTAAATCTGCCAGAATCACCTAGACTTTCCACCATATGGTTGCAGCGTGTTCTGAAATACTTCAGCAATATTGCGTGCAGAAGCTCCGATAATCTAGAGCTCCTGATAGTGACTGGAGAAGTTGAGGGTAAAGTACCACGATAGCGGAGCCCTAAGCGATGGTCGGATCAAGTATCCGAACAACCGGAGATACCTCTTAGCACGGCTCTTCATCAGGCCACCGACAGAGATCACTGGAGGAAGACGGTTACACGGTTGCATACCAGAGGTAATGGTCCTCATCAATGAGGGAACGACGGAGGAGGGAGGGAGGACTTACAAAACTGAGAGACATTATTCTCCTCTTCCTTCCTCCTTTTCATGTAGCGGTGTGGCTCACCTAGTGTTAGAGTTTTCAGGTCGCCCTAAGGCCTCTAACTTGACCTAACAACTTCTTTACTTACATTTTCGCGGGTCTTAATCTTTATTATTTATTTTCCTACCTCGACGTTTCAACCATGTTACAATGGTCTTAGTCGCGAGGGGAGTCTGGAGCTGCGGCGGGCGTCGTCTTCTATTTAACCGTTGTCACAATTGAAGGTGAAACCACCCACAATTAAGATCCGGGAAAAAGTAACTATGTTCACAAATCGTAATTTGAAAAAAAAAATTTGAAAAGTTAACTAACAACTGCTGTCAGAGATAACAACCGGAGGAGCTCGAGAGAACGAGTATGTGAAACTTATTATTATTAGGATATTAATTTCCACATACTCGAGGACATACTTTCACATACTTGAGGAGCTTAGCCTAGCTGTACCTGCCGATCATGAACGGTCCCGTGCCGGTTAAGCAACGCTTGGCGCGGTCATTACTTGGATGGGTGACTAATAATTTGTGTGGCAAAAAATCATTTTCTCGAGCTCCTCCGTGCTTCGGAAGGCACGTTCAGCAGTTGGTCCCAGTCGTTAGCAGCAGTCGTTAGGTCAAGTTAGAGGCCTTAGGGCGACCTGAAAACTCTAACACCAGGTGAACCACACCACTATACGAAAAGAAGTAGATTATTATTAGGTACCTACCTACTTATTACTTAGGCCCTTCCAATTAAAAGTGCTTGCGAGGTCTACTGTTCACAGAACTAGTGTAATACCTAAATAATAATCAAGTTTTGCAACAACTACCTAGATTTATTCCTCCACTATAAATCTCGTATATATACTGCAAAGTAACCGTTTATTTACAGTCATAATTTACAGTTAACATTCGGCTAGACTTTAACAACCTTACGATATTGTGAAAACAATATCCGACTTTCAATCGTAAAATGTTCGTTTTATAGATGTTTTTTCAGTAATATTATGGTGTTGGAAACTATGGCCTAAGGTGGGTATAGACTGGAGACTTTTTAGTCGAACATTTGTAGCTAGTCTAGTCTAGTCTACTGCTCGGTTCCACGTAGGTTCAGTTTTGCACCTAGTTGCAATACTGGTGTAAAACTGAACCTCTATTTTAAATTCCAAAGGCTCATTTTTGCAACCATGGTACCTATACAACGATCCAATCCAAAACATTGGACGATCGACGCAAAAAATTAATGACAATCAATACATAAACAAAAGACGATCGAAACAGAAACAAAAGTCGATCGATTCTTAAACAAAAGACGATCGCGAAAAAGCAAAAGACTATTAAAATCAAAATATGATACAACTTTTTTTTCAGAATAGAAACCGATTTTTTCGATTGAATTTATAATAAATTCAATCGAATTATTAATAATAAACAATTCCCTAATAAATAGTTTTAGATTAAAAACTGAGCCAAGTTTTAAGCTTAATACAGTTTTCCATACCTAGTCGTGTACAGACTGAAAACTATGGAAAACTGGGTTAGTAGCTTAGTTTCAGATCTTCCTGGTAAAGACGGAAAAGTACAAATATTACTAAAAAATAATACAATGTTTTGTTTTTAAAACCACGATAATTAACCATCCGTTTTCAAAAACAACATCCTTTGAAGATCTCCATTAAACAAACTAAACACATGACAGTTTGGACGTGAGATGGCGCCACTCGCTCCCCAAACTGACAGACAGACAAACAAACAAACTGCCAAGTCGACCCGAACGTTTTAATCTAATGGAACTTTGATTGACGAGATGCAAGTTTTAATAATTATTTTTATAATGGGAATTTCTGTGGTAGGTATGTGAACTGAATACCTCTTAGAGAAAAAAAAAATCTCAAAAAAAAATCTCAAGGAAAAAATCCTTCATTTTTCAAAATTGTATTCAAAAAGTTTTCGTAACCACCTTGCACCCTCGTATCTATACTAGCCGAAAGTTTGTTTGTTTGAACGCGCTAATCTCAGGAACCGCTCTGGTCCGATTTGAAAATTCTTTCAGTGTTGTATAGTTATCTAAAATAGTGGATAACTCAGGTTCATAGGCAATAGTACCTAGTTGGCAGTAAGTTCAGTAGTTATATTGCTGCTTTACGTTACGTCTCAATGCACTAAAGTACTGCACTGCATAGTGCCTATGAAACTGAGTTTTACATTAGATAGCTCTGCGAACAGTAGACCTTGCGAACATCAAGTGAAAACAAAAGAAATCACAGTTTACCTAGTAGGTTATTCGCGCATTGAAGGCGCAAGTGCAGTGTAATTTTTGAATTCAATATGTTTCGAAAATAATAGGGTTGTAGTTGTAGCTAAAAAATAACCTCTTTTACACAGCTAGCGTGCGAGTTGCTACCTAGCTAAAAGACTTCTCGTACTACATTTAACCTGAGATAAACTTAGATAAAGCTAAAGTACGTAGCATACTTACGAACTAACTCGTAAGTTTGGATTTAAATATCTAGCTTATACCGAGTTTAAACTCTGTACTTCAGCGTACCTATGTAAATCGAGATTTCTATTGACAGCTGCAATCAATTCGCCTCAAATCTTCTATTTGTATCGTAGAAAAACATTAGGCACAAACACGAACACGGCACATAAGACACAAAACTTTCAACGCATATGTTTATGGTTATAGTTAAGGAACACATCTTATGGAGCTCTGCAATTAGGTCACAGAATAAAATTGAGAATACAGATATGACAATAACTAGAAAATTAACTACACGGGCAGTGATGTGTCGAATAAAATATTATACACTTTAATTTTTCATGGCTACAAAGAGTGATGGTAAATTAGTTGAGTTTAAAGCAAGATGTAGTTATGTAATTTTAAGTGAGAGCGAAAGAGACGTCTGTCGAATTTTAATGTCTAAATTGTTTACTATTTTGTTAGAACAAGGCGTTTCTACGGTTCCATTTCTCTATATAATCTGGCAGTGCTATTAGAATGTGCGTATTTTTTTTTTGTTAATTTATATTACCCTGCCTGTAGGTTTTATCAATATTTATTGACGTTATTAACAGTATCAAAAACTTACAGTTGTAACGCAGATATGTAAACTAAGTAAAGTTTCTACCTACTTTTCAGCTTTTACTTAGCCGCGAAATTTTTACCAAATTGTCTGAATACAAAAAAAATATTAAATAGCATCATACACATATTAGAGGTAATTGTGTAGTAGGATGGAATAAGTTTGTCAAGGATTCTCACCGGGAGGCTAGACTTCGTTTTCAGACTTGGGTTATGAACGACGAACCGCGCGCGGGTCAAATTTATGACGAAATGGTAGAAAGTAGAAAGTGTTTTAAGAAAAATCTCAAATTTTGTCAAAACAATGAAGAACAAATGCGTTTGGACAGTCTGGCCTCTAAGCACGATTCTAAAAATTTCAAACAGTTCTGGAAACAGTGTAAAAAGATGAATCCTAGGTCAAGTATCCCGGTGAGTGTTCAGGGTAGGGTTGATCCAGCTGATATAGCTAATTTGTTTGGTGAGCACTTTAAAGTTAAGTCACCTTTGCAAGCGCGGAGTGGGATGCTCCACAAGCCTAATATGACGTGTGAAAAACCGATCGTGGTCTCTGCTAAAGATGTTTTATCAGTACTAAAAAGTATGAGTGGCGGTAAATCTCCAGGTCATGATGGGCTAAGTGTGGAGCATCTCAGAAACGCTGGTCCTCATATATGTAGAGTGTTAGCGTTATTTCTTTCTCTTTGCTGTAGCCATAGTTACTTGCCGAGCGAACTTGTGAGGACGGTTGTGGTTCCCATTGCTAAAAATAAAACTGGCGATCTCAGCAACATAAATAATTATAGACCAATTGCGTTGGCAACCACAATAGCCAAGGTATTTGATAGTGTGTTGAATAGCCAATTGTTAAAGTTTGTGTCTCTAGACGATGCTCAATTCGGTTTCCGACCCGGGCTGTCTACAGAGAGTGCAATTTTGGTTATGAAACACACTGTTAAGTACTACACAGATCGTAGGACCCCAGTCTATGCAGCGTTTTTGGACCTTTCCAAAGCGTTTGACTTGGTGTCATACGATAGGCTTTGGACTAAGCTTAGGGAGACAGGTGTACCTGAAGGCGTCATCACAATGCTGACATATTGGTATGATAACCAGCTTAACCAGGTGAAATGGGCGGGCTCCTTATCTGAGGCTTTTAAACTGGAGTGTGGAGTAAGGCAGGGAGGTCTGACGTCGTGTACTTTATTCAATTTGTACATGGATCAGCTGATCCGTGAGCTCGGCAACACCAATATAGGCTGTTCCATAGATAAACAAATTGTCAATAACATTAGTTACGCTGATGATATGGTGTTGCTGAGCCCATCAGTCGGCGCCCTGAGAAAATTGTTAGGAATTTGTGAATCGTATGCTGAGGTGCATGGGCTGAGATACAATGTTCAAAAGAGTGAACTATTAGTTTTTCGGGCTGGGCGAAAGTGCCCCGATCATATACCGGCTATAACATTAAATGGAGTCGCTCTAAGTCGTGTCACTCAGTTCAGGTACCTTGGTCATGTGATTGACGAAAACCTATCGGACGTCTTGGATGTCGAGCGGGAACGCAGGGCCTTAGTGGTCCGCTGCAATATGTTGGCTCGTAGGTTTGGCAAATGTTCCATGGCAGTTAAAATAAGCTTATTTAAAGCCTACTGCCAATCGTTCTACACCTGCTCGCTATGGACCAACTACACGCGGCGAGCTATGGAGACCCTGCGGGTTCAGTATAACAATGCCTTCAGGTTGCTGTTGGGGCTGCCTCGCTTCTGCAGTGCCTCATGGATGTTTGCGGAGGCTAATGTTGACAGCTTCAGTGCCATTATTAGAAAGAGAGCAGCATCCATGATGGGTCGCGTGAGAGCCAGCACCAACAGATTCCTGAGGGCAATTGCTGAAAAAGTTGATAGCACTATATGGGGGAAATGGATGAAAATCCATATTATTAAATAATTATAATTATTAGAATATAAGAATAGAATATAAGTATACTAACATAGTCGCTAAGCTCACTTTACTAACGATTCGATGGACACTTAGTCTGAAATAAAGTTATTATTATTATTATTATTATTTTTGTTGAATCTAATATATCTCTCCTCTCTAGGGGGGGTTAATGAGAATGCACGGGCCAAAGCCAAGTGCGTTTTATGAAATATTTAAAAATTTGCGAGTCAAACGGCAGGTATTTAATATTACAGCTTTTTGCAATAAAATATAGGTTGATGGACTGATGTTCAATGAATTCAAACTTGTGTGTAGGGTTTTTGGTATGACACCTGTGCTTGATATGACGATAGGTATAGTTTTCGTCTGAGTTACATTCCATTGTGTCCTAATTTCTATTGATAAATCGACGTATTTAGCTATTTTCTCTGTGTGTGTGGTAGTGAGATTATGGGTATTACAAATGGCTATATCTATAAGGAAAACTGATTTTTTCTGTTTATCAAAGAGTAGTAAATCTGGTCTATTGTTGTATATAGTTTTATCTGTGATTATCGTCCTATCCCAGTATAATTTAAAAGATGAATTTTCTAAAACTGCTTCAGGTTTATATTTATAATAGGGTACTCTTTCTGTAATTAATTTGGTTTGTTGGGCTAATGATTGATGAATTATGGCTGCAACTTGATCATGTCGGTGTTTGTAGTCTGTCTGGGCTATTGCGCTACATGCACCGGTAATGTGCTGAATGGTCTCTGAAGCGTTGTGGCAGCGTCTACAAGAGTCGGGGTAGTTGGGTCTGCGGATTATGAATTTTTGGTAGTTGGCTGTATCAATAATCTGATCTTGTATAGCAATCATAAATCCCTCCGTTTCAGGGAAGAGATCTCCACGCTGCAGCCACGCGTTCGACGCTTTAATGTCGACGTGAGGTTGCTGCAGGTCAAGGCGATGTCGTCCATGAAGCGATTTACGTTGCCAGGCTCCTATCTTTTCTCTATTGCTTATAAGTTTTTCGTTACTTTGTGTATCAGTGGAATTTAAATTAAGTGGAGTGAACCGTGTATCTGAATGTGTTATTGCTTGGTGTAGACAGGACTGTTGTGCTTTCTGTAAAAAGAACTTACGCAAATTAATAATCTGCTGATTATGTAAATTGGTTATATCGATAAAACCACGGCCTCCTTCTTCTCTCGGCAAAGTAACTCTCTGAACGCAAGATCGTGGGTGATGGTTTCTATGGCTGGTCATAGTTGTATTTATTAAACGTTGTAACTTTAATAAATCGGTTTTGGACCAGTTTATTATTCCGAAGGAGTAAGTTAATACAGGAACTGCAAAAGTGTTTACGGCTTTAATTAAGTTACGGGATGTTAGTTGTGATTTCATTAAAATATTTAGTCTGTGTTTGTACTTAGTGATGATTTGCTTCTTTGTATATTTTTGGTCTATTTGATGAGATTGTTCGAAACCTAGGTATTTGTATGTATTAGTCTGAGTTAGTGGTTCTATTGTTTGTCCAGTTGTTAGTGTGTATGGATTGCTTTGTACCTGTCCTTTTTGAAGTGTGAAAGTTTTACATTTATCTATCCCGAATTTCATATTGATATCGTCTGAAAACGTCTGTGTGAGGTCTGCTAGAGAATGAAGGCTAGGTATATTATTACTGTAAAGTTTAATATCGTCCATGAACATTAAATGGGTAACTTTGACATTTTGAGCATTTTCAGGGCTATGTATTTTAATACCACCATCAATAGAATTAAGGATATTGGAGAGGGGATTTAAAGCGAGGCAGAACCACAGGGGACTTAGGGCATCACCTTGAAATATTCCGCGGCGAATTGGTATAGAGTCCGTTTCTATAGATCTTCCAAGTCTTAGAGTGGTGCACCAATGCTTCATGGACTCTTTTAAAAACTCTACTATAAGGGGATGAATTTTATAATGGTCTAGAATGTAGATTAACCAACTATGGGGTACCGAGTCGAAGGCTTTTTGGTAATCGACATACATACTACAAATATCATGCTTCATCTTAACATTATGTCTCATGGCCACAGAATCTATGATCAGTTGTTCTTTGCAACCTTGACTATATTTTCGGCTACCCTTTTGTTCCTCAGCTAACACATTGTTTTGAGTGATATGCTTATATATGACCTGTGATATACAACCTGTGATTATTTTATATATGGTCTGAAGGCAAGTTATTGGTCTATATTTGGCAGGATTTGGGTGATCGGAATCTTTAGGTATCATATATGTTAACCCTTGTGTTATGAAATTTGGTATAGTGTTTGGATATTTAATGAAATTGTTTATATGATGGTAGAGTGATGGATGTAAATTAGATAATTTTTTGTAGTAATAATTGTGTATGTGGTCTGTACCGGGGGATTTCCAGTTATGTATATTTTTGAGAACAGTAGCAAATATATCTAATTGAATATGGTCGAATGCCATCTCAGGCAGGTTTTCCAGTTTCTGTTTGTCCGCATGGATCCAATTAGCATTTTGGTTATGATCTGAGGGGTTGGACCAAATGTTTGACCAATATCTGTGTAAGTCATCTGGTGTCGGTGTAGAATTGTTTGTTTGATTATTTTGTGTGTTTGTGGTATTAGCCGTTAGGTCTCTATAGAACTTTTTCTCGTTGCCAAAAAATTGTGCGTTTTGACCTTTTCTGTTGGTACAGTTCAAATATCTGCGGCGGCGACTAGTTGCAGCATTAATTCTTTGTTTTAAACTATCCATAAATTGACTGTCTGTTATATTAGGTTCTTCATAAGTGGAATGTACTCTGTATTTGTGTTTTATCCTTTCTACGTGTGCTATTAATCGTATGTTTCTATTTCCATTAATGTAGTGCGTCAGTCTAGCTATTTCTTTTCTTAACATTTGTATTTTCCTGTCCAGCCTTCTCTGCCAATTAGGTCTCTTATCTATTACTATGCTGCTGTTTTGTGTAATGAGTAGTGGTTGATTATAATCCTCCTTAATCTTAGAGCCATTGCAGATAGCTGCTGTGTAGGCAGAACAATAAACAAGTGTGTGGGTTTTGAGAAAATCGTCGTTATTGGGTTCGTATTTTGGTATAACCGAATTATTTATAAATGCAATTATGTGAGCAAATTTTTTGGAAGTTTTTTGTTTTGGTATGTATGGTCTCTGCGTTGGATTTGTGTGAATGTATCTATTGTAAGCCTCTTCAAAGGTTGTTGTTATTTTACTGTCTAGGATGTCGTCAACTAGTTGGGTGTTTGGTTCGGATTGTTCGTTCTGTATTCCTATTCCTAATAGTGTCGAAGTCGAGGTGTTATTTGGTTCTATTTCACTATCGTCTGTTGCATGTAAAAATATGGTATCATTAGAACGTGAAAGTGTATTTAAAGTGGAATTTAATGTATTCTCATCTATATTGTCTGAATTTTGTATATTTAAGCTTTCTCTAACTTCTTGTTTTATTTCATCTAATCTATTGTCTGGGATGAGTTTATTATTAATTATGACTCTACGTTGATCAGAAATACGCTGCTCAGAAACATGTGAATATAGTGGAAACTGTTGCGTAATAATGGTATGTAAAGGTTTGCGGTATGCAGTTCTATTGGTTTCAATATGTGTTAGTTTATAATATTCTCTAATTATAGCTTCATTAATGTCATTTGTCCAAATTAGACGAGAGCCAGTTGAGTGTTGTGTAAGAATTGCAGTGTCCTGATCTGTGTTATTTTGTAAAATACCTCGGACCTCATTTTTTATTAATTCTAGTGTAGACATCGGAAGCAGTTTATTTTTTATTATGACTCGTCTTTGATCACTTATACGTTGTTTGGAAACATTGATTTCAGGAAACTGTTCGGTGAATTTTGCGTGGAGTGAATCTAAATAGCCTCGGTTTATTGTTTCTAATTTAGTGACATAAAGGTAGGTGCGCCAAATGAACTCATTCATATCTTTTGTCCATCTCAATCTTGCGCGAGCTTGGCCAGTGGTGGGCGCAGTATTAGTGGCTTCTGCCTTCTGCGCAACACCCACGGCTGTTAAGTTGATAGGTGATGATGATGAAGTAGGAGAAACTTGTCCAGGATTATAGGTAAGATAGGAGGGAGGAGAAGGAGAAAGTGAAGGAAAAAGAGATGTAGTAGATGATGGTGATGAGGATGATGATCGGCTGTCGTGTTGTTCGGGTGACCCGACAGGGGCCCGCCTGCTCAGCCCACTGCCACTGACGGTCCGTCCACTGAGGCACTCAGCGTCAGCTCCAAGTGCGCCCCGGCGATCGCCCCCGGGAAGCGATCCTAATCGTACTTTTCTCTGTGCTCTTGTCTCCATTTTGAAGGGTTACCTTTACCACGTTAGCCGCCCAGTAACAGTAAATTTTGCGTTGCCCGCCCCCCGCGTGATCAGATGGTCGATCGGGACGTGTGGTAGGATTTTAGGGGGCTAAAATTCTACCACACGTCCCGATACATTTATTATTATTATTAGTAACCGTGATGAACTCCGAAAGAGCATTCCGATATTCGTTAATCTAGGTAGATTATATAACTCCAGTAAACTTAATAGTTTACCGACCCTCAAATCGAAACGAATGTCCACTCTATTTTTATAAACTTGCTCTATACGTCGTCGGGTGCACAGACAGACAAGATGTTTGTTTTACATACAATATTTATGGCACCAATTAGGAGCCTAGCTTATTAACTGTGGGATGAATTTATGTTACAAAATACAACTTCACGCTACCGATACCGCGCGCCTGCGCCTGCGCCGCGCGGTCATATTTATTTTGATAGGTGTTCTTTGTGACTTATTTTAAACATTTTCAATTTGTATTTGGTTGGTTGACATGTATTGGAAAGGGTTTGAACCGACTCTAAAAATAGACAAATATGCTATGATATTCTCCGATGTAGCGCCGGTATAGAATAAGGCTACCCAGTACTCATTTCTTCCCGTGAGTGTAGTGAAAGGCGACATAGGGATCTGGTGGAGAATAGCGAACCTAGAATTTTCCAGCGCGGTGGCGGGTACACTGGTTGGTGTTAGGTAAGCTCTACATATTAAACCTTTAATAATTTTGAATACCTAAGGTCAGGATGAAGAAGATTCTGGTATGGTGGAAGGACTATTAAACCGTGATGTGTGGTAAAGACATATTGAAGCCACTCATACGTGGCTAACTAGTGGACGTGGCGCGGGCGTGGCGCAGACTTGAAAATATCTAATATTACTTATTACCTACATTTTTTTTGTCAATATTACGATTTTGTCGTTTTTGGCGACCTCTGTGGCGCGTCGTGCGAAAGCACGACTGCAATGCAGAAGGTTGCGGGTCCGATTTCCGCCAGGTGCAAGTATTTATTCTTAAAAAATAAATATTTATGTCTGGTCTGGGTGTCCCTCTATGTATAATAATATGTATGTATTTACAAAAGAAAAAGAAATATAAGTAATATATCCGTTATATAGTCACCGTAACACAAGCTTAGTCGCTTACCACGGGGCTAGACGGCGCTGTCTGTTGTTCATATAATTTATTTATTTTGTAAAACTTAATGTCTTAACTTAACCCTAAAATAAAATGTAAAATTTTGCAAGTATTGATAGGGCCGCCCCTTTCCAATCACTTGTAGAATACAAGTTGTTTAGTTTAGTTTCACTGAGCTTTTTCCGAAATTAGTCACATCATTAGGCCATTTACGTGACTTATAATTCCCCTAGAACAAATCAACTACACTCAAGTATATCTTATGCACTTACAACGATGAAAACCAAAACAAAAGGTTTTCGAAACCGAGAATTCAGCATATGATTTTTTTCCAACCGCCACGTCTATGCCTCTTGTCCGTCGTACGTGTTGAGCCCCTGTTAGAAGTTGTTAGAGCTAGTCTAGTAGAATACAGTCAGGTACAGTCAAAGTCAATAAAATGTGAAGTGGCGCAGCGTGGCAATGAGCAGATAAGCATCGTACAGGCGGGTGGAAGAGTGATTAACGTGTGCCGCGTTCAACTCACGAAGGGAAGGGTGGGGTATTTGGCTGTCTATATAATTTTGTTACATACTTACATGTTGTCAATATTACCTCTTTAAAATGTTCGTATACTTAGACAAGATTAGGATAGGGTTATCCCGTCCCTACCGTACGCGTGTACCAATTTTCATTTCTATTGACTAAGAGCATAAAAAATGTCATATAAAAGTAGAAAAAAAAAGTTCACCTTTCTCTCCTTTAAGAATGGAATTTCGAATGAATTTTTCAATGGAATTTTTCTTTGTGGATATCTGCACACCACAACGAACATACTCTCTAAATGTCATGTCTCTGGGACCAGGGGTTCGGGCTCTGTGTTTATATAACTAATAGTTTAATCAGTCAGTCAGAATTTTGTTTTTTCTTCGCATGCAAAAACTACTGAACCGATAGCAATGCATCTTGGTATGCAGATGGCTGGAGATTCGGATATTAACATAGGCTACTTTTTATCTTTATATTTCAGGAGGATTGGGACTTACGCGGGTATAATTAGCGATTGGCGATTTCGATGTAATAATTGTCTAAATCGCCAATCGCTCTTTATCCAACCGCACCCAAAATCCGCTGCCGAACGCGTTGTCGACTCAGATTAACGTGCGCCACCGAGCTACTGACGCGATCACTTTTTATCATGTCTATTCTTTTTGTACCCGACTGTACCCACTATTATAGTTTTATTTGAATTAAAATTTGTTAATATCTTTTTATCGTGTCTATTTTTTTTGTACCCGACTGTACTTTAATAGTTTTATTTGAATTATCTTTTTTTTTGTGGCTAATGGATCATTAATTTTGTTTTCGGGTTTTGTTCTTATCTTTATCGAAATCCGCAGGGAGTAAAGATTTTATGGGTGCTTAGATAGATGTAGGTATTTTTTTAACCTAATTAATAAAATTAGTGAAACTTAGTATGTATGCTAAGTTATAAAAAAACCGTCAAGTGCGAGGGGACGCGCGCACGGAGGGTTTCGTATTATAATTTTAGCATCCCGATTTACCCTTTAGGTACGGAACCCTAAAAACATGTTAAATTAGCTGCAAAATGAAAGTAAGAGACTGATGATTTATTTATTAAAACATCTAGCTTCGTCAACAATAGTCGTGGCAAACTATTTGCAGTAGAAAAGGTCAATGATGACTTTCTTACTTTGCCGACACTAAATAATTTGGGGTTTACCTCTCGGGAACCCGGGCTCCCGAGGACGACGCAACCGGGAACATCGCTCAGATTAGAAGAAGAAGCGTGCTAACCATTACACCACAAGAGTTCCCACTCCAAGCGATTAATTTAAGAATATATTGGTTGAATTTTGTTTTAGCGAGGGCCCTATTCTGAAAAACTGAAAATACATGTCGGGCGCATCGAAAATTGTTGATTATTTCATGACGGAATGTTGTAGAACTTTTTTTTTTGTGTACAGATTGTAGGCGACATTGTTTCCAATATTTTAGTGCAGTTTCCATACAAATATGTCGAAACGTATTGAAGCCTATCGACATTTTAGCCAAATCAGACATTTTTTGTCTAAAATTTGGATAGGCTTTGCACCAATAGGAGGTTCTTGTCTTAAAACTACACCAAAATGTAAGAAGTAATGTCACCTACAATCTGTGCACAAAAAAAAGTTCTACGACATTCCGTCATGAAATAATCAAGAATTTTCGATGAGCCCGACAGGGATTTTCAGTTTCAAGGTTGTTGACGTTGATACGGCTCTTAAACTCATTTTTAGGTTAGATGACCTCGAACTTCTTTTTCTTCCTTCCGTCTTCCCGTTATTTGGGGTCGGGTCTCCCTATCGTATTGCGCCTGGACGCCCTGTCTTGGGTTGTCTCTAATGAAATTAAATGAATGAAATGAAATAATTTATTTCCAGACCATAGGTCCACACACATACAATACACAATGATACATCAACATACAAACAAACACAAAATTAAATTAAATATAGTATACTTAGGTAGGTTCTAAGTCTATGTTGAGATGTCTAAGATGACATTAAACCACCACGTAGACTTTGGTCGTCGTCTCCTCCTTGGATGTTCGGAAAGGTGTAAGTCGAGTTACTTTCCAGTGATTTACTTGTTTTTTTAATGTAAAGTTCCATGAAAATATCTCTAGGATGATATATTTTTTAAAATAACTACTACCTACCTAAAATAAGTATTAGAAGTCGTAACAAACCTACCTATAAAATCAGTGCAGTTTACGTCCGATCTCAATTAGCTTTTTTAATTGAATAAACGACGTCAGTCCGGTGTTTGTCAGTCTGTCTGTTCATCCGATATCTTTATTTAATGGACTACGTCACTGTTTTCGTTTCACTAGTTAGATATATCATCTATCTATTGGCTATCTTCTATAGGTACATATGTTCATAGTTCAGCTGCTTCCGGTCAAGAAAAAATGTTTGTGTTCCACTCAGTTATGTGTTAGGTATATAAAATAAGTAGTTGTAGATGCGCCTTCTTTGACTATCTATGCCTACAAAGTGCTTGAGCTTGAAGCGAAAGTAAAATTTATTTTGATGTCATTTTAAAATCGATTCGATTAAATCGATATAAAACTTCTTATGACTTTTCTATAGTTTACTAACGCCTCGTATTCTTACTAATCGCATTATTAATACCTCCCTATAGAAACCCAGCATTAAACTAATGAAATGGACAGTGTCACGAAGGCAATTGAGGCGAGAGCGGGCAACCAGTGAAACCACAGTTACAACGCGACGTGCGTTCACCACCACTGTTCGCCACACACCGCTCATTTGCCAACAATTAACCAATATTGACTGCGGTTGGTCACACGTGTGCTGAATGACAACCTTTGACGTACTGTCCCGAGTAATATTAGTCACAAAACTCTTATGGGGATACAAATATACTCTTTTCTCCTTACAAACTTTACAAACGTAGTCGACTGTATCCTCCCTGGATAGACATTAGTGAAAATAAGCCATGACCTTACGTTTTATTTTTTTACATAATGTTTATTATTCTACATTTTATTTCTATTCCAATTAGTAAATAAAAAAGATAATTATAAAGGTTCTGTCGACTACGTTTGTATGGAGAACGAGTACTCTCACCTCAGTCCTTCTTTCCTCTTAAAATAGGTTTATCTTTGTTTTTGAGATAATAACATTGTATTTTGTGTGTCACTAAAGCCTCCCATGGTAGCGCTACTAGTTGGTAGATTCAGTTCTCTTCGAAAATATTTCTAGCCGAATGTCTTTTTTTGTTAGCCTTTTTTTTTTATTGTTGGTCCCACACTTGTCTTAAACTCTAAGAGGAGGCCCTTGCCCTACAGTGGGATAGAGTACAGACTTAGAGCTTAAGAGGACTCAGACCTCTAAGAGGACTTAGAGAGACGACGCGCAAGGCGCAAACTTGCCACCATTTAATCGCATTTTATTACCAAAAAATATTTAGACTTACAGACAGAAACTAAATACCTGCCTACCCACTCTGTCCCGTTTATTACCAGTCCAACCCGTAGCTTAACTCGAAGATAAAATAATAATTATTCCTCTGGCAATAAAAACAATTTTACGACTTTTTTCAGCGACTGTCCACTGTCATGGCGGCGGGCGGCGAGATCAAAGCGGGCGGCGCCTTTGATGTACCAGCTTATCAAAGCTAACGCGTCGTAAACGACACGTTAAGGAGCGTACGGACGCAGCCAGTTGTTAAGAGGTAAAATATTATGAATTACTTGCATTAAATCCTTATCTAAAAACCATTTTGGGTTTTAAGAGGTGGGTAAGGTGATAATTTTTGTTAAGTTGAAAATCTCGTTTTTGGAATAACAAAAAGATGGAAGTAGCGCCGGTAACAGCAGCTGTAAACGACAGTTACAGGATATCTTGTTTGGTGAGATAATTAGACCTCCTTAGCTTAGGCTCGATTCGATCAAGCTGGAAAAAGCAAACGAATAGCATTTTTATGCAAAAATTGGCTATTGTTCGAGATACTTTCGATCTGTCAATCTTAAAATGGCGACTAAATGTGGAGAACCGTTATTCATTGTTTATTCGAGTTTAGTTGAATGATTTGTATTTTGTGTGTGTGTGTGTGTACTGGAAAACTACTGGACCGATTTCAAAAAAAAAAAATCACCAATAGAAAGCTACATTCACCCTGAGTAACTGAGTAAGTAGATCGGGACTTACGGGGGTGAAACCGCGGGACGCATGAGCTATATATAACTAAGAAGCGTCGAGGCACCAACTACTAGGTAATCTGTGACTTTACTTACCCACTCGAATCGTAACCAGTAAGATCACATCACAGCATAGCTACATAAATAAATAGTACAAGTACTGCGATTAAAACAATTATGTAGTAATTTATATGAATTATTATCTATTATTATTTGTCATAATTTTATACAACGTAGCATAAGTTATTTGCTAATAAGCGTACCTACGCTGGTTTTTTATAATTTTTAATTAATATTTTAATGGATAGCTCTTTGATTATTAAGTTTTAGATAATAAATTATTTCAACTGAATAATTAATGATTTTAATTACTACTTATTTAGAATAATATATTTATTAATGCGACATTAATACCTAATATTCCAATTAACTGCTTTTGGAATAGATTAGTTTTTCATTCTTGAAAAATAGTTTAATGATTATTAATAAAAAGAAAATAGTCTTAGTTGTATGTATGTGATTCTATTGTAAGCTTTGTTTTTAAATAATAACTAAACAAATAATATTTACATATTAGTTTTTGGAATTAGGTAGGTGTACTGTAAGCATCAGAAGTCGACGATCATATTCAGATTTTCAAAATCGCTTTTACGTCAAATTGTGGGGTGTGAAAATAGGACAAATATTCTAAAGAAAAATCTCTTTATTTCCCTTTTATTTGACACCCCACAACAATGATTTTATAGCGATTTTCAAAATCTGAATGTAGTCATCAACTTTGAACTTAAGTTATCCAGTTGGATGCTCAATTATTTTTAAATCTATGGGACGTTGTTTTACAAATAAACATTATAATCCTCCTGTCCTGTCGAGAGCACTTTTGCATAATGCATTTCTCCTTGTAAAAATATTCGTAAAAATATTTGTTGTATTTTTTGTCAAATGATTGGACATACTCTTTTACAAAAAAATATAAATCACAAAATAACTGTGCGGAGTCAAGGCGACTCGCTAGTTATGAGATATTAAAAAAATGTCCCCAAAACAAATATCTTTTAAATAAACACTCCCAATTTAAAATGCAAAACATACTTTCCATTAAAAACATAAATGTAAATGAATGTAAATTCATCGCATTCTAAATTAACCCTCCCACTGGGCATTAAATAATTAAATAACTCCGACGTGGCCGTCACCAAAGGTCTGACGTGGCCGTCCACGTCAGGGTAATAATTGTACTGACGTGGCGTCAACATGGCGTTAATCGCGTGACAACGTCGTCGGCTGACGCTTAAAATGTGTTATTGTATAGGAGTGTAGGAAGTGTCAGAGATATTAATGGTTTACGGGTAAGATTGCTTTTTTTTGGAAATTTGTTTACTTAATTTAAACCTTGGATAAAAACAAAAATATAGATACGGTATATTCTAACATTGCGTATTCGAAAAACGAGCTAGAAACACATACATGCATTTTTATATAATTATTAAATCGTATATTAAAATATTTGTCTTTAAAAATGATTCAAGCTTTGTAAATAAGCAAAAAGGCATTCTTATGGATGCCAAAAAGACAATCGCAGTGTGACAGCACGTGCTCTCGCGGCAACGGTTCGACATACGACTGAGGCTAGTGCGTCAGCTAGACGCAGTTTTATTGTCTCATTTTTCGAGACTAGCTGCCGTATCTTTAGGTTTTTGTTTTAAGAGGGTTCATTCTATTCTCTTTCTCCATACAAACGTAGTTTACGTTTTCCTCCCTGGATAAAGACATTAGAGCAAATATGTTTATGCCATAAAACCTATATCTGTCATGCCTTGTCAATGTACGAACCTTTTTTTTTCTAATTAAAATAATAATAAAAAATAAAAAATGAAAAAAATAATTCGGAAGATGAATAGTCATGCCAGATATAAGTTTTATGGCATAAACATATTTGCTCTAATGTCTTTATCCAGGGAGGAAAACGTAAACTACGTTTGTATGGAGAAAGAGAATGGAATAAACGCCCTTAATCTAAGATTTAAACAGAGCTTTTGGCCACGACTGCATCAGATGGTAAGTTCTACTAAGGTAAAGGGTATGATTTAGTGTAGTTTATATAGTCTAAACTGCAGCTCAGACAATATTGTTTTCATATCACTCATCATCAAGTCACCATCAACTGTTCTGATTTTTCTTATTATCTTGTTTTTGTTGTTGTTAAATGGCTAATATCAGTTTTATGTAGGCTTTCAAGCCCAGCTTGGGTTAAGCTTTTAAGCCTCAACTCATCAATTTTGAAAGATTGCTGTAGTGGTTAACAATCTGACAAATTGACGACTTTAAAAACTTTTCACTTGACTTGATCTCGCCTATGCAAAACTGTATCAGCTTCAAAAGTCAATAACCAAATGTAGATTTTCAAAATGTCTATAGGTATAACAGAGTAGGGTCTCAAAACAGGACAGACATTCTAAAAATAAATCTCTGTCTTCTTTTTTATTTTCTGAATGTCAATCTTGTTTTGCAACCACCCCACAATTAAATGAATAAATAACCTTCCGCATTGCAGTCAGGCCTTAGCCCAACACCGACATCAAAATATGTAGCTTCAAAACCCAATTAGTTTCTTGTGGTTTCTTCTCTTTGGAGAACGCGTTCCGAAACCACACTAAAATCTCCACATTTCTAAACGATCATGTAATTTATACATGTTCTTAATGAATAAAATATATTTGACTTCGACTTTGCTATAATATGTGTATAGCAATTTTGAAAATCTCAATGTGGTCATCAACTTTTAATCCTGACCGTATAGTACAATGTATGTACATACCTACGCTAAATGTTGGTCACAATATTTCAACAGCAGTGGCTGCACCGTGTAGCGTGATGTATGGCGACAGACAGACGGATAAATTGCTTATAATTTATTGTAGTAGAAGCCCGCAACAGTCCTAATTACGAACGACGTCGCACGCTCTGCGAGTACTGGCTTATGGATGGGAAATATAAAATTATATTTAATTTATGACGGTACGTAATTACTGTTCTAGTAATATTTTAGTTAATCTGGACTTTAATTGACGATGTTCTTTAAGCCCCTTCGTTTAAATTGAATAAAGGATAAATAAGAATCTACTGTATATTTTGTAGAATAAAACGACATGAAGTTTCAAAGTTAAGTACCTAACAGAAACAAACTTTAAACTTTTAAATTCGCACGATTTATTAGCATAGTTATATTTTACCGTCTCTTAAGAGCCCTATAGCCGCTAAACTGAAAATCCCTGTCGGACTCATCGAAAATTGTTGATTATTTCATGACGGAATGTCGTAAAACTTTTTTTTGTGTATGGATTGAAGGTTTCCTACATTTTGGTGTAGTTTTAAGACAAGAACCTCCTATTGGTGTAAAGCCTATCCAAATTTTAGACAAAAATGTCTGATTTTGGCTAAAATGTCGATAGGCTTCAATACGTTTCGACATATTTGTATGGAAACTGCACTAAAATATCGGAAACAATGTCGCCTACAATCCATACACAAAAAAAAAGTTCTACGACATTCCGTCATGAAATAATTAACAATTTTCGATGCGCCCGACATGGATTTTGAGTTTAGCAGGTATAGGGCCCTTAATTGCGTATTATTATCTCGACGTTTTGACTATATTACAACAGTCTCGATCGCGACGTCTCATCCTCCTCCTGGTGAAATGTAATGTTTATCCCTTGTCATTCTTTATACCAAAGTATAAGTTTCATATAAGGGTAAAAGGTAATACAGTAGATTATAGAAACTATACAATTGTGGATAGAAATGATAATGGTAACCTGTGGATATCATATCTTACCGGCGAAATTAAATTTCGGACAATCATCCTTTTTAGAAACTTTAGTTCCTTTAAAAAAACAATCTTGTTCGATTGTCGTTTTCTGTTTTTTTTCCGTTTTAAGCAATTTGATTAAAAGCGTTATTTATTAGCACTAATTTGCAATTTAAATTTGCATGGTAAATATTGATATTTAGTGTTTTTTTATTATACTTTTTGAATAATAATTCCTTAAGCTTGGGAGCGTATAAATAAAAAGCAAGAACTAATTAAATATTTACGTATATTTTTTGTTTTATGCTCTTTTAATTAACAATATTTTATGTCAACAGATCAATTTCAGATACAGTGTTTTTATTATTAAAGATACAATCACAAATTACTTTTTATTATCGTGTTCTATGATATTGAAATGTGATCTATAATTAATTTGCTGTTACTTAAAAATGTGCCAGTTTTCAAGCAGTAACATTAAAAATGTTAAATACAAATGAAAGTGAGATTCAGTTTATAAATTTAGACAAGTGATCAGAGAGACACTGAGGTAACATTATTCGAGTGCCATCTTGAATACAACACGGAATCATTCAGTCAAACGCTCCTAATTTTAAGATACAGATATGTGACAGAACGACGTGACGTCTCCATCAATAATAATAATTAAAAAAATACAAACACAATCAACAATCGTCACTAATATAAACAACTTAAATTAAGAAATTAAATTACATACTATAGATTTGGTACATAAAAATTTCGTTAGACTAACTAGAGATAGAAATCCGCGTACGCGTCGCGGATACAAGCGTTCAGTGCACTAATATTATGAATATTACGTTAGAGATCACAGCTGTAACGGCCCTCGCGACCGGGGGCAGTTCTATCCGTCGATGATATGACCCGACTAGAACCCTGAGAAACACTAGTTTATATTTACACCGCACTCGGTTCCGAATGTCTTTTTGGCATGGGCGTTAGCGGTCGGCGCCCCCCTTCTTGGTAGCGTGGAGCGCCGACGGACCTCAAGGATGCAGCGGCCGCGGCCCGAACAACGGGTACGATGGGAAGTAAGCCGCTAGCGACGGATGTGGTGGCAGCGGGAATGGCAGCGGCGGTGACGACACCAGGTGCGAGGGCTTCGAATACGGGTGGAATCGGGGGGTCAGCGGAGACAGCGGTGGTGTCGGATATGTACGCTGCAGTAGGGGGTGTGTCGCTGATAGCATGGATAATCCGCTTGCCTCACTCACTGCACTTCCGCTTGCTGTGTGCGACCGCAAATGTTGCAGCAGTTCCTCTGAGCTGGCAAATCGCTTGCCGCAATAAGCAGCATCGCCAGCCATCCAGCTGCACACGTACGGGAGCTGCGATGCGGCTGCTAAAGCCGCTAGTTGAGCATGAGCGTACGCTGCTGCCGCTGGGTGTCCACCAGCTAACGAGAACGGTGTTTTTGCATGATCACATTGCGTACAACCCGCAGGACAAACAGCCGACTTTAATAAATGTGAACTAAGCGAGCATCCCGTACAATAAGGATCTCTACATATTCCCATGTCGCTTCCTGGAGCTTTCATTCTCGCATATGCTAAATACGGATTCAGTCCATTCTTCAAGGCATGATGCTGTGCTGCCATCAAACTACTAGTCATCAGATCCATATGCAAAGGAAATCCGGAAGGAGGTAGCCCTCCGAGGAAAGCTGACGAGGAAACCGGTACACTTGGTTTAAAACTTGAATGTTCTTTGGTGTCGGCACTAGATGTGACTGCTGTGGACGTGTAGGGTAACTTGGATGCTGAAGAGCTGCTGGTTGAGTCAGAGCTTGACTTAACCGGTATCGGAGAATTAAGTGGGCTCGAACGTTCCTCAGATTTCTCGGAAGGAGTTTTACGATGAGCGGGCGGGGGCGTCCTTTGGGACGACGAGCTCTGGTTACTACCGCAACGAGCTTGATTAGGAGTATTCGATGCACTTCCTTTGGACGATAGAGGTGTTTTCACCCTGACAGAGGATCTGTCCTCCGGGGTTCTAGTCTTTTCTCTCGCAGTGAGGCACGATTCGTAAGGCTTGAAGCTGGGCTTGTTATCCAAATGTATAACTTTGTCGTCGTACTTTTTGCTCGCTTTCTCCGCAGCGGAGATGAGTTTCGGGTTCGGCGAGTCGGAGCCGATTGCGCTGCAGGTCTGCGCCAGAAGCGCCAGCGGGCTCTTTTTCGCGTCGAGCTGCAACAAAGAGATTTATGAAATGAAACGTCGGGTCGTGGTTGCAAGTGATGGGAGTACAAAGAGACCGCGGGGTGTTGCGAGGTGAGGGGCGGCGGGGGTCCAATCACGCGGCCGACGCGCCATTATCCGCGCGTCTGGCACCCGTCGGCTCCGCTTGACATTTCACTCGGCTCCCGCATGATGTAATCTCGCAGTGAAAAGGGCAATTTGTGCCGCTGAATTTGCGGCGCGCCTCGACTTGCGGCGTGTTGTCACGTCTATCGCCGCGGGAACGACGCGTCGCAATCAATGTTGGGGGAAACGGTTTTTGTTCCGTTTGCTTTTGACAGTCTGAAGTGCATTTATTGTTCCTCAAGTAAGAACATTTCTAATATCAGTTTCCTGTCAAGTTGGTGTTAGAGTTTACCTTTAGAGTTATTATTTACATCTACAAACATTTTATTTGGTAAGGTAAATAAATATAGAGACGCCTTTTATGTTTCTTTTACAAGCACAAACATTAAAATGCATTCTACTTATACGAGAAAAAATAGAATGATTTAAAATATAATACTAGAAATCTAGTGCATTATTTATTTTTAAATATCGAACAGTTAAGTGGAACGATTATCGATAAATTATTCATATTTTATAATAAATAACTAACCATTATTTGTTTAAAAAAAAATTCAGTACCTACCTACATACGTCAAAGTTTTTTTTAATGTAATTTAATTATGAATAGATAAGTATACCTTATAATGGAAAAATTACAAATGGATCAGTAATATGACCTTTAAATTTTAGTAGAAGGTGACGCGTTTTTAAAGAAATAATGACTAAAAAACAAGCGTCCAAGTTTTCAGACTTCGCATTAGATAATTTAGACTTCATAGGCCCTCGAAATATTTCACAAAACCCTTGTTTTTGTCAGTTTGACTGCTGTCATCTGAAATGACGTTCTCAGAAGATTTATCACATCTTCAAAGAAATGAGTTGTCTATCTATTTCTGAGGCACATGTGTGCCTATTGTTACGGATTTTCAATAATCCCCAATCTAATCGAATCATTAATCATTAAACTACAAATGTATTTCAAAATATTACAATAAAATAAACATTAGCTTAGTTTTTTTAGTCTTATCTAGTTTGATAAGACGTTGGGGTACTTTTCATAAAAGCGTATTTTTCCTTTAAAAAAATCTAGATAATAACTTGAGCAATAAAAACAAATTAAGATTAGCATAGTTGTTGTTGATGCGTCGCGGACACCGCACTAAGTATTTAAAAGTTTTGCGAAATGTTTTACAGTAGGTAGTAGTAGTATTTATTTAACAAATTAAATATAAAATAAATTATAATTAATTACAGAAGCCTTCAATCTTCATAAATATAAAATTACTAATTACAAATGTGTGCCAAATAATAAACTCGTTTGATTTATAGTTTGACGTGTAACATTTAAATTATATTTATGGGCGAGCGTTTGGTTTAACAAAGTTCAGCTGTCGGATCTGATGGAGTTCATTTGTTTGAACCGAATCGCAAGGTTCTGACTGATTTTCCTTTAACTAATGTGTTTTTCGTTTGTTTTACGAGTTTATAAAAACACCATTATTTTTTATGTTTCTTTCTTTGGTCGCTCGTTAGGAAAATGGAGCAAGATAATAAATAAGATTTAACTGAGTTATGGATTCGTAATGGTTTATATTTTTCTTTAGATATCTATTTATTGTTAATATTATTGACCTACAAATAAATTTATATTTTTATAAAAGTGCGCTCTATTTGTATCATAGGTACATGCAATGTTTTTGTTTTATAATGTTTTTTTTTTATATATTCTATTCTATCTACCTAAAACATTGTCTCAGTTATCTAACTGCCTATATTTTTTATATCTTCTTGAATTTCTATGTTTTATCTACTTTACCACAAATAAAATAAACTCCTTCACAAATAAACAGGATACAGCTTTTGTTTCTTAATTTTTGTCATTATTTTGTTAAAGATTTACCCCGATTAAAAGTTATTTCTTATCACAATAATATATTTAATAATATTGACAAATCATTTAATTAATTATCGTCTTTATCATTGTGATAAAGTGTTTTTTTTTCAAAGATCTAACTTAATAAAAAGCTCTACCTAGAACAAAATGAAACATACCGTAGTAGGCAACGGCGACAAATAATCCGGTCTCAAATATTGATTGCTTGAAGTCAGCATGTTGATCCACAATCCTTTATCCAGTTTAAGATAATCACAAAACAATAAACACTTCACAGATTAGCGTGAGCAGTTGAGCACATCATTCCGTACACAGTCACAACGCGACGCGTGCGTCTCTGGCGGCGTTTGGCGGGCGACTGAGCCTGTCACACCCCCCTCGACACCTTGTCACTCGCGCCATTTTTGCATTCTGTGTACTTTGCGGGAGCTTTGCCGTCTTATCCCCACCGCTGTTTGACACCCTGTTTGTCGCTTCCGTCTCGCTCGCACACGGGAAAAATTAAACCGCTTTCCGCGAAAGAGACGTTTCTGATGAAAGGATTATTATTATATAAAATATTCATCGCGCAGTCAAAGGCGCTTCACGTCGACACAGATGCATAGCTTGGGAAATTGAATGAAGTAAATGGTGGCTTAGTAATAATTCAGAGTCACGTCAACTTTTGCGACTCGTTAGCCTGAAGGTTGGGCTAATGTGGGTTAGTATTTATTTTGAAGATCTCTATGTGGGTTGGGCGGCTGCTGTACGATCTCTATGTACCCGACGACGCAAAAGGCCTCATGTTCGATTGCTATCGCCAATAAAAAAGACAAAATTATACAGACATTCTTTACATGTTCCGTAATTATAATTTAGTACCTAATTAAAACACAGAAAAAGTCGCCGAAACTGTCCTATCGTGTTCATATTTGGCTATTTCTAGGATTTCTTACCTCAGAATTAAAGAAAATAACCTATAAAAGATCTTTCTTGTTTGTGTGTCTGTCTGTGTGTCACCTATGTCACCACCGATTTACTTGGAAACGGGTCGATCTTGCAAGATAAATTTATACCAGATACCATCCAGGAGCGAGCACTTTACCGTGATCCCTTTTAATTTTAACAGGATAGCTTTCTAATATATAAAATTTCCATGTCACAATGTTAGTTACCGTACTCCTCCGAAACGGCTTTACCGATTTTTACCAAATTTTATATGCGTATTCAGTAGGTCTGAGAATTGGCTACTATCTATAATTTATAAGGCAAAACAACGTTTGCCGGGTCAGCTAGTAATTATATAAAATATTATTTTTCTTTCTGTTACCTATAGGTACTAACTAGACAAGAAAAATAATATTTTATACTAATATCCGGTTCATATGTCTAGTCGTCTAGTAACATCTTTGCAAAGAGCGCTACATGCATAACCTGCAATACATATTCACTTATAAAAACTACGTCTGCAATTCGTCGTCAGTCACTCAACTCAAATAAGCGGTTTCTTTTGAAAGAGCGAGAATTTGTGAAATATTTGCGTAATGGGTTTCAGGTAAGAGTTTTAAAACATTTCATTTTCTTTGAGTGTAGCAGAGAGTTTTTTGTAAAGGACCACCCAGAGTGTTTACGATGTTAATAACGCCTCATTGTTCAGGTATTGACTTAATGGGCCTGTTGATTGTTGGGAATTATCATATCCTTTCATTGCTCAGTAACACGGTCAATAAGTATTTTGGGATGTCGTAAAAGATTAGCTGCTTATCTTTTTTGTACTAAATTGTTAAAAAATGGGCTTTTATTTATTATGGGTATGGATCTCTCACAAAATTCTGCTTATCTTTTTTGTACTAAATTGTTAAAAAATGGGCTTTCATTTATTATGAGTATGATCTCTCACAAAATTCTGCTTATCTTTTTTGTACTAAATTGTTAAAAAATGGGCTTTTATTCATTATGAGTATGATCTCTCACAAAATTCTGCTTATCTTTTTTGTACTAAATTGTTAAAAAATGGGCTTTTATTCATTATGAGTATGATCTCTCACAAAATTCTGCATATCTTTTTTGAACCTAATTGTTAAAAAATAGGGGGTTTTTTATTATTTATTATGAATATGATCTTTTGCTAAACCTATTCGACTTGGTCTTAAGGCTGAGGGATTTTTTAGTTAAACGGTTAAAGAAAGTTTCAAATTAAATATGAAGCTTATAAAGAAGATTATTTGTTTATCCTTTTTCTCCCAAATTTGGTAAAAACTAAGTTAGGTACTATTTTTTATTAAAATGGTCAGTGAGTATTTAGGATTAAATCATTAGGCTGAGAATGAAGATTAGCTGCTTACCTTTTTTTCTAGTAAATTGGTCAATGAGTATTTTATAACTTAATTAGTCTTAAAAAATATGTGCAAAATTTTTTAAAGATAATTATTGGTTTTTATAAGTTTTAGCATGTTTTAGGTACTTAAAAAAACTTTCCTACCGTCTTATACACTGAGCTACTTGAGTTAAGCCATTACCACCACAATCAAGCAGTTTGCAATTAAACCGTGTCGATGTCGTGTAGAATATTTACGTATGCTTAAATTCATACGCCAGAAATGTTTTAAACTACGTCTTCAAAAAACGCCTAGGCCAGTCATTTTACGCCTTTTCGGTATTCCAGACACAATAAAAATCACGTGACATCGATGTTGAAACTGTTGTAGTTTCAACATCGATGTCACGTGATTTTGTTGCAGAGGTAGCCTTTCTGGAATACATCATCAGTCCATCAGTCATCACATAAGTTTAATGCAAATCCGTGGGTAAAATTTAAATTTTCGTTGCAAAGTTAGATTAGTTAGACGCAACCTTCTGCATTGCAGTCGGGTAACACGCCGCAGAGGTCGTCGATTATATGATGACGAAACGTTGGAGTTCATTAATTTATTTGTGGAATCTATTCGGGAACCATCTTGTGATCTTGTTGCAATTTTATGAAACGAACCGTTAACAATGGCTTTTAGGGTTGTCACAACATTCGACATAGATTATGCTGAAGTCGTATTGAAGCGGGATGCGAGTGTCAAACAGCTATCTGTTTCATGTCATGGCCACAGAAGATAGAGAAAAAAAATACAACGGCGAAACATATGAAACAATCAGGGGCCTTATTATTTGAATTGCCGAATTCTTCTAATCGACATCGTGTAAGTTTCAAGAAAATACATAAAGATTCTTTTGTTTTTCGAATACCGTTGTTATTGGTAGTTTTATAACAAATCATTCACCTCGAAAGCTTTAGTGTAAGAAATGAATATTGTTTTCTAAGTCTTGTCTGACCCGTTGCGTTTACCACAAACCCAGTAATGCTATGCGACGCGACGTGGAAATGTGATTACGGCCTACGTTTTGCTGTCTTGTCATTTTTTCAATCAGATGCATTAGCATTATTTCGTGATCCGTCGTCTAGAACCACAGATGAAACGATTTAACTGCATTGTAAGTAATTAGATACAAAAACCAGTGTAACAAACATCTTGTCATCCAAACATCGCAACGTTATTCAGTAAAATATAGATCATCTGAAAGGCCAACCCTATTGGAAGAGATCAAAGCTCGCCGCCTCGTCTCGGCTACCGGTCGATCGGTCACGACACACGATCTGATGTGTCACGTCGCCTCGCGTCACGGCATGATTGATGCTGTCTAATGCCGTGCCGCGAGGTTCTACTGGCGATGTCGGGTCGTTTTGATAGTACTGTGGTAAGTCATGATAAAGATTCTATGATCTCAACCTTTAATAAGAGATTCTTTAAGAGACCTGTCGTAGTTCTATGGTTATAGCTGGATTTAGAGTTGACTTTTCAAAATATCTGTCGAATAAAATCAAACACTATCAAAAATCTTCGAAAGATTGATTTCTTTTTAAAATATTGTGAGTGTTGCTGCCTAATGATTTGATTGTATTGTAGTAAGTCATGGTATGATTCTATGATCTCTACGTAGCTATATCTAGCATAGATTGACCTTTTATAATTGTGTCTTTATGAGATCTGCCGTAATTCTATGGTTTTAGCTTGATTTAGAGTTGACCTTTCAAACTACAGATAAACGTTACTGACAGATAAGATTTTAAAATGTTTTCAAAATGTTGGGAATTATACATTTTGGGAAGATCAACATTTTGGCACTAAAAGAAATCAACAAACTTAAAAAGTTTTCTTTTCAAAATATTTTGACGTTTTTATTCGGAGAAGTCCTTATTAGTGAACATGTATATTTGCGTAGAGATTGGAAAAATTAGCCCTTAGGTCGTTTTTGTGTGTATTTCGCCCTAAGTTAAAAATTTGCTCTTATTTCGTTCAAACTTCATCCGTGTCCTGTATCTGACTGCACAAATATATCGCAAGAAATGGTACGTCCACTTAGAATGTGCCTCAAGATAGAGTTGATAACACACAGACATGACGAAATAACTGATCATAAAGCACTCATACCAGATGAGCTATTCATGGTAATTTATCCAAAATATCATTTTGAATCATATACCTAATAATATTATCCTAAATATCATTTCAATGTCATTGCAGTCAATCTTCAAATCAAATTTCACGTTTGTCAAATAACATTTGACATATTTCGATAATATTTTGTTAAGATTACCATTTCTCTAAATTTTGAGGCGATAAAGTTTCAATTGTAGTCCAGTTACAAGCTATAGTTTTATTTTGCTAGAACTTTGATAAAAAAGTAATAAAATAATAATTACATTTACAAAATCACAATTTCTTGATTGATTGTCAACCCTAAAGAAGAGACGTGTAAAGGTCTCGAAACTTTGAACATTGAAACAATGCTAAAAGTAAGAAACACCACGCGATTACAACCGAAAATGAGTTTAATTTCAATCCAACATTGCAAAAACTGAAGCAAAATCTATCACAATTTCTTGTTTTAGAGACTCATGGCAAAAACAAGAAATGGGGTCCAAAGATTAAATATCCTAAATGCTTGGCTTGGTGATGAGAAAATGTCACTTCTATATTCTATTCTAAATTCTAATAGCATTCTTAGTGCACGTATGCATCCTGAAAGCCATTCGCAGAGAGTTCCGCACATATCGAGCACGTTTGACACGAGGAGACTCACGGTTGCTAGTTTTGTGTGTCACTTCTATACCTATGGGACAAATCCAGTCTGTTTGTGGTTATGTTGTGTACGTGTAACTGTTTTCTTCTATCTATACTAGTATTATAAAGAGGTAACGTTGGTAACAATGATGTATGTGAAATTAAAGACTTTTTCGGTTTTAATCGCGTGGTGTTTATTACTTTTAGCATTGTTTCAACGCAAAACGTTTCGAGACCTTTCTAGGTCCCTTCTTCAGGATTGACTGACGGAAGGGACTACAACATCGCAAACACAAGAACAATCTAAATTATGTATGTACCTATTATTTTCCGGGTAATCTCCGAAACTACCGCACCGATTTCAAAAAATCTATCAACAATAGAAAGCTACGTTATCGAGGAGTTACATGGGCTACTTTTGGTCCTGATATTCTCACGAGTTTGGGACTTACGCGAGTGAAACGCGGGACTCTGTTTGTACACTTATAAAAAGGTAACGTTGGTTGGTAACATGTATGTATGTTGGAGGTATAAATTATCCTAAAACCGAAACATGCCATCCTACTAATATTTAAATGAGGAAAGATTTATTTGTATGTTAATAACGAATAGGCTACGAAACTACCGGACTGATTTCAAAAGTTCTATCACCAAATAGGACGCTACATTATTAAAGAGTAACTTAGGCTGCCTTTGATCCCGATATTCCCACGGGATCGGGACTTACGGGTAAAACCTCAGGACGCTGCTAGTTGTATTTAAATTTTAAAGAAACCACTAAATTAGAAAACCAAACTGTCAACCAACGCAGCTTTAAGCACGCATCCATTAGCAATCGAAGCACTATTTAAAATCTATTTTAGTAAAACAGGGGGCGGACAAACAGGCAGACAGTTAAATTAATTGTCACAGATTTCTCTGTTGAAATGCACTTGGATTTATCGCTTGTCGGATTTAACTAATTTAGGTGCCAGATTCTGTTATTTGTTAGGTATTGGGTTTTAATTTGGAAGGTATTTAAAGCGAGGCGTGATTAATGGAGAACAAATCTACTTGGTTACGGTCGATTGGGCCCTGACGTCTTCCAATTGAGGTACCTACTCCGGTTTGTTATAGATTGTTAGTTTAAAGGGTATTAATCGACGGCCTCTGTGACGCGCCGTCGTCAGGCGAAGGCCCAACTGCAATGCAGAAGGTTGTGGGTGAAGAAGTATTTAGGTATGCTTTAAAAAAAAATGTATCTGCCCTGGGTGTTTACGATGTATCATACATATATGTACCTAATGTATTTACAAAAAAAGTATGATTATGTAGTAATATTCGTTGTCTAGTAGGTACCCATAGTACAACCCTAGTGCTTAGTTTGGGGCTAAATTGCACTGTGTGCAGCGTCGTGCAATAGATATTATTTAATCTATGCTACTCGTATATTATCTATACTTTCATATAATATATCTTTTAAGATGATTTTCCACAGAGTCGTCTTGCGGATCCCGATTTTGTGTTCATATTGGAGATAAGTAGCCCGTGTCTTAACTCTTAGTTAGATCAAAATCTGTCTAGTAGCAGTTATTTTAAGTAAATGGTTAAAATTAAACTCATTTTTCGGTTTTAATCGCGTGGTGTTTATTACTTTTAGCATTGTTTCAATGCTCAACGTTTGAAGACCATATATATATATATTAATTTATTATACAAATGCTCCCAGGCTTGCAGCACATGCCAAAACGCCTGAGGAGATAGAAACATTTATAATATTTTACAATAATTTTAACTTGTATTTCGTATAAATTACTCGTTACTCGTTGACAACAAGCGCACCTTATATTTTTTGTATTTAAAAACATTCCCAAGTATCATATTTACAAGAAACACCAAGGGCTTCACAGAAAACAATATTTGTCACCACATTCAAGCAACCCAACTATTGAAATTGTCACTGTTAATCCTATTTTAAGCGCCGTTTCAACAAGATTTCGAGCAACCACTGAATGCAATGGTCCTAAGCTGTTTCTACACGAGGATTAAACTTGGTTCCCTTCTCTTTTCAACTTAATCCCCGAGCACAGATAAGTTGAAGATAACCAAGAGATTAAGGCGACGAATCAGGGTTTTTTCGTCCCTCGATTTGACGTTATCTAGATCCGCGATTTGGCGTCTCAACCCGAGTTTTATCAAAGATCTTTTACAGGAAGTATTAATTTTGGTGTGAAACTTAATTAGCTTAGAGATTTATTTCTGTTTTTTCGGAACTGATAATAATTTGGTCGTTTTAAGTTTAAAAACCCTATTTATAAACTTCCGATACTTTTTGGAAAGAGCTTAGTAATAGGAAAAGCATAGTACGAGGGCTGTATGCCTACCTAGCCTACCCGTGTTTTTCGGGTTTCGTACCATTATCTATAGGTACACAGGTTTTGTATTTTTCACAATATTTCACATGACATGACGAATCCATAAGGGTTCCGTTTTTTGCCATTTGGCTACGGAACCCTTAAAATGACATAACGTAGCGCAATCTTTACAACGATTACTGTTAAAATTACAGACAGATTTGTCGAGTAGATTTGTTTTTACAACTGTTGAAAGTAATCAAGTGCGTTTTAGTTGCAATCTTATAGAAAAAACAATATCAATCAGAACGAGTACGTATGTTTGTTACTCCTCCACTCAAAAGCTACTGAACCGATTGCGATGAAATAAGAACTTACGCGGTAAAACCGCGGCCCCCAAATAGTAACCTTTACCCCTCTATTATTATACCAACATAGTATTAAAACAATTGAGGAGGAGCTCATTGGCCAATTTGTACCTGCCGATCTTAAACAGTCGTGCGGATTAAGCAACGCTTGGCGCAGTCATTACTTGGATGGGTGACCGATAATTTGTGTGGCAAAAATCATTTTCTCGAGCTCCTCCGTGCTTCGGAAGGCACGTTAAGCAGTTAGTCCAGGTTGTTATCTCGGATAGCAGTCGTTAGGTCAAGTTAGAGGCCTTAGGACGATCTGAAAACTCTAACACTAGGTGAACCACACCACTATACGATGAAGAAAGAAAGAGTATTAACAAATAGTATTATCAATTGAAAGTGCGTGAAATGCAAGCCCATTTAAAAGTTCCCTCCGCTCCCCAATTTGCAGTCTGTAGTGTTGGTTCCTCTTCGATGATGGATGGAGTCATTCATCTTCACCAGAAACCTATTTATGCACTCATTGTGAACGAAAAGCGATCATAATTCATTATGGACAGAGATTCAGGCATAAGCTGAAAGCTGTTAACGATTTTATAAATAACTAGCTACGCCCTGCGGTTTCACCCGCGTAAGTTCCGATCCCGCGGGAACATCGGGATAAAAAGTAGCCTAAGAGTTATTCCTAGGTCTCCAGCTATGTATATTCCAAGTTTCATCGCAATGCGGTTCAGTAGTTTCAGCGTGAAAGAGTAATAAAGTTAAATCGGTCCAGTAGTTTTTGAGTTTATTCATTACAAACATACGACACACATACACACAAAAATAGTGTAGAAGTGAAATGGGGTGAAGCAAAACATATCAAGCAAACTATATACAACGGGGCAATGCAGCCAGTATTCTGGGCACTTTTCCCTCCACCAAGATTTTAGCTGATTTAGATTTAGTTTAGTTTTTAGTTTAGTTTTTAGTTTACTTTTATTTTAATCAGTTTTAGTTTTAATTTAGTTTTTAATTTTAATTATGTTTTATAAGTGTTTTTTTGATTGATTAAAAGAAATTTCTATTAATTTTGTATTTAGCTCAAGGCTATTTTATTTAGAAAATTTATTTTTTAAGGAAAAATAGCATTCAAAAATTTTCACTTGCGGCGAGGCTTGAACTCGCGTCTTTGGGTCAGTACCCCAACGTTTATTCCAACTAGACTACGCAAGTTCACGTCTCGTGCAGTGATTCCAAACTTCCAATGCTATATTCTCCTTTGATTGTTGACGATTAAGGCTCGTTAAAAGAAAATTTAATTTAGCAAACTTGCAACTTGATAAGATGACTTCAGTCACAGCTTCAGTCATGGATTAAATGAGGCTACGTATGCAAAAACTCCCACCAAATAAAAACAATAAAAGGTTTAAAAGATCAAAGTGAATCGTCAAACATTTATTTTCTTATATTTATGTTAGTTGCTCTATATGTTTTTTTTTTAAGAAAAATATTATAATTGATTGTATTAGGCGTTACTTTTCGGAACTCCATAACTACTCTGTAAAAGAATAATATTTAGTTTTTAGTCCCGGGTGTCGCGACTAAAAACTAAATATTATTCTTTTACAGAAAAATATTATATTTAAAAACTACTGCGAAGGAAACGCAGAAACACGAGTTCGAACCTCGCCGTGGGTAATTTTTTGATGATGTAACGTAGTTTTCCATGAAATTCTTTGTAGTTCTGTTTCTAAGCGCGTTTAGTTCCAGAATTTGTTTAAGTGTTTTTTTTTTGTTTCATAATTCCGATGTAAATATAGAAGGTCAAGTTAGTTACATTACATACCACCGTGCTAAAAATAAATAAGTTTTTTTTATATTTATGGCTGTCGCTCACGGCGCTATCTTCCATCATCACGGCTTTTTCATTGATAAATTATTTTGCACAATTAATGGTACCATCTATCAAATATCATAAAACAAAATAAATTAGTTCTATGAATATCACATAGCGCCATCTAGCCCAATGGTAAACTACTAAGCTTATGCTACGGAGACTACACAGCTGATGAATAGTCCAGAAAACTCGACAGAAGTTCAAGCTCGCTATAATCTTAAGCCCTAATACCTCAAGAACTGAGCCAACTTGAAGCTCATTAGCCGAAAATATAATCAATCATAAAGAATTAGCTCTTGACGGCAAGTCGGCAACCACCGAACGATCGAGTTGGTAAAACCAAAAAACTAACTTTTACTTCTTATATAGCCAAGTTACACGTACGTGTGGAAGTGATAATATAATTAACTAACTAGCAGGGTCTTGCGGTTTCACCCGCTTAAGTCCTGATCCCGTGAGAATATCGAAGTAAAAAGTAGCCAATAGGTTCATCCAGATTTCCAGCTATCTGTATGCCAAGTTTCATCGTAATGAAACAAACAAACATCTTAAAAGTTTAAAAGTTTTAAAATTTAAAATGAAGAATGAGTATGTACCTACCTAAGATGGTTTATAAGTGGTGGCCGTTACATACAGGTTGTAGACTGGAGTGGTTGTTTCACGTCGTACGGAAAGAGGATACTGAATACTCATGGCACCAAAAGAGTACAGTATATACATAGGTACTTAAAAAAGTAAATGATCGTAGTGCACAAGGGAGACAAAATGAAATAGCACAAAAGCTATTAGTATTAGGTATGTTAAGAACACGGCGACTGTTACCATTTCCATATAAACTTAATACCAAAATAAATTATGAAAATTTAGTTTTCTACCTTAATATCGATATTATTCGGATTAAGATTTTACTTTTATAGGGTCCCCACCACAAGGTTTTCCAAAATATTAATTCGAAATGAAATAAAACGGAGAAACATTTTTTTTCATTTTTACAGCGTAAATTACTTTTTATTGGGAATAATATAAAACAATGAGATGTAATTGAGATGTAAACTAGTAATTAACGCTGGAAAAATGAAAAAAATGTTTCTCCGTTTTATTTCATTTCGAATGAATATTTTGGAAAACCTTGCGGTGGGGACCCTATAAAACTAAAATCTTAATCCGAATAATATCGATAAATCGGTAGAAAACTAAATTTTACATAATTTATTTTGGTATTAAGTTTGTATGGAAATGGTAACAGTCGCCACGTTCTTAAAGTACTACTTTACTAATAGCACCTGACTTGTTGAAGTATGAGGAAATTGACTTTTTTGATACCTACTCTTTCGGGACTACTCCGAAGCTGCTCTCTTCTCCTTCGAAAGCTCCTCTCTCTTACTCATCCTCTGCATGCGAAAGCGTAGTCAGTCGAAGTTACAAGTAATTCAAAATGAAAAAGTGAATGAATGAAGTTCAAAAGAAAACCTTTTCACTTGGGTACTGTCTCAGAAATAATAGGTAGGTCTACACACACCCTTGCAACATCCCACCAAAATTATGGTCACCTAATAAAAGTCATTTAACACATCCGTGTGCGAGAGACACGGGATTGCGCTACAAACAACATTTATTCTTTCATTTTCCTCGCGACCGGCTAATATCTAGTAGGGTGTCTCTTCTAATTGGTTATTAGGGGACGTCTTGCGCGGTAAATTGGTATATTAATGGTTGGTAAATGTTTATGTGGACTGAATTAAGGAGAGATTGTGTCGTTTATGGTGCAATAAGTGCAGCCCTATGGGTGGCACAGAATAGGAAACAAACAGTAGAACGAGTTGACTCTTGTAGTGCAGATCTTTATACAGATCAGTTGTTCTATAATACTTGATGTTACACAACACAATTAAAAGCCTTTTATTTTCCAAAAAAAAAAACAATTTGACCTTTCAATTAATATATTGTAAGTAGGTAATTTGTTTTAATACTTTTCTTCGTTCATTTTAACTTGATATTTTAATTTATTAAGTATAGATAATGTTATGGTGTTTTATCAGACTTTTTCTATATATTTTCAAGATAGATGTTATAAATTTTGCAGATTTACCGAATAATATTATATTTGGCAAGAAAACCGAATTTTGAAAAGTGTGCATAATAATATGCCGAATACCGAATAGTAACCGAATATTCGGAGCATCTCTAATTAAAACTCTAAAAATAAAATATTATGAAATCTGAGATTGCAGTTAAGTAACTGTGAACTTCCCCTAGCGTATTTCAACACAATTTACCGAACAAAAACCGTTAGCATTAACTTAACCGAGAAAACAAGTTCCATGTTATGAAATACAGAAAATTAATACCTTTCCAACTCGTCGAAACCGTACAAAAAGACCCCAAGCTTGCGTCACCCGAAGTTTGCATAAAGTGCAAGAGTTGTGTTAGAATTTTTTAGGGTTCAGTAGAATATTTAAATTTATTTCTAACCTAACGTTGACATTAATAAATTTATAACTAACACGATGGAAACACTTTGAGCGGTTTTTAAGATAGGCGTTAGGCGCGAAAAACCCGTTCCTTGCAGCCGGGTAAAAGCCGGGTATCAACAAATTATATTTTTATATTACAATTTAATATCTAACAATTTACGCAGGATGCGATTCAAAGTCACATCCTAAATTGTTGATAGAAACAGACACAAGAAACTCGTAGAAAATTAATGAGCAAAAACCTAACTCTGAGCCTATGGTTTTCAGAGTTAGGTTAAGTTCACTCTTAACCATAGTTTGGAGTAAGATTTTTGCTACGAACGCATGCACGACGTCTATAAATTAGTTATATTTATACGACATATTAATGTTACTGAACGCCATGATTCATTAGGTGCACAAATCGATTTCAAATCCGTACCACGGAACCCTAAAAGTACAATAATACCTATAATCTATCATCGTGTTCAATGCTCTTAATTTGTTTGTGAAAACATATCATTTCACGGTTGAGTCGCCACCACGAGGTACTTAGTGTAATGTCTTGTTCGGCCGTACGTCGCGACGTACGGCTAATTTAAAATCTTTGTTTCGTGCTTCCTGTGCTTCTTCACTTAGACAACCTATTGGTATAATAAATTCCGAAACTATATCAGCCCCATGTATCAAAATTTTGTGAGCAGTTGTTGTCATTGGACACCATGGGTACAATGCAACATATTTTTTTGCTGTTTTTAAACAATATTCTTTGAATTTTACAGAGTCAATATTAAAACCACTTGATATTGTTTGTAGTATTATATAAAATCTGAAAATATATAAATCTGTTTAGTTTGGTTCTAACTTTTTATGGTGACCTCAAATCAATTAACTTTTATTAAATACCTACGCTTTATTTTTACTTTCCACGCTGTATCTTTTGAACAATTTATTTTTTTTAATATTGAAGCGCCTGACAAAAAGTTAATACTGCTTTTATTTTGAAAAACCGCAACTCGCTTTTACTTCTCTCATCAGTTTTGTATTAACCGAAATGTGTATAACTACTATCTATATACAAATTTAAAAGTGCGTTGCGGTTTTAAAAAAAAAAAGTCAGTTTTGTAATTATGTGATTAGTTTTGAATCCCATCTTGTTTACACCTATCTTACAACAGTCAACAAAACAAAAAATATACTAAAAACATCTACATACCTTCCTGACCATATGCCATCATAAATATATTTCACCGACCAAAAGAATAACGATTTATATATTTTCAAACAAATAGTAAAAATTTGTTGGCACTTCAAAATTACCAATTACGCTAACTTTATTGCACTGTAGGTACGAAATGACTGTTGATAATCAGTTGATATTATAACAATGAATGCATAAGTTCCTTACCTACTATTTGACATTAAAAATATATTAAAATACCCTCATTTTCAAAGTTAAGTTATGCGCATCGACTTGTATGGGCGAGTTCCAGTGTGCGTCGTGGGTACTCAAGCTTGTTTGATCAATATCATTATAATAAGTACAGGTAAGTACCTCAATTGTTGAGTTCCTATTGACAAAATGCAGCCTGCAGAGGTGGCATGCGAGCACGAGAAAAAAAATGTTGGTCGAGAAAAATGTTCAGTGTCTTTTTTTTGTCGTTTGAATTAGAGAGATTTAACTTATACTTGATCCGCTACTGATGTTTAGCACACGAATTTACAAGATATACATTTTGATTTCGACAAGTCTACTTCCTCGTCTAATAGTTTGGCAGACGGAGACTCGCCAACGCACAAACAGGGCCACCATAATCAGCTGAGAAAATTACTGCAAGAGAGCAACAGGGACGTGAGAGGCTGAAGAATGGAGGTCTCTCCATTCTTCATTCTTCTGCCCTGGATTTTAAGTCATCACTGGTATACCAGAGAGCGGGCCAACTCATCACTGAAGTGAGGTGTCCATCCTCCGAGCATTTCTGCTCTCGCGACTCCACTCTGACCAGCCGGTGAAGGCAAGCCATAGGCGGGGGACCGCTTCCTCGTCAATGATAACTCCGACCAGCCAACTAGGACAAGCCGGAGGTGAGGAACGGTGATTTCCCCCTGGAGCACTCGGAAAGCCGCGAGGTCCCTACTCCGCGACACCTCGCCTCGAGGTGCCCTGCGGACCAAGGTGTTTGTTTTATTCATTATTATGAAACCTATTATATTGAAATTGAGACCACATACATTTATCTCTATAATCAGGAGCATGCGTTCTAGCTATTTTGGTAGAGAAAAGGGCATGGTAAAATTGTTGTCTACCGCCTGTGCTAGGGGCCCAGGATTGAAGTTTAAATGTCGTTGTCAGGTTTCTTTCGATGTAGGGTTGAATTTTATTCCGGTTTTTACTCACAACATAAATTATGTTGGTTGGTACGGTAATGACAGAGTTTCATATGACTTCCTTACCAAAATATAGTTAGGTATGATTTTGGTAAACTTTTAACCCCTAATTCGTAAGTATTCCAAACTTTCTATTTCCAATATGTTTTAGTACGCGTAATGCATGTCTGATATTTGCAAGACTGTGTCACTTTTAACCGTTAGAGACCAATCACATAGTGCTGATTTTCAAGCAGAAAAAACATACGTGTATTTATTACTAGGTAAAAAGAAATTGGCAACTAAAAATCTTATTTTAAAACTTGGTTTTCACCACGTTTTAATTTGTTTTTTTACATATTTGGATTTAACAGATGGCCCCTCCCTCCTCCTCCTTAAGGTGCGTTTTAAATTGCCTTAAATATCCTGTAACATACAAAACACACGACATTTAGTTTCGCAATAAACTTGTTGTTAACCGTGTTGGCAAGCAGATGTAGGTTTTAATTATACATCAAACTGTAATCCACCTCAACGCAACTGCACTTTTGCCACACCTTCATGATTGACAACAAGCCCGACTGCTTGCCAACAGCGATGACATTGACAGATGACAGCTATAATCTAAAGTAAGCCCTTTGCTAACTTTGATCCAGTTTCATACTCCATAAATCAAGGGAAAAGTGACTGTAGGAACAGGAGATAAAGTGAGTTTTGCAGTGTTGAATGATGAGTAGATTTGCGTATGAATAAGTTTTTTGAACCATCATGAATCGCTTGCAATTATCTCTTTTTGTTGCGTTTTTGGTTTTGATCGATCGGGTTAAATGTGTAATGTCAAAATAATGGATTATCTACATCACTCTTAACGTGTGAAATGTACGTTTGTAAGGGATGATAATGTGCTAAGGGGAGAAAAACATAATCCTTTTCATATTATTAAGATGAAAGTTTGTGTGTGTGTGTTTCTGTGTGTAATAATTTGGATAAGAGTTTATTATAGGTAATCTTATGTTACTCCGACCTTACTTCACGTTTATTAACAAGGCTTTACCTATAGGTTAATGTAATTGTAGATTAGTAACTAATTTTGTAAATTTAAAGTTTCATAAGTAAACTAAAAAATGGTATTTTAACTTTCACATTCCCAAAGTTATCATCCTAATTAAAAATGTAGTAAAACTAAATTAAGAAAGTACTTATAAGACAACACATTTGTTTGTAATCCTTCTACGTCGGGATCAAGCACGATTTTCACAGAATTTTATTATCTGTAATGAAAGATTCAAATTTAGAATATTTTTTTATATGGATTCTAAAAGTAGGTATTTTTCATGTTTCCACGTAGTAGGTAGCATATACCTAAAATATACTAGTTTAGATTTAGGGGTTAACTTGGCAAGAAATATATTAACGAAGACATTGGTAAGTAGGTATAACTAATAATTATTTATGTAGGTAAAATAAAAAAAGCATTTCTCATATTTTATTTTTATTTTCGAATAAATCTTAAAACAAAAAAAGAAACACTGAGAATGGAAAATTTACAAAAACTAGCTGCGCAGGACGCAGCTAAAGTTTTTGTATATTTTCCATTTGTGCACTTGTGTCTTCTTCTCATTGGAGGTCGCGTTCCGAAGACACATTAGATTACATTATACTCGTATAATTGACGATTCAAAGAGATTTATTGTAATATCCGAATGAATAAAAGTAGGTACTTTGAATTGAATGAATAATTGAATACACCATAGATTTATAATATTAGTAGGAGGGGATTTCACCAAAAGGAGAACCATACATATTTTGCTATATAAGTCTAATATATTCAAATCTAAGTTTGTGTAAGTCAGGAAAACTTAATTTAAATATCTGCTCGAATAAAACCCTGGAAAATAAGACCAACTAAAAAGTGTTGAGTTGGCACCTCCCTCCCAAAGGTCCACCCGGTAGATGACAATCAAACTTGGACGTGACACACAGACGGACACGGTTATAGCACATCTCCACTCGGTGATAACACTAAAGGTGTGTAATGGTGGTCGGTGATTCGGTTAGATTTATTGGCTGAGTGGAATTGAGTGTGGGTCCGTGATATTTGTGGAAATCTACTTGTTAGGTACGACTGTGAATATTTTTAAAGAAAATCTTTTAGGTAAATATGGAGTAGATACCTTGTAGGCAGGGTGTATTGATGGGTCACATTTTCCCCTATTTACGCTAACTTAGAACATGGAGCATCATTTTTACTGCCTCTATCTCAAATCTATACTTCTATACTAATATTATAAAGAGGTAACGTTGGTAACATGTATGTATGTATGTATGTATGTATATTAGGGGTAATCTCCGAAACTACTGGACCGATTTCAAAAATTCTTTCACCATTAGAAAACTACATTCAGACTGAGTAACATAGACTACTTTTGACTTACGCGGGTGAAACCGCGGGAATCTGTGAGTTCAAAATATGTTTATTCATTTGGATATTTACATAGCACTTTGAAACGTCAGTACCTAATCTAATGTGTCTTCGAAACGCGACCTACAATGAGAAGAAGACACAAAAAAACTTATGTTTTTTGCAGTGATCGTGTAATTCACAGTGTCGCATATTTACTATACCCCCAATATACATACATACATACATATTTGTTACCAACGTTACCTCTTTATAATATTAGTATAGATTGAACAATGGTAAATATGCGGGTGCAGATATTTTATGTATGCTTAAAAATAAAGACCTATTTGTATTATACTATTTAATGTGTATGATCACAAAAGCAAATATATTTAACTATTTATATCCGTTATTTAGTCACCGAAATACAAACTGAGTAGCTTAACCACGGGGCTAGTGGGGCTGTGTGAAGATCCGACCTTTCTTCCTTAGTGGCGGCTTAGATGTCATGTGCCTATTCTACCAAATAAATAACACAAAAAACCTTCAACAATTTCCTCACCCCTTTAAAACTCAAGTTCAATTTAGCATCAACCGTTCATTCATTTTCACTCAACGAATGCAATTTGTTTACCAAACCGAAACTTTTCACTATTCACCCCCAAACGAGCTACCAAATTCATATCTGAAAATTGAATTATTCGCGCCTGAGGCTATGAAACGCGCATCCCTGGTGTTAGGGTTGTCACTTGCATCATAATGAAAGACTGCTATTTAAAAACCTGATAAGTGCAAGACGGACTTGGGCACGAAGGGTTGCTCACCATTATTACAAAAAAGTTGGTTTGTTGAATGGGAGCTCACACTTAAATATTTACTTTATTCTGTTTTAGTATTTGTTGTTATAGCGACTACAGTCATACATCATCATCATCGTACAGATTTTAATGCTCCTAAATCGTCCAGCAAGCAAGACACGGGTTCAAGCCTCGACGCGGATTTTTTAATAATGTATTTTCTTTGATGATATTTCTAAGAATAATAAAATTCTTGTGTAGTATATCCGTTGTCTTATATCCATTGTACAAGGCTAGTGCTTTGTTTGGAGCTAGATTACGCTGTATGTTAGATTAGATAGATTAGATTGTATTTAACCCATCAGTGGTAACTCTACCCGCTGTGCACCGGGGCACATCTGAACAAGCAATAGCGATTGTTTCCAAATCACTCTAGACATTTTTATTGACACAACACTTTCATTTTCAAATTGCTCATGTGATGATGGGTTTGTGTTCATTTTCTTCACTTTATTTTTTATTTTCATACAGAGGTTAAAATGCTTCTAAAAGGCGAGACGAGTATGACACTGTGTAGTCCAGTGGAATGGGAACTCGTCGAGCAAGCGAGAGACACAGTTTCGAACCTTGACAAGATTTTAATTAAATGTACTTTCCTTGATAATATTTCTTAGGATAATAAAATTCTATTGTATTTAACCCATCAGTGGCAACCCTCCACGCTGTGCACCGGGGCACACACCTAGGCGGGGCACATCTGAACAAGCAATATCCGTGCCCCGAGCGATTGTTTCCAAATCACTCTAGAGGGTATACACTTTCATGTTAAAATTGCTCATGTGATAATGGGTCTGTGTTTATTTTCTTTGCGGCTATCCGAAATTACCTTTGAATATTGATTTGCATTTTAATTTTTGAGCCTAAGTCGTATTGCCTAGGGGAATTGTTTGTGTTCCGATATGAAAACGGTGCAGCCACGAATTAAAATGGGTCAGAACCCTATTTAAACTAGTCATTAGTAATGTACCTATGTAATTTAAAAAAAACAGTCTTTTAAAATTAATTATTTAAAAAAATTAGAACCATACTTCAAAAAGGACAAAATAACTTACAGTGCAACTGACTTATCTGTTATGTAAGCTGAAGTCGGGCAGCTAAACAATTTGGATCTACAAACATACAAACACTCTACGGGTCGAATTGAGAACCTCCTCCTTTTTTGAAGTCGGTTAAGAAATATTTTACCTACTTATAATACGGCAGACTTTTAAAAGTGAAAACTATATTATTTTTAAAATTAAACTTTTTTTTCCGGGTTTAATCGTCTTGCTTTTATTATTTCAAGCTTTTTAAATCCCCACGTTTAGAAGTCTTCAGACATGTTCCTTAATGATCTTAATATCAATCCAACATTGCGAAAACAGAAGAAAAATATAATATTATTTTAACCATAAATCTAATTCCACTAACTTTCCTGTCTCTTGTCTGAGTTTTGTCAACCTATCATTTATTGTCAAACGACAAAAGAAAATTGTTATTTTCATTCCCTGAACCGGTTTCCTAAATTACACATCAAGACATAAAACGTATTTGTTTGAACAAAACTTGTACGATAACCACATATTTGTGTTACATACGCACATAAATCGTGAGTTTAATCGCTTCAGTAGCTTTCTTTATCGGTACAAACGTTCAATTTGAATAAAAAACATTGTATTGTTATCCAAATAAGTGCCGGAGACCGGTATCGGGTTATCGTCAAATAAAGAAAAATGTTAAACGTTAAAACTTCACTCACGAAATTGTAAGCACGCTAACCCTTACCGTGTGGTGTGGGTCCCAAACCAAACGGGCATTGTGACGCTCGGGCCGCGGGCCCCGCAGCGACCCCTGTAATGATCTCACGTACCGCGTGCGTGGCCCGATAAAGGGTTAAGTACACACTAACAACCTGACGTGACTCACAAATCCACCATTATTATGTTATTGTGGGAGCCGTGTCGCTGTGGCCTCACATTTACATACAATTTAACATAAAATGTGGCCAATAATTCATAGCGGCTGTTGCGTTATTATTTCTATTATAAAGTGTTCAACTTGACGTTTTTCGTGTTGCCGTCTGGCGTGTTACCTTTTCCCGACATAAATAAAACTCTTTACGTTATGTTAACTGCCCACCATTATGGTACAGTTTTGCTATCTCGCCCATTTTACTTATGAAAGGTGATTTGCATGAATTCATGCTTAATGTAAGTAAAAACTCGTATAATTAATTCGAGTCGAATAAATTTAATCGTATTCGTGAAATATTAAGACGTTCATAACAAATTAATCACGCGAGCGTACCGCGGATAATTCGAGTTTTAATTTAAACAAACACAATTCTTTGTTTAAAAGTACAATTAATGGGTTGAATAAAAAAACCCGTTGAGTAATCATAATCAACGACAAATCGTCGTACAGAATTAACAACGCTTCGGTTAATTCGAATTCAAATGAAGGCATTCGATATTTAAAATAATAATCGATGCGAGGAGCTTATTGAATATTTTTACGACGATTTATGCCCAATTAGCAGTCGGTGCGTGAATTGAATTGTTTGTGCCAGAAAATGTGAATAAATACCACAATATTTACGATAATGTCCGGTCGTTTGAATAGGCGGCTCTGTGAGCGCCGCGGGAGAGCAGCGTCTCGCTGTTTATTATGAAGCGGCGATAGGGTTCTTTGTATGACGTACTCATGTTAATTTACGCGGGGTCTGACAAGGTGGTCTTGGAAACCCGACCAGAGACTATGCTGTTTAAAAATGATATTTTAGTGTTAATGCAACTGTTGAATGAATATGGTCAATTTATATGGGAACTGTAAAGTGTAATTTATGGGACGTCGAATTGAGCAGTTGGGCTGGTTATGTGCCAGATTTGGTCGAAGTGGCCTGTAGGCGGTTAATTTTGAAGTTTTATTATATTGATGGTAAGTACCTGCAGAAAGATTTTGATGTTTTCAGCTCTATATGGCGGGGTGGTCAAATACCATACGAAGCCCACAACGTATTCGATTTCCACTATGTAAATAATATTTTTATAACCGTTTTTTTATAAATATTATAACGATTTTGACGACCTCTGTGGCGCGTCGTGCAAAAGCGCGACTGCAATGCAGAAGGTTGCGGGTCCGATTCCCGCCGGGTGCATGTATTTATGCTTAAAAAATAAATATTTGTGCCTGGTCTGGGTGTCCGGGGTGTCTGGCTGGGGTCTGGGTGGTATAATATGTATGTATTTACAAAAGAAAAATAAATATAAGTATTATATCCGTTGTCTAGTCACCGTAACACAAGCTTAGTAGCTTACCACGGGGCTAGATGGCGCTGCGTGTTGTTTACAGAATTTATTTATTTATTATTTATTTATTTACTACCCTATCCTACTACTACCCTACAATACTACTACTACTACCCTACCCTATTAATACGACTTTATAATTAGGTATCTATCTTCATACCAACATTCAAATCGGTTTAACATTTTTTTCTTTCATAAGAAGAACCTTCTCCTGACAATAGCAAACAAGACAAAAAAGGATTAGCGAAATCGGTTCAGCTGCTCTCAAGATTTGCGCCTAGCGTCACATTCACCGATTCCTTTTTATTATTTTATAGAAGATTAAAATCAAACATCGATTAAAAGCGATTAGAGGTGTATATGCACCTCTATTACCTAACTATACACACAACTAACTCGTCCCAACCATCCGTTAACAAAGCTTTGATCAGTCGACAACACAATCTTGTAACAATATCTAATTAAACCAACTACGTAGCCGAGTGTAGCCGGGTGTAGCTCGGTGTAGCCCGTTATTGCCCGGCTATATTAATTACCGGCAATAATTCGCTGCTACAGAGATAGCTCGAGTGGAAATAATGACTGAACTCTCGGTTGTACTATAGCACTATGTTTATGAAATTATCTCACTATTAAACTACGTTTATTACATTGGGTTTAGGAGACATAGTTACATTTTCAATTCAATTCAATAATTTATTCATAATATTATAGGTTTGGTGTTTTTTCCCGGGTCTCAATCGCGTATTATTATTTATTTTCTTGGGACCCGGGAAAATGTAACTATGTTAATAAATCGTGTGGATTGAAAAAGTTTTAAGGGTTTAGGAGGTAAATCTCACTTTGTTTATATGTCAACTTTAACTTACTTAACTAAATGCCTACTTACTTTTTCAAATGCATTTAATTCGTACATTATTAACAAGCTAAGTTAGAAGCAGCAGCTCAGAGTCCTAAGTCTGCTTACAATCGTGTCTCAATAGAGTGTCGATTTAACAGTAATTGTCATATTTGACACATTTGGTAGTACCAAACACGTCAAAATATGATAATTACCATACTATCGACACTCTATTGAGACACGATTGTAAGCAGACTTAGGACCCTGAGCTGCTGCTGCTGAGCTTCACCAAGCAACATAACTGACTAGCTATGTCCCGCGGTTTCACCACTATTAGTTACGACCCCTGGGAATAAAAAAAAACGTTTCTTATCGGATGCCTACATCACTTATACCTACACTCTCTAAATTTCAGCTATCTACTATCAGCGGTTTAGGCTGTGCGTTGATCCGTCAGTCAGTCAGGACAAAGCTTTTTATACTTAGAAGATTCAAGCTTAAACAGTAGCTGCTTTGTAATATAGGATTGAAAATAATTTTATAACACATTTGCTCGTAAAGGGCCTCTTATTTCACCAATTTCAATATCGTAATGTATGTCATTACGTACTTGTGCGTAATCGTAAAGTAAAACGCACGAGTTTCTTTCTAATAAGGTAACACGTACGGTTTATCATGCTCCGTCTAAAACCAACGGTACTTTTTTAAATCTTAAGAAAAAAAAAGCAAAGAAAGCAAATCAAAAAGTTTTTATGTCAGAAAAGTGGTCAATATTTTATGAATAAAATTAACTTTGGGAGATAAAATATAAAAAATAAACATTTAATTCTTTAATTTAATTCATTTTGACAGTAAATTACATCTGTAACAGAAACAAAAAAATATTAATTTTCACTCAAGAGAGTGAGAGAGAGACTGGTGAAATTGTAACAAATAATAATAACTTGACAACATTAAAAATGCCAACTGGCAACGTAATAATCAATTTCACAAATTGTTCAAATTTTTCTAACTGCTTTAACAAGTGATTAAAGATTTATTCGTTTAAGAAAGTCCGAGTTTTATTTATTTCCTCGCAAATGTGTTATAAAACGTCGTATGACATACGTGCGCTTTGATAATTACAGCCTCTGCTTTCTTGTAGCCCTCGCCTACGGCTCGGGCTAGCAATATCGCCTCGGCTGTAATTTTCAACTTACCGCACTTATATCATAATGTACTATTACCATGATAATTTTTTCAGTGTAGCTTTAATGCTTGCAGCGTGTTCTGCAATACTTCGGTCATATTGCGCCCCGATAATCTGGAGCGCCTGATGGTGACGGGGAAAGTTGAGGGTAAAAGACCGCAAGGGCGGAGCCCTAAACGATGGTTGGACCAAGTATCTGAACAACTGGAGATACCTCTTAGCACGGCTCTTCATCAGGCCACCGACGGAGATCACTGGAGGAAGACGGTTGCCAGATTGCATACCCAGGGGTCACGATCCTAATCAATGAGGTAACGACGGAAGGGGCGGAGGTACCTATATACCTATGTATATTAGAATAGAAAAAGGTAGTTAGTAGTTACTAACTACCTATTTATATTCTAATATAAGATACCTAGGAAAGCAATTAATCTAAAACACCTATCCAAAGGCTCGTGAGTAATTGTCTGTAAATATGTCATCGCACTTTGATTCAAACGCATTAATAACCCCGTCACAAGTGAGTTACGATATGTGGAAATAGACGGGAATTGGGATGGGGCCATATCGATACTAAATAACTTGTCGATGTCGATAAAATAAAAGACTTATCGATATTGGTCGACTGGTATGACTTGAAGACTTTATTCTTTAGTGTGATCTACACTTCAGGAAAAATCAGAGGAAAAGCGTTTTTGGGTGGAAAGTATTTTCACTAAATGTTCTAGTTTTGACTAGATCAACGATGTCCCGGTCCTTTAGAAATATCAGGATGTAAGTTTGGAGTACGAGGACTGTGTGAAGATGTCAAAGTTAACTTACTGGAGCAGTAAAAATGTAATCTGTATTACACACAGTACACGAAAAATTCAATCTTATCACAATGTTATTATAGCAATCAATGCAAGCAAAGTTTTTTTTTCTGTGCAGTGTTTTTCTACGCAAGACAAAAAATTGCAAATTCTAAAATTAAATATCAGCCTGTTAAAATGAGTATTTCGGTCGGCCTGGGCAGGCAAACTTGGACAGGGCGGTTATACACTAAACCGACTGACTTCCGTATAACACCTCTTTACACTTTTAAACAATAGCCGGGCATGATATACGAACAGTGCGCTTTTCTGCAGTGCTACTACTCGGCAGACTGACTCGTACGTTAGGTCGCAATATCATTGTACACCACCGTTAATATATTGCTCCATTGTCGTTTGAGTGAAGTGTCGTTTTAAGAAAACAACTATATTTTTTTTACTGATTTTGAAAAAGGTAACAATTCCGGGGACAAAATCAATTTATATCGAATTTAAAATATCAATCTCGACGTTTCCACTTGTCACACACGAACATCACTATATCACTCCACCTGACACACATAAAGCATTGCAGAATAAATATAAACCAAAGTATCGCTTTCATCTCGCATACTGGCGAATAAAGGATATGAATGTATCCTTCTTTGGAAAACATAATATATCGTAAAGTTATCATGAAACCCTAATTAAAGCATTTCAAATTATTTATGTGCAAATACCAGCTAAACTCAAAATCCCTGTCGGGTTCATCGAAAATTGTTGATTATGAATTATGACAGAATATTGTTGTTCTTTTTGGGTATGAGTTACCAAAAAAGAACAACAATCTTAACAATCATTTTTATTTCTCTTTGGGTATGGGTGACATTTTTTTTACTACATTTTAGTGCAGTTTTCATACAAATAATGTCGAAGGGTGTTGAAGCCTTGTCCACATTTTAGCCAAAACAGTCACCTTTTAGGCTTTGAAACAATACGAAGTTTTGTCTTGAAATTACACAAAAAAATAGGAAACAATTTCTCCAGCAATCCATACAAAAAAAATATTTAACAATAATCTATCACGTTCAACATTTTTCGTGTATCAGTTTATGCCATCGTATCTTACGATATAAAAAACTACTAAGTACCTAGGTAGGTATATCAAAGTAGATTCACAGCTTCACTTTGATATAGAAGTTTTTGATTGATTTACAAACTAATTTGTTATTATTACTACCTATTTGATCTAATAAAACTTCCTGTATAATTTACTTTATGTTTCGCAGAAAATAATTTAAAATGAAAACGATAAGAAACGGCTGCATTTCCTGTGTTCAATAAATCAGTGCTACCTGAGATGTGAAACATGACGCCTCTAAACCAATATGTAAATGTTTTTCGTGATACACTGGACTGTTGAGGAAATTAATCCAACTTGCACTATGAGGAACGAAAATAAAAAAGACCATTGCACTTTACAAAATTCATTCCTAAATAGCTATTTTTGTTTAGCAATTATGTCTAACTAGCTGCGCCCTGCGGTTTCACCCGCGGGATAAAAAGTAGCCCATGTGTTATTCTAGGTCTCCAGCCATCTATATTTCAAGTTTCATCGCAATCGGTTCAGTAGTTTTGCGTGAAGGAGTAACAAAGTCACATACATACAGACATACAAACAAACTTTCGCATTTATAATATTACTAGCTGACCCGGCAAACATTGTTTTGCCTTTTAAATTATAGATAGTAGCCGATTCTCAGACTTACTGAATACGCATATAAAATTTGGTAAAAATCGGTCGCGCCGTTTCGGAGGAGCACGGTAACTAACTTTGTGACATGGAAATTTTATATATAAGAAGATAAGATATTAAATATTCATATAATTATGTCTAATGTAACTTGATATTACTAATATCAATACAATACCTTTTAAATTAAAATGTAAATATGCATACTAAATATCCTTGACTTTCATAAGTAGGTATATTATTTGATAAACTGTTCTTTTAAATAACTTTTGTATGTACCTAATCATATTCATTGATTAAAAAAACAGTTATAAGGTAGTGAAAAGGCTTAACTTCTAAAATTAATAAATGTTTATTAAACTTATATTTAATAGTACTGGTCGGAGGTCGCAGAAGACCGCGATTGGTGGAAAGAAATGAGGGAGGCCTTTGCCCAGCAGTGGGACAGTTGAGGCTACTTTTTTATTAATTAAAAAATATATTTATTTGTGAAGTAGGTAGCTTATTATAGACTAGAAACTAAATTAAATGTATTAAAACTAAGCACAATAAATAAAAAGATAAATAATTAAAAATTAGAATTTATTGAATCCTAAACGTATTGAAGACCGTTTTCCTCGACAGTATCCGAATGCGTGTTCACGACCAATAAATCATAAACTAATGGATATACCGATATAAATCTATTTGCGCAGTTTTCAATGCATATTTTGCATGCTAACCGTCTATTTGTGGCGATGGTTAACTCAACATTATTACTTGCATTGTTCAACTATCGATTAACCACTTTTGAATATAGGAAAATGGTATTGTTGTCGTTATTGTTTTGTGTTCTTACCTACCTAATTATTTTTCCCTTATTATACATTATTGTTCTTTTTTAGGGTTTATTTTTGAAAATTTTAACTGTCTAGCTATCACGATTTATGAGATACAGCTAGGTGTCAGACGGACAGACAGCGAAGTCTCAGTAATAGACCAAAGAAAGTAAATTTTGACTTTGACTTATGAGCCAGCTTAAATACTAGGGCCAGCCAGATGGCTGGCCCTAGTATTTAAGGGCCCTATACCTGCTAAACTCAAAATCCATGTCGGGCGCATCGAAAATTGTTGATTATTTCATGACGGAATGCCATAGAACTTTTTTTTGTGTATGGATTGTAGGCGACATTGTTTCCGATATTTTAGTGCAGTTTCCATACAAATATGTCGAAACGTATTGAAGCCTATCGACATTTTAGCCAAATCAGACATTTTTTGTCTAAAATTTGGATAGGCTTTGCACCAATAGGAGGTTCTTGTCTTAAAACTACACCAAAATGTATGGTAAATGTGTAAGAGCGTATAATTGTCATTGAAATCTCTATAAAACTTATAATTATTATACAGAAATATTAATTTCTAAGTCGAAATCGACACGTTCCGTCTGGCTCGAGAGAAAACACGTTCCGTATGTAGCCAACTTTAACTGTACCAAAACAATCGACTCTATAACTAGGAACGTCTCGCATCACCCTCGAAATGTACTAGCTTGAATCTTTAACAAACATCCGAGACGTTATCGTCGCATTCAATAATCATTCCGGTGACAATCACGTCGCTGTACTATCGCGCACAAAAGGCTTACAGTAAAATACGCCGACGGCTTATAAAGCCCTCTTCTTACGACCAATTACAGTAGATAAAACCTTTGAAACGTTGCCCCGTTTACTGAGATACGAACGGTTCAACTACGTAATGGAAAGTAAAAGTTTATCTTTTAGAACGAAGTGTAGAATGTTGGCTGTATTTTATAATGGAGTTATTTTGATCGTGAAACTTTTTAGTTTTATTTTGTTTTAATAATAGTAAATTAGGTCTTAACTGCTAAGTTTCACGATAGACGTACTTACCTAACTACGAATAGTAAAAGAATACTATTTCTCAACTTTTTTTATTGTGTGTTTGAAACAAACTTTACTATCAAATAAAACTCGATTGGTACTACATTCTATATCCCATAATCCTAAAATATGTTCCCCGAAAACGGCCCCTTGTATCAATAAACAATAAAATTAAAATAGTTCAATCCCCATTCCATTCTGGAAGCCAATTTCCGTAACAAAACTAACGAAAACAAGTCACGCGCTATAAACCTTGTCAATAAAATGTATCGCGTAAATCAGCTTCACGGGCACATGTAGTGGCTAAAATACCAAACAAAAACTCCCGAAAAACGTATCAGTGTGCCATCCGAGTGCACTCCCGACTCTCAGCTCGTAACGTTACAATTTTATGACCACTTTTATTACTAGACGCTTTCGTGCGCGATTACCCTCCAGAGTGAGTTCTGCTGTTAGGCGCCCCCAGACAACCTCATTTCCTACAAACTTTACGAGCACCTCGCGTTGTTACCGCAACCATTGCCGGCTTGCTATGACACCGGTTTCAGTAGCCCTAACAGAAAGTGATCACGACAGCGCAATGTGGAAATAGAACGGAGTGAAATGGTTCTGTTGTCAGCAATTACATTTTAATGCGTGTTTTATTATCACGGGGCGTCTAATGTAGGTACCTACTAGTGCATTAATTTATCACCTCCCCCTGTTTACGAGTTGAAGCTTGACAATTGAAATGATGGTGTATAGTATAGTGAATTCAAACAGACCAGTTGGTGTTGGACTCCAAGTTCGTTGGCATTCGTTTGGTGGTGTTAGAGAAGATGAGGTCTGGGGTTATTGGACGTGTGTTACAATCGTTTGGACAGACAAGCGATGGACGTATCAAAGGCTGGCAACTGGAAATGCAGTTGCAGTTTCGATTGAATTGAGAGACGTTTGCGGCGGGAGGCAAAGAACTGTAACATACTACAGATTTTTAATCGTCTGACTGCTGTTCAAGGCTCTTGCTTTTTACCTTAATCTATTTAATTGGGTTCGAAAAATTACAATTTCTTTGTTCATTCTCCTTTACTATCTTCGTTATCTCATCGTTTACCTCTATCTCTCTTAGGTTAATCCATCTCACACAATCCAACCATATCTTCATGGGTCGTCTTCTTCCTCTTCCTTCTTCTTTATTCCTATTATCATCCTTCTAGTCTTTGTCTCCTGCAACTTTAAACGTTAGTGTGCTTCACTGTAATCACCCTCATTACTCTACACAACAATCTTGTCATTCCTTGGTTCTGGGTGTGTCGATATGTATCATATAATATGTATTTACTAAAAATAAGAACTATTGCAGTAAATTAGTTGTCTAGTACCCATAGTACAAGCCTGGTTTCTTATTTATTCTTAACTCCTAATGCAAATCTATCGAGGAACATGAACAATCTCCAGTCTGTTCAGACTGAAAGGATGATTGAAACTTGTCCGCAGCTCTGATACGATAGTATACGATGCACGTTTGGTTTCGACTGTTTCGGCTGCCTTTCAAGTGATGCTGACGAGATTCACGTATTGTATTTGAAGGGAAACGTTCCAGCTTTAGTTAGATTTTAGATATTTCATGGAATATGTTTGGAAATCAATACCTAGTAAAAGACGAATGGAGCTGAAGCCAAGTTAAATGCTGGTGAATTATGTTTGAATAATATTTTATGTGACATCTCTGTAACCTTAGATATTAATAATATAAATTCATTTATTTGTTTACAAAGACTCTGAACGATTATTTTCTAAGATTGCTACGAGAGAGAGCAGGAAAGGATATATTGCAACGAGGGGGAAGTCCCGAAAGGAAAATTGAGTTTTGGAACAAAAATCATTTTTTTTTCTAAATGCGATTATTTTCTGATAAATTTTAACCATACCTACCTATAAATATTTTTACCGGATCTGATCGAAGAAAATGTATTTTTTATGCCCGTGGTAGATGCTACTATTGACTTGAGACATCTTTGTAAAATTAAGGTAAAAATAAAAATAAAATGTAATTTTTTTATGAAGCGGAATCGAAAATGACAATTTTATAAATCGAGTACAAATCGAAATCACGCTTAAGTCAAATTCTGATAGACCTAAGACTAAGACTGAGTCAATTCAGTCCGAAGAAACCGGAAAGTCCTCGAAACGTCAGTTTTTTTGATAAATATACCGATGGCATCACATAAATTACTTATCACAAAAAAAGCCAACGGCAATAATCATAACTTTGCAATATTATATTCTTGTCAAAATGGTTGTCACATATCTCATTTTTATTACCTGGTATTTTATCAAACTTAAGCTATAAATTACATAGATTTATGCATAGGTTCCTTATTTAAAGTAATTTTTGAAAATACTATTTTTCTTCTAAGATAAGTAGTATTATTGTCAACAAAAATCTAATTAAATAAACTTTTTAAATTGACACGATTTAAATAATTTATTTTTAAGGAAAAATAGCATTCAAAAATGTTTACTTGCGGCGAGGCTTGAACTCGCGTCTTTGGGTCAGTACCCCAACGTCTATTCCAACTAGACTACGCAAGTCCCTGTCTCGTGCCGCGAAAACTTCCAATACTATATTCTCCTTTGATTGTTTACGATTAAGGCTCGTTATAATAGCCTTGAGCTACATACAAAAATTAAAAAGAAATTTATTGACACGATTTGTTAACATAGTTACATAAATAATAATAGATACGCTATTAAGAAAATGTAACCAGATTTTATTAGAGGTGTTTTTTTTTAGTCTAACTAAAGAAATTTTAATTCAAATCAAACAATTCTATCAACAGATCCATTTCAATCGGAGACAAGACAACAGATTTACTACTCTACGTACCCAATTATAATTAGTCGCGCTGTCATATTAAAAAGACGCAATACAATAACTCAAAGGGGATTTGTCACGATGTCATAAACAAATAGTGACAGTTGTCGGGAGATGTCACCGTGACATTTAAATGTCAGACTGTAATCCGGCCGTTGATGTGTTTAGAGTTGTGTTCGTGATTGTACTGTTGTGAAGCGAAGTGTTGTGACTTTTCTATTTATCTTCTTTTATACTGGACTTTTTTTAACCGACTTCCAAAAAAGAAAGAGGTTCACAATTCGTCGCGTATGGGTTCTATATTTTTTTAGGGATGTTGCTCGATTACTCAAAGACGGCTTGACAGATAAAGATGATTCTTTTTTTAATTGAAAGAGGGGAGCTCTGAATTTAGGGGCTCGTTCCGTTTCCCCCTGTTTCGATTCCCCCCGAAAAATATTTATTATAGGTACCTATGTATTTTGGTGATTTGTACAGTCAACAGTTAAAGTTCGAAGAGTGTCAACTGGTCAAGTCCTTTTTTTCCATTTAGATCTTTTTTTTCCATTTCGATCGTCTTTTGTTTCCATTTTGATCGTCTTTTGTTTCCATTTCGATCGTCTTTTGTTGTATTAAAAAAAAGGACTTGACCAGTTGACTCTTCGAACTTCGAACTTTAACTGTTGACTGTACAAATCACCAAAATACATAGGTACCTATAATAAATATTTTTCGGGAGGAATCGAAACAGGGGGAAACGGAATTGGGGGGAAACGGAACGAACCCGAATTTAGTGAGATGTGATTAGGATCTTCGGAGTGATGAACGGGATTGCTCCTCAATATGCAGTAAATTTTTCACTTTTGATAACTGTGGATGCCATGGTCATGATCATGGCTGCTATAGGATTTGGCATAAACATATTGTCTCTAATGTCTGTATGCAGGCAGCAAACAGTCGACTACGTTTGTAAAGTTTGTATGGAGAAAAGAGTATTTAGATATCCTTTCCCCTTACGAATGCAGTTGCCGAGGGCAAATTCGGCCGGGAGTGCATCATAGTCATCATATTATCAATTTTGGAATTTAAAATCAATCCTCATCTACCATACACACCACAACCAATAAAAGAAAACCAAAATCCCATTCGAATATTGAGTCCCATCCGGATCCCAATATTCGGTACACCCAACTATTTACGACTGATGCATGTCCATCAGTTTTAAATTGAATAAGTTATAAATCTTGTCAGTTTTAAGGGCTTATTGACGTCTACCGGTTGTCACTGCAGCATCGCCTTTTATGTAGTGAAAAATGTATGCGCATAATTCTTGTATCGTTAAAAAACTGTATTATTGGAATATCATTGCCATTATATTCAATACGAAGCTTCTTTTTTACGGTAATCTACATCCTTTTCAGATTTTTCAAAATTATTAATTGGATTCCATCCAGCGAAGATGTCAAGTGGCCCCATTTGTTGAAGAAAAGTACATGATACTGAAAATATAAATATTTTTAAAAATTCTTTCTTATCGGATCCCAAATTCACTCATTACTCTCCAAATTTCAGCTCTCTACTACCAGCGCGAGCGCTTTAGGCTGTGGTTCGTTGATCCACCAGTCAGTTAGGACGAAGCATTTTGTAGATATAGATAGATATTATACTAGAGAACGGATGTCATATACATAATATTTATGGTAAATTAATAGCGACAGCGAAGTTGGCGTATGGATTAGTCTAGGAATGACCGATTTTCGAAATGGACAATTCTATAAATGACTGATTCTACAAATTACCGATTCTTTATAAGACCGATTTCCTAAATTACTGTTTTTTCGTTAAAAAACACTTAGAAAATTTATTCGACTTTGAAAATTTGAAGTAAATAGACGTGATGGGTGAAAAAACGATCGAAACGAAAACAAAAGACGATCAAAGATGAAATAAAAGACGATCTAAATGAAAACAAAAGACGATCGAAACGTAAACAAAAGACAATCGAAGAAGAAACAAAAGACGATCAATGTAGGTATGTCCCAATAGTACAAACCTAGTCCTAGATTGTGCAACTTCCTGCAATATTCATTTATTTATTAATTTTTGATAAAGCGAATGTTGTTTCAAAAATAAAAAGTTGCGTGTGTTTTCTAGAGGTCCTTAATAATTGATTACTAACAACAGGCTGACCTCAAATTAACTTTATATAAATTACAGCTTAAACAACACATCAATGAAACTGTCAAATTAAAACCGACTGTGTCCCACTTACAATTTGTAAAAACCACTTTAGTTTTACACTTCATTTCCTGTAACATTGACATTTTAGCCTTTATTGCAAGAGATTAAGGTGTGGATTTCAATTGGCATATGTTTTCCGTTGCCATGTTTCGTATTTATAAGTGTTGAACATATAGAAACATGAATTAATCGTAGAAACATATCGATTGCAGGAAGCCGTCTATAACTTTGACAGCTTCAATGAAATTGTGTTGTTTATGATAATTATTAGTAATTTGTTAGTATTATAATATTAATATTCAGTATTAGGGTTTGAATAAAATTTGTATTTTAAAGTTCATAATTTGCGATATTATTTTGTTTTATTTTTATCTATTTTATTTGTATTGTTTAGGTATGGAAAGTTGGGTTTATTTGGTGCCTACATAATATTCTTGAGTTTATCTTTTGCTATGAAATAAGTAGGTACCTCTCTATCATCCGAGCGATGTTCCCGGTTGCATCCCTCTCGGGAGCCCGGGGTTCGCTAAACCCCAAATATTTGGGATTGGCACAATAGGTGAGTCATCATTGACCATACCTTCTGCTAATAGATTTGGCAATATTTTTACGGCCGGCCGCCTGCCTGACACCTACCCTTCTAGAGATCAGTGATAATAAAATAAGTAGGTACCTAATCCTTGTATTATGCAATATGCATCTAGTAGGTGCTAAGTATCTCGAATTTTACTAATATAAAGTATGTAAGTAAACGAGTATGTTTTTACTCTTTCACGCAAAAACGACTAATCCAATTGAGATGAAACTTGGTGTGTAGATAGCTGGAGATCTGGATTAACACATAGGCTACTTTTTTCCCGATATACCTGCGGGTTAGAGACTTACAAGGGTAAAACCACGGGGAGCTGCTAGTAATACAATAATTATGTAAAATTTGAAATGTATTATGTGAAAGTAGGTGTAAATTTTGCAACTTACTGTCGTCCTTACCGCCGCATTAGTCGATTAATTTTAAATTTTATGAATAAATCCATACACCATTTAGTTCTAAGTTTTTAGTGTTAGTAGGTGGATTTGTATGATACCTAAGACACCTAAGTGTATAATCAAATTAGTTTTGAATTCCATTAAAGTCAGCAAAGCTTGAAAGCCATATTAATAAACGTGGAGTAAGGTCGGAGTACTGAGAACATGGTTTTTCTTATTCCGTGACAAGAACTTCCATAGCCTTATTAATAAACGTGAAGTAAGATTGGAATAATTTTACCACTTTTTGTTTCTGTCTGTTAACTTTGAAAGTTCTTGTCACGGAAAAGACAAAGCGCATGTTCTCACATCTCCAACCTTACTCCACGTTTATTAATAAGGCTATCAAAGTTGACAGACAGAAACAAAAAAATGGGAAAAATATTCCGACCTTATACACTCCACGTTAATAATAAGGCTATTAAAGTTTAAGGAATTGAAGTGTACCTGTCACTGAGGTGTAACTGTAAAGGCCTCTGTGGCGTGTCAGGTAAACATCCGGCAACGCTGAAGGTTGCGGGTTCGATTCCCTCCGGTGACAAGTATTTATGCTGACTATAAATGTTGTTTCTGCTTCTGAGTTTTTATTTTATAAGTATATCTTAAACATCTATTTACAAAAAAAAGTATATATTTCTGGTGTACACGTTGTCTAGGTACACATAGTAAAAGCCTGATTGCCTGAAAAGCCTGATTCCGGGCTTCAGTCTGCATTTTATTTTTAACACAAACAGAACTTCAAAGTTTGTACTACAATCGGTTATCTACAATAACGTATTAAGAGGACAGCCTACCTACTCTTTCTAATTACGACAAATAAAATTCAGAAAAATTAGAAAACTATTAAATCAAAACGTAGGGGCATGGTCTTGGTTGATATAGGACTTATGGCATAAAAATATTTTTTCTAATATCTTTATCCAGGAAGAACACAGTCGATTTCGTTTGTATGGAAAAAAGAGTAGGTAGACTGCCCCCTTAAGATCAATTTTAAGAAAACTGTAGAACCCCACATTGGAGCTCCACTTTCGCAGGCTACTGTACCAGCAACGGCAGCCTTAAAAGCTCCTGAACCTGACAAGAGATAACAGATGTTATCAATATCTGCGGCCGTCACGGATATCTTGACTGATATATCTGAACTGTCAAAAGTATATCATTCTAAGTGCAACCGGTTGGGGCCGCTCGATCAACTGTGGCGGTAGGGGCAGCAGAAAAAATAATCTAACACATTTCAAACTTTTTTAACCCCCGACGGAAAAAGAGGGGGTTATAAGTTTGACGTGTCTGTCTGTCTGTCTGTGTGTGTGTGTGTATCTGTCTGTGGCCTCGTAGCTAACGAACGGATGAACCGATTTCAGAGTAGTTCTTTTTGTTGATAGGTGACTTTTGCGCGAGTGTTCTTATCTCCAGAGCCTTAGTCGGTAAACAAAACAAGGAGAAATCATAAATTCATTATTTCACGTGGGTTCCCGTGTGGCGATGTGGTAATGCACTCGCCCGGCAAGCGAAGGGCACAGGTTTGAATCCAGTCATGGGAGAATTTTTGATAGTTGTTTTAGTTACACTATTTATAACTCAAGAACGGCTCCGATGTCAAGAATCATCCTATCAAGAAAACAGGATCCTATGTCTGTCTCCTGGTTCATTTTCAGCCAATGACCGATTTGGCTGAAAATGAACTAGAAGACGGACGGACATAGGGTCCTGTTTTTGCTTCTAATTCGGAACAAAGTTCGCCGTTTCCGTTAGTAAGTACCTAATAAAAACAGTGATTTATATTCTCATTTATGTTTGTAGCTACGTATTAACAAAAAAAAGTATTAAGTATATCCGTTTGTCCCAAACCCCATGAGTTTCTTGTGTCTTCTTCTCATTGGAGGTCACGTTCCGAAGACACAGTAGATTAAATATAAAAATGACATTTCTAAGAGATATCTTGCTAATATCCGAATTAATAAGCGTACTTTGATTTTAATTTTGATTTTTGTCCAGTCACCGTTGCACAAGCTTAGTACTCGCGTAAGCTGCTATTGAGCTAGATGGCGCTTTGTAATGTTTACATAATTTATTTATTTAATTTTAATGGGCGACCTTATCTTTATCCTTAGCAATATTATGTGTTTATTTGTAATAAAAATTATATAAGGTTTAAATTTTAAATATAGGAGTTTTCTATATTTTAATTTTAATTATATACCTATAATTTTATTAAAGAAATTGAATTGTCTGACGCTACCTACAACTGTTCCCCACAATCGGCTACCGGATAAAATTTAACGAATCGCCCGACATAATTTTATTGATATCGTAATGAACGTAATAAACGATCGAGTTTTATCTTTCACTCGCTTCGGCTTTTTATCGATTACTTACTACCAAAGGTGGCGGTGTAATCGATTACTGTGTTTATAGGAATGATACTTTTTATGCTTTTACAGATTATGGGTAATTTTGTATTATTATTTTACAATGGTTTTTTAGGGTTCCGTACCCAAAGGGTAAAAACGGGACCCTATTACTGAGGCTTCGTTGTCTGTCCGTCTGTCTGTCACCAGGCTGTATCTCATGAACCGTAATAGCTAGACGGTTCAAATTTTCACAGAAGATGTATTTCGGTTGCCGCAACAACAACAAATACAAATAAAAACTAATAAATATGTCACATTTTCATATCAAATTTTAAAATTGGTAAACGATTTTAGGGATCGGTACCCAATTGTGATAGTGGTACGGAACCCTTCGTGCGCGAGTTTCGCACTTGGCCGGGTTTTTTAATGATACTTTTAACTGTTTCTTAATTAGTTTTTGTGTTATTGTGTAACCTATACCTATTATGTAAAATTCAAAGTCTCGATTGGCTAACTTGATTCACTATATCAACGCACAGCCTAAACCGCTGGTCCTCGTGATATGAAATTTGGAAAGGGTTTTGACTTTTCGCGGAATCGGAACGAGCGGGTGAAACCATGGGTCGTGGCCTGTGGTCCACACGAGCAAAAACTACCTACAAAAAATAGGATGCGGAAAAGTATAAAGTAGGAGAATTTGAAGTCTCATTTAAATATTTATTTTATTTGTTTCTAATATTTGTTGTTATAGCGGATACAGAAACAACATCATCTTTAAATTTTAACTGTCTAGCTGTCACTGTTCATGAGATACACCCTGCTGACAGTCAGACAAACAGATAGACAGTCGAGTCGAGATTTAGGCACAGAACCCGAAAAAAGACCGACTAGGTCCTTAATTAATTTTAAAAATATTCAAAAAAATACTAGAATTAAAAATAACACCTTTTCATCGATGTTATAACCACGTGCAAGTCCTCGTTAGCCGGCCATATTTCACTGTAATCCCTCTCAGCATAAATCACTTCATTCGATGCGCAAGCGCGCGACGATGTATTTACTCTGTCGCTGCAGCGGCTGCGTGTGTCGCTAATAAATTACTATTACGTGCTGGAGTTAGCGCTTTAAGCAGCTAATTTTTTAAAATTAAAAAAAAAAGGTACCTACCTACAATACTCTTTTTTTAATACACCTGCTAAGATAGATATATAGTAGGTGGGTAATAGAAAACTCCCAGAACTAGAAATAAGCATTTATGGTGACGGCATAGACGCTCATTGAGTTAGCTACATCTGCCGATCTTGAATGGTCGTGCGGGTTTAGCAACGCTTGGCACGATCATTACTTGGATGGGTGACCGATAATTTGTGTGGCAAAAATCACTTTTTTGAGCTCTTCCGTGCTTCGGAAGGCACGTTCAATAGTTGGTCCTGGTTGTTATCTCTGATCGATCGAGCAGTCGTTCGTTAAGTCAAGTTAGAGGTCTTAGGGCGACCTGAAAACTCTAACACTAGGTGACCTACACCACTAGGTACACGATAAGAAGAAGAAGTCGGCATAAATACTTGTCTTCGCTGGGGAGCGAACCTGCAACCTTCTGCGTTGCAGCGGGGTATTCGCCCGATGCGCCACAGAGGCCTACAAAAATACTCAAGTATAATAATAAAATACTTAAACAAAACTTTTTCGTGCAAAACGAATCACCTTAACAAAAATTGATTTCCAACTTCTCATTATTATAGAATCCCCCCACACTTCCAACATGCCAATTTGGCCACATAATAGCGTTCATGATTACAAGCCAGAGGCAGCCATTTTGACCAACTCCACATTATTTCAAAACCTTACTTAAACTTCAAATAATACTATCTCTCCTACTCTCTACTAGTTAGATAAAGACAGAGAGTTCTAAAAAGACTTACAAAACCTTGGTTTAAAAAATTATACGTATTAAGTTGATGCATGTCTGTCCATCTGCAGTTTATTAGAATATACTTACCTGTCTGTTTTTTGTTCGGTAAAGACGAGGTAATTCTTATTGTTAGCTACTCTAGTTTTTATGGTGCTGTAAGTGGATTATAATAATCATATTCTATTCTGTATCTAGCTTATTATTAAGTTGGTACTAGGAACCTGATATTGGCGCGTATTCTGTAAATAAATCGTATCAACCTCGGCACAGTCTCGTTTGTTTTTTTTCAAAACGATTTAACATTTTTTAGGAATTCCAGTTTTGCTAAAACTTTTAAATTAGTATAATTTGTTGCAAATAATTAAAAACCGTTTCACCGTTTTCGGAAAACATCTTACGATGCTGAAATGTTTTAGTTATTAAATCCCCGGTTTTACACGTATGGTTTACACGTCGATATTTTGATAGTATTTTTATCACTATCTCACGTATAAGTGATGTGATGACTGATGATTGATGATTTATGGTCTAAAAGAAGAAAAATGGCAGTGAACAAGATCCGACCCATCTTCCATATATTTTAGTTTTGTTTGTCTTGAAAACTTACATAAAATAACCGTCAAATATAATAAGAATCTATCCCCACTACTTATAAACGATTACTTAGTTTGTAACGTATATGTCTCTTTTTCTGTTATCTTTGAAACTTCAGGTCACAGTAAAAGACAAACAATACAAGTTATAAAGTTAGTCATCATTTATAAGTAAGGGGGTACATCTGTAATTTATAACTGAATAATACATATTAATTATCTATTCCATTCTTCCCAAAAAATGAAGTGTAGCAAACCCGTATTTTATTGTAGACCCTCAGATGTAAAAATCTCCTCGAAAACAAAGCTTTTCTTCACAAACGATTTTCCCCAAATTAAATTGTACATCAGAAAGGCAAGCAGCACCTGTCGGCAAGCGCACACAACTTTTTGTCGGCTGTCTGCTCGCAGACACACTTGATCTATGCTCTTTCGTCCACATTTTTATCTTACAAAGTGCTCGGATAGACACGGAAAGAAGTTTGTGGAAAATTCATCACCTTTTACAATCTTGAACGGTTCAACTGCAAGACGCTATCAAGAGAAACTTAACTTTGTTTCGAGGGAGTCAAGGTTGATTCTAGATTGTTATAAGGAGGTGGAAAAGGTGACAGCAAACACCGAGAAACGTTGTCGAGCTCGAGAGCCAGGGTATAAATGTATGAAGGTACATTAATCCAAACAGACGCGCATTCTTTTGCGGGAACAGAGTTGAAATGGCGTGAAAATATGACTCGTTATTTATGTCTCGTGTCAGGGTGGAGATGAAATTTTGGCGCGAACCCCTTTGTTTTTGAGGATGGATTTCGGCGATTTGCGGTGACTGATCGGTCTATTTAAACGTCCGATTGATTAAAGTGGCTGCTGGATGACGAAGTGTGTTTTGGTAAAGTTAATTTTAGTGTTGGTAAATTACGAGTTGGAAGGCACAGCATGGGCAGAGCTTCTAGAAGATGCTGGGAACTATTGGTGTTAGAAACTTTTAAATGAGGGCTGGTAGCAGGTGTATGGACACAATTGCTGGTATTGCGCTATACTTACGAAATTGTTGGGGATGAAAGGTGCAACAGTGGGGGAGGTTTTTGTGCAACAGTAGACGTCAAAGAGCTGAGGTTATTATAATACAAGTTGTGGAAATCCTTGAGATACTCTTTGGCCATCGTAATTTTTAGAGTCATACATAAACTCGAACATATTTATTAATGCCCTAAGCCAATACTCCTAACAACAGATTTATCTATCCCTAATAACATTTGAAAACCATAACCGAGAGCTTCACATCAACATCTAAAATTACGACAATAAGCGCCTCATTCTCATCCTCAGCTATCTAAAGATAAAAATCTGTGTTCAAATCTAAAAAAATATAATAAAACTGTAACCTTGGGGAAGGAGAATGGAGAAAAAAGTATACCAAGATCAGACATCAGGCGACTAGTTTATGAGAACATTACAGCGCCGCCCCAGCTCTCGCTTCAGCTTTTTCCACCGCCTTACCGCCGAATTTATTTGACAATTATTAAGGTGTCCGTATTAAGGGGGCATTACTTCGCACCATCCAAAGGAAATTCATGTTTTTCTTGGGATGTTTTCACTCGTATATCAAGTTAAATGCAGACACGTGCGAACTATTAGCTTCCCAAACTCGGATTAGAAAATAATTCAGCACTCCGAATGTTATTATGGAAGGAAGTGGGATTTATTTTATTGCCGAGCGAGATATACGCTAGTCTTTTGGCTTTATCCGCAGTTTGTTTATAGGGGAGCTCGAGTTTTATACTGGCACTAGTGAGGGGGGTTCCGTTGGCTGCTGTTTTCCCGTAAATCTTCTTTATGTCTCGTAATTATTGCTTTATTCACATGAGCAACCCGCGTCGTACATGTTATTGAATGTTGCCATAAAATATTATTGATTGCGCTAATAAAACATGGTTTATGTGTCGGTTGGGTTTTTACTTTCCGTTTTAGCGGTCGCAGTAATTCAATTCTATTTCTGTGTTTTTTTTTATATTGTTGGCCTTTGTTGCTTCGCGAACTGCGATTGGTAATGGTTATGTTTATTTTGTAGCTTGGATATTCACGAATTATGGTCTTTTGATAACAACAAGTTGTTTAAACTTAGCAAGGATGAGTAAATTATTATATTGAAATATTTTAAAAGGATCATCAAAAATCCTTCAGTGACGGGATTCGAATCACCGAGCGAGTGCACTAACTAACGTCACACTTGTGAAAAAAAAAGAAGTTTCAATATCTACCTACTTGATTGGCTGTTTAGACAAGGGTCTATGGTCACAGGCCTACAGATATATGGTCATCAATGGTGCCAACACCCAAAAAACATACAATATTTTCGATAGTGTCCGTTTCAAAACACGTCCGTTTCATTGCGGATTCCCCCTACCTAAGGGTCTTTGTCTTTTGTCTTGCTCACGGGTTTTAGTTCTTATATTGCAATGTAAGTTGCCATTAGAGGCAAGCGTAATTGCCAGCTGCAGAATTGGACATAAATAATAACTTGTGTTGCCAACAGACTGATATATTGCTTGCAGGTAGGTACTGGGTACTTTTGAACATTGCCTTTATATTCTATTTGGATTTAATTTAATTTATGTTTTTGAAAAACTCATCCCGTTAATTTTTCTATACTCGATTTTTTTGAGAAGATCTTTAGGTACATAGGTATATCCATATAGACAGATCCCCAGCGAAATCAATGGAAAAGAATAGAAAAAAGTTTATTTGTTCTAAAGTTACACACATAATTGTACAAAAACAAAACTTAATATTAGGGTTATCTTACTTTCGGATAACAATTTTTCTTTGTTATCTTGACTTTTACTTCCAATGAAGAAACTGGCCGTAAAAGCTCCCCGTTTATCCTACTAATAGCAAACTAAAGTTTGTGTGTGAGAAGTAAGTAAGTAAGTAAACGAGTCTGTTTCACGCAAAAACTACTGAACCGATTGCAATAAAACTTGGTATGTAGATAGCTGCAGATCTAGTTTAACGCACAGGATAACACACATTTCCCGATATTCCTGGATCGGGACTTACGCGATTAAAACCGCTGGGCGCATCTAGTTTTACGTAGATTATTACAAATTTTACAGATAAAGTTTTCAACGTCTTCTTAAATGGCATCGCTCACGTATATAAGGAAACATTATTATCTCCGTCTCTGTAATCTAGCTAATATACGTGGATCTACAGAGATAGCGCTTCAATTAATCCTTATTACACGTGAGCACAGGGGCGGATCCAGGGCGTTAATTACAAGGCGAAATGATCCATAAAATAAGCGAGCTAACCGACTAGATAAAAATTAATTTTCTATCGGTAGAAAACCGCGACATGTTTATTACAGGTTTTTAGTGGTACAAAATGGAATTATTATCAGATGAGAATATAAATAATTGTCTATTAATATTATAGTCTATTAAGGCTTTAAATCAATTATTATAAGTTAAAGTCAGTAGAAATTTCAATGTCAACGTATGAATAATAAATATCATGAGTAAAATGAATGAGTAAAATACAAAAGATGAGCGTTTGACCACTATCCCACTTAGTTACCATCAGTTTAGCGATGATAATAAGTCGTCTTGATGTATGTCTTAGTCAAGTCTCTACGTTCTATGATGTAGATCATCTAGACTAGAAGAAAGAAGGCAGCAGTGGAACAAGATCCAACCCGTCTTCCTTAGTGTCAGCCACTAAGAAAAACGGGTTTAATGCATAAATTAAAAGAAAAATACTACAATAACGACTATTTCATTGTCAACCGACAAATTTAGACCAAACCCAACGTGCCATAACCACAGAATAGGACAATTACTACAAACTGTTTCTGCCTCGACTTACCAATGTACATTTCTCCTAAGGCCAATTCTGCCGCCCATGCCCAGACCTAAGTTCGTACCTGACAAAATCACAGTACTGAGTAGGTAGAACGCTCCACAAATAAGCGCTGCAAGCGATTTGTTTCGCTGATAAGCGCTAAGTGGTGTGGTGCACAAATATTTCGCGCTCGCGTCTTCCTTGCCTTAGTTAGCACTTATTTACCTCGAGTAAGCTGCAGTTTCGAGTAATGTATGAAGACGTGTATGGTACATATTTTAAGTTGAAGAGATTTTGCGATAATAGTTAGGTACTAATCTTCAAAATTCATTTGTTTTGTGGATAACAATAGCAGATGTCTGCCGTTGAGTTTTGAATTGACATTTTATCTTTTTTTTAATTAAGCCAGTGCTTACTTTTTATTTTAGGGTTCCGTGCTTTAGGTAAAAAAGGAATGCTTATAAGATCACACACTTGTCTGTGTGTTTGAGTGTCACTTCCCATTTTTAATGGTAGACGTTTGAAAAAAAGATAAAAAGATTTACAGTCGAAAAATTACCTTGGTAGTGCTGTCAAGGTTTAAAATGTTCTCGAAAACTATTTTACTAATTTACACGGGTTTTGACATACCTACCTACATAAATAGTTGTACTGGTAGTATAAAATAAATGATATCATGTCAGTTACTCTAAACTCCGTCAATATACTAATGAATAATGATCTATCGATCAGGAAGTAATAAATTCGTTTAAAATCTCAAAGGACGTCGCGCCGTAATCATGATTTATTGACATAGCCTATAACGAAGTTAGAATATTAATTGATATTTGACCATTACAACTGGTGTATCATTTGAATATTTGTATTCTTAAATAGACAGTAATTAATAGTCATTTTTCTTGTTGGGCTGCTTATCATTATACCTACCTAAAGCTGGAGCTGCATTAAGAAACTAGTGGCACCCATTTTGTGTCATTTGTATAAAAAAATGGGTAGACAAAGCAGTACCTACCTACCCATGTTCAAGACAATTTGCTGCAAAAATGCTTTTTTTAAATTGGCTCTATAATACATGCCACTGGTTCCATTATAGAGTTGATCACTGTTCTGATATGTAAGCCGGCGCAGCCACTAATGCTTGATCTCTTTCTGGCTTGATTTAAATATTGTTAAGTATTGTTATGCTCATTAGACCATCATCTATGACTATACCTACGTCCATTAAATTTATTTTTTGATATTGAATTGATTTAGATGTATGGATATTTGTCTGTAAATCAGCACATAGGCAGTTGATAACCTATGTTTCCACAGGATCAAGAATTAAGAAGGTAAACCCGCAGTGCACAGCTAGCACTACATAAACTAAAGTCTCAAAAGCTCTTAACTTGGACCACCGCTTCCCTCACTAAGGTCCTAACTAGTTGACTTGGATTTACGTCCGATGTTCCACTATCTTTGTACAAACTCATTAACATACACTGAGCAATGTTTTACAACACTTTTGTTTGTGAACAGGCAAGTAAAAAAATGTTTAACGGATAATCAAATGTCAATTGTTTTTGTGCACGCAAATGTGAAGCACATTTGCGTGCAAAATACCTTATTACGTATAGCAGACTGCATTCCGTTTTTTAGAGTTACGTAGGTGCCGCAGAATAAAATAAAATATTGGAGAACGTTGTGCTGAGCTCAATCTAACCCTGAACTAAGCATTTAGGCTTGTACATTGGATACCTACTAAACAACGGATATACTACAAATATACGACGGATAAAGTACATACCTATTACTGAGACTTCGCTGTCTGTCTGTCCGTCTGTCACCAGGCTTGTATCTCATGAACCGTAATAGCTACACGGTTGAAATTTTTACAGAAGATGTATTTCTGTAGCCGCTACAACAAACAATACTCAAAACATAAATATTTAAGAGAGTCTCAAGACAGCAATCGTGATTTTTGACACAGAAACGCAACAATACCGCTATGTATTTTGACTACTGGCGCCATTTAGTGATGGAGTGATAGACTGCGTGCCTGTGGTAAAATATTTTTTAACGTTGTTCCAGTGTTAATTTTAGGGTTTCTTACCCAATTGTAATAGTGGTACGGAACCCTTCGTGCGACTCGTACTTGGTCGGTTTTAATTTTTTTTCTTTTTCCTATTCTAATTTTTCTAAATTCTAATAAGTAAATTAAAACAGACAGACAGACAGACAGACAGCGAAGTCTCAGTAATAGGGTCCCGTTTTTACCTTTAGGTACGGAACCCTAAAAAAGCAACACTTAGGGGCATGCATGGTCATAGCAGATATAGGATTTATGGCATAAACTTAAACATATTATTTGCTCTAATGACTTTATCCAAGGAGGAAACATTCGACTATGTTTCTATCGAGAAAAAGTATATACACTTTCCTTTTAAACCATAGAATCAGTGCTTCAAAATCACAGACATAAAATACCTAACCACCATCTACAAACAAATAAGGTCCCTCTTGTTGTCGTCCGTCCACAACATAAAGCAAACAACTACAAACGACACCTATAAAAGTTGACAACCACCGGTCTTAAATAAAATAGTTTTATAAGACAACATTAACTGAGATTGGAGTTGCCAAACTATCAGATAAACAGCAAATCTGTTCTGGAAACTAGTTACGATCAGGGTTGTCGCTGTTATTCAAATTACTTTTATTGTACATAACCTATGTTACTCAGGGTGAATGTAGCTTTCTACTGGTGAAAGAATTTTTGAAATCGGTCCGGTAGTTTTTGAGTTTATTCATAACAAACATACAGACGCACACACACACACAAAAATACAAATCTTTCCTCTTTATAATATTATAGTATAGAAATATAGATAGACATAGACAGACATTTATTTGCTTTAAGAACACACATGCACAGAAAAATTAAAAAAAAAACTAGTTATAAAATTTTAGTTTTAAATATATTATAACTAGCTGCGTCCCGCGGTTTCACCCGCGTAATCCCGATCCTGTGGGAATATTGGGATCAAAAGTAGCCTTCCTCAATAAATGGACTATCCAACACCGAAAGATTTTTTCAAATCGGACCAGAAACTCTTCAGCTTTATAATATTAGTATTGATTATAGGTCCGTTGTGTTAAAGTGTGCTCTATAATTTATTTTACGCTGGGCTTTGTATTTTGCGGTGATTATGAATTAAATTCCTAACGTAGTTTCCGAAAATAATGCCTATTCATTACATGTATTTAAGTCTCCAGTTACTTCCATAATAAATTTAATGACAATCAGTTTACTAACTTTTGCGTGCAGTAGGTAGGTGGGTACTTATTAATAAAAAAATGTTATCGTAAAAAAACGTATATTAGGTACACGACAGATGAATTTTCAAAAGTGATTTTGTAAGATGAGCTAAGCTATAGGTACATTTCCCTACCTACGCATTTAAAAAACAATTTCAATAAGTCTAAAAATTTAAAAATTATAAAATTTATATTTTTTAGCATGTATTTCTTTTTTTTCATACCAATCTAAAATAAGAAAAAAAACCAAGCAAAAAAATCAAACAATAAAAACCCACCCTACTCACAATTCGAATCACACAATAACCATTCCAGACCTCAAACTTCATTCACCAATCATAATTTTCATCTAATACCAGAACGAATTACTTTCTAACTGTAAGGGACAACCCTAATCCGGTTTAAAGCAGATACAAGCTCGTTTTGCGCGGAAAAGCGTTGGATTAAACGAAGTCCCTCTATAACATTTACATAGAAATGTTGGTTTATACCGACACATTCTACTGACCCCATTTTTGAGTATATTTTTTAAGAGCCGTAGCTTTTGTGCGGTCCCGACTTTTATTGTTATAGTTATTTAAATAATGCTTTGAATTTAAAACTGTATTTGTTTAAAGTAACCACTTCGCGTTTGAGAAACTTAAGTGTTTACTATTTAGAAATTGAAATTTGTTACACACTTTTCAAACTTACAAGATTTCCGTCCTTTTTTATTATTAGACACGGGTCTAGATCGCGTTATAGATAATCATTGTTATTATTTACCTCGACGTTTCGGCAAACTGGTTATACCGTCCCGAGAAAACCTACCCGGAACAGTAGTTCCGGGAAAATAACTTTTAAAATAAAAATTAATTTAATTAATTTTTAATAAAAATTCCACTTTCTCGGGACCACGGGCGGTATAACCCGTTTGCCGATGTTAGTTACTACTTTCCTAATTTCTTCTCCTTTGATTATGTCTAGGGTTTTTTAGGGTTCCGTCCCGTTCATATCAAAAAGTATATAAACGGCACCCTTTTTAGGGTTCCGTAGCCAAATAGCAAAAAAACGGAACCCTTATAGATTCGTCATGTCTGTCTGTCCGTCCGTATGCCACAGCCACTTTTTTCCGAAATTATAAGAACTATACTATTAAGATGGCACTACCCGCCTGCCCACCAGGCTTATATCTCACGAATCGTAATAGCTAGACATGTAAAATATTCACAAATGATGTATTTCTATTTGCCGCTCTATCAACAATAGACAGTTGCATTGACAGTTGCAAAGTTATTGTGCGCTTCTCAAAAGCTGAATCGCTTTTAGATATAGGTATCTAAGCTATATTTTTAGGGTTCTGCTCCCAAAGGGTAAAAACGGGACCATATTACTGAGACTTTGCTGTCTGTCCGTCTGTCTGCCTGTCACCAGGCTGTATCTTACGAACCGTGATAGCTAGGCAGTTGAAATTTTGACAGAAGATATATCCAGTAGCCGCTTTAACAAATACGTCCGATTTCGTTTACTAGCGATTATTAACTCTAAAAGCAAAGCTTTTTAAAGTTTAGAGGCACAAGTAAAGTTTCCATAGATGACTCTATTATGCTTCATTGTTACTGCACTCTATGAAGCTTTCGCTTTATTTTCATTCAATATGGTATAAGCTTTTGAAACTTTCAAACTCTACTAACTAACTAAATAAAATCTAAAGTTTACAGTATTTTTGATCCTTCTTTTGTTGAATAAGCCCATATGATTATTTATACATGCGAAAGTTTAGATGTATGTGTGTTTCTGTGTGTATTTATTTATTTGTTTGATTGAATGTTTTTGTCAATAATGCAAAAACTACTGAACCGATTGAGATGAAAATTGGTATGCATGATATTAGAGCTGATCTGGATTAATTTTTAATCCCGATACTCCCGTGGGATCGGGACTTACGCAGATAAAGACGCGGGCGCTGCTAGTTACTGATAAATTAAAAAATTACGATCTCTGTGGCACGTAGGAAGAATACCCGGCTGCAAAGCTAAAGAGCTCGATTCTCACCGAGGACAAGTATTTCTGCTGACCATACATGTTTATTTCTAGTTCTAGGTATTTTCTATTAGGTACCTACCTACGTGTATTGACGATTTAATGATGATTTCTCTAGTGAATGTCAAATGAAGGCCCAAAACAGACCCGACTGGAAAAGAATACTAGACCAGGCCAAGGCCCACCCGCGGCTGTAGCGCCTCAGACGATGATGATGATTCCTCTAGTGCATAATATCTCAATGACAATAACATAATTTAGCATGAACAATTAGAAGTCTTATTCCCAAAGTAGATTGACAGTCATAACCTTTGGTTCCTCTAATCACCCAAATAATTTGGGTCGCAACCTAAAACGGTATCATTTTTCAAACCGCAAACAAAAGGGGTTAATCCTGGAACAGTTCCGTGAAGCCGTTACTGTCCTATAAAATTACCCGAGCTGTATACCCGGGTAATATTGTACTGGAGTAGAGAAAAAATACATCTTTCATAAAATAGAGAGAAAGGGGAGGAATATACATCTTCTTCTTCTTTTCTAAGTGGGGATACCCCATATAGTATTCAATTTGTCAATATCAGATTGCTAACTGACCCGGCGAACTTTGTTCCGCGTTAGAGGCAAAATGTGAAAAAGAAAACCATATCCGTCTGCTGGTTAGCTCCTCATAAGCTGGAGTTATAAATAGTGTAACCAACACGACTTTCTTTTATGTAGATTGAAATAGATTTTCGACTAAATCAGAGTTCTAAAGTTTTATGAGATGTACTACATCTTAAGATTATATAGGCTGGAATCGAACCTGCAATTGTTTAAATCGAATGCTAATGTTTATGAAATCTAAGTTGGCTTCCGCGAAAACAGCGTACTCGTACAAAACCTATTGACGATATGTGTGGCCGATGTTTGATATCACAGACGTAGACGAATAACACTCGAAAACCAAAAAAAAATATTCTAAAATTATTCTTTTCTGAATCGGTAAAAACACAAAATCAGAATAGGAATAGGTTCTCTAATATTATATTGTGGTAGTTGTACCTCTATGCGTAGGTACTGGTGAATTTGCATGTAATCTTATTAGATAGTTGGTTTGTGCTCGTAATATGGTAAATCTGATGTAGGATAATGAGCAGATTATTAAGTTTTGTCCGGATAACGTTAGATAGAGATTTTGTACCTACAGGTACCAAAATTGTGGGTACGAATTCACAATTTTAGTACTTGCTGGTACCTGCATCATATCTAGTAGACAGAAGTAGTAGTATACAAAGTTGCGTGTTTTCCGAAAACGGGCTTTGAGAAGTCATGTGTCAAATATTCTACAAATTATGTGACCTGACCATTAATAAAGTGATATTAATGTAAAATCTGGAAATCGCTTGGAACCCAGGTTGGCCGCTGTAAGGAAAACATGGCAAAGTGGAGTTTTTCCTGCCAAAACACTTTGTGTGACTGTGGAAGAGCTACCCAAACCATGGCGCATTTGGCGGTTTGCCCTCTGTGTCCCGTTAGCTGGTCTGAAACTGACCTCAACTGCGCTACAGCCAAGGCAACTCTTGAAACAATTGTTCTAACAATATGTGTTATAGTGTTCCCACTAGCTAGACGGTCAACATTTAGAATTGCAGACGGGGTTTGGTGCACCATCAGGGCACTCCCACTAGCGACCGTCTGGGACAAGACAAGACACACGAGGTAATATAACAACAACCGGATTATATATTATAGCGTCCCCAACTATGGTCAACATTTAGGCATAAATGGAGGGGTCCTCTGTACCGTCAGACCACTCCCAGGAGCTACTATCTGGGATCAGTTATAAACAGATCATGTCCCCAAACGCTAGTGCGTTCGATTTGGCAAACAGGCAGTTAGCCGTCGCTGATGTTTTGGGACAAGACTCTATAGGGCAGAATTTATGACGCAGTTGAGACGAAGAAGACTTTATACTAATAAAGTTCCCTATCTCTTCCAAAACCATCATCTCACCACTATCCTGCTAAATTGGTCAACCAATTTACTTCCTCACCTCACTAAATAACAAAGGTATTCAATTTAATCCTTAAACGCTGTAAATCCTGTACTAAATTTACCACATCCCTTACCCTACGTTAATGCTGGCGAATAAAAGCGGTCAGGGTAAGAGCCTATAGTTTAATTCAGTCTGGTCACACTGGGGGCTGTGGAGTAAGGATTTTAAATCGGTCGATATTTTATATCTACGGATTTAAAATATATCTACGACGACGGACGAAGAATGTTCTGGATTCGAAGTAGGTGTTTTGTTTATGATTGTGTTTGTGATTTAATATTAACAAATTTTGTCCCATTTTATTTTTATTTCATCAAAATGACATTTGGTACTGTCAGACGTAAAAGTGTTTGACATTTTGATACACTGCCCACCTATTCTTTGGTTTCATTGCGACAGTCTATTAAACTGTTTTGGTATCGATGGTCTTTTGTTTCATTTTAGATGTGTGGCCAGGAGGGTTACTGCGGTTCGTTTCGACACGACAACGATACGATAATTTCAGCCGATACGATGATTCCACTGTCACCCTACTATCACATTGTGACAGTAGAATCATCGTATCAGCTGGAATTATCGTATCGTTGTCGTGTCGAAAGAACCGCAGTAACCCTCCTGGTGACCACTATCAAATTAAAAAAGAAAGAGACATTTGGGCCCTGATCTCAGTTTTAAAGGGACCATCAGTCTGCAAAATATCCCAAAAAGGCGAATAAGAAATCGAGACAATCAGCATCAGCAGACTATTGATCAACTGTTGGGTCGGCCGTCTGCGGTCGACATTAATATATTGTATGGACACTGGGCATATTGGGACAACTATTAAAACAATAAATCTGGCTCTACAGAATTAAGGATCAGATATAATTAACTTGGTAGTGGTTGTTAAGGAAGTTTGACTACAAAGCTATTTGTTTGACGTAAATGTTTGGTTTATCATTTTTTACCTGACCCGGCAAACTTTGTTTCGCCTTAGAGGCAAAAAAAAAATCCTATTCTGGTTCTGAGCTACCTCCCCACCAATTTTCAGCCAAATCGGTCCAGCTGTCCTTGAGTTATAAATTGACTATCACGAGTTTCTCTTATTAGATAAAAGATAAGATTTTTTATAAGTTTTTAATATACAGGGTGTTTCGACGAGGGGGTATTAAGCCTAAAGTGGGTTGTTCTAGAGGTCTAGTCTAACAACTTTTATTCTACGACTTTTGGAAACTCAAACTTTTTTTTCGAAAATTTTAAAGTAGTATCACTAAAAAAAACATCTGTTTTTGTAAAAAAAAGGCAATCAATGTTTACATTGTAGTGTTCCAAACTAAATAAAAGGACACCTTAAGGCCAATGGCCTCAAACTCTAAAAAACAGCTGATTTACTTTGAACTACTTGAACTTTAAACTCAAAATTCAAATCCTTCGAATTTCAAAAACTTGTAGAACAAAAGTTGTTCGCCTAGACCTCTAGAACAACCCCCTTTCGGCTTAATACCCCCTCCTCTGAGCACAGTGTATAAGTTCTTAATAATTTCTATTTGTATTCACGATTTAATTTCGCGTCGCGAATTCCATTGACACAAACAGAGTATAAAACACAACATGCTTTCATAAACGTTTAATTCTCCTAGTATCTAGTTTAGCTAGCTATACCTACCTAGTGGAATACCACACATATAGGTACCTATCCCCTGCGGTCATTCGGTCTCCCAAACAATGCCTTTAACTACCCGACACACCGCAACACTGCGCAGATTACAGCTGGAAACTACTTACATCCAGACTAGGATATTAGTGATTTAGTTTAACTTTAACAAAATTGATACTAGCTGACCCGGCAAACGTTGTTTTGCCTTATTATAAATTATAGATAGTAGCCGATTCTCAGACCTACTGAATACGCATATAAAATTTGGTAAAAATCGGTCGCGCCGTTTCGGAGGAGTACGGTAACTAACATTGTGACATGGAAATTTTATATATTAGAGATTAAGAGATTTCCTGTTTTAATCGCGTTGATTTTATTATAATTATACATTTAATCAATAAACTTTTTAAATTCACACTATTTGTTAACATAGTTAAATTTTTCCTAGTACTAGTTAGTCCCTTTGCGACCAAGACTATTGTAACATGGTTGAAACGTCGAGGTAAGAAAATGAATAATAATACGCGATTAAGAACCGGAAAAATGTAACTATTTCATCATCTATTTCGTTTTAATGAGTTTTATTTCAATCCAACATCGCGAAAACACAAGAAAAATATAAATCATCAGTTTTCGTGATCTAGTATAATATATCGACAAAAACACGTTTGATGAATGGTGAATGGTTGATGAATTTCTGATTTATGAAATTGTGTCATTGGATGGTTCATACATAATTTCAAAATGTGTGTCTGTTAAAGGGCTTCAAAGTGCAATTTGAATTTCTAAAATCGGTATGTAACTTTTGAGGTTTTTCAAAATTAAGAACTGTAAAAAAATCGCCGACTGGGATCAAGAATTTACCAATAACTTTTGCAGTCAACTCATATCAAGGACACCACTGAATTTATAAAAAAAACTTACCTACAACTAAATTTATAACTTTCTTCTTATTTTGAAGTCTATTAAAAATAAGAAATTTTTCGAGCATAGTACATCGCTAATATTTGTTTCTTCAACAACTCGTTCAGTTTCTGCGTTCGGTTTTATTTATTAGTTTCTTTTAGTTACCGTTCATTAGTATCCTTGTCACGTCGTAACCGCAATTAGAGGACTTTAGAGGGACAGAGAAAGAGAATCGTTCTTAATTGAATTAGAGGAGGCTGGGTTAATAGGGTGTGTTGTCTTGCTGTTTAATTTATTTGACTTGTTTGCATGGACTGTGTGATTTTATTTAGTCTTTAACCGTGAATAGAAAACTCGTAGTGCGAAATTGCCCTAAGATTTATAAATTCTTTTAATTGTAACCCAAGTAATCAATTCCAATTGTAGGAAACACCTAAAAACCGGCTAAGTGTGAGTCGGATTTGCGGACTAAGGTTTTCGTATAATTATCACAAAAAATCACGTTTGATGAACGGTAACACTTAAATATATTTTCAAAAAATCATCATTGTTGTGAAAATTTTAACTGTCTAAATACCACAGTTACTGTATTAGTAACTGTCCATTCTGTGGCACTGTAGGTACATGAGATACAGCCTGGTGACAGACAAAAAGGACGGACAGAAGAGTATTAGTAGGTAAAAGGATCCCGGGACTCTAAAAAGTCAAATTTAGATACATCTATTAACCAGTCGCAAGTTAAGTTATACCTATATTACGTTTTCCTAAGTTTAAAAGTACCACCTACATACAGAGTCGGGGGTTTAAAACAAGGCAGTGTAAGGGCGTAATTATGCTATACATTATGTTCACGACGACCACAATTTTAAGCTAATAAATAACAGACAGAACACAAGAAAATATGGTAACGCGATTATTATGCGAGGCTTAACTGCTGGGTAATTAATTACAGGGAGATGAATTACAAGGTGATGTAACACCTTCGATGATTTCTGGTAGGTACTGTGACTGATAAAATTAATAATAAATATTATTCAAGGTTGTATGCAGCGTAATCTAGTCCCAAATTAAGCAAAAATTTAGGCTTGTACTTTACCTAGAGATTGAAAAACTTGAAATGTAGTACCTAGTATTGAAAAGTTAATACTATATTTGAAGGTGTCATGTCAACTGTTTAATTTGTGGGAGATTTTGGCCGCAACTTGTTACCTAAATCAAATCGGGTAATATAGCAAACTCGTCCGTATTCCAAACGACCCTGAGACAACAAGTAGTAGTTTCTACCACTTCTTCAATTTGTGACGGGTATCAAATATCAGAAACACAGAATACATCGCGGCTTAGAATAATATAGAATAGAAAACGGTATCAGTAACGGTATCGTTGCGTTTTATTTAAAAAAAAATACGTTTGTTGTATGGGATCCCCCTTACAAATTTGTTTTGTTTTGATTTTAGTATTGGTCGTTAAAGCGGTTATAGAAATATACATCATCTGTGAAAATTTAAACCGTATAGCTTTAGTGATAGGGTCCCGTTTGTACCCTTTGGGTACGGAACCCTAAAAAACAAATTAGGTTACAGCATCTCTATAAATGTAAATATAAATTAGACCGCCCATTTCTCAAAACGTACCACCCCAACCCTCAGTTGTTTGTGAAATAATGGATTCATTCCATATTCATTAACGTCTATACTATAACGAGATCGGTGTGACATTGTCACAGAATTACTCTGTCAAATGTGATCATCTCTTAGAGGCGTTTCATTACTCGCACTAAGGGGCATCACCGTGCAAACTGCCTCTTAGGGGTTACCTTATGGTTCGTATTATGTCTTGCTTTGCTACTGTACTCTCGGGAATATTTCTCTAGCTAGGCTTTGTGTTAGACTAGCAAAGCCATGTGGTTTTGGTCGTGTAAGTAAGGCTCCCGCTGAAATAAAGGGATAATAAAAACTTTGTTTTATTCGCTTAAAAGAAAGCCTCAAACCGGAAAAATGTAATGTATATTTTGGTTACTGAAATAAACAATTTATAATTTTTTTTTTTTTTTTTTTTTTTTTTGTCTTATCAAAATCGCTTTATTCGTTCACGAGTTACGGTGCTACAGATACATATTTAGACACATACAAACACCTAAAATTTGTAAGTGTACTAACTAAATATAAGGTTATATTAGACAGGTTTATAAAACTATTGAAGTTTTAATAAATAAGTTAAAAAAAAAAACAAAAAAAAAGATTACAGGCAGATACTACGTTATCATCGCTGATACACTCTACAAATATTGTAAGAAAGAAATGAATATATTTACCATATTACCTATCACCCTACCACATCAAAAGACATGAAACTAATTTGAATTTTCGCCTTTCAGATTTGGTTTGTCAAATTCTTGTTAGAAAATTGGGCTATTGTTGACACGTTTGATGCGTAAGTGAATTGTTAATGAAAATTCGAGGGGGTTTTATAATATAATTCCAATTCTGACAGATGATTTTAATGGTATTGCAGTGTTTTGAATATATCAAAAAGGCGCTAAGGACGAAAGTGAGGACCGAATTTTATCAAAATTTTAGTATTTTGGGTGGGCAATCTATGTTCCAGGTAAAGTTCTTAAAATGGCAGTTTATGCGGACTTACGTCAGTTTAGGTAGATTCAACTTGTTACAAACCTACCCCCTTACTTATAAACGAGGACTAAGTTTATGTAACATTTGTCTTTTACTGTGACATGAAGGTTCAAAGTTAACAGATAGTGACAAACGTTACATAAACTTAGTCATCGTTCATAAGTAGGTAAGAGGGTATATCATTAACCTAAGAAAACGGTTTCACCCCATCCATTCACACATTTCTGTTTCAGAATCGTAAATCAACAACGTATAGAATAGTCAATATCAAACAAAAAAGTAAATAAGGAGCTGTCGCTTTCAAATAAATGTATGAGTTTTTTGTTTACATATTTCATCTAAGATTCAGCGACAGAGTTAGTTAAGTTACTAGGTTCTATTCCAAGGCTTATTTTTAGCTTATACTATACATGCCTGCATTACTTAGCTACCCACACAAAAAAAAGCATCATTTACCCAAGTCACTTACGCACACGTCAAACTTGAATAGAGACTGAACGTCAGTCATCCATCAACCTCATCAGTCATCCATCAAGCCGGGCCGACTGTCAGGCACTTTCTTACATTGTATTGTGTTATGGAAGGCCCCGTTCAGACGTCAATCTCGTATAATTTATGGACATTGGCTACTGTGGACGAACGTAATTTGTTTGTTAGATTCCTTTTATATTGGCCTTTATTATAGAGTTAACAATTTTGTATAGGGTCATACTCTTAAGTCACAGATTAGCCTGACGAAATCTGTGGCGCGTCGTGTGACAGCGCGACTGCAATGCAGAAGGTTGCGGGTTCGATTCCCGCCGGGTGCAAGTATTTATGCTTAAAAATAAATATTTGTTCTGGTCTGGGTGTCTCTCTATGTATAATATGTATGTATTTACAAAAGAAAAATAAATATAAGCATTATATCCTTTGGCTAGTCACCGTAACACAAGCTTAGTCGCTTACCACGGGGCTAGATGACGCTGTGTGTTGTTCGGCTAATTTATTTATTAATTTATTTATTGTTTTTTAACGGGTTGGAAATGTAGACTACTATTTACTTTGATTTTATATAAAGACTAGCAGCAGCCCGCGGTTTCACACGCGTCAGTCCCAATCTCGATACCTACATTTGACAAAGAACACTCTTCAAATTTCATGTGCCAGGACCTGGGGGGTTACTGCGGTTCGTTTCGATACGACATTGATACGATAATACGATGATTCTACTGTCACATTCTGAAAGTAGGGTGACAGTAGAACCATCGTATTATCGTATCGTTGTCGTATCGAAACGAACCGAAGTAACCCTCCTGGGGTTTGGCCTCTGCGTAGTTCAGTCAAGCAATCAGAGGTTTGGATTTGATATGTATAGATAGGTACATAAAAATCATTTTGTCGTTCTATTTATAAACTAAATTTTAACAAAATTAACTTCGTACCTACGTTAAAATTTTATCGCAAAACTTCTCACGCCTTTCCCCCCCACCATGCAGCTGAAGGACTACTTAAATCATCAAATTAATTGGTACACTTAAAAGAAACAGTTCACTATAATATCACTTGTAAAATTTTACCGACCCCTTTCAAATCGTAAACAACGCAAGGTTTTTTCTAACCATGCAGTTGTCACCGTCAAGAGCAAAACTTTAACCGAAAGTTTCTTTGAAAATGACCAACACGTTTTCGATTAAATTTTCTACAGAGATAAGATAAATATTTAAATAAATAAGTATACAAGATAGTTTTTGTTTCGATACTCCCATGAAATCTAGACAAAACTGAATGCAATACAACTTTCTAACTCAACTAAAATACTGAGCTAAAGTTTTAAGTTAAGCTCGAAGTGTAAAGTTAAAAAAATCGTGTCACAACAATCACTTACAACGTCGTAAAGGGAACAGACAGATGTGCTTTCGATTATTCGATTATTAACTTGTATCGATAAAATTAATCGAGCGATTCGAGCGTTCCGTTTTACACAAAGCGCCGACAAAATATATCGATAAATAAATTTAGAAACTTGACAGTCGTGTCGATGGTGATAGTTTAATTAATATTTTTATGGATTTCGTATGAGAAATGGTACCTATAGAAACTTAGGTATCATATTCCTTCCATTGAGGTATTATGAACTATTCTTCGTTGTTTTTTAATTTCGGACTACAATCTGACGTTTCTTTCTTTGTATTTGACATTTTTTTCTTCAGAAAGATGTGTCAATTCATAGTCTACAATTAAAAAACGAAGTATAGTACGAGAGGTGATGTCTAGAGGAATAGGATTACCCAATCTCTTCCCGTCGGTATCGTAAAACATGACTAAGGGATCTGGGGGAGATTGGCAATCCTTGACTTCTCCCTGCGTTGTGGCGGGTAAACTTGTAATGCTTGGTCCCTAGGAGGGTTGGATCCGGACTTACGCGGGAGAAACCGGTGAGCGCTGCTACTTTTAAAATTAACTAAAATACATTAACGGTTTTCTGATACACTTGGCAATATTTTTACGGCCGACCGCCTGCCTGACACCTACCGTCCTTGGGACCACGTCACTTACCATCTGGTAATACCTAAATGAAAAACTAACTTTAAGTATGGCAATTCGTCTTAGTTCAAAATGTTTCTACTATAGGTACAGATATCTAGAAACTTAATATTATATTTTATAACACATTTGCTCGTAAAGGGCCTCTTATTTTACCAATTTCAATATCGTAATGTATGTCATTACGTACTTGTGCGTAATCGTAAAGTAAAACGCACGAGTTTCTTTCTAATAAGGTAACACGTACGGTTTATCATGCTCCGTCTAAAACCAACGGTACTTTTTTAAATCTTAAGAAAAAAAAAGCAAAGAAAGCAAATCAAAAAGTTTTTATGTCAGAAAAGTGGTCAATATTTTATGAATAAAATTAACTTTAGGAGATAAAATATGAAAGTCCGAGTTTTATTTATTTCCTCGCAAATGTGTTATAAAACGTCGTATGACATACGTGCGCTTTGATAATTACAGTCTCTGCTTTCTTGTAGCCCTCGCCTACGGCTCGGGCTAGCAATATCGCCTCGGCTGTAATTTTCAACTTACCGCACTTATATCATAATGTACTATTATAACACATTTGCTCGTAAAGGGCCTCTTATTTCACCAATTTCAATATCGTAATGTATGTCATTACGTACTTGTGCGTAATCGTAAAGTAAAACGCACGAGTTTCTTTCTAATAAGGTAACACGTACGGTTTATCATGCTCCGTCTAAAACCAACGGTACTTTTTTAAATCTTAAGAAAAAAAAGCAAAGAAAGCAAATCAAAAAGTTTTTATGTCAGAAAAGTGGTCAATATTTTACTCAAGAGAGTGAGAGAGAGACTGGTGAAATTGTAACAAATAATAATAACTTGACAACATTAAAAATGCCAACTGGCAACGTAATAATCAATTTCACAAATTGTTCAAATTTTTCTAACTGCTTTAACAAGTGATTAAAGATTTATTCGTTTAAGAAAGTCCGAGTTTTATTTATTTCCTCGCAAATGTGTTATAAAACGTCGTATGACATACGTGCACTTTGATAATTACAGCCTCTGCTTTCTTGTAGCCCTCGCCTATACGGCTCGGGCTAGCAATATCGCCTCGGCTGTAATTTTCAACTTACCGCACTTATATCATAATGTACTATTATTTTTAAGTGCTTACGCCTGCACTAGGCTTTATTAGAAATATTTTTAAGAGAACCATACTTCTGCAAAAACACAACGCATAATCGACGGAGAGCGGGACTCGAACCAACAACGCATCTTTACCATGTTATTTCTCGCATCTTTATCTTTATCTTCGTTTATCTATAAAACTAGGTACCTATAAAATAAACCTAAGTACTAGTATAATTTATCCTACCGTGCTAAATTTTAGACCATAGTAAGCTTTGTTATTCAGTTAATGGTAAAACATCCACCGCTCTTCAATATTTACAACAGAAAAACGGGAACAGAAATGCGGTGGCACGTAAAAATACGAGGGTTGCAGTGTTATGAACAGCAGTATGTCATCTGCAAGCAGCTTTATGTACTCGATGGTCATCTGGCAGCCATTTTGTACTGTGCTATTACGTTTAGTGTTGGTTGTAAATGTTTTTGCCTGTTTTTGGACAGAAACAGTAGGTAGGTATTAGTGGTTGCCATGTGAATGTTTTGTTGGAACAGTTTCAATATGTCAAAAACAATCGATTTTAATGCTGAGTTCCGTGAATGTGCACAAGTGTAATAAAAACAGAATTGACTGTTAAATATGGACTTTATTCGTTGTCTCCAAAGCTCCTTTAAGGTTATAGTAAAGTTGACATAGCTCTTGACTTGCACTTTGAGTCCGAAAAGTTTCAATACTTGATACTGGCAAGATGTACAAGATATACGACGCCAAAGCAAGAAGAAGAAGAAGAAGGATGCGATAATATACACGACACTGGCAGATGTGCAAAGCAACAACACTTCGTGGATCGACGCCATGATGAAAGAAAAAAAAACTATCTCACCTGATGGTTGGTTATGATTTGGTCTGAAACGTAGAACGCTCTACTAGAACATATTAGGAGGGCAGTGAAACAAAATTTCGATTTTTCCAAGTCGTAGGTAGTACAAAACTCTATCGTTATTGTATCATATCTTTTCAAGTCATTAACCGACTTCAAAAATTGAGTAAGGTTCTCAATTTAGTTGTGGCTATCAGATCTATTATTTGACCCTTAACACATTTCATTCGTAAACCCTAACTTTAATTAAATCAAACAAAAACTATAACTTCTTGTTGACTACGAAACCCTAAAAAAAACGTCCTCTCACTATTATAATATTAATAATCTGCAATTTAACTCAAGTACCTACGTACCACCAGTCGCCATTTGTAATTCGTATCATTTGTTACACGAAGTACGGTGACCATGTATCACGCGTTACACCGGATATATTCGACATGGTGACAATGCGATGAATTTCCTACTCTATCTTTTCCAGTTTATGGTCGAAATTAGATTTAAACGTATAGAAATGTTGCAATAATTTTTCATTATACACGATTCATTAACACGAGGGACAATTATGTCCGCGCCATCAATCATTGTCGCCCCATCTTTTGATATTTTAAATGGTGTTGGGTAAATTGTACGGATTTTATTGTTTGTTAGAATTGGGTTTAGATTTTCGGATTTGTATTCTGATTCAGGGGTGACATTACGGATTATTGTAGTATGTTTGGTTTACTTTTATTTAGTTTGTTGGTAATAGACATTTAACTTTGTTTCTAAGCGAAATAGAAGTCGGGCAGTTTTGATGGGTGGATCCAGATTGTAGTTCGTCTGCCCGACTTTAGCTTAGGTACATTACACGTAGTCAGTGATACCGGCATGTAGTTGAGGTTATTTTGGCCTTTTTTGGAAGTCGGTTTTTTAATTGCTTTATTGCTTAATTGCAAATCGTTGTACCTACCTACGATTTGAGCATAATGATTAGTGAATTCTAACCACTACTCGAATTTAAATAAGTTAGGTACCCTAACCTCTAGTTTAAATAATTTCAAACAATGTTATTTTGAGTTTATTCATTACAAACATGTGTGTATCCTCTTTATAATATTAGTGTAGATTCACACGATATCTCTCGATACCGATTCTCTATTATTTAGTTATTCTCTACCTATGATATTTTTATGTACGTAAATAGAAAACAATAAACTGTAAGATTTCTATCAACAAATCACAGTAGATGGCGCCACCACGAACCCAATTCGAAAAATAAGAATATCTAATGCGTTTCTTATATCCAACCCTGTCGCTTGAGCTCGCTTGGCACAGATGTTTAGAAATCTCACTAGAGTCGTGGGTTCAAATCCCGCATGTAGCATTTCATATTGGAATAAAAATCATTTACTACAAATATTATTAAATAGCGGGGTATTTACCATGTTTAAATTTGTTTCTAACGGAGCTCGATATTTCGCCAGTAATTACAACTGGCTTGTTCACAAGATTGGAGATTGCGAAGTTTCCGTTAGAAACAAATTTAAACATGGTAAATACGCCGTTATTCAATAATATTTTTAGTGAAAACAACCATGTCCAGACCTAAGTTTAAAAAACTGTAAAATGCATTTTTTCTAAAATATAAAAAACCCTTGAAATGAATGTAAACATGGCGTCACGCGTGTAAGATATCTCGTATAAATCGCCAATTATCTCGCCTCTGTAATACAACAAACGCTGACAACTACAAATGGTGGTCATTTTTCAACGGAGCCGTGAAGGAGGACTCTGTCAATATATCCGTTTCGGGTGGGGTTGTAGTTCGAGAGAGCAGTTTAAGAGGAGTATATACGCCAACGACCTTGAAACTGAAAATCCCTGTCGGGCTCATCGAAAATTGTTGATTATTTCATGACGGAATGTCGTAGAACTTTTTTTTGTGCACAGATTGTAGGTGACATTGTTTCCTACATTTTGGTGTAGTTTTAAGAGAAGAACCTCCTATTGGTGCAAAGCCTATCCAAATTTTAGACAAAAAATGTCTGATTTGGCTAAAATGTCGATAGGCTTCAAAACGTTTAGACATATTTGTATGGAAACTGCACTAAAATATCGGAAACAATGTCGCCTACAATCTGTACACAAAAAAAAGTTCTACGACATTCCGTCATGAAATAATCAACAATTTTCGATGCGCCCGACATGGATTTTCAGTTTTTCAGAATAGGGCCCTTAAGAATAGAACAGCTAACAAAATTTGGGTAGGTAGTAATTAAAGTTCCGGAAAAAATACAAAACTTGAAAAAAACCTTAATATACAAAATTATTAGGTACCTACTTAACTTTCTAAAATAAATTAAGTATATTATTTATTATTTTAAAATATGAAAAAATATTTTTAATAAGGTTTTAGATGTACCTATTTATGTCTTTTTGCATGAAATAGATGGCTTGAGATGATGTCAACATTTTCTTTTCTTTGTTTATGTTTTTACCAGATAACGTTTATTTTAACAAAACGTAAAAATGTATTCGAAAAATTACCGCGTGTTTTTGTCGTAGGTAAGTAAACTAATTTTCGGAAGCTTCATTATTTTGTAAATCGTCATTTTTGCCATTGAACAGCTGGAGAGTCCTGCCTGACGCAAAAAACGATTTACGCGTTAAACATTTTTTGTTGCTTATTCCAGTTATTGATATTATTGGTCGAATCATTTCTAATAGTCATTTACGAACGGCCCTATGCGTGGACTCAGCTTTTGTCACGTTTTCGCTGACGTTGAATATCTATCACACACAAGAGTAAGACAAAACATCAAGCCACGCATAAAGTCGTTTGTGAATACAGGATTAAACCCAATACAGAAACGTCACTTGATTAATTAAGTAACTTTTAACTGAAAGAGGTTTTTTTGAGTTTGAGTGGAGTTTCGGTAAAACTCAAATTTTAAGTAGCGTTTCTGTATTTGGCCGTTAATCTGCCCGCAGTATGACCCAACCCTTCCATCTCCGCCGATCCACCCCATCTGCCGCTCCTAACCGCGCCGCCACTGTTATATTTTATTTTCTCAATAAATTACATTTTATTACACATATTTTGTCGTGTTATAATAACTAATATACCCACTCTTTTAATTCGCATGTAATGCTCCGTAACGTCATATTTTTTGTTATTTATTCGTCCTTTTTATTGCTTTTCACCCCCGATTTTGTTTTGAGTTATGGTAGTTTATTACTAATGATTGATTACGGGATTTGTTTGATGATATTTTAAATAAAAACGTTTTAAAAATTTCTCTTTGAGATTTTAGTGATTTCAGGACTGAATATTCTGCTTGTAGATTTTAGGGTATCAGAATATGAAAATAATTCTAGACAAAAATAATAATCTGCTTATTTTTAGGGTTCCTTATCCATAGGGTAAAAACGGAACCCTTTTACTAAGACTCCACTGTCCGTCTGTCTGTTCGTCACCAAGCTGTATCCCATGAACTGTGATGGTTAGGTAATTGATTTTTAATAGATGATATATTTTTGTGGCTGCCATAACAATAAACATGTACTAAAAAAGAATAAAATAATTATTTAGTGGGGCTCCCACATAAAAATGCACCAAAAATCATAGTGATCGGTCTTCAAACGGCGGATAAGTACCTATAATAGTTATGTTTTAACTTAAAAAAAAACTACATCCGAATTGGTAACCTCCTCCTTTTTTGAAAGGCAGTTAATAATGCAAAAAGTCAAGAACTCTAAAATCAAATCAAGTGTAGACGCCGCGCCAGTAACAACACAAGTGCTTTTATGAACGCAATCGTTGAGCTTTGATCTTTGAGAGCTTTCCGCTACAGCTTTATCAGAGAAACTGTTAAATTGATTTAGTGGCTTTTAAATTTTTGCAAGTACCTACCTACCTACTTTTAGGTACTTAAGAGGACAGTCTCCATTCTCTTTCTCCATACACACGTAGTCGACGTTTTCCTCCCTGGATAAAGACATTAGAGCAAATATGTTTATGCCATAAAACCTATATCTGTCATGACTATGCATCTACCTTTTGATTTTTTATTTTTTTATTATAATATTCTAATTAGAAAATGAAAAAATCAAAAGGTAGATCTGTCCTCTTAAAGGCAGATATATTGTAGAACCTACCTACACCTTACCATTAAAGCGAGATAGTAGCATGCGTGATATATTTACCACAATACCTACTTACATTAGGTATATAATACTGTAGATACAGACATACCAGTAGTGTGTTAAGTAATACGTTTTTTGAACGTGCAAAATACGTCCAAGTTGCGGTTTTGTGGCAAGAAACTGCATAAATTGCCTATGTATCCTCCAAGGCATAAAACTGGACTAGTCTGTATTAGAGACTAGAAGGAAAGATCGCCTGATAGTGATCCATTTCAAACTCGTCTCTCACGGACGAGACGAGCCAGTTCCAAAGTCAAACTGTTCGGGAAATTGCTCACACGCCTTTACAAAAGATAGATCAAACAAGAGTAAAATAATATATCATATTTTGTTATGTAGTTACCACGAAGTCTAGTACCCATAGCACAAACCTAATTGCTTAGTTTAGGGCTAGATTGCGCTATGTGCAACGTCTTGCAGTATTTATTATCTCTAGATGGCATTCCAAAAACCTCAAACGTAATTTGAAAGTAAAAACATCTCTACCACCCAAATACTGCATTTGTTTTCTTAACCGACTGATTTAAGTGCGCATTTACACGTAGGCATAAAGCAAACAGTAGCGCACCAGTCGCCACTGACCACCTACTGGCATTAAAGAAATCGTTCTAGTGTTGTTTTAGTAAACACGATTATCTCGGCGAGACGCGACGCGACGCGCGTTCCGGTGGCGATCACAATGAGGCGGTGTGGAGTGTTTGGTTTTGTTAGTGGATGATAAAGAAAATAGTAGGTATTTTTTTGGCTGTTGAAGTTCTTGAGGTGAATATAATTAAGACAAATTTGAAAAGATTTGAATTTCAGAGTTAAGAGTACTTAAAATGACTTGAATTGTTGCTATATTTAGTGGACGTTAAGTTAGGTAGTTATCTTTGCCAAATATTTTGCAAAATGTATTATTTATTAAACTACAGCCTTCGATGAATTTTACATTTGTTTTTATAATAGATAGATCAATATTCTAAGTGGTTCTATCAAAAAATATACATATAATATTCAAAATTCTGACTGACTGATTTGAAGACTGAAGTATAATATATCAACACAGAGGCCAAACCGCTGGTCCTAGGGATATGAAATGTCTGTGTAGTGAGAAGGTGATTTTTTTGTATCTAATTCTCACGGGATCAAGAATTAAGAGGGTGAACCCGCGGGGCGCTGCTAGTGATGTATCTAATATATAAAATTTCCATGTCACAGTGTTAGTTACCGTACTCCTCCGAAACGGCTTGACCGATTTTTATGAAATTTTATTTTCGTATTCAGTAGGTCTGAGAATCGGCTACTATCTATAATTTATAAGGCAAAACAACGTTTGCCGGGTCAGCTAGTATTTCTATAAAATTAAAACATGACTGCACAATATTCTATAGATTTAGTAACCCAAATACCACAGAACAAACAATCAATCATACCATTTTCAAAAAACTAAAAGTCATCTACCGAAATCTGATCAAACAAAGCCTCAGACAGAATAGATTCTTGTCTTACGTTACTGATATTTGTTCAGCGGCGTAAACACACTGCTCAGGTGCTACCGTGACGCCCCAGTCACTCGCTCAAGTACTTGCCCAAGCACTTGCCGTGTGTAAACACTCCTTAAGTGTTGTGCTTTTTGTCGAATTTATTCGAAGTTTAGATTGTTATTTTTTTCTTTTTATTTTATGTTAAGAGCCAAGAGCAGTCAAAATTCATATCTTGCGTAATAATACTTTATTTTTCACCGCTCGCTTTTACCCCCACGTAAGTCCCGATCCTGCAGGAATACTGGAACAAAAAGCCTATGCGTTAGTCCAGATCTCCAGCTATCTGCATACCAACTTCCATCGCAATCGGTTCAGTAGTTTTTGGGTGATTGAAACACAAGCTTCCAGACAAACATCGAAACTTTCGCATTTATAATATTAGTGAGGTTGCACCCAGATCTCGCTCCAAACTAAGTACCTATCAAGGCTGGACATGGATGCTAAACAATGAGTAAAGTACTGTAACACACTAATTATATATTTTAGGGGTCCATACCTGAAAAGGTAAAAAAGGAACCCTTATGATCACATGCCGTCTATCTGTCTGTCTGCACACAAGCACCTGGAACTAAAACAAATTTTGTCATAAGGCAGGCATTGGACATAAAACCTAGTGTGTCCCAGGGAAACATTCACACATTGCATAGAGATCATCAATTCCTTCATCATCATCATCTCAGCCTTTACCTATCCGTCCACTGCTGAGCATAGGCCTCCCGCAGACGACGCCACAAATAGCGACCCCGAGCCGCCTCCAGCTAACGACTCCCCGCGACCGCTACAATGTCGTCGGTCCACCGAGTAGGTGGTCTTCCAACACTCCGTTTCGCATTGGGGACATTCAGTCGAGGGCTTTTTCTCCCCAACGGTTATCTGACAGTCTTCATCAATTATGTACAAAATTATAATTACTCCTGAATAACGTAGCTTTCTATTGGTGAAAGAATTATTAAAATCGGTCCAGTATATTTACATTTTCTCGGATCTTTATCACGTTATATTTATTTATTTTCTTACCTCGATGTAATAATCATTTCACCTGTAAGAAGTCCACTGCTGGACAAAGCCTGAACCTGCGGCGGGAAATAATAATATACGATAAAGACCCGGGAAAATGTAACTATGTTAACAAATCGTGTGAATTTAAAAAGTTTATCGGTCCAGTAGTTTCGGAGATTACCCCCAATATACATAATAAGTTACTTACCTACATACATACAAACATGTTACCAACGTTGCCTCTTTATAATATAATTAGTAGATATTGCAAGAATTTCTCGTAAAATTAACTGTGTGAGCCTAATTAACCACTCCTCTATAGGTAGGTGCGTAGGGAAAACTTGCTTCATCAAAATTGGAAGTGGCAAGGTATGAACTGGCAACACCTTGTAAAGTCAACGTAATTACATGTAATTAATGTTGATTACAACTTAAACTTTACATTGGACAGTTGTAAATTGAGAACGAATGATTAATTTTCGAGAAATTTCCGAATAAATTGGTGTTTGCATAGTTTCTCTTTTTTTTTGGCTTTGACTTTTGCAGAAAAGGGCATGAGAATTAATGGTGGAATTCAATTGTGATTAACATTTAGGTATTGCATATATAGTGTAAATTAACATATTACATACATAACACAAACAAATAAAAAATAAAAAAAGTCAATTAAATAACCCGCCCTTGATCGTACCCGGCGCAAAGGAGCCGAGGATGCTAGCAGCATTGCCTCTCTATATGGCAATGGCCAACCTTTGCATATATTGGATCTCAGTGGTTCAATTATTGAATTCAGTGCATGAGATAGCAGGTTCAATTCAAAACCTATTTCCTGCCTTTATACCGAAAACTAACAGAAAGTTTTCTATCCCGATATTCCCACGGGATCGGGACTTATACGCAAGTGAAACCACGCTGTAATTTACAAAAGAAAAAAAACTACAAAATTACGAAAACCTACAAATAGTCGAATAGGAAAATAACGAAATACCTACAAATTGAAAACTTCCTCCTTTTTTGAAGTCGGTTAAAAATACACAGCCAACGACCATTTTCAAATTCTAATACCCCCCGACTTTGATCTCTTTTAAAAGACCTAATACAAAACAAGAAATTCAATACGCCAATAAATCTAGACCTTCTGACATGCAATGATTAAGATTGACAAAAGAAACTGTTTCTGACCGACATTCCCAAAACTCTTTCTATGGTGCATTCTCAAGAATCGATTAAAGCTTTGTAGCCACCGCTCTGGCATGTATAATAGGACAAAACACATCTAAAATATTCGCGAATTCCATCGACAAGCGCGCCGCCACGTTCAAAAATGTCAACCACGTTTCAAACTCCTGAGCCTCACGGGTGAGGGCCTACAAAAACAACAATGGCCGACTTGAGCGTTCTAATTTCGAATGCTGAAAGCGCTGCTATCTCCAGACCATCTATTATTATTTCAATCAAGGGTAATTGGACACTTGTCACCGTAAAAAGCGATGGAATAGCTGGTTGGTAGTCACGACCGCGCGGCGCTTTTGATTCTATTCGGAGTTTGAAATTCAAATCGTTCGGTTTCGAGAGGCTTTGACGTCGAATCGACAGTGATAGGAAACATTGCAGATTTCGACCGATGACCGATGTGTATCTGAAGTCTGAAGGCTCTTTGATGACGCTTTGTTTCTATGTTCATTGTATTCCTTGTCTAGTTTCAACTGTATTTATACCTCGAATAAATCTCGCACTTGCAAAGTAATAAATAATAGATTACCATTCCTTTTGGGCTTCTTCGGAGTCGGGTAAAAAGCATAATAATGTACTTGAAAAAAAATTACCATGAATTACTTATTTAACCTTAAAAAAATAACATGATCTGTTTACAACAGCGTACCCAAAAACTTGTATTAACTTAAAAAAAATCATACAATAGAGTGTTATAATAATCCATTGTTATCTTAAAAAACTCACAATGGCTGAAAAAAGTCAGGTTTCATTCATAACAACCACCCAGGAAGTCAATTATGTTAGTTTTTTTTAGAAAAGGTTTAGTGGTAATAATTACTATGGCGCCAAAAATATTTAATTTAGCTGGAGTGGAAGTAGAGACAACATCAGCTTCTTTATAAATTTTTGTTTCGTATTGAATTTTAATTTAATCTTAGTACCATGGTTATATTAAATCTTTCCCAGGTACTATGATATCTTATTTTACTTATAAATAAGTTAGTTTTTTTGGTAGATACTAGGTGACTTATGTGCGAGTGTTCTTAGCTATGTTTGATCGAAAGCGGCTCAATAATTCTAAAGATATGTAGGTAGATCAAACTAGGAAATAAAAACCGACTGTTTTTGAGTGGGAGATATAATGAAAGACGAAGTTTTGTGACAACACTATGCTATCATGGAACTATTTTTATTGATGAAACAGGTAGAAAGATAATTTGTCAGTTGCTATACCTACTTGGGTTTTTAAAATCGTTATTATCAGATCCTAATTATGGTATCGATAAAATTTTGAGATGATGAGGATTTGGGACTGCATAAGTATACACTGTACGGACAGTCCTTAAATCCCCATTCCAATACGTAGTTTGGAAATCTTCTGATGTTCTTTCTATACTTTTGGATGTTAATCTCTTTATACGGCGCCAAAGAACTTGAAAGAACCCATAGACCCGACGTCATTCATCAAAATTAGCGAAATTCGCTAAAGTTACACTTAACACTGTTTTAATAATAAACGTCGATATAAATTGAGGTTGGGATGTCGGTTTGTCGGTCACCTATAATTTGTTGCGGCGATGTTCGACCGGCTCCGTTGATTGGCATTGTGGAAATGGCTGTGTGATTGTCTGTCCGCTCAAATGATATATAATTTGTTCGAAGCCGAAAGCCGAATGTTGGCGCCTTGTTGCGGCACTGTCATTACGTTATTGTAGGTTACCTACGTCGAGTAGTGAGGTGGCCAGGGACGGACTAAGTGAGAAGGAAAATATATAAGTTATAATTTTATTTAAATTATCTGTAACCCTATAATACGTAAACGATCACGTTTGAAGATAATTGAGTTTGTTCGCGACCAAGGCCGGTGTAACCCGTTGCCTAAACGTCGAGGTCATTTAGATCTAGAATCATGTACAACGCAATCTAGACCCGTAGATCTAATTACCTAAATGGAAGATAGTAACAACTCGGACGCATATATCTAAACATGTAGGGGTCGCTTTAGTATAATATCACATCACACTAATAAATAAATCCGAAAATATGTTTGTTTATATTTGTTTGTTCGTTCTTCACAGTCAAACGGTTCGACTGATTTGCATGACGTTAATTTGCTTAGAGATAGTTTGGGTAGTAGAGAGTAATATAGGACACTTTTGATCCCGATAATCCTCCGAAATCGGGGTTTACGCGGGTGAAACCGCGGGGCGTTGATAGTATTATTATATAATAGGCAATTAACTGTTGTAATTTGTATGTTTGCTCTGTAAGTGACACCGACAAGCCATAAAAAGTGAGCTGACACCTTTTAAACACCATATTACAATGTTAAGTTGTTTTCTTGTTTTTCATCAGATAATGTGAAGTTCAATGAATTTGTGTCGGCTGTAACAACCTTGTTGTGACCTACATCCTACTAATAATTTAGAGGTGAAACTTTGTGAGTGTGTCTGTGTGTCTGTTGCGAAAACCGCTGAACCAATTGCTATGAAACTCGCTACTTTTTACGCTGACATTGTACCTATTACAATTTTGTTTGTAAGATATTGACTTGATATAAATCCGTGACTGTCGTAATAAAAAAAACATTTTATTACAGCCGGCATTTATTAGTATACTTATAAGTAATTTTAACAATTTTTGGTGTATTCCAATAAAGATTTAAAATCTATCTATTATCTTTCTGTCTAACTTGTTTCTGGGCAGAAGCCACACCGCTTTATACAAAGACCATGCTTCTGTCTCCTCATCTAGAAAAAATACCCACGAGATATAACCAGACTTACATCGATTACCTCTTTCTTAAACATTATAAAAGTTAGGTAAAGTTATTACTGTTTTTTTTCCGCAACTAGTCCTATAACTGGGCCTTTTTGCGTAACTTTAAGCCGTAGGTTTTCTCACGATGTTTTCCTGCACCGTAAGAGCGATGTTGGCAGCGAAGTATTTTTTCTAAAAATAAAGACATTGTTGAGCTGTCGGCTGAGAATCGAAACCCAACCTTCAGTACGAAAGTCGGGGTATCTACTACTAGACCAACACGCTTACATTATCTTAATATATCTAAGCGGTCCAAATGAATTGGCCTCAAGTACAAAACGCCTATACCAAGTAATTTATGGTGTTAATTCATTAGATCAAGATACCAGTGGTCAAGTTTATTAGCACTCAAGTATTTATGTAGCTGATTGCTTGAATAGATAACTGGTTAATAGTGACTTTGAGTTAATGATAAGTTTTTATACAGTGGCTTTAACAGCTATGTCCTTCTATAGTTTAGTTGTGGACAAGAAACTGTGTTGCAAGTGTTGCAACTAGTTGCGCTTTTCGGCTTAATTTAGTGCTACGTTTATTTCAAAATATTTCGATTCGGTATCGGCGTTGCAAAACATATCTAAAGTCAAAAGAACATTAAGTGCTTTTGATTTCTTTTTCTTATTTAAACAACTTACAGCTTACATCAAAACGTCTGGAGAGTCATGGATAATGTGCGCTTTTGACGATTTGTTATCCATATGTCATTTTGCTATTTGACCTTATGCTCCGGAACGATCGGTACGGAATGCGCCGAAAAATCATTAAAAATCCAAAAAATCATTAGGTATACTTAAGTAAACTTTCCTAAACTTACATACTTTTTTTAAATAACATAGGTACTTACCAACTTATTTAAAAATATATTTATTACGTATGGATTATGTTCCCAGCCAGCTACTAAGTTATGTCCTCAGTAAAGTTTCGATTAGGCATTAGTATTAAAATCCACGATTTTGTATTCATTGATTCAGTTTCTTTAATCTTAAACCAACAATTATTTAAATTTCATTCTTAAATTAGGTGAAAAAATGTCATTGGTCATTAATTAGCTAAAACTTTTTTATATTTAAATAGTTTTTACTCATATTTTGAGAACATTTGTGTACATCTAATGTACCTAATACATAAAATAAAATTTATAAAATGAGAGATGTCTGTTTTTGGAAGATACTAAAAAAATGATGGGTAGGTAGTATCTATTAACGCAATAGAACCTATTTTTATCTGTTTGTCTGTCGCTTTGACCACGCTAATCTCAAAAACGGCTCATCCGATTTAACCAAATTCTTTAAGTAGATAGCCTTGACCCCGATTAAAATATAAGCTATTTTTTATCCTAATATCAAGTCCGGTTATCCGGATATAGAGTTATTTCTTGCAGTATCTGTATTTCGATGGACGGCCGTTTATTTGTGAAACTTTGGCGGACACAGCAGGCACAGCATTTATACAATTCAAAGTCCTGACTAAACTATGTACTTAGGTACCAATTTTGGTGTGTAGGTAAAAACTAAGAAAGGGTTTTTAGACAAAAGGGATTTTACTATTAGGTATATCGACACTCTATTTAGACACGATTGTGAAAGCAGACTGGCACCTTGTTTAATTGAAAAAATAAAGACAATTCATGGATGATTCTCATTAGAACGGGCCGTGTCCGTGCCGTGTCTGTGCCGGGGTACTTTTGTAAAAAGACATCATACAAAAGTAGCCTGGTATAAATCAGCTCTTATGAGGACATTTGTTATGTCATTAATAAATGATAATAAAAAAACATATTTTATAGTAAAATTAATGTGTTAATAGATAGCTTGACGGCCTCTGTGGCGCGTCGTGCGAAGGCGCGATTGCAATGCAGAAGGTTGCGGGTTCGATTCCCGCCGGATGCAAGTATTTATGCTTAAAAAATAAATATTTGTGTCTGGTCTGGGTGTCCCTCTATGTATAATATGTATGTATTTACAAAAGAAAAATAAATATATGTAGTATATCCGTTATCTAGTCACCGTAACACAAGCTTAGTCGCTTACCACGAGGCTAGATGGCGCTGTGTGTTGTAAAAAAAAAAAAAAAAAAAAAGGTTAGAACTAAGCCATTATTGCTATTTCGTTGCATATACTAGTTTGGTAGGACATTTCGAGATGCGCGGGAAAAACCACATGGTGCAGCTAGTACTGAAATAAATTTAAGACCCACTTGAGCTGATAAAAATATCAAAATTAAAATTAATAAGCAAAAACGGTGAATATTTCGGGCGGGCCTGAATGTTTTGATTAGCTAACTGCTATCAAGGCATAGTCTTACAAATTGTAAATTAAAAAAACTCATTTAAAATTCATTTTGCATATTTTTTCTATTTGTATAAACAAAATCAGAAATATCTCAAAGAATTATCTACTATTTGTAAACGCCTAATGTTTCATCAAATAATATAGAGTATTTTATTATTCAAATCCGAGTAATTCTTATGGTAATGAGGATCTAATTACTTGACACCGGACATATTAAAATTTGCATTAGATATATAAATTATTCTGTTTGTTTGAACTACTTATTAAAGTTGGTGGCACCCTGCTGCTTTACTAGTGTTTATGTGGCTATCTGTATGTAAATGTAGATATATTTTGATATCTCACGAAACACAATTGTAACGTTTTTGTTTTTGGTATTTTTTTAATTTAAATTATACCGTCAAACATTGCGTCTACTACCTACCTACTTAAACTTTAGAAATAACCAGAACAAAAAGTAAAAACCTGGCCAAATGCGAGGTATTATGAAACTTACCATTTTTAGGGTTTCGTAGCCAAATGGCAAAAACGGAACCCTTATAGATTCGTCATGTCTGTCTGTCTGTCTGTCCGTCTGTCCGTCTGTCCGTCCGTATGTCACAGCCACTTTTTTCCGAAACTACAAGAGCTATACTGTTAGGTATCTATAAGTAGATGTATTCGGTGAACCGCATTAAGATTTTCACACAAAAATAGAAAAAAAAACAACAAATTTTGGGGTTCCCCATACTTACAACTTACAACTGAAACTCATAATTTTTTTTTCATCAAACCTATACATGTGGGGTATCTATGGATAGGTCTTTAAAAATGATGTTAAGGTTTCTAATATCATTTTTTTCTAATCTGAATAGTTTGCCCGAGAGACACTTCCAAAGTGGTAAACCGCTAATGCCATTCAGCGCGTTCAAAACGCCTGTGCCAGGTTTTGTTTTCAGATTCCAAAGCGCGAGCACGTTACACCGTATCTTAATAGCAAGGGCATCCTTATGATGAATACTCGAAGGCAAGCACACCTATCTAATATGGTGAAAAGAATTTTACATAATAAAAGGCCTACATATTTGTTTTCTCTTCTGCAATGGAATGTGAAATCCAAAACTTTGAATCACCGCACGCAGCATGCGAGTAGGTTAAAAGTGCCTAGCCATAATCTCGAGGGATACAGGGGTTGTTTTAAATATAGTGCTGCTAAAATCTGGAACGATCTCCCTCCACCGCTGCGAAAATGTGATCTGTCTTTATGGACTTTCAAAAAGCATGTTCGAGCTGCTTATTTAAAGCAGCAGCAGGCGTAGACTTTTAGTAAATTTTTAATAATAATTTATATATATTCTTTTATAATACCCAGCAAAATATGTAGATTGTAATAAAGTTTTTTTTTTTTTTTATGTACTTACTTAAGTAAATACTACTTCTCTTTATTTACTGTGGAACTAACTTGAAAATACTGTATTTTTTTTCTTTTTAATTTTATTTGTTGAGTTTGTTGTTACCTTAAAAACTGTAAATGAGCATTACCTCAAACCTAATTTTATTCATAATTTTTGTGACGTGAGAAAGGGACATGCTGAAAATCAGCGCTGTGTTGGTGCGTAGGTACTGCGTGCGCGCCAACACAGCTTTTATACTGAGCATGTTCCTTTTTTTTTTATTTTATTTTTTTTTTTTAACGAGGGGAATCACTTTAAGACCATCAGGCCGCTCCCGGGGGAGAGCGGCCCGGTGTGTGGGGGTCCCTCCGGCCTGAGATGGTAGGCGGCCGGAGGTTTACCCACTAAACCCCTCGGTGTCCAGCGCTCCGCCATTGCGGGAGCTCGTCGGAATTCCTTCCGGAGCCGTCGACGAGCTCCAGCGGCGGGTGGTCTCGACGGACCTCCTCACCAAAACCCCTTTGCGGGGAAAACCCTCACGAGTGGCGGCGCGGACACGCCGCCGCCATCTCGGGCTCGTTTATTGGCGACGGACTCCCCCGAGTCCGCCGCCAAGAGCCGGGTTAGGGCGGAAACAGATCGTTCCTGTTCCTCCGCCGTCGGGTGCGCGGTGCGCGGTTTGGGACGCGGTGGATCTCGCGAACCCTCTCCGCAGCCTCTTTCTGGCTCATTACGGCCTCCGCGTAATGTCTTACGGCCTGCCACGCCTCGTCGCTGTCGACCATGGAAGCGACCACGGCCGGCAGCGACAAGTCACGGCCGACGACAGACACCAGCTCTGTCCGCTGCTGGTCCCAGGCTGGGCACTCAGCCAGCGTGTGCGCCGCGGTGTCGCACGGACTAGGGCAATGATGGCACCTCTCGTCCGCCTCTTTGCCGATACGGCACAGGAACCTGCCGAAGCATCCGTGTGCCGTCAGCAGTTGCGAGAGGCGGAACGAGAGTGCCCCGTGCTGCCTGCTCACCCACCCCTCCAAAATTGGCCTCACAGCCTCCACCGTCCAGTGGCCGGCTGACGGCTGTTGCAGCCGGGTCCGCCACTCTACCAGCTGGGCCTGGCGAGACTCCTCTCGGCGCTCCTCCACCATCCTGAGCGACGGGCGGTCGCCTCGACTTCGCGCTTCCTCGCGCCACTCGTAGAGTGACGCGAGGGATTTCGCGTCGAGGTCCCAGGGCAGAGACCCAGCCAAGACCACGGCTGCCTCCCCCGACACGGTGCGGTATCCCCGCGTCACTCGGATGGCCATCAGTCTCTGCACACGGCGGAGTGTGCCGATGACGCCATCCGAGGTATTCGCAGCCCACACCGGAGCGCCGTACAACGCCATGGAGCGCAGGACGCCGAGATACAGGCGCCGCGTCGCCACGCTCGGTCCACCGAGGTTTGGTAGAAGCCGGGCAAGTGCCCCGGCCGCTCCTACCAGCCTCGGCTCCAGCCGGGCGAAGTGAGCCCGGAAAGTCCACCGGCTGTCGAGTGTCAACCCCAGGTATTTCAGGGTTGACCCGACAGGGATCCGGATGCCGCCAATTGTAAGGTGGAAATCGGGTGGTGGTTTGGCGCGTGGTCCGTGAAAGCAGATGGATTCGGTCTTGCTCAGGGCCACCTCCAGCCCTAAGCTCCGAATCCTCTGCACCACATGCGCCACCCCCGCCGTCGCTAGGACTGCTGCTTCGCGGTGGGACCTCCCTTTGGCCGTGACCAGCGTGTCGTCCGCGTAACACGTGACGGCCACGCCAGGGAGAAGGGCACCGCGAAGCACCCAGTCGTAGCCGATGTTCCACAGGATGGGGCCGAGTACCGACCCCTGTGGAACACCGCACGACATTTGCCACTGCCGCCCCCCAACCTGCGTCTCGAAGGCGACCGTCCGGTCGGACAGGTACGCCTCGAGGGTGTGGCGCAGGTAATGCTGAGCATGTTCCTATTGCCACATTTATTTATATTTTCTCTGTTTTTATAGAAAACTATATGTATGAAGCATGGCAATAAACAATATTTTTTTTTTATTTTTTTTTAAAATGTGAGTCCCGTCGGGTGCAGAATTTTGAAAAAATAATTTTCTCATAAAACCCTGTGCCGGCCCTTTTTGATTACTTTCGGGGTCTTGAGTTTTATCTTAAAACCTAAAGTACCTACCTACGAATTTTATTAAATTTTGTAATTTTATTCGTGTATTTTAGTTTATGTAGTTTAATTATTAATTTTGTGTTTGAAATTAGTTCTGTATTTTTAAGTTCATTGAATTTTAAATGTGTTGAAATGATGACGTAAACAAACTGTAGAAAACATTTTATAAATAAAATCAAGGAATAGACTTGTCCGAACTCAAATCCGTCTCTGGTTTCAATCGAAATCCTCAGTAATGACTGGAATTACATGATTAGAGGTTAACGTTAGTATTTTTACTTAAGACCTCACCTGTAATAACCGTTACTTACCGGTTTAAATTGACCTTAAGTATACCCTTACTCGGTAAGTGGACTTGCTTCAACGGAGGGGTATTCTTAAATTGGTTGATGATTTGTTGTGTTTTATGTGAGAGTTTCTGATTAAGAGGAAAGGATCATCATCATCATCCGAGCTATGTTCCCGGTTGCATCGCTCTCGAAAGCCCGCTTTCCTACTTTTAATACCTTGTAGAAAGTCCGCGCCAGAGCCTCCTCCGTTTTTCAGCAGGTGCACCAAGCTAGCTGGTGAGATTGACTTAAATTGGGCCCAACGATCTTAGTGAGCCGCATACACACACACCTCATTAAGATTAAGGATAGGTACCTACTTTTTTTCCATACAAACTGTTTTCTACCTGGATATGTTTATGGCAAAAAATGTATATCTGCCATAACCATGCCCCCCCCCCCCATGTTATTTTTTTTTTGAAAAAACAGAATTACTAAGATTATCTTAAAAAATATGATTTGAATAAAATAACACAATATGGGCATGGTCACGGTAGTTAAAGGTAATTTTTATGGCACAAACATTATAATACTAATGTCTTTATCCAGGGAGGAAACAGTCGACTACCTTTGTATTGAGAAAGAGTAGGTATCCTTTCCTCTTAACAGTGAAAAATGTGAAATTAGAAGCGCCTTGTTCTAACAAAACACTATACGCGGACGGTGACACAAATTTGTAATTAATTTGACAGCTGTCTTTTTCGCTCTGTCTTAAAATAATCTCCCACGATTGGGTAAATTACCTTGGTTTTTTTAAAAGCCATGAAAAAATAAAAGAAGGCGCATCTAAAACGACATATTTTACTTAGGTATATGACACATCACTGAATTAAAGTGAATTCTTGAATAGGTACGATTGTAACAAAGGATTACCGTAGTTAGTAAGAAAAAGCAGCAATCATGGAATTATTCTAGATCCTTTTGCCCTTATTAATAAACGTGGAGTAGGTACGGTCGGAGTAATTTTCTTGTTTCTGTCAGTCACCTTTGAAAGTTCTTGCCACGGAAAAAGACAAAGCATATTCTCACTACTCCCATCTTACTCCACGTTTATTAATAAGGCTATTTGTGAATAAATTAGGGGTGGTTTAGATAATTAGGTAGGAGTAGGTAGATTAAAGAGAAAAAATACCTACTCTATTTTCTATACAAACTTTAATAACGTAGTCAAATGTTTCGTCTCTGAATAAAAACATTACAGAAAATATGTTTATGCCATAAAACCTATACCTACCTACCAGCTATGACCATGCCCCTGCGTTTTGATTTTTTCATACTTATATTTTTCTAAAATTCATTTCTGTTCTATAAACAGAAAAAAATAGGTAGACGTCATGGCCGATATAGATTTTAATAAATAAATTATCTGAGTAGTTATCCCTTCCTCTTGAAAGTTCTTTAATTCAGCGGAAATTTCAAGATTTTCCCCAGGATTCTCAAAGATTTTTGGGATATATTCCTATATTTAATTTTATCGAAGTTATAATTTTGTTTAATTAACAAACAGACGTTTTAAATAATTTTAACCCACTTTATGTGATTTATTCAAAAATCTTATAAAAAAACCAAAGCCCCACGAGTGCTATTCTGATTTAGCTTTTAATCCTCGATTTAGACACAATTTTGCCAAAAATTTAGATATAGGTTCAAATACCATTGTTTAGTGAACTTTGGGGATAAAACTTTAACCCACTCTACCGCAAACCCACCGCATAAAAAGTAGGTACCCAATTCTAAACACAATTTCCCTTTTCAAATTTTATTCATAACTAACTACTCCATCGAAACAACAACATTTCATTCAACCATCAAAGCTCTGTCACGTATCGAAGCTGCACTTGCACTGGCGGCCATGTTGTGACGTCACTGCAGTGGGCGGAGCTTCCGACTCCTCCCACCGCCTTTACAAGTTTAACGCGATGTGTTTGCGGGGGAGAATGGCTTTTGTTTGACTGTAGAATACGCACTTTGGTTACGGAGTAGGTTCTTATTTGATCTGGGATATTAGGAATTATGATGAATGTGTATTAAGGTTGTATAAGCTAGACCGTGTTTTTTTAAGTACGACCTTAGTATTAGCCCTGTATCTGTCTCAGTTACATACACCAAAATGTGTATGTTGCAGTCAAAACTTGAAAACGATCAAAGTTTTACCTAGTAAACCTTGGATTCTTCTTCTGTTAGGAAACCGGTTGGTTCTGGTTTAGTAAACCTTGCCATGTAGCCCCAGCATAATAGGGTTACCTCATCTCTTCCCATCGGTGTCGTAAAAGGCGATCTGAGGGAGATTAGCAAACCTAAAGTTCTTCCCTAAGAGAAGCAGGTGGTCAGCCGTAAAAAGTTTGCCAAATCTTATTGCAGAAGGTATGGTCAATGATGACTTACTTACTGCGTCGACCCCCCAAAAAAAGAGGTTTAGCGGACCCCGGGCTCCCGAGAGAGGTGCAAAGCAACATCGCTTGGATGAGAAACCTATATAGACTTAGAGCTGCAAGTGAATTTTTCACTACCTAGTGACTTTTCACTTGTTGGGCATAAATGTAGGTCGGAAGGCAGTGGAACGAATTCCGCTCATCTTTCTTATCGGATGCACTGGGTTACTCTTTCATTTACTTTTCTGGTTCCTTTATCTGGTGTTTTATTTTTATTAGAATAAGAAAAAAAAGATTTTAGAAGAAGGAATAGTTAGGTACTTACCTACTTTAGTGTTTTACATTATGTTTGTAGTTTTGTTAGGAATTTTGTACTTTGATTTTTTTTTAGTTTGTAGTTTTGTAATTTAGTTTTCCTTGGTTGTATAACAGGCTTAACCGCTTACATCTTCGAAAGTAAGCGATATATAGGTATATTTCAGTAGTTTTGAAAAAAAAAAACACCTATCTGATGCTTATAATTTACATCTACCTACACTAATATTATAAACAGAAAAGATTAGTATTTTTGTGTGTCTGTATGTTTGTAATGAATAAACTCAAAAACTACTAAAGCGATTTCAAAAATTCTTTCACCTTTTGAAAACTACATTCACGTGAGTAACATAGGCTACCTTTGATCCCGATATGCCCACGGGATCGGGACTTACGCGGGTGAAACCGCGGGACGCAGCTACTTAATTATAATTACATAAATTTATTAACACATGTTCTTTGAAGATACATAAGAAGAAAATCCACCTACTTTTAAAATATTCTTAGTTTTTATAGTGACAACGTTTGATTTGGTTTTATGATATTTTTGATAAGGATTCGTAATAAAAATAAATTATAGTTATCTATTAGTCAATTCTTGTTCGAATAGTTATTAAAATTTTATTGCGTAGTAAAGTGTTATGTTACTTTTTTAATTAAGTGGCAATTAATATTTATTTTTATAATAAAACTTGGAAATCTTTATAGATTTGATCACCTTTTGACTTGAAAATAGTGAAAATGTATTTTTTTTACTGTGCATTAAGATTAGCAGGTTATGGTGCAGATAAGTGTTTGATGACTATTCTACCAGTGTCAGTGATAGATAATGCGGTCTAAGATTTAGTACGCTTACCTAAAAGACTTTATTAGACCTGACTATACGTGAAGGAAGGAATACTGCGCACACGCAGTATCCAGCTTATGTCTGCGTATAAAAACGTAGGTAACTGTCTGAAATGGCTACACCGACCTACGTACCGGAACACGAAAGAGTCCGCATAACGATATAATACGACTAAATTCAGCAGGTAGGTAACACCCCTCTTCAGAGAATTTAATTATAGGGTATAATTAAATTCTCTGAAGAGGACTCAGAAGACTCAGGAAATAATTTTTTTTTACGTGAAGATGGCACAAGCACTTTCTCAGGCCACTCTCGGAGAAGAGCGGAAGAAGTTCCTTTAGTGGTTGTGCCATACCGACCACATAGGTTTACCAATTAAGCCCCACGGTAAACTTTTTAAACTAACACGATTGGAACTCATAACTTTATATATTCCCGGGTCTTAATCGCGTGATTTTTACTTTTTAATTCTCTTATCTCAACGTTTCGACCATTCGACCATGCCATGTAACATGGTCGAATTATAAGCCCCAAGGTGTCCGTCGCTTCGCAAGTGTAGGGGCCAAACATCCAGTCTACACTCATTCCGCAGATTATGATATAGCGTCTAAACCGTCATTCGAGAAGAGGCTGTGTTGCGCTATCGGGGGATCAGTTTTAGACATATCATGTCTCCAAGCCAGAGCCGAGTTCTCGAAAGGTGGTGCCTAGTGCTTATATTATTTGGTTTTTCCGACAGGCACAGGAGCCTCCCGGAAATTCCTCCCGGACTACAGCCTACAACCCTGATGGTGGCGGCCTGTTCTGTCCCTAAGAATTATCTTGATCCGGCGCGGATAACGCCACCATCTCGGGGCCGCTAGAGCCCAGTGCCGGTGGTGAATACTGCTGCAGAATATAATAATAACCTAAGCGTAATAATCGAAAACACTGCTGGTATCACGTCGGGGTCACCAATATGGTGGACCTAGCAGAGGATTATGAATTGAAAAGCGCGTGATGGTACTACGTCTTTATAGTGAGACGTGATCTTACAGACTAGTTTGCTTAGTGACAATGAAAGATACCTTAGTGGTAGGTGTAAGGTATGTTAGGTTAGGTAGGTAGACAGGTTGGTTGTGTGAGATATAGCCAGTAGGTACAAATGGTTTACTCAGACGTTGCTCTGCAATAAAATAACAATCAGAAGATACTAATTAGTGCCCCTTCGGAACTCATCAACAGGCAGTCACGGAAGAACTCTAAAATTACTCGAAAAGCAAACAGCGTTCTCAAAATAGTGTCTACGTATCATTCTTCAATATTCGCTCCTGTGACGCGGCTCGTCGGCGATAACTCAACGCGGTGGGCAAAAAGCAGCGGCGAGATCAAAGACGGCGGCACGATCAGAGACTGGTGAAATGACTTGTTTCTCAGTTAGCTTAGTGTAAACACGCCGTAACATCAAACGGGCCCGAGACGGGTAGATGGAATAGGCGCCAGCGGATTTGAGAATAGTGTCCCGGGAATGGCCATAGATTTACCCTAATTACCGGTTTGGTGAATGATTTTTAGCAGGTCTTTCTTGGATGTTTTTTTTGGTAATTGTGTCTGTTGTCGGTTTGGGATGTTTTGTAGTTTTTTTTTTTAAATTGATGGTTTTTTTTGGAGTTTATTTAGTATGAATGAAAAGTGTAGATTTGGGTTAGTAATGTGTACGGTAAATATGATTTTTTTTAAAAGAAATATTATTAAGGAATCTTTTTCCTTGATAATATTTCTACTTTTTATTTATCATCAAAAATCTTCCTGTGTCGGGAAAAAAACAAACTTTAGGTGTCACATACACCTACAATTTATTCTAGTTTTATTGTAACTTAATTGTCATTTTTAGAATCATTATAGCAGTCATTTCTTACAAGTAGGTAGATTATTTATATTATTTCATTAATTCTAGCGTAACCTACATTACCTACGTAATTATCTAAAATCCAAAATTTTGAATTCCAGAAATCTGTCATCCATCCGTCCGAAAATTTTATTTTCTGATAGTTTTGAAGGACGGATGACAGATTTTCTTTCGTTTTGTTTTTCGTTCATAGAAATAAAGTAGATGTCCAGTAAAGTCCTTACCTACTTACCCACAGTTCGACTATTTTCAGTTGTATTTTGACTACGTAGTCAATTTCACATTGCTCACAACTCCTACGATTTAAACCTATAAAAAAACTCTACACTTCCAATACAACAAAATGCCCATCGTTAAAACATGATTACAGCCGACCTACCGGCTACAAATTATCTATAATTCCCGTGACTTGCACCACACGTCTCGAACGCGGCCCCTTCCCGCTTATTTTCACCCGACGTCCGTCTCGCCACCCTTTTTTAAAACGCATCTTCCGTTAATTTGTCAGAAATACAATATTTATTCAAACCCGTAGGCCCGAACGATTATTTTAATGAGACACCACGAACTATCAATTAAACGGCGCCTGCGCAGGTTCAAAAGAAAGACAAGACATATGATTAATGCTTTTAGACATGTTAAACATGAGCCCGTAAAGTAATCACTTGTTTTAAAATCTAAAACGCATTAAGAGTTTGGTAATTTTTAGTAATTTCACGGGATTTCATGGTCGGACGTTTGTCGGTGGTTTCCGGTCGTTCTCAAAGTGATTTGTGGCGAAAAATGATTGGTTTCGATGATTGATTGATGGTTCGCTTTGACGGCAGAGTTCTGATGATAATTGTTTAAGAACACGAAGCCGAGATTGTATTTTTGTTATTGCTAGTAATTACCGAGCAATTTTCTGTAATAAACTTGATTGTTTTTTTTAATTGGTCGAAGCGGAATATGAATTATTGTGCCATAAATATTTGTTGTTTTTTTTTCTTTATCGAATTTATTACGTACCGATTAAATTAATATATGAAATATAATAAATCACTCGTTATCTCTAATGGTGGGTTATAAATAATTCGATAATTTCATATAACTATCTTTAGTCACGCGAATATATCGTTAATTACATAGCTTAAACATAGTTCAATCTAAGTACTAGGTAGGAGGCTAATTGCGTCTCGCGGGTTCACCCGTATAAGTCCCAATCCCATTGGAATTGTCAAAAATCTTTCCTTATCGTATATTTGCATCATATAAAAAACACACTGTCCAAATTTCAGCTTTGTACTATCAGCGGTTTAGGCTGTGCGTTGATCACTCAGTAGGACAAATAATTTTATAGCTGTGTCCCTCGGTTTCATTTGCATAATTTCCGATTCCGCGGAAATTTCAAAAACCCTTTCTTATCGGATACCTCCATCATATAAAGAACAAACTTTCCAAATTTCAGCGCTCTTCTACCAGAGGTTTAGGCTGTGCGTTGATAGATCATTCAGTCAGTCAGTCACTCAGGCAAGACAAAGCATTTTATAGATATAGAAGATTATATAATTTAGATAAATAATGTAACTAAAGGCATTAGGTAAAGTCAGATTACCAATTAACCCTTTTCTAATTAAAATAATAAAAAATAAACAAATAATAAAATGCAAAAAATAAAAAGGCGCATAGTCATGACAGATATAAGTTTTTTGGCATAAACATATTTGCTCTAATGTCTTTATCTAGGGAGGAAAATGTAAACTACGTTTGTATGGAGAAAGAGAATGGAGACTATCCTCTTAAGTGAACAGCACGCAAAATAATTTGTGCGTGCTGTATACATAATTGGTAATCTGACTGTACTATGCCGGTATTTCATAGTGCCTATAGATTGTTAAACTAGAAAACTTTTTCACTCGATATTAGGTTGTTATAGGTTCGAAAATGTATAAAACATTTACCTATAAAGAAAATCCTATCCTACTAATATTATAAACGCGAAAGTTTGTATGTATGTGTGTATGTGACTTTGTTACTCTTTCACGCGAAAGCTACTGAACCGATTGCGACGAAACTTGGAATATAGATAGCTGGAGACCTAGAATAACACATAGGCTACTTTTTATGCCGATATTCCCGCGGGATCGGGACTTACGCGGGTGAAACCGCAGGGCGCAGCTGGTATAAAATAGGACACTTATTTATTCATTTCTAGGGTTCCCAAAGGGTAAAAACGGGACCCTATTACTGAGACTTCGCTGTCTGTCTGTCCGTCTGTCCGTCCGTCCGTCTGTCACCAGGCTGTATCTCATGAACCGTAATAGCTAGACCTTCGATCATATATAACCTACATAGATGCACGGTCGCCGCTCTAGAAATGGAGCCGTCAAAACAAGGCATATTTCAGCCGGTTACAGCGAAACAAGGCATATCGCTGTCAGTCGTGCATAAGTGTTTTACAACCTTATTGCCCAGTGATTAAGGTTTACATTAAACTGTACTATGTCCGTATAAGTAAGCGTTGAAGTAGTGCCAATTTTTGATTTCGATTTTGTATGGGACCGTGTATCTATGTTTTCTTAAATCAATGAGCTAGACGGTTGAAATTTGTTTATACCGGATAGGCTAGTATTAGACCTCATCTCACCTGATGGGAAGCAACGATGAGGTCGACGGTGTAACATGCTTGTCTAAAAGAAACCTACTCACCCTTGAGTTGAATGCTCCAAGGTTTCTTTGTTTCAGGTCTGTTTTTGTCTGTCAGTATGTTTTTATTTTCCTTGAAATATTCTTGTCAATTTTCTGGCTCCATGATTTTATAGATAGTTCGTGATATTTTTGAGGAGTATTTCCGCAAAATAGTGAGAAAAACAGGGAACTAAAAATCTCTGATTTGTTCAGTTCACGTCAAAAATGCGACCAGCTTTACTTCAGACAATTCTCCACATTTTCCATTAGTCACTTCTAAAAGAAAAAACAAAACAAAATTAGGATCAAAGTCACCAATTACGAAGTAATCTGATACACCATCAAAGTGGTGTTCTAAGTGGTAATGTCACTTCTATTTTAATTGTTTTTACTATGATAATTACCACACGCAGGGCTGAGATTAAGATAATAAGTTCTTTGACGATCTATGACAGGTTTTATTTATCTTGACGGTTTAAAAAGGCATTTTGAAACTGTCAAATAAACTGACATGACGTGTTCGAGTAGGTACTAACTGAATTTAGGACTTTAGTTGCCTACTATTAGGACTCTGAAGACTGATTGTTTAATTACAAAGATAGTGTCATAAATTGCGCTTGCAGTTGCCTGAGAGAGATCTCTTTAAGCGATAAGGCCGCCCATTGTGTTACCTAGATTTAAGTGGTTTATGTTGTAATTTTATTTTGATGAGTTTCAATAAAGAATTAATCAATCTACTTATATATAAATTGGGCAGCAGTGCTCCGAGTTTCCTCAATAGAAAAAAAAAATATTTTTATTATTAGGTATAACAAGGGAAGACAAATAATTAAAATAAAAAATAGGTACATCTCAGTTTTATGAATTGGCAAAAATAAAATAAAACATGAAAACGTTTGGTGGAGGCATCGGGTGACCATAATGCTGGCTTGTATTTTGCCCAGAAAATAAGTATTTGTATACAACGGGGCAATGCAGCCAGTATTCTGGGCAAAGGTAAACCGCTTAAAATGTGGCAACTTATAAACGAACTAGCAACTAATAATGTCAAAAATAATCTGATACCACCTAAACTAAAGATAAACTCTGAATTTATAACTGACGAACTAAAAATATGCGAGCATTTCAATGATTTCTTCTCGAATGTCGGTTCCTTGCTGGCTAGTAAAATACCTACCCAGTTTCACAGGACTGATGCAATTCAATCCCAAACTGCCAGGTATACCCTTTCTAACTTTAGGCCAACGTCAACTGATGAGATTTCTAAAATTATTCAATGCCTTAAAACAAATACAAGTACACTGGGAAAAAAGTTAGGTAATTACAAACCTAATCTAGTAGGTTAATGTCAAAAGTAGGTAAAATGTACCTAATTCAGGTTAAATGTACCTAAAAACATATTAGGTAAGTAGGCTAATTCTACCTAGTGCGCTTGGTAATGCAAAAAGTCGGTAGATTAAACCTACTTTTTGGTAAAACCGTGTTTTAACCAATAGTAGGTACACATTAACGTATTGAGTCGGTAAATGCAACCTACTTATTAAGGTTAAAATAATCTACTAATTGGGTTTATCAACTTGCTCTTTAAGTAGGTAGAATTAACCTATTGATTTGGTAATAATTACACAATAGCTTGGTACAATCAACCTATTATTTAGGTTAAAAATACCTACTTTATAAAGACCCAAAATAACCGACTTAGTAGGTATCGGCAACCGACTATTTTGGTATGTTTACCAAAAAAGTAGGTTAATTAAACCTAATTTAGGTATTTTTAGTATCGACATTCACCCAATAAGTAGGTTGGTAGTAACTAACAATTAGGTTAGTTGGGGGCTACATAGCGCTTAGGTTATTACTAACAAATTAGTTGGTTAATACAACCTACTAAGTTGGTATTGCTAATATTACCCATTAAATAGGTCAATAATACCTATTGAGTTGGTGAAACATACAAAGTGAGTAGGTAAATACTACCTAAAAAGTAGGTTGGAAACACTTAGCGGTTAGGTTGATGTTACCTAATAAATTGGTATGTACTAACTAGTGATTACGTAAATATTACCTATTCAGTAGGTCAATAATACCTAGTGAGTTGGTGAGACATACAAAGTGAGTAGGTAAATACTACCTAAAAAGTAGGTTGGAAACACTTAGCGGTTAGGTTGATGTTACCTAATAAATTGGTATGTACTAACTAGTGATTACGTAAATATTACCTATTCAGTAGGTCAATAATACCTATTGAGTTGGTGAGACATACAAAGTGAGTAGGTAAATACTACCTAAAAAGTAGGTTGGAAACACTTAGCGGTTAGGTTGATGTTACCTAATAAATTGGTATGTACTAACTAGTGATTACGTAAATATTACCTATTCAGTAGGTCAATAATACCTAGTGAGTTGGTGAGACATACAAAGTGAGTAGGTAAATACTACCTAAAAAGTAGGTTGGAAACACTTAGCGGTTAGGTTGATGTTACCTAATAAATTGGTATGTACTAACTAGTGATTACGTAAATATTACCTATTCAGTAGGTCAATAATACCTAGTGAGTTGGTGAGACATACAAAGTGAGTAGGTAAATACTACCTAAAAAGTAGGTTGGAAACACTTAGCGGTTAGGTTGATGTTACCTAATAAATTGGTATGTACTAACTAGTGATTACGTAAATATTACCTATTCAGTAGGTCAATAATACCTAGTGAGTTGGTGAGACATACAAAGTGAGTAGGTAAATACTACCTAAAAAGTAGGTTGGAAACACTTAGCGGTTAGGTTGATGTTACCTAATAAATTGGTATGTACTAACTAGTGATTATCTTAGTGATAATCTTATATTTATCTTATGTTTACCTTACCTTATATTTATCTTATATTTATTATCTCATTTCATTCATTTCATTCATTTCATTCATTTCATTCATTTCATTCATTTCATTCATTTCATTCATTTCATTCATTTCATTCATTTCATTCATTTCATTCATTTCATTCATTTCATTCATTTCATTCATTTCATTCATTTCATTCATTTCATTCATTTCATTCATTTCATTCATTTCATTCATTTCATTCATTTCATTCATTTCATTCATTTCATTCATTTCATTCATTTCATTCATTTCATTCATTTCATTCATTTCATTCATTTCATTCATTTCATTCATTTCATTCATTTCATTCATTTCATTCATTTCATTTATTTTATTACCTACAAACCTAACAAACAAACAAACCTAACAAACGAACAAACCTAACAAACGAACAAACCTAACAAACGAACAAACCTAACATACGAACAAACCTAACAAACAAACAAACCTCACAAACAAACCTAACAAACGACCGACGCGCGCACCTCCCGCCGGCGAGAGCGTCACGAATTTGGAGCGCTCCGTATTTATAAATACGAAAAAACGGCAAAAAACGTCCAATCACGCTGGAAAAACTTCTACACAACTTTAAAAGTCGTGAGTGATAAAGTGCGAAAAGAAAAGTGTGAGAAAAGTGATTTTTTTCAATGTTTTCACAAAATTTTCAGTGAAAAAGGTGACTTAAGTCCATGGATTTTTATGACAAAAACGCCGATAACTCCGGCGTTTCATCGACAACCTAACCATCACTTGGGGTCAAACGACGCGTCTCGGTGAGACATATCTCCCGAGACCAACATCGGATTTTTAAGGAAAAGGACGCCGGAGCTACGGGACATAATCATCTTCCGACACGTGGTCGGAAAAACTGAAAACAGGACTTCGGGATTTTTGAACATTGCCATCGCTTAGAGGAAGCGGAGAGGACCAGGAGGAAAAAAGAAAAGTGACCAGAAATTAAGTGGTTGAAAAGTTATTGAACTTCAAAAAAATTTATTTTTCAAAAGTACCAATTTAGAACTTTGTAACCGTGATAACTTTTGAAAACGATCTGTGGTATAAACTTTTTAAATTGTATTTGTGTAGACTTTCTGTTGAATAAGTTTGTGACCAAAAATTAGGACACTTTCCCCGGGAAAAAATATTTTTTATTTTAGTTACAAACTTATGACCCGAATTTCAAAAATTTTGTTTTTTATCAATAACTTTTTTATTTTTATACTATATTTTTTTATTTCTTTATATGTGTAAGACCTGACTGCCCCGAAACTTTTGACACCAATTTTAAATTTTTTACTGTGATATTTTTGATTTTATTAGCATAAGTGTGACAAATTTTCGACCAGCTGGAAAAATCAACAAAAATACCCCAAAATATTAAGTTAAAATTCTTTTAAAAATAGAAGGGTTCAATCCACACTAGTTTTAGTTTATTTTTAGAGTAATTTCTGACATTAATAAGAGAGATATAAGGTTGACATCGGGGCGAAAAAAGTCACGAAAATTCCTAACTTCCAGGGGTCGTAACTGCCCCCCAAATTGACTTTTTCGATTTTTCTCTTCGTGGAGGTCATTTTTTCGGAGGGCCTCTGCCTACCATATTTTTTCCAAATTTTTTGCATCAAAATTGGGGGGTGGTTATTTTAGGAAATTATTTACGTAAATCCGGATTTTCAAAATTAAATCGCTCGGCAACCATTAGGCTTAAATTACGAGATTTTTTGTAAATTGTGTAGATCGCCGAGATCTACAACTCTCCTATAGAATCCAAAGGTGGTGGAACATTCCCCCGGGAGAGGGGGGCAAAAAACCCGGATTTTCAGGGACTTGGGAATATCTGGACAACGGCAGGCACTAATTTTAAGGCGCAACATAGAATTAAGTAGGTTTAGGAACTGACTCTACCTAGAGTCAAAAAAACATTTTTAGAGCTCTACATAGTTTCACTGTATCGTGCATTGGGTAGAGCTCGACGAGCCCATTCAAACGAACCCTCGCACGACTTTGTACGACCACCGGCGGCGGAGATATAAAGGTTTGAAACCTTGGCGGCCATCTTGAATCGCCATCTTGTTTTTCTTTGGCCGCCCATATCTCCTAAACCGTCGGTCGTAGGAAGACGGGGTTTGATTTAGGCACCTTCCCACTGGGTATTCTACCCCCTCCGCCACTTAATTCTGATTTTGGAGGTGTCGAACTTTAGGGGCCGAAATCTCCCACCAGCCGACGGAGCTCGTTGAGCCCGTCCTAAAAAACCCTCACACTAGGGGGTTACCTTTATTAGGTAGGGAGATATAACCACTCAAAGTCGGCGTCCGCCATCTTGGCCGCCATTTTGAAAAACTTTGAGAGGTTATATCTCGGAAACCGGTAGAGATACGAGTTTGGGGTTTCTTCTAGGGTACATCCCCCGCTCGACTCTACACCCCCCGGGCCCCAAAACCCAAATCGGAGGGACAAAACTTTGGTGGGCGGATTCCCCCACTAATCGATAGAGCACGCCGAGACCGTCCTAAAACACTCGCACAACAGGGGTATAGCACGTATAGTCTCGGAGATATAGCCACCGAAAGTTTCCGGCCGCCATTTTGGACGCCATCTTGGAAATCTTAAAGTGGACATATGTCCGGAACTAGAAGGGCTACAAGCCTGAGACTTGTTCGAGGGCTCAACCCAGGCTTAGGGCTGTCCCCCAAGGTGTGTCGGACCGGCTTAGGACCGGCGGCCATTTTGTTTTTGAACAAAAAACCCTAAAAAAACGGCTAAAAACGACATAACTTCGTTGTTTATCAAGTTATAAGACGGAGAATAGCATATAAGTGTAGACAAAGACATACTCTACAAATAGAGCACATTGTAGAGCAATATTTGTAGAGTTGATTTTTAACGGAAATTTGAAAAAGGGTAAAAACCGCCTATTTTAAGATTGTGACATCCCTATATACAACTTGTACAAACTTTTTAGCCATTTTATTTCATTTTCTTATATGTGTTTTACATATAAGAAAATGTTCTTACAAACGAACAAACCTAACAAACTAACAAACGAACAAACCTAACAAACAAACAAACGAGTTTGAATTCGCCGCGCAAATGGTCGGTTCACCCTTGACGCGCTCTTTCACAAGAAATTTTTAAATAATTTTTAAAGTTAATTTTTCGCCTTGAAATCTACATATTCGCGTTCCCCGAGTGCCAATTACTGTTAGTGTTAGTGTTTTCGGCGGGAAAACGGAGACAACATGTCGTGCTCAAATTTTATTTTCGTTAAACTATTATTATGTTCGATTCAAAGTCCGCTATACATCGGGCGCTGCCTGTGTGACGTGGAGCGGTCGGTACCTACGACGATAGTCATCGCTAATTTCGACAAACATACGTAAGCAATGATAGCCTAGTGGTCCTGTAGGGTTAGTACCAGTTACAATAGTACAAAACGAAAATTCGTATCGTAAGCTCGATAAACTTTCACAGTTAATACTTCCATAGTGGCAGTTTCCGACACAGTCGGCAGTATAAGATTTTATTTCATCGTATCGTGTAAACTGTCGATCATATAGTTTGATCCAACGAAATAGTTACGGAATATCTTCCTACCTACTCAAACTAGTATGAAAGAAAGAGACACAAACATTTTGACGTCTCGCAGCCCGTTTTCTGAATGAAGTTGCCAGTTTTTGGGGCGAAATTGTACGTGTGGGAATATTTCACGGGTCTATGATTATTTTATATGTCTAATATTTTGTTTTCAAGCGTTGAAAAATATAATATGCTATAGTTTCCTAAAATAATTAGATTATCATATAAATTGTTTAAAAGAAATGTCCTATTTCTAAAGATTTTTATATTATGGGGAATAATTTATGTTGTTTTGCGTAAACTTGTTCGAGAAATTGGCAACTTTGATATAGCGTCAGATGCATCCTTAGTTGCGCGTCACTCACTTGTTTGAATTGTTTGTTAATTTTGAAGTGGTTTTTATTAAGTGCTTTTAGAGAAACTATAAAATATGAAGACCAGCGAGGGCCAATTCCTTGTATTAGTGGATTTCATGGAAAGGTTTGTAGAAACGTACCTTAATAACCTTTTTTCTACGTGTTATTCTAAGTATACAAATGTAATATAAGCTGTGTTTTCAATATTTACTTATTCATTGTAGGCATGGAGACCTTCTTAAACCCATGGATGGGGCACACGGGCGACAACAAGCCGTAGAGCGATGGACGGAGCTCGTCCGATTGTTAAACATGGATGCTTCAGGCCAACCGAAAACGTTAGAAAAGTGGAAAAAAGTTTGTACCTCTTTCACAAATGCATCCTGGTATGTAGTAGAATGTATGTAAATTCACAAATTTGAATAAATGCTTTGCTTTGCTTGTACAGGTTTGGAGTGATCTAAAAAATAATACAAAAAGGAAGGCGGCTAAAATAAATAGAGCTATACGGGGTACAGGTGGTGGGCCAGCCTGCAAACTGGTCCTCTCAGATTTAGAACAGAGAGTTCTAAGCCTGGTTGGACCTGTAGCGGCTACTGGCATGGCTGATGTGGCCGAAGTGGGTATTGAGGTAAAATATTGACTATTATAAAGCGGAAGTGTTTGTTTGTTTGAACGTGCTAATCTCTGGAACCGCTGGTCCGATTTGAAAAACTTTCAGTGTTGGATAGTCCATTTATTGAGGAAGGCTATAGACTACTTTTGATCCCGATATTCCTACGGGACCGGGACTTACGCGGGTGAAACCACGGGACGCAGCTAGTTGATTGATATTAAAGAATAGGCAGTGTCATTTTTATTTTAACATTTCTTATATTTTCCAGTTGCCTCAAACTTCTGGCTTAGTTCAGCCACCCACCCACCAAGAGTCGCCTTCCTTGCTACAAACACAACAGGAAGAAATTGTGATGGGTATGTAATTTTTTTAAATACTTTCTAATGAGAAAGACACACATTTAAGCTCAATGTCCAAGATTGGTAGCAGAATGCTATGTAATAAATAATTATTGTATAATGAGTAGTCATAAACACACAACACAAAAAGGTATACTTAGTAAACAGAAAATAATAATATTTGTAGATGCAAGACTATCAGTGTATTACTTTAATAGTGGGATATCTATACTAATATTATAAAGAGGTAATGTTGGTAACATGTATGTATGTATGTAATTTGGGGGTAATCTCCGAAACTACTGGACCGATTTCAAAAATTCTTTCACCATTAGAAAGCTACATTCATCCCGAGTAACGTAGGCTACTTTTGATCCCGATATTCCCACGGGATCGGGACTTACGCGGGTGAAACCGCGGGAATCTGCTATACAATATAATAGCTTAGCAGCTATGTTAGCTAGCTAGTTTAGATGTAGGTATTCATCTATCTGCTCCCCTATAGTATATTTAAAATAGTTAATTAACTTTAGTTTCTTTATTATTTTGCAGATATACAATATCAAGATGTGGCAACAGGAAGCATAGACACCCAGTTTCCCCCAGGTCCAGTACAAATGGACGAAGATGCTCGTGCCCAAGCAGTGTCAACTCCTTTTCGTACAGATGTGGAGGAAACTGGTGGTCTGATGTCACCCACCTCCCACCATGTGCAGCATGGAGGGGGGACGACATCACAGACCCGCCGCGCGATTCGGCAACGCCAATTAACACCACGGCGCAACCGGCGACGGGCTGCTGTGGAACAAGATGACGCCACCACACACTTTCTTCAAAGTGATGACAGATGGCGAGGTTTGATGGAGAAGATTAATGACTCATTAACAAGATTTGCCACCGAGTCTTTAAGACTAAGAGAAGAAGAGCTACGTAATCGCCAAGCAGAGCGCGAGGTCCAAGCTCGGTGGCAAGTTTTATTTGAAAATTGCACCAAAATAATGGAAAAATTTCATAGTAAATAGTACCTATGTGTATATCTAGTTATTATGAAATTTATCCACTACTTTGATGCAATTTGTATATTATAAAGTGGTAAAAAATTTAAAGCAAGTGTTACTTTTTGGGTTTTTTTACCAATTTACTTGTTAACAACTTCTTCATTTTCCTTTCAAACCTAATCATCTGTCACTCAGGATCGTTTTTATAGAAAGATCCTTATAAGATCATGTGCTTGTTGCCTTATGTTGTGTAGGATTAGGTGGACCTAGTTTTATATTGTTATGATTAAAGAATTTAAAACATGTCTGGTATTCTGTTATGTAATTAATTATGAATAAGTAATAAAGTGATTGATTTAAATACTGTGTGTTAACATTGCATTTTTTCATTAATAAAACAACATTACATCATTTCCAAACTATGTAATAGGGTATAGAATTGAACAAAAATTCCTATTAATATTATAAACAGGAACGGTTGCAAGTAAGTATATAAAATATGTATGCATTGTTACACTTTCACTCAACTACTGAACAATTTGCAATGAAACTTCGAATATAGATTGCTGGAGACCTAGAATACACAGGCTTCTTTTATCCCGATTTTTCCAAGGGATTTAGGCGAGTGAAACTGCGGGGCGATGCTAGTAATTTCATAAATCTCTGGCACCATGAAGTCTCTGAGCTAAAGTGTCACGTGTTGCGCGACCCAGTATAAGGAAGGAAGGCTCTCCCTGTCCCTGCTCAGGAACTTCTAGCCGATGAAACTCTGGATCAACTGGAAACAAGAATAAAATTGTAAGAATAAGACAAAGTTGAATAATATTATTAAATGCATTGTCTGCAATAGATTGTGGTTTATATCATATAGACCACATAGTTCATGTTAAATTGGATGCCATAGCCTGTAGCTGAAATGAAATAAGAGATTTCTTTTAATGAATTCAATGCATAGATACATACCTACAATATCTCTTGGAGCTGGCACATTGAAGTCCAAAGTGAGATTGTGCAATACTGCACAGGCCGTTATTATTTGTGCACATTTCTTGGGTTTATAATGTAAGACCCGTTGCTTACAAAGACATCGCCATCGGTTCTTCATTCTCCCAAAGGTATTTTCAATAATGACTCTTGTTTTACTATGAATCTTGTTGTATGTCTCTTGTGAAGTACCCGGGGTTGGATTGTTGTAAGGTGTCATTAACCATGGCCTTTGTGGATATCCAGAGTCACCTGATAATAACAAAACAATATCTTTAAATAAATACTAGTAGGTAATTGTATTTACTTCAAGTTGTATAACTATGTAACTGATGTATTAATAATGCATAGATTTTAATCATTATGATTTAATTTGAGTACCTACCTAGGAGCCAGCAACATTCTCCGTTTCTATGCAACATTTGCATGTAATCATTCAGATCGCTGTTCTCCCATACAAATGCATCATGAGCCGCTCCACCAAATTTGGGGTTAACATTTAAGATACGGGTGTCATGATCACAAACCTGCAATATAACATTTATTTATAGCAGAATAAAATTCAATGCCATGTATATGTATGTATGTATATAATACTTGCATATTTATTTGAAAATGAAAGTTACAAATCCTTACCATTTGTACATTTATGGAATGGTAATGCTTTCTGCAGTAAAAATGATGCTCCATGTTTTTAGGTGGAGTAAATATGGGAAAATGTGACCCATCAATAGACCCTAGTACTCCAGGGATTCCATATTTGTCATAGTATCTAAAAATAAGTGTCAGTCAATAATTTCTTCATAGAAATCAAACAAATTGGTTCATTTTAGTGAGTAAAATACTGACCTTTGCTTTACTTGTTCCCTGGCTTCAGATGTACTGGGGAAGCTTATATATCTACGCACCACATTTGGATGGTTTAGTGCCCGGGTAACTTCATTCACATATCTACTAATTGCCTCTTGAGAAAAACAATTAGCTAAACCTATTACTCTTTGGTAATCACCATTGGCATAAAATAGAAGGGCACACAAAACCTGAAAATATAATTATAGAGTTACCTATCTATATTTGAAATCCAATAGTCTAATCTCTCACTCATTCCACTTGACCTAAGTCAGTTTTAAACTCACCTTTGTTTCCAATGATACTCTTTGTGAGCTACGTAGATCTGTTAACTCACTTAAAATGTTACACAAATGATAATAAGCCGATTTATTTAGACGATATCTCTGGATGAAATGTGTGTCTGTAATATCCGACACCGACAACATATTTCTCCGCAAAGCAAGCTGCCGACGTCGATTTCGACGGCGGGCGACTTGAGCAGCCTCTGCTACCATGCGTAGAGCAAAAAACACACGGGAAGACATCATTTTTAAACAAAAAATCGTGATTTAGTTTATCACTCACAATAAAAAGTTTGGTGAGAAAGGAAACTATGAGTTTGATACTATTCGTTAACTTTTACGATGCGTCAACTGTCAAACATGTAACTCGTACTGCCAAATTCTGCGAAACTTTATGGATCATCGAGTTCACGTACGAATACTTCCGGTAGAGCTCGAATAGTTTTACTCGAAAAAACTCATACTACCGATTTTAGTTCATAAAAGTTACCGTTAGAGGCGCTGATGGTAAATGTATGGAAGTAAACTGCCAGTTTGATCGAGACGGTAAACTATGACAACCTAGCATAAGGGTACTGTTCGTTGCTTCGCATTCCGCAGTGTGTGGTATCGAATCTCAACTGATGGGTATCTTTTTGTTGAGCGAATTTTATCTAATAAGACACATAAATTATTTAAATATTCCAGCTGATCGGTTGGAAGGTCATTTGGGGTCGTGCCGTCATTTAGCTCGCACAAACCACCGACATTCTCGAATAAAAACTGAGATCCAGAAATTGATTGTCTTTTGTAATATTCTTTTATTTCGAAATTTGTGTTTGTGTGCTGCGAATGCAGATAGGGGTGAGTTGCACTATATTGTTTGTTATCTTCGTTGTCACTGGAGCCATGGACAAAATAATTAATTACTGCAATTTGTCCATAGCCTCGGGACATGCCCTTAAATAGTCGCTGAGCAAAGAGCCGTGGAACGAGGTGGCAGGATTCCCGTAACAATCCTCCTGGCGTCCAGCATTTGTATATAGTATAGATTTAGGTGTAAATATTCTAGTTTTAAGATAAATCTCTATAGAATACCACTACCATTAAAAAAAAAAACTAAGTTTTTTTTACTATTATTTTTTTCGAAAATTCAAAAAAAATATTAAATCTCTTTACGTTTCCTATGTTTTTCTACCATATTCCATAAAAAAAAAAAATTCAATGTTTTTCTTTGGTACACCCCGACCAAATATTCTAAAACTTGACCCTGGCTATTCCAAATTGGCCATATCGGTCTCAGACCTAAATAAATAAAAAAAATATGTGACAAAATTTTCAATAAGAAAATTTTTGGAACGTGACGTGTAATTTCGAGCTGTCAAACTTCCCGGATTTGTTCCCGTCATTCCCGGGAGGTCGGGAGTGCGTCCCGGTGGATGCTCTGGCCTCTCCTGCACCCGGCACAGAAACTCCCGAAGGTCTACGAGCTTCCGTTCAGAAGATACAGGCGCCGCAAGTCTGGGGACCGCCATTGTTGACGGTCTGGAGACTTGCGTGGGTTCCTGCTGTAGGCTCGGGATACGGAGGTCGGGATTTGGTGTGGGATCGAGGCCGGGACTCTCTTCTACCTGGTGGTGCCTCCCGCGTCCGGATCGGACCTCAGACGGCGAAGATATTAGTGTAGTTACACTGGGACACAAACATTTTTTATGTTTGTACCTATTTAACAAACAAATAGGTAGTGAAAGAAAACCAGTTAAGATTAGAGCGGTAGACAGTGTGTAAAAACATTATTATGAACAATCATTTAGCAAATTAGGCATTTTATTGTGAAAAAACTGAAATTTTGGTTATTGGCCGGTGAATGAACTGGTACAAAAATAAAAACTCGAATTTAAGAACTATATTAGTGTTTAATTAGTGATAAAAACAGACCAAATAGGCAGTAAACAATAATAAATAGTAAATTAAACACTAGTGGACGTAAAACAATATATAAAAAACACGACAAAAACAAAAACAGTGAACAAATAGTAATATATGAAATAAATCTCTGTTTTAAATATTATTCAGTTTTATTATTTTGTCATAATTAGGTACCTATCTACTAATTTAGGAACATAATAGGTAACATAACTAGATACTATTAGTATACTTAATCTATCTTAACTAGGCACAAGCAAAGAACACAGTCTATTTCATGGAAACTTACTTAAAAAGATAAAATTGTAAATACCACGAAGTCTTAGTCTCTCCTTCTCATTTTAATCTTTGTCATGTTGAGTTTCCATCAAAAATTTTCTCCATTCTTCATCAGAATGAAGAAAATGTTGTGACGCTTCTTGAAAAGCTGTATTCCTTGTTTGGAGCCGCCGTTGAGGAGATCTTAATGCACCTCGTCGTCTTGGAGAGGTTCTTCGGTCGGGGTGTGTGCCCCTCAGTGGCCGGCGCAAGCTCTTCAACTATTGCTGGAGTTGGTGACGGTCTATTCCACTCCTGACCTGAAGATCTTCCTGGACCTCTGCAATTATAATAAGAAAATTGTTACAAACATGAGATACCTACAGGAGGTACTCTACTACCTACCTCATTCTTTATAGAAGGATAACAATGTGAGTCCACAGACTTGAACTCTGGAATAATAAAAGGTGTGGTAAAAGGTAGGTACCTACTCACCAACAACAATAAGTGGTTCTCTGAAAAACCAGCTTCTGTAGGGTTAGTACCAGTTACAATAGTACAAAACGAAAATTCGTATCGTAAGCTCGATGAACTATCACAGTTAATACTTCCTTACTGGCAGTTTCCGTGCAACATGAAGTCTCTGAGCCAAAGTATCTACCCGATGAAACTTGGACCAACTGAAAATAAAAATTGTAAGATTAACACTAGGTAGTTGAAAAATGGCTTTGACATTTTGAATATTAAAAGTTGTATAGGTCTTAGTTTCACGTTCTGCAATAGATTGAGAGATTTATATGAGTTATGCTAGTTCATGGTAAATTGGTCATAGTTGAAATAAAATCAGACAATGAGTAGATAGATACATACCTACAGTATCTCTTGAAGCTGTCACATTTAAGTCCAAAGTTAAATTGTGTAATACTCCAAAGCCGTACACATTTTTTAGGTTTATTGTGTAATACCTGCTGCTTACAGAGACATTGCCATTGGTTCTTCATTCTCCCAAAGGTGTTTTTAATAATGTCTAGGGTTTTCTTAGCTAGACTTATTTTATCACCCTTTGGTAATCAAATGACCATTGGCATACAATAGCGGGCACATATAACCTGAAAAAATAAGAGAGATTGTATCTGTAGGTACAAGACAACAGAAATATCATAAACTGAGTCTAAATTACATTAATTTAGCAAGACTGAAGTCTTGATATACCTATTAGGTATCATTGTGTCAAGGCTGGTCAAGTTACATTACTTCTTGCAAGTAGGTAATTGGTAAATGACAAGGATTCATCGATAATGGTGCTATTTGTTGGTGATGTTTTGCACACCGTTCCCAGTGATTAGGTAAGTGAGTGTGTACTTAATTAGTTATTTAGGTAATTAATGCAAATGTTGGTATCATAACTTGGTTGAACAAAATCTTAGAATGTAGTCTACTACTTAAGTCACTTTTAAACTCACCTTTGTTTTCAATATTATCCGTTTTATGCCCTTTAGGCCACTGAAAGTGTTGTTTAAATGTAGGCCGGTTTTGTAAGACGACGAAAATACTAAATCCGATACCGACAACTTTTTCGCCGCAAAACTAGCTGTCGATGTCGATTTCGGCGGCGGATTATTTCAGCAGCCTCTGCTGCCATCCGTAGAGCAAAAATTACGCGTGAACACATCGTTTTTATCGGCACTCGTTATCTCAACTCACTATAAAAAGTTTGGTGAGAAGGGAAACTATGAGTTTCATACTTTTCGTTAACCTTAATTCCGAATTCGAGTGTCTACTCTATTTTAAAGGGATCGAGACAAACGCGGGTGAAACCGTGGGGCGCAGCTATACAACAATATCTCGACCGGCGGTGAGCTCGGCGCATGCGTGACGTCAAACGAGTCACACATTTATGGTATTCTATCGTATCACGAACAGTTGATAGATACCTAGGTACATTATCATTAACACATTCGCGTGAGCAGCTTCCAAAATAATTTGTACTGCTCAGGCGCAGCATTTTCCCATACAAAATTTTGCGACGTCTAAACACGTTCCGCCGCAATATTCATAATTAATTATCAGGAATCGTCTCTGTTGCGGCGCAAAAAATACCTACGTGCCAAAGGATTTTGTTCTTTTTTTAGACGTCATAAGGTGTTCCACCGAAATAAGGTATTACTGTTAAAGGACGTCGGGTGACGTTGCGCCGATTCACAATTAATTTAAAACGACGTCGTAAGAAGTTGTTCACGCGAACGTGTTAATAAATGAATTTAGTATTCTAAAACCGGAATTTGTCCTTGCAGAAGCTTTCGCCTAGAGGCAAGGGTCAACATGCTGTACTTTTCGCTTAGTTGTTCCCGGGGAATTTTGTTACGATGTTGTCTATACTCACACAACTAGGTAGGTATATGATAATTATAAGGATTTGTTTGTAAGTAGCAAGAAATAATAACGCCACACGCGCTATCCAAATAATAGCGTGAAACAAAATAGGTAGTACAGAAATTCGTAAACAATAATTTCAGTTTTCCAGTACAAACATGTAACCCATTCGAATGAATTAACTATAAAACGGGGTTGTGAGGTTATAATAGGTATTATTATAATATGATTTTCTATGCTATGTCCTTTCGAATGTCTCAAAACTACCTATCCACTCCATATTGTTGATCGAAGACTTCATACCTAATTTCATCTAAATCAGTGGTTCCCTAAGTGCCGTGCCCCCTGGAACCCCTTTCCAGGGGTTCCAGGGGGCACGGGCCACACGGGATCGCTGAGAGAATGTTTACTTACTTACCAAATACCTTATGTATGACTTTGTAAAACTTCAATCTATATATATATATATCTATTATATAAAAATCAACCCCTATTTCCCTTGGTCACGGCATCACACTTAAACTTTGAGACATATTTCGATAATTCTTTTTTTGTTGTGTTTGCTATTGTCAGGAGTAGGTTCTTATGAAAGAAAAAATGCTAAACCGATTTTGATGAATTTTATTTTTTTATACTAAACGACAGGACAACGTCTGTCGGGTCAGCTAGTAAGCAATAAGATTTTTTTTTTATTCAGACCTGATAATCTGGACTGGAGGGCGGGGAGGGGCGCGGATTTTTTTTATGGTCGAAAGGGGGCGCGGCTCAAATAAGTTAGGGAACCCCTGATCTAAATCGTTCAGCGCACGGTTTAATTAAACGTAAATGGGTAACTAACAGACAAACAGACAGACAGACAATTATTAGTACTATGGATTGTATAGTTTTTTAATACATAATTTTAAAAGCTTTTACGTTTTGCTTTTTGAATAAAATAGTCGACAACAAAGTCACTATATTCGAACTTCGTATCATGCCGTCTCGCTCAGGCTAATATTATTTAATACGAGTGAGCGGGACGGTACCTACGATACGAATTTGGCTTTTAATATTTCGTATTAGCCCCGAGAGAGGCGCTCGCGTCGTTCGCTGGACGACCGAGCCGGTCGGCCCACGGTGACCAAAAAGTATTTTTTTAGAAGGTGGTACTTCAGTGAAAAATGAAGATCTGTTCAATTTTAATAAAGTTATAACTTAACTTAACTTTATTAACTTGTTTATTTATTCATTTTACATACATACTAACATAAAATCTTTTTAAAGTGAACTATGTGAATGTGAAGAGAGTTAAGTGTAACTAAGATAGGTATATATTTTGTGAAATTATGTAAAATAAATTGTTATATACCTACCTATATATAAATTATAATAGATCAATTTTACAATTTTTACTATCATAAAAACAAAAATCCATAACCATTGATTATCGTCCCGCTACTTCTTGATTTTTGGTCACTGTGCGGCCGCCGCGCCGGCCGCGGCTCGGCCGCCATCTTGCACTCACTTACTTTGCGACGCGCAAGACGAAAGAAAGAAAAGAAAACTCTACGCATAAGTAAGTGATTGTCCTCAATATAATCTTATCATAAGTGCTTCAAACGTTTTCGTGATCAAGGTTCGCTTGTTCGTGACGCGGTGAGAGCGCGCCATTTTTTGTTGTGTAAAATTGTTTGTGTGGCAATGGCATGGCAGCGGTTTGTGTGAAATCAACGCGGGCGGGACAAGCTTGTTTGCCTATAGGTACCTATTCCTGTACCTATTCTTTTTTTCTTGACTCCTACTGTGTCCATGTGCTTATTTACTAAAATACTGCATACATAAATACTTCGCGACAATTGAAAAAACGTTGCCTAAGGCTGTTCAGAAGGCCTATTCAGAAAGAAAGCTGGAAACTTATAAGCGCTTACCGGCGCTTGACTGATCGGTGCCGACAAGTTCCGACAAGCTTCAACACGCGCTGGGCTGCTGACGTCAAATCATCGTCCGATGAGTCCGACATTTTGCTTGGTCTGCCTGCCAACCTACTTCCTTTGTGTAGAACGGACCAGCGCTGACAAGCGCTGGTAAGCGCTTATAAGTTTCCAGATTTCTTTCTGAATACGGCTTAAAGTTTGGGATCGCAACAAACACTTGTACCTACTTTGAAGTTATGGAGCGGTTGGTATAAAATTATTTGCAATACTTTATGGATTTTAAATTAGTACCTACCTAATTTAAAATCCATAAAGTATTGCAAGTCGATTGAGTAGTGTTAGTATGTACAAAGAACGCATGCCTACTCGCTAGCCTGCTGCGACGGCCAATTCTGAGATATCGGGTCATCAAGATACATAAAAAAATTACTTACCTCACGTTAATTCTCCGAGCTGATTTTCACGTATATTTTAAGTAATGTACTTAAAAATAAGTCCAAAACAAATAACCACTCCGTATAACTTCAAAGTACAGTACCTATTAGGCAAAATATATAACTTTTTGTTTTGTGTGATTTTTAGATAGTCCACCAGCCGAGTCAAACTGAGTCAAACTTCAGTGGGCCTTCGTACCAAATTTCGTGTCTGCTGGTTGGCATGGAACCATAGAAGTCCTTTTCAGACATGCAAAACCCAAATACAGCACATACCAGCGTAGAAGATTTACTAAGAAGTTGGCTTATGCCTGATGAATTAATAGACATATTTAAAGGTAGGAATTTTTCTTTTTACTTAAAATTAAGTGGTGTATGTGTATTTATGCTGAATGGTTAACTGCATTTGTGTGTGCGCTTTTTGTTACTATTGCTGGCTAGCGTTTCCATCCGTCCGGATAAAGCCGGACAGTATTAGGCTTTTTGACCTCTTATCCGGCCCGTCCGGCTTTTGTTAGGCTTTCACAACCTACAAAATATTGACGGTAAAAATCAATAAGGGTAGATCATTTAAACTTTGAGACTCAAAAGTCAGGCTTTTTAATATGTGTTTTACTTGATAATATTTGTCAAAAATCCTGTTTTTCTTAGCGTTCGGCTTTGTCCGGCTTTTTGATTTTTAGAGATGGCAACGCTAACTATGGCTCTGTTTTTATAATGTGTTTGTGTATGACTGACTATAAATGACTTAAATTGTTTTGTGTGATTGTTAAAAAGTCCACCATACGAGTCAAACTGAGTCAGTACCTATGGAACTGCAGAGAGCTTTTATCATCATCTCCAACTTATTTACCCATTGCTGGACACAGGCCTCCTCTTAGTTTGAAAGAGCAAAAGGCTGTAGTTACCATGCTGACTTAGTATGAATTGCGTACTTAAAATCAAATCCTAAAAGCATTAATTTACTTTCCTTATTGTATCATGCATGATACCTATAGCGTACAAATATTCAAGGCAAATATACAAAAAAAATCTATGTCCGAGGCATGCTAATTTAATGTCAAATATCAAATTGTAATAAATAAAAAAACTATTTCTATTAAATAATTCTATTAAATGAATAATTAATTCTATTGATAATATGTCAGAAGATATTTTACATACTCTAAACTTAAGAAATAATATTATTAATCTATATCTTATTATATAAAAATCAATATCTATTTCCCTTGGTCACGGCATCACACTTAAACTTTTACACATATTTGATGAATTTTGGTATTGAGATAGATAAATATTAGAAAGTCGTATTGGTAGGGTAGTAGTAGGGTAGGGTAGTAGTAGGTTATGGTAGGGTAGTAGTAGTAGGGTAGGGTAGTAGTAGGGTAGGGTAGTAGTAGGGTAGGGTAGTAGTAGGGTAGGGTAGTAGTAGGATAGGGTAGTAGTAGGGTAGGGTAGTAGTAGGGTAGGGTAGTATAAAAAAACCTACAACCCTACCCGGGTTGTAGGTTTTTTTTATATATAACGGGCAGGACAACGTCTGTCGGGTCAGCTAGTAATATAATACATTAACTGATCTGACAATATTGGGTCGGGGTGTACCATAGAAAAACATTGAATTTTTTTTTTTATGGAATATGGTAGAAAAACATAGGAAACGTAAAGAGATTTAATTTTTTTTTTGAATTTTCGAAAAAAATAATAGTAAAAAAAACTTAGTTTTTTTTTTGAATGGTAGTGGTATTCTATTAACCCCCACTTTTTATGATGCCAATCGATTGAGAGGAGCTCCAGAAACAATGTTTCCATAGACAGTTTTTTTGTCAAACCTCATCACGTGCGACTACAGGGGCTCTAAAGTACTGCTGACACTTGGAAAAAAATCGAGTGGTAGTGGTATTCTATTGACCTCCACTTTTTATGATGCCAATCGATTGAGAAGAGCTCCAGGAACAATGTTTCCATAGACAATTTTTTTGTCAAACCTCATCACGTGCGACTACAGGGGCTCTAAAGTACTGCTGACACTTGGAAAACAGTACTTTAGAGCCCCTGTAGTCGCACGTGATGAGGTTTGCCACACTTCGCATAAACTTTTTTGTCATAATTTCATAAGGCATAACTCAATTGGCATAATTTCATAAGGCATAATATAAAAATGCTGAACCGATTTTGATGAATTTTGGTATTGAGATAGATAAATATTAGAAAGTCGTATTGGTAGGGTAGTAGTAGGGTAGGGTAGTAGTAGGTTATGGTAGGGTAGTAGTAGGGTAGGGTAGTAGTAGGGTAGGGTAGTAGTAGGATAGGGTAGTAGTAGGGTAGGGTTGTAGGTTTTTTTATATATAACGGGCAGGACAACGTCTGTCGGGTCAGCTAGTAATATAATACATTAACTGATCTGACAATATTGGGTCGGGGTGTACCAAAGAAAAACATTGAATTTTTTTTTTTTTTATGGAATATGGTAGAAAAACATAGGAAACGTAAAGAGATTTAATTTTTTTTTTTGAATTTTCGAAAAAAATAATAGTAAAAAAAACTTAGTTTTTTTTTTGAATGGTAGTGGTATTCTATTAACCCCCACTTTTTATGATGCCAATCGATTGAGAGGAGCTCCAGAAACAATGTTTCCATAGACAGTTTTTTTGTCAAACCTCATCACGTGCGACTACAGGGGCTCTAAAGTACTGCTGACACTTGGAAAATAATCGAGTGGTAGTGGTATTCTATTGACCTCCACTTTTTATGATGCCAATCGATTGAGAAGAGCTCCAGGAACAATGTTTCCATAGACAATTTTTTTGTCAAACCTCATCACGTGCGACTACAGGGGCTCTAAAGTACTGCTGACACTTGGAAAACAGTACTTTAGAGCCCCTGTAGTCGCACGTGATGAGGTTTGCCACACTTCGCATAAACTTTTTTGTCATAATTTCATAAGGCATAACTCAATTGGCATAATTTCATAAGGCATAATATAAAAATGCTGAACCGATTTTGATGAATTTTGGTATTGAGATAGATAAATATTAGAAAGTCGTATTGGTAGGGTAGTAGTAGGGTAGGGTAGTAGTAGGTTATGGTAGGGTAGTAGTAGGGTAGGGTAGTAGTAGGGTAGGGTAGTAGTAGGATAGGGTAGTAGTAGGGTAGGGTTGTAGGTTTTTTTATATATAACGGGCAGGACAACGTCTGTCGGGTCAGCTAGTAATATAATACATTAACTGATCTGACAATATTGGGTCGGGGTGTACCAAAGAAAAACATTGAATTTTTTTTTTTTTTTATGGAATATGGTAGAAAAACATAGGAAACGTAAAGAGATTTAATTTTTTTTTTTGAATTTTCGAAAAAAATAATAGTAAAAAAAACTTAGTTTTTTTTTTGAATGGTAGTGGTATTCTATTAACCCCCACTTTTTATGATGCCAATCGATTGAGAGGAGCTCCAGAAACAATGTTTCCATAGACAGTTTTTTTATGAGTTTTGAATATTAGTATGTTATACTTACTTTTTGTATGTTATGCGTTTTGTAGGTTATGGTATTTGATGTTAGGCTTTTAGAATGTTATGCGCTTCGTATGTTATGCTTTGTGAGTATTAGGAATTATTTGTTTATGCCTTCTGTATGTTATGCCAATTGAAATTATGCCAAAAGAGTTTATGCTTTTTTTAGTTTATGCCTTATAAATATTATGCGTTTTGTAATTATGCCATATATTTTCGACCTTTTGTATTTAGGATCAAAAAAGTTATGCGTTAAGGACGGTACCCAAACTTTCACATAAACGTTTAGTTTTGACGACAACATACCTATGGTATAAACCCAGTCAAATATTTCAGATGAGAAAGTGGATTTAGAGGCGCTGCCAAATCTATTGCTCGATGACTTGAAGGTTCTTATACCTTCAGTGGGCCTTCGTACCAAATTTCGTGTCTGCTGGTTGGCATGGAAGGAAAAACTAGTGCATGGGGTAAATTTATTTCTATACTAACATTCTCTTCGACATTGGACAAGTCATGTAATGCTGGCCACAGACGATGCAAGTATACTTGCGCAAACCAGCTACCCGTCAAATTCTGTTACGAAGTAAGAGATGAGATGGGTAGCTGGTTTGCACAAGTATACTGGATCATCTGTGGCCAGCATAATGTGTGATGTCACCACCATAACTTTTGTCGTCGCTGCGGTCCTGGTTTCAAGTTTGCATTCTCTAAATTTAATGTATTAGGTATGCATGTGAATGAATAACTATGGTGCCTGAGTGGTGGTGGTCGGCCTAGATTAAAAAACCGGTCAAGTGCGAGTCGGACTCGCGCACGAAGGATTACGTACAGGTGAGGTCAAAGATATACTGAGCGGTACAGGGACAGATATACTGCGGAGGGGAGCGAGGGGGGTTGGTATGGGTCGTCCGATCACCGAGGTGACCGACCACCGACCCGAAGCAACGTCGGGCGCGGTCAGTATTTGTATTGGTGACCGCCTGTTGTCACGTTAAACTATCGTCCGTAAACTGACTTTATTTAAATGTAAAGGTATTTTTGAAACACTCAATTGTAAATATATATTTGACCTCGACTGTAGGTACATACTACCGTGTCACAAATGAGAAAACGACATTAATATGAAACAAAATCACCTTCTTGTTAACCAAATTTAAAATAATCATTGTTTCAGGCAGAGGAGGCTTTTTCAACAAGTTCCGCTACTACTACAATATCGTTTGTACCTTCGGAGAGTAGCGCAGAAGATACGCACGATCGCAGCAATCCATTAAAGAAACTATTAAAGGAACAAATCCGCCTTACACCACTGCTATCCAGCACACGTCTTACTAAAACGGAAAGATGCTCCTTAGCTAGATGCGTCGTAACACATCTCATAGATATAACTCCAGGGGCTATATTGAAGCCAGCGCAACTTGAACAGTGGGCTCAATATGTCATAGAACTGTTTCCCGAGGAAGACAAGAAATTCTACTATTTTTCAGTAGGAACAGACTTAACCGCAAACAGGCAATCGTTTGGCAGTCGCCAGCTACCTTCAAAAGGTAGACGATACTATGGTTGCCTTTGGGATAATTGGAATAACGAACGAAAAAAGTTGCGTTCTAAAAACATAATTTCTTTTACAAAAAAGGGAGGCACTAGCTCTGATTCATCAGAAATAACTGCAACAGAGATTACAGATGCAGACCGCGAAAGTTGCCTAAACATTGTTGAAGACTTTCAGGGTAACGAAATCACAGACTATCTTCGAGACGCCTGGAAGAAAAGTAGACAAGAGCGTTTCGCTGTCTTGGCAAATCGACACTCTACAGAAGAATATCTTAAAAAATTCCCTGTATTGAAAAATCAAGCAATCGCAACACATCTAATTGATTTAGACTTCGAAGAAAGTTCGTCATTGGTCCGCGATGACACTGTCCTAGCTGGAGAGCTACAAAAACATGAACAAGCTATTATTATGAAGGCTAAAGAGAAATACTCGAAACTCAGGGACAAAACTCAGAAGCACATACTGGAAAAGATACTTAAGTTAGGTAGGTTTTGATATCATCATTTTCATACTATGATATTATTATTCAGATCATTGATATGGATTTTGTTTAACATTTCATTATTGTTTTAGGAAGTGAGACTGAAACTGCACTGTTGCTGCTACCATATCTATTTTCTTCGGGTGGAAAAGTAAATGCGAAAGGCCAAAGAGCGTCGAGAGCGGAAGCAGCTAGGACATTCATCTCGCTTTTTAACTCTCTCGCCGATGGAGAAGAAACTATTCTGCAACAACGAAAACACTCCAAGGGAACTTCTATTCAACCCCTAGTTATTGCTGTTGGCAGCAGTTGGGCTGCTGTGACAAGTGCATACGTTTACGTCGATGCACCTTTATACAGGTACAATAATATTTTAGATGCTGTTCAAATGTGCTTCAAGATCTTTTTTGCATTTGACCTAAAGTATCCGTTGGAGTGCGAACACGTATGGCTTCTCATTCAACGAGGGTTTTTTAAAATTTATTTGCCGAATGATAAGACCATTCTAGGGGTGAATCAAGTGTTGACCGAACTTAATATTTCCACTGTTAACTAAGACTGTTAATAATATAAAATGTTGACTTGCTACCTAGGTAATGCAGGTATTTGATGATTTCAAAAAATGGTTCTTACCGTTGTATTATATAGGAGTCTCTAGTTAATTAACAAAACCAGTAATCAATTAAAACAAAACATAGAGGCATAGTAACACTTCTTCATTACTGTATATTAGAATAAATATTTATATAGGTTTAAATTTGGTGGAGGAGATAGGAGACTACGGCGGGCGGCTCGAATTTAAGTTTTTTGCATAAGTCACGCGACAGGTAGGAGGATATCCTCTTAATTCAATTTTAATTATGTTATAGCAGAGCAGGGATCCTTCAGCGACTACCCTTAACGATGTATAATATATTATAAATTATTTATTTGACTTATGTACAAATGTACACAACTCATACTGAGCCCATTGTTCAAATTGCGCTGGCTTCAATATCGCCCCTGGAGTTATATCTATGATTTCAAAAAATGGTTCTTACCGTTGTATTATTTGTAGCGGATAGTGTCGCGTCTTTCTCTCGGCGTTGCTGCAGGATCATGCTGTTTGGTGGAATTATTTAAGAGAATATGCTACCTGGCGTGCGGCCCATACAAAAAACTTGAATTCGAACCGCTGTAGTCCCCCTTTTAATTGCCTTTAAATCTATATAAATACATTTTCTAATATACATTACTTAATAGTTTTTCTATGCCTCTGTTTTTTTCTTATTTTTGTTTACTTAACTCTTACAGACGACGGTAAAGAGCGTTATATAGGAGTCTCTAGTTAATTAACAAAACCAGTAATCAATTAAAACAAAACATAGAGGCATAGTAACACTTCTTCATTACTGTATATTAGAATAAATATTTATATAGGTTTAAATTTGGTGGAGGAGATAGGAGACTACGGCGGGCGGCTCGAATTTAAGTTTTTTGCATAAGTCACGCGACAGGTAGGAGGATATCCTCTTAATTCAATTTTAATTATGTTATAGCAGAGCAGGGATCCTTCAGCGACTACCCTTAACGATGTATAATATATTATAAATTATTTATTTGACTTATGTACAAATGTACACAACTCATACTGAGCCCACTGTTCAAATTGCGCTGGCTTCAATATCGCCCCTGGAGTTATATCTATGATTTCAAAAAATGGTTCTTACCGTTGTATTATTTGTAGCGGATAGTGTCGCGTCTTTCTCTCGGCGTTGCTGCAGGATCATGCTGTTTGGAGGAATTATTTAAGAGAATATGCTACCTGGCGTGCGGCCCATACAAAAAACTTGAATTCGAACCGCTGTAGTCCCCCTTTTAATTGCCTTTAAATCTATATAAATACATTTTCTAATATACATTACTTAATAGTTTTTCTATGCCTCTGTTTTTTTTCTTATTTTTGTTTACTTAACTCTTACAGACGATGGTAAAGAGCGTTATATAGGAGTCTCTAGTTAATTAACAAAACCAGTAATCAATTAAAACAAAACATAGAGGCATAGTAACACTTCTTCATTACTGTATATTAGAATAAATATTTATATAGGTTTAAATTTGGTGGAGGAGATAGGAGACTACGGCGGGCGGCTCGAATTTAAGTTTTTTGCATGGGTCACGCGACAGGTAGGAGGATATCCTCTTAATTCAATTTTAATTATGTTATAGCAGAGCAGGGATCCTTCAGCGACTACCCTTAACGATGTATAATATATTATAAATTATTTATTTGACTTATGTACAAATGTACACAACTCATATTGAGCCCACTGTTCAAGTTGCGCTGGCTTCAATATCGCCCCTGGAGTTATATCTATGATTTCAAAAAATGGTTCTTACCGTTGTATTATTTGTAGCGCATAGTGTAGCTCAAGTTCACTTTATTTGAACTAGGAGGTAACGGCATATTACTTGTTAGACGAGTATTATGCTTTTTTGGACATTCCCAGGCTATACCCTTAACGATGTATATATTATAAATTATTTATTTGACTTATGTACAAATGTACACAACTTTAATGTAGCGGTGCGCTCTGTCTTCCAATAGCGAAGGCAATTTCATACATCATTGTACTATCGCAGAATGAAAAGGTTGGTTTTCTTTGCTCAATATAAGTTATTGGTATTTGCTTTATCGACCGAGTATGACACATTCCGTCACAATGAATGTCATTTCACTACATGGTCCACAGATAAAAAGGGAACATGTGCTTGAAACGCATAAATTAATTTATTTCAAAGCTGGTCAGCCTTTTCATTCCGCGAATATATCGGGCGGGCGCAGACCAGATGCCAAGCATATAGTCTGGCACTTTCTTTCAACTAAAACGCAATCGGTCTAAATAGCAATATGCCAATATCTTGTTAGGTCTAGGCATAACGCGACATTGGCGGACTGCGTTTTAGGTACTCAGCGACTAAAGGCGTAATTCAGTTTCCTCGACTGTACACAAGTGGAATGTAGTGGTGCGTTCTGTCACGAACTCTGTAATGGGGTGTTTCTCTCAAAACGTGCACATCGCGTGGCGTTACGTGAACAACGTACTTCTGGGTAGTAGTAGGGCTGGGTAGTAGTAGGGCTGGGTAGTAGTAGGGCTGGGTAGTAGTAGGGCTGGGCAGTAGTAGGGCTGGGTAGTAGTAGGGCTGGGTAGTAGTAGGGCTGGGTAGTAGTAGGGCTGGGTAGTAGTAGGGCTGGGTAGTAGTAGGGCTGGGTAGAGTAGTAGGGCTGGGTAGTAGTAGGGCTGGGTAGTAGTAGGGCTGGGTAGTAGTAGGGCTGGGTAGTAGTAGGGCTGGGTAGTAGTAGGGCTGGGTAGTAGTAGGGCTGGGTAGTAGTAGGGCTGGGTAGTAGTAGGGCTGGGTAGTAGTAGGGCTGGGTAGTAGTAGGGCTGGGTAGTAGTAGGGCTGGGTAGTAGTAGGGCTGGGTAGTAGTAGGGCTGGGTAGTAGTAGGGCTGGGTAGTAGTAGGGCTGGGTAGTAGTAGGGCTGGGTAGTAGTAGGGCTGGGTAGTAGTAGGGCTGGGTAGTAGTAGGGCTGGGTAGTAGTAGGGCTGGGTAGTAGTAGGGCTGGGTAGTAGTAGGGCTGGGTAGTAGTAGGGCTGGGTAGTAGTAGGGCTGGGTAGTAGTAGGGCTGGGTAGTAGTAGGGCTGGGTAGTAGTAGGGCTGGGTAGTAGTAGGGCTGGGTAGTAGTAGGGCTGGGTAGTAGTAGGGCTGGGTAGTAGTAGGGCTGGGTAGTAGTAGGGCTGGGTAGTAGTAGGGCTGGGTAGTAGTAGGGCTGGGTAGTAGTAGGGCTGGGTAGTAGTAGGGCTGGGTAGTAGTAGGGCTGGGTAGTAGTAGGGCTGAGTAGTAGTAGGGCTGGGTAGTAGTAGGGCTGGGTAGTAGTAGGACTGGGTAGTAATTATTATTAAAATATTTAAAAATACTTTGTTAGGTAATTTACAAAAGTCCAAGAACAAAATTTTATAAAAGTCTACAGCAACCTCCTTTCCATTAAAACTTGCCCTCAGCAATAAACATTATACAATATAAATAAATAATTATGTTAATTACTTACTATTATATATTTAGTGAAATAATATATATAGTGAAAATAAATTAATAATTGATTCATATTTTTGTTCTATTTCTAATTCCCATATTAAATTATCTAATTACGTTTCCTTAGTAATAATTACCATTCGTCCTTAGATATAATTACCATTTTCAAAAAAATACTTTGCTTTCTAATAATTAAATGAATAATATTATCATTGTCCCTTCTACAAACATTGATTACTTACTAGGTTTTTTAGTTACTTATTTACATTTGTGACATCTGACTGTGCATAGATTATGTTTAAATAAAACTTATTAAACTATATAAAAAGTATGTAAAGAACAGTTTATGTGTACATTGTCGCAGCTTTATTTGAAATAGCCGAATATGCACATTCTCAAAGAAACACCCAATGAAGGCGATAATACATCGTGATAATGTAGCCAATATTAGTTACAAGTTATAACTTGTAGTAACTGTAAAAATATAGTCATTGTTATAGTTTGTAATTTAAGTTATTGTGAATTACTTTAATAAGTACATAGATTATGTAGCCAAGTACATAATTATATGGTAAAACATTTAAGTTACTGTTTCAAAATAATTACTGTTATATGATTTTAAATAAATTGTAACATAAATATTTGTTTGCTTTCAGCATCGTTTCTGCTTGGTGAATGGGTTATAGGTGCCTACTTAGTACGTTTAGAGCTATGTGTAAGGTAGGTTGCTAAGATCTATTCAGTTGGTTTAAACTGTCTCGGAAGTAGAGTATGATAAGTACCTATTTAGTTCGTTTAGGCTGGGTTTTATAAAAGCCCCTTAATATTATATACTTAGGTCGGATATTTGATATAACGGGCCTTTATAAAACCCAACATAAGAGTATCTATCTAATTACTAGGTAGCCCTTATCAACTTAATTGGTACTATAAACTAAATAGGTAATAGTATCACCGTAATCGCAAGGTAGCACAAATATTTTTAATGGGTCAGTTCTCATAGAGATGGCAGCGGCCGGCAGTAGTTGTGAGGAGTTAAAACTGCTCACAACTGCTATAATTAATGCTGCTGTAATTTGCAAATTTTAGCACTGAAACTGCTCACAACTACTGCCGGCCGCTGCCATTTCGGTGAGAACTGACCCATTAAAAATCGAGATAGTTTGTGCTACCTAGCGGCTAGGTTGATATTACCTAATTTAGTCAGTTAATAGTACCAATTAAGATAGTTAGGACTACCTAGTGATTGGGTACTTCTTACCAACTAAATAGGTACCAGCAACCTACTCTCTAGGTAGTTTAAACCAACTGAATAGGTACTAGCAACCTACTAAATAGGTATCATTAACCTACTCTATAGGTAATATACACCTACCCGCTAGGTAGCTCTAGCCTACTAAATAGGTACCATTAACCTACTCACTGGGTGTATCCACCCTACTATTAAGGTATTTTTAACCTACTTTATAGGTAATATACACCTACCCGCTAGGTAGTTCTAGCCTACTAAATAGGTACCATTAACCTAGTAACTGGGTGTATCCACCCTACTATTAAGGTATTTTTAACCTACTTTATAGGTAATATACACCTACCCGCTAGGTAGTTCTAGCCTACTAAATAGGTACCATTAACCTAGTAACTGGGTGTATCCACCCTACTATTAAGGTATTTTTAACCTACTTTATAGGTAATATACACCTACCCGCTAGGTAGTTCTAGCCTACTAAATAGGTACCATTAACCCACTAACTGGGTGTATCCACCCTACTATTAAGGTATTTTTAACCTACTTTATAGGTAATATACACCTACCCGCTAGGTAGTTTAAACCAACTGAATAGGTACTAGCAACCTACTAAATAGGTATCATTAACCTACTCTATAGGTAATATACACCTACCCGCTAGGTAGCTCTAGCCTACTAAATAGGTACCATTAACCTACTCACTGGGTGTATCCACCCTACTATTAAGGTATTTTTAACCTACTTTATAGGTAATATACACCTACCCGCTAGGTAGTTCTAGCCTACTAAATAGGTACCATTAACCTACTAACTGGGTGTATCCACCCTACTATTAAGGTATTTTTAACCTACTTAATAGGTAATATACACCTACCCGCTAGGTAGTTCTAGCCTACTAAATAGGTACCATTAACCCACTAACTGGGTGTATCCACCCTACTATTAAGGTATTTTTAACCTACTTTATAGGTAATATACACCTACCCGCTAGGTAGTTCTAGCCTACTAAATAGGTACCATTAACCCACTAACTGGGTGTATCCACCCTACTATTAAGGTATTTTTAACCTACTTTATAGGTAATATACACCTACCCGCTAGGTAGTTCTAGCCTACTAAATAGGTACCATTAACCCACTAACTGGGTGTATCCACCCTACTATTAAGGTATTTTTAACCTACTTTATAGGTAATATACACCTACCCGCTAGGTAGTTCTAGCCTACTAAATAGGTACCATTAACCCACTAACTGGGTGTATCCACCCTACTATTAAGGTATTTTTAACCTACTTTATAGGTAATATACACCTACCCGCTAGGTAGTTCTAGCCTACTAAATAGGTACCATTAACCCACTAACTGGGTGTATCCACCCTACTATTAAGGTATTTTTAACCTACTTTATAGGTAATATACACCTACCCGCTAGGTAGTTCTAGCCTACTAAATAGGTACCATTAACCTACTCACTGGGTATATCGACCCTACTATAAAGGTATGACTAACCTACTTGATAGGTAATATACACCTACTCGCTAGGTAGTTCTAGCCTACTAAATAGGTACCATTAACCCACTCACTGGGTATATCGACCCTACTATAAAGGTATGACTAACCTACTTGATAGGTAATATACACCTACTCGCTAGGTAGTTCTAGCCTACTAAATAGGTACCATTAACCTACTCACTTGGTGAGTACACCCAGTGAGTAGGTTAATGGTACCTATTCACTTGGGGAGTATACCCAGTGAGTAGGTTAATGGTACCTATTTAGTAGGCTAGAACTACCTAGCGAGTAGGTGTATATTACCTATCAAGTAGGTTAGTCATACCTTTATAGTAGGGTCGATATACCCAGTGAGTAGGTTGATTTTACCATGTATAATGAATATGAATATGAATATTCCATTACCTAATAAGTAGGTTAATTACCAAATCATAGTGTTTACCTAATAAGTTGGTTAAGGGTGGACTAGGTAAATTTTACCGACTTTTGCTTTACCAAGTGCACTAGGTAGAATTAGCCTACTTAGTCGAATGTCTGCGTTTCACCTAATAAGTCGGCAAAATTAACCTAAAAATCACCTGTTTTTTTTCCCAGTGTACTGGTACAGACGGCATTAGCTCCAAAATCTTAAAAGGCATTAATGACATAATAGCAGATCCGCTAAGTAAATGCATAAACAAATGCCTTAGCAATGCTGTTTTTCCAGACGCATTGAAAACTGCCAGAGTTAGCCCAATTTACAAATCCGGTGACCAGACAGACCCAAGTAATTACAGACCAATCTCAGTCCTCCCAGTCATTTCAAAAGTCTTCGAAAAGGTAATACAAAATAGGCTCTTGGAACACCTTAATTCAATTAACTTTCTGTACAAAGGACAATACGGCTTTAGGGCTAAATCAAATACACTGTCTGCCTCAGTTGACCTCATAACTGAGATCAAGACTAATATCGACGAGAAAAAAATTGTTTTGGGCATTTTCATTGATCTCAAAAAAAGCGTTCGATACAGTAAGCCATCGGATTCTGATTGCTAAGTTAAATAAACTAGTTGGACTGACTGGCCCGAGTTTGGAGTTGCTTGTATCATATTTGTCAAACCGATATCAGATAGTCAAGATAGGTCAATCCAAGAGCACACAAAAATTGGTAACGTGCGGGGTCCCACAGGGATCAATTTTAGGGCCTGTCTTGTTTCTAATTTATATTAATAATCTGCATGAAATAGGGCTGAATGGACAACTAACTCTGTACGCTGATGATACCTGTTTGTTTTACTTTGGGTCGTCAATAACAGCAATGATTCAACAAGCTCAAGCTGATCTAGAGGTTTTAAATAATTGGTTTCTACATAATCTACTTACAGTCAACGAATCAAAATCTAAATTCATGATATTCGCACCTATAAACAAAAAAATTGGTGAACACCCCCCTCTCACAATCAACGAAATTCCCCTACAAAAATCTGTCCATGAAAAATATCTGGGACTTATCTTAGACGAGAAACTGACCTGGCAACATCATATAGATAAAATACGTTCTCGTTTAATCTCGCTTGCCGGAGTGCTGAGGAATATTATACGTTGTCTGCCTATTAAAGTGCGATACTATGTTTATAATTCTCTTGTAAAACCACACTTGGATTATCTTTCAGAAATTTGGGGATCTGCTCCAAAATCTAATCTACAAGCCCTACAAACCGCACAAAACAAAGTCATTAAAATTCTGTTCAATTATGATTTTCTAACAAAAACTAAAAAAATATACAAAGAAACAAATATATTAAACCTACAGCAAAATTACATTTATAACATATGTGTCTTGGTTAGAAAAATACTCACGAGAGATGTCCACTGTCGTATTTCATTTACCAAAAAATCACAAATTCAGAAAAAAACAACTAGACAAGCCAATAACCTCATTTTTCGCACTCCTCGTACTAACTATGGAAGAACCAGTATACTGTTCTCAGGAGTTCTGTTATACAATAAACTACCAAAGGACATAAGGGAAGCTAAGTCTGTTGTCAGTTTTAAAAAAAGTCTTAAACTTCATATCACGCAAAACACTGCGTTTTGGGATGCTTGCTATACAAGTATTACTAAAAAAATAACTTAATTAATAAGCCCTCAATTAAAACAATTTAATAAATTAATTCAATGGAATATAAATCTAAATTAATATTGGTAAAATACAACATTAATATTTTTACATCAAAACTAAATTAAAATTTAATTTTAAATAAAGAAATTGAATCTGAATTGAAAAGAAAAACATAAATAAAACTAATAAGTAATTGTCTGAGTACAAAATTGTACTTACTTAAATAATATAGTAAGAACAATTTTGTACTAAAACCTAAATAAACTCTTAAACTAATTAAGTAAACGCAATAATAACAAAGAAAAAAAAAAAAATTTTATTAATGTTGACTAACTTGTATAATATATTAATCAAATAAATACTATACATAATTATTATACCTATTATATAACATATTATTATTAATATCTAATGTTATTAAAGTATTGTGTGTGTCTTTAAATAATTGAATAAAATAATATATTTAAAATACTATAAATGAAAACATTGAAATAATCTTATAATTATTGATGCGCCCTTAAACATAGGTTAAACGATTAAGTTTAGGTGGTATCGGTGTAAACGGTCTTGCCTACTGTTTACCGAATATGAATGCTTGCTTGTACACAAAGTAGTTCGTTTGCCTTTGCACAAATTTGAAAACTACCCTAAACTGGTCAATTTATTAATTTCATTTCGAATTTATTTTATATAGTTCTATTACATTATTTTGATTTGATAATAGTGAATTCCTTTTTAAATTTGCTTTAAATGTTTATGTAATTGCCTGAATAATGGAATGAGTTGTGCTTGTGTCAATGTTCCTTTTGTTTTAATTTCAAAAAATACTGTGATCGTTTGCTTCGACACGTCTTACCTAAATTATTATTTATATCTAACTTATGTTAGAATTTTAGTTTCTCAGTAAGTAATTAATGTAATTTTATGAGAAATAAAGAATTTTAAACCGTAAACCGTAACTTTTCCCTCCACCAAGATTTTTGCTGATTTAGATTTAGTTTAGTTTTATTTTAATCAGTTTTAGTTTTAATTTAGTTTTTAATTTTAATTATGTTTCTATAAGTGTTTTTTGATTTATTACAAACGATATAAGTTTAAAAAAAATATGAAATATAATTTGGGGTTTTTGGTAGGTTCTAGTTTGAAAAAATAAATCGCAACACCTACCAACCCTAACCTAAACTACATAAATTAACTTTGCCTCGACAAATCTCATCTTCAAGGCCCAAAATACCGCTGGCTGACCCTACACAATCATGGCGGTTGTCCACTATGACCAAGCAGCCGTGAAACAGGCGTCTAATTTGAACACCGCGGGACATTCACGACACAATAAGCCATTTCAAAAGCTTTTCAAGCTTCTGATGAGAATTTTAATTGACGCCCAAAGAGATCTAAATTAAGGTGTAATAGAGAAATCAAATCAAAGTAGGTACGTTTATTCATTCGGATATTAGCAAGATATCTCTTAGAAATGTCAGTTATTATATCTAATTTACTGTGTCTTTGGAACGCGACCTCCAATGAAAGAGGACACAAGAAACTCATGGGGTTTTTTCGTATTTTTTTTTGCAGTTATCATGTGATTTACATTGTCGCATATTTATTATCGAACAATAGTGGAACAGGAGCAATAATCTATGCTAAAATAATACATTCTAGGTGATAATAATGTGCAAATGGCCTCACTACGTGGGATGCTGAAGATCGTGTGAAGTAGAGACGTAAGAGCAGGAAAGCAAACCGGCAGGGGTTTGCTTTCCTGCTCTTACGTCTCTACCGAGTGGGATGCAACTGGGGACATCGTTCGGATGATGATTCTAGGTACTATGTGCGTGCAAGTGTATTTCCATGAAAGAGTAGGTACTTCACGCAAAAACTAAATGAGCGATGGCATGACATGAAAAAATGCATATTTAGGTGGCTTAAAAGGTCAAATACTCAAACGCGACTCAATATTTCAGGGTCACCTAAACAATACAATTTTTACCCGACTGCGCGAAGCAAAGAAGGGTATTCAGGGTTTTGATCGTCTTGATGGAAACATAAATGTTTCTTTTACCCCAGAAACAAAAAAGAAAAGTCGATCTAAGTTTTTTATATCTCCGTAATTAAGTTTAAGTATGTAAATTTTGTTGAGTAGTGTTTCTGTAGTCGATTCCCCCCATCATCATCCGAGCGTTGTTCCCGGTTGCATCTCTCTCGAGAGCCCGGGGTCCGCTTTCCTACTTTTACGTCTCCACTTCGCACGATCTTCGGCATCCCGTGTAGTGAGGCCATTAGCACGCATATCCGATCTTACAACGTCAAGCCAGCACTTCTTGGGTCTTCCCAATCTGCCGCGGCCGGGCGGAGGCGCCATAGCAAGACATTTGTTTCCCACGTAACTAGTCGGTTTCCGTAGAACGTGGCCGTACCACCGTAAGCGGCATTCTTGCAGTTTGTCTGCAATGTCTCGGACATGAAGGCTGCCCCTGATGCGGGAGTTTCTGACGCGGTCTTTTCGCGTCACTCCACACATCCAGCGCAGCATCTTCATCTCCGTGACACGCAGCTCCTTATGTCGCTCAAGCAATGGCCACGCCTCACTACCATACAAAAGGACGGGTCTAATGATCGTTTTATAGACCTGTCCCTTCAGTTTAACCGGCATTTTCGGGTCACAGATGACACCAGTTACCTCTCGCCACTTGGCCCAAGCTGCCGAAATGCGGGACTTGACGTCACAATCGACATCGATTGTGACGTCAAGTCCCGCATTCCGGACTCGTGAAGCACAGATCCCAAGTACTTAAACTGGTCTGTCCGCTCGACCATGTGACCGTCTACGCAGACAGGTGTGGGATCTGTGGTATTGCTAGCCAAGTATTCGGTCTTCGCTACGTTGAGTTGCAAACCGCCGTTCTCAAGTGACTCTTTCCACGCATTTACACGCCTTCCAAGCCGCCCCTTATCCTAGTCCGCTAGCGCAATATCATCAGCATACGTGAGCATCCACGGGGGCTGCTCGTGTGCGTCTCGGATGATTACGGACAGTGCGTCCAGTATTACGCTAAACAGAAACGGACTTAGGACGGATCCTTGGTGGACTCCGACTGTAATGGGGAAAGATTTAGTGTCACCAACAGCAGTTCGCACCACTGAATCGGAATTTCGGTACATGTCCCTGATGGTTTCAATATAAGTTTCAGGCACCCCTTTGGACCGCAGCGCCCACCAGATCATCACGCGAGGAACACAGTCGAAGGCCTTCTGCAAGTCCAGGAACAGAAAATGCAGAGGCGTATTCTTCGATCTGTATTTCTACATAACGATCCTTAGGACGAAAACAGGGTCCATGGTACCATGACCGGGGCGGAAACCATACTGCCCCTCCGAGACAGTGCACTCCTGCCGGATCCGAGAGTCAACTATACGCTCGTAGAGCTTCATGGTGTGGGACATGACTTTTATACCACGATAACTTCCACACTCCTGCACAGATCCCTTGCCCTTGAACACTGGAGTGATAACACTCAGTCTCCATTGGGCGGGGATTCTGCCGGTCTCGAGTATACGGTTAAAAAGGTTGGTTAAGATGCCCACACCACGAGAACCCATAGCCTTCCATACTTCGATGGGGACTCCATCGGCGCCGACAGCTTTCCGATTCTTCATGCAGCGAAGAGCCTTGCGCACCTCCTCAGGCGTTATCAGTGGCACAAGTCCTAGATTCGGAGGGAGTTCCGATGGCTGCACCTCTTTATACTGCTTATTGAGCAGCTCGTGGAAATAAGAGCGCCACCTCTCCTTCACCGCGAGGTCCTCGCATAGCAGGTTACCATTAGGATCTTTTACACAGCGGCACTTGGATATGTCCTGTGCCGCTTTGATCCTAGAACGTGCCAACTTATAAATAAGCTTCTGCCCCTCAGACGTTTCCAACTTATCGTACAATGGCTGTAAGTGGTCCCGTCTGGCTCTGGCTACTGCTCTCTTTATGGCACGTTTGGCAGACCTGTACGCGTCGCGATCTTCAGGAGAGTTGGACGCTTGCCACTTTTTAAAGAGGGCTTTCTTCACCCTAGTCTCCCTCTGGACTGTGTCGTTCCACCACCAAGTTTCCTTGTCACACTTGCGTCCTCCCTTAGACATACCGAGGACCGACCGCGCCGAATCAGCGATAGACACCTGAATCCGGTCCCAGTGTTCCTGTACCGATTCGCCTTCAGCATTGGCACATTTGTCGCCGATTGCTGAGGCGAGCATCTGGGACTTGACTTCATTAAGCATCCACCATCTGATTCGGCGCTGACATGGTTCCGGTCGTTTGTCTTTGGTCTTTACACAGAGATCCATGACAAGGATACGGTGTTGTCAGTGAGACTCTCACCGGGTATGACTTTGCAGTTGGCCACGTTGCCGATATGATGTCTCCTAGTGATTAGAAAATCGATTTGGGTAGCGCGCCCCCCGCTCCCGTAGGTGATCAAGTGGTCGGGCTTCTTTTTGAAATATGTGTTCACGAGTGCCAGGTCGGCAGTGGCACACGTACGCAGAATTTCTTCTCCTTCCGCATTCCGACTGCCATACCCGTAGCCTCCATGAACACGTTCAAATTCCGCCCCCATCTCACCCACATGACCGTTCAGATCACCACCCAAAACGATTCCCTGTGACAACGGGATAGCCCCAAGGACCTCGCCGAGTTTATCCCAAAACGACCTCTTATCAGCGTCGCTACAACCGACCTGTGGCGCGTAAGCACTTACTAAGTGGGTAGGGAACCCCCCCAATAAGCACCTTCACGCACATAAGTCGGTCGCTAAAGCGATTCACCTCCAAGATATCGTCATGCAACCTCTCAGCGAGTACCACAGCCACCCCGTTCTCTCCACCAGGTGCACCCGTGTAGATCAGCTTGTAGCCATTCCCAATAAGCCGGGATCTGCTGCCTTTCCATCGAGTCTCCTGCAGGAACGCCACGGCCACCTTCCGCCTGGAAAGTACGTCGGCTAGCTCCCTCGCGCGTCCGGTTAGCGTGCCAATGTTCCACGTTGCGAAGCGGAGTTTCACATCGTGTTTAGGGGCTAACGTCTTTGGCCGTGCCCGCCCGTGGCACGGTAGCCCTCGTCCACTTACCACAGGAGTCAGGCGAAGCTCCTGCGCGCCGTTATGCCGTCTGACCTCTCAACCCCGAAGGGAAAGTCTGCGCCAGAGCCTCGTCCGTTTATCAGCAGGTGCACCAAGCTAGCAGGTGAGGTTGGCTTGGGCCCAACGATCTTAGTGGGCCCCATACACACCCTGTTTCTGTAGTCGATTATTAGAATGTAAATGTAATTACAAAGTAATGTAATTAAATGAAAAATTGTGACATAAAAAACAATAATTTGTTCAGCTCAAAGGGGTTTCCTCTAACCCGCTGTAATGCTATTTGTCTTTGATGACACCTCTTTGCCGTAACTGCCGCGCGTTTTCACGTATTTATAAAAAAACTGTTTGTAGTAAGTACTGGCCTTAAGTAACGATATTACGCTTTTAAGTTATCAAAGAACTTTAAAATTACAGCGGTATGTTGAAAAGAAATTAAACTTAATTTGAACGGTGGGTGTTCTGTCTGAAGTTTAATTTTAATCGTTCTTCTAAAAATGTGTTGAATGTGTGTGTCTGGAGAGTTTAGTTCTTTGTTGTTCCACTCGCTTCGCAATCGCGTTCGCATCCAATCGTCCACGTAGTACGCTGCGTTAGAATGCACTGCGATTAAACTCAAGCGGTTTACGAATAGCTGAAAACTCAGAACCACGTATCAACACGCAAAATCAGTCACTTAAAAAACGCTAATACGTGGGCTAGTATAGAAAGCTATGTGTTGCATTTTTATGGGATTTCAGACCTACGGAAAAACACAGGCGTTTAATGGCAGTGCGTGCACGCTCTAAGAACTATAATACCAACGAAGAGCCTTAACCGATAGTCCTAGAGACTTTTGAAATTTTGAGAGGGTATTCTATACCTATGGAATATGATAATACTGAGAAAGAATTTTGAAAACCCCACCCCTAAGGGGAGGGAAAAGGAGGTTCGATTTGAATATGAATATGAAAATTGCTACCCAAACACAGTAGGGTGCGAAGCTCCAGAAGCTCAGTCAATTTCTGTGCATTTTCCTTAGTGCCAAAATGTTGAACTTCCCAAAATGTTAAATTCCCAAAATGTTGAACTTCCCAAAATGTTGAACTTCCCAAAATGTTGAACTTCCCAAAATGTTGAACTTCCCAAAATGTTAAATTCCCAAAATGTTGAAAAAATTTAGAAAAATATCGTGTTAAAAATATTGAAACGCGTTTTAAAAAATATTAACAAAAAAATGTGGAACGCTTCACGATTTTGCGTGTCATCCTTGCGCAGGGGCCATGCTAATCTTCTCTGTATCGTTCCAATTTTAGTATATGTACTGCCGAAGCAGGTACACTTACTTTCACTGAACTGTGGTATACATGGCACACGTTGAAAAAAATGTTGCTTGCGCGATCTAGGATCTCATACTGCGCGAGCTTTCCGTAGCAACGCCATCTATTGGGTGGGTTTTGAAGTTGAGTACGCCGCTGAAGTAATTTTGCTGCAAGCATATTATAACTTTGCTGTTTTAGGGTTTTCGTAGTCATAAAGAAACCTTTATAGTTTGGTCATGTCCGTCTGTCCGTCTGTCTGTCCACCTGTCTGTCTGTCCCCGGCTTAGCTCAGATACACGCTTAGTAAGAAGATATAACTTTGCATAAGTACTTGAAATATTTTACAAGGAGAAATACATGTGTTTGTGCAACCTGTGTTTATGCAAATAAATATTATGATTATGATACATCATCAAAAATCGGTCGGTCAATCGGTGAGAGATCATAATCATAAATTCGCCATGACACGTGGGTTCCCGTGTGGCGCAGTGGTAGCGCACTCGCCCGGCAAGCGAGGGGCACAGGTTCGAATCCTGCCATGGGAGGATTTTTGATGATGTACCTATTTCTCCTTGTAAAATATTTCAAGTAAAAATGCCTTGAGCAATAAAAACATAAGGAATATTTGCATAAGTATTCATATTTATCACGCCGAGAACGTAGTACCTACTAACAATAAAAATATTTGATAAACATTTTGAGGGTAGGTGCCTACCTAACCTACCCCACATGTTAAATGGGTTTTTTTCTTGTTTACCCCATAGTGTGGGGCTTCGTTAGATATCTCTTTTAAAATGTATTTTGTATTTTAGAGTTCTGATTTCGAAATATTGGGCTTTAAAGTGCTAGTTTTAGAGTCATGTCTCTTCTAACAGCCTTGTACCTACTTGTATACGTCTTAAACGTATTCACGATAGTAGTAGGTATATTAGAATGAAGTTAAAAATAAAATTATCACAGCTGAGCAGGTAGTTAAGTAGTCGGTTGTAACGACTTTCCAGATCCCTATTATTTTGTGGAAACTACGAAACCCGACACTGCACGGGGCCCGATAAGGCACAGACTTGTCTATTTTTTTGTGTGATGACTTCGCCATGAATTGAATGTTAAGATATCCATTGTTTATACAAGTAAAAAGTTACATGTCAATTTATTCCCATACAATTTCTTTCGCGTTTTACAATGTATGGATAATTTTTATGGGCGTATATTACCTTCGCCCGCACAAGGCTAATGTTCATGCTAAACATCATAAATATTTATTTGCCATTATAATGTTGTAGGTTTTGCTGCGATAGGTGCAAGTTGTATGTATTTGTATGAAGATGTATGAGTTGTTATGTTGTTATGAATGTCAGAATTAAAGGACAATGTATGTTTGTATGTAATTACCTTTATTTATAACCGACTAGCTGCGTCCTGTGGTTTCGCCCGCGAAGTCCCTATTCCGAGAGAATATCGGAATCAAAAGTAGCTTATGTTACTCCTTGATAATGTAGCTTTCCATTGGTGAAAGAGTTTTTGAAATCGGTGTAGGGATCGGGACTTACGCGGGTGTAACCGCGGGGCGCTGCTAGTTATAGAATACTAGCAGCTCCCCGCGGTTTCACTCGCATAAGTCCGGATCCCGTGGGAATATCGGGATCAAAAGTAGCCTTCCTCAATAAATGGACTATCCAACACTAAAAAATTTTTTTAAATCGGACCAGCGGTTTCTGAGATTAGCCCGTTCAAACATACAAACAAAAAAACAAACTCTTCCGCTTTATAATAGTAGGTATAATAGAAATAGATAGATAAGTAATCAGCGTTTGACCACTATCACACCTGATGGCAAGTGATGATAAGCTCTAAGATCTAACACACATCTAGAAAAAAAAAGCTTGAAAATAAATTCCTATTAATTTTCATTACGTACTTACCAACATTACCACAAAAAAGACATACTTGGCGTAACTATAAAATTATGACCTCATAACGTCGGGTGCAAAAAGTGGCCAATTAAAATGTCCAATCCATTACCATTACATAAATACCACTGACATATTTATGTCATTTAACTTTAACTTGGTGTGGTAAGTGTTTCAAGTTAAAGTACTTTACGGTCGTTGTTTCGTTTTTGTTTGGAGATTCAGTGAATTCCTTTCTCAATAGTCTTTTATTAGACTTTTTGTATGTCTTCGTATAACTAACTAGCTGCGTCTCGCGGTTTCACCCGCGTAAGTCTCGATCCCGTGAGAATATCGATGTTCTCGGTTGCATTCCTCTCGAGAGCCTGGGGTCTCGAGGATTAACCTGCATTATACTGTTCCAGCTGTGATTCAAAGTATTTTGGGGTTTAAATTCAGTATAGTTTTTAGTGACAGTAGAAAATGCACTAAAAACGACAGCTTTTTTTAACGGAATAAAAGCCAACTATAGAATAGAAGAGACATTAAGTCAGCTGGGTTTCGAACCCATGACCTTCGGAATGTAAGTACCACTAGACTGATGCCAACACCGCTCCGTTTTCTTACTTACACAGAATAATTTTATGTTATAAATATTTTCTTCTGGAATTAGAAGTTTAATACTTTTTACGTAGTTACATATTAAAATAAACATACAATTAGTTGTTATGTCACGTTCATGTAATACCAATTAATACGACATTTTATGGTAAAGACGGGATCCATTTACTTGGTAAAGTTTTTTCTTAATATGCATAAGAATTCAATTAATTACTGACGTACTAGATAAACTATTAATTAGTAAAAGGTCTCAGGTATTTTATTTACTTACTAGCAATGCCCTGCGGTTTCACACGCGGGTGAAACTGCGAGGCGTTGCTAGTAAGCCCTGTTCCCGGGGGAATAACGGGATAATTAGTTGCCTGGAAGAGCTCGCCCTTAGGCGATGATGCCGCCCATTGTACTACACTAGTTTTAAGTTTCTGTCTAACTTTTCTCCTTGTAATTTTTTCTTGAGGAATGTAAATAATAAAAAAAAACCGGGCAAGTGCGACACTCGCGCACGAAGGGTTCCGTACCACTATGACTTTTGGGTACGGAACCCTAAAATGATTTACATCCAATTTTTAAATTTGATAGGAAAATGTGAAATATTTAGCTTCGATCCTTACTCCCTTCATACGACCACACTACTAAAAAAAAAAGAAAAAAAAAACTTTGGCACAAAGAAAATCTGAAACTTATAAGAAACTCTTTGGTAAGTGAAGGCAGACTGGTATATTTGACAGACAGGGCGGCCATTTTGAATTCCACGACCTACTCGATTCCCTTGTAGTTTTTGAAACACGTTTGTTGTATGGGAGCCCCTCTTAAATATTTGTTTTATTTTGTTTTTAGTATTTGTTGTTGTAGCGGCAACCGAAATACATCTTCTGTGAAAATTTCAACCGTCTAGCTATTACGGTTCATGAGATACAGCCTGGTGACAGACGGACGGACGGACAGACAGACAGACAGACAGACAGACAGCGAAGTCTCAGTAATAGGGTCCCTTTTTTACCCTTTGGGTACGGAACCCTAAAAAACAAAACCTGACTTCAAAAAAAGGACAAAATAACCTTTCCTGGATACCTACCTGCAACCGACTTACCTGTTAACGTTAAGCTAGCTTCATATGTTCAGCTTCATATGCCGGAGTACGGCGTTGAACATATCCACATGCATACATACAAACAATATATACTTCTTTTTTGAAGTTAAAAATAAGAAATATACATACATTTTAAATACGGCAAAAAATGTGGAACGCTTCACGATTTTGCGTGTCATCCTTGCGCAGGGGCCATGCTAATCTTCTCTGTATCGTTCCAATTTTAGTATATGTACTGCCGAAGCAAGTACACTTATCATTATCAAACTGTGGTATACATGGCACAGGTTGAAAAAAATGTTGCTTGCGCGATCTAGGATTCCATGCGCTAACGTTTGGTAGCAGCGCCATCTATTGTGAGGTTTTTAAAGTGAAGTACTCTGCTTAACGTAAAATAATTTTATTGCAAGCAAACTTGATTGTACTAATAGATCTTTATTTATTTAGTAATCAGTTTTGTAGATAAATAATAAATAAATCAATATTGCAGAACAGGTAGTGTTTTTTATGGAGTTTTCAGATAACAGACGGTAGAAAACCTAAATTAAAAATAAAACCGACTTAAAAAAGGAAATCGGTGTTCATACAGTTCTTTTTTTTATATTTTTTAATAAAATTTAATTTTGCATATTATGTGCCTACCTTTACATGCCTATCTATAAAGAAAATTTTGACAGAGTGCAAAAAAACAATATTTATAGTCAGCAAAAATACACGTATTCGGTGGGATTCGAACCATAGATACCGCACATTCTGCACCACGTAGGTCGTAAATTTTAGACTTCTGATTTCGTGACTGTATCTATATACCTACCATACCTGGTATGTACAATAATTTGTACACGGTTAGGTACATTAATTATGTAAACATTACACTCTATAATATCCGTGAAGTACATACATAATAGATATGAGTTTCCATTATAAATCTATCATCTCATACAATAAATCTTAGAGTTGAGCAAAAACTAAACTTGTGAAATACAGACCGAAAGAATAACGGATCAATGGCTATAGGTAATTTCAGAGAATCCCACTAATATAAAGTTAAACTATCTGTGTAAGAAGGTAAACGAGTATGTTTGTTACTCCTTCACGCATATTTTTGCGAACCGATTAAATTGAAACTTCGTATGCATATAGCTGGGGCTCTGAAATAACACTTAGGCTTTTGCAAAACATATTTTTAAACCCATAGTTTAGTTTCGCTGGGCCTTTTCCGCACTGAGCCTCACAATTGGGCCATTGTACGTGTAAGAGCGATGTTATTTAGCGCACATAACTTTTATCTTATAGCAAATAAGTGCACGGCCTGGATTCGAACCCACAACCTTCAGAATGAAAGTCGGGGTATCTACCACTAGACCAATACCGCTTTTCTTCCAGCGGATTTTCTCAGATTTAACCAAGATAACCTTTTGACGATTTAAAAAAAACTTAATTAATGAAAGGACATAATACTTACCTAAATCAATGGTAATTAATACGTTTTCTAGGTAAATGATTATAGAATTATATTATAAACTAGCTGCGCCCATGCCCGCGGGAATACCTGTAAAGTTAACTCGGTATTATAGAAGCCAATGCCGTCACTCAAAATAAAAAGCCTGCAGGTTGCTACACGGCACGTTACGTGACTTCTTAGCGCGTCTAGTATCCAAAATATCTCGCGAACTCTGTAGCAGCTAGCCGGCGTCTACACGGTTTTTTTGTGGAATAAGGCCGCTGATCTCGTATCTGTCTACATACCAAGTTTCATCGTAATCGGTTCAATAGTTTTTGCGTAGAATAGATTATCTGTGAAAATAATTAGTAGTAAGTACTTGTCAATCGTCACGTCCGTATGTCACAATTATAAGTAAAAACCAACAAGCACTAAAGTCTTGCGCATTGGATCTCTCGATTTATTGCGTTTCTCGATAAAATTTTAATCGTTATTTATCGCATCGGCTCCGAGCGTGTGCTTGAATTATTCATTCGATCGCTTGTTGCGATGTCTCGAGTTGCAGTGACGATTTACTGCGCATTGTGTACCGAAATATTAGTCTATTGGCTGCGCCCTGCGGTTTTGCTATCATTCGAGGTGCAAGTAAAACCACAACTGTAGAGTAAGTGACGGCAAACATGTTGAAAAATACCGACGTGGAAAGGGTAAGTTCGCGCAGTAAGTACATTTACGTGCGATTTCTATGTAAAATCGACTCTTGCGCATCCGCCATTTTTATTCAAGATTTTCGCCGGCATCTGTAGATGCAAGTAAGTTTGCGGGTAACATGTTGAAAAATACCGACGTGGAAAGGCTAAGTTCGTGCAGTACATTTACGAGCAAATTCTATGTAAAATCGATTTTTGCGCACCCGCCGTTTTTTTTAAGGATCTTTGCCGGCATCTGTAGGTGAGTAAGTATAAGAAATAGCAGCACTTGCGGTTTCATCAGCCTAGTCGTGTATGTGTCGACTCCGCGGGAATTTTTCGGAATAAAATTTAGCCTATGCTTTGTTCTAGAGCTTCATCATCCAGAGTTTCATTTCGATCGATTAAGCGGTTGTCTTGAAAGAGCAACAAACACAAACATATACATTTACTTTTATTCGAATTTAAGTAGGAAATAGGAAGGACCTTGAAACTGAAAATCCCTGTCGGGCTCATCGAAAATTGTTGATTATTTCATGACGGAATGTCGTAGAACTTTTTTTTGTGCACAGATTGTAGGTGACATTGTTTCCTACATTTTGGTGTAGTTTTAAGACAAGAACCTCCTATTGGTGCAAAGCCTATCCAAATTTTAGACAAAAAATGTCTGATTTGGCTAAAATGTCGATAGGCTTCAATACGTTTAGACATATTTGTATGGAAACTGCACTAAAATATCGGAAACAATGTCGCCTACAATCTGTATACAAAAAAAGTTCTACGACATTCCGTCATGAAATAATCAACAATTTTCGATGCGCCCGACATGGATTTTCAGTTTTTCAGAATAGGACCCTTAAGTAAAAAGCAGAAATTGGCCGCGTGTGTGACGCCTACATCATGATATAAAGCGGGATTCCTACAGTTAGTTATTTATTATGATTTTTTATTAAATACCATGCATTGTATAGGCAAACAAACAAACTTCCTTTTTTCAATGTAGGTACCGTCTAGTGACATACAAGTAATGCAATTCTCACGGTTAATACTGACTGAGCTGTGTCACGCATTTTGCTTGCTTTTTCTTAGAACCGTGTGTCAGATGATTGATAAAGATTTTTCTTTGTAATTTTTATTTAAGTTTGATACGTATCTAGTTCGATGGAACTGTGTGTGATCGCGTTTTTAATGGCTTTTTAATTATAGGTATCTATTATGTGAACGAATACCATTGAGATATCATGTATAGGTACAATGCCTACCTACTTCGTTTTTTAATTGTAGACTATGATTAGACACATGTTCCTGAAGAAAAAACGTCAAATACAAAGAACCAAACGTCAGATCGTAGTCTGAAATAAAAAAAACGAAGTATAATACCTTCTAGAGGCGATGTGTCCTACATTTTCACGCAAAAAAGACTAAACCGACTATGTTGTGGATGTTGGTTTTTAGATAGTTATTTATTACTATTTATTCAGCTATTTATCACCTTAATTATAGCTAGATGTGTGTCAAATATCGCCAACTAGACTAACTCCATCAGATATCTAGGCCGGTGCAGCCATAGAGGAAGACGGGTCGGAACTTGCTCTACATCCTTTTCTCTGGCTTAATTTTAAGCTAGTTTTATTTTAAAGTATTCACCCGCCTTGTCGTGTTAAGTTTTGTTTACTACAAATCGCTAACAACTTTTAAGAGAGTAAAAAATAGGGACAGAGGACTGACTGTTAAAATTGGGAGATTATTTTTACCTTTAGCCAAATCTGTTTGGCCGTTTTCACGTGATTGGCAGACAAACATTTGATAGTCTCGCGGTTTCACCCGCGTAAGTCCGGATCCTGTGAGAATATCGGGATTAAAAGTATGTTACTCAAGGTGAATGTAGCTTTCTAAACGTGCAAGAATTTTTGAAATCTGCACAGTAGTTTTTGAGTTTATTCATTACAAACAAACACACACACGCACAAATACAAATCTTTCCTCTTTATAATATTAGTGTAAATAATATTAGTCAGTTAAAACATTTCTCGTTTTACAAAGAAACGTGACCTATGCAAACTAACTTATTATATCTGTATTGATAAAAGCACACTTCAAATTGGTAGTCAGAAAATTTTCATTACCTAGTTATTTATTATTTAATACGATGAAAAATTCAACATTTTAGGCTCACTGTCGTCATCGACCACAAGTCGCAGAAGACGTTTCAAAAACCCTGCTACAACACTCGATCTTTAAAACTTTGTCAAAACAACAATTTCAATAGATAACCTCGTCTATTTTTTCTCTTTTGGCCTACTCTATGGTCCACCAACAACGGTATCACGTTACAATTAAGATGTCTACGAAGGCAACACGATTGTCCGACGACTGCTATCGCAAACAGATCGCAACAACTTATCGCGTACAAAATGTAAATCGACCGCGTAATTTGCACGATACCACGATCGTAATAGAGATAGGTAACTTAACCTTTTCTTTTAATGGAGTGTCGTATCGGAACCGACTTTTGGACGAATTTTGGTAATCTGAAGCTCAGCTAAACTAACGTATTTCTTTTACAATTAAATTACGTAAATCACAACTAGAAATATACTTTTTAAACTTACACGATTTCCGTCTATTATTATTATTAGAAACACGGGTCTAGATTGCGTTGTAGATAATTATCGTTATTAATTACCTCGACGTTTCGGCAAACGGGTCCCACCAGCCGTGGTCGCGAGAAGACATGATTATCTGCAACGCGATCTAGACCCGTGTTTCTAATAATAATGATGATGAACTAGAAACATGATTTCAAAATTAAATTATTGTAATAGATATGTAATAGAATGGCATGCATGTTTTGAGTTTAGTGTAAGTACCCTTCTTATGTAATTAATAAACAAATATTTCTTAAACTTATAAGTATAAATTTTTCTTCTGTTTTCGCGATGTTGTATTGAAATTAAAGACATTTTTCGGTTTGAATCGCGTGGTTTTTATTACTTTTAGCATTGTTACAACGCTCAACGTTTCGAGACCTTTCCAGGTCTCTTCTTCAGGATAGGCCTTCAGGATAGGGTAATAAAAACCACGCGATTCAAACCGAAAAATGTCTTTAATTTCATTATAAGTATAAGTTTTTATTCAAAAAAATGTGATTTTTCTTCTGTTTTGTGATGAAAAATTAAAATGATAAAAGAACAGTATTTATAAATTAACTGCTTTAAAGAAATAAAAGCTTTATCGAATTAATTAACATTAAAGGCAGTGTAATTTTTAAAGTTTTATTAACGCAACTAATTGCGTTAATCAACGTATAAAACGTATTACTGAAGCAAAATTCATTAACAAAAAGTTAATGACAAAAAGAATTGCCGCTAATTACTGTAACTGTGTCGTAAAATAGTACTTTTTTGTCTCTAAATGATCGAACAAAGCTGAAATCCGTAGCTATACTAGCTTTGAACCGCGACTTTCTTTACTTATATTCTTTAAACTAGGTCGCTAATGGAATTTAATGTTTCACTGCACAATTACTCTCTGATAGCTGTTGTTAGGTCAAGTTAGAGGCCTTAGGGCGGCCTGAAAACACTAACACCAGGTGAGGAAACACGAAAAGAAGAAGACTGCACAATTGAAATTAACTTCACAGTTAATTTTACTGACAACAGTTGTAATTTTTGACATGTCTACATATTATAGTTACATTTTCCCGGGTCTTTTTCGCGTATGTCTCCATATTAGGTTACATTTTATTGTTTAACTGAAATATGGATGCGTTTCGAAGTTAAACCATAAATTGAACAATAATTGTAAGCGCGCGGTCCGGATTGTCGAGGTTGCAGGTTCAAGTCCTGTCGGGTGCAATTTTTAAAAACATTTTTCAGATAATTATAATATTATTAATACCTTACTTTTCAGGTGTACAGGTTTTAAAGCTGAGATGTACACGTCAGTCAAGGCATTGTAAAGTATAACGGTTAAAGTACCTGCTTAAAATCTGTAACAGATTACATTACATAGTTACATTTTCCAGGTCTTAATCCCGTATTATAATTTATTTCTCATTTATTTATCAGTCCCCTCGCGACCAAGACCATTGTAACATGGTTGAAACGTCGAGGTAAGAAAATAAATAATAATACGCGATTAAGACCCGGAAAATGTAACGACCTATGTTAGCAAATCGTGTGAATTTAAAAAGTTTAAATAACATTACAGACAAATACTCCCGATGCCCCTAAAATAAGCTCCAAAATGAACAAACAAACAGACTTTTGCACTTTAGCGTCAAAATGAACAGGTATTTTACCATTTTTTGTTCGTTTGGCACGATGACAGTAATTGACCAGCTAATTAGCGGACACCTTGAGGCGATCAATCAAAGTGAAAGGAATTGGGGCACCTTTTTGTTGTTACGTGGTTATAAGTTGTTTGTTTGACATGTTGAAATTTAAGGAAAGTCTGGTTTTGGAAAAGGCCAGTAGGTATAGCTATATCTATATAGATTGAATCTCAACTACAGTTCTATATGGAGTCACTTTAAGGATAATTGACCTAGCGAGCGAAGAGTCTCCGCTTCAAGTCTGGTAAAATTTTCTATCGTCTGTCAGTATGCATGTTTGTTCCTTCTCATCTATAGCTCGCATTTTTCAACCGATTTTGATGATACTTGATAAAACGTGTTTTTAGAATTTTTTCTCTTAAAAAGTTTCAGGTGTAGGTATATCTCTTCTTTACCATTAAAATCAGCGTCGTATAACAAGGCAGCATGATTTAAAATTAATTCCATCAAATTCCATCTCAGTTTACTTGCAGAAACAGGAGGTCTGAAATGATCTGGAAACGTCGGGCACCAAAAAAGCTAAACATAATAAAATAGAAGCAACGCTTGAAAAACCGAAAAAAGAGTTATATTTCACGAAATTAATATTTCTTTTGCTGTCACACATCGCGTGTGACATTAGCATGATATTGTATAATCAATCACTTCAACTCAACACCATATCGTGTTAATAGATCCCAATTTTACATGCAAATGTAACTTGCAGATCCATTAATAATCACCCGAAGCCAGACACGAAAAAACTCAAATCAGATGACTATGTTTAATTCATACCAGCACTTGACAAATGGCACAAATGTTGCACTCTTTAACGTCACCCTGATGTATAATTTAAACGACCGAACCCAGACGCACTTACTTTGGAAATCTGCAACTCAATATATCGAGTAACGGATGATAATTTTATTACAATAGATCAGAAAAAACTTTGTTAAAAAAGTGGTTTCGGTGCCAGATTTATTGTTGCCCAATTCAGTGAAATATTCAGGTTGGTAAATGCATTCGCAGTCTTGGATAATAAAAAGTGTGAATAGCAACAGTTTGTTTTGAATGGAGAATTGTGTGAGATAATAATCCTACTTATATTATAAAGGTAGTGAGTATGAGTGTGTTTGGGCTTTTTTATGCAATAAACGCTAAACTGGTTGCGCTGAAATTCGGTATGAAGATTGCTGAAGACCTGGAATAATACATAGGATATTTTCATTCCGATATCTCCGCGGATTGGAACCTACGCTGATGAAACCACGGGGTGCTGCTGCTGCTAAATAATATTAGCCCACACAAAATTGTCCCACTGTAGGGAGCGGGCCTCCTTTTGGAGGAGTTAGGCCTGCTCCGGCTCACTTGGCGCTTACTGCCAACCCAGAACATTCGCCAAGCCGGAGCCCATCTCAGATGTCCCAGATTGTCGCTTATCTAACTTCCAACTGTGGTGAGTCCTACGACATGTGGGTTTCCTCGCAATGTTTTAGGAGGATGGAAGAGAGATTTTTCCTGCAGAAGAACCATTTAGTCTCTAATAGTGGACTCTATTTGGATAGAAGAAAGAGAAAACTGCTGACGTTGATTATCATTATCACTCACAAGAGCAAGACAAAGCATTGAGCCACGCATTGGGTCGTTTGTGAATACGGTGGTAAAAATTATCAGTGACTCATCAATGATAGGTATATAGAATACCTAATTTAAACAACCATCATCTCGGAATTATCAGGTTTTTTAAGCGTCTGCAACCATATCCTTGGGGTTTATTGATGAAAATATTATACTGAATTATGGCACCGGAGACGTTGAAAAAAAGCTTATGCGTGATTCATGTCTCCCAAATTTAATGTACATGAAATACATAAGCAATCGTGTATTGACAAATAGCTGTGCTGTATTATATGCAGTTTGCAGTCCCGACGATGGTATAATTCAGTCATTACGACGTCCAGGTCATTTCTGCATAAGTAATGTATTGACCTTGGTTGGTGTTTTGAGGCAGCTGCGCTTCTTTGTATTCTGGACAAAAGAATCTAATGCAATGTATGACCTAATGTTTTTGTCTCTAAGTGGATTGTCATATGTTGTAAATATCTATACAGAAAATATTATTTGGAAAACGGGATATCTGTTACCAACAATATTTTATTCGAAATGGTCGTTAATTGTTTTTATTTATTTAGTGGTTCGTACGAATAAAATAAAATCGTAGGATATAATTTTAAACTTTGTTCTTCTTTTTGTCCGCATGACGGTTTATGCGTTTCAGTTGAAACGTGTATGTGTATTTGTTTGTTTGTGTGTCTGTCACCATTTTTCTCAGAAAAAGCAGAGCCGATTTGCATTGTATTATTCTGAACTATGTTCTTAGATAGGTTTTAACTGAGGCACTGTTTAGTGTATTACATAATAATAACCTGGGACTTAGGGTATTTTCCTATCATGACAATGGCAATATAGTTTAATTTTTGAGGATCAGACAATAAAGTCCCATTGCCTGGAATGTCTGCCACTATTTTCATTGGAAATCACAAATTATTGTTTTTTTTACGCGTTGGACCTATTCATTAGTATTACACGATTTCTCAGTACTTTATTCTGTTATAGACGACCATTACCCATTAAATATTATGACTTAGTAATAAGTTGTGTCGGAAATATTAAAACAACACTTTAGGAACAGGAAATGTGCGAGTTAAAAGTTTCCCGGCGGAATCGAAAGAGATTTACAGAATATATCGCTACTAATGTTGTATCACATCACACGACTATCAAAGTGGAGTACGATCGTTAATTTTTTACGATTTTTTAATATTTCCGACTTGACATTTTAACGGTTTGTAAAATTCTGTAATCAACATTTTAAATGCCGAAAATGAAATGAAATTTTACGCCTTTGTCCAATGTCGGTTTAACCTCGATAGGATAGGTTAAAGATCAGTAATATAATAAAAACCAAACACATTATTAAGCATCTACCTAAAAGTCAAACTTAACTATACTGCTCTAGAATAATTTTGCCCAAAAGTCTTTGGGGGTATTGTAAGATTGTTGGGGTTCTGAGGAGTCGTAGAGGAACAGTGTCATCCAATCTCCAAAGGGCGGCGAAAATTAAGAAAAAGCATAAGTTCGTATACCGCGAACTTATCGAAACCCGCCATTGTTTAGATAAAGTACATTATAATTGTAATTATAATTGTTGGGTCTAACAAGCCACTTTGGAAATAAAAGCGAAGATAAAGATATATACAAAATAAATGTCGTTACGTGCCTTAGTCGCAAAAAAAGTAAGAATCCAATCCTTAATTTCATCTCGGCCAGACAGGCACTTGTAGCGCAATTGGATAGCGCAGTACGACGGTTTTGTAAGGTTGCAGGTTCAAGTCCTGTGGGGAGCAAAATTTACGAAACCACGTTTTGTTTCAAAAAACTAGAATATCTGTTTTGTTTCTTTGTGAAGTCTGTCCTGTTTTGATATCTCAAAATTATGATATCTAGGTATGGCGATGTTGAAAATCTGAATGAATGTTATCTACTTTTGATTTAACTTTCAAGTATTTTAAATCACCTCGGGAATCAAAATCGCAACCTTCTCTGTCGCAGGCGGTGTAGCACCGCGCCACTGACTCGGAGGTCGAAAAAACAGTTAACATCCAACAAATAAAAGATCGCGCGAACAGATAAACTTAACAGCACCTATAAAATGCTGCATCAGATTGCCCAATAAAATGAATTGATATTAAAATTACGCTTATCGTTTAAAAACCACTGAGAATTTTATGGTCCTCTGCAAAATACTGCAGAACTACGTACCTGATGAGAACTTGAATCTTAATGAAGAGTTTATGAGCATTATTCGATTTTAATATTATAATATAATACAAGTTGCGTACTGTGGTTTTGTTTGCATTATTATAAAATTCAAAGTCCTGACTTATTCAATGACTAAACTTTAATATATTGTATATATAAAAGCACAGCGTAAACCGCTGGTCCTAGAGACATGAAATTTAGAAGGTGTGTTCTTTGTGATGAGTAGGTTCCAAATTTTTACACAGCTTCAATTTGGAACACTGCTAGTGTTTGATTACGCATTGAGCGAAATATAAAATGTCGCTACATAGGCGTCTAGTCTAAACTTATCTGTAAAAATAATAAATTTTAAGCCCGTGAGACATAAATAAGTAAGTACTTGATATTCATTAAAATCGCACTTTTTACAATTTAACTGTGGTCAAAATATAGATTCCACTGTACAATAAAATTATTTCCGTAGTTGGGGTTTACTATAAAGTTGGAGTTGTACAGTTATGTTAGCTGGAGGCGGGAATAAAAAGGCTTACGATATCTCTATCACCTACCTGTCATAGGTGAATCATTTATGACCGTGACAAAACTTCGCTAACACATATATTTTACGATAATACCATTTTAGTATCTACTGAGATAATTATATGAGCGTTCCGTTTCCGTCCGTAACCATTTCTGAGTCGTAACAAAGTAATTTACGATTATTGGGCGACTTTAAAACATTATTGGAGCTTAATTTTCACGTTTTATTAAAGATTCGTGCTTGTTAGATGCTTAAATGCTTTTTATTTGATGTCTGATCACTGTTTTTAGTTTGAAACACCGATTTGGGATGGATAAACTTCGAATATTTGAAACGTCTTTGTCCGCCGACTTACGCTCGGCTATATTTATAATTTACTGAAGAACTTTTTTATTTTTCATGAATTCGAGGATTATAGAATAAATCAATGAACATACACATGGTCCATCTACAGCATCATATTGGCAATAGTGACAAATTGTCTAGAGTTTTAAAGTGACCCATCGTTTTGTCTTCTTCTCAAGATCCATAGTCAATTTGTCTTAGCATCATTCTACCCTTATCGCAATTTATTTGGGGTCAGTGCAGTGTATTTTTTTCTTCCATTCTTCTCTATTAGCCGTCATCTCTTCGTTCACAACATAGGTACCTATCTCTCATATCTCACACAGTCCGTGTGAGACATATCGACACCTCTGGGCTCAAAGGTCGTAAAGGACATTAGGGCGTAAAGGACTTGGCAACACTGTCTTACTCAGTTTTTGATTCTCTATCGATCTGTATACTCGGCGTAGCGAAATTCGCAAAAAAATGGTCTTTACGACCCACCTATTTTGGCACGCTAAACAAACTTTTCCATAAAAATGGGTATGTAAATAACACTTAGTTACAAAAATGTGCTTACTGTGGTAGTAAAGCATATCAAAGTAAAGCAAAGTCTTATACGACCTAGAGTGTTTAATATAAGTCACCTCAAAAATAGGTTGTAAAGGACATCGTCTTTGCAAAGTGTCCTTTACACCCTTACATTTCGAAATAAAACATACACGTATGTCCCTTACAGCCTTACATTTCTAAATAAAACATGACACGTGTGTCCTATACTACCTAGTTTTATTTTAATTATGTTCATCAACTAAGGCCAAAAATCAATGTAACTGAGCAATTGTCCCATATTTGTTGGAAGGGGATAGTTTCTAACTGTTCAACAAGCCCTGTTTAAAATATGGCAACCGAGCACCTCTTCTGAAGATGTCGAAACGTACAGGACCACCAAAGTTTCACAAAAAGAGCAGTAGCCAGAGCCAGAAAGAAGTTACAGTCACTGTATGATAGATAAGTTAAATAAATGAATATTGCACGACGTTACACACAGCGCAATCTAGCTCCAAAGTAAGCACTAAGCTTGTACTATGGGACTAGACAACGGATTACTACATAATATACTTTTTTTTTGTGAATACATACATATGATACATAGAAAACACCCAGACCAGATACAAATATTTATTTTAAGCATAAATACTTTTACCCGGCGGGAATCGAACCCGCAACCCCCTGCATCGCAGTCGGGCCTTCCCCCGACGCGCCACTGAGGCAAAGGCAGAAGCTTATTTATTAGATACCTTGTTTGAGGATCAAAGCGACGCAACATAGAATCCAAGACGTGCCGATGAGGCTATGCGAGGACCTCATTGTGAAGGAAAAATGGAAATCTTATTCTGCCAAGTTGTTTTATCAGCAGAAAAACAACTACATCCATCAAAACTTCACAGCATAAAGAATCGGAAAGCTGTTGGCGCCGATAGAGTTCTTATTAACACAAGGACGGCGATGGGTTCTCGTTGTGTGAGCATCTTAACCAACATTTTAACCCCATCCGCGAGACCGACGACATCCATGCGCAACGGAGACTGAGTGTTATTGCACCAGTATTTCAGGGCAAAAATTAGGCGCATGAGTATGGAAGTTATCGAGGTATAAAGGTCTTATTCCACACCATGAAGCTATAGTGTGTAGATAATTGAGTGGTTAATCGACTCTCGGATCCGACAGAAGTGTACTGTCTCGAAGGGCGAGTATGGTTTCCGCCCAGATCATAGGTCTATATCCTGTTTTGTTTTTAATCTTTATGGAGAACGCCTTAGATGCCTTCAATACGAACTGATGTTGGTGACACTAATAATCCCTTCCCTCACAGTCAGAGTTTACCTGAGATTCGTCCTAAGCCCGTTCCTGTTAAGAGCAATACCAGATGAACTGATTTCGGCCCCCATAGCTGCTCGCTCATGTAGGTATGCTGATAATATTGAGCTGTCATTAGATTAGGAACGGCTACGGAGACGCGTAAATACGTGGAAGGAGTTGGTCGCAAACATCTGTTTGCAACTAAATTTTAGAAGACTGACAGACACTTGGAATACCACGAAATCCACATCTGTCTGCATAGACAGTCATGTTCAGATATGAGCAGATATACCCGTTTAAGTATTTGGTAAGCCGGTTAAAGTGAAAGAACATGTCTATAAAACCATCATTAGATTCCTTTTGTTCGATAGGGAGAAGTGGCCAGTGATTTAGTGACATAAACAGCAGTTGCGTATCACGGAGATGAAGATGGTGCGCTGGATGTGTGGAGTGATGTGAACAGATCGCGTTACGAATTTCCGCAACTGAAGCAGCCCTCATGTTCGAGACATTACCTATTAATTGCTTGACGGCTGGTACGATAAGTCTTGCGTAATGCAACTAGTTACGTGAAAAATAAATATTAGGCTATCCGCCCGGCCGTGGCAGATTTGGAAGTCACAAGAAATACTGGATTGACGCCGTAAATGGTGAAAGCGTGCAAATGGCTTACCTGCACGCGCTTCCGAGAGGGATGCAACTGGGAAAATCACTCAGTTAATGATGATTAAACTTAAATTAATAATTTCTCTATACAACGGGTGATCCTTAAGACCCAAAAAAAATGTTACACTTGTCGATTAATTCCTTATTTTGTTCAGTTTCGTGCAGTAAGGTGGATTTACGCACTTAGGTACTAACATAGGGTACAAATTTGTGGGGTGTAAAGGACACTTATTTTGAAATTTATGGTCGTAAAGGAAATTTATTTCGGTAAATACGGCACTAGGGTAATTGTTCAACACTGTCTTAGAAAATACTATAAATTCTAAGCACTTTCTTCCTAGGTTTCATTTAAATAGCTCAAGAAACGAAGATGCTACAGCAAAAATAATTTTATTTTTTTAGTTTTTTGCTTCTCCTGAAAAGTCGCATTTTGTCCCTTACGACCTTTGAGCCCAGAGGTGTCGATATATAAAAGAGATCCGTCTTTTAATCTTCACCCATCCAAGTTCATGCTCATTACTCTTCTAGTCACATGGTCTCCTCTCTCATCATTACATCCATACCAACTCAAAGATGTCACCTTCTCTTTAACCGGCGCTACTTTCAGCCTTCCCCTTACCTATATTTACTCGTTCCTTCTTTATTTATTCTATCTAGTCACTCTACACATCCATCTTATCATTCTCATCTCCGCTCTATGCACATGCAATGTCTTTTCATCCCTCTATTTCATGACCTAACATTCAGATCCATACATAATGGCGACGGGTCTAATGGTTAGGTTAGGTTAGGTTCCACTTTCATTTAAGAGGCATTCGTAGGTCGCAGATGGTTGCCGCGAATTTTTGCATTTTCATCCATCCAAAATTTATCCGATGTGGCAGTTGTGCACGTTTCCGTCAATGTAAATTAACTACCTATAGTAATTTTGTCTATTTACCTATAAATACATCATAATCAAATATCGGTTAATCGTAGTCGGTTGCTCAGTTAAATTAATTTACACCCAACAAAACCCCCCGATTTTGTATGGTTTTGAATTTATACAATACTAGCTGACCCGGCAAACGTTGTTTTGCCTCATAAATTATAGATAGTAGCCGATTCTCAGACCTACTGAATACGAATATAAAATTTCATTAAAATCGGTCAAGCCGTTTCGGAGGAGTACGGTAACTAACATTGTGACGTGGAAATTTTATATATTAGAATAGAAGAAGATTAGTTATTAACTGTAATATTCTTGCGAAGACGATTCCGGTTGTTACTAAGAAATAAAGTCATAATCAGTCTTCGATCATATATAAACTATAGATACACGGTCCCATACAAAATCGAAATTAAAAATCGGCACTACTTCAACGCTTACTTACGCTATGTCCGTATGGACATAGTACAGTTTAATGTAAACCTGAATCACTGGGCAATAAGATTGTAAAACACTTATGCACGACTGACAGCGAAACAAGGCATATCGGCTGAAGTATGCCTTGTTTTGACGGCTCCATTTCTAGAACTGCGACCGTGCATCTATAGTTTATATATGATCGAAGTAATCAGTGAAATAAATAAAATGACTTCCAATGGCTTCCATAATAGACTTTATTTCTACAAAGTTACAAAATACTAAAAATCAATTTTCTCTAATCCATACTTATCCTAATTTCGTTAATCAAACACAATTTGGTCACCGTTTTGGTATCACACATAAATATTTTACGACACACATAAAAGAGTTTTAAAATTCTAGAGCCACGTTTTAAGTTACTAATTTGATTGGTTTTTACGTAAATCGTAATGATGTGGATATTAAAATATGGATTTTATGGTAGCTTTAGAAGGCGGTAACAATCAGCGGGAATGGACGGTTTTATTAGCAAAAGGTGTGGCTATGATATTATACACTCGAGACAAGACGTAGGTAGTTCAAACAGGAGTTCTTTATTTGCTATCACTAGAATGATTACTAGATTTAAAGAACAATTTGAATTTTGTGTCTTGGTTGATTTGCAAGATTCTCAATAATAAGTAATAATAACTCATTAAATAAACTATTAAGAAGATGTTTTGTTTTTAATATTTCAAAGGAAAACATTATTTTCAAAAATTCGCTGGCAGCGAGGATTGAACTCTCGTCTTTGGATTCTGTGCCAACTAGACTACGCGAGTTCTCTTTAATCTAAGTTGCAATTTAGTTGATTTAATTTGATGGTCTCTTAGTTATCCAAAATATCATTTCAGTCGATTTTTTATACAAATTTTGTCATTTCACATTTTTAGATAAGAAATTTCATTGGAAAAAAAACCGTTTCCATACACTTCTGAGTCAATAAAATTTCGATTGAAGTCCTGCTGGAAGTTACCTACAGGTTATAGCGAATGCAATGATATTAAAATGAAAAATTGACAATTCTCTTACTGATAGATTGGCAATCTAAAAACTCTACGGTCGACCGTCAGCAAGATCTTGAACAGTATTTTAGTAGAATCTTAGTGTTATTTTGTCGGTTTATCTGATCATTGATCACGCACCAAAAGGCGGTCAATTGCATTCCTTTTAGCTTTATGCACAGACCCCATTTATAATGTTTTAATTTATGTATAACCAACTTTTCGTGCCAACTTTCAATATAAAAATTAAAATTAATGACTACAATAATCAACTTCCTGAGGTGTTAAATTTATTAAAATGTCAACCAATAATAAAAAAAAAACGAAAGTAATTTTAAAATTAAGTGTAAGACATTAATTTTCATAATAATAGTGTTGTGTCGTTATGTTGTAGATATCGATAAAAACCGATATAATATGTAAATTCGATAATAGGGTTTTAATGGGACAACCGGTCGAGTTTGTATAAAGATTTAACAGTAACACTTATATTAATTTGAATAAGTAAAGTCGTGGAGTAGACATTATTATATTTTATCGCCTATACTGAGACGTTATAAAAAAATGGGTATTGTAATTTTTTTTAGACTAGGTAGCTAAAATAACAATCAACCTACAGCTCTTAAATAAATGTCATACACAATAATAAAACAATAACTTCAACGTGCTTAATTAAATATTTAGATTTAGCTAAGTTTAGTTATCTACAATTGCGATCTAGACCCGTAGATCTAATAATAATGCATAGAAACCTTGTAAGTTTAAAAAGTGTCATTCATAAACATCACCTGCATTAAGATTGTTTTTTTTTTTTAATATTTATCCCACTCCTAGGTTTAGAATTTTAAGAATGCTTTCCTGTAACTCAATTGTTTTGGAAGGACGCCATCCATTTTTAGGTTTCCGTACCTGAAAAGGTAAAAATAGGAACCCTTGCAAGATCACTTGCTTATCCGGCTGTTTTTTTCCCTGAGCCTTATGAGTATGACATTTCATGTTAGTCATTATATAAATATAAATAAATGTCTACTCCAGTCTTTTCTGTCCATGCAGTTCTTATCTTACAAATACGGTACAGTGTAATTCGGTGGAAGTATAAAATTTTGCAAGTGACTTGATTTACGACACGGCCGTCTGTCACTTTTGTAAGTTCTGTAATAAATTGTTACGTTTGTTTAAGTGCTGTTATTTGTTTCACTTAATATTATTAAGAAATAGCAATTTTCATTTCTATTTTGCTTTTGCGTCGAAAACTATAAACTGAATGCTAAAATAGTTTAAGTGCAAATTGTTACTATAATAAAATTAGTAGGTACATAGATGACTAATTCCAACCATGCCATAGGTTAATAATATTAATTATAAAATTTACTAGAGATGCGCCGAGTACTCTGCCGAGTACTCGTTATTCGGGTACTCGGCAGTTTTTTACTACTCGTACTCGGCCTCGGTACTCGGTTCATGAGCCGAGTAACTCGGATATATATAGATATATATTATCTGTGTAGGATTCATCATTTGGCTTCTTAATTTAGTGTAAAAGTTTGTGTATTTGTTTGTTCCTCTTTCATGCTCAAACGAGTCGACCAATTTAGATAAAATTTAACACAAAGGTACAGAGCTAAATAACTTTATATCGACACATAAGCTGGTAAAGTGGCAAGCGCCTAACTCTCCTGAAGATCGCGACGCGTACAGGTCCGCCAAACGTGCCACTAAAAGAGCAGTAGCCAGAGACAGACAGCACCACTGACAGCCATTGTACGATAAGTTGAAAACGTCTGAGGGGCAGAAGTTTATTTATAAGTAGGCATGTTCTGGGATCAAAGCGGCGCAGGATATATCCATGTGCTGCAATGTAAAAAATCCCGATGGCAACCTGCTATACGAGGACCTCGTGGTGAAGGAGAGATGGCGCTCATATTTCCACGAGCTGCTAAATAAGCAGTATAAAGAGGTGCAGACATCGGAACTCCTTCCGGACTTCTGCCAATGATTACGCCTGATAAGGGGTTGCTGTACCGTCAGGTTACTCCCAAGAGCAATCGTCAGGGATCTGGTTTGGACAGGTCGTGTCCTCAAACGCTAGTTCGGTCTTCTTAATGGACCCGCTATCTACACGCCCAAAGTGGCTAAGGCCACTTTGAAAGAAGAATAAAGAAAATAGATTTATTCAGACAAGCACACAACTACATAACAAGAAAAAGTAAATAACATTATGGACACAATAAAGATAATAACAAAATATACGTAGAAAGTAGTGCGCTGCCCTAATAGGCGCAGCTTCAGCATAATGCTGCTGCTAGTGTAAAATAACATAGCAGCAGCGATGGTCTTCTGACTGCACCCACCCTTCTTCCCGGCGGCTCACCCTTCTTTGTGCATGTAGATAGCACACCTGTGTAGACAGTCGTATGGTCAAACGGATAGACCAGTTTAAGTACTTGGGATTTGTGCTTCCGGCGTCCGACGACATCGAGAGGTAACTGGTATCGTCTGCGACCCCAAAATACCGGTTGATCTAAGAGGAAAAAGTGTATAAAACGATCACTAGACCTGTCCTTTTGTACGATAGTGATAGTGGCCAGTGCTTGAACGACATGAGCTTCATGAAGATGAAAATGCTGCGCTGGATGTGTGGAGTGACGTGAAAAGACCGCGTCAGAAACTCCGGCATCAGGGGCAGCCTTCATGCCAGAGAAGAATGGCCAATGACCAAGCAAGAATGGCGTTTACGATGGTCGGGTAGTTACGTAGGGAACAAATGTTTTGGTATGGCGCCTCCGCCCGACCGCAGCAAATTGGGAAGAAAGGCTGGCTTGACGGCGAGAGAACAGATATGCGTGCAAATGGCCTCACTACACGGGATGCCAAAGATCGTGCGAAGTAGAGACGTAAAAATAGGATAGTGGACTCCGGGCTCCCAAGAGTGTTGATGATGAGATGTTCCCATCAGGAACATCGCTCGGATGATGATGATGATGAACCGCGGGCGTAGCTAGTAAAGAAGAAAACCTGCTTGCTTCGAATCGCCTCGCCTGTCGGGCGTCGTCTAGAGCGCGTTGCAAACTTGTTTTCGCGGTTATTTAAATGAACCGAGTAACTCGGCAGAGTACTCGGCTCGGTAAATTTTGAACCGAGTAATACTCGATACTCGGTTACTCGGTAAAACTGGTACTCGGCGCATCACTAAAATTTACATACCTACATAAAAACAAAGCAATTTGAAAATAATAAACCGCTTACAATATTATAGGTTTGACATTTTATTTCAAAATTACAAACTAAATTAAAAATGAAACAAAGCCATAAACTATATTTCCATAAACAAGTCACATCGATCAGACGGACATTTATTCAATCGATTAAAACACTAAAACTCCTTATAAGTCACATAATCGCTACGACACTACCAATAATCGATCGTATCATTATCGCGAATATGAGACGTTCGATTTGCATTTTACGAGGTATTAAGTTTTACGATCGTGTTGCGAAGGTGGAATCGATTGTATCGATTGTTAAATTGATATTTTATCGATAAATGTCGATGGGCGGCACTAAAATCTATAAGGGATTTGATGAGTTTAGAATTCAAGTCGTAAAATTTGTTAAAAAAATAATGTTTGTTTTTGATATAATTTTGGATTATATTTATTGTAGTGGGACATAATCTTATTCTAATTATGCAAATGTTTAACCTGATACAATAATAACCGTATAAAATTTTTATTGCATCCTGTGTTAGAATTGCTTTTTTATTATAATAAAAAAAATAAATTTAGAGATAGCGAAATTTTATAGCTGAATATCATCAATAACTTTTTTAAATAAATGCAATGGCATTCAAAATTGACTGTGAAACCATTCCAATCTGTAAAATATTATGCATTTTTTGTTAGAAATATTTATTTATAATGTAAAATAGGTATATACCATATTTAGGGTTTCGTAGTCAAACAAGAAACCCAAGTTACGTCATATCCGTATGTCTGTCTGTTTATCAAGTAATACCACAAAATACACAAATAGTTAATAGAAAGTAGAGTTCATAAACACAAACCAAAATTAGGGGTTTCTTTTTACCTTTTGAGGTCCCTATAACAAATATTTTTAACTTTTATTTTGTTTGTCAATATCTGTTAACATTATTTCTTAGTGTTAATCCACACTTAGGAATACTGCTTTTGAAAAAATGCTTTCAAAAACTTTAGTACCCGGCGGGATTCGAACCCGCGACTATTGGTAATCCGAACCAACGCGTTAAACCGCTTCGCCACGGGTAGCCCGACGAAGCGGTTTAACGCGTTGGTTCGGATTACCAATAGTCGCGGGTTCGAATCCCGCCGGGTACTAAAGTTTTTGAAAGCATTTTTTCAAAAGCAATATCTGTTAACTTTGTCAACGATTGTCACTGTCTGTTAATTTTGAAACTTCATGTCACAGCAAACGATACATAAAGTTAGTTAAGTAAGTTAGAAACACACACGGGCTACTTACACGGGAGAAACCGTGGAGCAGAGCTAGCAAATTCATAATTTCAAAAGAAAATCAGAAATTTCGTTCAAAACATATGACGTCACAGAGCAGCCATATTGCTGCAGTCAAGTGACAAATGCCGGCGCGTATATCTCGCGAACTGTGAGCTATGCGACAGGTAGCGAGCGGAGAGCGATCGTTTGTCAAGTGTAGTGGAACACCGGGTTTATATCATTGTGTACAAGTACTTGTTGGGAGTCTTATTGCCGTGTGGATGGATGGTGCGTGCGTTTGTCAAAAAAGAAGTTATAATTTTATTTTTACTGACTTAGGGCCTCTGCACACGTAACGTTTCCCGGACAGGACGTGTCAATTTCTACATACAATAATCCCGTGCCATTCCCCCATCGTAGCCCCGACGGGATTTTTGTTTCAAGAAATTGGCACATCCCGTCTGGGAAACGTATGCAGAGACCTTTAAATGTACTTTTTGACATTGTGTTTGTGTCCGTATGCCGTTTTGTTTAAGAGAACCATTTCATACTTGACTCTCTATACAAATAGAAAAACTTACTTTTCACCCCGTTTCATTATCAGATTATCTGAATCTGGGGTGTGGTTTTCTACAATAATTTCACAAAAAAAACACATACTTACACAAAAACATTAATATGTTTATAAGTAGGTGAGTCCAAACTCATTTACTTATATTTTTTTGTGCTATTGACACGACGAAGAAGAAGTGACTCGAAGTGCCACCTTCAAATTGTCAAAAAATAAGTTCTACATCCACGTTTTAGAATACCCCTGGGGTAACAATTAACCTCGCTCTAATAAATTGCATTTGTTTACCTTTTGGCGATGATTTCCAATACATACTAGAGTCAGAGACCTTCCTAGAAAGTGGTCAAAGACTTTTCCTATGTCCTTTTTATTTGAATTCCAAATTCTACCAAGCTTCCCCATACTCGTATTTGCAAACAAGTTGAACCAATGTTTCCTAATCAATTAACATAACTACACTAAAATATTCCTGCAAACAGACGGACAGCCGTTAATTTATTAATACGCCTAAATGTGGTGTTTGTGCTAGTACTTATCGAGTACTCACTCAGGAATTCTACTGTTTAAGTATTGATTAGAAAGTTTTTCTTTTGTATTTTTATCTACGTGTCAGGGTAATTGTTGGCTGCCCTTATTTTGGGATTTTATATAGCTGAGCTAACCTTTATTTGCTCAGTGTCTACGTATAGTTGGAGTTAGAAACGAATTACCACTTCTATATTGTTCATCAGTTGACAATGTCAAAGCTATCAAGGTTTGATTCTCTCCCAGAACACTTAGTCGCCTTTGCGATAGTCAAAATTCAGAATTCACAAACACACAACCTGCCCCACCCCGGGACCCACCACTAGAGCTCTGCTGTGCCAACCTTACATTCCCTTCCTACACTCTTGAATTTTACTATAAAATTCGTAGGTATTAGAACCATCTATTTACTCCTTTCCACAGTCAACGGTAGAAATGGGGTAGGCCTATTTCAATGCTGGGGTTACACAGCCACAAATTTTAATATCAATGTCAATCATCAAGATAATGGCTACGGTATTCCCTGCCCGTCGTGTAAAGCAATTAAAAGAAGTTTCTTGGTGGGAGACTTCGGCCGGAGCTTGTTACCACCCACCGGCCTAAGTTGTGATACCATGCAGACTTATCCGTGTTGCGATACGTAGACCGGTGCAGCCATTAAGAAAAACGGATCTGATATTGTTCCACTGCTGTCTTACTTTGTCTACATGAGTGTGATTCATCTCAGACCATATCATCATTTTTACCATTAGATATATGAGATATTCAAAAGCTCTTCTATTGTGTGTAAAAAACCACATTATTTTATTACAAACATGTCCATCAAATCTGTCACCATTTCCAATCAATCAATACCTATCTACTTCCATACCAAAGCAACCGGTAGCATTAAATTTCCCATAAAAAATGTCATTCATAAAACACATTCTACCCAAACAGAAACCCTAATAAAATAAATAAAATAAACAACGAGAATTGAGTACAATAAAATCGTTGAAATATATCGGAGTTTCTATATCCCATAAAAATCGTAACGTTAGTTTTTCTAAGTCGTAAATGTGTGTTTTATATCGTATTGTTAGTGGTCCCCAGTGGCCACTTACATTTGTCCGACGTCCGTTTTAAGAAGCAAAAGGAAAAAAAATTTCCTTTTGGAGCAAAAATTTTCTGAAAGATTTTATTAGTGGGGTTTCCACTTTCTAGTAACTTTTTTTGTACACTATCGTGTAAGCTATCGATTTGCGTTTGAACTATATCTCACCTAATGGAAAATAATGATAATTTATTGATAAAATTTAAGTCTTATTATGTAATGTTTTAGTGTAACGGTTTTTTGACCCTAAATAAGATAAAAAAGTGTGGCATTGCATAGCATTTTTATGGTTCCGTAGCCAAATGGCAAAAAACGGAACCCTTATAGATTCGTCATGTCTGTCTGTCCGTCCGTCCGTATGTCACAGCCTCTTTTCTCCGAAACCATAAGAACTATACTGTTGAAACTTGGTAAGTAAATGTATTCTGTGAACCGCATTAAGATTTTCACACAAAAATAGAAAAAAATAATGAATTTTTGGGGTTCCCCGTAGTAAGAAATGAAACTCAAAAAATAAAATTTCATCAAACCTATACATGTATACCTATACATATGTATCCATAGATAGGTCTTCAAAAATGATATTGAGGTTACTAATATATTTTTTTTCTAAACTGAATAGTTTGCGCTAGAGACACTTCCAAAGTAGTAAAATGCTGGTCACCCCACCCTGTAACTTCTAAAATAATGGAATGATAAAACTAAAAAAAGTATATGATGTACATTACTATGCAAACTTCCAACGAAAATTGGTTTGAACGAGATCTAGTGAGTAGTTTTTTTTTAAAACGTCATAAATCGTGAACCGCAATTTACCTTTCAAAACAAAATCTATTGTATAGATAATGGTACGGAACCCTTCGTGCGCGAGTCCGACTCGCACTTGGTCGGCTTTTTATCAACTTAAGCAAATAAAATTATATATCCTGAAATTTTAAGAGATTTAACGAAAGGCCCCATTTTTCTCGGGTAGGCGTATTTAAAACTATCTTACAGTCGGTAGTCGTGTCAAATCATCCATAATATTATTTTTATTCGATTTTACCGATGGCGATACGAAGTGCGCAGGGTTACATAGTCATATAAAAAAAACAACAAGAATCCACGACGAAACCCCAAAACAAAATAAAGAAAACAATGTTGTTAGAAGTACACGTAAGGTGCCGCTAGATGGCGCTGTCCTAACGGTCTGAATCGCGGTATCGTTGCGTTTGAGGCGTCGATAGGGTTACGTTATAATAGGTCGATAGGGCCGGGGCTTACCAGAGCTTGTGGGCTCCGGGGCAGGATTGATAAGCCTGAATACCTACATCTAGTGATGTGCCGAGTCGGTTTATACGGTATTCGAGTCCAGACTCGAATAACCAATGTGTGTCAAGCGACTGTAGACCTTATTCCTTAACACCCGAGATTTATTATTGTTTTACAACATTTATGGTTTTATTCAAAGTTTAACTGAATTGAACTGCCACAAACAATAATATTGATTGATTGGACAGACAGATACCACAGACAATATTATTCTTGAATTAAAATTCCCGCGTCATTCGTACGGATAGTCGATGTTTGACGGTTCGGCGGGAGCCATTTTTTTTCAAGTAAATTTATGTAGGTACTCGATTCCGGTACTCGAGTCCGGCGTTCTCGAGTACTGGACTCGATTCTGGTACTCGAGTACTGGACTCGAGTCAGGAAGAATCGATTCCGCACTCGCTTACTGGATTCTATTATGCTATTCCAACTGACTCGAGTTAGTTGACACGCGCGTTCTCCATCTCTGTTTCACTCACTCCACGCAAAGTTTCGTTTTCCATAGGTACTATGGAGTGGCTGGTCTGTCCGTATTGACATACGGAGAGACCTGCCACTTTTTTCCACAGACATGACGAAACTATAAGGGTTCCGTTTTTTGCCATTTGGCTACGGAACCCTAAAAAAGAAGAATAGGTCCTACATTTTCTTTTTCAAAATGTTTTCCATTCGACACCGTAGAAATGATCAAAACGGGAAATCATTTCACCGAAATTCCTTTAAAATCCGTTCAACGCACGCTCGAAAAATCGAAAAAGGAATCAGGAATGGCCTCAGGTGTCAGTTTTTAATAAAGAGCCAATCAGTCGGCAACCGGAAGTCGGTGGTCGGACTCTTCCGGTCGGAAATGGAGCGAGTGTTTGCCAGTAGCGCCCTCTGTAGCGCCGGAAACTACGTTGTCGCCGCCGGCAAGAAACTGCCGCTAAGGTTTTTAGAGTACCGTTGGGTATAATGAAAATATTTTTCAGTTTTATTTTGATTGTAAAAAAGTGTGGACGCGATGGAAAAACTACCTTTTCTCTTTTGATCGTTTTGTTGTATTTTCCGTGTGCTTCTCGAATAAAAATATTTCTTTCTTTTTTAACGAATATCCAAGTTTATTTTGTTTTATTCGTTTTTGGGGGTTCACTTGGTAAGAACAAGTCCAAAAGATTACTACGTAGCCTTGGTCACGACTTACTTACCTTACCGTACTGACTTACCCATCAGTCTAAGTCGTATCTTCAAGATGAATCGACCGTGTTCCGATACGCAGACCGGTGCAGCCACTAAGGAAGACGGGTCGGACCTAGTTCCACTGCCGTCTTCTGACGAGCGTGTTATATCATAGACAATTTCATTACTTACCATCAGATGATATTATAGTGGTCAAACTCCCATCTATCGCTTAACAAAAAGTTGGTTGCAAGTTGCAAGCCAAATAAAATAAGTAGTGCTCGACCGAAAGTTCGGTTTCGGCTAAAAATCAAGTGGCGTTTCGGTTACGGCCAAAAATTGCCCGAAACTTTTGCCGAAACCGAAACTGATTTCGGAAGTTGTCGTACACGCTCGCCTAACTTCGTTTCTCACGGCAACGTCAACGTAACTGATAAACATTTTGCTATTGGAACTTAATTTGAAAAAATATAGTTAATATTTTTTCTAAATTACTTACCTATATTACAAACTTAATATAAGTGTGCTTACTGTTTTTCCATTTGCGTATCCTAATTAATGCAGAATAATGGGTAAACTGCACCACATTTCAGTATTTTAAGGAATTTTATGCTTGACCACGTGAGTTTCGGTTTCGGTTTTGGCCAGAAACCAGTTTCGGGCGGATTCTAAAAATAAGTCAAAGTAAGTACTAAAACATACTCCTTGTGATACGCAAAGTATTTTATACGGAACTCTGTACCTCCACGATAAGGCTATGCTAACCTCCCTCTTGCAATAAACGGGTGGGTATTAAAAACGTTTCAGCCATTTGTTTTTGTAAGACTCATGATTGCTGGGGACCTTTGACGCTTGCTGATACAAATCTGAATTTCAGCTCGAGGGTGAATGTTTTAAGGGAGCACATCAAAGGATTTTTTCCTCTGTTTATGGGCGTAATGAAAAATCTTGGAATTTACATGGGGTGACATTATTGTGCAGGTTTTTTTGATGGTTTTTGTGGAGTGTTTATTGTGGGTTTCTTTTAGTTGAAGGATCGATCGCGTATTGAAGTATTTATGTTTTTGTTTTGTATTTTTTATTTGTTTTACCACTTTTTATATAAATTGTGGTAGAGTTGTTTTTGGGTTATACATTTAATCTATAATCTATACTCATATTATAAACAAAAAAAAAAGATTTGAATTTGTGTTTATGTGTGTGTGTGTGCGTATGTTTGCTATGCATAAACTCAAAAACTACTGGACCGATTTCAAAAATTCTTCAGCAGTTTATGTGTAAATTTTATTATTTGGACCGAGTTTGAAAAATCTATTGTTATTAAAAAAACAATATACCTATATACCTACCCTACCTATATCTAAACTAATATTATAAAGCGAAAGAGTTTGTTGTTTGTTTGTTTGTTTGAACGCGCTAATCTCAGGAACCACTGGTTCGATTTTCGAACCAGTGGTTCGAAATTCTTTCGGTGTTGGATATTCCATTTATTGAGAAAGGCTATAGGCTACTTTTGATCCCGATATTTCCACGGGATCGGGACTTATGCGGGTGAAACCGCGGAGAGCTGCTAGTTATAAAATATGACAAGACAAAATTATAATTAAAGTAGACAAATTAATATACACTTATTTTTTATATTTGTACTCAAATTGTTTAAAAACTTTTAAAAAGTATCCAGTTATGTTTACTTAATTCTGTATTCGTAAAAAGTAAAAAAAACCTTTATATGTATAAAAAAACGAATAATATATAGTATCATTTTAGCTCATTTTATTAACAGTGTTTGTTGAAATTTTATGTGATAATTATAAACTTAGCTAATAGGTCTCCGAATGTTAAAAATAGAAAGAAAAAAACCATTATGGATGCACAAATTTACGACCACGTACAATCTAAACATAACATGCGATAACTAATACAAAAATTCAACAAAAATTTCGAACATGGTCGCTAAACGTCAGTAAAAATAGACGTGCTAAAAATAGTAGCAGCACATAATAACATTTACGCAGAATTACATAAATAATTAGAATGTTCATTGAATAAATATTGGAGTTTGGTTTCGAAAGGACGACCGCCATCAGCTTCGACTTTTCAACTGCTATTTTAATTTCCATGGTATTAAGAACGAGGCGACTTTTACCATTTTCATACAAACTTAATACCAAAATAAATTATGAAAAATTTAGTTTTGTACCTTAATATCGATATTATTCGGATTAAGATTTTACTTTTAAAGGTTTTCCAAAATATTCATTCGAAATGAAATAAAACGGAGAATTTTTTTTTAATTGAAAAATGTTTCTCCGTTTTATTTGAATGTGAATTTTTCATAATTTATTTTGGTAATTAAGTTTGTATGAAAATGGTAAGAGTCGCCTCGTCCTTAAGAGGACAGTTTACCTTTACCTACTCTTTTCTCCATACAAACTTTACAAACGTAGTCGACTGTTTCCTCCCTGGATAAAGACATTAGAGCAAATATGTTTGTGCCATAAGTCCTATATCAGCCATGACCATGTCCCTACGTTTTGAATTTATTCATTTTCTATTTTTTCTGTTTTTTATTCTAATTAGAAAATGAAAAAAACCAAAACGTAGGGGCATGGTCATGTCAGATATAGGCATGGAAATTATTGCTATTCTTAAATAGCTGTGATTGTTACCAAGCTATTTTTGAATCACAGTGTTAGTGCGACTGCTATTGTGCTATTGTGTTATTTTTCACTTAAAAATTATCCATAACAAAAAATAACACTGAGATGAAAAATAGCTGTCAATTATTTTTAACAATTATAATATCCAATCACGGTCTGTTATTTGTGCTATTGGTAATTATTTTTCACATTGTGATTATTCGATGATTTCAATGAACTTTCCCTCATAGTTTAACAGGCTTGGGACTGTCAATGTATTTGATCTTGAAATGAGACGCTGAAAATAAGGAACAATTTAATTTGGCCGCGAAACAAAATAATGGCGTTCTCTGTTATTCTGTTATGTGATTGTGATTATATTGGGAAATGTTACTAAAAATAGCTCTTTAAAAAATAACACTAACAGTTATTACGATTATTTATAGCATCTGTGATTGGTGATTTTTATATAACACTGTTATTTATAGTGTGATCAGCTATTTATACCATGCCTAGTCAGATATAGGTTTTATGGCATAAACATATTATTTGCTCTAATGTCTTTATCCAGGGAGGAAACAGTCTACTTCGTTTGTATGGAGAAAGAGTTGTAAGAGACAGGAAGACTGTCCTCTTAAATAACGGAAGAAATGTTTGTGTCGATCTCTCTCTAATATTTTAGATGGGAATTCTTATCCTTACTTATATTCTGTCTGCCTGTTACGCTTTCACGCCCAAACCGCTGAACCGATTTTGATGAAGAATGTGTAGTTTAGGCTTATATGAAAACAAAGTAGCAGATGAATTACCTAGTCTCGGCAAATGAGACGATAAAACTGCGTCTAGCTGACGCACTTGCAGTGTCAGTGTCGCCCGTGTATTTTGAGCTTAAGTTTAGTGATTTTGTTTGTATGCTATAATATTGCATGCAAGTTGAAATGTGACATATTTCCGTGCAAGTTGCATGCAAGACTTGACCAAAATGGAACCGCGGCTTTACTGTAGGCAGGTACTACATAGTATATACTGATATTTAGCGAGAAGTCGATAAAACGAAGACCTGTGTCGGTCAGTTGGCTCACAGGTTCTGAGAAGGATTCATTGTCAATAGTAAAGGTACTGCAGGATTTATATTTTCGAGTTCCGTAGAAATATTCCTGTTTTAGTAAAATACTATCAATAGAGCAAGGACATTGTTAAATTTACGCACTAAATCCGATTTTTAACAGATCTATCAACATAATTGGCCTTTTTCATCTAATCTATATTTATAAAAGAAAGTCGTGTTAGTTACACTGTTACACCATTCATTCTTCATAACTCAAGAATGGCTGAACCGATTTGGTTCAAAAATGGTGGGAAAGTAACTTAGAACCAGGAGAAGGACATAGGACACTCGAAATCTCGTAAATGCCGCGGGATCACGAATTAAGCGTGTGTTATGTTTTTATATGGCGCTGTAGTGCTCGGGACATTGTTGAGTGGAGTAGGCTTATCCACCACCTGTATTACCCCCCAGCCTAGTTAGCCATGCCCAAAGGAAAGCACGGGGCAATACGTCTGGAGCTAACTAAGCCGTGAGTTTCCAATGCACATAATAGTTATAGTAGACAGGTATAAATTGTTGGCGACGCCATGAAGCAACTGTTTTGCAAGCAATTCGCTGTGTCCTTGCCAAAGTTTGTGGGAACGACACATAGCAAATTGCACATGAGAATCTACTAGATTTAATATATTTCTGTATCTGTATAAATACTTGTCTCCGGCGGGAATCGAGCCGGGTTTGCCCGACGCATCACAGAGTTCGTCATTGTTTGTTTAGCTGCAGTCGGTCTACCGCGCAAGTTAAAGACGAACGTCGACTTGCACTATTACGAAATCTGCACCGAACAAAGGAATAACTTGCGTGCTTTAACTTGATTTGTATGTATCGTAGGATAATTTGATAAACATGTTTTTTGCGAACATCCTAGGTTTTTTGCAAAAAGAAACCTAGGATTTTCGCAAAAAAACCTGTTAATTTATTATCCTATGATGACATATGCATTTAAGCCGACGCCAAACTTGCGCGGTAGATCAGCAGTTGTCGCCTGATGTCGCCCACAAACTTGTACCTTAACTCAGCTCTCAACATGAATCCCTAGAAATTACAGTCTCACCCACCGAACCCTCAAACAACATTTGCCCAACAAATTCTCGGACAAACAATTCAATATCGAAAAGTCACGAACCGAAAGGAAACCATTATTGGTTTCTCTTACTATTGACACGCTAATACGGGGACGACAAAGACTCCGCCATGTTTGTTTTAAAAATATTTAACTTTTTTTGTTTAGTTAAAAAGTGTTATGGCTGCCGTCTCGAATGTTGTGTCGTTTAGCACATTTGGAAAAGGACACATTAAAAAAAACTAAAGACCTAAGAGTACGGAGAAGTCAATGTTTTTAGGGTTCCGTACCGTTCCAAAGGATGAAACCCTATTATTACTAAGACTCAGCTGTCCATCTGAAATTTTACAGTTAAACTCGGCTTATTGACTAACAGCTGCATAAACTATGTAACGTTAATGTATTTACAGTGACATGAAGTTTCAAAGTTGACAGACAGAAACAAACGTTACATTAACTTAGTCAACTATTAATCATAGTTTATAAGTAAGGGGCTAAAGTCTAATCATTATTTAAAGGATTTTTTAACCCCTGACGGAAAAAGAGGGCTGTTATTTATAAACATAATATTTCCTAAGCGTGCTTTTAACACTTTTGGAATAATTTTAAGATTCTGTATTTGAAGTCTGTCAAAAATTAAAGAAGAAAATCCTTTTAAGACGAGAACAAATTCTATCGAAGGACATAAAACCGTGTAGGTCGTGTAAAACACGATGTCTCCCTTGACCCGTCCGGGGTCGGGTGAATTGGATTGCCATTGGTGAATCGTCCGGGATTACCGGCCAAATCGTTACGACGTAACGTTAACGCGTGCCGCTTCTGATTGTCTTTTTACTCTATGTGCACAGTGGGGCGGCTTGGTTTTCAAAATGGACATTTTTTTTTAGCAATATATTTAAACAGAGAGTTTTGTTTAAAATAGCTATGTAGATAAAGCATTTTTATAATTATAGGGACTATCCAAAACAAGAGTTTTCAAAAGATTGAAAGCAACTTAATTACATATAAGTAATATATTTAAAGACCCAGACAAAAGTAATATATTGAAGATAAAGAGTTATTGATTTAGGTTGATAGACTGTTTACGTTCTCTTGAAAGTGAATATTCAGTGCAAAATTGAAGTGTTAGAACGTATTTACTTATTATAAACTTTATAACATCAGCACAGACCATGATCAATATTTGTGATAGTGGTAACCGCTATAAATATTTTAAAACCTTCTAATTAGTCTGTTTCAAAAACATCTACTTTTGTAAAAAAAAACTGACAGATAAATCGAATTTATTTTGTCATTATAAAAAACCTAACATTTTAAAGATTTTTCAGTTCCTCATAGTCAACGGCATACATTGATAAGAGTTTTAACCGCAAACGTTTAGAAACTATCATCAACTTTTGTCCCAAACCTATTCAAATAATATCACAGTGCACCCGCCCCAACACTTGCTTTTATCTATCCGAATCTCAAGCGATGTGCCATATCCCGTTACGAGCATTACAGGCGCTTCGAGCGAAACGAGCGAGACGTTTTTCCTGACCCACCTGCTTACGATATGTTCTCGGATTACTGACTCGAATCTTTCGGACAATTGTCTAAAGATTAACTGGCTTGCTACTGGTTATTGCGGATAGAGATGTGATAGGATACGTTAGATTTTATTGTTGATGAAGCGGTTTTGTTAATTCAGGTATTTCTTTGATAAGTAAAGGCACAGATTTAGAAGCGAATGCAGGTAGAGCTATCCGTTTTCTTTGTCGACTGACGTAAACAGTAGCATTTGCATACCAAGTTTCGTGTTGTTGAAATATATTGGAATACCTAAAATGTATCACTCACTTGAACCATATTTCGAGCAAATAAATGTCATTCATTCATTCAAGTTTAATAGTAGAATGCAAAACGCATTTGTCCTCAGTTGCCTATTATAAAATAAGAAAAGGCGCGAATTTGATACCTGGTCCTAGTTTCGACTTTAAAAAAGGACATGAATATTCTAACACTAGGTGAGCTACGCCACTATACGAAAAGAAAAAGAAGAAGTAGAAAACGCTCAGACTGCATACGAATTAGTCGCACGAAAACTGATTCGTATGCTGTCTGCGCGCTTCTATAGTATACTGGATTATTCGTACGTCTTCGTACGAAAGCCCCCGAACGAAATTCGGACGAAAACGTATCCAAAGTACGCCCGACCGTAAACAGTCCTTAACCCTGCCATTATATTTTCATTCTTAGAACTTCTTCACGCACTTAAAATTAATGAAATATAATTCACGATAAAAGTATCTCGTAAAAATGCGGTGTACATTACAAATAAAGAATTCGTGCCCATAAAATTACAACAAGAAATATCTATTAAAGAATTTGAATAGGTCCATAATTAAATTCACACATGTCCATAAAGCTCACTAATTACCTACATCGAGTGGTTGCTTCAATGATTAGCACTCCAAGTCAGTATTCCGAACGTTTATCAAGTTTGAAGGTAGTTGCGTGTTTAGCACGTCTGTCTGTCTGTTACTTGAGAATGTAATGAGGTTCTTAAATATAATGTGCTTCCTGGTATTCGGATGATTTATGGATTTGAGAATGTAGGTGCTGATTTTGTTTCCTTTTTAACCAATCTATACTGATATTAGAAAGAGGTATCGTTGGTAACATGTTTGTATGTATGTAAGTATGTATATTGGGGGTAATCTCCAAAACTACTAAACCGATTTAAAAAAAAAAACACCATGTGAAAGCTACATTCACCCTGAATAACATAAGCTACTTTTGATCACAATATTCCAACAGCATCGGAACTTATCCGGGTGTAACTGCGGGACGCACCTACATTAAAATAAAACCGGACAAGTGCGAGTATTTATCCAAGGAGGAAGCAGTCGACTACGGTTGTATGGAGAAAGAGTAGGTAGACAGAAAAGTAATTTATACTGAAGTTACTTCACATTTGTTATAAAAGTATCTACCTACGATTTCGTTGTACTTAGGTAAATTTATTTAAATAGGTACTACACTCTCCTTGAGTTAAGTTGGAAGCCAGGAATCCACTTTAAAAGACAGGATCACACTAGCAATTAACATTTAATCTTTGGACTGCTACATCGCGTGCGTAGCCACCATAAAACCGGGCTGAACCACCAGCTCGTGAAGATGGATACTCTATGTATGGTGCGATGTGTTGCTAATTGCACCCATTAGGTTGTGTACGCTTATTTACTCCGTATTTAATGGCTGCTAGATCGGATGGCGGACATGTAACAATGTCGACTTCTGTTTTTAGGGTACCTTAGAAAAGGGTGTTAAGGTACGAGTTGGCAACGGGCGACATGAGGAGGCGTCGCAACGGACGTGTCGCCGCAACACTACTGGTTTCTATGTATTTCTATAAAATAATATAATCTTCGTCTTCTAATATATTTTCTCCTAAACGACGTACCTCGCAGGCCTAGTATGTCGTGTTTTATCTTACGAAGAGCCATTTTGAGCTCTAGCAGTTTTTCTGGTGTAGATAATGATCTCACTTTAAAAGGGTACAAATATTTATTAGGTACGTTTATTTCTCTTGAACGATTTTTCTTTGGAGGGTTGTGGTCTAACTCTCCTGCGGTGACCTGTAGGCAAGATTCGTTTTTCATAACCTTAAGTTTGAAGCCCACCGTAGAGAACGTTATTACAATTGGTCTTATCTTTTCGCCTTTTTTCCTAGTCTTCTGATTAACACATAGGTTCCTTTTATATCCCGATATTCCCGCGAGATAGGAAGCCACGGAGCGCTCCTAGTTAATTTATTGTTTCAATATTCCCTAAACTACTAATTAAATTTTACATGAATTGGTGATACTGATAAATCACTTGCTCTTACTGGTATTATGGAGGTAAAAGTTGTTGAGTATGTTTGTTGCTCTTTCTTGTAAAATTCTTTAAACCGATTGCAATAAAACTTTGTATTTAGATAGCTGTAAACCTGGAGTAACACATAAGCTATTCTTTTTATTCTGATACTAGCTGTGCCCGCGACTTCGTCAGCGTTTTTCGAACATCTACCCATCGCTGTGCAAAAGTCTACACTTAAACGAACGACCAGGGAAGTATACTGAGCAGAAGAGAATCATGGCAGAGTCTGTTTAAGTGTGATTTTTGCACAGCAGTAGGTAATTTGTTGCATGCTTACCTATTCACATTATTATAAGAAGAAGTGGCCAAAATATAAAAAAGTCAAAACTTGAATTCGAAAAAGAGGACAAAATATTGATATTTTGTCCTTTTTTCATAAGCCGGTCTACATACAAAGCAACCGACTTATCTGTTATGTAAGCTGAAGTCGGGCAGCTTAACTACATGCAATATATTTTTTTACGTGGACGATGCCCCTTATACACCGTCAGGCCACTCACGGGGCAAATGACCCGATTTGTTGGGCCATAGGTTTATCAATTAAACCCCCGTTTTGTCCCACGCTCCACAAGTGTCGAGGCCAGCAACCCGTTCCACGACTTCTACGCATATATGTTATAGCGTCCCAAGCTATAACCAGCTAGGGTATGAAGAGATGGGTCCGCTGTTCCGTCCGGCCACCCCGGAGGGCTACCGTGCGGGATCAGTTATAGACAGATCGAGTGTCGAGGCCAGTGGGAATTCCTCATGGACTGCATCCATCAACCCGCCCGCCCGTCTCTGCCTGAAAGACAATCCTTCTCCGTCTCCCCTCCCTCGGCACGGTCACCCTACCGTCTCGAGGCCCCCAAAACCGGTGATAAACCCCCCCTGAGTTCACCGACACCACCAGAGGCTGAGGTGATATTTTACAGTGGTTGTCTTTCACGCTGCCCTTTTCTTGCGAAAAGGACCCCCGAGCCCGCTGACGCGGGTTTACGGGTTAGCTTGCAGCTACTGCGCCCCCCCACAACGGCAAGGTGGACGGACATCTGGAGAGTAAAACGTAACGTCGTGCCCGGGACTCGGGACTCGAACGCGGTACCCTCGACTCGGAATCCACACTGTGCCGGAGCTGCCATCGTGTCTCGTAAGCTACATGCAATCTGCATCTACCCAGTAAAATGCCCGATTTCAGCTATATATTTTTTTCCTTTTTCGTGCATTTATCGACTGCCACTAAAATTATCCAAATTGTAACCGTAACTTTAATCATTGAGGAGTTTTCTGATGAGAAGGTGGTTTCAGGTGGTCCATCAATTCGTACCGAGTTCTTTATAAGATGGTTCTATTGATGGAAGTCCAAAAATTAGTAATTTACTGCATTGTGGGATGCTATTCTGCTCATCATTCCAAAGGTTCTCATTAGACCAATTCGAGACTCTTACTTTCCAAATCTAAAAATAATTATCGTAATCGGACTTCATATGCCGGAGTCCGGCGTTAACATATCCCCATACAAACAATATGCGGGTCGAATTAAGAAGCTCCTCTTTTTTTGAAGTCGGTTAGAAACAACCATAATAAATTTCCGTATGTCCGAAGGATCCGAATATATGGAGAGACATAGGTATACGGTATTTTAGGAATTACCGAATATCCGGCTTTTTTAATTACGTGCCGGATATCCGGTTTTTTAAATACCTACCGGATATCCGGTTAATCATGTGTTGATTCCACACAACATACTTCTTCAATACTACATTCAAACTAATTAAGTAAAAGCAAAATAACGCTTTATCCGGATAACCAGACTAAATAGCCGGATAAAAAATAGCCTATATGTTAATCGGGGTCTAAAGCTATCTGCATACCAAATTTGGTTAAAATCGGATAAGCCGTTTCTGAGATTAGCGGGCACAAAGGCACACACAAACAGACAAACAGATAAACAGACAAACAGACAAACAGACAAACAGACAAACAGACAAACAGACAAACAGACAAACAGACAACCAGAAAAACAGAAAAATAGGTTCTACTGCGTTAATAGATACCCATACAATTTATATTTTTTTTATATCTTCCAAAAACAGACACCGCTGAGTTACGATTTTATTATATGTATAGATTCCCGCGGAATTGGGGCTTACTCGGTTGAAACCGCAGTACTCTGTTAGTTATTATTAACAGGTATATAGTTTTCATTCTTATTTCAACGCTCTCACACCTAAAAAAAGAACACGATATTATTTTTTATATTATTCTGATTATACATAACGATGTCGTGTCGTTAAATTTTTATTGTTTCCTTTTGAATTTTTAAATATGAACGTTAAAAAATTGCTGTTTTTGTAAAGTCGTTAATGAGGACATGATGATAATAATTATATATGTATATTCATTATTATAATTATTAAATGATACAAAAACACAGTAACGATGTTATTCTACGTTTAATTGTCTCTATTTAATCAGTAATTGCAAATTAATTCAAAAAAATCTTTGTTTTATTTTTCTGATACGTAAAAAAAATATGTTTCTTGTGAAACCATGTGAACAGTGATGTGTCAAATAAAGTAGTTTTAGATGCGCCTTCTTTGATTTTTTATGGCTACAAAAAGTGAGGGTAAATTACCTTGAGTTTGAAGCAAGAGCGAGATGTAAATTCAAGTGAGAGCGAAAAAAAAGATTTTTGAATTTAAATGTCAAATTAGTTCACTATTTTTGTTAGATCAAGACCATATTAATATAAACTTAGATTACATTTCGCAAGCATCGGTAATAAATGTATGGCAAAAAAAGGCAAGAACAAGGGAACTCACTCCAAAAAGAGCTTACACATAACATCGTTTTACCTACAAAATGTTTCTCAAATTCAAATTAAAAAAACAATGTCCACAAAATAAATAACTTAGCATTCGGTAAAGGACTTCAAATCCATTATACAGGCACATTAACAAACAAATGTTCACACTTAACCTTTCTTTTAGACTCACGATATACATCTTTCGACGAACACTCATTATTTCAAACTGGTCTAACATCTACAGTTTTAACAGCTCTTATTCCTTCACCATTAAAACTAAAATCGACTATCACATTAGCATTAATAAAATTGTTACTGTCTTCAGACAATTTTTCATTTTCACATTCAGTAATCTGTATTTCAAAGTCGTAAGGTTTGGTATGGTTTGGATTATCTTTGTTTTTGAGGTTGTCATGGTTTTTAACGCTAGGGGTATCTCAGGTGTCTTGGAAAACTTAATTTATGTTAAACTCGTCCACGTTGCGATTATTTAACTGTGGCCCGACGATTGGACCGATAAGAAAGATTAATTCTTTAAGTTTTTTGTTGAAAAATTCGTTTGATTTCAGTGTGGTAGTCGTTATAAAGTTGTTTTGTTGATCGCTGTTTGTTGTAGGGTTAATTAATTAAAATATATCGGAATGAGATTGGAATGAATTAGGGGTTACTTTCATTCTAAATTAATGACTTTTCATGTCCACAAAAAATCCTAAGCTACAAACATAACCCATGGGCTTATTATTAAAATAAGTCAAAATAATCAACTACTAATCAGTCCTTGAATGGAAAATGAATAGATTTTGAAATGTGATTTTCAGACCGATAGATGGTAAGAAAACCTAAATAAAAGTCTGACATAATTTGCAATGATTTGCGAATAACTTCTTAGGTATTTAAATTGCTTTATGCTAAGTTTTTTAATAATATACCTAATAATATTAATTATTCTTAAGTAAATTAAAAACAGGCTGGCTGATCTGATGGAAAATCTCTTTGGATAGCAATGCCTATTCGATGGCCAAACTATAGCTGCCAGTCCCATGGTCACCAGAAGCTAACACTAATAAATAATAACTGCTTTTATGCCATAATTATAAAATATATATTAAAAAACAAAGAAGTAACAAGTTCAGAGACCGTAAACTACAATAAAACACAAATTTTCATACAAACGGCAGTCTAAAACAGCGGAATACACTCGGATGTTCTTAAACAGGATTATTTAAAGGCAGAAGTGATCCCTGAGTGCAATTATACACCGGCAAGGGTCAGCGGTAAAGCGCTTTGAGCTGATAAATCTGAACCAACGTCAAGTTAAAAGCCGTGTAAATCTTTGCGATGTTCTTTGAAAGATATGGAGACGTATCATTTTGTAGAATTTTGGGATATTTCAAGATTTAGTTGTTTTGTGTTAATGTTGTTTCAGAAATATTTAGTAGACTAGTATCTGATTATGTACGAATTAGGTTAAATTGAGGTCATTATCATATAAACCTCAACCATATAAAAAACTGTAATTGCAGATGAGTGGTTGACTCTCAATGCTTACGAAAAGAAATTACATATTTTTTAGTTTAAATATTTTGGTTCTATTTACATTTTTAAAACAAAAACACTGCTTCTTTTTTAAGTGTGGTAAACACAAATAGCCTTATTAATAAACGTGGAGTAAGGTCGGAGTAGTGAGAACATGTTTTGTTTTTTTCCGTGACAAGAACTTTCAAAGTTGACAGACAGAAACAAAAAGTGGAAAAAATTATTTCGGCCTTATTCCATGTTTATTAATAAGGCTATTAGGAATTAACATTTTTTTTTTATCAAATCACACATCTATTTTTAGTGCTTAATTGTTTTATTTTTGATGCGCCAATATGACTGTAGGTACCTACTTATCTTCCTTGCACTTAAATTATATTTATTTTTGTTTCTAATCTAACATTAGAAACGGTTAAAAATAGTACCTAATTTACCGTACCTGTTATATAAATTGGGATAAATTAATTTTAAATGCAATAAAAATAGGTAGATAAATGTAAACTTTATTTTGCTTGATCATCTTAAATTGTAACCGACTTCAGCTAAATTCTGTAAAAATGAAATAACAACAATATTAAAACAAAAATTACAAATGCATCGACTCCACATCTGCAATAGTCCGCGTGAAGCGGGTTCATATCGCAAACTGCTTAGCTGAGTGAGTTACAAGTTACGCCTCGAGCGATGTAAACGCAGACCAACTGACACGTTTCAATTATATTGTCGTTTCCACTGTAAATTGCGTTAACTGGCTTTTATGTCCATTACTCTGTTCTCTACCTACTGCTGTAAAGGTAGCCGCTCATGGTCAAGCTGAACTTTATATCTAGTATTTCACCCGTGTAAGTCCCGATCCCGTGGGAATATCGGGATCAAAAGTAGCCTATGTTACTCAGGGTGAATGTAGCTTTCTAATGCTTTATTTTTTCTAAATCGGTCCTGTAGTTTTTGAGTTTATTTATTACAAACATACATACACATCACACAAAAATACAAATCTTTCCTCTTTATAATATTAGGGTAGATTTATAAAGGTAGCCGCTCGTGGTCAAGCAGATTGTTATAGGTAGGTGTTCTTACCTATCATGCCAAATTTTATGTCCTGACTGATTGACTGCCTGACCGAACAATGCCCACAGCCCAAACCCTAAAGACATGCAGCTTGGAGGATGTGTTCTTCGTGAGGACTATTCAAGGGTCATTGGAAATTTCCACTGAATCGAGACCTAAGCGTGTAAAAGGATAAAGCTACCTAATATTTAGACTGTTTACCTACGTGGCTTATTTTGCAAATAAACAATAATAAGATGTAACATCATATTTAGAGCCAAAAAAAGGTTATCTTGTTTGATATGTCAAAAGAGAATAATGAAGAAAAATCTACCAAATAATCGAAATGACCTTTGGTTTTTTAAGTTTCCTAAAATTGAGTAAATTCTGTAGTAGGTAATTTTGGTTTTTGTTGTTAGTTACGCAATTGTTTATCTTTGTCAGACTCTTACTCACATATTTATGAACGAGACTGTCATATTTTCGCTCACGCTGAAAATTACTGACAATTTAAGAGCGGGACAAATGCATTACACACTCCAAGTAATTACTATACCTACTGATTGTTTTCTCTAAGTTTTCAAAAAACGTTGTTTGTTAGAGTTCTATGTCTATGGCTTTAGTAGGCGCATTTCTATTTCAAAATACCTATAGATGGATGTAGTCTATGCAAAGTGGAATAATGATCAACTTTTATTACAGCGTTCGTTACCAGTTCATCATTCACACATCATTACAAAATCATATCGAGTGTGGTCCGAACTGCGAGGGAAATTCATTCACTAGTTTGTACCGCATAAACATTAAATTACAGTAGTAAGTTATTGTATGTTCTATCCCACAACTGAAGGATTCAGTAATTTCAGCAGACTGCGTCTGCTTCAATTCCTTCATCCTTCAGTTGTGGGATAGAACATACAATAACATCTGAGAAATTGCTCAACCCGTACGGTTTATCGCTCTACGAGCGCGAGTTGTAGATTGTTTCATACGTACGATGCGTCTTTAACTTTTAAAGAAATTACCTACATGAAGTTTCTCAACCTATCTATTAACAATTTTTGCATGTTAATTTTGAATTGCAATAGGTACCTAGGAAAGTAATGAAAGCGTATTAAAATCATGTTTTTATTCACTACACATAATCTTACACTTATAAGGTTGGGTTAGAATCTCTAGTGGCAAATGTAAGAGGTTTTAGAGCGATATACATCATGAACTTTGGCATTTTAGTTTCTGTTCTGCTAAGTAGGAGAAACGACCCAATCTGAAACCAAAGAATATTTTCATATATTATAGGTATTCCGAAATTATGCTTAACGCTTAGAGAGTGTCGAATCCGTTGTTGGTAGTATGTATAGAAATGTATTTTTCTATAAATATGTGCACAATAAACACATATTCTTTGGGTAAAGAAAAACATCGTAAGGAAACCAGCATGTTTTATGGTTAGAAATCATAGTATGAGACATCGCAAGTAGATGTGATAACACATTATTATCAACGACTGTATATTATTATTATTATAAATAATTTGAAGATCATCAATAGAAATAAAACGCTAACAAAATCTACATACATTTTTTATTTTTTAAATTGTGATCATGATGAATAAATCACAGTAATCAATAATAATCTCATTTTACTAAGGTACGTACCGTTTCATTGTTTGAATATTATGATAAAATTATGGAGATCTTGTTGTACTTGTAAGTAGAAATGATGTATTTACCTGTAAAAATAAAAAGTTGATAAGTAAAAAGCATAAATAATAATACACACCTATAACTTGTTTATTTTAACCAAAGTTACATGTTTTGAAATGAAAACGGTTTAAATAGTTTTGTGTCTCTCTGTGCAGCTATTCTGTAATTACGAAGTCTCGTTCCTGTTAAATTATTTTCGAATCGGTTTGAACAATTATGCTAATTTTCCAAATTTAGCTAATGCTTGAAGTTAATGAAGTGTTAATGATCCCATACAAAATTACCAAATTGATAAACCGTTGTGGAAAAAATGATCTGGGCTGAGGCATGTTTGAGATATTTTAATTGCAGAATAAATATACTGGTGGAATTTTATAACTTTATGGATTAAATTAGGTAGTTGTTATTCACACAATTTTGACACAAATTTAACATTTCTAAATGATATATAAGAATACGAACCAACGTTGTAATAGCTATGATACTTACTTTGTTTCCACATATTATATATTTTAACACTTTTATTTTCACTTGTTTAAATAGTTTATTAACTTTTTCATTATATTAACATTTCACTTTTAGGTAGGTACTTTTCAAGGCAGTTGAGTTATACGACCCGCAACACGTAACAACAAGTAAGTCCCACGGTCTGTTTTTCACTCCTTACCTAAAATGCTTTGTTGGCTACTAAATTCTCAGAAAGTAAACAAAACGATATAGGTACGTTAGAGTATTGCTGCGTTGCTTATTTTATATAAAGAACTAGTCATGCCTCATGGGTTAGACCACAAGCGAAGCATATTTTCCTAAGGATATCAAAATACAAATGTTCTATTAGTAGGTAGTAAGTATGTCTAGGTAGGTACTAAGTTTAATTCATTTTGAAAAGAAGAAATATTTAAATTTTTCGAGCTGATTAACCATACCTATCAAGGCAACATACAAACGATCTTATGCAATTATGAAAAATATTATATTATGGTTATTTCATGTTGCAGTCATGTTTAAAAATTAAACTTTTTACAATCTTCTAGGTAAGCATGCTACATCTTAGACCTCATCATCATCATCATCATCACTTACCATGATGAGATAGTGGTCAAAAGTTTACCAATCATAACAAATAAAAAAAAAAATTATTTATTATTATTATTTGGTTTTAATATTGGATGATAACAATTATTCGGTTTGTTCTTCTTCTCATCCGAGCGATGTTCCCAGTTGCATCCCTCTTGGGACCCCAAGGTCCGCTAAAACCCGAATTAATTTGGGGTTGGCGCAACGGTTGGTTTGTTATCAAGGTTAATCAATGACATGAACATTGACAAGGCTATTGTTATATTTATTATGCGAGGTATAAGATAATACTCCTATTTTTACTTGTTAGAAATCTAAAGTTTAACGTAGGAACTTAGTCACAACTCCAATTGAGTAGAAATATTGTTTATAGTTTTACCGTAACTTTGTTGATCTACCTACTTATGTGAGTTTAACAAAGAGATTATACACACCATACAGTTATAGAGCGAACATTAAGAAACATTTCTATTAAAACTATATTATTATGCAGTTTTTGTCTGCACAAAGTTGGTAGATAGATAATAAACGTTATACTAGACTCTAGACTAAGCGATTACTAGTATACATAAGATAAAAAATGGCTAAAACTTTTTCTATTTGTCACTCTACAAACCTAGAGGTATTTAAATTCTTTGACATTTGAACGATGTCCTTTGATCGTTAGTATTGTACAGAATATAAAGTTCAAATTTGTATACACTGATTCCAGCTCAGAAATAAAGTGCAATTTATTTGATTCGAACTTAGGTCTTTTTGGATTCGAATTAAAATTGCTGACACATTAACCTTATTTGCTATAAATTATCGAAGAAATGTAAAAAACAGTTACATTTCATCGCGGTTCAAGTGCGACCTGTGAAGGATCCTTGGTGCTACCTGTGAAGGAACATTGGTGCTACCTGTGAAGGAACCTTGGTGCTGCCTGTGAAGCAACCTTGGCGCTGCCTGTGAAGCTCCCTTGGCGCTGCCAGTGAAGAATCAGAAAACTTTTGTGCTGCCTGTGAAGACGGATCAAATTTGATTTAAATATGTGAGTTAGTGAGTGTCATTCTTGTAGATTTAAAATCATCGATATATATATATATATTTTTTTTATTCTAAGTTTGTTTGTTTTTTTTTTTTTTTTTTAGGTCGGACAACGAATACTTCTCTGAGGAGGACATAGTGCCACCCCCGACACCGCTGCCAACCAAGACCAAACCATCTTCAAAAACATCTGCAAAACGCAAGATCGAGTAAGTATTGTTTTTTTTTGTAGATTTGAAAAATCTTGATTTAATGTTACAAAATGTATACTAAAGTTTTTTTTTTTTTATATTTTGTTTTATTTAGGTCGGACACAGAATCCACTCACTCAAACGCTAAAAAATCAACCAAACAGTCAACCAAGCGCAAGATAGCGCCAGTACAAAACGCTGCGGCCCTGTCCACGCGTCCAACGAAGCTTACACCCCCAGATTCAGAACAGCAGGATTTTCCATGGTACGTATCTATATCTATACTAATATTATAAAGCTGAAGAGTTTGTTTGTTTGAACGTGCTAATCTCAAAAACTACTGGTTCGAAAAAAGCCTTTTGTGTTGGATACTCCATTTAATTTGATCGAAAAACGCTATAGGCTAATATCATGCTACAACCAATAGAAGCATCAATGAATTACAAACGTACAAGATAGGCGCGAAAAACAACCATAGATATTCACTTAGATACGGAATATTCATACGCGGATAAAACCGTGTGGCGCTAGTTAATTACTTAAACAAGTACTTTATTGGTTTTTCTTTTACAAATGGTTGTTCTCATGTAATTATGTAGAATACTGCTTGGCATCATGTACAGTAGGAGCCTATTTTCATTCAAAAGAAATATTAGGTAAGGTCAACCAGGGGAAATGCGTCTATGGGGCAAATGCGACAAACATCAATTTACCGGACTTATAATTTGTTATATTGATAAAATCGCCATCTACGATTTTATAGATATTTTTCTTCTTTATCGTGATTGACTATTTTATCAATATAACAAATTATAAGTCTGGTAAATTGATGTTTGTCGCATTTGCCCCATAGACGCATTTCCCCTGGTTGACCTTACCTACTTTCTTTAATACAATAGGTGTAAAGTGTTTTGTCTTTATTAGTAACATGAAGTTTCAAAGTAGATGGAAATAAATTATTAAAAATCTAAATATGTAAATATAATCTATAAAATAATTGCACTCATTTTAATAAGTTTTTTATTTTACATTTTCAGGTGTAAGCAACAAAAGGACATATTTTCACTCATCAAGGCTGACGAAAATACGAAAAATAAGTTGACGAAAACGTCAGATGTAAATGTGTCTGCATTTTGCATGAGGGTCAGCGGCGGACAAACTAGGCGCACAGTATCTATTACAGAAGGTGAGTTTTATGTCGAATTAAAGTTGTACAATACGAACGACTACAAAAATACTGCACCTGAAATACGGTACAAAAAAGCTCTGACATCAATAAAATTACGAGTGGACGAAAATTGTCGCGAATGGTGGGCTCTACAAGACTTTTTAACCACAACCTTTAAGTTATTCGAAGGTTCAACCGCTGTTAAATTCAACGATAAAGATAATTAATTATTAAATTGAATAGTTTACCTACTCATTATTACTTACCTATTTTTATCGTTGAATTGGGATCGAACTTTCAAACAACCTAAAGGTTGTACAATCTTGTAGAGAGAGCTCCCACTCTCTACAATTTTCGTCTAGTTGTAATTTTATACTGCAGTTCGTTTGTATTGTACAACTGAAATTTGTTAGAAAACTCTCCTCTAGATACTGTACGCCTCGCTGATACATTTACGTCAGACGTTTTCGTTGATTTATTCTTTGTATGAACACGAGTTTTTTTTTTTTTTTTTTGTATAAGAAACGTACCTACTACCTATCAGGTTTGCATAAACAAGAAAAAAATGTATGTAAAGTGAAAGCATTGCTTTATATCTGTTACGCTAGGTTTGATAGTAGTGGTTGGTATACAAACAAACTCGCACTACGCGATGAAACTGTTCTTGTAACACTTAGATTTATTATCTAGTAGGAAATAAGTGAATTTAATATTGATTATTAATTTGGCTTTTTAATCAAGTACTATTAAAGCAATTTAAGTTTTAATTAGACTTTTATAGTGCCAAAAAAGTACATTTTTGATTAATTTAAAGTTTCTTTTTTACGCTTTTTTATCTTGTAGCAATTAAATGTTTGATTAATTTTCAGTTTGAATATTGATTAGTAAGTTTTCAGAAACTGTTCTTGTAAGTATTATTATTATTATTATTTTAAACCTACATATTTTATCTAGTAGGAAATAAGTACATTTTAAAAGTGTATTCAGTTTTGTTTATTAATTTGGTTTTTAATCAAGTAGTAATTAATCATTTTTATTGGACTATTATAAAAGCATATAAGTAAATACTTATATAATTATAAATACTTAGGTATATTATTTTGAATAATAAATAAATATTTTTGGTAACTGGGGTATTTAAGAGTATTATTATTTTATTTTAGTTCAGTATTCCTAGGTTTCTTTTATAATTAAGATCTCCTTAATTACCAGGTTTTTGGTTTGTTTTAAAGTTGTTTCGCCATGAAGTATTGTACAATTTGTAACACTTCTGTATGCAGTAGGGGTTGGATCGGTCATTTACGAAGTAAAGTACATAAACAGAACGTTTTAAGTGAAACACATAGCGATGGTATACAAATAGTAGCGTCTGCCTTTCAGAGTCGAATAATATCTTATCGAATAGCTGCGCAAGACACAAATGAACATTCTATGGTTGTGTTTTTAGATTCTATACGAAACAAAGTAAAATTTATTTTAGATGAATGTATAAAAAAGCATACTTGTGTCAAAGTTAACTTTGAATTGTTTGCTAACTTTTTACTGTTCAAAAATAATGAACAAGCAATTAAATCGTTTCATACCAAGAATATAAATCTCTATGGAAATTATGATTTTGAAACTATGTATTCTAATATAATCGATATAATACGATCAAAAATTGATCACTTTCAAGAAAAAGATTCTGGTTGGGCCTTTCTTAACTGCTTGCATATTGAAATAAATGTCAATAAATATCAACCACTTCATGGTTCTACATACATTGAATTACCACAATTTATAAAGAAAAAGAAAGCATGTTTAAATATTTGTAATAAAGATGAATATTGTTTTCTTTGGTGTGTACTTGCTGCCCTCCATCCAGCTAAAAGACACCCAGAGAGAGTCTCATCATACATTCAATTTCGAGAGACGTTAAACACTGACAATACGTCATTTCCTGTCAAATTTTCTGATGTTAAAATATTTGAAGAAAACAATCCAAAGCTAAGTTTTATTATTTTTGGTTTAAAAAATAAAACTGTTATAGGGCCGCTTTATAAGTCAGACAATCACAAAAATAAAAAAACGATTCACTTACTTTTCCTAGAAAATAATACAAAATCTCACTTTTGTCTTATTAAGAATTTATCGAGGCTAGTGAGGAGTCAAATTTCAAAACATACTACACAAATCTTTTTTTGTGACACTTGTCTAGTATTTTTCAAAACAGAAAATGATGTCGATAATCATACCTGTAGCGGTGTTGTCACCGTCCTACCAGAAAAGGGTTCTGTAATAAAATTCAAAAATTACGAGCGTAAACAAAATATACCTTTTGTAATTTACGCAGACTTTGAAACAATGTTGCACGAAGTAAGCGGTTCAGAAACGCATGGTGCTCACACGAAAACCACACATAAACATGTTCCAATAGCATTCGCATATAAAGTGGTTTGTGCTTTTGACCAGGCTTATAGTAAATTTGTAATGTATCGTGGACTTGATTGTGTTGATAAATTTGTTTCCTCTCTTTACAAAGATATTCGAGAGATTCATGCAATATTGGTAAAAAATGTTTCCATGATTTTTAATGACAATGATGCAATCGATTTTAAGAATTCAATTCGTTGCCATATTTGTCAGAATTTTTTATACGGAGATAAAGTTCGAGATCACTGTCACCTTACTGGTCAGTACCGAGGGGCAGCACACAGTATATGCAACTTACAGTATAAAATTCCAAAGTTTGTGCCGATATTTTTTCATAACTTAGCCGGCTATGATGCACATCTCTTCATAACGAAACTCGGTGACGCGCCTGGTAGCATAAAAATAATTCCGAAAACGAAAGAAAATTATATTTCTTTTACAAAGTTTATTCCAATTTCGAAAGACGAGTTTGTCCAGTTGCGATTTGTAGATTCATTTAAATTTTTAGGAACAAGTTTAGATAAATTAGCCAAAACCTTAAAAGCTTCTGAATTTAATCATTTACGTAGCTATTACCCCAACGAAACTGAGTTTGCTCTTCTAACACGCAAAGGTGTTTATCCTTATGAGTACATGAATACATTGGAACGATACAACGAACAATCTCTGCCTAGCAAAGAAATGTTTTATAGTTCTTTGAATAACGATTACATATCGAATGAAGATTACGAACACTCTCAAATAATTTGGAAACAATTTAAAATCCGTGATTTGGGGCAATATACTGAATTATATTTAAAAACTGATGTATTATTGTTGACCGACATATTTGAAAATTTTAGAAAAACTTGTAAGGACTACTACCATTTAGACCCAGCTTTTTACATAACCGCACCAAGTTTGTCTTTCGATGCTATGCTCTATAAAACAGGCATTGAGTTAGAACTAATAGATGACTTAGCGATTTTAGAAATGATACAAAGTGGCATACGAGGAGGTGTGGTTATGGCATCGCACAGATATGCTAAAGCAAACAACGAATTTATTTCTGACTATGATCCTTCAATATCGGAATCTTATATAATGTACATAGATTGCAATAATCTTTACGGATACAGTATGTGTCAATCATTGCCTCTGTCAAATTTCAGATTTCTCAATCAGACTGAGCTTGATAAACTAGATGTAAATAACGTTTCAAATGATGCTGAGTTCGGTTTTATTCTAGAAGTCGATCTTATGTATCCCAAACAAATCCATCGGTTACATAACGACTTTCCTTTTTGTCCTGAAAAGGATATTCCGCCAGGGGGGAAATGTGAAAAGTTGATTCCAAACTTATATGATAAATTTAATTACGTTATACACTATGTACATTTAAAAACATGTATAAAACATGGTTTGATTTTAAAAAAAATACATCGCGTTATAACGTTTCGTCAGAGTCCATACTTGAAGCAATATATTGATCTTAATACTAGTTTACGACAAAGTGCGACATCTTCTTTCGAACAAGATTTTTTCAAATTGTTGAATAATAGTGTATTTGGTAAAACGTTGGAAAATAATCAGAAAAAAGTCAAAGTTGAATTGGTAAATGTATGGAATGATGAAATCAATAAAACGAAAAAAAGAAAAAATGCGGAAACTTTAATTGCCAATCCCTTTTTCCACAGTTGTACAGTATTCACCGATAGTTTGGTTGCGATTCAATTGAAGCCTGATCGTATACTTTTGGATAAACCATTGTATATCGGATTCACAGTTCTAGAATTATCAAAATCACATATGTATGATTTTCACTATTCTATATTTAAACCTTTTTATGGAGACAAATTGAAAATGTGTTATACTGACACAGACAGTTTTATTTATCACATTCAAACCAAAAGTTTCTACCAAGAATTAAAAAATATTTTTTTGGAATATTTCGATACTAGTAATTTTTCTCTAGATAATTGCCACGAATTGCCAATAATTAACAAAAAAATACCAGGTCTTTTTAAAGATGAAATGGGGGGGAAAATAATAACGGAATTTGTAGCTTTACGTTCTAAATTATATTGTATAAAAAATACTGAAACTGAAATAAAAAGGGCTAAAGGTGTAAAATCCTGTGTAATTAGAGATCTTAATATCTCAGATTATAAAAACACGTTATTGACGGGAGATATAATACGCAGGAAGAATGTATTGTTTAATTCCATAAAACATGAGATATTTACGCGCTCTGTTAACAAAATAGCTCTCTCTAGTAACGATGATAAACGACTTATTTCGCGTGATAAGAAATCAAGTAAAGCCTGGGGTCATATTTCTATTCTTGGTATTTAAAATGTAATACAAATTTAATGTAGAAATATTACAATGAATGCTTGCATCCATGTTAAACTTAATTTTAATTATTATTATAATATATTTTTTAGTTAGTAGTAAGATATTGTAATTTCTACTTAAGTCAAATTTGTTGTCATTTCTATAGCTTAATAAAATAAATATAACACAAAATGGTCTTATTTATTTAACATTCATTACTTACTTACACCGCAATCCAAATAAACCATTTAGCATAAAATCTAGCGAAGCATGTGCACATCGACAGACAGGTCTGTGCATGAATTCACTGGATAAACGAAACCTCTAACAGTCATTGTTAGATTGTACACTTAAACATGTACCAACTAGTTTGGCATAAACTTGATCGATGCACGTGCGCATGATTTTGCCGAATAAACAAAACTTCTATTAAAAATTGATGGATTATTACAGTATTCATTACTTGTACGTTACAGAGACTAGACCTTTCGAGCTAACTGGTCGGTAAGTTTTAGATTTTATCTTTAATTATGTTTTCTATTTTCTTTTCTCAATTTGCATATTATGAAGCTTATATTTTACTTGTATTGTTTCAGATAATGTCGGACATAGAAGTCAGACACGATGTGGAACCACAAGATGGACTTTTTGGAGTCGACAATCAAGATCTATTTTTCCAATGCGCTCAAAATTTTCCGGACTATGATTTTGAGGAAAACTTACCTGTTATTAATTTAAAGAAAACTACAAAGCATCCAAAACGAAAGATAAAGAAAACGTCATGTGAAACAATAAATCATCGAAGCAGCTTGCGCCGACGATCATCATTTGTTTTGAACCGCGAGCCTTGCAAAGGGAGAAGATTAATTCAGATAAAAATAATGGACATCAGTGGTGAGACCAGTGAAAATGATAGTTTTGATGTTGTAGTATCAGCTCAATACGTAGTGAAAGAATTTATGGACAGCATCTTAGACCAAACGGAGAGAGTGATTAAAAATATTTCAGAAACGATAATCAATGAATCATAGTAATCATAATTTTGTTTATAATTAGTATTACATTAAATATATTGTATAGTGCTTGTATTACTGTATCTATAAATTGATTCAAGAAATAAAGAAAACTCGTACAAATGTTTCCTTTTATTTTAGAATTATCTAACTTAGGTACCTATTGCCTAAAGGTATTTTAAGTTTTTTAGAAAATTGGAAGTGGTAACTTTTTGTTTTTAATTTAGTAACTGTAATGTACAATAATAATGTTAAGCAATCTAAAATTTAAAGATACACTGGAATTTAAAAACCAATAATGCTACTTACTACTTTCATTTTACAAAAAACCTTGCATAAAGCTCTTAAGACTCGATTTATTGATTCTCAAATAAAATGTATCTGTTATTTTGATGTATATAATACATTTTACTTAACAGATAACTCTTACGTGAGAATTAAAAAAAAAAAAAATGCTATTGAGTTGATTAAATGAAACAAAAGTAAAAAGGATTACATATAATTTTATTGTTGATTATAATAATATTTAATATAAAATTTTATAATGATTTAAACATTTCACATAAATCAATAATATTTTTATTATCATTGTGCCACTTTTTCATACACATAACATTTTTTAGAGCACACATTTTCTTATGATAAACACAATTGAAATTTACATTAGACACCTCATAACAACTATATAATTTCAAAAAATTAGGACAGCCCAGCTTTTCTCCTATGTCTATTACTTCACAGTTCTCACATAAATCTTTAACCCATTTGATCTTTTCAGTTCCTTTAATTAAAACATTTTTAAAATTCAAATACGATTTCACAATACGTTTGAATTCACCATAGTCGATAAAACCTTCACTCCAATAAATTCCCCGATTGGCTTCTATCCATCGTACTTGTTTTTTTTCTTCCACCGATAAGTGTTTAAAGTGGAAAGGAGGTTTCACAAGAAAAGTTTGCGTACATTCGTCCTGTATAACCGCAAATTCTTTAATAATAAAGTTATTGTATGTATCCTTGAATCCTTGTACATCTACGATCACAAAGTCAATTGTGTTAGGATTCATATTTATGTTATTTTCTTCACTATATTACTCAACGGTCTATACTCGATGATGGAATCGTTTAAAATGAGACAATACGCAGCAGTATGGTCGGGTAACTCTGAATCACATTCAAGTTCTACGCGTACACTGACTACTGGACCCGATTTTAGATTTTCACATTGTCTGGAGCAATCTATTACAAATAGTGGAGCCTTTTCAATAAATGCAGATGGAGTAAGCAGTGGTTCACTTTTACGTCCGTAATAAGATTGTTGGAATCTAGCATAAAGCTCATACAACAAAGCGAATTTCATTTCACTAAAATTAACATTCAAATTCTCATATGGATAATAAACAGAATTAAGGTATACTTTGACATTTCTCAAATTACAATGGTCGAATCGCGAAATGTCTTTATCTGGTGAGTTTTTTCTATTTGTTTGCAAGCCCAGTACCACATATCTTGGTTTTTCAATCTGTGAGGATGTTTTAATTGACCAAGTATGTTTAGTTGTTTTTGGCAATAACGGATACTCATATAAATCCCAATTTCTAAAAGCTAAACGGAGAGTACGATCCTTTTCTAATATCTTTAACAAATATACTTTTTCTTTGTCAGACACCTTGATGTGAGGAACGCGCCAATCTAATTTAGTAATTGTTATGTCTTCGAGAGACTCGTCGGATGGAATTTTTAAAGAATTTAAATTTGTATTGCTGCGTAATAATACTAGCTCATGTTTACAGTTCATTATAATTTTCTTATAATCTTCAGCAAAACCTAAAATGTTACTTAGAGGTATTGAACAAGAAAAGTTCCCTTCGTGAGTTGACTTAGTTCCATTTATGTCCCACCCCCAAGCTTTTGCCATTTTAGATTCATTTTCATTTAAAGATAACAAGCCTTTCATTGTTGTTGTAAGTCCAGCATTTTTTATTCTATCGATTTCCACTCCATTGAGTTCATAACGTATATCTTGAAACAGAAAAAGTATTGGGTTGTTCGTAAATTCAACAGCAGTTACATTTTCCTTTGTAGCATTTTTTATAATGTTTACTGTTCCTTCTATATAGAGGGTACTTGCTGATGGTAATATGTATAGATCCTGTTGATTGATAGGTATGCGAATCTCATCATTCCTGTTGAAACTTGTTACGTAAGGTTTGTAAGTATGATATTCGATACCATCTATGGTATTATCATATGCTGGTGAACTTGTTATATCTAACATGTTCATTTTAAAAGTCCGATTAATTTCAGGAATTGTTTATTTTCTTTGGTTATTTTAATTTTTTTCTTAGATGTTCCTTTTCGGATTGTTCGATGAGTACTGATGCGCTTTACAGTATCATTAATGTATTTATTAAAATCAATCATTTTTTCTTGATATGCATATACAATTGAACTTCTTCACCTCGTAAATTTACCAAATTATTATTCACATCTAATAATCGAATATTTATAGAACTAATATTAGTTTGATTGACAGGAAAATAAATGATATTTTTGGGTACTTCTATTATTCGATACCCTGGCGGAACGTTTGGAGCAAATTCATAAATAATATGACTTGCTTTTCCGTTTATATACGATCCACTCACTATGTCACATTCGATTCTCACCACTGTTGTTGATAAAATGTTAACTGGAAGTTGAGATTCGTGTATTATATTGGCTTTAAGAGTTTGGTTGCCAAACCCTAGTAAATTTCCGAGAGAATGATTTTTTTCGAAATGTATTTCTTTAGAGCAAACAATAAAAGTTTTCAATGTATTGTTGTTGCAATATAAATTGATACTAGTTTCATTTGTAACATTTGATTTTAAATAATCAGAAATGTCTTGCAGCTCGTAAGCACCTTCTGGTATATCTAAGACTTCATTGTTGCCATAATAAAATTTATTATTTCTGTTATCGATGTTAGGGATTGAATTGAATGTAGACAGGTACAAGAGAGCGCACTCGTATTCACTATCAAATTGCAATGGAGGATAGTAAGTTGAAGATAAGACGGAGGTATTACCAGTTATAGACAACGTGAAAGACATTTTACAAATGAAGGTAATTAAAACAACTTTATAAATATATAGTCAAAATTATAATTTACTCCAAAATAACCTAATTAATAAACTACACTTTTAATATTATTAACAATTATATTATAATATTATTATTATTATATGAAGTTTCTGTTTGGTCGATTTATAATCGCATATCTATCACCTAACTCTTCCTTCCAAAACGTTTGTAGAAACTTTAAACATAAATGTCCACAATTGGATGTGTTAAAGTTTTGATATCTACAATAATTATAAGTGATGCGATATTTCAAATACTCAGCCAACTCTAACGGAGGCTTTAAATCGCCAAAGCTATCAAAATATTCACAATTTTTGAATAGTTTTACATAGGCTACCCAATGAGTTCCTTCATTTTCTGAACTATCTAAATTTACAATTCCGCACTCAATATCCTTCGATTTTGGTGGTAGTTTATTTCTCATGAAAACACCCCTAAAGTATGGAATATGTTGATTAGCATAATCTAATATGTCAAGATCAGTAAGAGCGCGTCTGGGTAACCTTTTACTTAGTTTTTTGAGCTTTTTACAAAAAGACCATTTCCTGTCTTGTACGGTTTTATATACAAGCCTTTTCCTAAAGCAATTGATTCCATCATTTTATTATGACGTTGAGCTTCTTCTAAATTCTTTTTAGCTGATTTATGATCATTTACAGCCTTAGTTATGCCTGCCGCACCTCCGGCTAGTGCACCCAGAGCCGATAGTCCAGCGAATATTGGAATAAGTGGTAAAATACCGCCTGTTTTTGGTAACGGTATAACACGAGGCACATTAACTTTTTTCTTATTTATTATGAGTTTTTTAGCAGCTGAATAAGCTTGTTTTATTGCTGCAGCATTACTTTTTGGTTTAGACTTCTTCAGTTTTTTATGTATTTTAGAAACAATTGACTTGAATGATCTCACGCCTGCACCATGTTTAATTTTGGTTTTCATCACCTTGTTTACAAGCCACGAACCCAGTTTTTCACCTGTTCCTGCGTTTTTTGATTTCATTCTCTGTTTTGCCATATTCATGAGTTCAAAATCAGCTTTGTGTCGATCTTCCAAACTGTTTGAATTATTATAAGCAATATCGTGTCTCATACAAGCGTTATCAAGCTCATTAACTCCTTTATCTCCTCTCAGTAATCGTTTCTTTAATCGTGTACCGGGTCCACAATAATTATATCCAGGTAAATGCAGTTCAAATGGTAAGTTATTTATAATACTATTCACGAGTCCACCTCCACGCATAGCTGAGTTGTAAGTGAGATAATTTCTTCTGTCATTCTCAATTTTATATTTTTAGGTGTTTTACAATGTAGAATACAAGATCATAAAATCGCTTGGTTATCAATCCAACTGTTTTCAGTTTTAGGAAGACCTAACCACTTGACAAAGAGTTTATTACCTTTTTTTCTCAAAATTTTTTCAATGAGATACATATTGGGACATTTCGTTTTTTGTAGTTCTTGTTCGTAAAAACGACCTAATATCGGTTGATAGTGTAGATCCTCTATTGAATATGTAACCGGTACAGAAAGATGAACTTTTTTAACTAAAAACAATTCCGTAGACCAGTTAGGAGTATATCCTTTTTCAAAGCTACTTTTATATTTATTTATACGAACATGGTCACCAACTTTTAGTTTATTGGTCTTCACCAGTATATTACAATTTTTCGATTTAATTATATTTTTCATAACTATACTTTGGTTTGATTGGTTTACATCGTTTGGTTTATATTTTATTGTGCGATGTATTGTGTCATTATACGATGTTATAACACTTTTCAGTGGTTCACCGATCCATTGATATTTTCCATTTAAATTAAAAACTTTAAACAACTTGTTTTTCAATGTTCTTATTAGTCTTTCAACTATAGAAGCTTTTTTAACAGAGTATGTAGAGTAATGATTAATATTATTTTTTATTATAATTTTTTTAAATTCATCGTTATAAAATTCTGTGCCCATATCAGTTTGTAAATTAATCGGTTTTCGAAGTATTTTATCTAATAAACTACTAAACGCATTGGCAATTTCTGTTTTTGTTTTAGTTTTAACAGGAATAGTCCAAGAAAATTTGGAAAAACAATCTATTATCACTAAAATATAACTATAACCTCTGTTATAACTTTTTAAACTTTGAAAATCGATGAGATCTGCTTGCCATAAGTCATCGATTCCCTTTAAACATACAGATAGTCGATTAAAATTCTTGCGAGCGGCTTTATGAATTTCATTTACAATTTGAAGTTTACTCATTTTTAGTTTTTATGATTTGAATAACCTCAGCTTTTGTACAATAATCCGCTTTTAAATTATTAAAGTGTTCTTCAACATCTGTCTTTAGAGCGCTTAATATTGTCTCAAGCTCTTGCTTCTTTATATACAATTCCTTTTGTCTATCTACATATTCTTTGTTGACGGCATCAGAATCTTTCAATGGAATGGTAATACCAGTCAATCTTGTGTTATGTAAATCGAATTCTCTGCTTTCGGTTTGCATCAAGACCTTATCAAAATTTTCTAAAAAATCTGGTAAACGCAATCGTTTATGAATATGGTGTCCAAATTTATCCATTATTGTGAACTAACAGGTGTAATAGGTAAAGTTGAAATGAAATAATTTTATTAAATGTATGCTATTTATTAAGGTATAATGCCACTTTCAGACAGTTCTTCTATAATAGATATTATTTCGTTATCCAACCCAGTGTTACCAGCATCTTTTGACGCTATTAAAAGCTTTAATCTTTCAATTAGTTCATTAGGATCGTCCCAGTATACGTAGTCAACATTTTTCTTCCATGTCTTCATTAGTGGCAAACCTTTACCTTGATGTGTTATTTCCGGTTGGCTGCTGTCGGTACTTGCTGAAACTTTACGCAACTTGAATAATGGCTTTATGACGTTTAAGTATTTTCGACCCTTGTTACTTTTGATTGGTTTATTCGGTTTGTAATCTCTTCGGTGAGCATTTGTTTCTATTAACATAAGCTTGTAATGATACAAATCTTCCTCAGTTATTGCTTCTAAATTAGGAACTTTTTTAAACACTAGTTCGTTTATTCCATCTGTTATTTTATACTTCTTTGCACCAACTTGAATATAACCATTAGATATAATTACGCGAGAAGATCCCATCACGAGTTTACCGCGCTCATGTCTGACACCAAACGGAACATTAGTGGGATTAGCTTCTGAAGTAGAGGACCACGAAGATATGTCTAAATTTTGATCGTTTGAATTTGAAGACACTGTTTTAAATGATTCTTCTCCTTCATCGGATATAACTGCATCATTATCATCATCATCGCTATCATCGCATTCCCTCGAGTCGTAAGAATCTTTTGGCTTAAATGTATTACTAGTATTTTCAATGTTGGAAAGTCTCTTTAGGGTTTTATCACTCCCTATAGGACTTGAAGTATCAAATTTTAGTTCACTTTTTAAAGTTTTAGAACGATTACTGTTAAAAGTATCGCCTAGCGTAGAGCTCTCCACTATTTTGTTAAGTGGCTCTGTAATTGGTTTAAAAACAGATTCCAAAATATTGCTATTTTCTGTTTCAGTATTTCGCATCTTTCGAACCTTCTTTTTAACAGCTTCTGCAGCTTCCACAATTTGTTTTTTTAGATTTTTTTCCATTGTTTCAGAGTATGCTTGAACTATTAACAGTATCCATGCGAAATGATAGCATGGTTTATGTATTTAGCTATTTATAGTGTTTTCTCAAGTCATATTTTCACAGTATTTATATTATGTAAGGGATTAGAAATATACTTATTACAATATTGTGAAAATAAAAATCATTGAATTCAGTTATTCTTTTATTTAGAAATACAATCTAATAATTTTTACAAAATCTTTTCTACAAATAGGACATTTAACTCCAACAGACAGAGAACACTTTGCACAAGCCACAGCATGACCACAAGGTATGAAACACGTATTAACTTCTTCATCTACACAAATTTTACAAATAATTGATGACGATATTGTGTTAGCTTTTAAATGTGGATATTTCGTTTGAATTTGACTGCACTCTTCTTCTTCGACTTTATCAAAAGGAAAATTCAGAACTTGTTTTACGTAATCTTCTCCTTTTATTACCATCACATATGGACATTTGTCAAACCAACGCGCATGCTCTTCCCATGGAACATCACTGGGACTCCAATCTTTAAGTCTTCCATCACAGTAAAAACAGATAACTTTGTCACTTCTTCCAGTATAAATGAATCCTGCTTCAACCATCTCTTTTGGTTTTTGATTTAAACCCTGCGGCCAAGTAGCAAAAGTCCGTAAACGTGCCTCTTCATTAGCGTAACGGGGATATACAGGAATGTAAGCCATTTTTTATTATTATTATACTAAAACGCTCTCAGAAAATGTTTTTTGAGCCACGACTCAACGAACAATGATTCGAATAATAGACTAATGCTCACTTACATCAATCGACTAATGAAAAGTAACAAACGTATCAAATTTCTTTCGATAGCAACCTTTGTTCTTTTCACAATCTTTGTTTATGACTACATAACTATAGGGTTCTTTCCATATTTGTGCGCACATTTCTCTGAATTCTTGCCATGTCATATCTGTATTAACGTGTTCATCATAAATGTGCCTCATATTTGTATCATCTTGTTTGAAAAGAACTATTAAATTTGCATTGTCTCTTATTAACTGTTTTGGTATTTTGCTGTATGTTTGGTTTAAATAAAAACTATCTATATATTTATGTCTTCCCATTGCAAAAAAATCACGCATATGGTTTTGATTCTCACACGAAACATCATCGAATATAATTACTGAGTTACATTTTGCAGCGTCTGGGCTAAGAACTTCTTGTTTTTCATGAAATTTTGAGAACGTAACGTCAGAAACCATATGCAACACCTGTTCTAAATATACGTATTTTGGTTGATAAAGAGTTTTTGAATAAACATAAACATTTCGAAATTTCAAACCGTTTTCATGCAAGAGTAAACCAATAACCAAATTTGTTTTTCCACAGTTCGATGGACCGCATATAATACAACGTATTGTATTTGGTAAGAGTTTTCCATGACGAGAATTAAGTTCCTCAGTCACAACATTAATGTTTTTAAATTGCAATGATTCAGGTTGTTTGATGAACTTCATTCTAACAATGCATTCAACGGAATGACTGAAGATATGTAGTAACGATAACTAATAAACCCACAACGGCTTTGTTAACCGAAGATTATGTATGACTTATTATGGTTACTTACTCTCTGAACGTATCAGGTAATTTCTTTGAAAGTAAGAGACGACACGGATCGTAGAGCGATAAACCGTACGGGTTGAGCAATTTCTCAGATGTTATTGTATGTTCTATCCCACAACTGAAGGATGAAGGAATTGAAGCAGACGCAGTCTGCTGAAATTACTGAATCCTTCAGTTGTGGGATAGAACATACAATAACTTACTACTAATTACCACTGCACTAATGCAATAGAGAACGGTCGGAAAGAGTAGTCAATTCAGGTCATTCTTCGTTTCTGATTTTGAGTCCACTTTTTAAAAGGTACTGACCAAAATTATTTCAAATGGAATATTTATTTTGTCTTTCATGTGTTGTCTTTGTCTTGTGAACATGGCTCTTAAAATAGTGACGATTTTTTTAAATAAAATATGGTTGCTATATAAAATGGGATATTAACGGGATCTCATGAGCAAGCCAGTTGCAATGAGGTATTTGTGAAATATCAAGATCCGAAAAAAAAAAAAAAATGGTAAAATACCGTATTTTAAAATGATATTTGTAGTGATGAATTATCGATGCGCGATGTAGTAAACAACTATTTTCGATGAAGCCGACATAGATTTCGAGTTTAGCTCGTACCCTTTCAATAATTTAAGATGTATTCGGCACATCTATATTCACTAGTTCCACTCAACTATTGATAATGAGCCCAAATTGAAATAACCATTGAGGTATGTCGTAGCCACGGCACGGGCTAACCACGATAATTGTTTCGGCCAATTTACTAAATATTGTTTCAATAAACTCTGCGTGCTGTTCGAGGTTATTATGTTAACGTTTCGGACAGGTATTGTGTCAGAATAACTGAGGGGGTTTTAAGATTTTTTGGGTGAATTTGTGTGGAAAGTTGGTAGGTGGGTGAATTTGTTCGGAACTTTGGAAAGTTCTTTTCGTAGCAGTATTTATTTATTGTTTTTATTAAACCTTGTTTCGATTTATATATGGCACGTCGTGCGAATGCGAGACTGCAATGCAAAACGTTGCTGGTTTGATTCCCGCAGGGTACAGTTATTTATGCTTAAAAATAAATATTTTGATTCTAGTCTGGGTGTCTTCTTATGTATGTAATATGTACCTAGTATTTACAAAATAAATTACATTTAAGTTGATAACTGTTGTCTAGTCACCATAACACAAACTTAGTAGCTGCCGGGGCTATATGTCGCTGTTTGTTAAATTTATTTTATTTATTTATATTTGTATGTATTAATTTATGATTTTTGTAAGTGTGTACCTTCTTCATTATATTTCTATGATTCGCACCAATATTATTTATATTAAATGAATATTTTGTCATTATTACATGTAAAAACTACTGAACAAATTATTATCGTTAGCTTAACAGTTAAGGATGCTACATCCCAGACCACATCGCGTTAAGCTAAACATCTACTCATCATTTACGAAAAAAAATCCAGAACTACGTCAAGTAAATACAAAACCATGCTACACACTGAAACCTAACAGCCGATAAATAACCGATTACGATGCAACTCGTTATGTAGATAGGCATATCACATAAGCTACTTTTTATTCCGATATTTCCTCAGGACCGCAGGCTCCAGCTTCACTATTATAGTAGCCGGCATGCTAAATCACAAACCACATCACTTTAAACTAAACGTTCATCAGTTATGAAAAAAAACCCCAGAAATACGTCAAGCAAATACAAAACCATGCTACACACAGACGGTAATACCTCACAGCCGATGAATAACGAGGCAACTGCCAATTACACTTAAAAAATGTCCATGGCTACCAATTAAAATGATTTACATGTCAATAAATCGTTCGGACGCCGCGTTTTAAAAACGAATGCGATATCGAGTTACGGTTACGATGTATCGATCTTTTGATTTATAGATCGAGAGATTGATTTACTAACGTATTAAAGGCAAGAATTAGTTTTTATTGGTTATTAATTTTAATAGGTTTTCGTATTTAGTGTTGTCGTAAAGGGGCTTTTCTAATATGCACGCTTTCAATATATTGCACCTAGTTAAATAGTTTGACTTGTATCTGGTTCAATGTGATATGACCGATAATTTTCAACTAATGTAAAAAAATCGCTCAAAACACTTATACAAGGTTGCCTGGAAGAGACCGCTCTCAGCGGTAAGGTCGCCTAATGCGGTCAGCGGTAATGTTATTTTTGGTGAGCATAATAAAACTTATATATCTATCTATCTACAAGTAAATAAGTAGTAGTAAAGGTATTGGTAATTAAAAATGTAGGTACATAGATATTTAACGCCAACAAAAAATGGTAGAAAAGAATACATACAGACTAGCATTACTCTTGTAATGCTAATCTGTATTGTATTACCATAGGCGAAAAACAGTAGGTATAACATTTAGAAATTTTTTAATGTCGATTTTTAATTTATGTAAACCAAAATACAACCATAAAGAATGGTGATAAAAGTCTATAAAGTAATTTAATATCTCGGTATCGATAGTAAAGATTTCATTAGGTTAAATCTGTAAGAAATTTTTAAATACCAATTTTATTATAAATTATTATTTGGTGTGTATCAGGATGGCGGGTGTAGGTCTTAAAATCGTAAAGTTATATACCTGAGAGGAATATACTAGCAATGTACTGAATGTACCTAAAATTTGGAGCAATGTACTATTTCAGGGCCAAAGTTATTAAAGAAACAAGGTACACCCGCCAACCTGACGTCAGCTTGGCGGGTGTACTTTTATTTGAGCTAACTAGACAGAATAAACGAATAAACTGCCAAAGAAATGTACGACTAATGTACTCTCAAGTATTAAAAACCCAACCCAATATAGCGAAAGGTTACAGAGATATCATCAAAAGAAAATAAATACCTAGCTAGTACGTAGTACTAGTAGTAGTAAATTGCTAGTACGTTCCTCTCAGGTATATAACTTTACGATTTTAAGACCTACACCCGCCATCCTGATACACACTATTATTTGCTACTATAAAAAACTAATCGCCGACTCTGAATTATTGTAATATTTAAATTATGACCGCAAAATATATTTAAACTACCAGCACCTCGCGGTTTCACTTGCGTAAGTCCCGATCCCGTGAAAATATCGGGATCAAAAGTAGCCTACGTTACTTCTCGATAATGTGGCTTTCTATTGGTAGAAGAATTCTTGAAATCGGTCCAGATGTTTCGGAGCTTATTCGTAGCAAACAAACAAGAAAATCTTTCCTCTTTATAATATTAGTTAAAGGTGCGTCCCGCGGTTTCACCCGCGTAAGTCCCGATCCCTTGGGAATATCGGAATTAAAAGTAGGCTATGCTACTCCTCGATAAAGTAGCTTTTTTTTGGTGAAACAATTTTTGTAATTGGGCCAGTAGTTTCGGAGCCTATTCTTAACAAACGAACAGGTAAATATTTCCTCTTCATAATATTAGTGTAGATAACGTAATAATTAATTGATATTTATCATTTTATAACGTAACATAATACCAGATACATTTTATTACCATTTTAGGAATATATAATTAAAATATATTTTCGTTTTTATGAAATCGATATTAATTAATATGAAACATGTATCCGTCGACGTGTCAGTGAATTTATTGCGAAATTTATTTATGAGTGGTTAATTTTTTATGTCAATTTTTGAATATTAAATGAAGATTGTTTATTGTGGCCATAAATTATTTCTAAATAAAGCGATATCGAAGTTTCCTGCCAGATTTTTATGTTTCTATTTGTTTTTTGTTAATTTTTATAATAAAAATGTTAAAATATGTTAGATGGGTATACACAACTCACACATGTTTTTCCTATGTGTTTACCTATACTGGTAATAGAAAATAGTTTTTGACAAATTCCTAAATCTTGCGTAATATTAACAAAATGTACATTATTTATTAGGTAAATAACTAGGAAATGTAAACCTTATAAGCCATTCTGGTGTCAACAGATGGCGAAATCGTCATCTGTTGTCACAGGAATTGCATGCATTGCATATGCCAGTATTTAGTTTATGCTAGTATTTACTAGGTAAATACCTTTACCTAGTATTTGTATTGTACCATTAGCGGTCATAGTATGACTGCTGATCTTGTTTGCTCTGATACTAATTCAATATTGCTATTTATACAGAATCGAGTAAGTAAAGCTACAAAAGAAATCCGACTAATATTACAAAGGTGAAAGTTTTTGTAAGTATGTTTGTTATTCCTTCGAAAACTTCTAAACCGATTACGATGAAACTTAGATAGAGAGCTGGAAATCTGCATTAACACTAAGGCTACTTTTTGTCCCGATATCTCAGAGGGATTGGGACTTACGCGGATGAAACCACGGGGCGCAGCTACATAATTCACTAGAATAATAACAATAAAGATAAATAAAACCCCAAATCCATACTTGGATGATATTCACTCAGATGCGTATTTACAAAGTACAAAAGTAAGCTGCACGCAAACAGTTGCAAAGCCTGCAACGGAAACGGTAAGCCTTGTTTTTAAATACAGTATGAATTAGTCATCGCTCCGTCACTGTAATCTGGCTGATCCACGTCCGGCGGGGATTTTGTTATGACAACTTAACACGGGACAAAGAGTATGGAACATTACCTAGAGGGAACACAAGAAACACTTTATAAATGAATTCAAATTACCTCGACGTTTCGAGAACGGGTTACACTAGCCGTTCAAAAGCCAATAATGGTCAGAAATGGTGCAAGGTTAAAATGTGTGTTGAAGAAAAAGCTTGGATGAGATGAGATGGTACAGCAGGAGCGAGGTCTAGATCGTCCACCACTAATTAATTAAACTAAGTTATTTTGCGCTTTGCATGTTCTTTCTTCTTGCTTCGGCGACTACAAACTGTGCCAGCTATGCTGACTTGTATGAAAAATTATTCAGCTAAGCTATACCAACTTAGTACAGTATGAGTTAGTCATCGCTCCGTCACTGTAATCTGGCTGATCCACGTCCGGCGGCGACTCTGTTTTGACAACTCAACACAGGACATAGAGTAAAGAACATTTAGACAGTGCACACATTAAATATTTTCCTTGCTATTATAAAATGAGTTTAAACCATGGTTTAGGCATAGTAAATCATTGTTTAAACCAGATCTGGCACTTAATACTTGTTTAAATTGTGCTTTGTGTTTAATCATGTGTGTAGGTACTATCACTTTGGTGAAGTGGCAGTCTTGTAAGGAAAGATACAGCCTTTCATACAACTTATGTAAAAAAGTCACATAAGTTGTAGGAACGGTCACCTAAGTCGTAGGAAAGGTCACTTAAACTGAAGGAAATTTGACACATTACTTGTTATATAGAAAACAAGCAAGTTTGCATACTCTTTAAGTACCTACCAAAACATAATAAAGTCAATTTAACTTATCTTCTCAATCTAAACCTTATAACATAATATTAACAAGTAGGTACCTACAGGTAAAACCGATTTACTCAATACAATACAATCGTACCCACGATCGATATCTGTATTTACATACAATGTGTACTCTATGTCTGTCTGTCTGTCCGGCAGGAAACAGCTTTAAGGCGATTAACATCTGGGAACAAATGAGTTATCTTCAGTGGCTTTAGATAATACTGATATGTTGTAGTAGGTACCTACCTATTTTTGGTTTGTTACGTTCAATTTTTGATGTTGAGTTTTGTAAAAATTTCAGTTTTTACACAGAATACCTAAATAACACTCATCCGAGCGTTGTTCCCGGTTGCATCTCTCTCGAGAGCCCGGGGTCCGCTTTCCTACTATTACGTCTCCACTTCGCACGATCTTCGGCATCCCGTGTAGTGAGGCCATTTGCACGCATATCCGATCTTACAACGTCAAGCCAGCACTTCTTGGGTCTTCCCAATCTGCCGCGGCCGGGCGGAGGCGCCATGGCAAGACATTTGTTTCCCACGTAACTAGCCGGTTTCCGTAGAACGTGGCCGTACCACCGTAAGCGGCATTCTTGCAGTTTGTCTGCAATGTCTCGGACATGAAGGCTGCCCCTGATGCGGGAGTTTCTGACGCGGTCTTTTCGCGTCACTCCACACATCCAGCGCAGCATCTTCATCTCCGTGACACGCAGCTCCCGCTTATGTCGCTCAAGCAATGGCCACGCCTCACTACCATACATAGAATACCTAAATAACACTATTTAGCACTATTTATAACACTGTTAAAATAAATAAATAATAGTGTTATTATTTACCTATTTATTTTAACAGTTATACATAAGAGCTTTAAAACTAAAAAGGATAACTAAAAACCAGTGAAATGTTTTCCAAATAAGAAACAAACGTGGTAGTAAGTGTCCCTAAGTGTAGTAAGTTAGTTTAGCGTTTAGTGCAAAAATACTAAATTAAGTTAGTTTAGTGTAGTCGAGCCCGGTTGAGACACCCAAGGGTGGATTTAGCACCCTTGGGGGTTATTCCTGTATAAGAAGTGGAGTGCAATCGAAACTATAAAGTTTCGATCATAAAAAATATGCCAAAAGTTATTCTCCGAAGAAAATTTTATAGAAACATGTCAAATGTTGGTTCGCTGTCCACCAGTGGTGGTCAAACAGATGGTGGACATCGGCTTTTTCTGTCTGTGATACTGATAGCGCAGCGTACGCGTGACAGGATTATTTCCGGTCTAGATCGCGTTGTCGCGATCTAGACCCATAGGTCTAATATTAGATAATTAATGATGGACGGAAATCGTGTCTTTAAAAAATGTAGGTAGCTTTATCAGTACACCAAGTTACTAACTGCGTATGATAATGTAGGTAGTCTTTTTACATATTTACATAAAACAAAAATAAATCTACATAAAACCCGAAGTAGGTAAAAATATAAAGCTGTTGTCTAAGAACTAATAACAATTTATTTCATCAATTTATTAAAATTTTATTACCCATTCTTTATATTAAAGTGTTATTTTACTAAAAATATATCAAAATAATTGCTGAATTAATGACTCTCGCTATTTTGAACTTGAATTTATCTAAATTAAATGCAGAATCTTAAGCAACGTGTGGAAATTATTGTAGAATATTTTGTATTATAGTGGGTTTTAATGTTGGAAAAATAAATAACGATGTCATTAGCGAATCGTTAAAAATAACGACAACCATTATAATATATATAACGTATTTTTAAAATTAACCTAAATTATTAAGTTAATTAATACAATTTAATGCAGCTAGAAGTGGCCTTTAAATTATCATATAATTATTGCAGAACTAGGCTTGTAATATAGATACTAGACAGGTAATATTGGAAAAATATAATAAATGTGATAGTCTGTATAGTAAATAAACATGTAGGTATGTTTGTTACTACTTCTCGCGAAAACTACAAAACCGATTGCAATAAAACTTGGTATGCAGATAGCTGGAGCGACGATTGCAACAGATAGGTATTGTAAACATATTATTTTTGCAGTTATAACTACGAGTATGTAGTTTAATATTATTCTTTTCATAATTTATATAAAATATTCACGCTGTTCCCTTCTCGATCCTATGGAACAATTAGTTTTGTAACCGGATTATTATACAAAAAAATTACGATTAAAAAAAATCAAGTGTATTAATCTTACATTTCTTTGAAATCGCCTAAGTACAGAGTTTGGGACGATCTGCATAGTACATAAATAGGTAATGTTTCTAACAGCGCTTTGTTGCCATATCCATTGATCGTCAATTATTACCAGACCTGGGCAACAAGAGGGATAATAAACAGCTTAATTTGCAAGCGTCGTCCGTCGTTGTGTTGTCAGTATTTACGACGACACGATGCGACATCGTTCACGATAATTGCAGCTGAATTATGTACAGTTAGTGAACCTAGCTAGTTAAGTATGTATACCGTTTGTTTTGACTATTTATTATGATGCGTGGTCTTAACCAGAGACTTGTATTGAAATATAGTCATAGCGTAACTTTTTCTTCCTCTTCTCCTTATGCTTATCCTTTTGGGAGATTTACCCTATTTTCATTATTCCGAGGGTTGTGGTTTTGAATCTCGGCCGACCGCGAGATATTGTGTACCTACCTCCAAAGGAAGATCTTCCACCGGTGATTTTTGCCCAGTAGGCCGCGATTTGACGAATTGATGATGTCTCGTCGAGAGTTGTATAATAGGACTAGCTGCACCCCGCGGTTTCACCCCCTTTCGAAAGGGTTCAAAAACCCTTTCTTAATGAATTCTTAATGAATTCTTAATCTTTGTGCCTACACGTCACAAAGAACACACTGTCAAAATTTAATTTATCTAAGAGCAGCGGTTTGCGTTGATATGTAGACCAATCAGGACTTTGAATTTTATAGATAGAAAGTTGATTGTGCGATTCAGGACTTGATACTAGTATCACAGCTAGTATGTGTACGATACTAGTACGAATTGGAGTATGTATACCTATGTATAAGTAATATTTATGACATTTTAACCACTTATCTTAAAACTGAGATATGTGGTAATCTCTAGGGCCCGTATTAATAGACCGAACTCAAGTTCGATATCAATCTTGAGTTTGCTCTTGAGTTGTTGCGCTGATTAATAAACCTATCTTAAGATGCGATTACAGAGTGACGTATCACTTGAGTCATACCGTATTAAGAGGAGTATATACGCCAACGACCTTGAAACTGAAAATCCCTGTCGGACTCATCGAAAATTGTTGATTATTTCATGACGGAATGTCGTAGAACTTTTTTTTGTGCACAGATTGTAGGTGACATTGTTTACTACATTTTGGTGTAGTTTTAAGACAAGAACCTCCTATTGGTGCAAAGCCTATCCAAATTTTAGACAAAAAATGTCTGATTTGGCTAAAATGTCGATAGGCTTCAATACGTTTCGACATATTTGTATGGAAACTGCACTAAAATATCGGAAACAATGTCGCCTACAATCTGTACACAAAAAAAAGTTCTACGACATTCCGTCATGAAATAATCAACAATTTTCGATGCGCCCGACATGGATTTTCAGTTTTTCACAATTAAGGGCCCTTAATAAATCAAACTCAGCACTCAAGATGTCTCTCAAGATGCAGTTTCGTGTACTCAAGTTCGATCGTGGGTCATACGTGACTTAAGTAGCTGTTTCGATGTTTTTGTAATTCAGAAATTAATTATTATGATGATATTTGGGGATGGATTATTTTAGTTTTGGTGATTATGTTTTTCTTTGTTTTGTTTAGTTAAGTTTTTTTTATTATTATTTGATTAAGTTGATTTTTAGGGCATTACGATGAAGATATGGCCACGGGGTTATCGAATTAGCTAGCTTAGTTTAGCTAGCTTAGCTTGGTTTACCTAGTTCAGCTTAGCTTAGTTTAGCTAGCTTAGCTTAGTTTAGCTAGCTTAGCTTAGTTTAAATAGCTTAGCTTAGTTTAACTTAGCTTCTTACTAATCTAGCTAAACTAAGCTAAGCTAGTGAAGCTTAGCTAGCTACACAAAGCCAAGCTAAGCTAAACTAAGCTAAGCTAGCTAAACTATGCCAAGCTAAGCTAAACTAGCTAAACTAAGCTAAGCTAGCTAAACTAAGCTAGCTAAACTAAGCTAAGGTAGCTAAATTAAGCTAGCTAAACTAAGCTAAGCTAGCTAAACTAAGCTAAGCTAGCACAACTAAGCCAGCTAAACTAACCTAAGCTAAGCTAGCTAAACTAAGCTAAGCTAAGCTAGCTAAACTAAGCTAAGCTAAGCTAGCTAAACTATGCCAAGCCAAGCTAAACTAGCTAAACTAAGCTAAGCTAGCAAAACTAAGCCAAGCTAGCGAAACTATGCTTAGCTAAGCAAAGATTGATTTAATTAAGTTACAATACAATAAGTATATTATTCACAATAAAAAAAACAGTAAAATATGAGTAAACTACCTACCATAGTGCAACAACAAAACGTTAACTTTCATTCAAGGTCGCTCTCAAGATCACACTCGAATCTCAAGAGCGATATCAGTTGAGTAGAGCTTGAGTTTTAACTATTAATTAACGCCTAACTTAAGATGGTGACCGCATCTCAAGAGTCGCTCAATTCATACGCACTCAAGATCGATATTGAGTTCGGTTTATTAATACGGGCCTAGGTGCACTGCTTACGAGGCATGCCTTTTAAGTTCTGTCGTTTGAAGAAAAAAAAAACTATATAACCTAATAGTACCTTTTATTGTTTTTCAAAGTATTCACCACGAAGTTTAATACACTTTTCCATTCGCTCGAACCAGTTATTATAACATTTATTCCACTCCAAAGTGGGGGTGTTCAAAATGGCTGACTTGAAAGCGTCGACCGCTTCTTCACTGCACTGGAACCTTTGACCACGAAGAGTTCTCTTAATTTTAGGAAATGTAAAGAAATCGTTAGGGCTTAGGTCAGGACTGTATGGAGGATGGTCAAGAATTTCTACGTTTTCCTGCTTCAAATACTCAATAGTTTGACGAGCGGTGTGTGAGCTTGCGTTGTCATGGTGCAGGATGATGCGTCGCTTTGGGCTAGATTTCCGAAGTTCGGCGATGACTTGTGGTAAACAAACTGTGGTATACCACTCCGCATTAAACGTTCTACGATCTTCAAGTGCAATCGTCGCAACATGACCGGTTTTCGCCACGAACGTAGCCACCATCTTCTTTGAAGTGCTTCGAGAGCGAACAACTTTAGTAGGCTTTGGCTCGTTTTGGAAAACCCAGACTGTAGATTGTTGTTTGGAATCAGGATCGTAGGCATAGATCCAAGATACGTCACCACTGATGATGTCGTAGACGTGATTTGACTCTCCTCGGTTGAACCTCTGAAGAGTTTTCTTACACCATCTGACGCGGGCCACCTTATGATCGTCGGAAAGCAAATGCGGGATCCAACGGCAAACTAGTTTTCTCACACCAAGCGCCTCATGCAATATCTTTTGAATGGTTGTCCCTGAGATGCCTAATAACGCCTCTATCTCTCGATATGTCATATGTCCACGCTCAAATTCCAAATACCAGCGTTCGATGGTCCGCAGACATGGGACTTCATCATGGAATACAGATGTTAACTCTTCGAAACAGTCACGTGATGCCTCTTCGAAAGTTATAGAAAATTATTGCACGAACATGTTCCTTAGTAAGATTCATTTTCGTACGTGACCTGACAGATTCAAACCAACGCTGTGACTAAACAACTCCATTAATCCTAATGCTTTCAATTGTTTTGATATTCGAAATTCTAACAAATTTGAATTTTGAAAAGTTCTAATTTTAAAATTGGCGGCAAATATACAAACGACAGAACTTAAAAGGCATGCCTAGTACCACTCAAGCTGTTACATTTCTACTCCATCCAAAGGTTGCCTGGACGAAATTGCTTTCAGCGATAAGGCCGCCAATTTGTGCAACTTAATTTTAAGCTTGTTCATTATTAACTTTTTTATATTTGTTTTTGTTTTGTATTTTCTCTGTTTATGTTGTGCAAATAAAGATTTCCATCTATCTATCTATCTAATGTGACAACATTGTAGGTACTGTAAAAGTTTCACTCACACTATAAGATCCAGTAAAAATTATCTTATCTTTAAAATCCTGAGTTCAAAGAAAAACCCAGTAAATCTGTACCTACGTAGTCATTTACAATCCTCGCTCCGACTTCCCGCGAGTCGCGCAACAGTTTGGCGTCGCACCGCCCGCAGTAACCGCTACTCACTATGTTTATTACCCAACACATACCTCTATTATATGAACAACTCTATAAACTTCAATTAGGAACTGTGATTTAACTGATTCTAGGAATGTTTGGATAGTGAATTCTAGACTTAGGGTGAAGTTAGAATAGATACCTGCTTACAGTGGTATCTACAGGCAGTATCTACTCGATTATCTATTCAGATCTTCAAAATGCCTAAGTATAGATTTTTGTTAAGTTAAACTTTGATTGCTATACATCATACATAATAAAATTTATGGCGTGTCGATTGTCGAAACAGGACAGATATCTTAAAAATAACTCCCTATCTTCACTTTTATTATCAGAAAATGTCTGTACTTTTTTGCCAAACTACAATTACACAAATTACTAAACGATTTTGACTGATCATCGATTTTTGATGCTGACTGTACATACCTACCTAATGTAGGTACGGTAATGCGAAGGATGTGGGTTTAAAATGCATATTACATTTTTGTGCCAAATTATGCCGAAACTAAAAGTTAAAAACTAACTTTGGTTGGCGCAAGTGGAAGTAAATATGAAGGTAAGTTTAGTTAGATATGTACCAGTTAAAGAAAAACAAATATAAAAAAAAAGAAATATTTCTAGATAAGTACCAGTTTTTACAAAGACAAATCTAAAAAAATAACCTTCTCGACTCGAAAGAATAAAACGGTACTTGCAAAACGGCATTTTCTCGCGTACCAAGTTGCACATAATCGCGTTGATTGATTTATCGCCAATTACTCCTTCAGGTAACAGTCCCCTGTAATTAATTACCACTTTATTCAATGCTAACGACAGTTTCTGTTATGAACATAATTTCTGAACGCTATCAATTATTTATTACACAATTTATTTAAGTGGGTTAATGAATTGGCAATTGTCATTTATTTTAATTATAGACTTCTTTGAATAACTAACAGTCTATTCTTAACATTGACTTAAATAATTTCTAGGTAAGTAGGTATTGAATAGTTTAGAACTAAAAAAGAATTTAATTCTGTGAACTGGATGTCTTTATCTATAATAATATCGACGGTGAAAAGGAATAACAAATGATACGACATTTGGCCAATTGTTCAGCAGAGCTGTTTAAAGTTTAAAATTAAAGAAAAATGGTCATAAATTTTCTATTTATAGATGGATTTTTTTGAAATTTTGTGAATAGATCAAGTTTTGTGTTCTCTATATTTCGTATTTAATTTCATTGAATTAAAGTCAATAATTTAAGCAAAAAGTGGCGTTTCATTGAAATGACATTTTGAGTAAGTAGGGAAAAACACTTTATAGATCATCGACAAAAAAAAGTTAAAAGGATAAATTAATTTATTTACCAAATCTCGTGAAAAATTCGGAGGCAAAATTATTTAAATTACCAACTCAAACTAAATATATAAAAGGAAAAATGGTCCATATCACTTCGATGAAAATAAAACAATTCAAAAGAAACTCTTACATACAATTCCCGTCATTTTTTTAGTTTGGTGAAATATTTCACTGACCACCAAAAGTTATGAAATTTAAATGTTGTCCATTTTAAGGATATAGGGCTTCAATTTATCGCGTTTTAATTTTAAATTAAGGGCTTTAATTTAAAATTTCATCATCGCAATCTATTCAGTAGTTTTAGCGTGATTGAAACACAGACATCAAAGCAGACAATCATCTTAACTTTCACATTTTTATATTAGTGTGATAGTACCTAATATAACAACTTGGAAAGGAAAACTCAATTTATTGATATTTTTTTTATTATTTTGTAGGTTTGACAGAAACAGTGTTTTACTCGGCTATAACATGCCTTATATATAAAAACCAAAAGTTTTTATTATTAAAATGACTATGGCAATGGGAAGTGGTTTAAAAAGAGTACTCCTATGAAACGCCAACTTTGTTACAAATCAAGAAAGGAAACCCAAATGATATGCAACTCTCAATATTTATTATGCCTGGAAAAGTAAATGATACGACCTTTATATTTCAAAGTAGGATTGGAATAACAAATTAAAAGCCACGAGGTGTACTTTACTTTCGAGGAAAAAAACCTGTTACGACACATTTAAACATATAACTTAGTAGGGAAAAAATATGGAAAGGCCAAATTAAATATTAACTCGGAAGGATAAATTGCATGATGCGTCGTCTTCGTAGAAAAATAAGTTTGGTCATTAACTTAAGGAGCACTTTCAATATTATTATAAAATTTATATGACATCGTTCAAAAAAATATTCATAAAAAGGTCGTTTAAAGGGAGCGTATTTTCAAAATACCCCATTTTATACTTTAAATGAAACGCCAAAAAGGACTTCCGATTGCTTTCTAACCTAGACAGATCGATAGAGAATTCGAAACTCAATCGAACTGCATTTAAAAGTAATTTTGGCCCAAAGTGGCGTTTAATTTGTTTTTCCTTTTCAACGTCGATATGTTATACCATTTTAACCGACATTTAAGAAGGAAGAGGTTATTAATTATGTCGGAATTGTGGGTAGGTACGAAACCCTCCAAAAAATTTGATCGTTTTTTTTAATAACAGTTACGCTCACAACTCGCTAGTAAGTAAGGTACCTCGGCTTTTATAAAAAAACCGACAAAAAAATCAAAAGTAATGCAGTTTCCGTTGTAAGTCGACATGCACCATTTACTAAATCCAAGAGAAATTGTAAAAAAATATGGCAACAAGAAACCACAAGTTGATAGACCTTGACAAGTTATTTATAATGTTACCAATTCATTTATTAAAAGCAATGTTGTACAGCATTTTTGTGCAAATCAAATCAATTTATTTCTCTACACTACGCCTAATAAAGTGTTTTATTTTTTTGATGTATGTCTGTACCTACCTACTAAAAATAATTTTCCAGAAAACAGTTTAAAAAGAAATCCTATTTTTTTGTTCTACCTAACATAATATTTTGCTCTATTTTATCAATGATCGATCAATTCGCATTTTTTAGGGTTTCGTAGAGTCGCTTAGCCCAAAAAGCTGTTGTCTGTTTTTGAAATATTTTAAAAGCTTTATAGTGCCAATTTTTAGTAAAGTGTCTGTACTTGGATACGTTATATGTATTGACGATAATAGTTAAGTTTAAAAAAAAAATTAACAGCTTAGCAGTCTTTTCAAATTTAAGACTTATTGAATTAAAAAACACAGAGTAAAATTCCGAAGAAATTCCATTAAAATACACACCATTTTTTAAAGGCATTTTTGTTTCTTTTTTTGCACTTCTAACATTCTTAAAGCATCGCAAGTATACCGTATCACTGATCGTAGTTTTTACAACATGTATTAATCAAATGGATTTTAATTACGAAGCGTACAGAAAAACAGTTAATTTATGTTCACACATTCATAACGAGCGAAGAACTAATGTAATTATTATGGTAATTGCACTTAAATGGAATGGTTTCAACGCACACATTTAAGTATAGACAGTCCACAGAAAAAAAGTAAATTTTTTGCTAAGTTACTTAACTAAATTGTTTTAAAATTTAGTATATTTTTTCCGAATTTACCCCTTTACTTATAAACAATGACTAAGTTGTGTAACGTTGTTTCGGTCTGTCAACTTTGGCTCTTCATGTCACAGTAAAAGACATACATAGTTTATGCAGATCATAATCATCGTTTATAAGTAAGTGGGACTACGATTTAACACATATTTCTGAAAAAATGTCAAATACAAGAAAAAAAAAACGTCAGATATAGTCTGAAAATAAAAAAAAACGTACTATGGGATAAAAATACAGACATAGATATAGCTAGACCACGCGAATTCATATCCTTCGCGTGTCAGAAAAACGTGGCATACCCTGACAAAACGTCGCGGTCGCGTCGTATAGTTGCCAAACGTCCGTAAAAACTAATAAAATGCCTCGTTGGGTGCCTTGTTGCGTGATTTGTAACTGCAAAATCCCAAAAAATTCGAGCACCTAAAGGCAGGAACATATTATTTTCTGTGGCTGTGACGTCACAGTAGGTATAAAAAAGTCGCCACGCTCGGTTGCAATACAAATCGAGGTACATGTGACGTCTACCTATCTATATCTATGTCTGTGGATACAAACTTTACTAGTCAACGATCTTACATAAGGAAAGTTATCTAGGTATGTAAAGAATGACCATTAAATAGTTACTTATAAATCTTGGATGAAATTCAATAAATGATTCTCATAGGTTAGTTGCGCAACATTTTAATCACCATGTTTTAATTGCAGCAAGAACGTGGACACGGGAAAATTGCAATATGATGGAATTTGTTTATGCGACTTTATTTTTAACCGACTTTAAAAAATGAGGAGGCTCTCAATTCGGTTGTGGTTATGTTTTTTTTAAAGGATGTTTGTCGATTACTCCAATATGATTACTCCTGCCTACAGATGGAAAATAGCTTCAAATAAAAAATACAAAAATCCCAAATAATTAGGTACGCTTAAATGTAATGGGTTTATTTATTTATCCCTTACTTATAAACGATGACTAAGTTTATGTAACGTCTGTCACTGTCTGTTAACTTTGTCTGAAACTTCATGTCATAGTAAAAGACAAACGATATACAGTTTATGCAGCTGTTAAGCCCCCAAACTCCTTACTTATAAACTTATTTTTTGACCAACACATTTTTTAATATAGTTTGTTTTTTACTAGCTTCGTCCCGCGGTTCCACCCGCGTAAGTCGCGATCCCGTGGAAATATCGTACTTAGTTTTAGAGTTTATTCATAACAAACATACACACACACATACAAATGCAAATATTTCCTCTTTATAATATTAGTGAAGTGATGAAAAAGTGTAGATTTGAGGCTTTTTACATTTATCATTGTAAGTTGTCTATAATTAAAAATATCACATCTGGATCCGATTACACAAAAAAAATATATAAATCAATACTAATAAAATAACAATTCCATAAATACCTGTACCGCCATATTGACGGGTTCGCTTCAAATACCCCTCCGTCTTGAGAGTTGAGATACCGGTAGCTTGTAATGCTGTTAACTGCATTGATCTCTGCATTACTTAGTAAAGATTCTGATTATTGACGTTTATTTATGTTATTTCTAATAATTTCTCATACCTACCGGATGCACAATAAATTCTAAAAAAAAAGGTTTTTTTTATAAAAGACTCTAAAGTAGGTACTACATAATATTTTATACCAGCTGCATCCCGTGGTTTCACCCGCGTAAGTCCCGATCCGTTGGGAATATCGAGATCAAAAGTACCTATTATTGCACGACGTTACACACAGCGCAATCAAGCCCCAAACTAAGCACTAGGCTTGTACTATGGGTACTAGACGACGGATATACTACATATTATACTTTTGCTACCTATGCTACGCCTAGATAATCTAGCTTTCTAATTGGTGAAAGAATGTTTCAAATCGGTAAAGTAGTTTCGGAGACTATTCGTTACAAACAACCAACTCTTTCCTATTTATAATATGAGTAAGTACAACATTAATTGTATTATCTTATTTATTTCCGAAGAATAAAGGTGTTTTTCAACTCTAAATTATCTGGGTTAAAACTTTTAAGAGGATAGTCTCCATTCTCTATCTCCATACAAACGTAGTTTACATTTTCCTCCCTGGATAAAGACATTAGACCAAATATGTTTATGCCATAAAACCTATATCTGTCATGACAATGCATCTACCTTTTTTTTTTTTTCTAATTAAAATAATAATAAAAAATAAAAAAATAATAAAATGAAAAAAATAAAAAGGTAGATGCATAGTCATGACAGATATAAGTTTTATGGCATAAACATATTTGCTCTAATGTCTTTATCCAGGGAGGAAAATGTAAACTACGTTTGTATGGAGAAAGAGAATGGAGACTATCCTCTTAAGAACATAATGATAATGAAACATTCCAGCGTCCATTCCAGACGCATCGAAGTAAAGTTAGGAGACTTAGCAGCGCTTGATACGTTTTTTGTTCCGATTTAAATGGAAGGGACGAATAAAAATAAGTTTCACTGGCACCCGGTAACCATTCTTCTTGCAGATATTTAAGGTACCTACCTACTTTGTTCTGTGGTAAATAATAATAGTACATTATGATATAAGTGCGGTAAGTTGAAAATTACAGCCGAGGCGATATTGCTAGCCCGAGCCGTAGGCGAGGGCTACAAGAAAGCAGAGGCTGTAATTATCAAAGCGCACGTATGTCATACGACGTTTTATAACACATTTGCGAGGAAATAAATAAAACTCGGACTTTCTTAAACGAATAAATCTTTAATCACTTGTTAAAGCAGTTAGAAAAATTTGAACAATTTGTGAAATTGATTATTACGTTGCCAGTTGACAAATTAGCGATGCGCGGGCATCAGTGCTTTTTTTTTTTAAGGCAACGGTACAAAAACAGCCAGTATTACTAATAAAGTAAATTAATATTTTTTTGTTTCTGTTACAGATGTTATTTACTGTCAAAATGAATTAAATTAAAGAATTAAATGTTTATTTTTTATATTTTATCTCCCAAAGTTAATTTTATTCATAAAATATTGACCACTTTTCTGACATAAAAACTTTTTGATTTGCTTTCTTTGCTTTTTTTTTCTTAAGATTTAAAAAAGTACCGTTGGTTTTAGACGGAGCATGATAAACCGTACGTGTTACCTTATTAGAAAGAAACTCGTGCGTTTTACTTTACGATTACGCACAAGTACGTAATGACATACATTACGATATTGAAATTGGTGAAATAAGAGGCCCTTTACGAGCAAATGTGTTATAAAATATAAAAACGTTTAACTTCAAAAGAAGTAAAATTTCACAACATTTTTACGACATCGCCAACGCGTTATAAATTTAAAAGCGTTGTAATAAAACGAATTCAATTAAAGAGTGAAAAATAAATCTATCTACAGACTGTGAAAATGGAATAATAGCCCGGACAAAATAGGCCAAAAAATAAGAGCGAAGGTAGGTACCTATTAGATAAATTTACAACAGGCTGAAATTAAGTAAAATTGTTCCAAACATAGTAATAAATGACATATCGAAACTCCTCAAAGTTTCGATATAACTTGAAAAAAAATACTCGAGTTCAAAGTTATATAATATGTTTTTTTTTGCGATTTTCAGCATTGACTTCGAGGTTTTTTTTTCCAAGTATTGGAACGATTACGAGTTATCACCAAACCTCATCGACCCATAATCCATTTGATGTTCTTCTTCTTTTCGTGTAGTATGATGTAGGTCAACTAGTATTAGAGTTTTCAGGTCGCCCTAAGACCTCTAACTTGACCTAACGACTGTTATCAGAGATAACAACCGGAACCAACTGCTTAACGTGCCTTCCGAAGCACGTTAAGCATTCGGTGTGATAAGATTCAATTCATAATAGATACCTAAATAAATAAAATCTGTGAACATTACACAACGCTATAGCCCCGTATCACAGCCCGTATGATAAGCTATTAAGCTTTGTTTATCTTTTGTAAATAATCTACTTATACAAATAATATAACCCATTAAGAAGATAGTCTCCATTCTCTTTCTCCATACAAGCGTAGTTTAAATTTTCCTCCCTGGATAAAGACATTAGAGCAAATATGTTTATGCCATAAAACTTATATCTGTCATGAGTCATGACTAAGCATCTACCGATTTTATTTTTTTATTATTATTTTAATTAGAAAATAAAAAAATAAAAAAAAGGTAGATGCATTGTCATGACAGATATAGGTTTTATGGCATAAAAATATTTGCTCTAATGTCTTTATCCAGGGAATAAAATTTAAACTACGTTTGTATGGAGAAAGAGAATGGAGACTATCCTCTTAATAAATTCATTCGCACCAGCAGACTATCACCACCACCACCACCAGCTAACCTTTCTTGTTATTTTTCCATCCATCGGTCGACCAACAAATCTCTGGCCTGAGTTACCTCTAAACAAAGTAATTGATTCTCATTTTGTTGATGACTATCTGAGATTTTATTGGCCGTGGCAAGTCGTAAATTAAATGTTTATAGCTTTATTCGCCACTCATTAACGTTTTATATAAGAATTATGCGTTATTAATATTAGAAAACGGTTGTATAGAATTTATGCTGCGATTCGTGCTGGTTGTTTTATGATTGGGTTTCACACGTTGGATAATGTTTTACGATTAAGGTGTAGGTTTGTAGCGGGCTGCGCGTGGCTGCAGTGTCGCGGCTTGTGAGAGGACAGTCTACCTACGTTTTGTTTTTTCTTTCTTTCTAATTAAAATAGAAATAAAATTCAGAAAAATAAGAGAATGAAAAAAATCAAACGTAGGGGCATGGTCATGGCTGATATAGGACTTATGGCATAAACATATTTTTTCTAATATTTTTATCCAGGGAGGAAACAGTCGACTACCTTAGATAAGTTTGTATGGAGAAAAGAGTAGATAGACTGTCCTCTTAAGCTTAAAATATACGACAGACGCTTTACCTAAACAGCCCACACCTTCAGCACAAATGTAAAAAAAATCGTGCATGTATGTTGTAGTTGTGGGCTGTTTAGGTAAAGTGTCAGTGTAAGTGTCCGTTGCGTATTCAAAACTTTAGCTTGTACACTTCAGCATTGTTCGGCGGCAGCTGATAGCCTTAACAGTTCTAATAATTGGTCATTGAGTTAGTTATTGCTCGTACACACATATAGAATTTGTATAAAGTTTTACAACATTTTTGGACACAATTAAACTTCAACAGAAGAAAATCGCCAGCGTCTCGACTGTGGCGCAGAGGATCTACAATCGGTAGAGACGTCGCGTCGTAGCCCGCGACTTGTAGCGACTAATCACGTGTCGCTAGCTACAGAATTCTATTCCATTTCAATTCAGAAGTGTCGTTACGACACGTTGCCATTGCTGGTGCGTGCAGTCAGCCACAAACTTGTACCTTTAGTTGTAAAGGTTTTCTCGAGATGAAAGGTGAAGTACGCCTACCTAGTTAATACTGAGACTCGACGTTGCAGAAAGGCAATATCGATTAATTTGATAGCTTAATTTCGTAATGCTTTTTTTATTCAGGTAAATTAAACAATGACACGGAAAATGTCGTGTAAACTGTAATTACCATCTCCTTCTTTTCTCATCTGAGCGATGTTCCTGTTGCATCCCGCTCGGAGCCCGGGGTCTGCTAACCCCCAAGTTTTTTTTTATTTGGGGTGTTGCAGTAGGTAAGTCATCATTGACTAAACCTTCTGCAAATAGATTTGGCTATATTTGAAATCCCAGATCCCATAGTCGCCTTTTACGACACCCACGGGAAGAGATGGGGTAATCCTATTCTATGCCGGGGCTACACTGCACAAAATTACAATAAAACATCAAATTTTTAAAGACTGCGGTAAGTTGCTATAGTACCTAGATAGCTAGAAAACAGTTAGGTTCATAGATCATAGGTTAAGCGTAATTTTATAACGATACAAGCTGCGCCCCCTCGGTTTCACCCGGGTAAGTCCCGATCCCGCGGGAATATTGGGATAAAAAGGTGCCCATATGTTATTCCAGGTCTCCAGCTATCTACATACCGAGTTTCATGGTAATCGGTTCAGCGGTTTTTACGTGATTGAGTAACAAACACACACACACATATATGTAGGCACTCACAAACTTTCAGCTTCATAATATTAGTAGGATTTTCACGAAATCGAGACTTTCCTACCTACTTAAACGAAACAGCAGGACATAACTAGTACCTACAGTAGTTTATAATCTGGTTTCACCTATAAAATACCCATTATTGTATCTTCATAAGTAACAGATCTCTCCACACCTACGCGTTAAAAGTTTATAACATTTTTTATTAGATTTTTTGTGGAAATCGTTATTATAATTTGCTCTATTTTGATTTTGTGATGACAGGTGTGTAAATGACGACCTTCGGAGCCGGTTCCGTGTTTTATAACGCAGGCGCAGATTGTTACAGTTTTTTTTGATGTTTTTGTTACGAAAGTTCTGATGTAATCTGTGTAGGCAAATTTATAGCACTTTCTGTCGAAATATGGAGATGGAATTCATTTTAATAATTGTTTTATTTTAGTTTAATTTATACATTATACCTACCCTATATCAGAAACTAAGATCAAAAATGTGAATGTGCTTTATTTACTTTTTCTTTCACAAATTTTAAAAGAAAAAGTAAAAAAAGAGCTGTCATTTTCAATTATAAATAAATAAATAAATAAATTCTGTGAACAACACACAGCGCCATCTAGCCTCGTGGTAAGCGACTAAGCTTGTGTTACGGAGACTAGACAACGGATATAATACTTATATTTATTTTTCTTTTGTAAATACATACATATTATACATAGAGGGACACCCAGACCAGACACAAATATTTATTTTTAAGCATAAATACTTGCACCCGGCGGGAATCGAACCCGCAACCTTCTGCATTGCAGCCGTGCTTTCGCACGACGCGACACTGAGGTCGTCAAATTAAATCTATAGGATTTTTGTTAATATTATTGTTTTATGTTTCTGAAATGGGGTACCTACCTATAGGTAGGTACTTATTTTTAATGTTAATAACGGGCGTAGGTCATCATCATCATCATCATCATCCGAGCGTTGTTCCCGGTTGCATCTCACTCGAGAGCCCGGGGTCCGCTTTCCTACTTTACTTTACGTATAGGTATGAATTAGTGTACTTTCATGTACTTTTGATGTATCTATATACGTAATTTTATAACACTTTCAAAAACTAATTTCAAAAATCTTTCACTAATAGAAAGCTACAATATCGAGGAGCCCCGACATTTCCACGGGATCGGGGCTAACGCAGGTGAAACCGCGGAACGCAGCTAGTAATGGATAAAAATCATACTTCCTATATTACCATCGAATCATCGATAAAAAAACCTGACTGCTCAGAAAACTAAAACTGAAAAGCAAAGAAAAATCAATTGACGTGCGAATCATCCAAATCAGTCTATTATTTTGGCCTCTGGAGAGCGCCACATAGGAACAAACATACACATATCCTGATAAACACATAACCCTTCTTTACGTCGCGCAGTCGGGTAAAAAAACAACATTGTTAAGGTTCCATCTACAAAATAAGTAAAAAATAAATTAAATAGGTATTCATCGAACAATAACCGAAGAGAAATATGCTGATAATAAATTGAATTTAAATACGTATTCACATTGAAAACGATTGCCCATACATATCCGACTTTAATGATTGCATTTATAAACTATCGATTATGTCTCGATTCGAGCTCATTCGATCTTTATTCATGAATCGATTTTATTTATGTCAGGGTACTGTTTGCGTTTATTGAAATCGTTTATAATATTTTTGCAATCCTATTATTATTATTTTACAAATGTGAAAATTTCTGAGTGTGAATGTTTGTGAGTGTGTTTGTAACTCCTTCATGCAAAAACTACTAAAAAGATTTATATGAAACTTGGTACGCAGATAGCTGGCAATCTGGATTTAACACATCGCGGGAATATCGGACGGGCAATTCTCCTGTCGCGGGATAATTTTTGATAATGCATTTCTCCTTGTATAAAAATTTATCTAGTAAATTGAGCAATAAACATAAGAAATATTAGATTGGTTACTCTTTTCACGTTATTTTTCTACGGAACCAATTTCACAAAAACAGCATCTCACTTATTAATTCGATTATTCATACAAGCGGCAATAATTAATAACCTGGAAAAAAAATAATTACAAGTCGTACACACAGTCGTACAATTTGTTTTGCATTTTACATTGTCGGCTCGCATTAGTTAAGATTGTTGTTTCTTGTTATACATACAGTAGGTTTTTATACTTTTTAGGGTTCCGTACTAAAAGGGTTAAAACAGGACCCTATTACTGAGACTTCGCTTTCTGTCCGTCTGTCACCATAGGCTGAATCTAATAAATCGTAAGCTAGACAGTTGAAATTTTCACAGAAGATGTCCTTCTGTAGCTGCTATAACAACCAATAATAAAGAAGTAAATAAAACAAATATTTAAGGGGGCTTCCATTCAACAAACGTGATTTTTGACATATAAACGCAACGACACATACCCACCCCGATGTATTTTTACCACTGACGCCATCTAGAGATAAACTGGTAAAAATAAATGCAAACTTGCATCGTCATTGCATACACGGATTTCGCTTAGTCCAGTTCTTATTTTAGGGTTACGTACCCAATAATAATTGTGATAATAGTACGGAACCCTTCGTGCGCGAGTCCGACTCGCACTTAGCCGGTTTTTTGTTCTACCGTATTTTATTATTTTCTAGTAACTTACCTACTTGTTGTTAAAAGTTTATTACTATGCAATTATTGATGTATAATACCACTAATTTTGTACTATTGCAAATGTAGAAATAACGAGCGTATTCTAAGTTTTATTACTTAATTGTCTTAAAATTGTATGTTGTAGAATAAGGGTATTATTTACTCTGGTCGGTTTTAGACTAGGTTGGTCAGTGTTATGCCTCGTTTACTTTAGTTTAGTGGCTAATGGTATTTGTTTATTTTATTTTTAAAGCTTTTTGAGGCTCGATTGTATTACCATTTAATTTCAGATTACGTTTTTCGATATTTTTTCTTCAGCAAAATATGTCAACTCGTAGACAATGACTATTGTATTGAATTTTTAATTCAAATTACCTATGTTTATGATAAATGCCTATATCAGCCATGACCATGCCCCTACGTTGATTTTTTTTATTTTCTAATTTACTGAATTTTAATTCTATTCATTATTAGAAAATGAAAAAAAAAAAAACAAAACGTAGGGTCATGGTCATGGCAGATTTAAGTTTTATGACATAAACATATTTGTACTAATATATTTATCCAGGGAGGCAACAGGACTACGTTTGTATGGAGAAAGAGTAGGTAAACTGTCCCCTTAAACTTTTCTTCAAAGTGTTCTTAAAGCGGCACTTGTGTGAAGTACCTAACCTACATAATAACGTATGAACTAACGTTTCATTACACTTCAATAAAGCCAGTTGTAAAATGGTCCGTAGTGATGGTAATATAGCCTTGTTATCGCTCTCGGTATGAACTCCGAATGTCTATGAAATGGTAAGTCTATTCTACTTGGCACTTCTTCTTTACTCGTATATCAAACTGCGCTTACTTCAAAACTGTTGTTTTATCTGCGAAGTCTCTGCTTCAAGTCTGGCAAAATTTGCTTTCAGTATAATGTACATGGTATTATTTACTTTGACGGATTTGTTATTATAAAAACTTGGCAATATTGTTTTAAGTTTTCCCTCAAAACAAAACATATGACACTGAAATTATAGTATAGGAGGAAGTTGGAGAAGGAGTTGTTATTATAAAACTTAGCAATATGTTTTCAGTTTTCCCAGAACAAATAACCTGAAACCTCTATGTCATTAAAATTAAAGTAATTCACTTTGAAGGAGTTGTTATTATAAAAACTTGGCAATATTGTTTTAAGTTTGCCTGGAACAAATAATCTGAAATCTACTCTATGTCATTAACAATAAGGTATAATTGGCTCTAAAAGGAGCTGTTATAAAAACTTAGCACTATTATTAAGTTTGTTTGAATGCGTAGGAGCGTAATGGGCGATAATGCGCATGTGGTGAAACGATGATAATCGCTAATTACCGCGCAGGCTTTTGTTCTCACTCATTATCTTTGATGGTAAATAATTAATTATAATTTAGAATGAGTGATGTGTTTGGTTTGAAGTTCTTTTTACAATGACTTTGCTCCAATTGTTAAGGTTACAATTATGGTGTAGGTACTAATTGCGGTCTGCAGTTTTACCCGCGTAATTCTCGATCCCGCGGGAATATCGGGTACCTATGTCATCTAGTAATAGATAACACTCAATTATATTAGGTATGCTGTTGCTTAAATAAGCTTACTCTAAGTATTAAATAAAATTATGGTAAAATAAAGCATTATGTATACGCACCAAGGCGTATTTATAATCAAAGGTTACACCCTTTTGGTTAAATGAAAAAACAATTTAATATAACCGTACATATGTCATCTTAATTATCAGAAGCTGAAAAATATGGCATCTTAATTATCAGAAGCTACTGACAATCGCGGTATCGTAAAGATATTTAAAGGCACAGACAGGACTCTTCGTTCTATACAAGTTTTGTTTAATTTTTTTCCATAATCTGACGTTTTAGTTCTTCCGTTGATTGTTGTCCTTATACAAAATAAGTTTGGAGTCGGCAAGTTCATTCATAATTTGTAATAATGAATAATGTAATGCCAAATGCATTTTACCATTGTTTTAGAAGGTATCTTCAAGAAATATTTTAAAAGAAAAATACACAAAAAAAATTTGTTAAGGAAAAATACGCATTCAAAAATGTTTAACTTGCGGCGAGGCCTGAACTCGCGTCTTTGGGTCGGTACCCCAACGTCTATTCCAACTAGACCACGCAAGTCCCTTGGGACCTTTTGTATTTTTTTTTCTAAATAAAATAGCCTTTAGCTACATACAAAAATAACAATATATGTAAAATACATCTTCAAAAATTCACTCGCTTCGAGGTAAATAAATAAATAAATTCTCCGAACAACACACAGCGCCATCTAGCCCCGTGGTAAGCGACTAAGCTTGTGTTACGGTGACTAGACAACGGATATAATACTTATATTTATTTTTCTTTTGTAAATACATACATATTATACATAGAGGGACACCCAGACCAGACACAAATATTTATTTTTTAAGCATAAATACTTGCACCCGGCGGGAATCGAACCCGCAACCTCCTGCATTGCAGTCGCGCTTTCGCACGACGCGCCACCGAGGTCGTCGAAGGTATAGTACCTACATCTGCTTAGAGCAAAAAAAACTTCATTAAAATAGAGTGACTTCTGTCTCTACGTAGTTACTCATTGACGACAATATTTCATCGTTGTATAGGGGAACACCTGCAAGCGACATCGCGGTTGATTTATTAGACCTTTGCTTATGCCCACCTTTCTTAGTACCACTGCCACTGGTAAGGCCCCTCGCCCACGGCGACTTTTTGTAGCGATGCAGTCGAGCGTTTAGCATACGCGCGACTGCATCGCTACTAACGCGTGGTAGTCGCGTTTGCAATGCGCTACAGCATCGCTACTGAATCGAATGGCGATCGCTACTAAATCTGAGCGCCCCGTGGGCGAGGGTACACAGCTTCCGACCGCTTCGCGACTGTATCGATGCATAAGCGCGTTAGTATCGCTACAAAAAGTCGCCGTGGGCGAGGGCTCTAAATGCAACGACGTGACATGACTATTTCATGTTCATGTGTGTTTGGTTTTTAATTTGATGTCAACATCTAGGCAGTTTCCTTTTTATTCGACTTTCAAAAAAAGGAGGAGGTTCTCAATTCGTCGCGTAGATGAGCGTTTGACCACTATCTCACCTGATGGTAAGGAATATAGCATCTAGAAGAAGGAAGGCGGCAGTGGAACAAGATTGAGCGTTTGACCACTATCTTACCTGATGGTAAGGAATATAGCATCTAGAAGAAGGAAGGCGGCAGTGGAATAAGATTGAGCGTTTGACCACTATCTCACCTGATGGTAAGGAATATAGCATCTAGAAGAAGGAAGGCGGCAGTGGAACAAGATCCGAACCGTCTTTAGCAGTCTACGTTTCTGAACACGGACGAGTCCGCTTGGCGCTACGACTTAAGCCGGTGGGTGGCACTAAGCTTGTACTGTAGGTACTAGACAACGGATATACTACATATAATGCTTTTTTTGTTGTAAATACATACAAATGATACATGAAAAGTAACATAATTATTGCTACTCTACATGTAAGTGCTAACAATAATTGTGTACAGACCTACCAGTTTTTTTTCTTGTCTTTAGACAGGTATGAATAATTTTGTATGTTGTTAGGACCCGATCTTCAGAAACCAGCAACTTATTTATTTGTATTATCTAATTGTGTATAATGAGTATGAAATTTTAATAAGTAAAACAAATATTTACTTAGAAGTTAAAATAATTAACGTGAATAAAACACACGATTTGCATTTCAATAAAATTTAAATTAAACTACCCACATTAGGTACCATAACTCATTTCACACATTAACATAAAAATGTTTTTCTCCCCTGAAAAAACACAACGAATCCCCACTCAAAACTAAACCTAATCTCTTTCGAATAGGGTTCAATTTCAATTTACAAGTACCAATGTCAGTTCAAACTCCAGAGGTACAAAGTCGCACTCAAAAATGAATCGTAAACACTGAGACATAAGGTTTATTTTTCATGTGTCATGTGAGTTTGTTGGTAGCATCTCCAGAGGGCCATAACTTTGGGTCGCGTGTTACAGAGACGTATTATTTTTAAATTATTAACGCGGTAATGGAATTATTTCGATATGCTAATAGCGCGAGGAACGAGCTTTGAACACGAAGTTGACACAGGTAACAAGTAGGTATTGCTTACTTACAGTTGGCATCTCAGAGCGGCCAACTAAACGGGCAGAACTGCGTCAGTTTGGACTCAAACTGCATAGTTTGCAAGTAGTTTAAGTGAATATGGCTGTTCAAAGTCATAGTCATATTAATTTAAATCGTCTTACTCATTATTTTCTTGCTGCTTGTACTTTAAAAATGTTGAACCGTTGGGAAAAAAATATAAGTTACCTATTCGCAAAATTGTTTTGAACCGAATACGAAAAAAGCATGGCATATTTAAGCATAACCCTTAAAAACTAATGATGTGTGGTTTAGGCATGCGGCCTCCGATGAGTAGAAACCACTAGAATATCAATTATTGTGGACATCATTAGTTTTTAAGACGATCATAAGAAATTCATGGGCTTTTTTTCCTGTGGAAGATAAGATGCAAAATAGGGCTGGTTGAAATTAATTTTTTACTCGTTGCACACCGGTCATTAATCATAGTAGGCTATATGCGCTGCCGTGACCATGTTGCAAATTGCTTCAAACGCTTTCCTTTCCCATTAAGTAAAAAAATACAAAATTCGCTACAAGATTTGTCAATAAATTTTTATAATCTATAGCTAACTAGCTGACCCGGCAAACGTTGTTTTGCCTTATAAATTATAGATAATTAAATTTTTCCTGAATTTTCTTTGCTATAAACCTCACGGAGCCCGAGACCTTTCCAACGAATGCAAAACCGTGGAAATCGGTTCGTGCGTTCTGGAGTTATAGCGTCAGGAAGGAAAACCCGACTTATTTTTATATAGTAGATCTGGGGCTTTTTCCATGGCATTATAAACGACTTTGATTTTATAAATATAGATATTCTACAAGATCCGCAATGCGGTTTCACTCGCGTAAGTCCCGATCTCGCGGAATAATAAAGAATATTACAAACATAAAAGATAGCCGCGAAAAACATAACTCTCTCCTGCAGCCGGGTAAAAAGTAGCCTCTATATTAATCCAGGTCACCAGCTATCTACGTACCAATTTCATCGCAATCAGTTCAGTAGTATTTCCATGAGAGAGTAACAAACATACTTACATACTTTCTTACTTGCTAACACATAAACTTTCAGATTTATAATAATTATTATAGTAGGGTATTAAATGAGTGAAAGAAAACCACTAAGCTATAAAAAATAATTTATGACAGCCCTTTCTAATGAGACTTTCCAAATTAAATTAACAGCTATCTACATACTGTCTCTCTTAGTAGGTACATTAAACTTATCATATCATATTAACTTTATCTACGTTATGGCACTATCTTTCGCGTTCTAACATTTTAACAAATTTAATCGCTTTAGGGTAAATACAAACTGGGAACTTTCTGTCGGTCGATGTATCGCCAGTGTTTACAGTTCAAAGTAGTTTTTTTTTAGTTTGCCTGCGGAACACCTAAGAGTAACAATTCTGCTTGGCAATAGCCTTTCCCATTTCTCTGCATGTTTCGCCATCTCCAGCTGCCCACTTAGGTATACCTACACACTGTAATTGAAAACAATAGACTCAAATAAAAGTATAACTTTTTACTGGACTGCAATCAAAACTTTTATTGACTCCAAAACACGTGGAAATCGATATTCTCCAAAGAAAATTTTATTGAAATGTTATGTTGACGAAACGTCATATTATTTGAATTTAAATATTGACTGCAATAATGTTAAAATTAAATTTTGAATACTTTTAATAAGTACATGAATTGCCAATATTATCGCGCCCTCTATCATTTCCTAGGTCTGCTGTCTATCTGACTTTAACTTTACTGGGATAAAATTGTTCACGTCCGCAGGAATTGCCGTCCGTACCCTGCAAGTGTCACCCAGCTAAATGAAGAACAACCATAGACTGTGCTGTAGAATATTGTTGCTATATCTGCGACCTCACAGCACTTCCAGTTGTTCAAAAAGTCCAGCCGTTGACCGATTCCATTTTGTTAAGTTCAAATAAGTACATGCAGCGACAATGACTCGACGATCTATCGGGCGATAGAAAAGTTTGCAGTCTATTTTCTTCAACTTTTATAAAATGTAGGTAATCGCTTTAATGAGAGGAAGTCGTAATTAAAACCGATTTAAAACTTGGCATTATCTGCCTTATCTAGATCTGATTGTAGGAACTATTGTTATTATGTGAAATTAAAATGTTAATTATTGAAGCAAGTGTGAATCATTTGTGAATTTTAGTGTTATTGTTTAAAATAAACATGCATTTTCTTTTTTGAGAGTTAAAATTTGTTTTACCTACTCATATTTATATTTATTTTTATTATAAGTACTTACCCATATTAAAAAATATTTCAATGAAGAGATTAAGTAAATTTAATTTAATATTTTAAAGTAAATTTGTTGGAAATATCAAATATCTCATAGGTGGGTATATTAATTCTATTGAGACCAAAATTATCTAATTTCGAATAGTTAAGAGGTGGGTAACAGTGTAGGCCTGAAATATTTTTCATATGAAACGTAGGCGGTTTTAAAATGAGAATTTTTTATTGAAAATGCTGAATATAAATCGTTTAGATTGTAGTACGCCGAATTTATTTCCAAAAGTCTTAGTACAAAAAGTGGTTTGCCTAGACTCTAGACGTTGTAGAACAACGTATATAAGCAGCTGCTCCATACAATCCAACACCCTGTATTATACAGTTCATTTTTAACAAGAGTAGTACCTAGATAAAAAAAAATATACTTCTGGATCAAGTGTTTAGAAAAAAAGGAAGAATTATTTTGCTCTCGTTGAAAAGACACAGAAATAAAAGTTATACCTAAGCTATAAAATAAAATCTGAAAGTATAATTTACTATAACATATTCAAGTTTTTTTAGTACTCAAAATAAGCAAACTAACTAGATAATGTAACTTAACAAAACGAAATTAACTTCAATTTGAAACCCCGCTATTTTGAAAAGTGTAAAATAAATTTATTTATATTTTATTAATATATTTAATTAAAAATAATTACAGTAATTACTGGCCCCACTAAAATAGATGTAAATTACATATTTATTCAAGTTTCCCGGTCATAAACTCTAGATAATTGCCGACTAAAAGTGGTAAGTCGAGAAAATGAGGTGCGTATCTCGACTCTATTATTTGGTACAGTAATAATTGTATACTTGCCTATGTAGTTACTGTAGTATGACCTTCAAAATGCATCTCGAGAAGTTTCGTTCATAAACCTTACGGTCTATAAGGAAGGATAGATGGATTAACAGCATATCGTCAGAACCGCAAGTGGTCAGATACGCTTTTCGTTTTCTCTCAGAAAAGATTGTCAAAAACGTAACTTGACAGACGCAGCTCGGTGAACACGCAACTCGACAGATACGCATTTTGTCAGATATAAATAATCCCTTGATAAAAAAAGTAGCCCCAGTCAACTTATACGTCGGTAGCGCGAGTACCTATTACGGATTTAATTTATGTGTTTTAATTTGCCAATCGCAACTGGTATCAGTGCTGTGCTGTACTATTTCACATAAAGTTAAAGCAAACCTTGTTCTATTCATTGTTACACGTGATCCTTTTGAATAGAAAAAAAGTATAAAACAGGTTATTGCTGATGTAGATTTTATGGAATTACCATATTTTATCTAATATCTATCTTACGTTTGTAAAGTCTGTTAGGAGAAAAGAGTAGGTAGACTTTCCCCTTGGCAGTAGCAGCCAAAATTTCCGAGATACATTATCAAAGTCATACTGTTACTTTAAATAATAATGGCACTTTCTTCATGTTATTATGGTCGCGGTAATTATAATGTGTAGTCTAAGTAAGAAACATTACTGTTCTCTTTGGTTTCGGTCGTTAGTTGTAAGATCTTACAGTTTATCATTGTTTTGTGAAATCTGCGTACTTGTAATAAAAACAAGAATGTAATTACATACTATGTTACAAAAGGTAGGTAGAAATAAATACTAGTATACGCATAATGATGAGTTGTGGTGGAGGCGCGTCGTCGTAGCGTCGCGCATTCTTTTGACGAAAGAACAGAGTAGGTGATAGTTACAAAAGAGTTCGCGCACCTTACCGCGATGCGCTGCCTCGATTTATCAGTGTGTGGATTCTGCAGAGAACCCACAGCCATATCACAGCTGATTTCGCGGTGAGTTTTAAATTGACATTCTATAATTTTCATAGATTTAAATCAAATACGTGCTTGATCGGCAGCTTGTAGCTAGTTAAACTATATGTTGAGCGAGAGAAACAATCCAAGGTAGTATGGAATCGTGAGCGGAGTGTGAGTTGAGAAGTGGTGTAGAAGTGACTAGTGAAGGGAAGTTCGAGTTTTATACTATAACCACTGCTGTACCCAATTTATTATTTGGATCCATTTTAGATAGGTACGAAATTGTTCACAAAATTACCCATAGGTAGTCTAACTAAAGGTTCTTAAACCAGTGTTGATTAAACCAGGAATTATAAGTCGTAAAATCGGAAGGGAAGTTCGAGTTTTATACTATAACCACTGCTGTACCCAATTTATTATTTGGATCTATTTTAGATAGGTACGAAATTGTTCACAAAATTACCCATAGGTAGTCTAACTAAAGGTTCTTAAACCAGTGTTGATTAAACCAGGAATTATAAGTCGTAAAATCGTCTCACTTTTATGAGACTATTATCATGAGTGGCTGAGTTATGTGTAAAAACATACATAACGACAAGGATGTTACGTGATGCCGCTTAGAAAGTAGATACCTAACATGCGTATTCACAAACGACCGGACGAGTGGACTCAGCTTTGGACTCAGCTTGTGTCACTTTTTCGCTTACTTTGATTATCAGTCACAAAAACATGACAAAGCATTAAACCACGCAATATCGAGGCTACAACAACAAGGCCGCTAGCACAGTCTAGCCTTGCGGCCTTCAACCAACAAAAAATCGGTCCATAGCCGCCGGCTTAAAAGCATTTACAGGAGCCGGATGGTTTTAAAAATCTAAATATGTAGGTACTTAAAAAAAATAAAAACCGACGACTAAAAAACGATTTTGTCCGTTTTTTTGTTTGTTTATTTCATCATTTTAGTGCGTTTCTGCTTTCACTAAAATCCACTTGTTCGAAAGTGAAAAATTGAATGGATATTGAGAAGCAATCCTTTTCATCACTCCGAAGATCCTTGTCAGATCCTTACCAATTTTTTTATGGGCCCATTTCGGAACTTTTACCTTTTTTATAAAATAATTATTTCAATCGGTCAAGCAGTATTCAAGTAATCGGTGATCATCCCTAAAAAAATACATAGGTACCCGACGAATTAAGGAATTAAGGCTCCTTTTATATAGAGTCTGTTAAAAATCATATAAAATTACTTGCCTACCAGTCCTAAAAAGTGTCCCACACATCAACAGTTAGCAGGTCACATCCTACCACACTGGATTATAAAAAAAACTAAATTGATAGTAGGTACTTACCTTCCTCGCTTCACCAAGATCCTGGCCACCTTACACGTAAGTTGGTGATTTATTGATGCGATTACCTGATCAATGCTAATTGGTTGGGTTATAATGACGGTGCAGGTGCAAGGAGCGGGTTATATTGCTTCCTACCTTGACTCGAACGGGGCTCTGATGGACTGCTATTAATCGCTGAACAAATATAGGTACTAGGAAGGCTACCACGTATTTTACTATTTAATTAGGCGTTACTTTTCAGAACTCTATATTAAGAATGTTAAGCTCAAAACACACGCTGAAACTTACACTGTCACTTTATCTAAAACTGACCACACCTACTGACTGACTTCAGAAACCTCACGGGTGAAGCTGTGGCGTACCTTTTAAATGCTAATTGGGATGTTTAGTTTAAGTAATAATTGTATTTACCATGTACCAGTACTTACTCTAGCCATACGATAAATAAATAAATAAAACTACACCTACAGCACAGATACACGGATTTCTTTATTTGTTTGCTGTCGGTGTGGTCAGTTTTAGGTAAAGTGTCAGTGTAAGTGTCATCATGTATTTTGAGCTTTATAGAATAATGTTTATAGGTTTGAGTCCCGACACTCGACTATTAAAGAGTCTCTTCGTATTATTTTCGGCAAAAATGTAAGATACCTATCGCTATCAAATGCAAAATTTATGGAACTATAAATCTTCCCATTCATGTCTATTCACTAGCAGCGTACCGCGGTTTCACCTGCGTAGGTCCCGGTTCCGAAGAAATTTCGAAAAAACCTTTCTTTGTGGATAGATACTCCATATCAATTCCAGATATAAATTTTTAATTGTCCAGCGGTTTGGGCTCTGCGTTGATATATGATTTAGTAACAGGACATTTAATTTTATAAGTATATCTGTAAATAATAATTCAGATAAAAAACAACTATGAATTAAACATTATATTTTCAAATAGTGTTGTACAAAAACTATCGATATAATATCGATAAGCTGTCAACGGTATTACGATGATAATTTCGAGACACTCACCCGCGTTGTGTTGACAGTGGCTCAGCTACCGACCGCTTTTTGTTGCTCCCACTTTATCAGCCCTACAGTAGTATATCAATACAAAAATGTGAGATTGTAAATACAATTTATGTCTGATATTTTTCTTTTAGTCGGTATCTACTTAATTATTAGGTAACTTTATAATTAAGTAATATTTTTCAATCGAAGTCATAAATTATGGAGATAAAAGTTTTTTATCGTGGTGTAGTAGAATAATTTGAGTTATGAAGTGGTAGCTCTTTAATTACAAACTAAGACAGATCTTTTTGAATAAATCATTTTTTTTTAATTAGATTTATTTTAATTTTATGATAATTTAGTGATATTATTATTTATATTTTGCAGATGTTAAATAACACTTATTTTTAGATGGTTCGAGGAATTTGCAGTACCTACTTTCCTTCTGCTCTGAGGCAGACTCTGTCTATATTTATAAATAAAAATTTCAAACAAATTAACTGAAACCATGCAGGTACATAAATTATTTTTGTTCTGTAGTAATCATAGGAATTTTATTACAAAAATATAATATTCTTATCGAAAAGCACTTAGCATAAAGATTCAATAACAAGCCAATTGAATTACTCGACATACAAAAAATAAGAGCCCGCATAACAAGCTAGTGATGTGATAGGAACAAGTTAAAGTAAGTAACCAACAATTTTACCGACACCGAGCTGCTAATTACGAATGAAAATCGTTTCCCGCCAACCACTGTCGCGATAAACTCGCGTCGTTATTCAGATAATCTATGCTCACAAGATATCTTAATTGAGTAGAACGTACCGCCGACGGCTGCATTTTCAAGATATAAATTTTTAATTGAGCCTTCCATCCTTATCCATTCCGGTGCATGACAAATGCACCGTGTTGGCAGCATCGACTTATTTTAGATTACAAGTTATCGATAATCGATAGCTACTTGTAAATCAAATCACGACACTATTTAACGATCTAATCTATTCCACGTATAATCAATCTAAATCATCGAAATGGGCCGTTAACGTCGCTTTAAGCATTAATGATACGATTACACTTTGAAGAAAATTACGTAAATCATTATAAGAAATAATGGTTTAACAAAAAGAGCAATTAGTGTTGTACGAACGTCGATAGTTTAGCGGATGTCGATAGCATTCCGCGCGGCACGACGTGACTGCACATTGAAATGCGACCATGCGCCGGCAGCCGTTGAAAATGGCGGAAATAGTCTTTATGTTTACGGCGAAAGGGTTACCACAGTATAAAATACATGTTGGTCGGAGCGCTGAGACGTGAGTTCGATTAAAAAATGTGATTTGTGGCAGGCACACTGCACGTGTTTTATTTTGCGAGTGGTACGTGACGGGAGCGTCAAAACGACCGCAGTAAAAAATACAGAACGGACTTGTAACGCAATTTTAAAACGATTGTGAACGTTCAAAATTTGATGATAAAACTTTTGAATTGCTAATAGTCTCGGTCCGTTTAACGCGAACGATTCCGTACGTATAATAAGAATTGATAATGAACTGTTTAGAAAATGATGTTTCCTTTAGAAGTTTCAACATAAAAAGAGTTTCAAGTTTAGCTTCAAAGAACGCGCAAAGCTGTTCGGTGAGTGCGATTGTCAGTCTACGTGCGTCTAGTGGGGCCATCATTCACACCTGTCAGTCTGCCCCTTTGAGCTCAGACAGGCGGAGACTGGCTGCTACGACTAGTCGACGGCGATTTGTATGGTGCGAGTAAATCACTTTTGAAGTAATTTATGTTCGAACGGTGCTAGTGACGTGAATGGGTTGAGATTTACAGTTATCGATAAATTTATTTTCTAGCAATTGCACGAGGTCTATGCAATGATGCACATAGTCGAATGTTTTGGGTGTCAACTATGGGCCTACAACTGAATTGGATTTAAATGTTACTAAGTAAGTAATTTGCAGACGTATTTATAAGGCGTTCTAGCGCAATGTAAAATGGAAAACAGAATAGGCATTATGTTAAATTATTGTATCTGTCTAGACTCAGAAGAAGAAATCTGTAATTATCTTGAAACGTCAGGCAATGAAAAAATGCTAAAAATAATAAACACAACGTACCTAATTAAAACCGAAAAATGAGTTTTATTTTTACAATATTTTTTTAAAATATTTAACTTTAAAACATCTCAAGTAGGTAAGTTACATAATATTTTCCTAGGCCTTACCTAATTGCGTGATTTAACTTTTTAACCTTTCAGGAACCTGAAAATCACAGTTGAATTTATAATGAAACCCGGGAAAATAATATGAAATTATGAGTTCCAATCGTGTTAGTTTAAAAAACCTTAAGTACGTATTCATTAGTTACAGCTGTAATAAAATCGAAACCATTTAAAATAGAAACCAAATTATCGACAGCCACACAACACAGCCTGTCACGTCAAACGTCGTCACACGTGTTTTTCGACAGCTTTTGTGATGACAAAAAACTAGAGGAACACGGAATAATCACCGCTACTATTTATCATATTCGTGACATCTGTAGACGTAATGACAGCCGTCTCTTTGATGTGTCAGTTGTGTTGTTAATGAACGGTTTAAGGCTGGGTTCCTGTATTCTAAGTACAATTTGTTTTAGTTACCGACCAGTAAGTACACTTAATTTTTTATTAATTGTAGACTATGATCTGACACGTCTTCTTGAAGAAAAACGTTAAATACAAATAACCAAAACGTCAGATCGTAGTCTGAAATTAAAACACAAAGTATAGAGTAAAGTAATGGATAGAAAAGTATAGAGAACAAAACGCACAACTATTTCAAACGGTGCTAGACATTGTCAAAAGACATTATAAATTGTAATACATATACAACTTTTAAAAAGTTGCATGTTTTGAAAACGTTATTGTTGGTAGGAGGCCTCGGCCGCGACGTGTTACCACCCATCAGTCGAAGTCGTAGCGGAAAGCAAATCGTCCGTGTTCCATCCGATACGTTGACCGGTGCAGTCACTAAGGAAGATGGTTTGGATATTGTTCCAATGCTATCATCCCCAACTATCATGTGTAAAATGGAAGTGTGATTCTGCCTATTTGGTTAAGCGACAAAACGGTGCCCTAAGTACTACTGACCGTACACAAAACAAATCGTATTTAAACATAGAAACCCAGCAACAGACGACAACGATGCCCTTAGATTGATGATCCACTATTACGGACTTCCAAGTGACGTGAGCGATGATTTATCGATAACTCGTGGTGCGTAACTAGCTTTAATTAAGTCTAGTTACGGATATGGAACATCGACTTTATTAACCGACTTCAAAAAGGAGGAGGTTTTCAATTTGTCGCGTATTTTTTTTAGGGATGTTACTCGATTACTCGAAGACGGTTTGATCGATTGAGATGATTATTTTTTAAATTGAAAGGTGAGAGTTGGTCCCATAAAAAACCGTGAAGTCTAAAGTCGGGCAAATGAATTACAAACAGATCGTCCTACAGATTCATTTTTGGTTTTAATTACGTGGTGTTAATTACTTTTAGCATTGTTTCAATGCTCAACGTTCGAGATTTGTAAAGGTCGTTTGAGTTTAATTTCTATCCAACACAGCGAAAACAGAAGAAATTAAAACTTGAGAGGTGTCAAGGGACACCCGAATGGAACGAAGCTTTCTATGAGAGAGAGAGATAGAGAGAGAGAGAGAGAGAGAGAGAGAAACAGACAGAGAAACACGCGCACGCCGCACGGCTTACAACTAAGTTGTAAGCCGTGCGGCGTGCGCGTGTTTCTCTGTCTGTTTCTCTCTCTCTCTCTCTCTCTCTCTCTATCTCAAGACCAAAAGTTGTAACGACACTTTTTGCTATAGCAAAAAGTGTCGTTACAACTTTTGGTCTTAATTTTTTCCGTCTAGCCCCCTTTCGCAAAGCGCGATAACGAACTTCGCTCCAAAATCTAGATCCTTCTACGTAAAATACTGCACGACTTCAGACTTCAAAGGTTTTTTACGGTTTCATTTTTTATTTTTCACTGTTTTTGAAGTCGGTGTTTGATTTTTCTGATAGAATATTTATAGACATTTCTTGTTGTATCGACTGACATATCGATCTAAGCAACTTCCGTGCCTATATCTATGATACTAGATGTTATTTAACACGGCGGAAAACGGTAAATTATTATTTTCTTATTTCGATGATCAATTTGAAATTGACATTTGACATAGACTGCCAAAAACATTACCCTCCATTTTGGCTTCGCTATAGTCGGGTAAGGCCGGGCCCACTTTGGATACGTTTTTGTCCGAATTTCATTCGTGCGCTAACCTACAAAGACGTACGACGAACAATCCCATCCTTCCAAATACTATGAAAGCGAGCAGACTGCATACAAATTAGTCGTCCGTACGCAGTCTGCCCGCATTCATACTTGGAAGGATTGGCTTGTTCGTACGTCTTCATACGTTAGCTCACAAATTATTTCGGAGTAAAACGTAGCCAAAATGCGGCCGGCCTAAGAGTTAACGCAAGTGAAACTGCTTGGCGAAGGCAGCTCTCCATACCTAATGTAAATAAAAACTTCAAATGTTAACATACGAAACAATAAAACGGCATCTAAAAACGTAACTAATTAGTGTTCTAAACGCATTTAAACCGAGTAATAATGTTATTTTGATGAAGTTTACAGTGAAAAATTAACTAGCCGGAAACATATTAAAAGTTTTATAACACGTATTATTGCTTATTAGCGGAGTTTATAGAGGGCCACGTTTGTTTGTGTAACTGAGTTTAGCGTTCTGTAGGTTAGTGACTAAAACGTTTAAATCAATTATTAAAGGCAAAAGTCAAACTAGGTACTCTCTTCTTTATAATACACTTAAAAATACACCTAACCTATGATCTAAGAAGCAAACTGTTTGCTAGCTTCCTAGCAGGTACTACAGCAACCTACTGGAAACTCTAAATTTGGTTAAGGGGAAAGTCTACCTACTCTTTCTCCGTACAAACGTAGTCGACTGTTTTCTCCCTGGATAAAGACATTAGAGAAAATATGTTTATGCCATAAAACCTATATGAGCCATGCCCATGCCCCTACGTTTTGATTTTTTACTAATTCTGAATTTTATTTCTATTCTTATTAGAAAAAGAAAAAAACCAAAACGTAAACATGGTCGTAGCAGTTATGGCATTAACACATTTGCTGTAATGTCTTTATCCAGGGAGGAAACAGTCGACTACGTTTGTATGGAGAAAGAGTAGGTAGACTTTCCAGTTATTAAGTAGATTCTAGCTGCGATTATATACGCGCTAGAAGACAAATGGCCAGTGCTTGAGAGACATGAGCAGGAGCTGCGTATCATGGAGATAAAGATGCTGACGCTGGATGTGTGGAGTGACGGGAAAAGACCGCATTAGGGGCAACCTTTATGTCCGCGACATTGCAGATAAAGCAAGAATGCCGCTTACCAGCGAAAACTTTTGCCAAAATCAGCTAGTTACGTGGAGGTATACTAGTAGGTACTTGTGGCGATGAGGTTTAATTCGAATTACTAATGGTTGCGGGTCCGAATCTCGCCAAGTATGAATTTTATTTTTGGAATCGCCGCTCTAGAAATGGAGCCGTCAAAACAAGGCATATTCCAGCCGGTTACAGCGAAACAAGGCATATCGCTGTCAGTCGTGCATAAGTGTTTTACAACCTTATTGCCCAGTGATTAAGGTTTACATTAAACTGTACTATGTCCGTATAAGTAAGCGTTGAAGTAGTGCCAATTTTTGATTTCGATTTTGTATGGGACGTGTATCTACAGTTTATTTATGATCGAAGTTTAAAGTGAACAATTAATGAAACTTGCAGTGTGCAGAATGCATACAATATTTTTGGTTGGTTATTCATGACTATACAGACTTTAGTAAATAGTCTTTGTCACCCAACCATCCAGTAGCAAATGTTAATTAATCTCACTAAAAAAATAATCAATTAAAACCCAAAAACGTCATAATAAATCGTTATCATTAATAATGATATATGATTCCGATGATATACACCCTTAACAGAGACCAATTACATAAATATTCAGAGGGGTGGCATTTATCACCCCGTGACGTCATAGGGTCGAGTGATAAAACGCTTTTTTACATAATTTATTGCCATGTTTCGGTTTATCTATTGTTTATGGGGTGAAAGTTGTTGATGTGTTTTATTTTATTAATGATTTTAATTGGAATTCTTTAAATAAAATGATATTAAAGTTTGTCTTTTTGCTATCTCATCATTATCAATCATCGATCATGCAAAAACAAGGAACCTGATCAGGATCTTAGGCGATACCACCCTCTTATCTCTTATCTCGGCTAAGTCGACTATGAGCATGAGTAGGTTCTGTAGGTAGGTAGGTAGGTTTTCATGGACCCATGAAAACGCGTTGTAAGTACGATCTGATCTAGCCTATGTTTTAGGTGCAAGTATCATCTGTCCTGGTACCGGGACGGTTAAGACCTAACCACTTTCTCTAAGAGTCACATGCACCCCGGTTGAGCTCACTATCTTTGCTATAGGATAGGTGTCATCAGTCCCGGTGAGGTAATGCCTCATTCGCTATTTTGATGTTTTGGTTAGCTATTTACCCGACTGCCGAAGAGGGTTACGTGAAAACATACATTCCAGAAAAATAAGCAAAAAATTAGCTTTCAATATAATTACGTAAAGCCATTCACAATGAAAATATTGCATTCATAACCTACAGAACAAAAAACACAGTCAATTCAATACACAATGTAATTGTAAACGCACATTGAGCAACTTATGAAAGACAAGTGGCCATCAGAGGCGCGTGACAAAACATACGGAATAACTGTCAATAATAAAGACAGGTTCGACAGTTGTGACAGTGGAGTGCTGTGACAACAATGACGCAATTGTCATTGATTCAATTGGGGGTCGAGTATTGTTTGGGAGGTTGAGAATGGTTGTGTAGGAAGTACCTACCTATTTTTTTGCTAAGTACCTATATGTAGGTACACAACATATGGAATTCAAAGTCCTGACTGATTGATTGATTGCCTGTCTGACTGAATTGCCTATTATATCGACGGAGAGGCCAAAACGCTGGTCCTAGTGACATGTGATTTGGAGAGTGTGTTTGTGGTGTGTAGGTATCCGAAATTTCAACGGGATCGAGACTTACGTAGGTGATTGTTAGTCCCGAGTCCTGATCCCGCATATAGGGGTGACCGGAGGGTGACCGATAAAATGTGTGTGGCAAAAATATTATCCCGATCTCTTCCGTGTTTCGGAAGGCACGTTAAGCAATCGGTCCCGGTTGTAATTACTAACAACAGTCGTTAGGTCAAGTTAGAGGCCTTACGAGTGATCTAATTGCTTTAACTCTAGAAAGATAAAAATCATTTTTTTTTGACAACCTAACAGCTAAAGACAAAAACTTAAAAAACCCGCCGGAACTCGCGCACGAAGGGATCATTGGGCACGGAACCCTAAACTGCACACTGGACTAACTAATCCGTCGTCGTAAACTTTACTCTTTACGCCGTTTTTACCCTTTGAGTAAACCCTAAAAACAAACAGTTTAAAAACGGAAAGCCAATTACAAGGCAATTTAAAAAACATTATAATACGAAAATGTATTCAAACTCTTCTGCAATTACGTAGCTTACTTCATCAAGCTTAAATAGTTAAATTTTCCACTCTATAAACAACTATTTTAAAGCTCTGTAAATAGCTCGCTAGTTTTCGAAAGCTTCAACGTAGTCTTGCCACAAATTTATCGATCGACTTCAACTAACAAATTGCTTGAAAACACCTGACGGTTTCTCCATTAGCTACTGACTACCGTTAAGGGAAATTAAAACATCTGTATCAATTGAAAGCGGCAAACATATTCATAATTAAAGCGGTAACCAGAAAGGCATAATAAAAATAATATACGACTATCGTATAATTAATAAATGACATGCGAGTTATAAGTTAATAGCGGTACGGAATTAAGGGCAATTCGTTTTATGTCTGTACGGAATTTTCTCTTTACACGGAATTGGGTCGCGGGTGCAAGTTGCGCGGCGTTTATTAGGTTTTTTTATAGAGAATCTACAAATTTGTGAAAGTACAAAGATCTCTATTAAAATAAACCCAGTTGAATAAACGACACAGAATGTAGAAATATAGGCCGCCCACTTGTACCAATTTAATTTTAAGTTTTACTTTGTATTATTTTTCGTAATTTGTGTTTTTGGTACAATAAAGCGTTAATCTATCTAAATACAGTGTAGTCCGTTTAGTACGACTTCGCATTTAACAACAAACCGTTTTTAGCGACGTAAGTAGGTATAGGCATATGTTTGGTTTTCATATGAGCCACCATGAAAGTACATCCTTTTATTACGACTTCGCTTACAACGACCGACCGCTTTTAACGACGGAATTTTGAACAATTGTACGGTTATAACGACGAGCGTTGACGTGTTTACAGATAAATCGTACTTAGATAAGAACCGCTGCATCGCTGAATGAAATGCGATTGATTATTTTGCAGCAGTTACTTAATTTGCGGGTAACGAGTGAGTATGCGTACAAAAATAGGATAAATATTTTTAATTTGCTAGTCATTTAAAAAAATACACTAATTGTGATTAATCAAAAACAAAAATGTCTATTCGTTTAGTACGGCGTCCGGTTAGTACGACGTAATATCACCGGTCCCTTGGCCGTCGCTATAACCGGATTCTACTCTATCTTAAAATCCCTTCTCAATAATAAGAGAAGAAGACTTCTGCTCTTATTCCAAATTATTTGTAGGCAGCACAGTGGGTAAGTCTTAATTGACAATACCTACTGCAAATAACAATTTAAAAAATAGTATGCTACACCTAGTAATCTAAACATGGTTTGGAGTACAACCTTGAAAGATAATCTCTATGGTAAGTATACTCTTAAAATGGAAGGATAAGTTTAGTTGTGTCCAAAACTACTGGACAGATTTCAAAAAATGTTTCACCAGTAGAAACTATATAATTATCGAGGAATTAATATAGGCTACTTTTGATCCCGATATTCCCATGGGATCGGAACGGGAGGCAGCTAATTTAAAAATAAAATCAATTAAATGTACTTTAGTCAGTAACAACTGCAACCACTAAGTAATCTACATCTACACTAATAAAGAGGAAAGATTTGTATTTTTATAGTGTGTGTATGTTTGTAATGAATAAACTCAAAAACTCCTAAACCGATTTCAAAAATTCTTTTACTAAAAGAAAGCTACGTTATCGAATAACATAGGCTATTTTTAATATTCTTACAGGATCGGGACGCAGCTAGTATAAATATAATATCATTATTAATACTCCCTGTTTTCAGTTTCACATCATGCGGGATTACCCCGCATGCGGGTAGGTAGCCGCGTCACCTGCAAGCACTTAGTTAAGTTCTCACTCAAAGATAAGTGCTAATTACGTCGTATATCGACTGGTTATTAAACTGCATGCTATATTTAATTACTATTGGTTAGCATGCTAATTAACGGTCATATACTTTATAAGACACTAGCAGCGTTTCTCGGTTTTACCCGCATAACTCCCGAGCCAGTGGGAATTTTGAAAAACTCTTTCTTAGTGGATGCACACACGGCAAAGAACAGACTCTGTAAATTTCATGTCTCTAGGACCAGTTTGGGCTGTGCGTTGATAATAATTAAAGTTCAGTCTGTCAATCAGTCAGGACTTTTTTAATGTATAGATTTAAAAACCTTTCGAAAGAACATTCACTCTTTTGTGTTTTTTTTTTACATTTGCAATTAAAGCAGCAATTAGATAGCTGGAGATCGGGATTAACACATTTAATAGGCTACTTTATATTCCCGCGGAATCGAGGCATAGCTATTAAGTCTAAATCATGAGTTATCTTATTCAGACTGTACCTACTCACCTACTGTGTAAGTAACTGGAGTTAAAGTTAACTATAGCTACCTACATCAAGGACTGTCTTTCCACGATATGCCAGCGCCCGCGCCACATCTTCAGCTATTTCGGACACATTATCAGGCGCTAGGATGAGAATCTAGTGAAACTGATTATCTGCGCACACGTAGAGGGTAATAGGTCACGTCGAAGATCCCCTATGAGATTGACCAGACCAGCTGAAACCAATTAGCTTATCCAGGTTTTTTGAGGAGGTGGTTCGAATGGCCGCAGACCGAAATAAATTAAAAAGCCATCCAAACCGATGAGTGAAGAAGAGTGTTGGTCGCGATCTACAGACATGAAGGATCGACCTAAGAGAGAGATAGCTACCAATAAGACATTTTGCTAAAAAATTAACAATGTCAGGATTACCAAATTTAAATATCCTTTCGCATTAATTCAACTAAAACCTCAATTTCTCGACTTTCACGTTATTTAAGAAAGTCATTCTCCACATAAATAGTAATATTCCATTGTTGTTCGTAACAAAAGAAGTTTTTAATGTGTTAATTGTCATAAAAGGCATGTTCTTTCTGTATAATTAAGTTCTATCAACGTTGTATGAAGGTAACGTAGAAATTACGAGTGAATTACTTAGTTAATTTGATATACTTTTGTGTTATTAAACTAATGAGGCTTATTTATTCTATTTCAAATATTTTGAAATTGCTGGGTATTTATTGGTGTGTGTGTTTTTTTCAGTTTTGGCTTTGTTTGTTTTGCATAAGTATGTCCGTCTATTGTCATGCAGTTGTTTAAATTAAGTTTCTTTTGTTAGGTATTCTGTCTTTTATTTTACTTTAGTTTAAAATAAATAACTAAGAAATAAGGTAATGACGGGAAAAGTTACGGTAAAAAGAAAAGTTGACTGTAGGAAAAAGTGGTTGCTACGAAACACCAAACTATTTCGGATTAAATATACTGAACTGACCTTTAACCTTGACTAGTTGATGAGGCAACCTGAGAAGAAGAAAAAAGAAATAGTCATTTCAAAAAATATGAGAATCTGATAGGTAAGTAGTAAGTAGGTAGGTTATGGCCTATAAAAAAAGTATGTCATGTTAAATAATAAGTCGATTCGATTAGCAATCGGCAGATCAGAAAGTCTTTTATCCGTATTCACTCTTAACTATACCATTAACCCATCAAAATATCTGTAAAACCAATATTTAACCAGCCAATTGAAACAGTCATTATTTCCGCGGATAATTCGCGCGCTGTCAAAATAAACCGCATAAGACAGGTGTCGTAATTGCTGGCTTGTAAACACTGCGGCCTATGAGTGGGAATAAATCAAGTTTGGTAATAGTGCGAGCGGTTAGCGGAGAGTATGACATAGCGGTTTTTGTACTAGATAAGGTAGTCCTATCTCACTATTGATGAACCTATCTTAAATGCCACGGCCAGTGGGCGTTCGTAAAAACTGACTTAGTGTATAGACAGCCTTTACATTTTAAACTTAAAATAATATTTGAATTGTGCCAAGAGTCTGGAGGTAACCAAAAAGTAATGAAAGTATTAGACTAGGTAGTTCATGAAATTATTGCTGAATTTTAAAGCTTCAGTACCATGGTGGAATTAGTGTTACTTAACATAAAGACAAACAATCTAATATTGATGATAATTTAATTACACCCGTTATGTAAGTATGTTGAAATTTGTGCATACAAATTACATATTAAATTCAAGTAAAATGGGAGGACCGCGGGAGGGCGGTGCCGACAACTTCTTGTTGCTTTAGGTTTTAAGTCTTTTTTCTATTTTGTGATTTATTCTTTATGTAAATGTTTGACTTGTTTCATTGTATAAATGTTTTTTTACTAAAATGTCATATTAAAGAATCCCTTTAACAATGAAATAACCTCGAAAAACTACGTTGATAATATTATAATAAAAGCAACGCGATTAAACCTAAAATTAAGTTTCACTCCTAACCAACTTCGCCAAAACAGGAGAAAACTCAATTTTTCTCCCGCTCAAACTATCACCAAACCTTCTCGTTACACGTTCGCCTCGTTTAATGACATCGATTAATATTTTAATTCATGTCTGCAATAATTTAATAATCTCCTCTCGGCGTGACAGCAACGATATGCCGATAATTTATTACAACGAATAGCTGTAGGTCAAACATTCATTGGGTAATGCGTTGGTGGTTTAACACGTTCAAGTCGATAGACGCTAATAGTGAATTAGGTAGACGCTAATAGTAAAAGGCAAATAGTCGCTACTAAGAATATGATGGTTTTAGGCTTCTGTACCCAAAGGGTAAAAACAGGAACCTATTACCTAAGTCTCCGCTCTCCTTCTGTCTGTCTGTGTGTTAATAATCTCCTCTCGGCGTGACAGCAACGATATGCCGATTGTTTATTACAACGAATAGCTGTAGGACTAACATTCATTGGGTAATGCGTTGGGGATTTAACACGTTCAAGTCGATAGACGCTAATAGTAAAAGGCAAATAGTCGCTACTTAAGTTGTGACGGCTTTTAGGCTTCCGTACCCAAAGGGTAAATACGGGGCCAATTACGAAGTCTCTGCTGTTTATGTGTGTGTGTCTGTCTGTCAGTCACCTACATTTATGTCATGTTAACTATGTTTTATAATTTTTATGATGGTTTTTAGGCTTTACCCAAAGGGTAAAAACAGCATCCTGTAACCAAGTCTTGACTCTCCTTCTGTCTGTCTGTTAATAATCTCCTCTCGGCGTGACAGCAACGATATGCCGATAATTTATTACAACGAATAACTGTAGGTCAAACATTCATTGGGTAATGCACTGGTGATTTAAAAAGTTCAAGTCCATAGACGCTTATTTACTAAAGGCAAATAGTCGCTACTTAAGTTACGACGTTTTGCGTCTACAGACTAAAATATTTTTTTTTATGATACGAGTATTTATGATGGTTTTTAGGCGTTCGTACCCATCCGGATAAAACGGGACCCTTATACTAAGTCTCCACTCAACTGTATGTCTGTCTGTCGTCAACAGGCTATATGTTATGATGACTCATGATGATCGTGAACCGTCATAGCTAAACAGTCGATTTTTTTACAGGTTATGATTTTTTTTGCCACTGTAATAAAAAATAATAAATACCAAAAACAGAATGAAATAATTAGTCAAGTGGGGCTTCCATTCCACAATCGTGATTTTTCTGTGACATCAAAAACCTTCGTGCACGAGATCGACTCGCACGTGGCCAATTTTTTTCAGTAATTTAATTAATTTAAGGCGGATAACGGCTGAGATGATAATGATGATTTCTTTAATTTCATTAAATTCGTCGTCGTTTATAAATAGTTCTATATTTATTGCGTGTTACCACAGTTAATACTAATTTATAAGTTAATCTAATGCAAATCAGTAGTTTTACGCCAAAAAAGGTAGGATTTATTTTCTTAAAAACTAAATTATGTAGCGAAAGCGTTCAGCTAACGCAACACACCCACGTCCGATTAATTTTTGTATAATCATCTTATTTTTAAACCATAATTTTATTTTTATGTGCCACAGATAAAATTAGTGTCAACATTTACTATTTATTATAATATTAGGAATATAAATGAAAAATAAAATCGCTAGTTCTTAGGTTAGTAATGTGAAACTTTGTCAGTTTGTTTACATTCCAATTGTTAAAAAGTTTTCGATGGAATTTGAACAGGCGTTGGTCTATAATATGAAGATGGACCTTCATTTGACTTTTTTATATAAATACAAACATACAAAACATTCTTACATTGTCTGTAAAGTAAAGACTTTACGTGATGTACTTTTATAAATCTTGTACATTTTGAGAATACTTTATAATACCCGAGAAAATAATTATTTACCCGAGTGAAACCGCGTGGCGCTGCTAATAATAAATAAATATTAAATATTCTACAATAAAGTCGGTTATGATTTTAATGTTAATTATAAATTAGGTATACAAATATCGGAAATACAAATAAATAAGCGTTGTTCAAAAGTGGATATTTAAATAAATAAATATAAATTACAGTGTTAAAGTCTCCTTATTGTGACAGAAATTATTAAAGTATATTTTATGTTTGTAAAAAACATATTTATTTTAAATTAAATTACAAATCATTATCTTCTTCAAATTAAAATAACAAAAGGTATAGAGTATAGGTAGGTACTAAATAGGACATCTAAAAGTATTTTGTTTTTATTTTGAAATAACTGTGTTTATTATACCTATTAGATTTTTATTCAATTTTTGCGATTCTGATATGAAATTAAACTAATTTTTTTGTTTTATTCTCATTGTTTTTATTAAATTAAAGCCGGTTGCCACAATGATTCCTAAACATATATAAGTTCTTAAACGTAATTTGAGAACAGTCACAATTTCAAAACCGGCCAAGTGCGAGTGGGACTCGCGCTCGAAGGGTTCCGTACATTTTTGATTTGAATGATAGGAAAATTGCGATTTACGGTTTATGACGGGGGGGGGGGCACACATTTTACCACTTTGGAAGTGTCTCTCGGGCAAACTATTCAGATAAGAAAAAAATGATTTCAGAAACTCCAACATCATTTTTGAAGACCTATCCATATATACCCCACACGTATAGGTTTGATGTTTTTTTTTTTAGTTTTAGTTCTAAGTATGGGGAACCCCAAAAATTTATTGTTTTTTTTTCTATTTTTGTGTAAAAACCCTAATGCGGTTCATCGAATACATCTACTTACCAACTTACATACCAAGTTTCAACAGTATAGCTCTTATAGTTTCGGAAAAAAGTGGCTGTGACATACGGACGGACAGACGGACAAACGGACAGACAGACAGACATGACGAATCAATAAGGGTTCCGTTTTTGCCATTTGGCTACGGAACCCTAAAAACGGTCAAAGTGTGACAACATAAAAGCAATCTTCTACTGCATGGATCAATAAATAATTATTATTAAATTGACTTACTTAACTTAATATTTCGTAATTAGTTTTAAATAGTCTTATGCAATCCGTCCTAGGCATTTTTAATTAATAATAATAAAAACATAATTATTCACAATTCACTTGCATGCAAATTTAATAAAATAGAAAACTTTTCATCTAATGTTAGTAAATCACTCAGCAGGGTTGTTGCTTTATATAAATTAATAGACTGCATAAAATATTTACCAAACAATCATTCTAATAAAGCTGGTCGCACCTTGGACTGGAATTTGTTCATAAAAAATGATCTGAGATTTTCCTTTTGCTTTGGCGATTTTGGATTAAAATTATTAAAATAATTTTTGGTTTTAATCGCTTTGCTTATGCCATTTATGCATTTTATCAATGCCCTAAGTTTCGAAATTTTCACAGACCGCTTTCTCAGGCGTAGTCTGCCTCTGAGAGTTTAATTTCAAAATTGGTACTTTGAACTGATTTAATTTGAACTAACTTCTACCTACGTATAATTCAAGGAAGTTCATTTTTTTTAAGTTTTAACTTGATTCCGCTCATCTTTGTCTGTTTTAGGCTCATCTAAGTTCATACTAGCACGATTTTTTGGTCCAAAATTTAGACTTAAGACTTAGTTACCGAAAGTCGACATACGAAATCGCGTCACAAGTGCGGCCAGCCTTACGCTGTAATCTGTATCCGCCCTACAAATCATTCAAAAACATAACCCTTTTCTGTTAAATTATTCATTGGAACAGAAGAAAATAATGAATAGATTCATATTCACTGATTCAGAACCGATTAGAACATAAATTCATTGTGGATCGATGTTTGTTGAGATATGTTTTGAATTAATGAAGTGTTAACGGTGTGTTGAGGTCATTATTAATTATTATTTCTGTTTGTTTTGAATAATAATAATAAGTTAAATAGTTTCATTATTTTTGCTACACACCAAATAAAATGACAATAAAAAAAAAATCATAAACAACGGAAATCTAGGTAGATTTAAGCTTTCTTAAGCAGGTAGGTTCTTATTGTATGTAATCAATTTTTGTCCATCCAACTGTATATTATACATACAGTTTAGAGTAGGTATATCTACCGACAATTTTTATTTATATGACGGCGCCGCCGATGAAAGCATCAGGTTGACTGACTGTCAACCTAGCGAAGCGTCATCGTTGATGGTTGTTCGGGGCTGCCATCTTGTCATATTCTTGATATTCTGTGATCGAGACGGAGGCCGTGCACCACGCACTTGACGAATCGCTTTGTATTTCCGCCATCACGTCTTTCCTAACATAATTGAGTTGATTCCTACTTAGTAACCATTATAAATTAAGCGCTGTAATAGTTATTTTGTGAATAGAGATACCCATTGTTAATAAAACTACGATGATTGTAAATGGACACCATTATTTTATATCCCGCGCCCATCTACCTACTTAGTTCTACTGTATGAGTTCTGATGAAGGCCATCCAAGGCCATCCTGGCTCTTCATCAGAAGTGGGATCGAATCCAGCCCAAAACGAGGGCCAAACAACCAAACTGGATGCTGAAAAACGAATGTCACAAACGTCGAGAAGATTCCGGATTTAAGTTTCAAGAAAATTCGTCAAGATCATCACGCGCGTTGGAGAACGTGACCTCTGTGACCTGCTACATGTATGGAAAAAAAGGTAATGTGTCAACTAACTGCCCTGAGAGGAGAAACGGTTGTAAGCTACAGTCAAGGACGTAAATAATTGTTAGCACCGCCCTTCCACAGGCATTTGGAAATATATCCCGGTGAGCCTGCCCCATTTTATTTGATAGTGGATCTTCATGTTCCCTAGTGAAAGAGAGCTATCGCAACTAACTCGGGTATAACATCTACAATGTACTAAGCAAATTCAGAGCAAAGATAAATACAGACGTTTATTGGCAATCATGTGTAGTGTAGTAGCTAGACGAAATGTGTCGTCCAATCCAGACCTTGGGGGTTCGCTTGTCTCTGTAGACGAAATGCGTCGTCCAAGTTAGACCTAGAGGTCTGGCTTGTCTCTGTGGACGAAACGTGTCGTCCAAACCACATCTGGAGGGGTGGCTTGTCTCTGTGGACGAAATGTGTCGTGCAAGCCATACCTGAAAGTTGGTTTGTCTCGTGGGTGGTTCTGATCAGACGAGATATGTCGTCCGAGTTGGATACTCGTCGCTGGCTTTTCCGAAATGTTGATAGTCGTGGTTGATGAGACTAAAATAGGTAGTCCGGGTCAGACCATTCTCATGGTTGACTTGTCTAGACATATAATGTGGTTGTTGTTGACTGGTGAAAATCAAGTAGGTATCATCTGGATTATACCCCAAGGGGTTGATCGAAGCGATACATTGATTAGTCCAAGTCATTAAGTAATTGGTACTGATTTTGCGCTGATAAAGAGGAAGATGTTAACGAGAGTCAGGATGAACGAGCGGATTGTGCATTGATCATAGCTTGCTGTTTCAGATAAATCGCCCGAGGACGGTCGAATGTCAGTCCGGCCGTGACGGCGCCGCCGATGAAAGCATCAGGTTGACTGACTGTCAACCTAGCGAAGCGTCATCGTTGATGGTTGTTCGAGGCTGCCATCTTGTCATATTCTTGATATTCTGTGATCGAGACGGAGGCCGTGCACCACGCACTTGACGAATCGCTTTGTATTTCCGCCATCACGTCTTTCCTAACATAATTAATTCCTACTTAGTAACCATTATAAATTAAGCGCTGTAATAGTTATTTTGTGAATAGAGATACCCATTGTTAATAAAACTACGATGATTGTAAATGGACACCATTATTTTATATCCCGCGCCCATCTACCTACTTAGTTCTACTGTATGAGTTCTGATGAAGGCCATCCAAGGCCATCCTGGCTCTTCATATATTATGTATTATTTAGAAATTGAGATTTTCGTAAATTGTGTGATAAAAATGTAATTAATTAAAAATGGACCACCTTTTTTATTGTTAGAAATAATAACTATATAGCATGTTATACAGTTACTATTTCCAAAAAGCCATATTTTCCAATAAATCATTGCTTCAAACTTCATAATCTTACTAATTCTTAAACATTCTTTTCAAATTTCCTTTGAAATAACTAATTTATTACATAGTTTCTTCAGTATCCTTAATTATTTCATAAACAGTTACTAAAATATTATATAATTTACGATAATTTGATGATCATTCAGTTTCTTTGATGTCATTTTTCGTATCGTAAAGATTTCAACTTTTTACAGAAACTGCTTTCAAGTATTTGAGTAAGTGACACACTGCTGTTCGATTTGACGAGCTATTAACAAAAAAAAAACGTTTTATTTGCTTTGGAAGGCACGTCAAGCAGTTGGTCCGAGTTGTTATCTCTGATGACAGTCATTAGGTCAAGTTAATGACCTTATGGCGTCCTGAAAACTCTAATACTCGAGGAGGCACACCAATACTCGAAAAGAAGAATAATGAAATTAACATATTGCCATTTTCATATCACTTTGAAGAAATACTTTCTAAAATTATTCCACAGTGTGTATAGTTTCAAGTAGTGTGTACGCAATATTTTGATGATGAGTGTGTACCTACGCAATATTCATAAAACTTATTCTTTTTGTTGTTCTCAAGTACTAACGTAACTTTCAACCGATTGAGTGTTGTTTCCACAAAATATACTAGTATTCAAACTAAGCAAAAAGTTACCAGCAGGATACAGCTTAGTTCTTTATCCTCAACGTCTATGTTACCACAGATATTTCCTCTAACTAACTAACTAACTAAGCACATAAAAATCCGCCAGTACCACTACATAAATTTGTCGATAGAGCAATTCTCGTTTCCGTTTCTATTTTATTTTCACAGGCATCCTGTTTGTTTCTACGAAACAGAGTAATAAGATGGTATGGTACAGCCATAATTTATACTATTATAATGTAATAAATAAATTCGCTGATGTAAGACCGACGATGAAAGAAAATATGACGGCAGCTTCTCGATTAAGAGGAACTATCAACAAATGAATGGCAGTGGTAACATTCAATCTAGTGTGAACATGGGCGAATTGGTTGGTAGCCAAAGTACCCAAATACGAATAGGCCAAATTAAATAGACAAATCTGTTCAGATTTATCCGAATTGCTTCAGGGCCTCGAAGCCGTTTGATCCATACTTAAGTTTATAAGTTACAGACGGGCTGAAAAACATTGCCAAATATTGAAAGAAAGAAAGAAAGAAAGAAAGAAAATTGATTTATTCAGACAAGCACACAACTACATAACAATAAAAAATATATGTAAAATATATGTAATAGGTATATGTAATCTATTTGTGTATGTGTGTTAAGTGTATGTATGTATATGTATTGCATATGGTTAATAGAACTTACTGTGTTAAACCCCGGGCTCTCGATAGTCAGGAACATCGCTCAGATGAGGAATCTTACTTGTATTATCATCCCCAAAATAAAAATCAACGGCAGTAACGTCTTATACCATGACAAACACAATAAATTCAATGCAATCACGTCACAAGTCATTATCCTCCACAATATGGACATAGGATTAGGCATGACAGTTATCCCCTATACATCAGTTTGACTGATCATGTGGTTTGATAAAGACATTAAACTTGTGGGATGATTAACTTATCGTGGGTGGCTTTCTATGATTTGAAACTGCTCTAGTCGTTTTTAATAATAACAATACATCAATAATTGTCATTCAGATATGAAAAAGCTAAAAAAAAAAATCTATTGAACATTTTCATCTACTTTTCATAAATGGATAATATGGAATTTTTAATATCTCATGTTCACACTTTATACTCATCTGCATAAGTAACTATTGTAGAAACCGTGTGAGGCTGTCTATTCTGTATCTTAGCATTCTGTATCTTCTTTGACAGGATTATAAAAAAATATCAATTCCTTGAACATTTGCAATTCACCATCACACGGTGGATATATTTTATGGGTATCTTCATTTTTCATTTTAAAATTAATTAAATTCTCTCCTTCATTTAAAACTCCCTTTCTCTCTGACCAACTGAACCAAAAACTAAAGACATCTTTATTCTTCTACCACAATATTCTCCAGTTTCAAATAGCGCCCGCGTTTGTTTAATCCCGCTCACCTTGACATAGACGTTTTTTGATTAACGACCCTAAGAGGTCGGGACTCTATTGTTCCTTTGAAATACCGACAATCATTTATCAAGCTTACCGCCGAGCGCTGGAAATTAACGCCACGGCCCAATCAAGCAGCTTAAGCGTTGGGACATCATTCGATCGGTTCTGAGATAAAAGTTTTCTTGCTGACCACTTTTATCGATAACTGGCTGTTGCTCGCAGTTTCGAAGGCGTAAAAAGTGATCGGGGTTGCAATAAAAAGTCGTTTCATTAAGTATATTTTTTGAAAACTCTTGATTTTTCTAAATTAATAAATCATCGAAATACAGACATCCACGGCCTCTCTTTAATTCTACGAAAGATAAACGAAACGAAAATTTCAAAAGGAAATCTGTCATCCATCCGTCAATTTTTTTTATTTTCTGACGGTTTTGAAGGATGGATGACAGATTTTCTTTCTTTCGTTCGTAGAAATGAAGTACCCCCTTCTGTAGATAGGGTTAGTTTCGCATTAATAAATTATGCACTTAATAAGAATAACTTGCTTTTTCTATCCTAAAAAATAAACAATTGTCTATTTTCAACTGCTTTAGGCCTGGATACATGCTATATCATCTTATCTTTGAATAGACCATCCGCATATATAACTTTTATTTTGTTTTTAGTGGAATAGTAAGAAACTGTAGTAGGTACTAATATTAATTGTTTATCGCTACTTGCTTCATCCTTAGACAGTGCGTTGTGTGCGGTTGTGGTGAACATAATTTACGCGAACAGTGATTTTGACGTATCGCTTTATAGGGAGCTTGAAAAATGATTTCATCGTGAACTCCAAAGATCTGCCTATGATTTCGAAGGCGTTTAACTCTTTGCCAACGTTTGTTTGCAAACAGTAATAAATCATTTTAGATTGTATAGATTTGCAAATGAGTTTTTTTTGGTATTTAATTCCGTGTTTGCTTTGATCTTCTACTTACTAAAATACTTTTGTGATATCATTCTTTTTATCTATAGTTTTTAAACTACCATATTTATTTACTTCGTTGTTGTATAATAAAGATTAAATTCAAATGTCATGATAATAATTTCTGTAACTTACAGATAATTTCATTAAATTGTGATTACTCAATAAAACTCTACATCACGATTCTCAATTTGATTCAAAATTCCAATCTCTTTATCGACCAAAAATCAAATAATATCCTTCAAAAGGTGATCAATGACAGTGACTCGACCAAAACCGCCCTTAACTATTTACATTAAGACTCAAAATTAACCATAGAACATTAATCATATCCCAAGTCAAAGCTCCCGACTACATGATAATGATATATGCATTATTTGATGATAAACAATCGGGGTCATTTATTATCTGTTGGTTATTTGACAGGCGGTAGGCAGATGTCATTTGTCATTTTCCTGGATCCAAGACCCTTCGTTACGCACTCTACTTAACTGTACTAACAACTTTTAACCCAGTAGATTCAACCTTATTCAAACATAACAAGGTTGATAATTGAATGATCTTAAAATAAATCTTGATTGTTTTCAGCATGAACGATTATGATAGATGAAAGAGTTAGCGCAGCAGTCTGTTTAGTTTTTAATATTAAACCTTATAATGTGAAACGTAGAGTTGAAATTGGAAGTGACATGGAAGGTACAGTCGAGACGAAACATGTTATTGAAGAAGAAGTAATGGATGGGGTTAGCGTATGCGTGAACGCTGTCCGAGATATATTGTTATCGGCTTGTTTATCTCAATACGGAGATCGTTTCTGTAAATAATTACCTTTAAAAAGAATACGCTCTCGGCTACCGGTAGTATATTCTTTATATCTGACAACTTACAAAGAGCTATTGAAATAAATATAAATATTTTATAGCTATTGGGAAGATAGTTGTTGTGACGGGACATTTTCGGATATAAATATGTATGGGTGAATGCTTTAAAGGAGATGTATGGTGGTGCTACTGGTTTTATATTACTATATTTTATCTTATTTAAATTTGAAAGATTAACTCTACGATTAATAAATAATAAGTTTTAAATGATGCTGTCATATAGGGTCACATCACAATGCGTCGGATATTTTGGAATCCGAATAGGATTGTAAGTTACCATAGTAGACACTTAGCATAGTCATAGGTCACAGTAGATTATTCCAAATCCAAATCGGGCAACAAACTAAAGAACAAAATTATGAAAGGCAAACCACTTCTCAAGTTCGCTATTTTAGCTACCCTGATTTTTGTTAAATTTATTTATTAAATCTCCCTATTGGAAGCCCGGAGTCCGCTTGCCTTTTCTTACATCTTCACTATCCTCGATTTTCAGCATTCCGTGCGTGGATAGTACCTACTTCTCTATCCACGCACGGGTCTCAAGTACTTAAACTGGTCTAGTGTAATTTAATATAGATATGTACCTAATGTATGTATCAAATCCTTATCTGCATTCAAGGTTCAAATTTCAAATTTGAATGTATACGATGATTGATATCAAAATTATAATTATCTATGCACCTAATTTTGAAATGGCAATTTTATTGACCAACATTTTGATGTGTAGGTAGCACTTCAGCTTATAACACATCAAAAAGAACCATAAAATGTAACAACGTCTTTATATCTGGATATATTTAACAAATCATCATCATAACAACAAACGAGGCCGAAGAAAACCACTAGTCGTCATTATCCGAATCATTTGGGCTCATTTAATTTGTTGTTCAGAACATTTCCCGTTTTTATGACGGTCGTCCCACGCTTCTGAACAATTAGCTTTTTACTGATAATATTAAATATTAAAGGTTGTGTGGGTGTATGTGTGTTTGATTTGTAGCTTATTTATAGCTTAAGAATTACTAAAACGATTGAAGTTAATGAAAGTAAGTAAGTAAGTATAAGTGAATGTAATTTTATCCCGATTTTGTTACTTTAATTATAAAATCAAAAGTCTATTTTTAAACCAGACCATTGGGATAAAGTTAATTTACAGAAATCATGAAGAAAATCTAGATATTCTAGCTAGATAATAGAGGAATATGCCTACAATATAACCAAATATAGGCGAGAATATATTATAAAATAAGTATGTAAATGTAGATAAGGTGGTTTCTTATAAAACACACTCCTTTTCAAAAGGGTTTATCAAATATTTTTACTGTAAATAAAAAAAAAATACAGGCAAAATCGCAGAGCACAGCTAGCTCTAAGCAAATCTGTGATGATACCTACAAAAAGTTTAAAGATAAGGATTCAACGGATAGTTAAAGAGGAATGGGGAAGATTTTATTTTTGTAAATGATCGTATAATTGTGTGTGCGATTGTACAATTTCGTTAAATGATTTTTGCTTAATGATTTTGTTTAAAATCTTGGAATATAAACACCTAAGTATAATTTAATTTTAATCTCTCATTATTTGAGGAGACAGAACCGGAAATTAACATAATGGTTATTAATTATCTACTCTAAAAAGTACTAGAAATAAAGAAAGGAAGAAAATACTTCATTTAGACAAGCACACAATTTACTAGAAAGTAGACAGCTATATACAAAAAAATACATCAAAAATTAACATACGTAAGAAATCGTCATGTCAGATCGATGTAAGTATGCTTATTTTATCTACTAATAAATAGATATGTAGGTAGGTATATATAATATATCAATCATCTTCATCAATGTCATCAAAAAAAACCTTATCAAAGGTCATCAGAGCCATCAAAACGAAATAAACATCATTGACAAGCAACCTGAACGTTTATACGCCATCAATCACATCCAAAAAAGATAAATCCTTAATTAAAACTCATAAAAACTGGAAAACACATTATAATATAAACTTCTTGGAGGTGACCCAAAATAATAAACTTAAATAGGTAACAAAAAACATGGCTACCTAAACAATTTACAATAAATTATGATGTGAATCAAAGAATGAAATGAGTCATTCGTTGTTTATTCTTTAAACGTGCGAAGCTACTGTCAGTTTTTGTTAGAGAATTATTTATGAAGATAAGTTTTAATTTTAATAGGTATGTCAGTGACTCAATCTAAGAAATTTCATTATTTTTAAGATTGAGATAAGGATACATTCTTATGTATTTACTGTCAGACAAACACAAGGCTTGACTTATCAGGAGTGCCTGGTAGTAGTAAGGGCTGCGGTGTACCTTTTTGTCCACCTAACACAATATACTAGCTGACCCGGCAAACGTTGTTTTGCCTTATAAATTATAGATAGTAGCCGATTCTCAGACCTACTGAGAACGTATACAAAATTTCATAAAAATCGGTCAAGCCGTTTCGGAGGAGTACGGTAACTAACACTGTGACATGGAAATTTTATATATTAGAAGATAGATAAGCCACACCAGTATATGTATTGAATAGATAGTTCTTTTTCTAAATTTTTAAGAGGTGTGGGTCATGTGGGTGGATGGATTGTGGATACTAGATGGGGGTAAAATTAAAAACACGAGAAAATTTTAATCATTGCCCGTCAATCGTCTACTATAACTTGAAATTTCTAAAATAATGGTAGCTATGAATTCTATGAAAAAAGAAAAAGAATTCATATCGATTGACGTTCAATGATTAAAATTTGCTCGGTTTTTTATTTACCCCCATCTAGTATCCACAATCCATCCACGTCTCTTGAAAATTTAAGAAAAGAACTATCTATTCCATTATGGAATCCCAAGAGCGTGTGTGTAAATAATTCTATACGAAACTTCTGTCAAACATCTTCTAAGGTTCATCACTCTGCTTCCACCCTTAGGTTAATCTTTGTTTTGGTTCAACTCTGTATCGATTTTTAGGGTTCCGTAGCCAAATGGCAAAAAACGGAACCCTTATAGATTCGTCATGTCTGTCTGTCCGTCTGTCCGTCTGTCCGTCTGTCCGTCTGTCCGTCTGTCCGTCTGTCCGTCCGTATGTCACAGCCACTTTTCTCCGAAACTATAAGAGCTATACTGTTGAAACTTGGTGAGTAGATGTATTCTGTGAACCGCATTAAGATTTTCACTCAAAAATAGAAAAAAATAATAAATATTTGGCGTTCCCCATACTAAGAACTAAAACTCAATTTTTTTTTTCATTAAACCTGTACATGTGGGGTATCAATGGATAGGTCTTCAAAAATGACATTGAGGTTTCTACTATATTTTTTTTTAAACTAAATAGTTTGCGCGAGAGACACTTCCAAAGTGGTAAAATGTTGGTCCCCCCCCCCCCCCCCTGTAACTTCTAAAATAATGGAATGATAAAACTAAAAAAAGTACATGATGTACGTACATTACTGTGCAAACTTCCAACGAAAATTGGTTTGAACGAGATCAAGTCAGTAGTTTTTTTTAAAACGTCAAAAACGTTAAAATCGTAAACCGCAATTTACCTTTCAAAACAAAATCTGTTGTATAGGTAATGGTACGGAACCCTTCGTGCGCGAGTCCGACTCGCACTTGACCGGTTTTTTAGGCTTGTATATTAATTTTGTACGATTTTCCAATTTTCCTACATATTTTTTTGTACGTATAAATGAGCAAAAGTTACTCAATCGATTGCGATCAAACTTAGTATGCAGATAGCTGTAGACATGAATGAATACATAGGTTACTATTTTATCCCGATATTCCCGCGGGATCTAGACTAACGCGGGTGAAACCGCGGTACCCAGCTGTCTATCTTGGTTAGTTGAAATTTTCTGTGCTAGTTAATAAACACTAACATCGAAAATTCAAAGGAACTGGACTAAGTCACTTCCATCGTGTAAGCCATCACTTAATCAAACGGTTTGACTTGTAAGCAAACAGCGTTAGGGAATACGGGGTTTCGAGGCAATTTTTCCTAAGCACCTGACACATTCGATCCATCTGAGCAGTGGTGTAAAAACGTCAGTTCATTCTGGCGGCTCGTGACTATGATCAAGTATTCGCCCTCCTTTATGTTTAGGGGTGTCTCAACATCATTAGGATTTTTATGGTAAATGTTATTTTATAATAAAAATCCTCGATTCTTATGCTGATATGAAATTTAATTCAATTTTCTATTTCAATCGCGTATAAACATAATATTAATTTAATTTAACTTCTAGATATAATTGCAGGTCGGTAATTTATCTAAAGGGTTGATTTTTCCAATCTCTAGACAAAGACAATATAATATGTCCAATGAAATGTAACATCGCAGTATAAATACGTCACACACAATCTTATAAAAATAAATTTTAGTTTCGAATGTTTTTAAATTTGATAGTGATTTATTTTAATTCGACATAAATATTTTACCTGAAGAATTAACTTTATGAAGAGTAAAATGGTTGAAAACTAGTATGTTCAGCAATCTAAGAATATTAAAATTTGGACTAATAACAAATTTAATGATACCATAAGTAAGAAAATCCATCTTTGAGTTTGGAAGATATAAAGAAGGTACCTAAAAGTAAAACAAAGACACCGGCGAAAACCTTTTTCCTTGAAGACGGGTAAATTTGAACCTGATTCTAATAACAATGGCTAATAAAATAATTAAGTAGCCTTTGTTTATTTTTTACAATGATATTATAGGAACATTCAATTACCAATCGTAAATAATCGTATTGACAGGTTAATTGCTGATTAGCATGTTCTTGTTAATTGGTATTGAAGCTAAGAAAACACGCAATATACTAACTTTTATTGATTTTCTAATTATATATGCAATGGTTGATTGATGATCGCAAGTATTTCTATACCATAAACATTATAATATATTATATAAATATTTTTACATGTGTTTATTTATTTTCTTTTATATCATTTCGTAGATAAATTTAATAAATTGCAGATATCATTTTATTACAATAATTGTTAATCACAATACAATGTAGCTTGAATTTATTATTTTCTTATAACATGTAACTGCTATTATATATTTATTATTGTATTTACATACTTCATTAGTTATTTATGTATGTGCAATATTTATCTATTGCATCTTGTTACCTATTAAGTCTTGTAATTTATGGACAAGGATACCGTTTTTATGATTATCAATAGACATTAAAGTTAATTAATACAAATTTTATTAATTGGCAATATAGTGTTCGTTTAGAATTTCCTTGTGAAAAACTTCCTTCAGGTCTATGAATTAGTTATCAAAAACAATTGTGCAAAAGTGATTAGGTCAATAAAACCTTTCGTATTCACCCTGTGATTTTTATCTGTCGATATTTAAAATTAAGACCTAATTAAAATTATTATTGTTCGGTAGAGCGGTATTGGTCCAGTGTATTTTTCGTTAAGAAAAAAATAAGTGCGCCATTAACATCGCTCTTACGGTGCGGTGAAGGAAAACATAATGAGGAAACCTACGGCTTAAAATCACGCAAAAAGGCCCAGTTATAGTTCCATATGCGGAAACACACAGTAAAAAGTAAGTTAATTATAATGTTTCTAAAAATATTATATAATGTTTCTTATGACCGGTGACAGCCCTAAGCCGGCAGGTTGAAAGAGTCACAGTGTGATTGATGACGTCGTTCTACCCACAACTAACAAGCGCCTAGAACTGACAAACTACGGCCACATCCCCGCGGGACATCGACAATCCGATGCTTATTTATTACATCACTTACCTTCTAGTACAACACTACGCCATCTAATAGATGGTAATGAACAGTTGCTGGTTAACTAAAAAATAGTGTTTTCTTTTTATATATTAAGTAATCCTTATTTAAACTAGCTGCGCCTGCGGTTTTCACCCCCGTAAGTTCCTTTATGGGATCAAAAGTGCTCTCCTGGTTCTAAGTTACCTCCCTTCCAATTTTTAGCTTGATCGGTTCAGCCGTTCTTGACTTATAAATAGTGTAACTAACACGACTTTCTTTTATATATGTAGAACCGCGGGATCGACGGGATCAAAAGTATCTTAGGTTCTTCTCTATAATGTTAATTAGATGTGAAGTTCTGTTTGACTGTGTGTTTGGCTCGACCGATTAAGACATTTTTACAGTAACTTTTTTGACTTTCTGTAAAGAAACTTTTTTCCTATCAATAGTAAAATAATTTTACAAATATACTCTTGCTGTTAATGTGTTAAAGTTATATAGGTTAGTACCCGCAGTCTGTCTATTTGAGAAACCACTTGCACTGGGGTTTACTACTTCAAAATCTATTCCTCATATTGTAGTAATTCCATGTTTCTTGCATAACTATTTGAGGTGTTCTTTTTATGAAATCAATAATTAATTACATGCAGTTTTATAAAGCAGAAGTTCACTTCTAACCCATTCCACAGTCTATACTCAACCCCGTAATAGAAAACAGTGGCATGACGCGCATGTTTTCTGTCATATCATGCCATAATGAAAAATATGAATTTGTTGAGGAGCTCGCATTAATCTTCTAACCACATGAATTTCTAAGCATTAAAATACAAAGATATACATTACATTGATATATTATGAATAGAAGTATATTTGGCGTCGAACAAAACCAGTCATCCTCAACAATAGGCCAATAAATACTGTTCATCTAATCTTTTGTAGTTTCTGCTTCATTCGTTTTTAGAACGGCCATTCTATTTTATCTTTATTCTTAAACGTTATTAATTGTTCGATTTAGAAAACTCGGTTCAGCCCTAGTAAAGTTTCAGAGAGTAATAATTTATGCATTTGAAATGCAGCCACAGCCGCCGTCAGCGATAGTCTAGTCTCCTTCCATATCTCTAAATGCATCTGACATAGTTAATCCATATAAAGTTATTATTGCTTCGCCTTTCAACCGAGTTAATTGGCCGCTACCAGTTAGTGTAAACTCGTATGTTAGCGATAAACTAACTGAATAAATTGTGGTTTTAAATACTGTTCACGTTCGACGATCACGAATGCGAAATGCATGCCCGTTCCTTTTTATTACTCTCGTGTTTACCTAAACGATTTTTCCGCTGCTCCGCTCGTAAATAAAGTACACAAAGGTCGTTATTTATTCGATCTTGATAATATAGTTCCCAGGTATTGTGAGTTTTAATTTGTCGGAGTTTAGTGTTTGCGAGTAAGGTATAGATGATAGGTATACTGAATTTTCCTCTAGTTTCTTTATCGTAAAGGAAAGTAAAAGTAGCAGTAAAACTAAGTAAAAAGCAGTTACTTTGGCTTTGACTGTCGATGAGAAAACTGGCCGTTAACATTGTGAGCTGAGCAGAGTCTAGATTAAGTCGGATCTCCCCGATTCTGTTGCCAACATCTCAATAAGTCGTTCTACATCTTTACGGCTCCTATATCCGTTTCGCTTCGTAAATACACTTAATGACCGACATTTCGTGAACGCTTTTATTGTGAAGTTTTTATTATCGAGAAAATCATTTGTTTAGTCTACGTACGGTTATTGCGAGGCAACTCGGTGCTTTTCAGGGTTTATTAGGGGTACTTTATTACCCCTTTATATTCGTCTTTATAAACGTAGCAAGCATTCGATATTAGCTTTGAATTTGAAACGCGAGTGGCCGGATAGCGATAATTAAAATTAGATTTTAATCTGTGAATATGATTACACGTTCCGTTCGGTTATTACGTTGCAATCTCGAGGTTTTTTTAACTCGTTAAAAATTATGGTCTAATCTCGGGTGTCGATCTCTTATTACCGTCTTAATGGCCAGAGATTATATTTTTTATATGTTATGTAAATAAGAACGCCAAAATGAATATTCGAGGTAGCACCGTTTCGACTCTATCATAATTTACGTCTCGGTATTTTCATTCAATATGAGGATCGCAAATGATCCAGCAAAAAATGTGTAATCAGCCTGAACCATAAAGCAGTGTCAGATAGCAATAATAATTTCGAAACAGTCTATTAAGTGAATCTTTATGATAATGTAGGAACAGAAGTCGTGGCCGCGAACGAAACGCCTGTTATTTTGATACATTATCATATTTAAACAATTCAGATGATAATAGACACGTCGGGCGAAACCCTTTGGTAATATAAATGGTTTTATTATTATTTATTTATGAGTTTCCTTCCTCGGGACCGGGGGCTATATAACATATTTCATCGAGCGAAAAAATGCTTCGAAGTCGTGAGTTTATACCGAGCGAGATCCGGTTCGAAGTACCTGAAACGACTGGGCTATAAGCTTGTTGCGGCAATAATAAAGATTTATGCGACATTCGGCGGTAGCGTGTTTTGTTCTCTGTTACGAGCCGATTCGCTTTCTGCAAGATCAATAGCGCTCTTTATTGTATGTGGTGAGTTATTGTCATCGCTCGTTCTTTCTGCCTCCACTATAAATTCTTACTCCGATGCCTTCGATTTCTTATTATCGCCTTTTACATCTTCACTCTCGTACTTAAGAGTAACGTTATCGTTTTGTTTCGCTTTATTAACATCATTTGCAACATCGACTTTATGAATGTGAACAATAAACAGTACATTTTTTGTTTATGTTTTATCTTTAACAACAGTGTAATTGTCATCGTATGTTTTAGCGCAATCGTTCCCATCGTGAACACTCTTGAGAATATCGTCGTGTGTAATTTTTTCAAGTAATCTCATTATTACGTCGAGAGCTCGCGGCATGGTGATTAACTACTTGATTTATGGCATGTGCAATTTGCATCAAGACCGATGCCATAGCTTTTTGCTTCGAACCGATTATTATCGTTCGTATCGTGTCGGTCTTAATGATAGTTATTTCATGACTCGCCGAGCTTACTATCTGAGACGTTTCATTAAACTTCTTTACATACATTACTTCGACGAATGTGTCTGATTATGTGGATGTTTCTCCGTACAAGGTGCTCGTTCGACGTGCCTCTTTACTCGACTACCGTTAATGGATTGTTAACAATCGTACTCGAGGATTTTATCGTCTTGTTTAGTTTCATTTTATGAGGTATCATGACCATCGATTATGTGCGTAATTTTAGATTTTCAAATTGTCTGCATTTCTGACTCTTGGTATTATTCAGTGTTCGACGATTTGCGACCTGCAACGTCGCTGTAGCAGCGACACATGTTTACGTCAGGGATGTGCGTGTTTTTATCGCAGTATGGTGCGTGCAGATAGATAATATCGTACATAAAACTAAACGGCGCGCCGCGAAATTTATGAATCGGCCGGAGAGCTGCCTTCCACACAAAAGTTGTTTATTACCGCCTCGCATAGGGTTGCTAATATATTTTTATTTTATTGCTTCTCTTTACAACGGACATCATAATTTTCATTCTTTATATTATTTGGAGCGAGAACATTAATAGGACTATGAATCACAGCACAAAAGTTCCCTGTTGCGAGCATGGATAGTATAATCGGTATTATTTGTATAATTTATTGACGTATTGAAATGCTATATGTCCAATTTTATAGAAATTGAATCATAAAAATTGTGTTTCATTGTACTATTGATGACTATTTGATGCTAAAATTTTGAATTCGACAATTTGTCGATAATTTACGACAAATCGTTTTGGATATTCTTGTTGTAATAGTTGTATAATTTAAACCATAAACCGTATGAATATTATAGTACCTACTTGGTGATTTAAATAATAAATCATACCTTATTTCCAGTCATAGTGATAGTTTTAACGAAATGGGTGCAGATGTAAAAACCTCGTGCCGGCTTTCCACTTCGAGCGGAGCGGAGTTAAAAATGTGTCAGTTTAAGATGCAACGATTGTTTTCATAGCGCGACAGAGTTGTATGACTATGAAAACAACCGTTGTATGTTAAACTGACACATTAATGACTCCGCTCGCTCGCAGTGGAAAGCAGGCATTACACATAGGTACTATCAAACTTATTATAGGTAGGTACGTATATTAGTTGGATCGACAACCGATCAATCATAAAATTACACAGTAATTTGAACTTTAAATGTAATTTGATTAATTATGCTAATGTTCCTACATTTCATTGATTTATTGGCTTGTACCTGTTTTTTTAATGAATTATGGTAATTCATACTAGTGTTTCGATACGGTATACTGCGAATTAGATTTTTCAAATAAACAGGAACAAGATAGTGTCAGACGAAACGAGAATTGGCGCAAGCTTTTTATGGCTTTTATAATAGGTAATTTTAAACCTATTTAGTTCAATTTAAAGCATTCGCGAAGCAAAGCAATAATAGTTTTACATTCTTTGACTTCTTTTAAAAGATAAACCTACAAACTTAGTAAATAAATAACGGTATATTTTATAGAATGCTATCAAAAACAATAATTAGATTCAAAAACACATACAAATGAATCATATTATACTTATAAACGTCAAAAAAAATACCTTTATCAAATATTTTGTTAGAAAATATGATATTTTTTTTATGTATGCTAATGACTTATTTATGTATTTCGTGGTTTCTAAGATATAATAAATGGATTATGACGTTCTTTTAGTACGTTGATGAAAGATTTATTATAGCTTGGCAATGATTAATTATAATTAGGTAACCGTGTTTCGTTTATTGTTTTTTCAAGTACCTCATGACATCAAAGATAAATGTTACTTTTTATTACGTAACTAGCAGAGGCCAGCGGTTTTACCCTTGCTTACGCGCGGAAAATCCTTTCTTAATGGATCCCTTCACACCACAAAGAACACACATGTCTAAATTTGATGTCTTTAGGACCAGCGGTTTGAGCCCTGCGTTGATTTATAGATCAGTCAGGATTTTGACTTTTATATCACTTAGATAATAATAAACCTTAAAATACTGTAATTTTAATTTTTTTCTTTGTTTTCGCGATGTTGGGTAGAAATTAAACTCAAAGATATTGATAAACTGCTTAATATAATAAAAACATCGAGATTAAAAGCGTGAAAAATGAGTTTACTGTAATTTTATTGTACCTACAGCTTCGGAAATATTATATTTTATTGTAAAATTTTATTCTTATAGAAAAGTCAGAATTCTTAATAGTAAAAACCTATACCTTACCTACTTATTATTAAAAACCTACAAAAACTTACGATTATTCAAAAAAACAAAAGTAAATAAATAGTTTAAGTTTTCGAGACAACCCTACCGCCAACAGCGAGACATTAATACAAGTTAAAATATAGCACACTAAAGACTATATAACGTTGGATTTACAATTCATAAAACATCATGATATATGCAGTTGTGGATTGGGCGAAGTGATGGTTGTAGGAGTAGTTATGCTTGTAATGGTTTCCAGTCTAATTGGGTGAAGTAGGTCTTTTAACTTTTCTAGATTTGTTCATACAAAGAATATGTACTTTATTACTAATTAGTCTGAAAATTTACTAAAACATTCTAGGAATAAAATAAATAAGTAGGTATAACAGGAAATTGCACACAGCTGCAAATTGAGAAACTAGGCTTGTACTATGGTTACTAGACAACTGGTATACTATTTATGTAAACTTTCTTTTTATAAGTACACTAACTGCGTCCCGCGGTTTCACCCGCGTAAGTTCCGATCCCGTGGGAATATCAGGATCAAAAGTAGCCTTTCGGTGAAAGAATTTTTGAAATCGGTCCAGTAGTTTTTGAGTTTATTCATTATAAACATACACACACACATACACACACAAATACAAATCTGTCTTCTTTATAATATTAGTGTAGATAGTGATGATAGTAGTGGGTATATGTAGAAGTGTAGATTATATATATTATGAATTATGATACATAACTCCCTGTAGCAAACACTGAAAACCAGAAACAATATTTATGGTCAGCATAAGCACTTATACCCCGGCGGGAATCTAACGCGCAACCTTCTGCGTAGCAGCCGAGTATTCGCTCAATCACACGCCACAGAGGCATTTATTCATTCAAACATCACACTTACCTAAATACCATTGAACATAATAGTTTTTCATCAAGATTTATAAGTGGTCAATTAGAAAAACAAATATTACTCGTACAAGTTCCAAGAACCGCTCTCTTCACTGAAGACTAATAAAACTGTATAACGGGTAAAATTTAATTGGTAATTGTTGCTTCTTTTCTCATAATTTCCAATGATTTACGGCTCAACCAACGTTGATTTACACTGTGTAATAAACTACACTACAATCGGCTATCAATCTTAAATAACTGACGCTGCGTTTGTTGCACGATTTGTAATTAACTTGGCGATCTGCTTCTTTCACATGTAAGTTACGGGATACTAGACGACACTTGACACTAGATAGCTGCGTTTGTTGCACGATTTGTAATTATCTTGGCGATCTGCTTCTTTCACGTGTAAGTTACAGGATACTAGACGACACTTGGCACTAGATAGCTGCGTTTGTTGCACGCTTTGTGATTAACTTGGCGATCTGCTTCTTTCACATATAAGTTAAGGATACTAGACGACACTTGACACCAGACACTCGACTCAATGTAGTTATTATGCAATATTACATCGATTGTCAGCTTAAGTTACAGGATACAAAACGACACTTGACACTAGACAGTTGCGTTTTTTTGCACGATTTGTAATTAACTTGGCGATCTGCTTCTTTCACATGTAAGTTAAGGATACTAGACGACACTTGACACCAGACACTATAGACTCAATATAGGTATTATGCAATATTACATCGATTGTCAGACACTTTGCCACCGTCTCGATAGTTGGTTGCAGTTGAACGATTTGTAATTACTTGGCGATCTGCTTCTTTCACATGTAAGTTAAGGATACTAGACGACACTTGACACTAAACACTTTAGACTCAACGTAACTATTATGCAATATAACATCGAGTGTCAGACACTTTGGCGCCGTCTCGACATTTAGTTGTAGTTGCACGATTTGTAATTAACTTGGCGATCTGCTTCTTTCACATGTAAGTTACAGGATACAAACGACACTTGACGCCAGGCACGTGTGGCGGGTACCCGGCACTATTTTTAGGATCAGACCGGGTACCGAGTAATGGTGCCGGGTACCCGACTCTGCTGGGTAATAATGGTACACCAAAATGATGATGATAGGTATTGCTTTTTTAATCATTCATTAAGCGAACCCAAATGGTATTCATCATTTTAAATAAAATAGATATTTTTAAAGGAACAATTCTTCTGCAAAAACACAACGCATTATCGACGGAGAGCGGGATTCGAACCAACAACGCATCTCTACTCAATCCGGGAGCACTGACTTGACCAATTAGCCTTACTGCGTCGGTGACTCATACGTCGAATCTAAGCATCCGTATTGTTCTATATACCACAACTTAGGCAAATTAGGTATATTGTTTATGTTGGAATATTTCTAAGAAAGCCCAGTGCAGGCTAAAACACCTAAAAATAAAATATAATTTAAAAATAATGTTAAAATTCAATGTATTTTATGGTGTATTTTCGGCGGCAGTTAAGTTGTATCTAACTGTAATGATGTCGTAACGAAATTGTTTCATTAGAATGGTTCAGTAATTATAAAACCATCCTTTATTGTTAATTCATATAACAAACAATAAAAACTTTTTGGTTCGTTAAATTCATAAATAGCACTTCAACATATTAGTTAAAAAATTAGGCAAGCCTTGTCGTGCCACGCGCGGTGTAGGGTTTTGTAGTGTTCATAAAAAACATAAGTCACAGCTTCTTTTAGTACTAAGCGTCTCTTAGCCGCGGACAGACGGACATGACAAAACTATACGGGTTTCTTTTTGACTATGTAACCTTAAAACTGACTAAATTCGGCGAAATATATTAAAAACGACTATACAGGATGAGCCATTTAAATGGGCCTTCAGGGGGATATCCTAAACTATAAGAGATAGCGAAAAATGCTGAAAGGAGTCGCATCTCCGATTTTAACAAAAACTAAATTGGCATATTTAGATTTTGAAAAATTCATTACACTAGCCAGGAATCGCACCTTGTCTTTTTGCAAAAAAAATAAACATCTTATATTATTATACCGATCGATAGTGTTGCTGATAAAGATCAAATCCTGGAAATAGGATCGATCGATCGATCGAAGGTTCGATTCCTGGCTAGGGTAATGAATTTTTCAAAAATCTAATAATGCCATTTTAGTTTTTGTCAAAATCGGGGACGCAACTTCTTTCAGCATTTTTCGCTATCTTCTATACCTAGTTTAGGATATCCCCCTGAAGGCCCATTTAAATAGTTCACCCTGTATAAAATATTTAAAAAAATAAGAATACATGGATTTACCCTATAAATAATTGCTTTTATGTAAAACTATAATTCAAAATGCAATAATTTTTATGCACACTACTATTCAATATTCTTTATTATTATAATATAATAAATTAAAATGATTAACTTGAGGTCATGACCTCATTGCAAAATAATTAAATTAAATGATACTTTATCTTACTTTATTGATCTACTCAGTTTATTGATTTTGAGTACATTTACAGATAGTTTTCTTCGGTTCTCGCAATGTTAATTATGAAATTAAACTCATTTTATTTACAGAGTTTGTATCAGGAACCAACGACTAAATATTGAAACAGTACCTACCTTCTAATTTAAGGGCTATTTAAATAATCAAGTAGTTTCTATAATGAACATTAGGTACTTTTTTGAACTTTTTTTTGACTCCAGGGGCTGCTTGAAAATATATGAGGGAGACCTGAAATTTAACCCTGCAGTGGGACAACATAGGTTAATTTTAAAAGGGTTTGCTTAACTATTCAAGAAGATAGATATTTCTTCTGTATTCGCAATGTTGTATTGAAATTTAACTAATTTTTTCCAGTAATAAATATTAAGGATTTTATTAAAGCTCTACGTTTCGAGGTCTTTCTAGACCTCTTGCTCACGGGTAGACGAGATTTAAATTATCATTTTTATCGTTCTAAAAAGTTACTAAAACACCATCTCGTCAAATACCGTTTAAAGTAGTCCTCAAATTTTGAGTACCGTCTCAGTAAACCTAATGCCGGATTGCCACTGCGAGCAGAGCGGAGTCATTAATGTGTCAGTTTAATATACAATGGTTGTTTAATAAAACGATTTCGCGGTATGGAAACGATCTATGGATGTTATAAACTGATACATTAATGACTCCGCTCCGCTCGCAGTGGGTATCCGGCATTAGACTCAAGTCTTAAATCCACCTAAAGTCTTCAAACTGCCAAAAATTCAACTCACCTATACAAACACTTCATGTTAAAAACCAGTTAAGAGTAAGTACTAACCCACCGCTTAACAATTGACCCGAGTTTCATAAACAAGCTGTAATTAGGTTGGTGTCGGTAGGGCGAGGGGGGGAAGGAGGGGGAGGTAACTAGCGAGCATCGGAAGTAATAAATCAGGTGGTAACGTCGACGCGGCACGCCATCACTCATGTTGGGTGACAGCTGGTCACGGGACAGGGCTGTCACGCGGCCCGGGTCGGAGGTTTGCTGTTTGAGTTACTGATCGTGGCTTTTTGCTTGAATTTTGTATGTGTTGCTGAATTAATAAAATTATTTCAAGTTTCTTAATTTTTATTTTTAAGTGTTTTCTACACTTGGTGTAACTAGTTTTTGAAAAACATGCTTATCAAAATTTTGCATCCGTCAATTAGTTACTGCATTACAACGGTTTGGTAAGGTTGCAGCTTCAAGTCTTGTCGGGTGCAGAATTTTAACTTAAGTCATTTTAATTGCATAACATAACATATTTTAACGGGACGGATGCAGCATTTTTTTCAGCGCTACCATGATATTACGAATACAAGGCGATACGACTCTTGAGTCGTCGTCGTTGAGATGTCATTACTGAAAGGCCTTTCAGTAATGACATCTCAATGCCTCAAGTTAAGTAGATATTTTAAAAGCTGGGCGATTTTTTGTCGCCAAATTATCATTAACTACTGTCAAAGTAATTACATTTCCCAAATTACGTTAGAAATTAAATTAAAATCCGCTTTTTAACCCACAAAGATTTTAAACTTTGCCATTTGTAAATAAATATTTGTAAAAGTAAATGTATTTTTTCGACACTAATAACGCGTCTAATATTGACTTATTGAATAAGTCAATATTAACTTGACAACCCTAACCGAAGCAAGACTAAGTGTGAATCATGGAGTTGGTCAGACATGTCTTTGAGGCTTACCCGTTGACAATCTTAACGGCTTAGGTCTGTTGAAGCCCTGTCACACGGAGCTGAGCTACGGATCTCAGGCCTGAAGGCATTTCGTACTGTGATGACATAATTATTTGACAACCAACCTTTATCGTACTTCTTGGTACTTAGATGTTTGTGACTTGGTTGGTGTTATAATTTTGCTGTTTGAATTTCTTCCTAAGTAACCCAGTCAATTCTCGCGGTGTGATTGAGTATTTTTTGATGCCGTGGGAATCTTTTCTTCTTTTTCGTGTAGGGGTGTATCTCATACAGAGTTAAAGTTTTCAGGTGAGTCTAAGGCCTATAATTTGACCTAATGACTGCTGACTAACCGGGACCAACTGCTTAACTTGCCTTCCAAAGGAGGAGTGAGAGAAAAGTTTCATTTTGCCATAGGTATATATTATCAGTCATCAATTGAAGCAATGACTGCTTCAGGCGTTGATCAATTCGCACAACTATCTACAAGATTAACGTTCTTGTATAATTGTCTACAATTCCCTTTCAATATTATTACGATATAATAACAATATTAATTGCGTTGTAAATGCAACTGTACTGCAATGAAATGAGATTATAGCAAGAATATAGGGTCTGGTTTAATGGACACAAAACAACTTAAACTAAACACTCTTCATACATTGGAATACAAACCCGATCCATCAACCAACCACATCGCACATTCATCAACAGCCAATAATGACCCTAACAACAAATTATAACCTACCAAACAATAAACAATTCACTATCCCAAATCACAATACGCAACTCAAATAAACCACATTACCGGAATAACCAATTAACACTCTTCCGAATATCATGCATCACCCGGCTCGCGTGACAGCCGCTGTCGTGTCACGTACGTGTCACGCCGGTGACGTTCCCGCGGGAAAAACTGACGTTTGTTATGTGCTATCGACTAGACTTGTTCGGGTATGTTAATGTTGTGGATTTTGGTAGTGAATGCTTTTGGAATGTGACAGGGTTCTTTATTTAATTTTAGTAATAAAGGTAGGAAGTACAAAATATGATGTGCATAATTGAGTAGACCCAAGAAGTACTGGCTTGATGTCGAAGGGTGTCTCACTACACGGGATGCTGAAGATCGTTCTAATCGTAGATGTAACAGTAGGAAAGCGGACTCCGGGCTCCCGAGAAGAATGCGACCAGGAACATCGTAAGGATGGTGATGAGTACAAATATGCTGTGCCCCAGATAAGAGAACGAAATCAAAGCTAAAACTATAGTTTATTGTAAAGTTTAATGAATTTAGAATTTTAAAGAATTTTACAAAGCATCCGGTGGTAAAATAAACATATTAAAATGTGATCAAGAAGTTGTCATCATGTTTCATCTTCTGAAAGTAGGTAATTGAAAGGTTATTCCTGTAATAGAACTGTCCAAAATTTCGATCAATCGATCGAAACAATTGATTATACTTACGTTACTTTTCACGTCATAAGTCGCTATCAAATAAAACTGGCGACTTTAACATAAAATTGTTTATCTGTAACCGCAAAAACCAATAATTTCAATTGTTTCAATCGGGATTTGTTAGCAACAGAGTAACGTAATCAAGGGCCTGATCTCCAGTTGCATATCAAGTTTCATTGCAATCAGTTTAGTAGTTTTTTTGCGTGAAAGGGTAACGAATAAAATCGTTTTCTTACTTTCCTACTTACACAAAAACTTCCACATTTATAATATTAGTAGAAAGCACGTCTTCAAAGTTTTAACCAAAAACAAAAATAACATACATTTAGACATTTAGTAAAAAAGTTCACAGACGAGTTAATAAAAGAAAATAGAACAGGGGCTTACACAACAGTGGCAGGTGTGAAGTGTCACACAACAAACATTGTCAGTTGTAAGGTGACGTGTAACTGACTTGTTTTGACGACTGTACTTGACAACCACTGAATGATGACGTGTAGGCAAATAGTGATTTACGGATTTTACCTACTCGTTCTCCATACAAACGTAGTCGACTGTTTCCTCCCTGGATGAAGACATTAGAGCAAGTATGTTTATGCTATATAAAACCTATATCTGCTATGACCATGCCCATACGTTTTGTTTTTTTAAGCTATTGCATAGCTTTTATCGGGGGCTTTGAGAGCGGCGACCGAATCAAGAAATTCCATAATGAAAATAAAATCTAACACTCCGCGGTACAAAATAATAAATAATTATAATTGCATTAGTTGATAAAACATGCCATGCAATAGCTTTACCGCGGCAGTCGCCGAGTGCCACACGTTTTTGGCTGGAGATCTGGCTATTCCGTTAGTTCCGATCCCGCGGAAATATCGGAATGAACGATGGCCTATGTCATTTTCAAAGGTCCCATCTATCTTTGTACTAAAATTTATGAAAATCTGTTCAGTGGTTCAGGTGTGAAAATGCCACAGAGTTACTTTCGCATTTACAATATTAAGAGGACAGTCTACCTACTCTTTTCTCCATACAAACTTTACAAACGTAGTCGACTGTTTCCTCCCTGGATAAAGATATTAGAAAAAAGATGTTCATGCCATAAGTTCTATATCAGCATGACCATGCCCCTACGTTTTGAATTTTTGAATTTTCTAATTTTTCTGAATTTTATTTCTATTTTAATTAGAAAATTTAAAAACCAAAACCTAGGCACATAAGTTATGGCAGATATAGGTTTTATGGCATAAACATATTTCCTGTAACGTTTTTATCCAGGGAGGAAACAGTCGACTACGTTTGTATAGAAAAAAGAGTAGGTAGACTATCCTCTTAAGTAGGAATATCTAGCATATAAAACCATTATCTTAGTTAGCCATTTAAAACATAACCCATGAAACACGAAGCTTACCTACTCCTATAATTAAATTAGCAATAAAACGTATTTAACATTTAGCCTGTCGTATTTAAACCTATCAAATTGACCAGCCAACCAAATTAACTACCAATAAAGGCTATGTCAATTATATTTTAATATTATTTTGTATCGCAGAACCACTTTAAAACGCTTTAGCTTTAGTTCGACGCAAAACGGTGTCAATCACTTTTATTCACCGTTCACTAAATTATTAACTATCCATTCGGAGAGTGACGCAATTTTAATGTTTTTATCGCTGTTCGGATGGTTGTTTTAGACTTGGCGTTTTTTACGTACGCAAAACGAGCGGTTTTGACATACTTGCCATCTCTGAATCAAAGGATAAAGAACATAATAATATTAGCTAGGTTGTATGAAAATTATGGAAAAAAAAGCAAGTAGCTACTAATGAAAACTGAAAGGACCTTTAAAGTCTTTGGAATAGTCAGCAGTAGACATCTTAACAGAAAATATTCTATCACATGAAAATCAAGATGTTCGTTATGATTATACCAAGGCTCATACGTTTAAGATTTCCTTTACTCGTGATTATTAAATTTATTATTATCGCAGATTGAACATATGCCATATTACATTAAATGCGAATTTGAACATTATTAAACAAAACTTATTACCTCAACGTACCTTGTTCTGAGTTCTTGGTAACTTAGGTGCCTACATAATATAATTATTATACATTCGACGAAGGAAAACGATAACGTAGTAACCGACACCCTTGGCTAAAATGCTTTTTTAACGTCATTAAAATCAGCGATTTTTTGTGCGTCGAATGGTGTAGGTCCCATAGCTCTACGATGAATATTAACGATTTTAAGATTTTCACAAGTAACGTTGAGTGTCATTTTTTATGACTACAAAATGCTGTAACTAACAAAAAAATCGGTGATTTATTGTTGTTTTTAAATAAGTCAAATGTGTTCTAGTAAAAATCATTACATGTGGGGTTACGTCGCTTATGTAAACATCCTTATTGCGGGTTACGACGTTCTTACTGCCCGTGATTTTGTCAGCACACTGTTTTTCGTCTGTTATTATTTATTGCCTGACAATTGCATCGCAATCGATGTATAGGGAAATAATAAACAAATCAATTACAATTAACTGTATTAATGATGGTAAAGTAGTCTTAAACTTGTTAATAGCATTTACACTGGTGTAGGAAGAAGTGAAATCAGTTACATCCTTTTTACATTCTTGATCAATGGTAGTCATACATTTTGGACTGTAGTTACAACATTTCTTCTGCTTGTAAAAAATATATCAAATGCTGTAACTGACAAAAAGTACATTTTAAAATAACTTTAAATAAAATTGATGCACAGTAATAGATACTTCTATTTAATCTGGAGATACTGTCCCAATATCATTATTCTAGGATCTACAAATACCGAAATATGATTTATTTTTCAAAATCCGAAAAGTGTTTTGGCTCTGGTGAACAATTACATTATTGTCGGTTACTACGTTTTCGTTTTCTTGCGTCGATATGTAGGTACCTACTAAGTTACTTAATCATGACTTATTGACACCTTGAAAATTTAAATAAATAATATTAAACACTTGTTTAACTAAGAATTTGATCATAAAATGTAGTTCATAAAGCAACAAATTCCCATGTAAAATACGTTTGATATTTAACATTCAAATTGCGTCCTAAAACTGCCTCGTGCAAACCCGACAACAGAGTTCCATTGCGCGGTGTAATGTGACATAATCCGCACCCGACCGCGATCTGTCACGCGCTGTCACGTCGCCTGTCACGTCACTTGTCACGTCGCGTGTCACGCCGCATGTCAACCGTCAAGCGATAAAGGACATGGATACGCTAATTGATGGGCGCAATTTATTTGGGTGTGGGTACTCTCTTTACTGGTGTTGAAATCATGTGGTCGGGTTATCGTCACTGTTTTGTATGTTCCGCTTTAGGTATTGATAAGAATTAAAGCGCTTTCTTCACTACGTGCAATTGCCAGAATTGGTAATCACGCAATGCCATAACTCTTAAAAAAAAAGAGTCCGTTAGTAGCAATACTTAGTATTTTAACTCAAGAGTTGTTAAATCGATACTCACAAAAAACAGACATCGCAATTCGCAAACGAATAATTTCAAATTAACTACGCACTCTACCCGACATGCTTTAAAATTGCTGACAAAAAACGCACCTGCCATTTTTTATAATTTTCTCATTACAAACACGAGGTAAAAACTTTAAACGTCATAGAAAAAAAGACGGCACAATTTCAGTCTCCATTTCCACGGATTATCGTATAATTCGAAAGGGACAAGCAACATAATAAAAAGGCATAAAATGTAAAAGCAGCCCGAAGCTGGAGCCACGGTGGGCGCAGCCATGCGTCATATTTTTGACAGGGCGCTTGACAGCCCGCTTGACAACCCGCCTGACAAGCTCGCGCGCCAACGCCGTCATTCCAACAGATTATATCCCTTGATGGATTAATTTGAGGGTATCTGATACGAGGCGATACGAATCACTTTAAGCCGCAACCAGACATCGCGAAGCAAGCGTTGCCAATGGTTCGTCACGCATGCCTCCACCTAAGGCATGTTTGATTACATTTATGCATACGTCTTACACGACACATGCTCAAGCTGAGCACGCAAACAACCACGCACAGGGTTCGTCAGTAGAACAATAGAAATCACACGTAGAATAGAATAGCACAGAGGTGGCGTTGGCAACGATCGTATGAAGCGAATGCTTACTGTAAGCACACACGTACACACAGCCCGAGGCATGCGAGGCGAACAATTCGTGGCACATGCGTCGTCATGTCTGTACGCAGCTTTAAATACCTACCTAAAGTACAGCGAACATAGATTGAAATCAAAATAGTTATTTAATGAGACTCGTTGTGTAAGTATACTCTTTTTGAATAAAATAAGATTTGTTAACGATAACACGTAATATGGGAGGTATATCGTGTTTCAAATGGATGGCTATTTAGGTTAATGTTGACTTAAAGTTAACATTATGTTAATCGGCTAGAAATCTGTAAAATAGCTTTTAAAAATTGTTGTAATTAATACGTAAATGGTTATTATTATTATACTTACTACTTTTATGCTAGCAGGGCCCCGCTGTTTTTCTCGTTTAAATGTAAATTAAGCCACTAGCGAAAAGGTATATTTCTTCAGGTCAGCGTGCTATATCTTAGCCACCAACGACGAATTTTCATTTGATGAACACTCACGATCATAAGGTCACCTAAAAAATATTTATAAAAAGCTGAAATCGGGACCAGGGTCTCCAACTATCATCTACGAAATTTAACGATATTGGTGCAGCGGCTCAGGGCACAAAAATCTTATTAAAATAGGAAAGGTACGACACTTCTAAAATCTAATGAGTGGGTTCAAATCTCAACAAGAACTCACACTTAAAAAACATGTTTTCTCATGGGGCTTAACGCCTTAAACTTTAAAACAATCTTTACACACATTACATTACAGACATTACAGATTTCTTTAATTTTCCTTTCGCGCTAACGTTTAGTTCTTTCGAAAAAGGAGAATAAAAAAAACGTGTAACAATTGATGTGTGTAGTATATTATTTCCAACTACCTACCATTTACCTATTTAGGCTACCGATAAGAACCCATTGAGTTATTTTGAAAACCATTTACATTAAAAATAAACTGTAATAAAATTTTGTCGTTATTTCCTACTCTACATTTTAATTTTATTGCTAAGTTACGTTAACTTTATAAGTAGGTAAAAGTGGATAAAATATTTAAACACGTTTAACCTTATTCTTAAGGTACATGCACAAAGAAAAATTCCCCATGAGTTTCATGTGTCTTCTTCTCATTGGAGGTCGCGTTCTGAAGACATACCTTACCTACTAAATTGCTGACGATTCATAACGATCGATCAAGTGAAATCGTATTGATATTAAATGACTTCTTAGACGGGGATGCCACTGCCGGGATCCCTATCTCATCTTTACCCGTATTAGCTACCTAGTTGACAACCGAGTTTGATAGGCACTTTGCAGTATTGCTGTTTTGACTTAACGTGGTAATCACCAGTATTACCTCGAAGCAGTAATGTACTGCATAGTACCTTTAAAACTGAATTCTAAACTGTAGGTACTCTGTCTCAAAATCTTTAATCAAAAATTAAAAACAAGAACCTCATACATTTAGGTATTTGGAAGCGACAGGTCTTTATTTTCTTTTTCCTCTGATATTGACACTTCTATTCTAACATTTTTCATCTAAGATTCTAAGATAATACGGAGTCCGGTCTGTATGTGGTGCAGTGATGAATATGTCACGTTAAGCAGTTGGCTCCGGTTGTTATGCAGTCGGTAGGTCAAGTTAAAAGCCTTAGGTAGAACTGAGAAATAACACGAGGTGAGTTACACTACTATACGAAAAGAAGAAGAAGACCCACAGGCCGGCGTTTATATCTCGTGCGATTGTAGTCACTTTTCTATGGATTTAAAAATATTTACTGAGTTTTATGCCCAATGCAATGTATTGTGTCTTAGATTACCTACACGGTGGGTAGTGGGTATTCTATTTAACGACGTTCGAATTTTGATCCATCTTTTTTCAAGATGCGTACCTAAGTTATTTCCCGAACAGCACTTTGGAACTGATGAAGCTCGTCCGTCAGAGACGAGTTTGAAATTGATCACTATCTCAGGCGACCTTTGTTCTTCTATAGTCTCTACCAGTCCTATGGTACTATGGTATTGTGTATTAAGAAATACCTACTTCATGTTCATCTATTTAACAATTAAATGAAAAACAGTATTTGCCCGCGTCCGATTAAACTGATTTACAACTATTACAATAAAATTTATAAGTTTTACGTAATAATCATTAAAATACAAACTGAAAAATTGCTACCAATTATTTTGTTACTCACTTTTATTAGGCGGGTGTCCCACAGCCAGCGTGTGAGCGTGACCGAGTTTTTCGGTTAAAAAACAAAACGATAGAAAATATTTCATGTAAACAAAAGAGATGCACATAATAATAGTTCAGAAGTAGCTAAATGTTTAAAATCGCGGCGAGTCTTCATGCAACAATCTTTTGAAAGTTATATCCCGGCGATAAATCGGCGCGCATCGCTGCTCACCAACTACCCTCAACTTAGAGGTATAATCAATAATTAACAGATAACTAAGTTATACAACATATATTTTTGTGTGTTAACGCTAAAATGGCTATACTTGATCGCGAGTAGTGCTCTACTCGCTACTCGCGGCCTGTCGGACAGATACCTAAGATGTTTAATATTTCACTGTAAATGTTTGGAAATACCATTCTGATTTTACTTTCAAGAATCTCTTGTAATAATTCTTTTTCAAATTAAATATGTTTCTTTTAGTTTTATTTATTAGGTATATTTATTTCGTTGTTTTGCAAAAATTACGTAATAGGTAAGATTATGTAACGTTTGCAGCTCGAAGTACCTATACTTAAACCTAAGTTTAACTGACTGAAATTAGATGTAGGTAATAGTAGGTACATAACACTTGCACTTTAATTGTGGTTTAAAATAAGTATTAAAAACTTCAGCTCATCTTAATTATTCTCATTATAAAAAATCTAAGTACAAAAATTTAAAAGCTTGTATCTAAAAATACAATCATTTAAAGTGCTAATTATTAAAATTGTAACTGTTTTAACATTTTTAATGGTGTGATGAATTTTCTGTAGGTAGATTTTGACGGGTTATTTGACTCTCACCATACTAGGGTGTACTAAAAAATGTGAGTCTAATTTCACCATTACCTACGCGTCCTGCTACTTACATTGCATGTTTTGTAAGATAGTTTTTGTAGGATAGACTGTAAGAACTCAGTAGAAGTTATTCTACTTCGAATAAGAGTCATCTATCCTTATACACGACTTTTACATGTCTAAAATGTCTGATGGCTGATGGTATGTAAGTTACTAGGCTGATATAAGTCAGTTGTAGGTATAATTCTTTGTTATTTATATTAATTTTAATAGTTAATTATTTTTTCACCTCACAACCTCGGAAAGGATCGTTTTGCACGCTGATTTCTGCGTGCAAAATCGCATTTTGCGCCCTAGCGTGGAAAGAGATTTTAAAATTCGAATCTGTCTTCTCGATACTTTTATATAGAGCAAGTCCTTTGAAAATGCGCTAACCGGAACCTCATTTCTTTTTTTTTTTTGTTCATGGCATCGAATCATGAAGTATTGTTGCACATTGCCAATGTAGTATTTATTGTTTATTATCATTAGTATCAAGCAGGTTTTTTCATGAATTATTCAATTTAGAGATTGTTTGCTTATTTTTATTATTTACGGTACAATAAGCGGTATACATATAATGCTGAATTGAGTTTTCTACCGGAAAAATGCACCTAGCGTTTTCCTCGCTGTAGTGAGGTGAAAAATTGTGTGTTTCACTCGGCAGCAAAGTTTTTTGCATCTCGTACCTTTGAAATCTTCGCAACGCTCAGCATTCTATATTAGAACCACTCGCTTGCGCTCGTGGTTCAATCCTAGAATGCTTCGCTAGCTCAGGTTTCAATGCAAGTACTCGCCGCAAAAATCAACTTTGCAGCCTTGCATAACAAATAACTATACCTATTATGTGAGCACGAAAGAATTCGTTTGAAGAAAATAAAATAGGGAAAGTAATAAGTGTATTTATAGAGAGCTGATTTATATTCTACTTACAGTATTTTTAATTGAACTATTAATGTTTATCCTGTCGGGTGCAAAATTTAAGAAAGTTTTTTTCAGTAAAAAAAAACGAAATATATTTATATTAAAAACCTATCAACTTTTTAGTTGAATCTCACCACACTAATTGAGTACCTAGGTATGTTATTCATAACTAGTGTGGTGAGAGTCGCATAACCCGTTTTGACTTTGAAAGAATATAATGATATGTAATTAAATTATGTATGTACATTCACCAAAATATTTTATATAATATTTATGCATATTTATGTTAATTGCATTAATAACTCTAAAATGTTATTTTAACATTTATATTTATTAGGTATTTTATAAATATTATAATGTCAAAATGAATAAAACTTTATGTTATGTCTGCGTTGATATAAAAAAACTTAAAATTAGCTACCTACTACTTTTAGTTTAAAAAAAATAAAATAAAAGGTATTTATAGAGTTCCCCACAATAACAATAACCTACTTAATGTAGGTTCCTTGAACTAGTCTAGTGTCTATCGTTTTTATGCAAAAGCTTTCGTAACATGGAGTTAAGATGCCCTTCTCATGTCATGGAATAAAATTCATTACAGAAGGGCATTTACATCAACAGGAAACCATATTTCATATTTCAAGTTTCAAAATATTGTGTTAAGATAACATAAGCCCACGAGATCTGTATTAAATGATTTATTACTTTTATATTGAAGAAAATGATTCGTAGGTATATAAATTTCTATATCACAAACGACGTCGATAAAACATATAACGTTATTTTGAATACGAGAACAGTTTTATTTCTCAATTTTTACATTCGATATATCGTTTTCATCGTAAATTTTACGACTGATACTTTAAAACTTAAAAGAGTTAGGTTCGTAGCGTCCGCGGCTCTTATCTGAAGTGGGCTCTTAAATGCATTCAGTAAAGACAAGAAATGCGCGAATTAAAGTTTAAATGTCCGTGAAATGACGTCGGACATAAAATTTCTCCGTGCATAACGCGGGTTTTGACTCCAACAGTTCTCACCTTGAGATCGGGACCACTTTATTGAGTGAGTCGATTAAAGTGTGGCGAATCGGCCTGTTAAACTCCCGACACCGACCACAATACACCTGCCATAAATAACGATTCAGCAACAGACAAAATGCAACTATAAAATGAAGCTGAAAAAGTTGAAATTCGTGAAGAGATACCTGATATAAAAAACGCTTTTTAAAATGATGCGTCGCCGCTTGGGTGAGCATTTTGTACGTTGATTGGCATTTTGCCGCGCGAAAAGCAACACCTTTGCGGCCATGACATGTCCTCTGATTGATTGTATAATTAATTTTGTTTTAAATTCACAAGCCGGCAATACTTGTCTGTTATATGAGCTGTCAATTAATAAGACAGCTCTTGATGAGGGTGGAATATAACAAGCTGTTTTGTCAGTTTTATTTTTTGTATAGTATAAGTCATTAAAAGTATGTAGTGTTGTAATGAATGTTATAGACGGTTTTGACATTTGAATGTTGATTTTAAGATTTGAATAGAGTTTTAATATTTGTGTTGATTTATTACAGTGATTGTTACTTTGTTGGAAATCAATGCCGGAAAACATCTGTTTCGAACATCCATATCTAATAATTACCTTAAAACTTACGACCACAAGAAACGCCAAAGCTTTTGAGTATGTTGGGTTGGGATGTTTGTGGCTCCTTCACGCAAATACTACATTAATAACATATTATGAAATTTGAAATATTGGTTTGAAGTTCTAAAATAACAAAATAATCTACTTTCTATTTCGATATTTCAACGGATTCACGATTTTATCCACAAATAAAAAATCTAATCTGTTAAGTTTGCCCTGTAAAAGTTTAACAGTGAACCAAATCTTCATACAATTTCATACTGAATATTATTATATCATATTATGTTCATGCTTTTGCTGTGGGGTCTGCACAGCATACTTTCTTCTTCACTCCAATCTGGTTCTTGTTAATGTCTCGTTCGCTCCATATCTTTCCTAATGCAGTCCCTCCAACTCTTCTTTGGTCTCCCTGGTGACATGAGTATTCTGTGGTAAAAAAAAGTTATTGTTTTTGAAAAAATGTTTCCTTTTTTTATGGTTTTAAGGGGATTGTAGTCAACAAGAAACCCGTCGAGTCGTCCGTCTGTCTATCTATTTTCCTTGCATGCTTTTTTAAATCATTTTTCTAATCAATTTTCATGTAGTAAATAAACATTTTGAGAAATAATGCCAAAATAGAAGTTGAAACTAAACTGTCTTGGAATATCTACTAATAAGTAATTTACACTTCGATTATTTTAGTCTCACTAACTTGTTTTGCTAACAATACTCGTACAATACCGCCGAAGTACACGTAATTTGCAACAGATGATTAGTTCGATAGTTACTACACAATGGTTATGTTTGATGAATGACTGACTGAACCATACATCATAGAAATTACTGTGGTGAGTAATTACCGTAGTACGGCTATTGTTCTACAGTTTCCATTGACTTTATAAGTACCAATACACAATAATAATAGAGAAAAATACAGGAATTGCTTTCTAACAAAAAAAACGTGCGCATTTACACTAGCTGTGCCCTGCGTTGTCACCTGTTCCGATCCCGCGGAAATATTAGTATAAAAAGTAAACTGTGTGGTAATTATCTGGTGGTGGTAATAAAAATCTCCAGCTATTTGTATACAAAGATTCGTCGCAGTCGGTTCAGTTTTTGTCTGAATAAAACACAAACATATAGACAAACAAACATCTGGTCTTAACTTTCGCAGTTATAATACCCAATAGTTCCTAGTATTTTTATATTCCTACTTTATTATAAAAATCTGTATTGTACTTTTGCAAATTTTCTGTATTGTAATAATCGTAGATAAATCTCTGGGTCAAAATTATTGTTTATGATAGGTTAGATAACGATGTCACACTATTGTCACACCTATATACTTTTTAGGTGCAATCTGTAACCTAGCTGAGTCTTTTTCTTCCTGTCCTTATCGGCACCATGTCTTTTTCCTTTATATCATTCCGTTTCTTTCCCTAAATCCTCCCTAACGCAGTCCCTCCCCCCCTTTTTTTTGTTTCCTTCTCGCACTATGACGATTAACTACCAAATTCCCTGGCTCTCCTGGTGACATGAATATTCCTTCTCTCCATGACGTGACCAAACCACGTCATTCTGTATTGTAACCTAGGAGTAATATCTGATAATTTAGTAATTCACTTGTCGGGTGATTAAAAATTATCAAGCAACACGATTAAAATTTAAATGAACAATGATGAAGCAATATATCAAAGGGTAACCTTTAGTTTTTATCCGAACAAAATCTGAACGTTACTAATCAAAGATACGAAGGTAGGTACTAATGATTGCAGCAATAATTTACCGATTGATTGTCGATTAATCATTGTACTTACAAATCTATTGAGCAACTACAAATAGGCAATAAATTTGCAGAATCATAGAGGTACAAAAATGTATAGTTACAGAAATGTAAGTCCAAAGTAGGACAAAAAAACAGAGTTTAATAGCTTTTAATTCATCAAAGCTATTCTATCATTCATCAAAGTTAGTTCACGGACATTTAAAACATCTTTAAATAAATCACTTGGCCGAAAAAATATGGCATACCTACCTACTAATTTACCTTTTTTATTCCAGATTACGCTAAATAGTATTTTACGGTTTTGTTTTTATTTAGATAATAGTTTGGGTTCTTTTGTATGTGACAAGGTTATGCCATATGGTGGTGGTATTTTTCCCATTTGAATATTCACTGTGCGCTTTGTCTGTAAACAAAATCCTATAATTTTATATGAAAATCCTAAATCAAATAATTCATTAATCAAACAATTTGTTCCGAGGTTATTTATGCCATAATTGTTGGCATTGTTGATCGTAAAGCATAAATTAACCATTTGTATTACAAAGAAGCAATGGCGTGTCATAAATTAAAGCACGATAGTGTTTATTACATCACGTTTTCCCATTAGGTAGGGCCTTAATTATTGTAGGTAAAATTACCCATTTAAATACAAGCCGAATGCTTAGGTATAAGACAATTATGCTTATTAAGCGTCTATTTGCATTGACATGATTATTTTATTTTTACAAACTTTACGCATCAAATTCAGTTTTGCCAAATTTCTTCAAGCAAATTAATTAATATACATCAAATCCGTCTAAAAGCTGACAAACCGAACATAAATCAACGTAAAGAATATTTTGACAAACAAAAGAAAATTGAGCAAGCAACGCTGAAGCCTAGAGGAATTTATTTAGAAAATTACTCAAACACAATGGGGAAATATTTAGAGGTGGCGAAGACAAATTGTGTAGCGTATTACGAGATAAACGAGCCTCTGGCTTGATTGGTGAAATTTGTCTTAGTAAAGAAAAATATTGTGATATTATTTTGTTTGGAGAAGAAATTCAATTTTAGCTTGGAGTGCTAGCATAAATTGTAATGTTAAGAACGTTATCAAGTAAGCAAATATGCATAGTTATCAATTCAAAATGAATATTAATAAGATAATACATAGAAATCATTGATAAGTTACATTTGTGGGGACTTTTAATGGGTATAGAACAAAACTAACTCTATCAACGCATTTAAATATCATTCAATACTAAATATATTATACTGTTTAATATGTAAACGAGTTCGAACCTCCGTCTTAGGAATATATCGATTTAAAACCCATAAAACAAGCTACGTCGTAAAACTTACAATGTTAGACAATCTAAAGCATAAATTATGCAAAAGTAACAACAATAAATTACCATTGTTTATTGAACTTAACGCAATGACTATTCAAATTAACCAAAGAAACTTAGAAAGTATTGATTATCATTAATATTGAATAGTTTGTAATGAAAGAGCGGATGATAGTCTGGTGCAGGCAACTCCATGCGGCGCCGAGGCAAATGCTGACAGACTACATTAAAACAGATCAAATTTTAACCAAAACCAACTTAACTCGGAAGTAATAAGAACTACCTCGAAAGCAATAACAGTTTAGTTCTTACAGAAGCAGACATAAACGGTAAAACCGACAAATTAAACAAAAATCAACCTTAATTCCTAATGATAGAGGTCGAAGTAAAAGCAAAGATAATCTTGTGAATACTGAAGCCGACAGCCGTCAATCATGAGTTAAAAACCGGTAGCAGTCGGAGCAAGATTACAGAAGTCAGAGATTGCATTATTGAGGTGTATTATTTTCTTATTTTATAAGAAATGCCTTGTCATTGACTTTTTGTTTTCTGTGAAAGGAAGAGCAATAACTTGCGTCGTTAGATGATAGGCTATTATTAATGGTGCATGTTGTGTTGCTTCAATATATTACAAATTTTCTTTGATGATTAAAAGCTATAGAAAAGTATTATTTGTTTAAGATTATGAATGAGTCGATGTATCATCATTTTAATTCATTGTATCTAAATTCGTTTTCATTCTGTTCCTATCTCATTTTATTTGGCGTCGGCACAGTAGGAAAATATTTATTAACCACACCTACTGCAAAAAGGTTTGGTAATATTATAAAATCAGCCGCCTGTCTGACACAAACCCTGTTAAATCAAGCAAGCAAGCAGTTTGTACTTTTGGGGAAGAACTCCAGGTGTGCTATTATCCAAGAGAAGAGGTAAGATATGCTTATTGCAAGCCGGGGCTTAGATCAAATTATTTTTAAATTGTGGTAGGTAGTATAATTTCAATATTAGTTTTAATTACCTAATCTAAGTTAAAATCCAATATTTCAAAGCACAGTCATTAAACTTAATGGTATACCTCTACCAATGTATTTAAAAATATATATTGTCTTTAAAATAAATGCGTAACTACTGGTTCTAGTTTTTTGCGAGAAATACCTAAATGTATATAATTGTTATGAGATTAATAGTAGCTAATGGGTAAGATCGTTACTGTAAAATACTTACGTATTATCTGAAGTAATAATCGTTAAGAAAACACAAGGTCTGAGTAAAGTAGCTCGTAACAAGAACTATGATCAAGTATTTTTAAATAAAGGTGTTAAAATTTATAGTTAATTTAAGCGTATAACGACTTATGAATGACAGTAAATGAAATTATTTTATATGAAACTGTTTTTATTGTTGGTAGTAGGTAATGTTTTTGGTAGCTATTTTTACAATATCCGAGTTGATAGATAGATAGATAGACTAATACTTTATTTGCACAACAAATTATTACAAGGGTAGGTATGGTGATTTTTTGAGAAACAGGGGCCAGGCCAGAGGGTACGCCATTTATATGAAACTTATTTATTGTATTACTATTAAAATTATGTAGGTATGTATCTATTCTAAGCTATCGATTTAATAAAAATAATAAGAAAAAGAAAATAACCTTACCTACATCATATTAAACGTATAAAAATACCAATAAAAATATAAATAAAAAATTAAAAACACAAATTATTCGGTTTCGACACGCGTAATTAAAATAATAAACACAATTAACATATTTTTTTAATTATTTATTAATTGCCTATTCGAAGAACACGTTTAATTAATCAAATATGCAAATTACACCATTAACATTGAAATTATTAAGTTGGTATTATGGTAATTATAGAAATTATGCAAAAAAAAAAAACAAATGAAATGCAATATTATGTAGTAAATTAATAGTAAATCCCGCTGCGTGCCTCGCTTTGTACTCGTAAAAAAGTGTGATAGGACCCTCCCTAGGCACGTATTCTATTACTAAATCGTCTCAACATCGCCTCAGAATTGTTAAATTTCCTCGGAAACGGTAAAGCATAATACTGGTAATTTTACAAGACATGTAGATACTAACACTAGCGAAATTTATAAAAAAATGATAAATGGTTTTCGAGAAAAATCAAACGATGCTAAAGCGATGTCGGTACGATTTAGTTACAGAATACGTGTTACAGAATAGGGTTAAAAACATTTAATCCATTTTTAAATGAATTAATATAAAATATACCTACTTATTTGGTAATTTATCATCCGTTTTTACCAAAAATGCAACAATGGTATCATAAACATACAAAAATTATGTTTTTAGTTAGGTTGCATAAACATTAATATGTATTATGAGTAATTGTACTTCTTAAGTAAAATCTTTACTTGCATTACAAATAGACAATTTTATATTATTCGTGCCAGAAGATATTTTAAAAGACTAAAATTTAATCCTTAATATATTTACTAAAGAATAGCTAGCACGGGTCAAGTCCTACAAGGCCATATTTTTGTAAATAAGAAAAGTTGCCAATGATTTCTTAGAAATTAAACTATTTTTTTTCTATTTTATTCGCGTGGTGTTTATTACTTTTAGCATTGTTTCAATGCTCAGTGTTTTGAGACCATTGCAGGTCCTTTTTTTTTAATAGTAGGTAATCTAGGTTACATAGTTTTTGCATAACAGCTAAGATTTTATTTGTGGTGTCTCTTATCATTGTCTATCATTAATTTCAAATTTCTAAATCTTTCAAGCAACTCCATCTTCCCAATCACAATGGAAGAAGGCAATCATTCAGCAAACCTCATTTAAATCTCTTTGGCCCTTTTTTAAATTTCAACCACACTTCTATTTATGATAATTTAATACTTTAAACCGAGAAAAAGTCGAACAAAGACCATTCCAATCCACTACCGTACAGGGGCAGACAATGCATTCGATAAACATCGTTGTCAATCGTCAGATGTCGACCGATGTCGACTGCGATTGAATGACATTGATGGACGGCCGACACAATGACAGGTACCACTCAAACAACCACCACTATAAAACCTACTCTATGTTCATGACACTAGAGTCGATTTCGCATTGAGATTCCGACAGCTTTTTACGTGCTTTCTGACAACCGTAGTTTAAGATATCTCAAACAACTGCAATCTAAATTCGACTTAATTGTACAGAATTAAAGTTAGGTTTGAATTGGGCTAGAAGTTGATGCATCCAGACATGGTAATGACACTGTTTACCATATAATAAGTCGCGTATTAACAAACTGGATTTGAAATTCACATTCGGTTTTATTATGGCCAATGTTTCGAATAGAATAATCTATAAATAACGATTCGAGGAGGCATTTAAATATATTTGAATGAATACAATGAAATACAAGATCATTACAATTTTGGCTTCGTTCCAAATATTTTGAATTCGACTAATTGAAAGCGCATTTTCAGGAGAAAGTTCAGCATCCGGTATGGTCTAGTGGCTAGGATACCTGGCTCTCACCCAGGAGGCTCGGGTTCGATTCCCGGTACCGGAATAACTTTTTAAATGAAAATTATTTTGTAAAGTGCATTGCTTCGGCTTTTATTTTTATTATTTTTAAAATAATTCTGATTCTACAATGTTACGAGTACATAATACTCAATTCAACTTCTTTAAAAGTTTAGAATGGGAGATTATTTATTATGTTTATTATTAAGATAAAAAGAAGCATGTGTGTTAGCATCCTGATCTCCAGCTATCAGCGGCGAAGTTTCATCGCAATCGGTTTAGAAGTTTTTGCGTGAAGGAGTAACAAACATACTCGTTTACTTACATTCCTTTATAATATTAGTAAGATAGGTTACCTATGGAATAAATCTACATGTTTATTGTCTATTTGCGAAGTGCGAAGTGGAGACGTAAAAGTAGGAAAGCGGACCCCGGGCTCGAGAGAGAAATGCAACCGGGAACAACGCTCGGATGACGATGATGATGATGATGATGATTTATTGTCTATTTAAACTTATCGTTTTTTTAATTTTAGACTACAATCTAACGTTAGTATTTGACGTTTTTTCCTCAGGAAAATATGTCAAATCAACGTCTACAATTAAAAAAACGAAAAACCTAGGTGTCAAAACTCTAAACTAAATGAGTACAATTGTCTTTATATTTAACATGCAAGTGCAATTTGTATTCAAGCAATGTGGTCCAAAGATATTTATGTTCTGTACCGACGTTTGTTTCAACGTACGACTGCATGGGTGGTCGTAGATCATGGACGTCGCTATTTTTGATGTTATAGTTTACTGCAGGGTTGGACCCGGCACCCTTGGTCTAATTTATATCTCAAACACATATAGTTAAAGAAACGATTTAAAAAATACCTTACATACTTATAATGCCAGCAACTCATCTGTTATGCAATCAATTTTGTTTTACTGGAAAGATCTAGATTATATAGTTTGGATGCCCGACTTCAAGTTACATAACACAAAAAAAACATACACCCGAATTGATAACTTCCCCCTTTTTGGGAAGCCAGTTAAAAAGGAAAATATTGTTTTCAACGAGCCACATTTTCCTATCGTCAATCATCATTCATCATCATCATACAGTCAACTGGCATCTTTTGATGTGTCGGTCATCTGTCGATTATTATGTCATGTTAAAAAATATACGGTTGAATTGAGAACCTCCTTTTTTTTAAGTCGGTTAAAAAGGGAGTTCAAAGTGTAAAACCCATACATACTTATGGGCATTTTTGTACTTAAATTCTTCGTTAGAATCGTTCGTGCTCAAGATTTTTTGTCGTATTAAAAATCAGTCTTGTTTGATTAGATATGCAAGTATACTAGTTACGAGCTAGATTTATTTCATAGTTGCCATTTGTTCCAAAGAATAAATAAATAAATAAATAAATAAATTCTGTGAACAACACACAGCGCCATCTAGCCCCGTAGTAAGCGACTAAGCTTGTGTTACGGTGACTAGATAACGGAAATCGCTCAATTTGAAAAGCGCGTCCTTATCGAGATACTATATAAATAATAGTTATTTTACTATGAATAACTTTAAACAGGAAGTTAAAGGTTACTTCCAGATTCAATAGACTAAGAAAATTAAATCCCATGGACATAATGCGACTGTCAATGCATTAAATAAATCCGTTCTGGAAACTTTCAATTTACTTTCATTTATCTCAGAAACCTGTTCAGTAATCTATAATCTAAGAGAGGAAGACAGCACAATCGGAATTTAATTTTGCAGGAACAGCACAATGTATGACGACGGTTGCATTATATTTGAAATTATAAACCCCCGGGGACCCACTTCAGCTAATCTTCTAACTTCACAATAGAGCGATTTAATACTAAGCCCTATTGTCACATCGAACAAAGATCTTGTCAATTATAATCTTTCATCGCGAGACGTCAAACGGTAGCGCGCAACTGCACAAAAAACATTTTAATAAATTATTTGCGAAACATGTTTAGAACCCTTTTCAAAGGGCACCGAGGAAGCGAAACCGATTGGTCGTGACGTGACGGCCTTTGTCACCGTAGAGTATTATGTTGTCAAAATACACGGGGATTCTGTTATTATTTTTGTGTTTGCGAGCACACTTAGCACCCCTTTGTTCGCAGACCTTCTCGGAACGGGGGATGTGTGAGCTGTAAACCGGCTCGTTACTTCAATCTTTCCTTGAAAAGGGACATGTGAATAGCATAGCAATCGTGATCATCGGTTAAGCGGTAGGAAACAATGCGTAAATCTTGGTTTTAAAAAATGAACATTGAACGAACACCCCTGGGAAAGTGAAGTAAAGGATCTGGTAGGAAAGATAATTACGTTTTTATTCCGAGTTCGTCCCCTTAAGTTAATAAGGTTTTTTCATATGTCAGGCTGTCTATTCGAATAACGCGTTGTACGCCAAGTGTAACTGCCAAATTACGCTATCAGAACGTATAAACATGGGTGGCTGAGCCCGGAATTTGTCACGTCACTCGTGTGAGTCTGCGCCTCTAGGATATTTATTCAAATTATTATTCTACATCACCCTCTTGTATTCTGGATGAATTTTTCATACACACGTCTCAGTGAGATGCGGTAATTTCACTTTGAATTTGCTTCCAGTCAGCGAAAATGAGTTTATTTATGGTTCTACTTTCTTATACTCTTGACAAACAAGCGTGATAAGTCGTGCGGTATTTTGTGATAGGTATTGTATGAACATTGTGTGCACTAAATATTTTAGTTTTTTTTTTATTTTAAATGTCTTTTTTTGTTAAAAAAAAATGTGTGTTAATTAACCTTGCTCTTACGATGAAGGCAAATCTCATGAGGACTAATCACGGTCCGAAAGTATGCTACATTCGCCAATCCGAAGTAGGCTCTCGTGGCGTCTTTTACGCCTAACCTCTCTAAGAGGAGGGACTTGCCCTAAAGTGGGACAAATAAGCGGGCTAAAAAAATGGATTTTATGGATTTTACGTTATTTAGTAAATTTAAATTTGAATATAAATATTAAGGTAACGTTATAGTAGTTTTCTCTTCCCATATGACGCAAAGTATGTTGCTTGTTGCTTGTCTCTAACTGTGACTGTTTATCCGAAGCCTTATCATAGCATGGCTGCCTACATTGCCTTGTCTTAGCATATCTACGAGTACAAACGCAACCCTCAAAATTATTATCTTCATATAAATGTGTGTGAGTACGTAATTATTTGTTATCAAAATACGTCACCTTGCGGGAGATTTAAAGAATTAAATAGAATTATGCGATTGTTGATTTGTTTTACGAAACGTCATTAAAGCCTTGAGAGAGTAATTTCAGTGTTAAAATGCTTGAAATTGTTGTAAAAATGGTTTAGGGTTATTTATTATTGTTACGTTGTCTGATTCAGACCACCTAGAAAATTAACAAAATAAACATAACAATAAAGTTTTCCTGTACCTATTTAATTTTATAAATGTTTAAGCTTATTTTATTTTCATTAAAACCTCAAATAAAAAAGGCTATTGTTATCATTAAAATATAATGAACCTATTACGACACTATATTATTCAAGTAAGAAAGGAAATTGACAAAACAATAAGACAATAAAAAGTAATTCAATACAGTACATAATAATAAAGCTTCGTAGTTCTTTAATGTCTCCAATTAATTGTTTAAAAAAAACCTTGATAACGCTTAAACACCTGTCATTAATCATTCATTTAAAATCCATTCTCTTTCGTAGTTGTCACGACCAACCCTGTAACCAAACTTTGTCAACAAAATGAAATATGACAAACTCTACTTCTTTGTTCTACATTACTTCATTAATTTCAATTCAGATTCTTAAAGTTCGTGACAAAGACAGCAATGTACTTGAAATATATCTTTTTAATATTAAAGTTTTGATAGTTACTTTTCATAGTCATGCGTAACGTAAGTCATTCATTATACCTAAATAAATATTTAAATGTACGAACATTTTGATGTATTTGTTCGTAATATTATTATTTACACAGTTTATTTCAAAGTAAACAAAGATGTCACTAAATAAATGATTCTCTGTTTAGCTAACAATGTTTAATTACCTGAACGTGTTAAATTATTTGTTGAAGTCAAATTTGCTGATAGAGTTGAACAAATTTGTACTGATAACGTTTTTTTTTAATGTAGGACACAAACACGGAATTGTGAAGTTCCTAGTTTTAAAAATTAAGACAGCGGATATGACATTGAGTTGGAAAGTTTTTATATTTGGTTAAATTTCAGTTTAAATAGGAAGAACGTTATGAAGGACCATTTATAATTTTTAACCGACTTCCAAAAAAAGGAGGAGGTTCTCAATTCGTCGGGATTTTTTTTTTTTTTTAATGTATGTTCCCCGATTACTCGAAGATGCCTGGACCGATTTGGATAATTCTTTTTTTGTTTTAAATTAAAACGTTAACCCGGTTGATTTACTTTTATATAAAACCCGTATCTGGATAAACGTACAAAAACAAGTTTATCCTGTCATAAATAAAATGAAAAACTTTAAGCAATCCATTAAAAACATCCAATATATCACGATGATCTCAACGCGTTAAAGCTAATATGGAGTTTTTAAACGACCATTCGTTACGATTAGCGACAGTCGTAATGTCTGTCATTTTAGTGCTAGCTTCGAATGTCGGGACCTCCCATAAAACATCCCCTAATGTAAATATCTCCCTTTTATCTGTCTTTAACAATTTCGTATACTCTAACTAAACCGTCACCGGAATATAAATTACATAAATACCAACTTGTCTTATACCAGCGTCAAAATCTTTTGCTTCAGTAAAAACGACTGTATCATCTACAGCGTAAAGAAGTGTTTGTTTTCCATTTTTATTTTCGGTTAGTGTTTTTATGTGTGTAAATGTGGCAGAATACATCGTCTCAAATTGCCCCCTGCCAATAAAAAAGGAAGGCGCATAGGGCTGATTTTGTTTATCGTTATCTTTACGGTGGGCCCACATTTATTTATATTGTATTCATGCGTGTAACTTTGGTAATATAATACGTTTTAGAATAATAAACATTTTGAGTTAAGACTCGGATCTATTGAAAACAGATGGGTCGTGAATTTTTGGATCAAAGCGATTAAAGCATGAGAAAGTGATACGACGCCATGAATGGGAATGGTTTTAATATGTTGTAAAGATTTTAGACTATTTTGTAAGTGAATAAAATCAAATTTAAATATGTATAGGTACCAATGCTTAACTTTATTACCGTTGAGAGTATAATATTGAATCATGAGAATTAGAATCTGGTTTGACAAATAAATCTAAATTAATTACTGTAAACTCTTGTTGCACTGCTTATCCCAAAGTGACCTAAGTACGTATTTTCATATAAGTCTATTTTTATATGCAAAGATATAATAGGTCAAAAGAGATAGGAAGAGAGGACAAAAAGTCTCTACTTTTTGCCCTCTCTTCCTTAATTACAAGTATAAAAATAACTCCTTTAACTGACTTTCAAGAAGAAAGTATTTTCTGAACTAATAAGCCAATTTGTATAGTTTTTTTTTTTTTTTAAAGAGAAATACATTTTAGAAATACCTATGTCCTATAAGTAAACCACATGGTATTGATATTTAATTAAAATAAAAACAGTGGTCCAAACAGTGGGCCAAAATACTAAAACCGTTGCGAGAATTTATTCTAACAAACGATTTTACATCAAGATAAAACAACCTCCTCAACATTAATGACAGTGTTGCCATAAAAGTGCCTAAATGTTACCAAGAATTAACACAAAAATTACCCATTTTTAAACACGACCCTTCCCAACGCCATGTTTACGTGGTCACATATTCCATACATTACCACCACTGTTAGCCCTATGTTGAATTTGAAATATCTTTCAAATTACCTTTTTTACATTCAGTCAGGTCTTTATCAAAAGGGGGTTAGGTCCAATTCCGTAAGTCAAGTTTAAAATTAACATTGTCAAAGTTTCTTGGAAAGTGAGTCAAAAGTGGTTATTTATTATGCGCATACGGCTCATGTTTACACATTTTAATGCATTATTATTGAACTGCTACTAGTGTTTAAGGTTTAAATAGTTATATATTTATTTTTCGACGATTTTGTTTTTATGCATCCCGTTGTGGGGTCTTGAAACAGTTTGAATAATATTTTGAAATGACTGTTTTATTGGTTTTGTGAATATTTATATTTTTAAATTAACCATAACTCATAGATAGCTAGATAAACAGTGTGGGTTTGACTAAGGAATAAATTCTATTAATACTATAAACGCAAAAGTTTGCAAGTTTGTATGTATGTAACTTGGTTACCACTACGCAAACACTACCAATTGCGATAAAATTTAGAAAGAAGACAGCTGGTGACCTGGAATAACACATAGCTACTTTTTATCCCGATATGACCATGGGATCGGGACTTCGTGGGTTAAACAGGGGAGTGCTGCTCCATACACCTCCCCGACCGACGACCTCTGTGGCGCGTCGTGCGAGAGCGCGACTGCAATGCAGGAGGTTGCGGGTTCGATTCCCGCCGGGTGCAAGTATTTATGCTTAAAAATAAATATTTGTGTCTGGTCTGGGTGTCCTTCTATGTATAATATGTATGTAGTTACAAAAGAAAAATAAATATAAGTATTATATCCGTTGTCTAGTCACCGTAACACAAGCTTAGTCGCTTACCACGCGGCTAGATGGCGCTGTGTGTTGTTCACAGAATTTATTTATTTATTTATTTATACAGCAACATTAGGTTAGAGTAACAATTTTGCCGTTTACACAAACCTTCGATAATAACTTTAGCTATAGTACAAAGAAACCCACTCTAGGCTCTCAGGTATATACAATTAAAAACACATTATTATGTATTATGTACTTTAGCGATCTATTTATCTATGTTAGGTCTGGCTTGTTAGTCATATTTTGTGACTTTTTGTTGCTTTTAGTAGAGTCAATAAATAACAAAACAAATGATTGCATTGCAATAAACATTTATCTGTCTACCGATAAGGACGGAAAAGGTATTATTGTTAAATTGTACCGCACTTAACCTCTTTTAGTTCATATTTTATTGGTTTAATTATTTTATTGGCGACAATAAAAAGCAAAAGGTGTCATTGTTGATTTTAAAAGTTACTATCCTACCGAGTAACCTACTAAAATTCAAATTAAAACTCTATCCAAGGAAATCTATTGGATTTATCTTAAATTTATAATAATTGTGTTTTTGTCAAGTTTTTCTGACGCAAAACTCTATTTATATTTCATAAGATCTATTTATATCCCTTTCCACATCAATAATATAAGAATATACCTAAATAAATTTAGCCAGTATAGTACTACTCAGCGTCATCTTTTTAAAATTTATGTATCTACCTACCTAAAATCCAAGAGATATATTTAGAACCAACGACAATCACAATAAATCAATCAATACTCTCTACAATCAAGAACCGAAACACTTCTCTATTCACGATTCGACAAGGCCATAAAAGTATAGACGGGCAATATGGCCAATAAAGGCCATAGCAGCCATAGACAGCGATCGCCGAAACCAGAGCAGAGAACACACTAAAGTAATAAATAAAAGGTGAGGCAAAATAAATTTCCCCCGAGTTGTATTAGTATTTATGGAGGCAATAAACAACGCGAGCTTTTGTGAAACGCCGGCTGTTGTAAATAATTTCAGTGGTAGTCAGCGAGAGGTTCAAATCACTGTGAGAAAGAAGAGACATCTAATATTTCTTAGCTAAAGCAAATAAATATATCGGCCCTATTCGCCCGTACTGGGATCGCGTAAGTTTTCATCCGGGTCTAATAAATGACATAAAGTTTAGTTTTTGGATTAAAAGTATAAAGTTCGTAGTATTAATTCAGAATCTCAGCAGTATTTATTCCAAGTTATATTGTAATCGGTTAAGTAGTTTTAACGTGAAGGAGAAACAAATATATTCTAAAATCTTGTAGCGCAATCTCTCAAAATATTAAGTTAACATTTTTTTCGATAACAAAATCTTTGAAGAACATTTTTGACTCAATAAAGTTTTAATTTGAGTCCAGTTGCACGTTATAGTTCAATTTTAAGTGTTTGTTGGTTTGTTTGCAATAGCATTTTAGATAATTCTAACAGGAATAACCTCTCTATCTACACTAATATTATAAAGAGGAAATATTTGTATTTTTGTGTGTGTGTCTGTGTGTGTGTAACGAATCAACACAAAAACAACTGTGCCGATTTCAAAAATTATTTTACCCCATGAGTTTCTTGTGGTTTCTTCTCATCAGAGGGCGTGTTCCGAAACCACAGTAAAATCTCGACATTTCAAAACGTACGTACACCTATGTAATTTATACATCGTTCTTAATGAATAAATATATTTGAATCTTTGAACCATTAGAAAGCTACATTGACCCTGAGTAACATAGGCCACTTTTGATCCCGATATTCCCACGGGATCGGCACTTACGCGGGTGAAACCGCGGGACGCAGCTATAATCTATAAATACACTAAATTACTAAATTACAGGAGTTGATGCATAGCGTTCCAGCTTGAACAGAATGTTACTTCTATCCCATCGCCAGTAAATATCTTCGGCAGTGAGTAGACTTGTAACACTTGTTGTACTGCGGCTCAGTTTGGCAGAGATAGCGATCTAGGTGACAAGTTTATTACGATTACTATAAATGGTATTGTAGATTAAATTGTAGAACGAACGCAACGAGTTATAGCGGAGGGAAACTATATCTGCCATTACTTCCTTTTTTATTAATCGTTGACTGAACACCGCTCGAATGATAGATGGATGTTTGACTACGAGTAAACACATCTTCTTAAAGAAAAAGTGTCAAATACACGATATACAAGTGTCAAATACAAGATATACAAGTGTCAAATATAAAGAAAGAAAATTATTTACTTGGACAAGCTCACGGTATAAACAAAAACAAACAGATATACAAGAAAGACAAGGAAAACAAAACTAAAGAAAAACTAAAATAACAAAATTAATTATATGACCTGACAAACTAAAAAGCCGTGTGCATCCAAAAAGGCATTCGCATAATAGCTTGCTTCGTGCTTCGGAAGGCACGTTAACGTTAAGCAGTTGGTGTCGGTTGTTCATCAGTCATCACGACTGATGAAACAGGTCAAGTTAGATGCCTTAGGGCGACCTGTAAACTCTAACACCAAGTGAGCCACACCACTATACGAAAAGAAGAAAAAGCATAAGCTACGGCAATAAAGTTACTGCAGCGCTGATCTTCCGCTCAGACCCTAACATCAAGGAACTAAAACGTCAGATTATAGTCTGGAATTAAAAAAACATACTACCTACTACGATTCAGGACCATCTTAGATAGTGGCGATATTTTATTAGTTATCTTCGGAAAAAAGCCTACTACAGTCCAAGGGTAAATAATATTCGCTGATTTAGCTAAAATTTTGTACCTTTGGTTATATACAAATGTCACAAAATAGGCAATCTATACTTTGTTGAACGTCTAACCTAACTTAATATTCTTTTAAGACCATTATTATGTAGAATTAAATAATGGTATACAACAAATGACTAGTGTTGGTATTTACATAAATTATAATACTATACTCCGTTTCACAAGTATAGCGAAATTAGTAATTTTCTCTGACAAACCTTTTTGTGCGAAATGAGCGCTATCACTGTAGCCGCACCCACTGTCGGCTAAACTTAAAAGGTGACAAGACAATACATAATGACGGCCATAATCATTATCTACGTATTGTAAATTTGGGTTGTCTGTCTGTCTGTCAACCTTTATGCTAGACATGATTCATATTATGCGGTTCGGGAATTTTGACAAATAAGTAGATATTGCAGAATTTTACACATAGCTCCATCTAACCCTAAAACAGTCAAATAATCAACAAATTTTACTTAGAAAACAGACAGACAGATGGAAAACAAACAAACCTCATGTGTTGGCGTTTCAGAACATTTTCGAGCACAGGATAAACCAATCGTTTAAAATTTAAAGAGTGTGTTGTATTTAATGTCAACTTTTCATTAAGAAGGTGATGATGATGATGAAGTAAAATATTTTTAATTGGTGGGGTATTATGCCCCACCAAAAGGGGCCCACTTGATATCAACACACACCAATCAAGTGCTTGCGAAGGCTAACTTTACGCAGAACTATTAGTACCTATAACATCGAACTGCATAATACAAATCATAGAAGATCAGAATAAATGCAATTTGACAGACAAAGGTCATTCTTCTCGTCAATACCTCAGGTAGTATTTGTTTAGTAGGTACCTTCTCACCAGGCGGGCGGCGCTTGGGCAAATATTGGAGTGAACAATGGAAACGAAATAAAAGAACTTGAAACCTTTCATCTTTGCGAATTAAACATGCCGTTTAAGGCTTATTAGCCTTGATGGTAACCGTTAGTTCTGCAGTTTTGTTATTGAACCGGTATTTCGCAAGAAAGAAAGGAACTTTGTTGTGAATGTAGGTATCTTTTTTGTTATTTTGAATGTTAATTGTAATGTATTTTTCTCAAGTTCTAGGATATAAACTAGCAGCGCCCCGCGGTGCCACCCGCGTAAGTCCCGTTTCCCTGGGAATTTTGGGATTTAAAGTGACCTATTTCCAAGTTTCAATGCAATCGGTTCAGTGGTTTACAGCGAATAACAAATACATATACATCCATACTTGCAAACATTGGTGTTTATAGAATAAGAAAGGATAATGCTTACCCATAACCCGTAACAATCTCTATCTGTGAGTGGACGTCTGTAAATTCCTCGAAACAAAAAAAATGCTTAGGGTAGACTGGGTACGGTTGGGCCAATTTTCATTTGACCGACCATAATTCTGAAAGTATGATACTTACGTAAAAGAAGTAACGTTTATATAAAAATATAAACATTTGGCTACATCTGGATACTAAGATTATGTTCCTAAGTCCAACGGTTAGCTCACAGGAGCAAGTTGAAAAAAAAAAGAAAAATGTCACAACCGACCTGACCCCAAGGACAGTTGTGACAGTGCCTGGGGTTGATTGTGACAGATACAAAAATACACTAAAATAACTTCGAAATGGTTTTAATGTAAGATAATCTGCCTTTAATCTAAATTCTCTAATGTTCGCGCCAGTTTCATTGCATTTTCGGAAGTACCTTGATAAGGACATTCGATTATCTTGGTTGCAGCACTGCGCAATGAAGTGCTGCTTTTTACTTGTATGTATGAGTCGTGATGCTGGCTTATATTAAGCTATTCGGGCGCTGATAAGTTGTGGCGGAAGCACGTCGTCGTAACGTCGCAAATTTCTTTGTGACTGTCACATATTGTATGGTTATGTCGACGGAATTCGGGATGAGACGGCAACACACCTTTGCCACGACTAATAAGTGCGTATATAGCCTTAGCCTTGCCTTAATCGGTTTTGGTCGTGCGCTTTCTGGACACCAAAAAGCAAAAATAATACGCTTGGCTTAGTCACAACCGCACCCAGCAACAATGGCACAACAATCCCCAAAATGCCCTCTCGTAAAAAAGCAAGCGTCAAAAAAATACAAAACTATTTACGTAGATTGCATAGACTGATATTAAGTTGCTAATTTTTAACTCATAATTAGGTAAAACACTCTTACTTGTACCTATTTTCATAAAGACACAATCACAAAAATAAGTCGAACAAAAAAACTTAGTTTTAACTACCAAAAATAATATTGTCTCCTACACTCGTCAAAGTCGCATGATGGCTGACGCAATACTGTGACACGTAATCAAATGCTCTTACCGCTCCTCTATTCCCTTGCACCCCCCACGCTATCTCTTATAGTTTCGATAATATAGCGACTGTCACTTTCGTCCTGAGGCACAATCGTACCCAGTCTACCCTACTGTAATAATTAAAATCAATATATCTAACTAAATTAAAGATTAGCGCAAATCAACAACATTATAAATTAATATATACCAATGTGGCTTTTATTATACACTTGCTGTGTCCCGCGGTTCCACCTACGTAAGTCCTGATCCTGTTGGAATATTGGGATAAAAAGTAGTCCATGTGTTAATCCAGATCTCCAGCTATCTGCATCTGATTTCTTATCTGTTTTATCGCAATCGCTTACATAGTTTTTGCGAAACTTTGTAATAACCCTCCAACTCCTTCATTTCAATCCAGCAGATGGAACTGAACTCTAATTTAAGGGCCCTATTCTGAAAAACTGAAAATCCATGTCGGGCGCATCGAAAATTGTTGATTATTTCATGACGGAATGTCGTATAACTTTTTTTTGTGTACAGATTGTAGGCGACATTGTTTCCGATATTTTAGTGCAGTTTCCATACAAATATGTCTAAACGTATTGAAGTCTATCGACATTTTAGCCAAATCAGACATTTTTTGTCTAAAATTTGGATAGGCTTTGCACCAATAGGAAGTTCTTGTCTTAAAACTACACCAAAATGTAGGAAACAATGTCACCTACAATCTGTGCACAAAAAAAAGTTCTACGACATTCCGTCATGAAATAATCAACAATTTTCGATGAGCCCGACAGGGATTTTCAGTTTCAAGGTCGTTGGCGTATATACTCCTCTTAAAATAATTAATATTTTTTATATTTAGGAACATAAAAAACATCTATAAATATAAAGTAGTTTCTACAAAAGGTCACAACAATTAATTATTTAAATAAAAAATGGAATAAATGACTAAAAATATAATTTTCGGACACCGTATAATAAGCTGTGATAATTTAGATAAAAATCATGAAACAATTTTTGTACCGCCATAATCTCTCGTTTATTTATTTCCATCAAACGCGATTGTTTGGTCGGGTTTCGTGCGAACTGCATATTTTAAATTTTAAGCGATGGTTATCTTAAGTTAAGTTAACTAGGTATGCTAAACAATTAAAGATAATTGTACTGTAATTAAGAGTTATTATTTGAAATAAGAAAGCATCTTGTGCTATAAAATCTAAATATATTAAATACCTAAATAAATGTAAAAAATAATAATAAGTAAATATTGCACGACGTTACACACAGCGCAATGGCACAGGCCCAAGCTAAGCAGGTTTGTACTATGGGGAGGTAGACGACGGATATACTACATACATGTACTTTTTTTGTAAATACATACACATGATACATAGAAAACACCCAGATCAGAAACAAATATTTATTTTTTAAGCATATAATATGCACCCGGCGGGAACGAACCCGCAACCTTCTGCATTGCAGTCGAGCCTTCGCTCTTTTTATGTCTGTCTGTGCCTGTGTAAACACATCTAAATGATGCTATGAGTTTTCTACAATTTACACGAACATTTTTAAAAATTTAAAAACCCAATTTACTCTAAGTATTTTCTAAAGTTTAATTTAAATATCATTAGAATTGTTATTCTATTGCAACTGAACTCCAATCGTTTCTTTGTTTATAATGCAATTCAGAGTAAATAAAGTTTCGATTACATTTAGATTTGCAACTACTTTGCGATGGACACTTATTGAATCTCAAATGTATGGAAAACAAACGTTAAAGTTTCTATAATGACATTTTTAGACCATTCTAATATTAAAACGGGGTCTAGAAGGTTTTTTAACCGACTGCCGAAGGAGGGTTATTGTACACTGCACACTCGTGCGAAACCGGGGCGGGTCTGAAAAATAAAAATGTAGGGTACTTAACTATTTCTATGCACTTCCTCAATCAACCAATAATCATCTAAACCGACAAACAAATTACTGCCATTCCATACAATTTTACTAATCCTAAAAAAAGGAACCAAAATTGGATATAATAATGCTCTGGTGGTTTCTAAAACCACAATTGCTTTTAAATTCTATAGTGTGACCATATTGAAAAGGATGTAGCTCTTGAGGTAGTCGCACGGCATAGCATTGGCAGCTTTGTACAATGCGGTTTGGTAAGGATTATCTGTTTCAAAAGGGGGTTGTTTTAAACATCTAAGAAAACTGTTTTTTGTTCCACAATTTTTGTATAGTAAAAGTATTTGATAAAGTTAATAAATAGGCATTAAATTTACATGGCAATTTGTTGTTTTAGGTTAAGTAAGAGGTTATACCTACTTTAGACAATGACTTTTATTTAATCAGAAACGAATTGATTGAAGAAGCTGTTACTTTTCAGGGCTCGATTATAATAACTATGTTACAGAATAATGTCACCCGACTAGTGCCACATCACAGCGTGCAGTCTGCAGCATGAGCGTGCAAAGAGCATGTGAAAAAAGTATTTGTTTATATATTAATACTGCTTTTATGTTAAACATAACTGCTTTTATACTAAATTTAAAACTATTACTTTCAGACTGAAAGCAGTTCTGTTTACCATTCATGCAGTTATGAATGGTAAACAGAACTGCTTTCAGTCTGAAAATATTAAAAGAGGTCTATTATTTACAATAACCAAAGATGAAATCAAAACTCGCTCCTAAAGACGTGTAAAAAACCTTTCAGATAACGTTACCCTCACGAATACACATTTTATAACAGACATCTCTTAAAGGCACCTATTCAAAGTTTCCTAATCCGAACATATTTAATCTAAACTCCAATTATACGTCAATAACAATCCACTCGGGTGTAAACAACCACAATTTAATGGAGAAAAAAACAAGCAAAAGAAGTTTGAGTGAAATGGGATGGATCACAGTGGAACGTTTGAAAGATGGAGAACATAATGTTATTCTGTAAAAAAATATTATCAGTATCTGTATAGCGTTTTTTAATAGGTCTGATTTTATTAATTGTTACGCGTTACTTTTCAGATCTCGATTTTTTTAACACGGTCAAATACTCATCTAGCATTTGACCACCATCTCACCTGATGGAAAGTGATATGATCTAAGATATAGCACGGTCATCTCAAAGAAGGTAGACGACAGCAATGCAATATCCAAAATGTCTTTCTTAGTGGCTACAACGGTCTACATATCGGAACACGGACGAATCAGCTTGGCGCTGCGAGGTTGGTGAATTACCACAAATTTATGTATTTTTTTATTTCGGTATTATCGATAATTTAAATAGGTACCTATGTAATTCGATAGTTTTAATAAAAAAACGTGAATTATAAGCTTTGATTTATCTCTGGATTTGAAGAATTTGACGCGCCATTTTATTTTTCAATTCATCCACAATTATTATGTTAGACAATTTCTTTAGTCAGTATATTTTCTAAAAGACGTATAGTGATGTTTTAAATCAAATTTGCTAAGAGCACCAAGTAATTTTACTGTTGCTTTGACTTACTATCAATGAAGAATCTAGCCGTTATTCATAAAACAGTAAGATTTGCTTATTTATCGTTCTCCCCATCAAAACCTAACATCCTCTGCACTTCAAGATTGTGTTTCCTCACTGTTCACTTGCCACTACAACCAAACAACCAATTCTCAATAGACCGTCATTGTAGTCAACGGAAGCGGGCGAGATCAAAGCCCTCACGCAAAGGTGCCGACACCACCAAATCTGTGTTTACAGCGGGGCGTAAAAACTGAGTCGCCCGCCTTTGATGCTACATGACTCATCAAACCCATCAGCCGAGGTAACGAGGTAATGGATCCTGTGATGGAAAAAATATTGACAGTTACTTGATAGGCTACCATTTTAATGAGATGTAGGTACGGTGGAAATTGGTGGCTGTGATTTGTGGCCTGTGAAGATGATATTGAATTATGTAGGTGCATATTATCTTTTGTAGGCAAATATATTTATTTTTGAAATACCAGGTACTCTGTGTGTTTTATAGCATTTGACCGTTCTTACTTCTATGTGTGTTAGTAAATTTTTTTGTTACTCTTTCACGCAAACAAATATTATTATACTTACTGAACAAATTGCGTTAATTGCGTCTTCCTTCTCTTTTTTCATACAGACGTAGAGTCCACTGTTTCCTCTCTGGATAAAGACATTAGAGCAAATATGTTGTATACCATAAAACCTCTTATAACCATGCCATGAAATTAGAAAACATATAATATGAAATAAATCAAAACGTAGAGATAATCTCGTGTTAAATCACTTTTGCTTATAATTTAAAAGAAAAATAGAATATAGTAAAATACACTTCATTACAAATGTGCTTAAGTTACAAAGTTACAATCGAGCCTAAACTAAATTAAACAAAATATTTCTTTGTCGCAAACAAACTTAAACATAAATTAAACTTAATAAACAACACAAAATCTCGTTAACGACAACGGCCTACTCTTAATTCAGGCAACACATTTGTCAAGAAATAATTATACGAAACCGCCGAATTGGGAGCAATTACAACAATATTAATGACTGTGCCAACCATTAGCACCAACTAGACGTCTAGGACAACGTATAAATCTAAGCTTAAAATTACAACGAAGTATAATCTACTATGTAGTTGTTGCAAGAGTAAATTTATGGCGCGAGTGTGTATAAGACAAGGCGGCGCGGCGTGGCGCGGGCGGCGGCGGCGGCGTGGCGGACACCCGCCCCGCGTCTCGCAATAAACATGTTTTTTGTTTCGCATGTCCGCGCACTGTCAAATATATTACAACCCGCCGCGTTATTTACGAGCTCCGTCGTCCGCCCATACGTTATACTTAGTATCTTTGTTTGGACACAATAAGCAATATTTCTAAAGGGCCCGCCGCGCCGCCGTCTCTCGCAGCTGTTGATATGGGTTCCCAAATTGACATATTTAATTTGATCGCGACGGAGGGTCCGATCCCGTGTTTGACAGGTTTTAGTGTCGGATTAACATTTACGTTATGGAGTTAAAGCTGTCGATACACTGAAATATTGCTTGTTGCGGACGTGTTTATCTTTATATTGACACATCAAACGGCGGATTCGGAGAACATCGGTCCCCGCGAACTATCAATTATTTTCTCTTTGAAGCCGGTGGTGCATGGAACAAAGGTGGAATACGACTCATAAAGAGGAAATAGTTCCGAATGTGTCAGCGGTAAAGTGCGATGACGGCACCGAGAGAGAGAAACGTCGTCGGGCAAGTAATAAAAGTGGCGTGAAACAAAAAGCATGGTGCTCGGCTCGCGGTCAGGTAGAGTCGACAGCGGCGGCGGCGCTCAAAGCGGAGCCCGTCATGGGTGGCGAGCGACCGACACCGTAGCACGTCTCAATCCGCACCCGCACGCCGGCCATACCACCTTTCCTTTTTCCCCTACCGCAATGCAGCTATGTGTCGTTTCCGCTTTATTTTTTATGGCCGTGCGCTGCAGCGGTGAGACATAGCGCGCTTGCTCTAACCGAGAGTCGAGATACGTCCGTCCTTGTCCAACAGTCGCGGGGTGCGGGGTGAAGGCACGTCACCCGCTGGTGGGGTCTGCTCGCTCACAGTTGACTCGACCGCCGCCCCTGACGCACGCTCGCATCTCTCGCGTACCTCGCGCCGGTGGTTCAGAGTACTTTAGCCAGAAGCGTTTCGTGACTGTACTGTGAAGTTAATAAGTGATCGTAAAGTTGATACCAAATGGTGGTGCTTGAAGACGGAGGAATGATGTCTAATCCTAACCAGTATTTACAACCTGATTATTTGGCGCCTCTTCCATCCACTGTAAGTATTTAAAAATAAAGTTAGGTTTTTATTTGAAAAAAAAAAAAGTTCTTTTATTAAGAGTTTTTTTCTAGTAAATGATTTTTAACGTTTATTTCCTTTTGTTGCAGTTGGATTCGAAGAAAAGCCCTCTTGCGCTTTTAGCGCAAACATGCAGTCAGATCGGAGCTGACACGACTCCGACAAAACCGCTGCTGCCTCCAATTGATAAGAAAAAAGTGAACAGTGTTAACAGTGATGCTATGAGTCGTACGTCACCAATAAATGTCGCGATGAAATCGGAAAAACCGCGTTCTACTCCCGACAACAAACACTTAGCGTTCAAACCTTATGAAGCAAATGTAGTAACAAAGAAGCCAGAAGAGAGACCATCATCGAAATCTAGCTCGGACAGCGCAGATGACAAAAAATCTGGAAAAAGCACGCCCGGGCGTAAATCTACTCCGCCGACGGCAGAGAACGGAAAGTGCAGTCCTTCAAATGACAACAAATCTTCGTCTGCCGGATCATCGGGGACGAGCCCTATTATCCGATCTGGATTGGAAGTTTTAGGACACGGCAAAGATCATCTAGGAGCTTTTAAGAATCTTCCCGGTCTTCATGGATTTAATCCCCTGACTGGACTTTGCTGCCCGCCCGGTATGGAACAACACGCCAACCCGGCGTTTCGACCACCATATGCCGGAGCTCCATTCAGTGCTCATCACGCTGCGATGCTTGCCGCGGCAGCCGCTTTCCCAGGATCTTCGCCAAACCCTTACCTCGGATACGCGAGGGTGAAAACACCAGCGGGAGGCGAAACTCTAGTGCCAGTGTGCAAAGACCCCTACTGCACTGGCTGCCAATTCTCTGTAAATAATCACCACTTACTAATGAGCAATGGATCATGCCCCGCTGGTTGCACACAGTGTGAACACCAAAAGTACAACTTGGCCATGGCGATGGCACTGTCTCAGCAGGGTGCCGCAGCGAGCGGTCTCTCATACCCTCAGCTGAGTCGCCCCTACGTTTGCAACTGGATTGTTGGAGAATCATACTGTGGAAAAAGATTTGGCAATTCTGAAGAGTTATTACAACATTTGAGGAGCCATACAACTGACGGGTCGACTCCATCGACAGTGTCGTCTTCACAGCCGTCGCTCCTCAATCCACTAAACCCATTGTTTACGACGGCCGGTCTCCGCAGCGCGTATCCGACGGCTCCGCTCAGCCCTCTATCCGCTAGTAGATACCACCCATACTCTAAAGCGGGTCTACAGGCCAGCCTCGGAGCTTCACCCTACGGTGCCTTCAACCCTGCACTAGGACCTTTCTATTCTCCGTACGCGATGTACGGACAGAGATTAGGCGCCGCCGCTGTCCACCAATAAATCCAGTGAAGTGCTAAACACGAAACTGACAAAAAACGTTGTTATGTCCAATTTTCTTCTGTGATATCGATAGACTAAAACTAATGTTGACAGGCGTAATGCGCGATGACAAATTTAGTGAATAGTGCAATCTATTATTATAATTATTTATGTAAGTGTACTTGCCGACGGAGTTGTAAACTTGTAAGTTGATTCAGCATCGATGAAATGTACAGCCAAATGTCTTGTGTAAATAATATCTATGTTTAATATTATATGAATAATTATTTCAAATATAATGTCTACATACTGATAAAACAGTTTTCTTTATTTCATTTCAATGGGAAGGGATCTAAAAGAAAAGATAGGCATTCATTTAATTACAGAGATATATTTCGTAGGAATGATGATCAGCACATCAGATAACATGATAGTAATGAACGATCAACGTCAGTACAAAATGATGCTTTCTATCTGGTAAAGTGCAATAAATCGAGTCGAGTGATTGATTAATATACCTTCTAACACACATTAGAACCGTCAATCAACGCCAGAAGGATCGTAAGAGCGTTATAAAACAACGATGCGATCACGCTAACATAAACCCACCCACGCCAACAAAAAACGACTAACAAAATAATTTATTACATTGAAAAGAAAATGTACATGAACCAAGGGGCCGACGTAGAGAGTCATTAATAACAAAACCGTGAACTGTCAGCTTTGTTAATGTCAAGTTTTTTTTTAATAAATGCTATTTTGATTAGGCCCATGTCATGTCAGAAATTCAACTGTCAAAAGCTTAATTGGTCGGTTGGAAAGACTGAGAGACAGGTGGGTCGGTAATTTAGAACGGAGTCGACAGATCTCCACGGCTATTGTGAATATTTACAAAATAAATTATAGTAGAATTGGTAACTCTGGTATTTAAGTGTGTCAAAAAGGCCATTAGTATTTTATTGCTCTTTGACAGAGTCATTAGCACAATTTATCGTTGCTTTCACGTTGCTCGGTTTGAATTTTTATTTAATATCGTATATTATCCTGGGTATTATCTCATGCTATACTGAACGGCGCCGAATGGTATAATTTTGTGTAATTTATTCAATTATGTGGGTGTTTTTAATCCTTTGCTAATTTACTTTGCTGAAGTATACTTTTAAATCATTAACATAATATTTGATTAATTCTAATACATTAATTTAAAATAATATTACTCTTTTAAAATATTATTCCAATCGCTAGTTATGAAATAGGTGGGAAGTTAGAGTACTGATTGAGATGTTGGCATGTAATGAAGAGAGATGGTGTTAGAGTCTCTTGAGTAAATAGTTATGAAATAGGTAAGAAGTTAGAGTACTGATTGAGATGTTGGCATGTAATGAAGAGAGATGGTGTTAGAGTCTCTTGAGTAAATAGAATGGGGTGAGAAGAAAATGACGTTTTCAGAAGAGATAAAGGGACTGTGAGACGGGATATAAGAGAGATAGAGTAGAATGGTGAAAAGACCGCCAAATGAACAAAATTTATAATAAAGAAAAATATAGATTGAAAAATACTTCGTCTTTTATGCCTTATAGGGGAAGGGAGAATGGAAGAACTTCTTCTTCCATTCTCCCCTCTACTAATCAATCAACCACAAATTATTGAGATAGAAAAAAGACGTGTTAATCCAATCAGTACTTTACTTCGATAACAAATTTGATTCAAATGGCGGTCTAAATTGACAATAACAAAATTAAGTAAGGTATTGATTATTGCATTAGGAACATAGATAGGGCTATCACATAAATTTATTCGATACGAACCCAGGCCGGCCTAGATTTGAAAGGATAAGATACAAGTTCAATAAATTATTATGACAACCAGCATGATTGATAATGCCATTAATATAGATTTAGTGTGGAATATATCACGATACTAAACCTTTAACTTGTATGTTTACGATTTTGACACACTTACACCGGAAGCTGATTAATGTGTTTAGTTGTAAGCAATCGATGTAAGTAGTGACATCTAGTTTGTTGACGGCGAACTAAATTGAAAGCTTTGCTCTTCATCTTGAACGCAAACGAATATTTATTTTTTGAATTGTATATTTAGCGCTGATACTACTGGGCCGATTTAGAAGAAATTAAAATCAGGATACGCTCACAATAACTTTATAGTTTAAGTTACCTTTATGATGTTTAAGGAATTACAACTTTGCAAAGCAAATTAGTAATAACATTAATCTGATTCAAAATACGAACGGGCATTGTATAAATAAACATAATATTTTATAGTAGTAAAATATTATGACGAAAATTAGTTTAAAACGATTAGCTTTTAATATAATAAATAAAATTATTAATATTCATTAAAATGACAACAAAAAAGAAAAAGTAGATAAAATAAATAGCTATACAAAATAATTATCATGTCATTAAATAATAAGAAAGAGTTAAAATATAATGAAAACGTCGGCAATAATTAACAAAAAAGTCATTTTATCAGCGGTGAAATGTCAACGAGCCAACTAAATTTATTCGAAGAGGTATTTTAACACGTTTTCTTGATTAATTACACCATTAAAAAGTTTAAAGGGCAACGAAATAAATCCAGAGATTAATTGAGATAATAATGTTGAATTTTGATGTTAAAAATTACTGACCATGAAACTAAACGACAGTCTGGGAAAATAAAAATAGATAGAAATGTAATACAGTGTTGGATCTGGATGGCTTGTGGTTATAGGCCGATGACTTGGAGATTGAATGACAGTTAAAATTAACATTTTAACACCTCTGGAACAATATTAATTACTAGATGATCCCCACAGTTTCACCCGCGTAAGTCCTGATTCCGCTGGAAAAATCGAGATAAAAGGAGCATATTATGTGTTTTAATGCACATTTTCAGCTATCTACATACTGAGTTTTATCGAAATGGGCTTAAGGGTTTTAGCGTGCACAAACACATACACAAACTTTCACCTTCATAATATTAGTAGGATTATAGTGAATTGTTTTGTATCTGGAATCGATTTTTTATTCAAAAAACTATGTGTCATAAACCCGTGAACATATTCGAAATCAAGAAATCTTTAAATTTGTTTTTTAAGAAATTCGATTATCTAATGATCTCTAACATCGAATTTGCTAAGAGCAATCTAGGTATTATACACAACAATTAAATGAAACAAGTCACAAAAACAATTGACTCCTAATTGAAATTCTTATTCAAAATTTGACACATCCCCCAGATTGACGGCTGCAATCTGCGTCCAAATAACCAATTACGATTAGCATAAATATAAGGTGGAGTGAATTAACATATTATCCCGGAATGAATAATGTATGTTATATTACAGAGTTTCAAATTAGGGATATAATGAACCCTTTGTACGGTAGAGATATTTCATCAGTTTCATCACATATAGTGTTAATTTAACAATAGTTTTAGGGTGAAACTTGGTGTATTGACTGAGTTAGCAATAATAATAATTATAACTAACGGGTTTTCAAGGTACGTTGTGATAAACAGACGAACTTACATTACTACGGTGATACTTACTACTGATATGTTTATTTTACTTAATGTAGTGACTGCTGCCCAGGGATAGAAAATGGGATCGACGGTAAGGTTTGAAATACGAACGAACTCAAGGAGATACAATAGGAAATCTCAATACTTAACTATCTCCTTACATGATATAAATGACTGCTACTGTAACAATCGAGACCAACACCTCGAAATCATTTTGGAACTATTATTTTGATCTGTTACCCATTAAACTAGTATAACTGCGGATGAATGGGTACGATAGAACAATCGTTTACTGGACTGAAAAGTGACGTTTTATTACATCTCCCAATATTATTTCTACTATTACATGTCATGTTTAGGGTTACCATTAACCCTAAAAATATGAAAGTTTTCTCAAGAACAACGTTTTGGTATAATACCTTTAATATACATCAATCTGGTTTTGTATGTGGTCTTTGAATAATTCATTGGTATTTCAAGTACATTTTATATCTCAAATGCAATGTAAAAATGAAAGAGAGTGTGTTTATCTTAGTTTATTTTAATAATTAATGGTAATATTATTCTATTGTTGACATATCCTTATCAACTTAATAAAACATGAGAATAAATATGAGTAAGATTTCAATTGAAAAAAAAAGTGCAACAATCAACTAACATATTCAGAACATTGTATGCCACTGCATATTTCCCAGTACTATAATTCCAATTGAACATAAAATATACCTGCATGGCGAATTATTCTTGTTATTTTGATAAATAAAACATGAACATTGAATACTTTGCATTCTTTGAACGGTACAACACGTGAGCTTCGTTGGAACATTAAGCTTTAAATATTTTATTGTGTCCTTCAAATGGTGTGGAAGGAGCTTTAAAGGCCCCGAAAGCAGATTTGACAGAGCGTAACTGATAGATAAAGAGCTTTTGCTACAGGACTTTTGAAAGAATCCTGGCTTACTATTATTTGTTGTACCTAATAAGTTTTATTTGAATCGATTTATTTATTTTGGTCTGTTGCTTTGCTATCAATGTGGGGCTGGGAGATGTCACTATTTAGAATTGAGGGTTTGAAATGAATCGTATTGTATCAATAGTAAAATAGGGATTTTTTAGGGAAAAATAAAGAAATAGTTTGCAGATTGCACCTATTATAATAAGTGACGTACACCAACCAGTAGAGGTATTGACATTATTCCATAGGGATCTTTTGTTTAAAACCAGGGGTGAAATAATAGCTCCTATGATATCATGCCCTAGTATGGGCTTGTATCTACCATTCATCTATTCTCCATCCGTCAACTCTACAATAACAAACCTATTACTTATTAAAATATTCTTTTAATAACAACAACAGAACTAAGTAAAATTAATACAATATAAACCCCCATCAATTTAGAAATCACTTTGGCCAAAACAAACAGACCACACCGTACACAGTACGACCCCATAGTTGTTATTATTAGCTAACAATTCGCGAAATATAACAAAATAAACAGACAGACGGACAGCTGAACAAAGTTTACATTGTAAACACGGTAGCCCATCTATCAAAACATGATGGCTAAGTCATCAGAGGATAGGTAGGTAGGTACCTATTATTAGTAACTTGGTATGATAAATTATGGTTATTTTAGGGTAACATGTCTATTGCTCAATTAGATTATGTTTTTACCACGAGGGAATATAATCAGTTGCCTGAGTCTGTCTTACTAAGTCGTTTGAGCCTGTATTCTGTCAAATATCTACTTATTAACATGCCGAAGATCATGCGAAGTGGAGACGTAAAAGTAGGAAAGCGGACCCCGGGCTCTCGAGAGAGATGCAACCGGGAACAACGCTCGGATGATGATGATGATTACTTATTAACATATTAACATACAGTAGGTATAGATTTTTCTTCTGTTTACGCGATGTTGTTGTGAATTTCAATACAGTAGGTATATTTAAATTATACTAATTGTCTAATTTACTTGACTCACACCAAAATTATTTGTTATATTTATATGGTTTTTCTAAATCCTAAAATTGTTTCATGTTTTTTTACTACGAGCGCCACGCTCGTAGTGAACGCTCGTTTCCGCGGGAATATCGTGATAAAAAGTACTATATGTGTTAATCCAGATCTCTGACTTAGCTATCCGCACTTCAAGTTTCATCGCAATAGGTTCAGTATTGTTTGCAGGATTTAATTACAAACAAACAAACTTCTATTTTTTAAAATTTATTTATTAAATAGTGGGTTGGGATTGAAAACTTTCCAAATCAAAAACACTAGAACAATAAGAATAACCCTACATCCATCCCACAAAACGTATGTCATTAAAAACCACTTAAAACATAAATACGTCACTTTACTACATTAAACCAATAAATGATTCAGAATTCAACAGTAGTGTTATCAGTAGAGGCAATAATTTGGTGTAAAATACGCGCCAAGAAATGCGGCAGATGTCACTGGCGTGCTACAACTAACAATTAATATAAATGTATCAATTTAACAATGTCACACTAATAGCCTCCAATTGTCGTGTATAAATTGTCGTATGTAAAACAGGCTCGATTGTCGAAGATAAAAGGTGAAACTTTAATTATTGCGACATAGTACGTGATACGGGTTAAGTTGTACGCTTTTTGTCATTGCATTACCATCAACCTTTGAGGGTTAAAATTGTTAGCCGACAATATTGATTTAAACTTTATATCATCATCATCATCCGAGCGATGTTCCCGGTTGCATCCCTCTCGAGAGCCCGGGGTCCGCTTTCCTACTTTTACGTCTCCACTTCGCACGATCTTCGGCATCCCGTGTAGTGGGGCCATTTGCACGCATATCGATTTCACGACGTCAAGCCAGCACTTCTAGGGTCTTCCCAATCTGCCGCGGCCGGGCGGATCCGGAGGCGCCATAGCAAGACATTTGTTTCCCACGTAACTAGCCGGTTTTCGTAGAACGTGGCCGTACCACCGTAAGCGGCATTCTTGCAATTTGTCTGCAATGTCTCGGACATGAAGGCTGCCCCTGATGCGGGAGTTTCTGACGCGGTCTTTTTATTTAAAATGCATATAATATGCCCAATTTCTCACTGCTTAAATGTTTGTAAAAAAAAAATTACTGCCAAAGATGCAATCGCTCCAATGATTTCAGAGATTACTAACAATATACATACACGGACTTTAAAAAATTCGACAGCTGTCTTTTTCGCTCTTACTAAACTTAAAATGACAGAAATACATCTCGCTCTTGCTTTAAATTCAAGGTGTTTTACCCTCACTCTTTACTTGTTTTTACAACTACTTGTTTTTATAAAACCTTAGTGCAATCTATCAAAAACATCCTGAAACTGTTTGGAGAAAACGAGGGAGTTCACGTTAACTATTAACAGTAGCAAGCAGTTGAAAATCGCTTCAGCTTAACCCTTACACTGGAGCTAAATAATGATAGTCTAATTAGTACAGACTGTTTGAAGGCCTCATAACAAATGTAATTACATACTACTGAAGCAGTTGTCGGTCTTGGTATTAAACTGTATTGCTTTGTTACCCACCTGCGTCATTATTTTCAATATTACGGATCTTCATTAATAAATAGGAAGATAGATAAATACATTCTTTATTAGGTACTTACCTATATCAAAACGTAAATTACACAAATATAACACAAAAACAAGCTACCTACTAGCACGAAAGTATGCTATTGATTAGCAATTGTTACTGAGTGGTGTTTATTAAATCGTTGCTAGTAATTAGCATGCTTTTTAAGAGCATGCTCAAAAATATTTTTTTTGATTTTCCAGCATGCTGTAAGCTTTGAAAGTTCTTGTCGTGCGAGCACGTAAATCAGCTGGTCCCGGTTGTTATCTATCTTAACCTTAAAAGGATAGTCTCCATTCTCTTTCTCCAAACAAACGTAGTTTACATTTTCCTCCCTGGATGTTTAACACATTAGAGCAAATATGTTTATGCCATAAAACTTATATCTGTCATGAGTTCATGACTATGCATCTATATTTTTATTTTTTTAATTTTTTATTATTATTTTAATTAGAAAATAAAAAAAATAAAAAGGGTAGATGCATTGTTATGACAGATATAGGTTATATGACATAAACATATTTGCTCTAATGTCTTTATCCAGGGAGGAAAATGTAAACTACGTTTGTATGGAGAAAGAGAATGGAGACTGTTCTTATAAGCCGCAAGCTTAGCTCTATCAATCAATCATATCGATCAAGATCTATCTTAACCTTAAGCTTTAAGCTTATCTAGCCTTAAGACCTCTAGGCCTTAAGACTACCTGATAACTCTACACTTGGTAAGCCACACCACTCCGCGAAAAGAAGAAAGAAGTCTATTTTTTTTCATAACAATACACTTTCTTTATAAATATTTAATTCAAATAATAAAAGTAAGTGCCGCTAGTTTTTAAGTCTTACTTAATTAGAGTTAATATAATGTACTCGTAATTAACAGTCATAAAATAAACCTAATTACTCGAAACAGTTAGACCTATAATTACGAACAATAGTATTTGTAATTAAACTTAATTAAAAAGTGACAATGTGCTATAAATTATTATAAAATTACGTTTTAAATTAATAGGAGGGCAGAAAGCTCTGAATTACTTAAATTGACTCATTGCATTACTAATGAATTTGTGACATTCTTTATTTTTTTATAATTTCATTATATGTGTAATGTAAGTAGGTAACTAACTAATCTATCTAGGTACTACCTAAATAAAAGTGTATTTATTTAAGTGCACAAATTAAGTAGTTACAAAACAATATTATTATACCTAATCTAAAGACGTAATAAAATATCATTTAGATTCCCCACTTGTGGATTCTGTCAGATAAAAAAATTACGCCCAAATAAAAAACCTACGATAGTCTGATTTCTTTTTAAAATATTGTGACGTTTTTATTCGGTAGTGTTACATATTATTAGATTATTTTATCTAGAGATTAAAATAAAATAAATAAAACACTTAAGAGCAACTTTTTGCTAAATTCTTCGAATCTCTTTGTAAGTATTAGTAGAGTTCAAAGTAGAAACCAGGTATTTTCGCCATCAAACACCGAAGGCCACAAAATTTATATCACACTTTCAATAGCAACAAGACATCAAAACTTTCCAAGAAAACCACACACGATTTCGCATCAATCGTCAACACCGAAAATTCAAAACTGAAAACGACAAAGACAGAACGCTGCAATTTCTTCATCTGCCATTTCACACGGTGCATTAAGAAGATTAATGACGCAATAGAAGCAGCACAATTTGAGCTCCCGACTCCGCAGGATACAATATTTTATGTTGACAGACATAACAGCGCTTATACCATCGCTTATTCTTTGTGCCCCGTATTTTATTCGCTTTATGACGGCTACTACAAATAATAACGATGCTGTTAAAAAAATTCGCGCCATCCTAACTTTGAACCTTATTCGTGGAGCGTTAGGCGATATAGTAATGTGGGAAGGTGATATAAATAAGTTGGTAGCAAATGTAATAGTCGTGGATGCCAGTTGAATGTTTGTTAGTATTTTATTTCGGGGCGTTCTCGCGTCATAAAATAATGGCGTAATGCAGTCTCGTAAATCAATTTTCCTTTTGAACGATGACGTTTATAATGAGTGTCGGTAGTTTTGAATTAGTATAATTTACATATATATTTTTCTCTCTCTTTTAAGCGAGCATGTATGTGATTATGATCGGGTGTGGTTTTTTATAAATGGATGTGGCTTGTCGGATGTTTGGATGTTGGTTGATAGCGTGTTTGATTATGTGAAGGATGTTGGTCATAATTATAACATTATTAATGGGCATCATATTTCATTTTTTGTTTGAAAGTCTCCGGCTTTTTGGTGAAACATTATTACAAGCTTTTATATCTAGCTACTCTTTTGATCTATCGAATTAAAGGTTTCGGAATTTTGATTCAAATGTTTTAAATATCAGAGTAACCTACCTAATAATTATTTAATTGGAAGTTAGCGTTTGACTACTTTACCTTTTAAGTGACGATGTGAAATAAAACGGATCACTTTAAGCTAGAATAAAAAATATACTAAAGAATGACTGCTGTAGAATGTGTTACGACCTGTCATTTTAGCGACTGGTGAGTAGTGACAAATCGTGGACGTCACGATAAGATTTAACATTTTCGATTCACATTTCCAAATTGATGCTAATATAATAGATTAGGAGGGGGAAGTTGGTTATCTTACCTCATTAGTACCAAGTGAAACTGAAACTCAGCCCGGTTTTTAGGGGATCAATCGGGTTAGGGACGGGCCCAGGCTGACTCGAGGCTGACCGAGTTTTTTAGGCATAACTTTTAGTCTACTTTCTACCATATTAGTCCCAACTTGGTACTCGATGAGGTAAGTTCCCAGGCCCGATTGATCCCCTAAAAACGGGCTGAGTTCAGACGGGCCCAGGCTGACTCGAGGCTGACCGACTTTTTTTAGCTTAACTTTTACTACTCTTTCCACCATATTATGTCTCCACTTGGTACTAATGAGGTAAGATGACCAACTTCCCCCTCCCAGTCTATAATAAAAAAATCCTAAAAAACGTTAAACACTATGGAACCAAAAAAGTACTCCCTTCGAACATTCAACGAGTTTACTCAATTTATATAAAGAGATTGAAATAAAAAAGTGAAAAAGAAGAGCATTGTATAATGAAACAACACCTTTTTTATACGAGGGTGAATCTACAGAGAACCCTTGAAAGCCTTTTGAGTTTGTGTCCCTTGTAAATAAATAAGCAGATAACTCTCCCGAATCAGATAACAGTAGAGAAACAAATGGTTATGTTAATCTGAGAAGAAAAGTTACGATTTGTATCTTAGTTAAATTTAAAACCAAGTTAGTTTTATAAATAGTGTATTTTTGATTTGAGAAGAACAACGTAGCGAACCTATTATGATAAATTGATAATAATATTAATAATTCTATTTTAATAATTATATAAAGATTAATAATTACGTCAAGAACAATATACCTAACCTAACAAGAAGTTAAGATATTAATTTCCAAGAAGCTGAGTTCTTGGTTTAATGTCAAAAGCAATTTTCAATTTATTTAAATTAGACTAGAGATAATAATTAAAAGAGAACGGGCGACAAGTGACAATTATCCACAATCTACTTTGACTGTTTGAGCTTGAACGAGATTCAAGATCTTAGATAAATGTAAAGCATGCAACACAATTATCTGTAAAGTAGAAAATGTGGTTGTATTACGTGAATCGTTTGACTCGACCGTGTTTCTCGTACCAGCCTGTTCATAAATCTTCATTGCGTCGCGATGACATGCCGCGACACGTCTCTTTGCTACCGCGCTACCAACATTACTCACTTCCACAACGTTACTACTCGCACATGCACCTACAAAGCGTTTCAGACTTTGTCAGATTGACTTAGAGCTTGGAATTGGAAAAGCTTTATCTGATGTAACTCAGTCATATTTCCCAACACAAATAACCTCACGGACTGAAACTCCACCGATGAATTTTGAAACTAACCGTGCAAAGATATAAGGCTGTATTTAAATTGAGCAAGTCGAAATACAACTTTGTTCTTTTCGTTAGATTTGTGTTTTGTACAAACAAGAACGTCGTTTGAGTCAGTGGTAGGACTACTGAATTTTGAGACTTGTTGTGTTGTGTGGAAGGTTTCATTTGAGGTGGCAGTGGGATAGAGAGTGTCGCAACAACATTATCCCTCTGTGACAAGTAACGTCAGGCTGTCGATCATTATAATGTATGTGCCGCGCTGTCAGCTGTCTTAACGCATGAATGATTCACTCCATGATAAATTTGAGCTTATGATTACCTTTCAGAGGCAACGTCAATGTGTCTGTTTACGTAATTACCGGCTCTATATTTAAAGGCTTTACTGTTTTATGGTGAAACTTGAGGCGGAAGCTCGACTCGTATATTAAGAGGACGTATGCAAGGTCCGTTGCATATATTGTTGAACGAGCATGATTTATAACTTTAACGGTCCGTGCGAATGATAAATCGAGTTTATATACGTTCAATGTAAATATAGGGAGGCGATCATTTATTCTGTTTGCTGTGCCATCAATTCTCGAGATATCAAATACGTTGCTATCAATAACGAATATTGTCGAACATAGATATTCAAATACAAAATCTTTATCGATTTGTTAACTTAAATGCTGGCCTGTTATTTATATAAGGTTATTATTATAATAACGTAGTTTGCATCTAAATTGATTTTAAACTATACCTATGTTAATGTTAGTTGTTAAAGTGATAGAGTTATTGCAATGTCGACACCAACTTTTTTAATGAAGTCGTAGATATCTTTACAAAATCGATACTTTGATACGGTATATGTTTTCAATTAGTTTTAGTAAAATAATAAGTAATTTTTTTTAAACTCACAAAATAAAATTTTGCTAATATTAGAGTAAAATAGAAAATTGACTGTTTTTGAAGCACATTGTTCATTAAAATTACATGACATGAATAAACGAATATAGTAAATAGTTACACGCTACAGAAATTATACATTTATAAAACAAAATCTACTTAAATACAAGTGGAATAATGAACGAAGTTATTGCTGAAAAGCAATCTCTTCCAAACTACCTTTGGATAGATGAGAAGTAAGTGAAAGTGAAGGGTTTGGACATAAAGTTTAATCAACTTATTTTAACTAATAAGAAGACAAATATTTCAGACCAGACCTCACTGTTTAACATAATTTCAGTAAAAAAATCACTTCATAACTCAAAGCTAGTAAAATGTATAATTTGTATCGTTTTTAACGAGCAGCCATTGGAAGTAGACGTTCGGGTGCAAAATGTCGATCTTGATGCAGCGAGCGGTGTTCGTCAAAGTCACTCTTATCTCGAGACGAAGTCTGGTTGCCTGACGCATTCACACAGACATACCGACAGAGCTTTGTGTGGTATCGTGTGTATGGTACAAGTGGCTGTTTTAATTTTGATCGTAGTCGATAAAATTTAATTGAAAACGTTAGTCAGATGTTTAGTGAAGAGGTTTTGCTACAAATTTGGAATTAGCTTGACAATTGTATAATTTATAAAATATGGGAATACGTATGACTTACATAATGCTTTTTTGTGTAAACAAAAGGAATTTAAGGTTCTGATTAATACTCACATTTAATTTTTAAAACAAAAGGTACCTATTGTTAGGCGACAAAAATAAACTTGTGTAGGTACCTAAGCATAAGTTGTAGCCAATGAGATTAGAAACTTCGAGTAGTACCTTTACCTTAAACTTCGAGTTTCCAATAAGCTGTTGACATAAAACATATTCAAAGTTTTATACCACATACCAAATGATCCAAACCATTAGTTTTAAAACCAAAGAAATCACATTAAATCAATCAATCAAATCGATCAGCTACATTCCATAACATAACCAGAAGCCGAGATAGAGAATGTGATAGGATGTGACGCGAGCATTGTCTCTGATCTGACTCCTACATCAATGTCAGTGCAAAAAGACCAAGAATCGACTTTATGTCTTCTGCAGACTGATCGGTAGATACGACCGGTGTACAGATAAGGTAGACTGATATAAAGTGAATGGATTGCTGTTTTACATTGTTATAAAGTGGAGAAATAGATTGCAGAGAATAAGATACTAGTATCTACGGTGATGAAATTAGTATAAATATAGATAATAATGCCCAAATTTGTGATTGAACCATTTTTTTTGCTAACTAATGAGCTCATTCAATTTTACATTTAGAATATCTGAGAAATGCTAAAGGCCAAAGAAAAATACAGCGATAAAAGTTTCAGTTGCAGCGCCAGAACAAATTTTAAAAATCGTTCACACAATTAATTGTACGACGTAAATAAATACCGAAACATTGAAAGGTAAAGCACCACACAAATCAACGGCACACAACAAATGTACCGATCACGGAACAAATGACGCCGATATAAAATACTGTCCCAAATTATTTGGGACAATTCATTACAACTCTCGACGCTTTCCGATTGGTGCAATCAGTCAGACTGGCTATCTATCCCGTGTAGTGTCAGGAAGGAATGGTTGCAGTTAATCAAACTAGTGCCGACAATCCTGACCAGTCGGCGTCGATACATCAAGCATAATGCCTCGGATACCGCCGAGAGATAATCGAATGTGAGCATCGACTCGTTACGCTCGAAATAAGATGAGGTTTCTTACTTCAAATCTATCAAAACGACATAAGAAATTATTAAACAAGTTAAATTGTCGACTGTAATGATCATTTAGATGACAATCCAGATGTTGATGAGTGAATGAGTAATTTGATGTACAGGATAAGGATATAAATGGTTATTGTTAGAGTAATAAGGTTGAATTTAGCTTGTTTATTGAAAAGAGTTGTCTCTGAAAGTGGAGCGTCGATAGATCTGTAAAGTTTGCCGCGGACAGGAATATATCGAGTGGTTGCCTCCGTTTGGCTTTATTTATACATAACATCTGTTTGAAGTTGAATCTACCGGCGCGGACGGGGAGCGCATTACCGGAGATTTATTCCCCGTCTTAATTGTGAATCGATGGGTTAATGAAGATAAAACCTGCGGCTGTGTTGTAAATTAGCTCGCGTGTCGACTCATGGCTCCGATAAAGGCCTTCTTTATTGCTTTGTTTGTTTTCTCAGACCGCACTACAAAGAATGAGATAACTCGAGTTTATGCGAATGTATAAATTGATGTTTCGCCTTTGTGCGCCGTGTGAAGTCCTCAGGTGGAGGCGAATGACGGCACGAGAATTCAAGAGATAAATGGGAGTCGGGGAAATTAACGATGCGTCGACGCGCCGTAATTAACTAGCCTACTTATAAATCAACCGAAACCTCTGCCGTCTGTAACAATAGCCGCAAAGTAAGATAAATCGACAGGACAGCGCTGCTCATGCTACTCGATATTGACAAGTGTGGCGAGCGCTATAGCCGCGTTCAAACTGTTCATACTCCACTTTATACAAAAAGTACACAGCGTAGAGATATTCCCTATATTCGTGTTCTATTCTGTTGATATTGGATACTCGGTGGTAACAAATTTCCTGCTCTGGAATGGTTTTGGTGTACCGGTCTGAACGTAGTCTAACCCCTCGCGGTCACACACTCTCGTCTAATGGCCGTGATTCGACAAGTACAAATGGCCTCCGTGACAAATGGCCTGCGGAAGACCCCGTGTCGACTCCGCTGTCGTAAGTTCAAATGACGTTCAAGCAAATATAGACTTTAACGACCTATCCTTTTTATTTATTGCTTGAATATAAATTTCTTGATTTTACTAATGAAGTTAATGATTTTGTCGGTGATTTATCAACGAAAGCGAGCTCGGTTGATGGGACAGATGGTGTTTGCCGAGAAGACCAGGCCAATAAATTTTAAATAAACAGAATTTATTTTCGATTTTGGTGATTTAAGGTTTAAAATCGCGTGTAGGGATAAAGGTCTGGCGTCAAATGATAAGTAGCGCGGAAAGTGTCGATCGCTTTCTCAGTTCGCTCTCTGATACCGATCGGTTGCCTCATCCAGGGGATTTGCGAAAACAGCTCTTACAGTTGGACATTTACCGTTTTTGCTTCCCTGTTCATGTAGTGTCAAATCCGGTCGCAGTGGGCCTTATGTATGAGTTATGAGTCGGCGGTGATTTATGGGGTCTGTAGAGGGCCTTACATAATACAATATTACTTTAGTTGATTGACGATGTGTGGATGACAACCAGTATTACTGGTTCTTTCGCTAAATTATTGACTTTGATGGTCTTGAATCTTTTGAGATATTCTTTTATGGCTTGATTATGATTGTTAATGTTATTAATGTTAACAAGATTTCTTTTGTAATAAATGTTATTATTAAATCTTATAGTCTTTTTATAAGAAACATGAAACGGTACCTTATGGTTCAAAAGTGATATTTAAAAAAAATATTGTTTGCAGCGTTCCGCCGTTATTCCCGCATAAGTTCTAATTTCGCGGAAAAATCGGGATAAACAGTACCTAGCCAATGTAGGTACTGAACTGTACTGAAGGCTGAATTTTATACTAAGTTTTATCGTTTCAGTTTTTTTCCCGATATTCGCAGAATCGAGATTTACGCGGGTTAAAAGCGCGCACAGCTAGTTGTTAGTTAACTCAGATTTTTTTTATGCAATAACATTTCATATGATCTGAACCTACTGTGGCGACTACAAATAAATGTAGTCAGTAATATGAAGTATTTAAGATCTAGAAACTGGGCGTAGTTATCTGCGCCAGAATTTTCAATACAGTTATGTCCTTTTACACAGCAGCACAGCACTACAGCAGCTAATACAACCATTCCATTAACCAAATTGTCCTGTTTAACATTGTACCCACAACTTATCCGGACGAAAGCAAGCTAACACATGACCTATCTTCACTAAATTGCGGTTATAAATTCCACTGGATGTAGCCCATCTGTCTTGTAATGAAGAAAAGTGCGCCCTCCGATGGTTTATCGTCGATCTGTGTAATTAAAACGTTACCCAGAGGAAATGTTCGGTAATAATAATAAATCTCGCCCCGTTTCTGTACCAATGTAGGCAATTGAGACCTTTTTGCACGCTGAGATTTTTTGCTTGGGTTTTTAAGGGTTATTCTTGGAGAATGTCCACTATAAACACTTGGCTCGGTTATACTTATAAGAGATATAATAGGCATTTTAGTAAGAAATCCTATTAACCATCTCAATAAGTGACCATTTATGACGTCCTACGTGGCGCGTCGAGCGAATACCCGACTGGAATAGAGAAGGTTGCGGGTTTGATTCCCAATGGGAGGATTTATGCTTATTAATAAATATTTGTATCTCTCTTTGCATAATAATAATCATGGGAGGCGTACCAGTATTAGATAAACTGTAATAATAAATTATGGGAGAAAAATGACATATTAATATGGTTTTGTGTAGTAACTGTAACAATCTAGTAGCTACCATGGAGCAAGATGGCGCCATGTTATTTACAGAAAAATAAAATCACGTTCATCTACAAGTTATAAGTTTGTAAGGTTTCGTAAATTCAACCAACCCTTACAGTTTCATCACGTTTCAATATTAATTACCTTGTAGAAACTTTTTGCAAATAACAGGTGGAATTTTCACAAACTTTCTTCAAGTTAATTAAAAATTTATAACAGTTGGTTAGTTCTATAAACGGACATTTAAATTTTTAATTGTTGTTAAAAATTAAATTACTCACCTAACTAAAGTTGAGAAAAAAATTCTCCGAAGTTTTTCAACAAACTTCGCAGAATTTTTATTCATAATTTTTTTTTATTATTTCAGTTGGTAAGTGCTATAAATGGATTGTTAAATTTTTAATTGTTGTAAATAATTTTAAAAAACTTACCTAACTTCATTCAAGGATTTTTTTTAAAACTTTGTTGAGAGTCATCACAATATTTAAAAGGTGGTTAGTTTTGTTAATGAAAATTGGAATTTTTAATGGTTGTAAATTATTAATTTTCTTAAACCTAACCTAAATTAAGAAAAAAATCTGCAAAGCTGTTGAAATTCATTAAATTAAAACTTATTAATTTGTTGTAAATAATTTAAAATCAAACTCTAATTAATTATAAAAATGTCTTAAAAATTTCATTTTAATTCAAAATATTTTGAATCAAATAAACCGCCCCTGATCGTACCCGGCGCAAAAGAGCCGAGAATGCTAACCGTATTGCCTCTTTTTAAAGCAATGGCTAACCTTTGCACCAAGTACGACCCTGAATTCATTAAATATTTAACAGTTGGTTAGTGATATAAACGGAATGTTAAGTAAATATTTAATTATCGTAAATAATTAAATTCGTAATTAATTAAACATAAAAAAAATCAGCAAAAGTTTGAAATTAAAGACATTTTTCGGTTTGAATCGCGTGGTGTTTATTACTTTTAGCATTGTTACAACGCTCAACGTTTCGAGACCTTTCCAGGTCTCTTCTTCAGGATAGACTAAGATGTGATTTGCCATTTTACGTAATGTAAAAGTTTGTTCCAATTAATTTAAATTCAACATTTTAGTTGATTGGTGCTTAAGAGGACAGTCTCCATACAAACGTAGTCGACTGTTTCCTTCCTGTATAAAGACATTAGAGCAAATATGTTTATGCCATAAAACCTAAATCTGTCATGACTATGCCCCTACCTATTGATTTTTTTACGTAAGCTATTGCATAGTGTAGGTTTTATTCTCGTTACGGAATTTCTTGATTCGATCGCCACGCTCAAAGCCCGCGATAAAAGCTATGCAATAGCTTAAAAATCATTTTTTTTAAACATTAAAACTAAGCATAGCGAAATCACTGAGGTTTATTAATAAATAATACTAAGTATAATAAATAAGATAACATCGTCGCGTCATCGGTTTAATACAGCGCGAATAGATACAATACATTTAAGTATAGTAAAATACCTACATGTAGATACTTCACACAACGTCGAACTGCATAGCATCTTGATTCAGGGAAGTTTAACGAACACATCAAATATTTACAACCTATCTAGGAAAGGAAGCAAAAATAAATAACAAATTAAAAGGAAGTCATAAAATATTTCATAACTTTATTGTTCAAGGCATTTTACTAGAAATATTTTACAAGGAGAAATTGATTTTACAATGGTTAGCGCACTCGCTTGGTAACCGAAAGGCAGTTCGAATTCTGTCACGGGGGGATTTTTTGATGATACGTTTCTCCTTGTAAAATATTTCTAGAACGTAATCCTACTCATATTATAAAGCTGAAAGTTTGTGAGTATGTATGTATGTGTGTTTGTTACCCAATCACGTAAAAACCGCTGGCCCGATTACCATGAAACTCGGTATGTATATAGCTGGAGACTGGATAGTTGTTTAATATTACGCAAGGATGTAATTAAACAGTTGGTTAGTGCTACACACGACATCGACAGTTAAACATTGACCCCTCACTTATAAACGATGACTAACAGCGTTTTCAGTCTGACAACTTTGAAACTCCATATCACAGTAAAGGACAAACGTTACATAGTTTATCCATCTGTTAATCAACGTTTATAAGTTAGGGGCTAAAATGCTGTAAATAATTAAAAACCTAACAGTACCTGCTGCGTACTTACAACAGCGTAAAAGCTCAGCTATCTAAGTATTAAAAATGAATATTCTACCAACAAGAACTGAACTTTGTGCATTAAACATTAAGGCACAGTTTAGCGCAGCATTGTTAAACAGGGTTTATTTAGTGAATATTCAAACAAGGAACCTGCTTTGAGCAGTTTGTGCACTGTAAATGCTAAGTTATGGTAATACAGGTCTTTGTTAGCTTAGATGAAAACAAAAATAGTAGATATCGTATATTCTAACATTGCGTATTCGAAAAATGAGTTAGAAACACTTACATGCATTTTCATAAAATTTTTGTATTTAAAGACATTTGTCTTTAAGAATGATGCAGGCATTTCTAAATAAGCAAAAAGGAATCCTTATGGATGTCAAAAAGATAATCGCAATGTGACAGCACGTGCTCCCGCGGCAACGGTTCGACATACGACTAAGGCTAGTGCGTCAGCTAGACGCAGTTTTATCGTCTCATTTTCCGAGACTAGGTATCTGTAGTTTTTTGTTTTAATCTAAGTTTGTTAGTGTTTGTGTAACAACGCTAATAGCGAATCAAGATTTTGATTTATTAAGAGAGAAAATAATAAAAGACAAGAACCACCGGATAGTGGTAGCGTTAGATAGATGGCGTTTAAAACGAGCCTTAATCGTAAACAAACCAAGGATAGATACGCTTTATAATTTTCACCACTCGGGGCAGGGGCTTGCGTGGTCTAGTTGGAATAGACGTTGTGGGATACAGACCCAAAAATGCGAGTTCAGGCCTCGCCGCAAGTGAAATCCCATGAATGCGTTCCTATTAAGAGATACGTATCTGCTAAGAACGGGGTTCCCGACATTCCCACGGGATCGAGACTTACTCGGGTAATACAACAAGACTGCTAATAGTAGAATAGAATAAAATTATTGCTAGTAAATGGTGAAATGTAGGTTATATACAGGCCTTCCTACATTTTACTGTAATACTAAACCCTTTGACATTATACTATTCATAACGTAAAAAAACCCTTATCAGATTCACATTCAATAAATCAATCCCATTCAATTTGAGCTCAGGATACGGCTGTCCGTATTATAGTTTTGCATAATTTTGATCATTCCTCCACGCCGCCGGATGTGACAATCGTGATCAATATTATTTCAAATATCATTGACTTCCGCTCTGAATTCAAATGTCATGTTTAATATTGATCTGAGGAAACAATAAGTATGGAAAACTTGCACTTGATACGTCCAGCGGTTGTATCCGCGTAAGTCTCGATCCCGTGAGAATATGGTGAAATTAGCCCAAAACACCAGCTCTCTACATTCCAAGTCTCACTTACCATCAGGTGAGATAGTGGGCAAACGCTCATCTATCTATCTATCATAAAAAAAAACGGGGCAAGTGCGACACTCGCGCACAAAGGGTTCCGTACCACTATCACAATTGGATTCGGAACCCTAAAATGGTTTACAACATTAATATATGAAATATTTATCTTCGATTCTTACTCCCATCCAACTACCGAATCACTCAAAAAAAAAAAAAACCTTAGCACAGAAAATCTGACACTAATAAGAAACTCTTTGGTAAGTAAGGCAGACTGGTATATTTGACAGATAGGGCAGCCATTTTGAATTCCATGACCAACTCGTTTTTTTTTTTTTTTTTTTTTTTTTTACGTTGGGAAATGCGCGCTCATACTGCACTACCACGGGGAGGTAGTGCAGTTATGTGGGACTCCAACCCACTAAAACTCCACGGTCCACCTCCTCTACCGCTAATGGCGGGAAACACGGGCACGCTCTCGCATTCATCTGTGTAACCCGCCACGGCCGTCCGTCGCCGGACCCTCCTCTGGGGGAACGCCCCCATCACCGGCGCACCAGGGGATATGGCACGCCATGACCACCTCGGGAACCAAAGCACGTGGGCGCCAGACGACTCCGTGTCTGGACACCCCTGGTTCCCCTGCGACGGGTCAGGTCTGTGGTCCCGTCGCCAACCACTTTTCGGCTGCAGAGGATAGGGAGAGCGGCAATGACACACCGTCACTCCTCTTCCCCTGCAGCCCCACCGCGTCCGCCATCAAAACGGTGGCAACCCCGCCAAGGCCGCGGAAGGTAGGGAGAGCGGCAACAGCACACCGACACTCCTCTCCCGCCGCGGCCTCCCAACTCTCAGCTGCAATGGCTCCCATACGGCATTGCAGCCCGCCTCAGTTGCGTGGCGCCCATACACCACGCAGCCTACTGGCCGCTTTATCGTTGGCTTTGCCCTAAAGCCCTGATGAGCGGCCCCTCCTCAGGTTCCTCTTCGCTTCACCGTGGGTGACCAAGCCACGGTTACTAAGCCCCCCCGCCACGACAAGGCGGGAACCCTTCGGGGGGGGGAACCCTTCGGGGGGGGACCAACTCGATTTGTCCTGACCAATCAGAAGCGACCTCACATTGTACTAAACTCCTTGTTATTTTTGAAACACGTTTGTTGTATGGGAGCCCCTTTTAAATAATTGTTTTATTTTGTTTTTAGTATTTGTTGTTGTAGCGGCAACCGAAATACATCTTCTGTGAATATTTCAACCTTCTAGCTATTACGGTTCATGAGATACAGCCTGGTGACAGACGGACAGACGGACGGACGGACGGACGGACGGACGGACGGACGGACGGACGGACGGACGGACGGACGGACAGACAGACAGACAGCGAAGTCTCAGTAATAGGGTCCCGTTTTTACCTTTAAGTACGGAACCCTAAAAATGATGGTTTATGTACAGTATTTATACCTAACACAACTGGGCCAACTTTGATAAGTCATTGTAGAGATCAACAATCATAACTAAATACCCTCAAAAAAAGACATAAAGGTGTTCACAAACATGCACCATCGACTGCACCACAATCGATATATTGTTATTCGAACGAGCATACAGTCGGGTCCTAAACCCGCCCACATAACGAATCTCCGGTAATAAATTCAACTATATCTATAATCATTTAATAACAAGGTTGGTCTGTGAACATTTATAACCGTCGATAAAGATATATCAGACGTGTTGTTTATTTACGGTGTCTTGATTTTCTTTTCATTACGTTGGTGAATATAAAAACTGTATACTGCGAGTGTTTCAAAGTGGAATATCGCGTTTCTCTTTTCGCGACTCATGGTCGTTGTATGTAGGTACTGCGAAACGCTAAAACAGTGTTTGTTTTCTAAATTCTACAATTTAAGGGCATGGTGATGGCTGATAAAGGTTTTATGGCATATAAACATATTTTCTCGAATGTCTGTATCCATGGAGGAAACATTCGACTACGTTTGTAAAGTTTGTATGGAGAAATCAGTAGGTAGGTTTCCGCTTAAAAATATTGCCAAAAGTCTTACACACTGCACAATCTACTTATAACCCTGTAAACACCGCGCACTCCCTATCCGTATTTCAATGTCACAATTAGTTACCGCAGTCCGACATTATTCGGAATACGTAACAAATGACACCAATAATCCCGGTGTTAGCAATTGTGTTTAAAACCTACAGAAATGAGGACAAGAGGCGCTTAATTCAAACACCTTAACATGAATCTAATATAACCATATAGGTAGTTTGTAATACTGAGAAATATTGCGAAGTTAATGTTCTAATTTTAAAATTCTGTTAAAAATATTGCCAAAAGTCGTGCAAGCTGCACAATTTACTAATTAACCCTGTAAACGGCGCGCACTTTCCGCCCGTATTTCGTGCCACACTTAGGTACCGCAGTCCCACATTATCCGAAATACGTAACAAATGACATCACTAATACCGGTGTTAGCAATTGTGTTTAAAAACTACAGAAATAAGGACAAGAGGCGCTTAACTCAAACACTTTAACATGGTTATTTATTATCATACAGTTTGTAATACTAAAAAATGTTGCGATGTTAAAGTATCTTATTTTAAAATTCTGTTAAAAATATTGCCAAAAGTCGTGCACGCTGCACAATATACTAATTAACCCTGTAAACGTCGCGCACTCTCCGTCCGTATTTCGTGCCACACTTAGGTACCGCAGTCCGACATTATCCGGAATACGTAACAAATGACACCACTAATACCGGTGTTCCCCGGACTCGGTACTAAACGGAGCTTTGTTCCGAGATTGTATCGATGCTGCACTTTATAGCGAATTGAATGTCCATTTTTATTGTTATTTACTTGTAGTTGTTAGTTGTAGTTACTTGTGTTGGTTGGACGTGTTGGGGAAAATTAAATTGTGTTGGGAAACTGGGAAAATTCTGCATTTTGTAGAGGAAATAGCAGCATTAATAGGGATAAGCAAATGTCATGCATGGCTTATTCCAATCTAAAGATATTGTAGGTACATATTATGTGTTAGATATAAAACTTATCCTAGAAATGGTAGCTTAACTATTTAAAAAGCGATTTCTTATTAAATTAAAAAATAGTAAAGTATAAAGTTTCTGTAGATATATGAATAAATACAAAAACTGAGTTTAATATCATATTTGAGAGGCTGTATAAGCTACTAAAATTTGATATCAAGTTGAGACTTTAAAACCCAACCTATCAACTGATATTTTATTGCAGCGACCTACTTAGACCAACCACGACAAATATTAAACAACAATGTACCATAAAATATGTTTTATGCTTCTGTTTACACCTACATAACAACAAGACATCAATATTATCGTACATTATTAGACTAACAGAGTCATAACTTGTAAAGACATCGAGTAACATGGCATAGTTTATCGTAAAGTTGACATACGCCTACTCGGTTTCGATAAAAAAACGTCTTTTGATCAAAATAAGATGTCTTTTCTATTCATATGGAAATGAGCATTATTATCTGCTTTCATTCGGATCGTATTTTTTGTCAATAGGCTAGTGTTGGGTCACTATCTAACCTGGCGATAAGTGACGTATAAAGGTGTTCGCTTACTGTGCCGTAACGTTACCTATTCTTTCTTTTCGTGTGGCTCACCTAGTGTTAGAGTTTTCAGTTCGCCCTAAATCCTCTAACTTGACCTAACGACTGGTATCAGAGATAACAACTGAAACCACCTTGTTAACGTGGCTTCCGAAGCACGGAGGAGTTCAAGAAAATGATTTTGCTACACACATTATCGGTCACCCACCCATCGTATACTTTGTGGATACATAATTTAACTACTTGCGAATGTCTCTCATTTGCAACTGACAAAGTTCCTAAGAATTGTAATCCCTAAAAATAAGAAAATTAACATGTCTTGCTATGGCGCGTCCGCCCAGCTGCAGCGTTTTGTAAAGGCTGACATAGCTGCAATGGCGTCACACACAGGATGCTGAAGATCGTGCGAAGTCAAGACGTAAAGTAGGAGAGCGGACCCCGAGCCCCGAAATTATCGCTCGGATGATGATGATGATGATACTACTATGCCACAACAATACAATGACAGACGTAGGTTTAGACACAAACATTCACACCTCAGAATTAGAAATATACATAAAACAAATCTAACTTTTTCCTGCTGGTAACGTATAAAATCTCTGGAGTATACTCTGACTATCCATCAGGTGGTAACAAAGATGTCATTCACCCCGACGCGGCCATATATCGCTGGAAGTACCCACTAAACTAGGTACATAAATTATTTTGTCTGCTGCGCGAAGTGTAAGGAACTTCTAGGGAATTTATCACGCGTGGCTGTGGTACAAGGAGTGAGAGAAGATAGAGTTATAATAAGTAAAAATTAACATGATTTATTGTGTCTTCTTCTCATTGGAGGTCGCGTTCTGAAGACACACTAGATTTCTGACGATTCAAAACGATCATATGAATATCTTATTTTTTGTTACAATTACCCGATAAAGAGTTTGGTAGAGTTTTTGATAGGTCTCAAAAGAAGTGTCGGCAAATGGATTATTATAGCGAAGAGCATCGACCAACATCTTAAAAGAAGCTTTCGCCTATAAATGGTCAAGTATCAGATTCAGACGGCAGATGTCCATGTATGTACATATCGTCAGGAGGTTCCTGTCTGTGCGGCCCTAACCATCGTTTATATTTGCCTGACAAAAGATGAAATACGTGATGAGTAGATATTTACCTACTCATCTACGGTTAAAACATAATAATCTACAAAAACACACAAAACTGTCGATCATACTTACGATTTTCATTTCACGGTACGAATTCATTCCTCGACATTATATTTACTCCAACACCGCGTCTAAGGGGTTATTAAAATAAAGAAGATAGGTAGGTACTCTTTTAGGATTACCAGTAGTCGCGGATTCGAATACCGCCGTGTACGAATTTTAGAAACAATTTTATTTAAATTTATTTTTAAGTTAATAAATAAAACTTTCGAAAATAATACACACTAAAACTCTTTTGATTCGCTCAAAGTTCATAACTTGAACCACACAACTTGGTACGAAAAATAGTAGCGAGTGCCGACAGCCATTTTGTATAAAGCAAAGGGGATGGTTTAAAATATTACGCGCGTTCTGAGGAAATGTATTTTTTGTAGGTGCAGGCTTAGCTTATTTAGTATAGCAGATAAATGTTATTTATTACTTTCAGGTTAGAGGTTCCATAGACTACAGATTATAAGTATACTTTTTAAATTCACATTATTTAGTTTTTAGGGTTCCGTACTCAAAGGAACCTTATTACTGAGACTCCGCTGTCTGTCCGTCTGTTACCAAGTGATAACCAGACAGTTGAAGTGTTCACAGTTGATGTATTTCTGTAGCTGCTTTATCAACAAATATTTAAGGGGGTACAGCATACCCCATACAGCAAACGTGATTGTTCACGGTAAAACGCAACGTAAACGCGATTTATTTTTACCACTAGCGACACATAAACTGGCGTCAATGGTAAAAGATAAACGCAAACGTGCGTCGTCGTTGCGTACACGAATTCCGCTTGGTCCATTGTTTATTTTAAGGTTCCGTACCCATTGTGATAATGGTACGAAACCTTTTGTGCACGAGTCCGACTCTTCGCCGGTTTTTATGTAGATTTTTCTTCTGTTTTCGCGTCAGCGAAAACGGCGTAAAAGAAAAATAGAATATGTTTGAGACCTCTGGTGTTAGTGGCCTCATACAAACTATTCATCCGGCGATTTATAGTCCGTTGTCCGAGTTTCTCCTAAATATGACTCCCAACTTTAATATATGACTCTAGGGTTAAATATGTTACTAACATTATTTACTGTTATTTTTATTGGTTCCGATAACATTCATTTGTTTTTTTTTGTTGTTTTTTTCTGTTTGTTTTTGTTTTGATCTCTCGGGAGTCCGGGGTCCGCTAAGACCCCAAAAGTTTTGGAGTTGGCAAAGTAGATCTACTGACCAAACCCACTGTCTGACACCAACCCTCATCTAACTCCAAGTAGTTTACCCGCCACCACGCGGGGAAAACTCAAAGTTCGCTTGGTCGCATGTTAAGACACCCATGGTAAGTGATGGGGTAGCCCTATTCTAAGCCGGAGCTATACGCCACTTAGCCAGCCATTGGCCAACCGGCCAATGTTAAATAAAACCATTATTCTTCTACTATAATCTTCTTGTTTAATTGTGCGGGTAAAGCAACACCTGGCGCTGTTACATTACATTACATAGATGGGTGACTTATAATTTCTGTTCAAAAAACAGATTTCCTCGAGCTCCACTGTGCTTCGAAAGGCACGTTAAGCAGTTGGTCTCGATTGTTATCTCTGATAGCAATCGCTAGGTCAAGTTAGAGGCCTTAGGGACTCTAATACTAGATGACCCACACCACTACACGAAAAGAAGACGATTTACAGTGACAATTTTACTAGATTTCTATCATAAAAATAAAACTACAGCACATCATAAAACATCGTTCCCACCAAAACGTTGAAGTCTTTTGAAACAGACTCTAAATTCATATCTTAGCAATGATCGAACACAACAAATGTAAAGGTAATGTTACACGACAAGTTTTGCCCGCGAGTGTGTTCGCGCCATAAATCTGAACAGCCGTAAATATTGGAGCTTGGAATCACTTGGCTTAGATAAGGTGAAGCCAGTCTGTGCGCGGCTTTAGCGACTATTGCACGGTACATTTGTTGAGGAACTTTTTATTATTTCAAGAGTTCCGTACTATCCGTATGGGTTCTTAAAGGTAAAAAAGGATCCCTTATTGGATTACTTTCTTGACCGTCTGCCTGTCTGTTGTTTTGTATTTCTATACAAAACAACAGACAGGCAGACGGTCAAGAAAGTAATCCAATAATGGGTAGTCCTTCTACCCGTCTTCTGTCTGTCTGTTGGTTTGTATAGAAAGTGGGTAGTACTTCTATAAAGTTATATATATCGCTGTAAAGTCCTGGAAACGTCGTTAGTTAGAAGAAATGCTAAACATCTAGCCACACATCTAGAAATCTAGCTTCAAACTATGCAACTAGGCACAAAGCCAATGAATAACAACAACAATGGATATACCTACCACATTTTTTATCAACCATGCAAGCCGCGTAAAAGAATTACTTATTTCTGGAATTGAATATTTTTTCGCAAAAAAAAACAATAAAAACTATTTTTTCAACATCTCACGTAAGGTGTACTATCTAATCAATATGATTAACCGGTTGCAACAGATTATATTGTAAAGGTAGATCTAATATCTTATTACAAAAATTTAGCAGCTGTTACGCAGAAAACGTAAACGACAAAAGTATCCTCCATCCTCGTACCGTGTCATCCATATCTCAGAGTTATTTCCCTCGGATGAAATATGTGGCAATTTCTTTGAATAATACATGGACCATATTTCAACTGCTACGGTGCTACGAAGCCTACGACCGTAGCGACGTTCGTAGCCGATGCTACGATTCTGTATGATTGGTTTTGTTTGAAAACTGATGTCATGATTTTAAGTTGTTTGTTTTTAACCGACTTCCAAAAAAGGAGGAGGTTATCCTATCCACTCGGATGTACCAATTTTTTTATGTGTATATCTTATCGGATTTCTTCGCTGTATGAGGTCCGATCGTGATGATTCTTTGTTTATTAGAAAGGTATTTCTTAGAATTATGATTAGAATAGTCACTTTTGAAATATGCTTTTTGTTTTAAAATTGGGCCTACGATCTCTCTTTCTCTAGTTGAGCGCCTAACCATCTCCGCCAAGCGAGCTCAAGTAACGGGATTGAATATAAGAAACACATTATTCTTATTGTTTGAATTAGAGTCGGGGTACCGCGCCATTAGCATTTCGTCCATCAGTCTGATTTGCCATTTCATACAACTACAGGGAAATATTTTGAAGTTTATTGAATTGAAGGGAAGATTCTGCAATTCTAGCCAGATATTTAAGTTCATTTTTCGACATAAGACATTTTATTAAAAATGATTTCTGAACTCTACTAAACATATAAGTACATATTCATTCACTCCTGAAATGTATTTTTTATAGACAAGTTAATTGAACCCAAATTGAAAAACCCTATAAACGTCCCTTTCAAAACTATCGTATCAAAACCCAAAAATCAAAATCAACACATTAAATCCCAATCCACAATTGTCATCAATTCCCATTCTGTCACGCGTCACTGTCGTTGTCAAGCTGTCACGCCGCGTGACAAAACCCGACTATGGTGCCCAATTTATCACTTGACACTTCGCCTTTTAAGACTTATAATATATTGGCGCATTAGGACTATAATAGACGATTCACTCGGTCGTTTGTCATGTTTTTACATTACTAACTTCTATTACACACATTAAAACACCCTAACTCAAAGGAATAAAGTCGCAAGTCGTTCATACCAAGGATTGTGACACTTTGTTTTATTACAAGCTTCATTATACGTGTAACATGAGTCGTATGTCGTGGTAATAAGGTAGAAGATTGTGTATCTCAGTGTAGAGTGAGGTTTGTGAAGTAGTTCGCGGTATCCATTTAAGAGCGTATGTTCATAAATCGTATAGAAATAGGACATTGTTGTATAGAATGGTTTTTATTTAACAAAGAGTGATTAGTTCGGTTGTGTTCGTTCGATATATCAATTTTAATAGATTTTTTTTATTAAAAAAAAGTTTAGTTATAGTGCTTCTAAATAATAATTGGCCTTTTCATCTATATTTTTTAATCTATACTAATATTATAAAGAGGTAACGTTGGTAACATGTATGTATGTATATTGGGGGTAATCTCCGAAACAACTGGACCAATTTCAAAAATTCTTTCACCATTAAAAAGCTACATTCACCCTGAGTAACATCGGCTACTTTTGATCCCGATATTCCTACGGGATCGGGACATACGCGGGTGAAACCGCGGGAATGATTTATACAGCGCAAGCAACTTTTAATCCATGCTATTTATGGCGCTGTAGTGTCCGGGTTATTGTTAGGTGGAGTTGGTTTGCCCAGCATCTATAACCCTCACAGCCTAGTCAACCATGTCCTGAGGAAAGAACAGGTCAATACGTCTGCTTCTTAGGGGCCAAAATAACAACTGATTAAATGTAACAAATATTGAATATTAAATAATATAAAATTCAAAGTCAAAATATCAACGCAGAGCCCAAAACCGCTGGTCCTAGAAACATGCGTGTTTTTGTACGATGTGAAGATCCACTAAGAAACGGTTTTTCGAAATTTCAGCGGGGTCGCGACTTAAGCGGGGGGAACCGCGGGATGATGTTAGTTCTAGATAGTACTGTTCTATTTTTTTAGTAAATACCATATTTTCTTAGTGGGAGATCGACAATGATTGGGAATGTAAAATCCTTTAAACATTAAACCCCTTACTTATAAACGATTACTAAGTTTATGTAACGTTTGTCTCTGTCTGGTAACTTTGAAACTGCATGTCATAGTAAAAGACAAACGTTACTTAAAGTTACCTATTCATTGTTTAAAAGTAAGGAGGTAAAAATGTACCTACTAATAATAGTGAAAGCAACGCGATTGAAACCGAAAAAATGAGTTTAAGTTAACAAGAACATCGCCAAAACCGAATAAAAACTAACAGCTGTTTTTGATTGAAATTTCTACTAAAAAAACTAAAAGAACTAAAAACTATAAATCGTAGAGAATCAATTCGGACCAAAACAAATTGAACAAAACAATTCTCACCCAAATCTATACCGTAAACCGTAAAATTAATGTTTGTTATTACACTTCACGGCTTATACTTTATTTATCTCCCCTTAAATCACTTCTATTCACCATCAGATACGGCTGTCCTCTTCAAATTGCCATTCGATACATGCAAAAAATACCACACAAAATTTCTTACTAAAAAAACAGAATGTAAAAGATTTGTTAGGGATTTCGTCCTTCTGTAATGAATAGGAACAGCTGTCGATTGGCACAGATGACAATTCTTTATTTCGAAATGCTTTTGTGTGAGAACAGTGTGATATCGTGCCACAGAATGAGGTGGTGTGATATCTATCGTTTAAAAGATGTTTAGTTGAAGTGTTTTCCTAATTGGTAACGGTTTTTTTGGATTATATTGATACAAATCTAAAAAATAAAATTATTTATTGTAATTATTTATTGTATGTAAATATTTTTTGGACCCACTAAGTCATAAGAAAAGTGACTGTACTTTCTTGTGCCAGGAGATTCCACAACAAGATAAAAATAAATAGTGTATTAGTAATGTAATACATAAAAGTATTAACTTAAATTAAGGTGGTCTCCAGTTATCTTTATTATAACGATTTTCTTTGCAATCTCTAGCGATTCTTTTGGGAAGGATCAACAAACAGACCCATTTACACACTAACTAATATTAGTATGATGACAATGATAGGTGTACTCTACTCATATATAGGTGCAAATTTAATGTTTCTAGCTGCAGTCGTTTTGGCGTGTGCTGTAAGTCTGGGAGCATCTTCATAACAAATAGTAAGTAAGTATATTGAGCAAATAATCAAATTTTAAAATCATGATCCCATATCGGGTTCATAATTATTAAAAGTCATAAAGAAAAATACTTTTAACTATACTTTTTCTATACCTACCTAAGTAAAAGTTACAAAAATTAAATTAACAACAAAAAGAAACAAAACAGAATCACCTACAGATATGAATCCCAAATAGGAATCCACCAGATTTAAAACCGTGGCACACACAGTGTGTCGCGGTGTGTAGTTTTTGTACCGGGATGATGTACGCAGTTCCTTTGTTAGTTATAGGGGTACCGATACGGCACGATTTATTGCGTGGACCATTCAACAATGGTACCTTGGCTGAGATGTTTAATGTTACTGCGGTATAAAGAGAAAGATGTTTTCCGGTAATCAACCTTAAAATAATAAAATTAAATTTTTCAATGGTCAGCTAGTCATTTGGCTTCAGTATTCTGCTGCATTGTAGCAATTTCTGACGCTCTTTTTCTTCAATTTCTGACGTTATTTAATTAATAGGTATATTTGTAGTAAAAAATCATGGTACCTAAACATCCCGTTTTTAAATATAACTTGGGAATAATGTTTCAATGACACTTGGAAACACTTGATGTTCCCTCTATTCCGCCATAATATTAGATATCTTGTTATTTTGCCGATTAGAACGATTACAACTGATTTATTGCACACATTTATTACTGTTGTTAAAATTTATTAGTCAATGCGTAATGAATATGGGGTAAATGCGATTTAATTTTGAATTGTCGCTTTTGTAAGAGGTAATGATAAAATATGTCCTTTGAAGTCGTAAAATGTATAAAAAAACAGTAGTTTTTAAACCCCTCGTTTTTGTAATTTGTACCTATGATTTTGAAAAATAAAAATACAATATAGTTACATACACATACATATAAAAGATTAAGGGTTTTTTTTTCGAATGTATATTTGGATCATCGCAATGCTGATATGAAATTAAACTCATTTTTCGGTATTAATCGAGTTTCCTTGTATTATTTATTTTTTTACATTTTAATAATATTAGCGATGCTTGTTTCAATTTTACGATAGACGTGACTATTTATTGTCAGAGCTGCAGCGGCTTTTTATACATAACTAGCTGACCCGGTAAACGTTGTTTTGCCTTATAAATTATAGATAGTAGCCGATTCTCAGACCTACTGAATGCGCATGTGGAGTTTGGTGGAGATCGGTTCGTCCGTTTCGGAGGAGTACGGTAACTAACACTGTGACATGGAAATTTTATATATAAGATTTTTTTATGTATTTATTTATATTATTAGAAGAAGATAATAATTTGTATAAAAGGAACATGGAATATGTTTGAGACATCACCTCTAGTAGTAGTACATAATAAGTATCTTACAGATAACTTACACTCTCTTTCAGAATCTTAGATCAAAAATGTAAACAAAAAACTCACACATTTATTTGAAAGTGACAGCTTTTATTTACTTTTCCAGTTCTTTGTTTACATTTTTTAAGATTCTGAAATAGCGTACCCAAAGTATGTTTATGAAACACGTTCACTGCCAAGCACCACACAGACCATAACACATCATACCCCATCGTATAACATACTGAATTTAAAAATCCAATTCCATTTTCAAACGAATAAAAAAACGGGAGTGAAACGGGGCACCAAAGCGCACCTAACCCTAACCCAGCTCGTAAACCGGGCTATAATTTTGAATTATGGCCCAGTTACGGCGCGTACGTAATGAAACACACTGTATATCACAATTTCAACGTGCTCACGAGGTAAATTGCGACGGTAAATTAGCTCAGCCTGTATATGGCTTAGAATAATGTGAATGGTGATATGGCTGAATAACTGAGCTCTTAATGTTGCGATAAAATAATGAGTGCTGTATATGGGAATAAATTAACCAGTAGGTATAGGTAGTTCTGCAAACAGTAGACCTCGCAAATATAAACTTTATTGCTAAGTATTTAAATGTCAACTCTTACGCATCATACCTACCTACCTACCAAAGGGTACCAAGGGGCGATCGTGATAATGTTCGTTTTTGGTTCTGAGCGTTTATTGTCTATCTTACGTATAAGCTATAATTATTTGCAAAAAAAACGGTATTATAATGTGTAGTATATAGTACAAGCCTAGTTGCTTAATTTACGGCCAGATTGCATTTTGTGCAACGTCTTGCAATATTTATGTATGCACAATGACGAACGAAGAAATTTCGGATCATATTCTTTTTTCACTGTATCCTTATTAAAGATACGTCATTTATTTTTACTACTACCATACTATCGTGACATTCTATATAGAAGCAAACATAACTCAGCAAAAATTCAAAACAAAAAAGAGCTCCTAACGAAAAAATAACCCCTAACATGCGAGATGGGCCTCACATAACCCTAAAACACAAAACACGTGGTCGTAAAAACAACACATCGGGCACTCACAGCGCACCAAATTGAAATATACAGTAGGCTATATTCATTAACGTCGAGTCTCATGCTGCTATAATTCAAACTTATAGCCTTTTCCAGTTTTAAGAGCGGCTGAGACGGGCACTTTAGCCTTCGGGGATAGATATTTTAGTTGAAGTTAGATGAGGTTAGAGGCGGGTCCAAGTTGATACTTATTTGACAGATTACTGGTAGATAAAGTAGTGTACCTACTATATATTTTTAAAGCGATTGGAATAGAAACACAATTGGTTAGGTTATATTTTTGTATATTTTCATTTAAAGAAATTTAACTACTACGGTCAACTGAAACGCTACCCTAGTATAGTTTCAACTTTTTTTTTACTTATGAGTCTTTGTGCTTTGGACCTGGGCCCAGACCGTAATAGGGTTGATTGCGTATTAATGTTAACCTATACAGCAAATAGCTAAACTGATAAGTATCAGCCAGTGAAAACGCCAAAGATCTTGCTAAATACTAGAGTGAGCGGGTTTAACCATATTCCCATGACGAGAAGAAGACTTCAAAAGGCAAAGCATCGAATTCGTATAATTTACCCCCTTACTTATATTAAACGATGATCAACAGATGACTAGTTATGTAACGTTTGTCTGTGTCTGTTAACTTTGAAACTTTACGACAACATTTCTATAAAAACACCATAATAATATGAAATTGAGATTGCAAAACGGCGGAAATATGTTTCCATTGGCGATGGATACATATTTCTGCCGTTTGCAATCGAGACTTTATTGCCGTTGGGAAACGAGACTTTAGATTTTTATAAAAATGTTTCAAAATTATTAGTATTAGCTTCTGGTGACCAAAGAGCTGGCGGCTACTTTGGCCCGATAGCAATACCTATTCGTTAATAGGTATTGCTAGGTTTTTGGGAACCATATACCTAGGGACTCATTTTTGGATTTTTATTCATATTAATTGAGTGAATTAAGATGGTGTTTCTACTGTAGGTATCCATTTGCTAGTTACAATACTAATACAATAAAAATATAATATATGAAATACACTGTAGCACAAACAAAATAAGTATTCCTATCTACATTTAGTTGAGCTATCTATGAGAGCCGCGGGGGCAGAAACGCCCCGCAGCCGGCGAGGGGTTAACACGACTCATATTATATACGTCGTCCTGTTTAATTAACCTCATTTTTCAACACTGATAGAGTTGCCTGAAATATTTACGGGAGGCAGGGAATTCTACAAAAAGTACATAAATTAATTTAATTACTTAATTAAGTACTCAGTTTAGTAATGAGAACTTGTCCTAATTTATGTATTCTGTGAAAGAGGTAAATAATTATGGTTATTCCAAGTTTCTATAGGTACTCTATTTTAGAATCTTGGATCAAAACAGTAAACAAAAAAACTCATACATTTATTTGAAAGTGGCAGCTCTTAATTTACTTTTTCTTTTGATATCTCGCTTCAACTAATTCAGTATTGTATTTGGTAAGTCAGGAAACATCAATAATACTATTTCACTAGGGACACATAATTAGGAGATTTTTATCAAATATTCATTTAATTTTCAGATATACTATGACAAACAATAAAAAAGGTGAAAAAAAAACAAACAACACTAACGCTAAAACTTTGTGTTCGATCGTAAAAATGATGATTTAAGCCGAGAATAGTTATTCATTGTTTATTCTAGTATGGTCGAATCAAGTTATAGTAAGATAAGATAGGTTTTCTAATTCTAATTTTTCTAAATATAATTTCTAATTCTAATTAGAAAATTAGAACGTAAGGGCATAGTCATGGGAGATAGGTAATAGGTTTTATGGCGTAAACATATTTGCTCTATGTCTTTACCCAGGGAGAAAACAGTCGACTACGATTGTATGGAGAAAGAGTAGGTAGATAAACAGTAACAAAATACAATTCAAAGTAAAACCGCGATCAAGACAACAGATGCATTTAGTGATAAACTTAAGCAATACTTAAGTAAATAAGTAACCACAAACATATTTGTTTAAAAGACCAGCTGCAACTACTTAGAAACCCGAAGCAAAGCAAGTAATATTGATATTCCATGCACTTTTCCAACTCCAAAGCCACCGATCTAAATGGCCACCCACATACACTCATCGACAATCAACCAATCCATTACAGTGCACACTCAAAACTACACCATACAAAACATCCCAACTACCCATCCAGACCACTCAAAAACCTACTCTATATCTAACAGTCTAAAGTTCATATTTCGTTCTCCAAAGTTGTGTGATAAGATGGTAGTTTTAGATTGAAAGGACAATGTTTACAATTCAGTTTTGAAAGTGCAGGAAGCTCGGACATTCTGTTTGTATGTCACGTCAATAATGCAGTGATGTGAACATTGTCATCGTTGGAAGTGAAAAAAAACACAGTGGGAGGTGATCACTATGAATCACTTTAAATCACTCTGGACCTGTCAGTGGATATTTATGATCGTTTTTCTAGGTGGGATTGACGGGTCCTTTCTTTGTAGGTAGTTGATTTAAACCAATAGCATAATTTATGATAAACTAGCTGCCCCGGCGAACTTTCTATCGCCATCATATCGAAAAATAAAACATAATTTCACACCTGGCACGACGTCGTAAGCGAAGAAAAAAACTTATTTGTGTCACTTTTCGTAAGTTTGAAGACGGTAGTGGAACAAGATTCAACCCAATTTCCTTAGTGGCTGCACCAGTCTACGTATTGGAACACTTCAACCAAGAAACCCTTTTTGGTCGCCTTTAACGACGGGCAGAGAATACCGTAACCATATTTTTTACACCCGGGCTACAGGTTTCTAAGCCTTGGTTATGTCGATAACTAGCTGTGTCCTGGGGTTTCCCCTTCGTAATCCCCGATCCCGTAAGAATTTTGAAACACCCTTTCTAATCGGATGTCAGATTCCTCCATCATATAAAGAACACACTCTCCAAATTTCAGCTCTCTATATATGAATAATTGTTTAGGCTGTGGGTTGATCAAATGATCAGTCAGTCAGTCACTCAGGATAAAGCATTTTCTAGATATAAGAAGATAACTGCATACACGAGTAAAACTGCGGTTTACAGGTAGTATAAATAAACTTCATAAATCACGAAAAAGGTGTAAATTAAAAACCTTGAATATGTTGTAAACACACACTCTTGTAAGACTTAATAAAGAGAAATAATCTCGAACATAACCATAAAACACATAACTATTTATAATTCTTAGAGGCAGTCACGTAAACCACACATAAAACACATTAAAATAAATATAAAAGTGTCAACGATATGCTGTTGTTTATACACATAGAGTGTAGTAATGTGTTACTGGCACAGTGGAGAAGAGTCAGTAGGAAATCTCTACAAAATTGTAGTGTTAAATACTTCGATCATATATAACCTACATAGATGCACGGTCGCCGCTCTAGAAATGGAGCCGTCAAAACAAGGCATATTTCAGCCGGTTACAGTTATTGCCCAGTGATTAAGGTTTACATTAAACTGTACTATGTCCGTATAAGTAAGCGTTGAAGTAGTGCCGATTTTTGATTTCGATTTTGTATGGGACCGTGTATCTATAGTTTATATATGATCGAAGGTTAAATAAATAAATAAAATAAATTCTGTGAAAATCACACAGCGCCATCTAGCCCCATGGTAAGCTACTAAGCTTGTGTTACGGTAACAAGACAACGGATATAATACATAATTTTTTTATTGTTCTTTTGTAAATACATACCTACATACATATTATAGATAGAGAGACACCCAGACCAGACACAAATATTTATTTTTAAGCATAAAAATTTGCATTTGGTGGGAATAGAACCCGCAACCTTCTGTATTGTATTGGGCCTACGCACGACGCGACGCTCCACAGAGGTCGTCAAAACTATGTAGGTAGGTTAGTTATTTTTATTTTCTTCTGTCTGCCCTTATCCCAAACTATTTGAGGGCCATCACAGTAGGTAAGTAAGTCATCATAAGCTATACCTACTGCTATTAGATTTGTCAACATTTTTACGGTTGGCCGTTTTTAAGATACCTACCTCCTTGGGACCAATCATTGGTCAGTACATAGTAAGTGAGTTATCAGAGGCCATACGTATTTTTAAGGCCGGTCGCCTATCAGATTCCTACAACACTTCTTGGGACCAAACATTCTAGTCTCCTGGTTTGCCAGTCTCCCCCAGATCCCCACAGTTGCTTTTACGACTCCAAGTTAAAGTAAAAATAAAGTCAAATAATATAAAGTCGGTTTTTTTTGTTTAAAAAAAGTAGATGTTTCTACTAGTCAAGCGAATTTACTTTCCTTAAATTGTTTGATGTTATCGTCGAAGTCATCCACAAAATCAAAGGAGAACAACAAATAGGTTTTGTCAAAAAAATGTTTTTAAGATAGAAAGATATACGCTTACAATTTACAAATCACAAACATAAGATACACAGAGAGCTTAAAGCTGATAGCGGCCTTATCGCTAAACTCTATATCTTCCAGGCAACCTTTGGCTGGATAAGGCCATTACAGCTTGTGCAGTAGGCTAAGTAAAGGTGACATGATGTTATTTTTTTTTCATTTATTTAAAATAATTATAGTTGTACTACTGTTTTCAGTGAACTGTGTCCCTATAGCATTCATACAAGTCATTATATTACTACCGAGTGGTCCAATAAAGTTGATATATGCGCGTCTTACTGTTAACAGCGCCTTAACTCACTCCATATGAACATAAATGGCCTACAAAACGACTGCGCACTCAAATCTTATACATTTTATTTAAGGCCAAGCAATTACGTCACGTAGGTTTTATTACTTAACTAGTTGTGTTCTGTGGTGATACTTGCTTAGAAAAGGGTCGCTATAGACAATTCAATTTAATTTATTTATTTCGTATTGTAGGTTTTCTACACAATAAGATGTATTGTGTAAAATACCTTATTATAAATACCATGTTCAACTTATTCTACCAAGTAGTGTTGGTATGACAGATTTATAGGATTTTTTTTAAATACCGATGACTAATATACCTATTACGAGACCGTTAAAAAGAAACCCTTACCCTTACATATCCGGATTCGTCATGTCCGTCTGCGCACCTGTCTGTCTGTTTACTATTTAAACTGTATTGACATACTTCCCATAAGTATACCTTATACCTACTCTGCACCCAGCAGTAATATTTTTATGTCCTTCCATCATAAAAGTATTACTTACACTTAATTAATATCATACAGACCGACCCACTTTTTTCATTTTAAACAGTAGGCAGCCTACTACCGCTCTCAACTGTCACCTCTTTATCTCACATCGTATTTTAAGTATTATTTGTTTTTTTAATTCTTGTACTTTGGTATTTGAGGAGATTTATAGCTTTACAAGCTACGCGTAGAGGTTCTACTCGCGTAAGTGTAGTGGCCATGAGGATCGAGTTTTAAAATTTTCTTTAGTAGTCTCGCGGTTTCACCCGCATAAGTCCCGATGTAAAGTGACCTGTGTTGCTCCAATTCTCCAGTTATCTACATACGAAGTTTCATCGCAATCGGTTTAGTAGTTTTTGCGTGAAAATTCTCGATTTCTTGATTGAGTCCAGATTTCTTGGGTTTTTGCAAAAACCATTTCAAATAATAGATACCAACACATTACAAAGAATATATGTACCTACCTCCCATTTCTAGGAGCAGCGTGTACCTACGCTGTGCGTTGATTATATTAGCCAGCCAGTGACTCAGTCAAGACTTCAAATTTTATAGGCACAGATAATATTTTATAACATCACTAAATGAATCACAAATGATAGTGTCAAATAAATGACATAGTACCATAAATTTGTACAAATACGTCTAACCGAGTTCGTATAAATCATACTTTATTTCGACCCTTATTCATTCGAAACCCTACCCTATTACGAGGAGGCTAAGGGCTAAAATGTTGAGAATTTTCATAATATTTAGATCGTTTTTTAGTACCCAAAGAAGGTGCGATCAATCACCGGTAAGTGATAGATGATGGTAGTCCAAATATTTGAATTATTTTCATATCGGTATCGGCAGCGATGAACGCCCTGTCATTGCGGAAGTAGCTAGATATTTACGTACCTAATTTCATAATTAGGTAAGTAGGTATATTTATATTTCATGCAAGGTTTTTTTGATATGTTTTTAGCCGAGTTTTACAAAGTTTTATTTGTAACTAGCTACGCCCCGCGGGTTTGCCCGTGTAAGTCCTGATCCAACGGGAATACCGGGACGGGATAGAAAGTAGCCTCTGTGGTAATTTAAATCAGCAGCTATTTGCACAGCAAATTTGTTAAAAATCGATTAAGTCGTTTTTGCGTAAAGAAGTAACAAACAAACCTACTCGGTTATTTACTTACTTAATACTTCTGAGAGAGAAAGAGATACTTCTGGTCAGAGAGTAAATAGGTTTCCTCTACGCAAGCATGCTACATCGTAGACTCTTCCTATTAGGTGAGTTGAGGTCAAATGCAAGCCTGACGTATACGTTATCATATCATATACGTAAAAAAACTAACTTAAAGATTTTAAGAGTCAATATTTTCTTATGTACGAATCACCATAATCATCAACATAAAATTAACGGCCACACTAATAATATCCTACATACATTGTAATGAACAATTGTTATGTTTTGTATTACATTCAAATCCTGATTGCAAGTTTTTTTTTATTTTCTATCTTGAAGTACAAAAAGTAGTAAAACCAAAATTCTATTAGCAAAAACATAACCCTTCCTTCTGGCTTGGCCGTAGTCGGGTAAAATAACAAGCGAAGCCGCAACCCAACATTATCTCCCAAACCAACACTCCCAGCATTAAGTGACACATTTTGACAAATGTTTTATTTAATTTAACGTCTAAATCATATTTCAATGTCGCGTAAAGCAAACAGCAGCTAATCGTCCACCTGTCAGCCACTACTATAAATAAAGGAGTGGTTTGTAAATACGCAACATAACCAAGCCCGTATTTGTTTTAGGAATTGGTTTATTTCAATGAGTTTTTAAAAATAATATGCTTTTTGATAAGACAGAGTTGTTTGCTGATGATAGTGCTGTGATAAAGTATGTTTTATGATGGTTTAAAAAGTGGTTCAGTGGAGTTACTTTGTAATGCTGGCACAAAAGTCATACCTATTAAGTATATTTCAGAAACGATTGATTGTAGACGTAGTTTATTTGCAGAAGTCTTCGAAATCTTCACTTCAGAAGACGTATTTCTAAAATTGTTAGGTATCTATCTTAAAAAGCTTAGTTTGTTTGTATGTTTAAACGCGCTAATCTCAGGAACCGCTCTGGTCCAATTTAAAAAAATCTTTAAGTTCTGGATAGTCCATTTATTGAGGAAGGCTATACAAGGTGGATAGGATAATACAACATTTTTTTTAACTGGACATACCTACACACGTTCCAAGTCCACCTACTAAATTTCAACAGAATCGGTTGAGTAGTTCAGCCACAGGACACTATTTTCCATTTTTCAAATTTGCTACACGATGTATCTATAAACAAAACTGTCACCAGCGCCAGGCGGCCGCGGCACCGAGTATTAATCCTACAGAGAAACAGCTTCATACAAGCCCGCAGCGTAGGTACTTCACTACATGCGCAGCTATGTGTGCGTGACCTCTCTCACCGACAGTGTGCCGACGGGTTCACGTACGTGAGCCGAGTAGGCTCTTCGGGCGGCCTCGGCAAACCCGAGCGGAAAGCAATGAGTGACTTCTCACAGCTTTGCCCACACATAACTGTTCATGTAGTGGAGTATTTACCACCGCAGGCTTGTATGAAGCGTTGCTCTGTAGGATTAATACTCGGTGGCCGCGGCACGTACTTACACTGTGCACATTGGTACAGGGTGTTCGTATTGGTTTTAATTTTTTAGGATATTTAGTTTGTTTGAAAATTTTACTTTTTTAATATCAGTTCTCTGATTAATTATACAATTCCAAACTATTCCAACACATTTTAACAACCCAGGGTTTTGTTTAATGTTGTATAGTCCTATCCACCTTGTATATCATATTTAAAAAAAATTGGCGGACGAAGTCGCCAGCACTGCTAGAAGGTGATAAAAGTGATAATTTAATCAATGGTTTTTAAACCACCTTAAATAATTTTATTGAACCATGTCAATCGATCATTGTTTCAACCAATCAGCTCACTCAATTCTGGTAAAACTTTAGCAGCTATTGTACAACAAACAAACACGCCAAGCAAAGCCGCAGGTTGGACTTAGTAAATATCCTAGAATAGGCTGGTAATATGCACAATAAGGGCATCAAATAATTCAAAGAGCTATGATAAATGACCACATTCATCAAACGTGACGTAAGGACTGACAGACTGCGGAGTTATTGCCTACGAAATTAGGTGAACGAGCTTCCTTTGTATGGGGTTTTCGTAATACGCAACTAAGTTAACTTGAGACTTCGATTTGGTGATGCAATAAGCTCATAGGTCTCAAGTAAAGTTGGGTTTGTTGGAAATCAAAATGTTTATAAAGGTATTAATCTTCATTATTTTCTTATAAGCTTTATTTTTGCATTTTGTTTTTGGTGTCGATGCATCTGTCAAGTGATGTAGCTAGCTAATCTAAGATTATTTGCGCAATTGATCTACAACTTTCCAATATGCACCAAATTAAATAATGTAGAATATCAGTGACAAAATGTGACATATATTTGAGGAAGTATTCCCTAAGCTTTTAGACTACGTCAACACATAGATAATAACAAACATAATCTCTAATTTATAAAATTTCCATGTCACAATGTTAGTTACCGTACTCCTCCGAAAGGGCCGCGGCGCGACCGATTTTTACCAAATTTTATATGCGTATTCAGTCTGAGAATAGGCTACTATCTATAATTTATAAGGCAAAACAACGTTTGCTGGGTCAGCTAGTAGTCATATATAGTAACCACACAAAAAAAAACTAAGTTGGTACTTAGGTCATAGAAAATTTAAGTATATTTTGGAACCTACTTACAAGTTTTCACGTAAATCTAAGCTTGAACAAAAATTATTTGATTGATTGGTTGAAACTTTTATCGTGTTGACTCAGAACTTCGATTTTTATACTTTACCTAGGAACCTTACCTTAGGAACTTTACCTTGATAGGAACTCGATACCACCTACATAGTTCTTCAGTTTTTGTTATGTTTAGGTACTTTTGTGCTCTGTATGTTATACTTTTTTTACACTTTTTATTAAGTAGGTACCTACTTATGCCTAATTTTTTTACTAATTTATTAATATTTTATTTCGATATTTTATTTTTTACCTATATTTTTTACTTGATGTGTGCTTGTCCGAATAAACTTATTTTCTTTCTTTCGATGTATTTAGTTTATATTTTAACTTGCTAGATGTATCCGTTCCTGAGAAAACCAGTGATGACACACAGACGGACAAGAAAGTGATCTTTATAAGGGTTCCTTTTTTTACCTATTGACGTACGTAACCCTAAAAATAACAAAATAATATATTCATTTTAAATAATTATTAATTCATTATCTACACCAATTATAATATTTTAATTTGAAAAATATATAATTAATTAAAGTCCTCCGATATTATAGTGACGTGCCACCTATCGACATTCCCAACACATAATTTGTCGATAAATTTAATTGCCGAAATCGTCGACTGACGCGTCGTGACGTCAGCTGTCAGCTGTCGGCCGCCATGATGGATGGTAGGTCGTTAATCACAGAGGGTGGGTCATCATTCATAGAGGGTGGGGGGTAAGTGAATTGGTAGGTGAAGTGGCAAATCTTATACTTAATGTTTCAGTTATGGAGTAGTTTTTAGTTAGCGTGTGTGTTGGATGATTGACCGGATTTTTGAACGATTTTAGTGGGTAACCAACGACGTATAGGGAACCGGCAGTGTTATTGATGTGAAACATCTAATAGGCGCGGGTAAAACTAAAATTCGTGGCGATTAAGGCCATGGTGACGCCTCGCCACGCTATAAGTATATATACCTACCTAGACGATGGAATATAATATGTATTTTTAATGTTTGAGTTTCTTTGCAAGCACTCTGTTACATTATGATGACATAGGTCGGCCCCGCATTTCGGTAGTCTTTGCGGTAGTTTTCACGGTTACCGCAAATACTCATTTCGGCCCATTCCTCATTTCTCCAGACTCATTTTTGCAAAGATTCATTTCGGCCGCAGTAGTCTTCACTTCGCTACCGGCGGTATAAGGTGACGCAATGTTTAAATTCATAGAATATAGAAACATTTTTCAAGGAGAAACGCATCATCAAAAATTCTCTCGTGACAGGATTCGAGCCCGTGCCCCTCGCTTGATCGACACTCTGTGCGCTTGAGTGCGCTAAACATTACGCCGCACGAAATCGCATTTTTGATAATGCAATTCGATGATTCTTACAAACTGTTTCTACTAGAATGCCATGGGCAATAAAAATAATTAATAATTTACGTAAAAGCGTACAATCTGACTACCCAAATCGTGACTACAATCTTGACTACCCAAATCGTTATAAAATATCTAAAATTAGTCCTTTAAATACTAATCAACAAGATATATCAGTAAATTTGAAATCGATCTTTAAATATCATCGAGATTCTCGTAAAATTTAAAATTCTGCTAAATCTAATATCAAATTACGATAATAATTATTATAACCAAGAGCTGTTGAAAATGATTACAAGATTTTAATCACCTTATAACGCGTAATAAAATATGTTAAAATGGGTGCTTGTATAGCAGTTGATTTTGAACAAATATAAAACAGTAGAGTAAGTAGGTAAACTGCTACAGATTGGTGTGATATTTCACTATACAAGCCGACAAAATTTCACGAAAAAATATACCATATCGAGGACAAAACCAGCACTTATCTTTTTAACTCGATCAATAATAAATAAGCCGCTATCAAAGATGGCATCGATAGATAGACTTGTAAATGTATAATTTAACGATTAAATATGTGTCTCATTTAGATTTGAATCTGAGAGATAGCTATGTCCTAATTCGATTTAGAATGATTGATAGAGTTATTTGCGTTCGACAGATTGCGTTGGCAGATTGTTAGCGAAACAAGCTTCTGCCATAATAAAGATGAACATTAACTATTAACGATAAACTCAAAAACTACTTAACTCATTTTCATACGGTTTTCGCCAATAGACAGAAATTTTAGGTATAAATGTATAAAGTTTTTATTATGTAAATAGGCTAAAGGCTTAATTTTCACGATAATATTTTTGAAATCGTTCTCATACATTTTGTACTAACGAAATGGGCAAGAAGACGTTTTACTTTTTTTTACCCAGTATGTAAAGAGGGCAAAAAAATTGTGTTGCGTGCGAGTGCCAAGTTTATTTGATAGTGGTACGAAGTGCCACCGGGTCAGCTAGTAAATAATACAAAGCTACTTATTCAAACAATAAATCATTATTTTCCCCGAGTCTGTTGTTCGAACTAGTGTGTAGTTGTCAAAGTTGTCACGCGTCTGTTAACTGTCACGTCCACTTGTTGATTCTTTCACAACATCGTTTTGGTGGATATTCTCGTATGATAATAGGTATTTGGCAGAATACGAGTACACTATTGTTTAGAAATATATCTGTTTTCTAGTCCGCTGTCTATTTTTGTCAAATTAACACTAATATTATAAAGATAATATTAGTGTTAATTTTACAGTTTATTTGCACACACAAATTAATATAATAGAAATTGGTGAAAAATAAATACACCAGGACAGGCAGATAAGATAATATTATATGTAGCGTAGAGTACCATTTTGCCTTAATCAACTGCTATGTAACGCATAAGTTATGCAAGATTTATAAGTAAGGGTATGTCGGTAAAAAATAACATTTTAGAAATTACTTATGTTATGTAACTATAAAACTTTGTAACATTAATTTGGCATATTGACCAATATGGTCGGTTAAAACGTTTTTGTCTGTTTTAGAGTTTGACTTTAACCTTTCGAGTCTAGGAATAAAGTTTAATATAAACCCTCACTTATTTACATAAGGGAAAATATCTACATAAGTGAAGGTTAATATTAAACTTTATTCTTTTACTATAGTACATATCTAAATGCTATTTACCAGCTCCCACACAAATCCAACAAAGCCTACATAACTCAGTAAATCGTCACATACAAACTACAACTAACAAGCGGTCGCTGCGACAGTCGTCCGAAGTCGCGACAAGGCTGACAGCGCGCGCCATTACTTCCGTCTTGCCTTCCGCCTTTCAGCGCCCTGACACCTCGCTAGGGAAGGGAATTTAAGAGTTTTATCGATACTTTATTTGTCCTTCTTCCCCCTAATATTGTAAATGCAAATGTTTAGATGTTTGTGTTTAACTCAACCGATTGCGATGAAACTTAGTATGTAGATAGTTGGAAATCTGGATTAACACATTGGCTACTTCGTATCCCAATATTCCTGGAGGATCAGGCCTTATGCGGGTTGTAGTATTGTCATTGTCATTGTAGTTTCTGGGCTTTTTACCAAAAAGAAAAAAACAAACGTCTTTTTTAACCGACTTCCAAAAAAAGGAGGAGGTTCTCAATTCGTCGGGATATTTTTTTTTTTTTATGTATGTTCCCCGATTACTCGAAGATGCCTGGACCGATTTGGATAATTCTTTTTTGTTTGAAAGGAGATACATCACAGTTGGTCCCATAAAATTTTGGTGAAGATCGAATGAGGATCTTCGGAGTGATGGACAGGATTGCACTTCGAGAGTGCAGCAAAGTGCTCAGTTTTTGATTTTCACCAGTAGAATAAGACTAACAGATTTACTGGGTTGGTTGAGTAGGATTGTAAGTAGTTTGGCTGCCCGACTTCAGAGTACATAACAGATAAGTCGGTGGCACTGTACGTAGGCGAAGTTATTTTATGTTTTTTTTAAGTCGGTTTTTTTTAATGCTTTTTTTTTGAAGTCGGTTTTTAATTTTTACAAACATCTTTTTCGATTATTAAAATTGGTTTGGGTTAAACACAAGGAAATCTGTTACTATGGGCTCAGTTATTATGTGTCAATGTGGTAATTTTACTGAAAGTATTTTAATATCTTGCATGTTTTCCAAAAAAGTTATCGATCGACTATTATATGCAGACACTAGCCTTTCCACTTATTTGACACCAGAATTGATTACTTACCTATTTTATCGATAACTTCAGCAGCCGAGATCTCGCCCATCCCTAGTTTCCGCTCAGTACAGACGTGTCAATTAGGAGGCGGCATGCAGCGAGATATCTTGTCATGGCTGCGCGCATCCGAACACGTATTATGTCATTATAATAATGCCTGCCATCACAAGCACTCGCAGTTACTGCGAACTTGTGAATGCACATCACTAGAAGGTGGAGTTTTGGTGATGTGTGACGTAGATACGATGTGTTGGAGTTTTGTTGTGTTCGAGTCGGGTTTGGTTGATGAGGTTTTCCAATGTCGATGATTGATTATCATTTTTATTGGGTAGGTACCTATTTAGTTAAGATGTTTGTTTTTAAAGGATGTTTAATTTCACTTCTTAAAAAAAAAACTTTAAACCTTTATCAAAAATGCTCCAATGCAACATAATTGATAGATTTGATTGACCGCTGACATCGAATCAACTGTCAATGAATGCCAATTAATTGCTCATCGATTACCTAATAAACTAATTGTTAAACGAATTTATATTTTATAATAATTTGATTTAAACTTAAATCTTATTAAATAACACAGCTAAGAAACTTACAATAAAACAAAAAACATGTACAATTTAAACCAAGATTGCACAACAAAATACTAAGACTGGTCAACTGTTGGCAGAACTAAAACTATAGATAGCTAAAAACAATATCGCCTCATTAAAAAACCCTATTATAGTGATGTTCCATATCGATATTCTCGAATACTCGATCTGTATCATTTCATTAAACTATTGCACATCACCTGTCAACACTCCGATGCAACATAATTGATCGATTTGATTGACCGCTGACATCGAATCAACTGTCAATGAATGACAATTAATTGCTCATCGATTAACCAATTTATATTTTGTAATCATTGAATTGAAACTTGAACCTTATTGTCAGAGAAATAGAATTCAATTTTCAATGACATGAAGTTGATTAATGTTATAGTTAGTTTGGTATTCTGATTTATTTTGTTGAATTGGTAATTTTAATAGGATTCCTTATCAATATAGCAGTAAGTGGTAATATCCAATGGCAAATGAATAAACGTGCTTGTTAAATAAGTTTGTATTGAATTTATGGTTTTAATCGTGACTGAATTATTTATGTAAGGCTTGCTTGTGCCAGACTGGGTTAAATAAATATAACTCGTGGGGTTTGCAAACATGGTTAGCGGTTAGGAGAAATAACGTTTGTCTAGAAGTTAATTAAAAACATACATCATTTGGTAAAATTTCAACTGATAAGATGGAGTCGTATTAAAGATCCTGTTTTAATTATTGGGTATGGAATCATAAAAAAAACGTTAAAAAACCGAATACAAAATACCACGAGACAGTTCGCCCACAGCGTCAACTTAACTGATCACGTAATCAATAAAATACATAAATATTAATTTAAAACGAACTCAAAAACCAAACCCACTGAAAATAATTAACTGACAATAATCACTTCTTCTGCTCAGTCAAAAATGATATTTAACTATTAAAAAATAAAGTCGAAAACCAAACAAAAACCTTTTATGCACGCAATTAGCTAATTACTGTACCACAAACTTACATTTTCAGACGGAAAAGAATAGAACCATGCATTCTGATATTGCCATTCGAAGACGGTAGCGACGTCGCAAATTGCAAAGCTAACTTTGTTCGGTTTGTACAGTAACAGGACAGCGTGACACATGTCAGCTGTCACTCGGGGTGACAGTGACAGTGACAGCCGCGACGGACGCAAGACAACTTTCGATGGTCTGTCCGTTTGTGAATGTTGGATTACTTGTTACTTTTGTTTGAGTTGTGGCTTGTAAATCGTAGACGTAATGAGGGGTAGCTACGCGAACAATCGTTTTTTTATATTAGACAGCATCCCGTGGTTTCACCCGCGTAAGTCCCGTGAGAATATCGGGATCAAAATAACAGATAAGTAAAGTAGTGGGATGTTACTCAGGGTGAATGTAGCTTTCTAATGGTGAAAGAATATTTGAAATCGGAACAGTAGTTTGAATTTATTCATAACAAACATTCACACACACACAAGTACAAATATTTTATCTTTATAATATTAGTGTAGATATAGACTAGCGTCCTGTGGTTTTACCTGCGTAAATCCCTTGTGAAAGTATTGGGATATAAAGTCGCCCATGTTACTCCCAAAGATGCAATGTGTTTTATGCTACCTAGTACCTGCCATTGTAACATGGTTAAACGTCGAGATAAGAAAATAAATAATAATACGCGACCGGGAATTGTAATTATGACAGTTCATAGGTAGGTACTTGCAAAATTCCATATTTACTCACTTTGTATTATCGAATTGCAAAATCCCTAATGAAGTAAACGTATGTTTAACGTTTGTTGGTAGACTAGCCGCGCTTCTGTTGCCTGACTGTACCTACATACGGCAACACCAAACAAATATCAAATTACGAATGTATGAGAAAGGTCATGTTCACAAACGTCACGTCACTCGTCAACTCGCCCGCTTCGGACGAGTTGACACGCTAACGATGTGTCGACTGACACGCTCGTCACGACGCAATGTTGATCCGATGTATAGCTGACTTCATTTATCGTAATTATTCCGCCTTGGCAGTGTCAAACGGTGACTGAGGCACGGAGTGTGAATGCGATTGGGAAATTATGATGTGATCGATCATTGGCCGACTTACAAAAAAGGATGAGGTTGAAATTAATAAAAAATTTCGGTTTTAATCGTGTGGTGTTTAGCATAGTTTCAACGCTCAACGTTTCAAGACCTTTACAGGTCCTGAGGACCTGTAAAAGTAATTAACCACGCGATTAAAACGTATTGTATTTCAATTGAACATCGCGAAATCAGAAGAAAAATCTAAGGATGAGGTTGTCAAAACTTCTTTAATGGTTTCAATTTCTTTATTTATAAAGAGTAATGTATGAAAAAATACATTATCATTTTAAAATGTCAACTTAAGACTACGATTTTAGTGTGGTTTCAGAAGGAGTTCTCCGATGAGAAGAAACCACGAGAAACTCTTCTTTTTTGTCATCATTATGTTAAATTACAATCGTCATAAATCATAATACAGATCTATAATTTGAACAGGAGCAATTAACAATCATGTCCATCTTTTTTTATTAAAATATGACGACGTTGTTATTAAAGGACGCCTTAATTTAATTTAAAATATTTTTGAACGTCAATTCGAATGTATGTTTTCTTTTTAACCGACTTCTTCTATCTGAGTTTCAATGAGTATTTGAACGAAAAAGAAGTTGACGAGGAATCGGCTTTCTATAAAGAGCGGTGTTGGTCTAGTGGTAGACACCGCGACTTTAATTCCGAAGGTTGTGGTTTCGAATCCTAGCCGACCGCGCACCAATGTCTTTTTCTTCAAGAAAAATTTAAGTGCGCTATTAACGTCGCTCTTAAGGTGAAGGAAAACATCGTGAGGAAACCTACGGCTTAAAGTCACACAAGAAGGCCCAGCCCAGGGCTAGTTGCGGAAACACACAGTAAAAAGTAAAGTAAAGATCGGCTTTCAGGCAAGTAGTCCCATCACTAGTACAGATATAACGGACATAAAACCTGCCCCGGAAGCAGAAGTTCAACTCCTTCTACATCCACAATACCATCTACACAGACAGTTCAAGCAAACAGACTAGCAGTAATTACTCAAAGTTGTCAACGTGATACCGATTGACTTTGATAAAACGGCCCAACCTACTTGTTTAACACGATTTATTACCTGCACGTACCGTCGAGGGCTCCACTATTTGTATGTTTGGAGGTGATAGTTTATTTCATCGTCATCTTCTTAGCCCTTAAGAGGACAGTCTACCTATTATGGTTTTTCCATACAAACTTTACAAACGTAGTCGATTGTTTCCTCCTTGGATAATGATTTTAGAAAAAATATGTTTATGTCATAAGTTCTTATATCAGCCATGCTGCCGGCTGACCATGCCACTGCGTTTTGATTTTTTTCAGTTTCTATTTTTTCTGAATTTTATTTCTATTCTAATTAGAAAATAAAAAAAAACGAAAACGAAAAATAATACGACCTACATATAATTATATATTTGGTTAAACAAATTTATTTTGTTCGCATTATTTTCTTCAACAGTTTAGGTACTTACGTACGAGCACCTTATTGCATGCTCGAAATAAGTAAACTGTATAACTATTTATATTTTAAGACCTCCAATGTACACAGTTATAGCAATAAAAATAATCTTATTCTTTTTTATCTTTCCAATCACATTATTTTCCAATTGTATTATTTTCTGGTCAATCGAATACTCTCTTAGCTTCCGCTCTAACGCAAATTTGATTTATTTTTGAAATTTGTAGAAAGCCTAAAGTTAAAAGAGTGTGTTCTCTAATGATGTAGGCACCCAATAAGAAATAATTCTGAAATGACGCGGGTGAAACCGCAGGACACAGCTAGTTTGAGAAAACTCTGACTCTCTTATTAGTTAAAGTGGTGTAAGGTCGGATTAGTATGAATATGCTATGCCTTTTCTGTGACAAGAACTAAGAACTTTTAAAGTTGACAGACCGAAACAAAAAATGGCAAATCTAATCCTTATTCCACGTTTATTAATAAGAGCGCATGAGTCAAAGTTTAAAAATTGTGCAAGCCCTTTTAACTTTAAACATCAACAAATATCTAACTCAATCTCAAAGCTTGTCCGAGCTGCATGGTAACCATGGCAACATGGTAGGCGGAGTGGGGGGTGTTAGGTTTTATTTTCGTTACGGAATTTCTTGATTCGGTCGCAGAGCTCTGAGCCCGCGATAAAAGCTATGCAATAGCTTAATAAAATAAAATACCACATCAAATATTATGTACTCGAACGCGTCCATGGCGCACGTTGCGATGATCTATCAAGTTGTCTACACAAGATTAATGCGTGTGGATGATTGACGATTCGCGCTGCGTTGCCGTCCGATCTAATTCACAAAGTTTTTGATCGAACGCGGATGTTAGAAATAAGGAGACGGTGATTGCGTCTGGACGTGGGTGTTGGTCTCTGGTCATACAATTGGTTTTGATAAGCTATTTGTGCTGAAACAAATTTGTATGGATAGGGAATAATTGGACCGAGTTGTGTGGAAAACAGTCATGCTTTATGTATGAGTTACAAACACAATCATAGTAAATTAAATATTGCGTATCTTATGCAATAACAGCCATATCGATATCTCTATGTATGTATATTCATTTTTTAGGGTTTCGTAGTGAACTTATAGTTTCGTCATGTCCGTCTGTCTGTCCGAGGGTTAGCTTAGAAACGACGTAATCTAATTGTAACCGACTTCAAAAAAAAGAGTAGGTTCTCAATTCGACCTTAGGTATACTTACCTAGGTATATTTTAAAAATTATTCTTTTTAAACCGCGATTGTACCCTACAAAACAGTTATTTGAAGATGCAGGCGTACTTACTGTTAGACAATTATATGTTTACAAAGCTATTTTAAAACAGCATGGTAAAATTGATTACGAGGATTATAAAACGAACCAACTCAATAAACACAAACGACACAGATATTATGCAGTATGTCCTCAACCGCGTTTTAAAACTGCTTTCGCAAGAAGGTCTTTTTGTTGGCATGGTCCTGGCTTATACAATATCGCGAATAATAAATTGAGTATCATAAACAAAACTACCCACAATTGTAAAAAGGAAATAACAAAGTGGCTCCTTGCCTTAGACTATGTTGAAACTGAAAACTTATTGATTCCAATGATATAGGCAAATTTAGATAGGCAATAAAATCACATACTTATATATATAATTATACATTACATACACGTACCTACGTACAAAATACACAATTTACTTTACTTTAAATATTACATTACACACACAATAATACACAAAAATGTTACTACTACACTATAGGTGACTTCCTGGAACCCAACTCATTAGAGGCTGGTGGTCTCCGGGAAATTGCCAACCTATAGTCACATTCACACATGCCTAGATAACACACCTAACTAACCTAATACGAGGCCCAATAATGCAAAATAATATTGTACAGCAATCATTTTGGATTTGAGCCCCCCTGTGCTATGAGCCAGGAGACTCATAGCACAGGTCTAACCTAGTTTGAGCTCCTGTCTCCCAATTGTAGTTTAATTAGCTATAAGTAAATATTGCTTAATTATCTATGTATCTGTACTACGTTGGGAGAAATAAATATATTTTTGATTTTGATTTTTGATTTTTTTTGAGGTATATTTTTTTAAATAATTTTAGAAGCTGAAACAAAAACCATAACATGGAGCCTGGTCATGGCAGGCAGAGTTTAGTCTTGGAATTACCGATTCTCGACTACATATTCAATAATTGGGAATTCAATATTTTGGAAAGTTCAACATTTTGGCACTAAAGGAAATAATTGACCAATTCTTGAAATGTATAAATGACTGATTCTACAAATGACTGATTTTATGTAAAAAAGAAATACATATCGAATTTATTAGATATCCATTTCTTTAAACTAAAGCTAATTTAGCCCTAGGTACCTACTCTTTATAATTCTTATTTTAACAATGTTTCTTCCGATTATAATTCGTGTAGGTTATCTATAACTACGTGTAGGTAAAAAGGTATAGGTATGCCTAAATAAAATAGAAATCAAATGTAATCCGATAAGTATCAAAGTATTATGATTTTGACAGTAATTAATTAGTTGGGGAAAGCCGATTAACTTTAATACAAGATTGTGAGTCTCCGTTCAAGGTACATTAATACCTAAATTTTCGTATAATTTTATATAACGTCCCCCGCAGTTTTTCATTGAAAATATTATTTAATTAAATATTGCACGAGATCTAGCCGCAAACTAAGTAACTAGGGTTATAGATAGGTATTTTTGTTTTTGTTACTAGGAGCTGGAGAAACTGATTTTTTGCCACACAAATTATCGGTCACCCTTCCAAGTAATGACTCCGCCAAGCGTTGCTTAAAACCCAGACGACAATTTCCATTTGTGTGTGTGTGTGCGTGTGTCTGTATGATTGTAATGAATAAACTCAAAAACTACCGGACCTTTTTCAAAAATTCTTTCACCAAGCGAAACCTACATTATCTAGGAGTAACACAGGCTACTTTTAATCCCAGTATTCCCACGGGATCTGGACTTACGCAGCTAAAACCGCGGGAAGCAGTAGTTAATATAAAAATAAAAAATCTTCCACAAAGTTTATTCGCACACATCCATGCAAAGTCAAGCCAGATCACTAGTCGCACGATAAATCACTTAACAACAGCTTTTAATTCCTACTTATCAAAGTAATTAATAATGATTAACTCACCTGTCTCTCTTTAGAATCTAAATTACTGATTACATAAAGCGTAAAGTCGGTAATCTAAATAATACATCTAAATTGATTGATCTGGAGTTAAAAATGATTAGAAACTTTGTGATAGTGCAACAGCCCAAAGTGCTGTGCAATTTGCTTTTTTGTATCTTGGGATTTAATCTAATCTGATTTTCCTCGATTTTCGCTATGTTGATTTGAAATAAAACTCATTGATTTTACTTCTATTTTCCCTATGTTGTATTGAAATCAAAAACGTATTTCGGTTTTAATCGCATATTGTTTATTACAATAAAAAAAATAAAACCGTCCGATTCGTCAATTCTGAAGAAGGGACCTGTAAAAAGGTCTCGAAACGTTGAGCGTTGAAACAAGTTAATACCTAAACACCAAGCGATTAAACCGAAAAATATCTTTAATTTCAATAAAACTCATTTTAATGGTATCGTAATCAACAAGAAAACGCTTAGTACCTACTAACAAGCTGTAACTTTGCACGTGTAGTTTACATAGTATTCATTCTATCTAATTTGATTGATCTAAAGTTAAAATAAAATTGATTGTAAACTTTATGATAGTGCAACAGCGCAAAGTGCTGTGTGTTTTTTTTTCCGAAGCCTCTATATCTTGGGATTGAATCTGATAGATATGGATTTTTCTTCGATTTTCCTTATGTTTATTGAAATAAAACTAATTTCGTTTTTCGGTTTTAATCGCGTTGCTTTGTGGCAAAATTGCCTTTTGACTGTCAGTAGAACTTTAAAACTACGCAACGGATTTTGATGCGTTTTTTTTTAAATCGATAGAGTGAACTCGATTTTCACTTGCGTTGTGCGGCGTAATACAACGGTTTTTTAAGGTTGATTGTTGGTTTTTAAGGTTCAAGTCCTGTCAGGCGCTAAAATTTTAAGAGCCTTTTTTCAAAAAACTAGATTGAGTGATTCAAGAGGAAGGTTAATATGTATATTATATGAACCATGCGAAGCCGAGGCGGGTCGCTAGTTTATTATATTTAGCGTTTTTACCGACTTTTCGTCGTCTTTTAAGACATTTTGCTTACGGTATACACTATACAGTGTGTTTCGAGGACAGTCATTTAAGCCGAAAGGGGGTTGTTCTAGACGTCTAGGCGAACAACTTTAGTTCTACGACTTTTGATAATGACTATAAAATAAACACCGACTCATAAGCATAATGGCGGAGTCATCATGTTGCACGGAACATAGACATCAATAACACATACCGTGACTTGTTAATGATTGTATGGAAATTGTATTTGGTTTGTTCCGGTTGGTTCTAGCTATTAATTACCCTTTACTTTGTTTTAAGGGACCTCAAAAGGTAAAAAAAGAATCCTAAGAAGATCAGTTTTATTCGGTATTCACGATACAAGCCAATGCTTAGTGTGAATACCACAGTTAACCCAATTTGTGTGAATACCACAGTTAACCCAACCCAAAACCCTTCGGAGTAGCCTCTTTAATTGTAAATTATTGTGCAACTTTTTTTTTGTTTTTACGTAAGTACCTACTTATTAATTTTGCTGAAATAAATAATTTTGTATTTGTATAACTCTCTTCTCCATCTGTCTGTTTGTATAAATGTTTTTATTTACAAAAGAAATATAAATATAAGTATTATATCCGTTGTCTAGTCCCCGCAACACATTAACAGCTTACCACGGGGCATTAGATTACCACAATGTGTAATGTTAACAGGTCCTTTTTAGTAAGCACATAGCTATTTATACACATAGATAGATCATACCTACCTAAAATTATTAGTATTAGCTGCTGGTGACCAAAGAGCTGGCGGTTAATTTGGCCAACGAATAGGTATTGCTATCCAAAGGGGCAATGCAGCCAGCCTTTTGGGTGCCATACCCAGGGACTCATTTTAGGATTTTAAATTTTATTATTTAATTTAATTTAGTAATTTAAGATGGTGTACTTGGTAATCCTTTTTTACTAGTCTTATGGAAAATAAAGTCTTATAAAGTCCTAAATAGTGTAATTGTTAACTGATACAAATATTACAAGCCTAGTTACTTGGGCTAGATTGCAGTATCTTGCTCACTTATATTAAAATGCGAAAGTTTAGATTTTTGTGTATTTTATTGGATGTTTTTGTTTCAATCACGCAAAAACTACTGAATTGATTGCAACGAAACTTGGTATGCAGGTAGCTAAAAATCTGGCCTAACAAATGTGTCGCTTTTCATCCCGATATTCCCACGGGAACGGAACTAACGCAGAGCACGGTTCAGTAAAAACTACTAACTGTCAAATAATAAATTAAGAATTGAACTCAAACTCCATCAAAAATGGTCAAGCCCTTACTAATTACAAGCAATAACATTCAAATTAACCTTTCAAATAAACCAACTATAATAACATAACCCTCCTTCGGCAGTCGAATAAAAACTACCCATACATACGTCAATATGCAATTTACTTGTCCACTATACTAATTATGTTTTATTTACATAAATTACATTTTTTATAGTAAGTAAACGAGTGAGTCTTGCGTTTTTTGGCGGGAAATAAAAAAAAGTACTCATAAAAAAGTGACCTAGGTTCTGATGATGTGGTTTCTAACAAAAATGTCTTCTACAAAGACAAACATCCAAACAAAAAACATTATCCCAAATTTTCGCATTTGTAATATCAATAGGCGGAAATGCCGGACCCTGACCTACAGCTTGGACCAACTGTTTTTATTTTCTTCGGCTCTCGCACTGTTTTTTTCTAAGTAATGCATTACTATTAATCGATGAGTATTAAATTTAAAATATTTGATTGGCGTTAATAAGTTTTTTGCCAACGATAGTGTCAAATAATCATGTAGAGCGATCAATTATTGAATGTGCCTTGCAGGAAGTGGGACTATTTTTTTGGGGGGATTGGGGACAGTTTAGGTAGGTACCTCCTTACTCTACTTACTATGTTCTTTATTATCCTAAATTCCATATTAATTTCTTACAACAGTGTTAAAATATCACGTTCCAATAATGTCATTGCAAATAATGTATATTAAAAACATTTATTAACTATAATAGTCATTTTCGTTTAGGTGAGGTTAGTCTAATCTAATCAGATCATATTTATGAAAACATAATGTTTAAAATTAATAGGAAAGTAGGTAAATTATAAATGTTTTTTTTTTCATTCCGGCCAACTTACGTCCAGCAAACTCTTAAACGAAGGCCCAAGTGTAACAACCTTTCAAATCTGACAAGAGCATGAATAAATCATAGCCGTTCTCTGTAATAAAGTAGCCATGTTTATCCGTACGTTCATTTATCACCGTTTCGCACGACCACTCCAAACGGACCTGTAAAACTTCGTAGTTTAGAAGAAACTCGTTTCAGTACGTAGGAGAGAGGGGTCTTGGTGATTGGTCGTGTGGTCTCCGTGATGGTAGGGCCATCAATCAACAGAGTAGGTTAGAATGATGCTTGTTTCGTAATGTGTTTGAAGAATGTACCTTTTTTGTAATGTTTTTTGATTTATTTTTGTTGATTAATAACGTGATTGATGTGTTAAAGAGGTTATGTTTAATGAACGCCCATAGAGGTGAAACGTTTCATCGGAGAATAAAGAACATCTTTCACTCACTTTTAAAGCAGTTATTTTTGTTGTCATAATATTGACATGCGAGCCGAATGCCTTTTTTTACATCTTTTCCATGAAACTACCCCTGATACAACTGAACTAACAATATAATATGTTATAGCGTCCCCACTTAACAGCCACAAGGCGTCCAGGCCGGGTTTGCTGTACCTACCAGTCGGCTACCCCCAAAAGCACCATACAGGATCAGTTATAGACAGATTGTGTCCCCAAACGCTAGTGTTCGGTCTCTACAAAGGAGAGCTGCCTCGTGCCCAAGTGACACTACCTGTTGACCAAACCGGAGCAATAAAGCCGCTCACTACTCGCACCTCAGAAAGGAGCTGACGACAACCACCGAGGCCAGCTTTGTATCTCATGAAACAAAGGCAAATGTCAGTGGAACTTGCATTTAGCCCTAATCTCAACTAATGGGAAGCGATGATGATAACACGCTTGCCTGGACGAAACCTATTCACTGTAGAACTCCAAGGTTGCAGTTAAAGGAAATATCGACGAGTGCAGTAAGTTCCACTTCGTAGTAACCCACTACTACGAAGTGGAACTTACTGCACTCGCACAGGTATACGAGAAAGGTGGAAGAGTGGCGCGGAAGTATGCGAAAAGGGAACGCACACCCTGAATAGGTGATGTTTGTTAGTATCTCTAGTTTTCTTGTAGTAAACTTCACGATTTTGTTCCTTCCTGCCCACAAGGAAACAAGATCGTGGAGTTCCTGGGAGCATTATCCGGTATTATCCAAGACTGTCGGTCTTGGATAATTTAGATAATTTAATAAGACTAGCGATCTCACGACGGTATGCCGGGCTTAGTAGGCGTCATGGAATTGGCTCATCATCTATCAGCCTCATCGCACGTCTGTCGATGGAATTAAGAGCTTCAAGTTAGCAATTGACTGATTTATCCCAGAGATGACCACTTATACTTCATACACGACCGAACCTGCTGAGCTTTGTATATTGAGAAGCAGCTGTCCCGATGTGAAGTATACTGCTTGACATTGGCGAGGATACCAAGCTTTTGTTTTACATTATCTCCACTCTCCGTGGAGACAGACAGACGTGGTCTTAGTAGGTGCGACCGCATTCATGTTGAGTACATCAAGTGGTCTGAAATAAAAGTTTATTTATTATTATATTTTATTTTAGTAAAGGAATCCTGTAGTATCCTTTGGGTACGGAACCCTAAAAACAATATATGTATCTCTCTCTGTGCGACTGCAATTTAAATTTCTTTGCGCCAAAATATAATTTGTTTTGGTTTCTGGTTAATTTATTTATTTAATCGTATGACACAGGAATACATATAGGCAGATTACACAGAATTGAATTTTGAATATAAGTGAAAACATGTTATGAACTATAATTCTACGTCTAAATTTTTAAGCCAGTCGACGACCTCACTGGTAAGTTGGAAGATATCCTCTGGGGGGCCCGGGTATGCATAGATCGGGCAACGGCAGATAATGTGCTCCATAGTTTGGTCCTCCAGGCCGCACCCACAAAGAGCGGAATCGCACTAGCCCCATTTGTGCCGCATGTAATTACATCGTCCATGCCCGGTCCTCAAACGGCTTAGTCGACACCACAGCTTGCGTGGCAGATCGAAGCCCTTAGGTTTGGCGATAGGGTCTATGGGAATGTTGAGGTCATATGTGGCTGAGTCCCACAAATCCTGCCATTCTTTATTTGATGAGAAACCAATCAGTTTTTCTGCTGCCCTGTATGATGGACGACGCGATTTAAGGCGGTCGGGGGGTGGCTGGGTGAAGATTTGGTGAATTGGTAGGTCAAACCGGGCCCGTATTTTGTCTGCTTCTCTTTTCAACGCTTGCTTTCTGCGGATTTGAGAAGGGGCGATATGACTTAAGACCGGCAGCCAGTAGCGCGGGGTCGACCTTACAGTCCCGGAAACACAGCGTATGGCCTCATTTAGTTTTGAGTCCACCTTGTGCACGTGTGCGCTCTCTAGCCAGACCGGGGAACAATATTCAGCCGTCGAGTGAACCAAAGCAGTACACGTCGTTCGTAGGCAGCTTGCTGTTGCCCCCCAAGTTGTGCCACACAACTTATGTAGAATGTTAATCCGGGTACTCAGCTTCTGAGAGAGCTTTTCTAGGTGGAGTCTGTAGGTGAGGGCTCTATCCAGAGTGACCCCTAAATATTTGGGGTTTGGGTCAAATTGGAGGCTCACACCCCTAAGTAGGACATTTGGTTGGTAATTTGCCATACTATTATGCAGATGGAAGCAAGATACTTCTGTTTTTGAAACACTAGGGATGAGTTTCCAGTTCTTCAGATATTCGGAGAGTTTAAGTTCTGGAGAGTTCTGGTTAATACATACATAACACTTGAGCTTCAAAGAGTAGGTGCCTACCTATAAAATATGTCGGGAACTGAATAAAGGATTTCATTTGAGAACTTGATATTCAAGGCTGAGATAACGCATCAGGCGAGGTGAAGTCTAGAACTTCTAGGCCATGTCTATTTCCTCACGATGTTTTCCTTCACCTTAAAAAAAGAATCTATTTAAATACAAATAATGTAACAGATTTGTTGTTTTCATAGATTTTTCCAACCGCAAGAAAGGAATTATCAAAAATGATCTGCTTCCCGCTGTTACACTCGCGTTTCTCTTCATCATCATGAACCTGGGATCCGCTTTACTACTTTTACGTCTCCACTTCACACGATCTTCGGCATCCCGTGTAGTGATACCATTTGCACGCATATCTGATCTTACGACGCGACGTCAAGCCAGTTATTTTTTGGATCTTCCCAATCGCGTTTCTTTTATCTTGATCAAAGGTCTATGTCCAAGCTGTCTATTTCTATTCTATATCAAAATTCATTAAAATCGGTTCAGCGGGTTCAGGCGTGAAAAGGCAACAGACTGAGTTATATTCGGATTTCTAATATTAGTAAGGATAAGGATGAAACAACATACACCGATCGTTTTCATAGACATTCAACTCTTTCTTGCAATGAAATCAATCGATGTATGTTATGTTTTTATTTCTTTTTACCAGTGTAGTAGGAACACGGTTTTAGCGCGGAAATTTCCTATATGTTGTCTTATTCATACATATACAGTAGGTATATCGTTAAATATTATAATTCCAATGATTAACTAGATATTTATCATATAGATGGGAAAAACCAATGTTTAATTTTCTATTTATCATTTACAATTTACAATAAAACACTTTATGACTATGGTACTAAAATGAAATTAATAAATATAAAGAGAAATATCATTTTATAGACACAATATAATAAAACTGTTAATACTCGGTGATTCATTCACACGTGATATTTTCTCAGTTCCGTTTTCTTTTATTGATTGTAAACAAATTGAAATAAAATTTACAACACTCGATGATTTCAAATAATTTATTGTCAATGTAATTTATCATAATAAAATTTCAAATTACTTTTATTTTTCTACTAACAGCGCTGCGCAGTATCACTCGCGTAATTCCCGATCCCGTATTATATAGAAATCTGGGAATAAAAATAGGTAGTAAGTATGGAAAAAAACATAGGTAGGTACAAAGTTTCATCCCAATGGGTTCAACGGTTTTTGTATGAACGCATGTGAATGATGACTGTTGCAATAAAACTTAAATTTAATCTGAAATTGATAAAACATAGACTACTTGTTATTGACTTCCAAAAGAAATTGAAGGAGAAGATTTTAAACTCGTCGCTATGTATTGTTACTATTTGTAGTAAAATTACCACCCTATTTTTAATGTATCCACATAGCCACCCTATTTTTAATGTATCTACCTATTAGGTACCTACCCTAATTATTCAAAGACAGCTTGGCCGGTTAAGGTAATTCTTTTATATTTAGCTCCAAGTTGGTCATATAAAAATCTGGTGATCACAATTAGTGGGGATTATTAAAGCACCTAAAATAACCTCATTCTCATCACAGAACTCCTTAATTAAAGAGTGACGATAGAGGTTGCAATTCCTACTTTTTTTATACGCGTGATCTCGCTTGACTATTTGTATAAAAAAACACATACCTACGTCTGAATTGTTAATCTCCTCCTTTTTTGGAAGTCGATTTAAAGTAGCTTAAATATTATAATATTCCAGAGCCAGCTTAGGTTCTGGAAGCATATTATGCTGCTATGCTACAAAATATCACAATTAATCTTGTAGATTTTGAGTGAAGTATTAACAAATTAGAATATAATAGGTATATTTTAATTTCTGAAATTTGGGAAAAACCCTCTTTCTTACTATATTACTTACGTACTTTCCAATATTTATATCAAAATTATTACTTCATAATCTCCTACCCAAAAAACCCATACATCTTAATTATAATGAGTAAAGTTAAGGTACTTATTTAATTTTAATTCTTTTTTATCCTGTAAAATGATACAAAAATAATTTATGTCAAACCGCTTTGGGATTATGGGAACAAATCTACACTAACGTTTTGTGACCAGTCTAGACCTCGCGAACACTTTTTTGCAAGGACCTACAAAGGTTTCACCTTATAAAATGTAGGAGATATTCAAATGAGGAACTTGTGATGAAAAGGTGGTTCCAGGAGAGCGCCATCAATGTAGTAGGTACCTTATTTTGTAGATAAAGTGAAACCGCGGGTGGCAGCTAGTAACTAATAAATCAATCAGATAAAATAATAATCTATAATATCCGCATTACTGTGGCAAACATATTATAATGCTTTAATTACTTACGTGCGTATAATTAAAACGATAATCTTTTTCGAAACTCGAAATTGATTGATTCGATAAAATAGATCATGATTGATTTGCGGAAAAATTTAATGTTTTCGAGCGTCCTGCAATTGTTTTATTCGTGCTTTTTTATTTTTTTGCAACAATCATCACACATATTCAAACAAAAAATCCGCCCCCGATCGCACCCTGTGCAAAGGTGCCAAGAATTCTATCAGCTCTGCCGTTTTGTACGGCAAATAGCTATACCTTATAATAAGTAGTCATACAACGATTACTTAGTAGATAGGACAACAGTTGTAAACAGTCGCTGCAGTAAACCTACTAACCACAAGCAAACCCAGTTCTCTAATACCTACGCATATATGTTATAGCGTCCCCAGCTATGACCAGCAAGGGTATAAAGAGAGGGGTCCGCTGTACCTTCAGGCCACCCCCCGAGGCAACCGTCAGAGATCCGTCAGATCGTGTCCCCAAATGCTAGATTTGGTTCTCTTAAAGGAGAGCTATCTCGAGCCCAAAAAGGCACTACTAGACTGGTACCGGAGCAATGAAGCCGTTCAGCACTCGTTCCTCGGAAGAGGAGCTAACGACAACCACCTACTAACCACAGTGGCGGTTTACAACTGTGAAAATTGGTACGCAGATAGCTAAATGTCTGCTGGACTAACACGTTGGCTACTTTTTATCCCGATAGCACGCGGGTGAAACCGCGGGGCCCAGCTAGTAGGTATCTAATTTTACCAACATATTTTCATAATCACATTTCAGTTAACATCTTTAAAATTTCTTTCTCTCTTCTTCCAAGCTACTGTTTCTTGTCTCTCCCCAAGGAATAAGGCACAATACCTTATCCCCGTTTAACACGAGGCGTCATTAGCGAGTGTTAGATCCATCATCCTGTCAGACCGTGACTTGTGAACCATGAGCCATGAGTGAGAGAAGATTTTTGTGGTATCTTTAATTATTGGGTGTAGTAACGGTGAGGCGGCAGGTTTTGAACTCTTTATTTGATTGGTTAACTTTTGTTTGGTTTTGACTTCTAAACCTTAGTTTGAAACTGCCTAAATAAACAAGTTTTTATTTATGACTAGGAGCGCCCAGCGGTTTCACCCGCGTGCTTCTATAATAGGTACAAAACATTCGAACAATATCATATACCTACCTACATAACTACAACGGGTATACGCTAGTTTGATTATCCTATACTAATTTATAGTGAACCAATTGCGATGAAACTTGTCATGCAGATAGCTGGAGATCTGGATTGACACATAGACTTTTTATCTTAGTTTTACTTTTTATTCCGGTATTCCGGTGTATGCACTTAATAATTAAATTTTGAATGATTTCGTTCCTTTGCCTTTGATACTTGATCGATTCACTGTCATTATTTTCATTCAACTTGGGTTTTTTCCAAAATCGCAAAGTCTCTCTCCACTGTTTCCAAGTTTGCCTTTCCTGAGATTCGTATGGCCATCCTAAGCATCAAGCCCATCATGTCAGGCCCTATCTTTTTTAATTGATACATTTTTTTTTCAAAATCCTCAATGATATTTCCGTGCGTAGGTAGGAAGGTAAAATGGTTAGGTACCTTAATAAAGAATGAAAAATTTTATTTCGAAACATTGAGTTGTCAATAAATAATATTATTGTTTTAGATACAATCCGGGGCAGACTGAGTTATGGGAGCCGTACTAAGAATTAAAATATCTATAGAACAAAAGATAATACTTCGGAGAGTATTTTCTTTTAGAGAATCATAAGTCGGGCGAATGCCCGGCTGCAACTTTCTGTTTCTGGTTCTGGGTGTATTCTATATGTATCATATGGATGTATTTACAAAAGAAAAGTATTGTATGTAGTACCTATACCCTACTGTTGCCTAATACCCATAGTAGCCTTAGTTGCTTAGTTTGGGACTCGACGGCGCTGTGTGACGTGGTGACGAGGAGTTATATTGGAAGCAAAAGGACTAAAACTCATCAGCGATGGCTACTGGAGAGTTTCGACTCTTTAATTTGACTTTCGATCTGAACTGAGATTATAACGGTGTAGGAGATCGAAACGAATTGGAACTTTCCGGAGCATATGGGCATCTTGTTCTATACGGCCCGAGGGAGTCCCTATAATATAGCGTTGGTTAATTCTCAATATATTATGTTTAACTAGTAGTCCCCTTGACATACAGGCAATGACGTACGTATTTTTAGAGAAAATTTAAAAAGTAACAGTTTTACTTCTACCTATCCTCACTCCTGCCGCTCTTACCCCATTCCTTTTTCGTACGTGGCAGTGACAAGACGTTACCACGTTGTCTTGTAAAAAACGAAAAAAGAAGAAGAAAAATGTGAGTAATTTATAACATTTAATATCAATAAAAGTTAAACGTTCACTATTGCAAAGTAACGCTCTTTTGAATTTTTTGTTCGTTGGTAGTTGCATTTTAAAATCGTTCCACAAATATTCATATTTGTGGTCTGAAATTTATTTTCGAAAATTTCCGTATGCAATTAAGCCCTTCAAAAATCTCATCATCTAAATATCAATTTATCGAATCCAACAACCAATTCTCTGGAATCAATTTACATTATGCAACTACCCTCAAAAATACTTAATTCAAATTTAACGTTTAAACACAACTCGTACGAGCGTTATGCGTTATCTAAGAGGTAATTCTACCTACTCAATATGCAATTACCAACCTTGTTTAAATGAAATACCTATGTGCCTGTTATGTTCGAGTGCAAGGCACTCATACGAAACTTAACCACGAGTTAACTTTCACATAATTTTACCTATTCACTAGGTCCTTATCAACCTTGTAAAAAACCAAATACATAACACAACAGGCATGTAGCCGGTCAGTCTGGCAACAAGTCATTTGTCCAGAAGAAAATGCGACTTACCTTCCAGGGCATCTGACAATGTCCCTGTTTATTACTAGCTGTTGCTCGAAACCCGTCGGGTTTCGGCTAGTTCCTATTCCATCCGGGAGCGTGGCGAACTAAATTCAATTATTTTAAATAGTAAAATGTAAAACTGTTTTTTCAATATCTCTTTTAATGTTTGACTGCTAGTCACGCTTACAGAAGTTAACTGCGAGTTATCTTATAGGTATTTTATACCTACACACATGGTACCTTTCGCCACCGAATAAGGAATTTATTCCTAATTGTACATGTACATCATCGGTATGTTTGACTGCGGGTCACTCATACGGAAGTTAACTGCGGGTTATCTTCCAGGTGTTTTACACCCACAAACGGTACCTTTCGGCACCGAATAAGGAATTTATTCCTAATTGTACATGTACATCATCGGTATGTTTGACTGCGGGTCACTCATACGGAAGTTAACTGCGGGTTATCTTCCAGGTGTCTTACACCCACAAACGGTACCTTTCGGCACCGAACAAGGAATTTATTCCTAATTGTACATGTACATCATCGGTATGTTTGACTGCGGGTCACTCATACGGAAGTTAACTGCGGGTTATCTTCCAGGTGTTTTACACCCACAAACGGTACCTTTCGGCACCGAATAAGGAATTTATTCCTAATTGTACATGTACATCATCGGTATGTTTGACTGCGGGTCACTCATACGGAAGTTAACTGCTGGTTATCTTCCAGGTGTTTTACACCCACAAACGGTACCTTTCGGCACCGAACAAGGAATTTATTCCTAATTGTACATGTACATCATCGTTATGTTTGACTGCGGGTCACTCATACGGAAGTTAACTGCGGGTTATCTTCCAGGTGTTTTACACCCACAAACGGTACCTTTCGGCACCGAATAAGGAATTTATTCCTAATTGTACATGTACATCATCGGTATGTTTGACTGCGGGTCACTCATACGGAAGTTAACTGCGGGTTATCTTCCAGGTGTCTTACACCCACAAACGGTACCTTTCGGCACCGAATAAGGAACTTATTCCTAATTGTACATGTACATCATCGGTATGTTTGACTGCGGGTCACTCATACGGAAGTTAACTGCGGGTTATCTTCCAGGTGTTTTACACCCACAAACGGTACCTTTCGGCACCGAATAAGGAATTTATTCCTAATTGTACATGTACATCATCGGTATGTTTGACTGCAAGTCACTCATACGGAAGTTAACTGCGAGTTATCTTCCTGGTGTTTTACACCTACACACGGTACCTTTCGGCACCTAATAAGTGATTTATTCCTAAATATTTGTTATGTTTGACTGCGAGCCACCCATACAGTAGTTAACTGCGAGTTAACTTTTGGGTATTTATACCTACACGCGTGGTACCTTGAGGTACCTAATAAAAATTAATTCCTAAATATTTTTTTATATTTGTTACGCTTGAATAGGAGTCATTCATAAATAGAAGCAAACAGCTAGTTACCTTCTAGGTAATTTTACCTAGATACACAATAATATCACAAATATCCTCGGAATGGCAAACTAGTACATTATTATGACAGCCAGATCGGAAAAAATATTGTACATGGTAAAAAACAATGACATCCAACACGCTTGCTATAGGCGAAGCAACGCCCGAAACCAACTCCGATGTTGACTTAGTTCCTGGTGGTGAAGAGGTGGCTACTACGCCACATTGGTTTTTGAGTATATGTACCTGTAAATATTGTTATGTACCTATGACTGCGAGTCACACATACGTGAGGTAACTCTTCTTTCCTAAGTAATGTTATTTCTACCTAAATACAATTACTCTTACAATAGTTTACCATAAAACACTTATATACAAGTAAACTGTAAGAAATCTCGAAAGTATTTTTTTTTTACGTGTTTTGACATGAATAACTGATCCAACACTTAAATACTTTATTCCAGTAGAATGTTTTCACAGGTATACCAACTTATTGGTAAATTGGGACGTGTTTGTTTTGTTGAACGAACCCTACACAAAATATATAAATATATATATATGGCTTTTATTTGTTTATTGTAACCACGCCCACAATAAAATTATTACAATGTTTACATACAGTAAACAGAGTGTTGCTTACGGTGTTTCAGGTAGGTTACATGATTATATAATCCAAAAAACAAACTCGATAATTTTTAAATGCCAATAACGGAACCTTACGCAGACCCGACTCGGCTGCTATAAGGAAGAACTAGCCTAGCCAGTTGCATCTGCAGAATGAAAACTAACTTTAATCTGACCTTAGAATCGAAAGTTATGAGTAACTTAGTTGTTGTTTATTAACCGACCTACGCCAATACATCATGTGCCCTGGCGAGGTCGATCAAATTGAAAGGGGCTTCTGCTTTGTTCTACATGCTTAGACGAACAATTGCTGTGATTGACTTTGGTGTACTTGAAGGCTGAGGACATCCTCACTCGACACCGAAAAGGACGAAATAGTTTTCGGATAACATATAATACTAGAGTTCCGCCATAGACGAAAAATGTCATAAGACAAAGAAAAATCTTTTTACCTTAAAAACAAAATACATTTAGGTAATTATAGATAACTATAACTAACAAAAATAAAATAACTAAATACTAAACAAAACACAATTACAGTTTTAAATCAAGGTCGTTCCCACGCGGCATCCTCTATAAGAGACTGGAGACATCTCTGGATGGCCAACCTTACCCAGTATTTAGTTAAAGTAAAACTTAGGATATTATGACGGGCACTCAATCTGCACGCTGCAACCACAGAAAAACATTTACGCGCCCGTCAAAACAAGGGGGGGAGCGGGAAGTACAGGAAAAATACTTCGTCTCCTGACGACCCTACCGTTTGACTTGGCAATTGTTCCGCAACATTTTTTATAAATAAAATATATATCTGTACATAATTACACCGTTTCAATATAGGTAAAAATCAGTTACGTCATACTGCCTATGACAGTAGCTCACTTAGTCTGCGAATCACAGATTATATAATAATTATATGAATATAATAAAGTGGCAGCTTTAGCTGAATACCGATCATACCTTTGGTAATTAGAAAACCTTTAACAACTCATTGTTGAATATGGCCTCATTTCGAACAAGCCCTTAAATATTCCAAATATAACTATTTGAACCATATTGTAACAAAATAATATCTTTTAATAGCTGAAACGAAATTTCAACTCCATTTTGTACAATAAGATTGTGACAAAGTTAATATTTCCTGAAAATTGTTATACGCTCAATTTATTCGCACTGGATATTCATTATTAGGTAAAAATTCACAAACGAGAATTAGGCACAGAACGCTAACGAAGCTCTTAACCAGTGGAAATGCTTAAGATTAGACGAAAAATTAGAAATTAGTGCTTTAAGATTCAATTGCAACAATCTCAATTTCAATTGCCCTCACAAGTTTGTACCTAGTATCCTAAGTGCCACCGGCGCCTTTCAGTGCTAGCCCCAAATCGTAGACAATTTTCTGCAATAGAAGGAAAAAACATTTACATATATTATATACCGTGCTAGTAAACCCTGGGAGTAAAATAATCATCGAATCCCGGTGCAAACACATCTCATATAGAAACAGTAAATTAAATTTATCTTTACCAATCCGATCTGATTCAAGCTTAGCTATCATCGACAAATCGCCTCAAATATGGCGTTGTACATTACACGAACAATTCAATTGGTTTCCTCCGTATACTCCCACCAAGCCACCCTACACTCAGGCATGGCTTTATACCACAACAGGTAAACATACTCAAGTGGTTCCATTCATTTATGTTTTATTAAGGAATTTCACCGTTTTATTACCTGTAGCTTTTGGCTATTTTTAGTATACAGTTAAAAATATCTTGCCAAAGTTATAAATAATGTTAACATTTGGTTCAATATAAAAACCACGGTACTGTATAACACACGTAAATAGAATTAGTGGTAAACAATTCACACGTGCCACTTAAATAGGCGCATTAGGCAACGGTGCAGGACCAGCAGTATTAGCCGGGTAATCGATTTTTATATCAAGAATAAAAACAATTTGTCGAAATCCTGAATCAAATAAAATTAACCCTGATACAGAATGTTTAACTATCTGGCGATACTTCACAAATACTAACTAATCAAGTAGAAATCAACACATTTGGAAAACCGAAAAAGACCTATGCTTGAGTCACGAACTGCTCCATACATAGTGCGACATCTTTGTACCATGATGTAAGGCACGCACGTCACAATAACGATGTGAATACACAACTATAAATCGTTCATAATTCAAAATTACCTTTGGAACAAAATTGAATAAAATTAACCTATCAAACAGTCATCTAGCCCAGTGCACTGCTAAGTAAAAACTTTAATTTTTCTTTTTAAGATAAGTATGGTGCACATTTCACCATAATTAACGAAATATTCAAAACACCAATCCCGGAACGCGGGACTGCTAATACCGGCTCTGCGCCGACGTGACGTCTAAAGAGTAGAGTAACATTATTTTGTTAACATTAATGATTCTTGATTATTATTTTAGAGATTCATTTCCTTAAATCTTAAACTCACGGTCTTTACCTTCAAATTCTTACTCGCCAATGGTCAAGTAAGGGCTAGTATATTAGATGACTAGAGACGGGAAATAAATATCTATGTTCGATACTCAACTTAGATTATTTCATTTCAAACGTCTAAGACCTACATGGAAAGCAAAACTTATTACCACTCTGAATATCTACTAGTTAAACATAATATATTGAGAATTAACCAACGCTATATTATAGGTGATCAAACGAACTTACCAAGTGAAGTTCGATCATTATAATATGAGTTGGTTAATTCGAAGATATATAACCACCCGCCTCACCCTTATAACGGTTGTTATTTATACAAAAACCCAGTTAATATCTTCTTGAAGTTTTGCTTCAAACTCTAAACAGAATGAGGTAAGAGCGGCAGGAGTGAGGATAGGTAGAAGTAAAACTGTTACTTTTTAAATTTTCTCTAAAAATACGTACGTCATTGCCTGTATGTCAAGGGGACTACTAGTTAAACATAATATATCTTCGAATTAACCAACTCATATTATAATGATCGAACTTCACTTGGTAAGTTCGTTTGATCACCTATTATCTTCCTGGTAAGTGATGCGGTTCTACGTCACGTCTATTTTCTTCGATTTTTGCAATGACCGATAAATAAAAAAAATAATGCAAGTATCAGTTATTTTATAAGACATTCTTATTGGCGCAAAAAATCACTATTTGAACCTCGTTATATTGACGTAAGGCAAATATTTTACTATCAAGGCACCTATTAATGTCTAAAAAAATATAAAAATATGCTGATGTACTTTTTATTTCACTAAAAATGTTTAATGTCTGTTGGACCGGGGTATCCATAAATCATAACCGAGTCCGCCCCCAGTGAAAGTTCAATATTAGCTGGATTATTTATAGCTTTTTTACAAGTGATAATTATAGGGGATACCAATTTATTGTGATAATGTTGGGTTATAAATTTGAGGCGTGATTCGAGTGAGTGTACCGTGCTGTTTCATTTGGATTATTAGTAACAATTAATAGCTAGTAGATGCTTACTAAAGTGAAAGGTGAATGGGAGATTTGCGACCTGTTTTTTTCAAGAAAGCGTAAGGTGCAGGACGATTCAAGATGAGCCTATGCTCAAAAAAATCTATCATGTAAAAATCTACAGACTACCTACCATTATCATATTTTGATTCCTATTTTTCATCATCTTAATTTCAGCTGTAAGAAGTCCACTGCTGGACATAAGCCTCCCTCATAGATTTCCAGATGCTTCGGTTATAAGCGGCCTGCATCCACCGTTCCAGCCTTTTCCTATTTTTAATTCCTATAAAATAGATAATAAATAGTGAAGACACTTCTGTTAGCGACCTCCCTTACAAGATGGCGTCGTGTGGTGGGTCATACAATATTTAGACATCACAAAACGTTGGCACATCGACAATATTCCGTAACTATAGTGTCCCCATAGTATAATCACCACATAATGTCACAGCAAACCCCATGACTCTATCATTACTTGTAACAAAACCGAACCACTGTAATTTTGTATCATTACCCGACGTCGCCTCGCACTAACACTTTTACTTTGTAATCAACTATTATTACTTCTAGTAATAATGAGGATGGGAATGACGTTTGGGCTAAGGGAATGACTTCTTATGAAAGGTAACAGAAGGTATTTTAAATTATTACTCATTAGGATTTACTGTTTCTTGTTACAATGCGTTGTAAAAGTTATCGTTTGAAGATGTTAAGATTTTCTTGTAATATTATTGAAGCTTGATGGTCTAGCTATGCCCGCTGATGTTGTATAGTCTTGCGAGTTAAGCAACGCATATCCCGGTCATGCCGTTGTTGAGAAAACGATAATGTGTGTGATAAAAAACTTTTTCTCCAGCTCTGAGATACAGTCTGGTAGCAGACAGACGGACAGTGAAAAGAGTCCCGTTTTTACCCTTTGGGTACGGAACCCTGAAAAGAGGTACGCGGTTTTCTTTGTGTTTCAACTAGTCAATCAAACTTTTTCTTAAGTTTTTGCTTCACTTATTAGTTTCATTATAAGTGTTAGCTTACCCTGCATAAGCAGAAAGTAAGTATTGAACTTAATCCAATTTTCCAATTTTCCTTAGCAAAACCAAGGCAGTATTTAAGACAGCTTGAAAAAGCTATACTAACAGCAATTATCGTTAATTCTCTGTACTCTGTACACGCCAATCATTCTAAATTATCCCGTTTAATCCACCACGATAATTACACTGTCTCCGTAAGAATATTACGTTACCTTAGATACAAATTACATAAACTTACAATAATCTACTATATAAAAATAAGTCGGGTTTTCCTTCCTGACGCTATAACTCCAGAACGCACGAACCGATTTCCACGGTTTTGCATTCGTTGGAAAGGTCTCGGGCTCCGTGAGGTTTATAGCAAAAAAAATCAGGAAAAATTTAAAAAGAAAAGCTGGAAAATCAAAATCAAACTCAGCGATGACGTATGACGATGACGTATTATTTAACGAGCAGGACAACGTCTGCGGGGTCAGCTAGTAATACATAATTATTTTCTATCTACTTATTCAGAAGTACTTTCTGCCAAGTTTTTCTTTATTTAGAAAACCTTTAGAAAAATTTCTTTAGTTTTCGCGATGATGATATGAAATTAAACTCATTTTTCCTGTTTTAATTGCGTTGCTATTATTATGTATGACGCATTTTCAACGCCCATTACCTAGAATCTTTTAGTTTTTATTTTGTTTGTAGACGGTGAAGCTAAAATAACTTTTACTGTTGGGGTTTGAAATATTACGCTTATTATTTAGCATCTTTTGTTTCAGTCATGCGCAAAGGCCTCCCTTCTTCTTCCTTGCGGGTTAAATATCAATTGTAATTTTAAACTTTTAATAGCCGATTTTTTCCAATCTGATTATATGTTTAAATTACAATTAAGTCAAAAAAATTACAATTATTTCATACTTGGACAACTTGGACGACATGACATGAATTAGTTAATTCAAATGAAACTTATTTTTCTGGATATTTTTTTTAGAAGGAAGAATATTTTTTTTGGTTTCAATCGCATTGCATTTTTCAATGTTTCAAGGTCCGCCCAGAAATTTTGTTTACGGGTTTCAAATCAGCATCGCGAAAATCGAAAAAAAAAAAAACAAAACCAATTCAATCTGAAAAGGTTCTCTATAACGTAGTCTAAGTATTATAACTCTACGCACGTCGCACTTTAAATTCAAGGGTAGAACAACTAATATTTCAAACCAGTTATTTGTCCCGCGTGAAATTGTACAGCCTAACCAACTTACAATTACAGTTGATTGCGGGGCTAGCGTCTTTGAAACACAACAATTTCTCTTCACTAACTGTGTAGTTCAATTTTTTCCCGACTGTCGATTTAAATTTGTAAAACAGTAACGAGTTGTCAGTTTAATGACAGGGTAATGACATTATAATGACACGGTAATGACGGAGTTTTATTGGTTGTTCAACGGTATCGCGTTTTGTACGTAATGCCTTGTAAATTATTGTTTGGGTAAATAAACGCGATTATGCTGATTTTTTATCGAGGACAAGTTTTTTGTTACTTTGTATCGATAAATAATATGTGTGGTTTGGAAATTAAGGTCATTTTCTGTAAAAAAAAACCTTATAAAATCACTTTCTTGTCCGTTGGTCAGTGTGTCTGTTTTAGGGTTCTGTAGTTCAAATATAAGTGTCTAAGGCCATTTTTTTTTGCACGACACAGCGCAATCTAGCCCCAAACTAAGCACTAGGCTTGTACTATGGGGACTAGACAACGGATATACAGATTATACTTTTTTTTTGTAAATACATAACACATGCATGATACATAAAAAACACCCAGACCAGAAATAAATATTTATTTTGAAACTTAAATATCTGCGCCCGGCGGGAATCGAACCCGCAACCTTCTGCATTGCAGTCGGGCTTTCGCACGACGCGCCACAGAGGTCGTCAATTTATTGCCTATTACAATACGGCGAACAGTCGCTCATCGCTGCTCGCAAACTAGTACTTAGGGCGTTTTTAGTACCATGCCTGAGCAAACACGTATGACATTATTGTTCTTACCTTTCATCTCTACCCGCTGCTCGCTCAACTTAGCAGCTGTCAGTGGGACAAGTGCCATAATAAGTAAAGTTAACCACGTATTGATCACATCGGCCGCCTATTGTCTAAGCTTCAGACTTTCCATCTTTACTCAGTTCTTTAGTTATGGCCTTTCTGCCAGCATTTAAGGGCAATTTAGGCCAATATCACGTGAATATAACACTATGTAGACATTTATACAGCTTAGACATTTAGAATTTTAGCAATGCGGGTAGGAATGTACAAAAAAAATGGTGGTGAATTTTATTGCATCTCCATGTGAGCATCTGTTTGTAACGCGATAATTCCGTGTTCGGCACTGTTATTTTATTTTAACTACACTTGTTTTCTTTTATTAAACTAAATTGATTATTGTGCCACCAAACCTTAACAATTTATACGAAAATAACTAGGTTTCACGAAAATAAAATTCACCAAGGCGTCTCAAACAGAACTCCCATCTCTACCTGCTGCTCGCTCAACTTAGCAGCTGTCAGTGGGACAAGTGCCATAATAAGTAAAGTTAACAACGTATCAATCACATCGGCCAAGCTTCAGACTTTCCATCTCTACCCGCTGCTCACTCAACTTAGCATCTGTCAGTGGGACAAGTGCCATAATAAGTAAAGTTTGTTAACTTATCGTATCAATCACATAGGCCACCTATTGTCTAAGCTTCAGAATTTTCATCTCTACCCGCTGCTCGCTCAACTTAGCAGCTGTCAGTGGGACAAGTGCCATAATAAGTAAAGTTAACAACGTATCAATCACATTGGCCGCCTATTGTCTCAGCTTCAGACCTCACACATACACCCCGACAGGCATTAATCTTCCTTTGTGTGCGTCACCCATCAATTAGAATGACGGATGCGAGAGTGCCGTTCGAGTAATTATTGTTGGTTGTATGATTTTTGTATGTGTGTGTGTTTGTCGCAGAGTTGCGAATGAGTTTTTCAGTAGGTTCTGTTTTTAGGGTTCCGCACCTCAGAAGGTAAACACCGGTCAAGTGCGAGTTGGACTCACGCACGGAGTTCCGTACCCTTACCACTAAAAATCACGTTTGTTGTCCGACTTAAATATTTATTTTGTTGTTATAGAGGCGATAGAAATTCATTATTTGTAAAATTTTAATTGTCGAGCTATCACGGTTCGGAATGAGAATTTGGCTGGTAGGTAACAAATTACAGTGGATTCTCAGTAAAAGAGTCTCGTTTTCATACAAATCTGTTTCCCGGGACAAGTCACATAAGTTGTAGGAAAGATCACATAAGTTGTTGGAAATTTGACAAGCTTTCATACAAATTTATTTCTCGAGACAAACACATAGTTTGTAAGAAAGGTCACATAAGTTGTAGCGAAGGTCACATAAGTTGTAGGGAAGGTCACATAAGTTGTAGGAAAGGTCACATTAGGAAATTTTGCCACATTAGGACTTGTCAAAGCCCGTTTTCAGAAAACAGGCAAATTTTCATACTATTACTGATTTCTACTATGGTAAGTAAGTAATATCTTACGTTCCTAATTACCCTAACCACAGAACTAAATATAGTAGGACCGCGACCTCCAATGAAGAAGACACAAGAAACTCATGCGGTTTCGGACGGACGACGAACACGGACGAGTCCGCTTGGCGCTACAACTTAGACCGGTGGGTGGTTACAAGCCGCAGCCAAAGGCTCCCACCAAGAAACCCCTTTTGGTCGCCTGTTAGGATGGGCAGAGGATACCGTAGCCATATTCGTTTAGACCCGCCCCCTAATTACGTAACTTTGTTGCTAACAAATCTCGATTGAAACCATTGAAATTGTTGATTTTTGCGATTACGGATAATACTATTTGATAGTTACAGTCGCTAGTTTTCATTGCAATAGCAATTTATTAGCGACTGAACGACGTGAAAATTGACGTGTATCTATACAACAATTTCAATAAAATTGTTTCAATCGAGAGTTGTTAGCAAAAAAGTTACATAATCAGGCCCCCGGGCCCAAAAAGCCGCTTGTTGAAAAGCTGGTTGAAAGTTGCTTGGTTTCTTTAAGTCCTATTTATTTATTCTGAACTTAAGGGCCCTATTCTGAAAAACTGAAAATCCATGTCGGGCGCATCGAAAATTGTTGATTATTTCATGACGGAATGTCGTAGAACTTTTCTTTGTGTACAGATTGTAGGCGACATTGTTTCCGATATTTAGGAAACAATGTCACCTACAATCTGTGCACAAAAAAAAGTTCTACGACATTCCGTCATGAAATAATCAACAATTTTCGATGAGCCCGACAGGGATTTTCAGTTTCAAGGTCGTTGGCGTATATACTCCTCTTAACTTAGTACCGTGCAAGTGGCCCTGGGTTATAACTAAGCAAGCTTGTACCTAAGCCATACGTCAATCACTCGGTCATTAAGCCCTACTTATAGCCCATAAATAAGGGCAGTCGCAGACGCAAGGTTTATTAACTATGTAGCGTGTTTTAAAACGAGGTTTTCAGTTAAGGGTCTACGTTACGAAACAATTCATTTTGTCGCTCCGAGGGGTCTGGGGTGGGGTTGTAGTTGTCGCGAGATTTTATAGAAGAAAAATGAGAAAATAAATTGGTTTTATGAAGAAATGCTTTCTGAAAATTTGCACACGACTATTATTGAGTGATAAGCAGATATATTATTGTTTGCTCTCACTAATGCACGGGATTTTCTAGCAGACATCTAGTTTATTATTGGATTCAAGTTAAATATACTTCAAAAGTAGGTATTAGAATCAATTCAAACATCTGAAAAAAATCTGGTGTGGCGGTTTTAAGATAGTTTCTAATTTCAAATGCCTTAACTTTTTGCAAGAGATATTCTAAAAAAATAGAGAGAACATAATCATAAATGATTGTCGCCAACAGTATAACCGCACCCCAACCATGGCACCTCAGGCGTGCAAAGTAATTTCCCCTGCACAATATATCAAGCTGTGGCCACACTAGCGCTACATAAATATGAATAATAGTTAACATTCGACGTTTGACAACCGACATTTATTTATTTGTAGAACGATAGATGGCGTTTGCTGAATGAACCATTATGTGGTTATCTTTACCACTGTGTGTTTCGAACAAAGTTCGGAATTGTTAATAGGATAAAAGGTAATACTCAATACTTAAATATTTTAGTTGTTAAATAATGTGTTAATACCTACTTATAAACGATGTCTAACTTTCTGTAACGTTTGTCTTTTCCTGTGATGTACATAATTATAATATTCTCAAAATAAACTTTTATTTATTTATTCATTCAACAAATAGTATAATAATTATGTACGTAGTATTTCCGTTTCCTATTCAGTACCTACAGCCTATTATAGTTGCTTAGTTTTGGGGCTAAATTGCGCTGTGTATAGCGTCCTGCCATATTTATTTATTTATTTCGAGAGGCGGTAGAAGAGCCTCGTAAGTTCAAATACTAGGTACCGAAGGAAAAGCATATTTTCAATTCGCGTTAAAAAATATCGTTACAAAAATTATAGCAATAATCGTTAATCTAAAGAGTCATGTCCAATTTCGGCCCACGCGCCTCAACGCTTCATATTATTCACTTCGAATCGCCGTTCAAATTAATGGCCACTTCATAAATTCTCTACTAATTTAAATAAAAATACCCAACTCTATAATTAAATTCTTTATCATTAAATAACTTGGGCTATGCAATTTTTTACCGACAAGCAATTTTGATACTTATTTTTAAAAGGATAGAGCTCAAATTCAGACTGCGTTTTTGAAGTTGGCTGTCACGAAAGTATCTTACATCATTTTTAACTCCCGTCTCTTGTCGCATAACTAACATGTAATTGAGTAATAAATGCAATTTGGCATTATTAATGTGACGCACACACAGACGGAACAATGATATTTAATTGTGCAAGTTGTTGTGAAGCATACATTTTGACTGTGAACTATTATGAGAGATGATAATTCTGTTGGATAGTTCAATAAGCTAGTTGCAGTCTGCGGTTTTACCCGCTTAATGGTCTTAAGGAGACGTCAAAACTAAATGTTTTCTGCTTTAAGTTCTGCAAAAATACATTATTAGTTGGCAATATTCATGACTTTTCTTGCAGTGGCTGATCAAGAAAATTTGGGACAAAGTCTCTTGCCGCTTGAGCCAGAGAACTTTCTAGATCTTTATAGAACAATCTATAACCATCTCTATTTATTTTAATTTGGTTTGTGTTGTTTTTTATTTTATTGTTTAGTTTTAAGCTTGTCTATTTAATTTTATTTTATTTGATGCCTGATGGAAAAATAATGATGGATTAATATGATGTAAGAGTCCTAAAAAAATGATTTTTCCAAATTCGATCGGGACTTACACAGTTAAAACCGTGTGATAATTTAGTATTGATATAGTCCACTTTGTCATTCGTACATTTATTATGAAGGTTCAAAAATATAATGGAGTTTTTAAGTTTTTTGCATTCTAAAACTTGGGTTAGTAAAATAATATCTGTAATGGAGAAAAATATCCCAATGAAAATACTTCACCTTAAAGACATAAATAACTGCGGAGTTGTACAATAATTATTATCTATTGCAAAGAATTTTAATTATTTATGAAGCAATAAAAATATTTTCGCTTCCATAAAATAATAGAACAGTTATTTTAATGTGCTAAGTCTAACTCGTGTATGTCACAGAATAGAGGTGAGAATAGAGAACAGTGAGTCAAGTAATTTTTTGTATTTAAATAATGTATGGCTCTATAAAATGTCAATTGCACTAAACACTAATTTAAATGTATTATAAGTAAACACAATAATAATTATTATTTAGTAAAATTTATATATTTTATACAGTTGACTTTCGTATTATTTTTAGCATTTCCCTTTACAACTCTTTTCACTTTATGTGCTTTCGAAAATCAAAGCTTGGTTTTAAACTCAAAAAAAAGTTTAATTTAATATCAGCATCGCGAAAATCGAAGAATATCTAGATTTTTAATATACAGGATGTTCCGAGGAGGGCGTTGTTCTAAACGTCTAGGCGAAAAACTTTTGTATTACAACTTTTAGAAATTCGAGGTGGTTTTTGAAAATAATAACCTAATACCACCTTCTCGGAACACCCTGTATATGCGATGTTGGACTAATGTTGGTACATTGTTAACCCATATTATGTTTAAATAATTGATTCACTCTGTATATTTATTATTGTTTGCCAGAGTGTACCATTATTTTGAAGTGCATAATACTTTTAATGTATCAATACGTTACGTAAACAATACGTTTTATCATTTTTTTTCGTTTACTAGTTTAAGAAATATTAAAAATATATACCTACCTTATTATATTAAGCTGTGCTTATTAAACTATGTGCCCATGCGAAACAATCTCGTAACTCTTCTGAAAGACTCTCCTGCACTAAAGTCGATCAATATATTCTGTGGTCTCATCCCACACACAAGTGGAGCGACATAAATCGCGGACGTAATCGTGCGATCCGACATCGGCCCCTGTTGAAATGAATATTTGTGATAAATCACTGTTTAGCTGCCGTGCGCGGGCGGACTATGAAAACTATAGAGACGTTCAACTTAATAGTAATATTATAAAATTAACGATAACGAACAATCTTAACTTCAGATCTTTCTTCGGCTTTTAAGATGCTGTATTGAAATTAAACTAATAAGGTATTTCACCTTTAATCGCGTCGCTTTTATTTTATCACCATGCATTTTCGAAAGACGTTTTGAATTCTTTCCCGAACTATATTGCTCATGGGTAAACTGGGAGACGAGCATGAGGTAATAAAATACCTCCATTTGGTAATAAAAAATATCCATGAATTCCCGGCATGAAATAGGGTTACCTACTCCATCTCTTCCCGTAAAAGGCGGCTAAGGGTTACTAGTTATCCGCTCCTAAAAAAGATGCAACTGGCAACATAGCTCAGATGAGAAGCAGAAAATGATAATAAAAAAATTATATTTCCGTTTATAATACTGTTTACAATTTGTGGACAAACTTAATTGACTATTAATAACGTGAAGTTAGTTTTTAAGCTGTGTGTAAAGCCAAAAAAAAACATTGACCACTCCACACCATTATTTGTCTTACAAAATATAATAATACTGACTCCGGAGTCCACGTCGTCATAACGAATCGTTCATTAATGTTTTATTATGCTAATACAAACTGTCCTACTGACATTGTGATTAACTGTGACATTGTGACATTCTGTGACAAGTTGTACCAATAATGTTATTGTACGAGGCGTAAACAAATAAGTTTAATGTGATTTAATGACTTCTTTTGTATCTACTTTGTAATATCTATTGACGCGTTTAAGGGGTTTATGGTGAAACGATTATTCATCTGATTCTAGATTGGATATTTACCTACGATTTTTATACAAATACAGCTAGTTTGTTTTCCATTCACTTCTATAAGTTATTTGAAGTAGTGGACAATTGGTCAAGCCAAAAAATAGTGTCAATTGGTCAAGCGTATAGTTACCGCAATTGTTACTTCTATGAGAACAGATTGGAATATTTTGTTGACCATTAATTTCTACCAGAGATACTTTTTAGGGTTCCGTACCTATCCAAAGGCTAAAAACGGGACCCTATTGCTGACACTTCGCTGTCTGTCTGTCCGTCTGTCACCAGGCTGTATCTCATGAACCGTAATAGCTAGACGGTTAAGTGGGGCTCCCAAGCAAAAAATGACATTTTTGACGTAAAAACGCAACAATTACATACATTTTAACATTTGCGTTTCGATCACAGATTGGTTTATCCCGTGTTCATTTTAGAGTTCCGTACCAAATTGTGATAGTAGCACGGAAGCTTTCGTGCGCGAGTCTGGCACTTGGCCGGGCTTTTTTTAATTTAGTCTGACTAGTAGACCTGAACGGTAGAACTAAACAGACTATTTAATTTCCATTGTCCTAGTGTTGCATGTTACTTCGTTACTGGAAATGTGACGTCATATGTTCAAATTGGTAGTCTGTTTCGTCTCCGAAAATCGTTTGTCCGAATATCAAAATCCATAACGCGTTTACTATAATCTTCATAATCCATAATGTTCGAATGTACGAAATTTAATAATACCTAATTATCAATAATTCTAATGATTAGGTGTCATAATATCGGGTGCTATAATAATTAAATGTCCTAAATTTTCTTGCTATAAAGTCACATGTCCTAAGTGTTACATAGTAATAATGTTCGTTACTACGAATGGAGGTTTATCATAATATTGTAAGTCCGAATTATAGGTTAGAATAATAGTGTTTGTCCGAATGATGGTTTATAATAATATTGTTTGGGTAGTCTGTTTCGTCTCCGAAAATCGTTTGTCCGAATATCAAAACGGTTGTATCAAAATGGAGGTATCCATAACCATTAAAGTCATACATAAATGATAATAAATTGATTGATACTGACGTTGCTGTATCGTTTTTAATAATCAATGAAGAGTGAAAGTTTTAAAGATCTACCTACATTCACTTAATCTTGTCATATTAACGCGTGATTTACTGAAACTACGAGTACGCACGCAGAAAACTAACAGAGCACCCCGACTAGGATAGGTTAGGTTTATGTTAGAACATGATTACGCACAGTGCTTTGGCGAGCGAGCGAAGCGAGCGTGCCGCGGCAGCGGTCGCCAAAGCGCCTAATATTATAAATAAATAAGGTGAGATGTATAAAAAATAAAAATCTTTATGCCATAGGGTGAGATGCCAATAAATGTTATGATTAGTAATCGTTATATTCTAAAAACATTTATGCCAGAACATTTTATGCTGATAAATCATTATTTTAAACGAAGTTATGCGAAATTAAATTATGCCTAATGATTTATTCTAAATGAACGTTATGCGAAATGAAGAGTATGCCAAAAAACGTTATGCAACCTTACATTATGCCTCTTAAATTTATGCAACCCAATATGGACCCTTGCATGCTGCATGTTTGCTTGTATGCTGCATCCTTGCTTGTGTGCTGCATGCTTGCTTGAATTACTTCGAGTGACATACAGGGATTTTGGTAAAATAATGAAACAACTGTGATATAATCAGACAAAATTTAATCAATATTAAGTTGTACATAATTATAAATCAATGCCTAGGTAATTGGTAGAAATCAATTCTAAGCTAATTTTATATTAGCTGCGATTGCCTTCAAGAAATCACACTTTGAATATTCGGGTTGTTTTTTTAAAATTCTGTCAAGTTTTTCTGCTTTGTCAATGATCTTTTTCTTTTTACATTACATTACCCAGTGCATGCATATTAATCGTTATTAGGTATATAGGATGTGTAATAATTATAGAATAGCATTATGCATTTCAAATATTATGAATTGTAATATTTATAGCAAAAGATGTTAGGACCTTTTATATTTATAGAATTTGTACTTTCGGACTTACAACGGTTATAGAAAAGAATTTTATGTCTTTTAAATATTATAGATTGTGATATTTATGACAACAAATTTTAGGATAAATAATATTTAGGGATTTCGATTTTAGGGCAAGTGATATTATGAGACATTTAGTTAGGGCTAATTATTATTCGGGCAAGTGATGATTAGGTCACAAAACGTTATGAGATGTAAGATTATGGATATAAATTTTATGAGACAAAATAGAGAACCGTTCAAATTACCTCAATTTTAACCTCATTGCTTCAACGTATGACGACATATTCGCGTACAAGTTGCTTGCAAGACTTGCACAATGAAAACGTGGTTTTACTCAAAATGTGACATCACATACCTATAAATTATCATTTAAGTACGCCGAAAGACTTTGTATTAGCTACTTACTCATATTGTATTAGTAATAGAGGTATACCTACTAAAAAACTTGTATTTTCAGAGAGATACAATTTGTATTATGACTTTACAAATAACCATGTTTAAATTTGTTTTTCTTGTTGTTTCTTTTCATCGCAGTGCGCGTTTTAAAATCACACCACACTAAACTCTTGTAGCCTTCCTTATTGAGAGGATATTCTCCATTCTCTTTCTCCATACAAACGTAGTTTAAATTTTCCTCCCTGGATAAAGACATTAGAGCAAATATGTTTATGCCATAAAACCTATATCTGTCATGACAATGCATCTACATTTTTTTATTTTCTAATTAAAATAATAATAAAAAATTAAAAAATAATAAAATAAAAAGGTAGTTGCATAGTCATGACAGATATAAGTTTTATGGCAGAAACATATTGGCTCTAATGTCTTTATCCAGGGAGGAAAATTTAAACTACGTTTGTATGGAGAAAGAGAATGGAGATTATCCTCTTAATTAACGTGGAGTAAGGTCGGAGTAGTGAAAATATACAGGGTGTTTGGTGGAGGGTTAGACAAACTTGGTGGGCGTGTAGGTGGACCTATTTCTAAAATACAATTTGAAGGAAAATACCCTAACTCTTCACAAAAAATAATTATGATTATTTTTGTGATTTTCTATTTTTTTCCCAAATTTTATCCAATACATAATGTCGCGCACATTATGTATTGGAACTATGGGAGATGTTTTTGAACAAAATTCGTTATTAAAAAAAATTAAAATGTGTAATTTTTCCTTTGAATTTTCACTCGATTTTCCCCATAAACCTTGTTTTTGATAAGTTGGTAGATTTTTATGCTACATGTAGTACACCGTTGTAATAAGGGATGTCAAGAGAAATTTTTAAGAGTATTTGAACTCCTCGATCACAATTTTTTTTTTTTTTAAAACGATGTTTAGTTGACCTTTCGGACAACATTTTTTTATTTTCTTAACTTTGAGAGCCCATAACTAATTATTTTCTCATTATTTTGGATTAATAATGCCTTTGATAGATCAAGGATACATCTGGGACTAAAATCAAATAAAAAGTTTAAGTGAAAACATGTACAAAAAAAAGTTGTAGGGGTAAAGAGGTAAAATTTGGAAAAAAAAAGAAATCACAAAAATAATCATAAAAAAAATTGTGAAGTGTTAGGATCTTTTCCTTCAAGTTGTTTTTTACAAATAGGTCCACCTACACGCCCACCAAGTTTGTCTAACCCTCCACCAAACACCCTGTATTTTTTTTTTTTTTTTTTTTTGAAAGTTGACAGACAGAAACATAAAGTGGTAAAATTATAAAATTATTACTCCGACACTATTTCACGTTTATCAATAAGGCTTTCAAAATTTTGAGAAGTTTAAAAAATATCCTGTATTTGTAAACCTATATTTTCTTTACTTTATTTAAAAATCTGCTCAGCTCTCTCTATTTTTTTTAACATTTTCTTGAAGATACAGCTATTCTTAAAATCTGTCTTTCTGGCAGTTCAAATTAACCACCCTGTTGGTACGATTGCATAATTTTTATACAATTTTCATATCTTCATACCTAAGCAACTTGATATTTTTATCATCACCATAAATTTTACTGCAATAATTTACTAATTCGAATTAGTCTATTATTTATAGTCTGTAAATAGTCATAAATTTGTGTCAAATATCTCCGATAAGTAGTCCATTGACATAAATTTTGTGAAATAGGAAAATCCATAAAATTATCTGCACATAGATTATTGACTGATTACTATAGTAGACTATGGAGCGATTTCATTGACGATTTCGATGGAAAATCACCAAGTCATTTCGACTTTTATACCACTTAGCAATAAATTATCTAAATATCATAAATAATAATTTACCAAAATGACTTATAAAGATAAAAAGAAACATGCTTAGGTATTTCAAACTTTTTCAAATATTAACTATAGCTGCGTCCCGTGGTTTCACTCGCGTAAGTCCCGATCCCGTAGGCATATCGGGATCAAAAGTATCCTATGTTACTCCTGGATAATGCAGCTTTTTATTGGTGAAATAATTATTCAAAACGGTCTAGTAGTTTCGGAGATTACCCCCAATATACATTCTAGCAACATGCTGAGTTGAAGACCTATTTGCAACAAGGATGTGTTTGTTTTGATTTTTATTTAGTCCTTAAGTACGCTGTCTTGTTGTGAATAAATATTTCTTTCTTTCTTTCTTCTTCTTTCTTACATACATACAAACATGTAACCAACGTTACCTCTTTATAGTATTAGTATAGAAAACTAAGTGTTGGTCCACCATCTCAATAGTAAGGTTGTGGTAGGTATAAGGTGTAGCATGCTTAAATAACATGACATTTAACATTTGGTTAAAATCGTGGCACGATAACCACAAGGATAGTCGGGGTATTTACTACTAGACCTAATACTGACTCCGTTTTCGTCTAACGTCCATAGTTATTATTATTTGCGTATTAAAATCAGACCAAAATAACTAGTAGGCTTCGATCATATATGTATATAAACTATAGATGCACGGTCACCGCTCTAGAAATGGAGCCGTCAAAACAAGGCATACTTCAGCCGATATGCCTTGTTTCGCTGTCAGTCGTGCATAAGTGTTTTACAACCTTATTGCCCAGTGATTAAGGTTTACATTAAACTGTACTATGTCCGTATAAGTAACCGTTGAAGTAGTGCCGATTTTTGATTTCGATTTTGTATGGGACCGTGTACCTATAGTTTATATATGATCGAAGCTAGTAGGTATTGAAAACAATTAAAATAAATGCAATTATCTTGGTAGAAAAAAGAAATCTGATTCTGTCTGAAACTAGAACATTACCAAGGTCATGAATATCTACTAGCTAGATAGACTAGCTATGTCACGCGGTTTTACTCGCATAACTCCCATGCTCGAGCCGAGATTACTGACGATTCAAAGTGTTATGTGAATATCAAAATGGTTTATTTATTTCTTACATATTTTAAATTTTTGAATTTTCCTCGTGGGAATTTTTAAAATTCCTTTCTTATCGGATATCTACATCACATAAATAACACACTCTCCAAAAGTCAATTCTCTATTATCAGGGGTTTGGGCAGTGCGTTAAACAGTCAATCAGTCACGACAAATCATTTTATAATAAATAAATAAAATAAATAATAAATAATTTCTCCGAACAACACACAGCGCCATCTAGCCCCGTGGTAAGCGACTAAGCTTGTGTTACGGTGACTAGACAACGGATATAATACTTATATTTATTTTTCTTTTGTAAATACATACATATTATACATAGAGGGACACCCAGACCAGACACAAATATTTATTTTTTAAGCATAAATACTTGCACCCGGCGGGAGTCGAACCCGCAACCTCCTGCATTGCAGTCGCGCTTTCGCACGACGCGCCACCGAGGTCGTCATTTTATAGTTATAGATATATGTGAGTGTAAGTATTATGTAGATTTTTATAGTTTTTCATACTTGGTCGGGTTCTAAAAGGACGGTAATTTTAATCCTACTATCCTTCCTACTAATATTATAAATGTGAAAGTTTGTATGGATGTTTGTTACTCTTTCACGCAAAAACTACTGAACCGATTGCGATAAAACTTGGAATATAGATAGCTGGACACCTAGAATAACACATAGGCTACTTTTTATCCCGTAATTCGCGCGGGATCGGGACTTACGCGGGTGAAACCGCGGGGCGCAGCTAGTAAAGACTAAAAACTTAATTAACTGCCTATTTTTTCTTTAGCAACACTTAACAGAGGTAATTTTTCCCTCATCATGTATTCATAGTTACTGCTAAGCTGCAATTATGTGCAATTTCCATGTGGAGCGTAATAGCTATTATAATGTCAAAAGGCTAGTAAATCAACAACTTTGTATTGATTATGTTCACTATTCATTGTTGTGGCATTCTCAGAGGCATTTACTTTAAAACATAATATTGACTTTAAACTACCTACGAGTATTACATAGGTAGGTAGGTATAAATGTAAATTATAATACAACTAGCTGCGCCCGCGGTTTCACCCGGGTAAGTCTCGATCCCGCGGGATTTACGGGATCAAAAGTAGCGTATGTCCTTCTCCAAGGTCCTATTTATCTCTATACCAAAATTCATCAATATCGGTTCAGCGGTTTAGGCGTGAAAGCGTAACAGACAGACAGACAGAGTTACTTTCGCATTTATAATATTAAGTAAGATAGTAAGATAAGATTAGTATATAATATATTAGTATAGATAATTTATGTAATTAATAAAGAATCTACACTTATCTACACTAATATCCTAGTAGTCCTATCCTATCATATCCTTCCTACTATCCTACTAATATCATCATTTCAGCTGTAAGAAGTCAACTGCTGGACATAAGCCTCCCTCATAGATTTCCAGATGCTTCGGTCATAAGTGGCCTGCATCCATCGTGAACCCGCGGCCTTAACTAAGTCGTCCGTCCATCTCGTTGGTGGACGTCCAACGCTGCGCACCTACTAATACTGCATCCTACTAATATTATCAACGCGAAAGTTTGTATGTCTGTATGTATGTGACTTTGTTACTCTTTCACGCAAAAACTACTAAACCGATTGCGATGAAACTTTGAATATAGATAGCTGGACACCTAGAATAACAGATAGCGTACTTTTTATCGCGATATTCCCGCGGGATCGGGACTTACGCAGGGCGCAGCTAGTAATATTATAAAGAGGTAAATTTGTATTTTTGTGTGTGTAATGAATAAACTCAAAAAACAACTGTGCCGATTTCAAAAAAATATTTTTTGATGATGCATTTATCTTTGTAAACTATTTATATAGTACGAGGAATTTTATAAGTAAAATAATTAGAAGTTAAACTTACGTCCATAAAATTGAAGTAAGATTAGAAGACCTACCTAGCTTACAAAACATAAAAATTTAAATCCAACCGAAAAACATAAAAACGAACAAAATAATTTACCATCTCCATAAATAAAAACCAAAAGCATAATCTTAACATAAAACTCTTTATGAAAACAAACAATCGATTGTTTTGCGAACCGTACGACCGAACGCGAAGCCATCAATAATTCAAATGAAGCGGTAATCTCGCCGCGCTAACTGCTCATTGTGTTGCTTTTGATTTATTTTACAACCGTACTTTCACTGCATTCGTGCAGCTTTGTTGCTGACCGTACACGAAGTGGAACGGCTTCGAATTGCCAGCTTTGCCTGATTTATAGCTATTACTGTACTACCAATAGTACGTACTTAGCCCGCCTACGTCTGACGATAATATACACTCGACTCGTGATTACATTGGAACATCTAAGTATGTATTATCGCATTTTGTTCAAATTATTGTGGGAATTTTTTAATTTGTAGGTAAAAAAAGGAAATTTCTAATTTGTAGGTAATGTGATAAAAAGTGCATGTGGACTAATAAACTATTTCTTTCAGGCAAAGAATGCCCATTACATACTTATACCTTATAAACTAACGTACATAATTTAGTATGTGGAGTGTAGCCCCATTTTGATTTTCAATTTTATTGTTTTATTTTAGGGTTCCGTCCCTCTTTTACTCCACTGTCCACTTTATCTCATACACCGTGATAGCTAGACAGTTGTAGCCATATTAATAAACGTGGAGTATAATAAGGTTGGAGTAGTAAAAACATGTAAAAACAACAAAGTTGACAGACAGAAACAAAAAGTGGTAAAATTACTACGACCTTATTCCACGTTTATTCATAAGGCTATTGAAGTTGAACAACAAATGAATACTTGCTAAAAATAGTACGATACATAATAAAATATTTTAGTGGGGCTCCCATAAAACAAACGTGAAAAAATCCAATTATTGTGCTCCAACCGTGTAGGTTATTTTTTTTTATTAATTGCACTATTTCGACTTTTAAACACTGAAGCATAAAATCAAATCAATTTACCAACGTAGGCGTTGAATCCACTTCACTTATCTATAAACGTTTATTCATAAATGTATAAACTTATAATAAATAATGTTTTAATTATGATTGATCTGCCACCGTTACTATATAGGTTCAGTAGGTAGGTAGGTACTGTCGAGGTAATTATGGCGTGTAAATCACAAAGTTGTGATATCAATCATCGTTGATTGATATAATTATGTTTTACGTCTCGAGGTCTCTATTGAAACTCTAGGGAAGGGAAAATAGACTCGATATAATTATACCTATTTAATCTCCACTAATGTTATAAAGAGGAAAGATTTGTAATTTTGTGTTTGTGTCGTATGTTGTTATAAAGAAACCCAGAAACTACTGGTCTGATTTCAAATATTATTTCACCAAAAGAAAGCTACATTATCGAGTAGCAACGTAGGCTACTTTTAATCCCGATATTCTCATAGGATCGGGACTTACGCGGGTGAGACCGCGGTACGCAGCTAATTAGATATATTTTGAGTGTCTACACTCGGCAATTTTGAAATAATATTAACGTCGAGGCAAAGTTCCTACTTTGGCCACAGAATACAATAAATAGTACCTTATTTGTATTTGAATACAAACGATATTTGAAAACGAAATGTAATTTCGTTCTGGGGACCTCTGTGGCTCTGGCGAATGTCGGACTGTAATGCAGAAAGTTGCGGTTGATTCTCGCCAGGTGCAGTTATTTAAGCTTAAAAAAAATAATCATTTGTTTCTGGTTTGGGTGTCTCTCTTTATGTACAACATGTAAGTATTTACAAAAGAAGTGTTATACCTATTCGTAGTCTAGTCACCGTAACACAAACTTATTAGCTTACCACGAGGCTATATGGCGCTGTGTGTTGTTCACTATTAATTATAATATACTAGCTTCGTCCCGCGGTTTCACCCGCGTAAGGTCCGATCCCGCGGGAATATCGGGATAAAAAGTAGCCTATTTGTTATTCCAGATCTCCTGCTATCTACATACCGAGTTTCATGGTAATCGGTTCAGCGGGTTTTACGTGATTGAGTAACAAACACACATACATACATACACACATACATACTCACTCACAAACTTTCAGCTTTATAATGTTAGTAGGATTGCAAAGAGCCACACTAGGACATTGTTTTCCAGCTGCTTAACCTAAACAAAAACATTCTAAATTTGAATGCAGTTGTAAAAAGTCTAAGATTGAAGCCAAACACTTAGTTTTGTACATACATATCTACTAGTAGATTATTTGTTCAAGACTTCTTGTCCCATCACTAGACAGCCCACAACATTGTAGCTGCAACTGCTGCCATTTGAATGTTAATATCGATGCAATAATTACTAGTTCGGTGTCTAACGGAAGCAAAGACGTTGTTATTACCATAATAGGTGCCTTAATGTTTAATTAAATTTAGGTAAGTTACTTTTTTTTATAAACGGCTAGCAGCGCCCGCGACTTCATCCGCCTATTTTTTTAAAAAAAATATAGCCTATCTATAGCCTTCCTCAATTAATGGACTATCCGTCACTGAAAGATTTTTTCAAATCGGACCAGCGGTTCCTGAGATAAGCGCGTTCAAACAAACAAACAAACAAGCCCAGCTTCAGCTTCTTCAGCTTATAACATTAGTATTGATTAGTATTAGTATATAGTATAGATTACTCATATCGAAACAAATAGAAATAATTAAATAAATAATAAAATATAATAATAAAATACAAATAGCCTACCTACTTACCAGATACTACACAATTAATGCAACATAAAAATTCTTGCCTTCAACCACACATTTACAATGCAACTCTATCAATACTTATTGTAAATTGCACAAGCTAATAACAAAGTAGGAGTCTTAAACAATAGTGTAGAGATGTGGCTTCAGATTATCATGTTTATTGGAGCCTTGTTATTTATGCGGTGCACGAGGGCACGCCTATCTTAAGGCTGATTTATGCGGAGTTAGTGACTGGACCCAGTGACTCGGATATTCGAACACAGTCACTGGGCAGGTAGTACCATATAGACGATTGCATTGAGAATAATCAGCAATGGATAGGGTTTTAGTTAAGTCTATTTTTCTGGGCATATTCCGAACTTATCCATATCATTTTTTGGCTTTTGATCCCCTTAACCTTACTCTAGCCATCCCAAACTGTCCCAGAAAGCCAGCAAAAAAGCCGAATTCCTCCAGTAGAGTCTCCCATTTCTATATACCGTGCCCGTTGGTCTGCGCCACACTGTTGCATTACATGAGCATGGAGTTGTTTACATAGCCTCCATGCAACCCCTGTTTAGAGGTCTATCAGTTATACTAATTTTAAAAAAGTGTTTTTTAAGGGGAAATTAATTCCCATGACTTTACGGAGTTTGTCCCTCTTTAATCAATGTCTGTCCCTCTTTAATTATAATATTAGTATATTTCGATGCTACCGAAACTGCATTCCTTGTTTCTGGACTGGGTTGAAACTATTGTCGTTAGTGCCAGTACCTACTGGGTTGCTGCCAGTTACTGACCCCGTTTAGCACAGACTTTAGTTCTTAATATAAACTATGCGTTGCGAATAGGTGATGTTGATGCACGATGTAAGTTGCAGTGCTTCGTTTCTATTCAGACTTCATAGAGATGCCTGTTGATTTTTAGGGTTCAATACTCAAATTGTAAAAACGGGAATCTTTTGTTAAGACTTCACGGTTCGTCTGTCTGTCATCAGAGTCATGAACCATGATAGCTAAGTAGACAGTTGAAATTTTTACAGATGATGACTTACTTACTTGTTATGCCAACCCCAAATAATATACATAATATGTGGTTTTTGTGATTGCGAATACAGAAGACAATTCTAAATATTTATAATAATATTATATTAAAACGTGATCTTAAACAACAAAACAGTCACTTTTACCTTCACAACAACAATAATAAAGAACCTTTCGCTCGTGATCGTATCAGTAATAACCAACAATTGTGGCTTACACTACGTACTCTGGCCTTACGGTCAGGAAACCTACATGTAGGTGGCAAGAGGCGCGGACGCGAGACGCAGAATCGACGTAGAAATAAGGGCTCATCCAATTGAACGCCTTAAGTTTATCTCTAACTTCAATTTATGTAGGTGCAACCTAAAGATATCGGAGAATAATATAAAAATAAAATGAAAAGCGAAAGGAGAAAATAATGAAACACGAAAAACTTCAATGCTTGAATGCAGTTTGAACCCACTTGTGGAGCAGAATGTCTAGCGTTTGTGGCCACTTCGATTTATACAGTTTTAAAAAATATATGCGATGAGAAACAGTACCAGTTTATAAGCCCCTTTTTCATCTAATTTATGGATGTTTAATATCCTGGTCCTGGTGCACATAACAGAATGACATTTTTTCAAGTTTGCGTATCGCGTCTTCGCCACGTCCACGCCTCTCGCCACTCCCACGTCTATCCTGCGCCTCCGCCTCGTATCCCGTACGTAATTTACAACACAAGGAAGGCGTAAATCAAACCTGACACCGGACTCGTAAATTCTGAAACATTATCCTGTTGCGACGATAATTTCTGTGTTAAGTTCCTGTGGCCATTTGCCGTGGATTTGTGAGTGTAGCTAAATCACGTTAAAGATATTTTGCGCTCTTTTAATCTGACTTCGAAAAACTTAGAAGGTTATCAATTCGAATGTACTTATTTATGTTTTTTTTACACTAAAAATTGCAAAGATTTATAAGAAACAAATGCAGATGGAGCCGTTTTCTAAAACTCTACCTACTGTATATTTCATAGAACTACATCACGTCTTTAACCAGTCTTTTAAAATCTTGATTTCGGAGTTTGTTATAAATTCTAGCAGGATTGATTATCCTCTTGCAAAGTGACTTTGGGCTGTTGTTTTATTCTACAGATAAAACATATCTGTCAAATAAAATAGAACACAATCAAATTGTAAAACCTGTAAAAAGTTTGATTTCATTTTAAAAGATAGTTACGTTTTTAATCGGTGATGTTACATTTTTATTTTACAGATATACCTACTTTGACTGACACAATTGAATAATTATTTAAATTGAAACAATTGAAAATTGAAAAATCAGCCCTAAATGTTTTTGTGTGTCAGAGTCCGTCTACCAATATTTTAAAGTCTTTGATATAAATATTCAATTGAAATTGGACAACATTTGGAATTCAAATACAATCAGAGTATTAAGGTATAAACAAACCATTATCACAACTATGTAAGAACACACCTACCGCGCTCACGTAGGAGTGCATCTTAAAATATTATTGCAACTTGTCCCGGGCTGTATCTGTGCTAGAGTATTGGAACTAGTGAGAATGGGTTCGGTACATTGTTATGGAATTTAGTGATGGGACATGAACTTGTTTTTAAAATAAAAGTTATTTTTTCCGTTTTTAATCGCGTTGCTTTTATTGTATTAAACATAGGACATTGATAAAATACTTATTGTAATAAAAACTTGTGGCAATCGGGGACTGCCGCGGTAAAGCTATTGCATAGCATATGTATACGCTCGGCGGAGCTACATGGTAAGCGGAGTAGGAGGTGTTAGGTTTTATTTTCGTTATGAAATAAAAGCTATGCAATAGCTTAAAATAACGCGATTAAAACTGAAAAAAAAGTTTACTTTTAATCCAACATCTCAAAAACAGAAGAAAAATTTATGACGACCGAACTTGACAATTTGAGTTCAACGGTCTGTCAATAACTGTTAAAAAGTACTGTCAAAATGACGCTGATGAATAAAATATTATTTTACGAAAAATAAGGGTTTTTAACCTGGATGGACGCATCGGTGAACCTAGTTATTATGCTGGTAAATTGTTTATTTTCGGTGGCATAATAATCAATTTAGTTTCGTAAAAGATTCATGGAACACATCTGGTCAGCAGTTCCTCAAGGTCTATTCATTCAGTAGAATGCTAGGTGTTACACTAAGTTTACCAGTAGGCGTTGACTGTGTAAGATTCTAGGATTGGAAGTAAAAACCCATTCTAATAACTGGCAACATTACGTTTATCTGAAGGTATAATTTACTAGATAAATTGTGGTAACACTAGTTTCGATAATATTTAGTCCATGTCCGGTTTGATGAAAATTGATTGGAAGAAAGTTTGTTTTAAAATGTTGGTAACAATAGATTTTGACATATCAATGTTTTTTTCTGAAGGTTGGCTATAAAAAAAAACAACATGGTGATCGTCAAAGAGAAAAGTTGTGTTGCTTTTCCCGGTTTAAAATACTAATTGATGGACAAGTAATTAAAAGCTGAAATTAGTGCAATATTAACGTTTCTGTGTAAACCGAGCGTATGCGAGGTGTTAACCCGTGTTTCGTAGTGGCAAAAAGAGAATCTCCACAACATTTTATAACTTGGAGTTAGTGGCGGGCGCGCGTTCATTAAAACTTTTGGCGGCACACACGGGCGGTGTATTGTTGGTACATTTGGGTCGGATCCGGACTGCGAGCGCTGGATGGTGCATGGCCGGTTGAAAGAAGTCGCGAAACTGTTTCTACAAGTGGAGCTACCGGTGCGGCGAGCGGCGCGGGTGACGCGACGCCGTCGAGCATAGGTGTTGCGAAAGCGACAGGGCACCGGCCTCGCAGACGAAGACCAGCTAGACGGGACTGTGTAGATGAGGAGTTTTTCAACTGAAAGAAGTACGACAGAAGAAAATATGGCAAAAGCTGAGTCCACGTATAATATTGTCGTTTATTATAAATAAATAAATTGTGTCAACAACACACAGCGCCATCTAGCCCCGTGGTAAGCGACTAAGCTTGTGTTACGGTGCCTAGACAACGGATATAATACTTATATTTATTTTTCTTTTGTAAATACATACATATTATACATAGAGGAACACCCAGACCAGACACAAATATTTATTTTTCAAGCATAAATACTTGCACCTGGCGGGAATCGAACCCGCAACCTTCTGCATTGCAGTCGGGCATTCGCACGACGCGCCACAGAGGTCGTCCAGAGGTATTAATATGGCTTTTAGTCTTGTACCAACAAGACAAATCAAGACTGTCTTTCCGTTCCCATCTCTAAACCTTATCAGCAATTTGATAGTCAATAGGCGTAGCAATGCACTTGCAGTACCAGCTCCGGTATCTAAACGACTACTTACGATACAAGGATGACTCTATCGGCCGGTACAATCGACGAGCACCTTAATATTGCTCTTATTTTATGATGTTTCACCGAGATATGGTAATATTCGACGTGTGATGTCTTCTAAGGGTTTCTTGGTGGCTTGTTCCGTGTGTAAATGCCAGGTGTTTTTGTGTTTATGATTCCTTTGGTTTCCGTATTTTCTGTTTTTGCGATGTTGGTTTGAAATTAAATCATTTTTCGGTTTTAATCGCGTGGTGTGCCTTTAGCATTGTTTCAATACTCAACGTTTCGAGACCTTTACAGGTATCTTCTTTAGGATTGACTGAAATGTCTGATGATCTGATCTGACGTCTGTTGGTAATGTTTTCAGTTCCATTTTAATTTTTAGGCCTGGTTTTACATTACTCATCTGCATTGTCATCAAATAAACTTAACTGTTTTCAGATACATAAGCAGTGTAACTACTAATACTAGCGTATCGACGACGGAAAGATGATGGATATGGCGATTAGGATCCTAGGAGTGAAGGATCCCAATGGCCAATCCTAGGAGGGAGTAAGAAGAGGAGCCCCTCGAAGGTGTACCTAAGAAAGAAGGACCTGGATTCGGAGAACACATTTCACTGCCGAGTTAATATTGTATACCTACATAGCGTCTTACATTGTCATTGACATTACAATTATGTGAAATAGCCAACAACAACTTTATATTACGTAGTTTCCCCCCGCGTAGGTCCCGATTCTGTGAGAATATTGGGATCAAAAGAAGCCTAAGTCCTTCTCCAAAGTCCTATCTATCTCTATACCAGAATTCATCAAAATCACTAAAGTGGTTTAGGCGTGAAAACGTAACAGACAGTAGGATAGACATACTTACTATAGCATTTACAATATTAGTATAAATTAGGATACCTAATATTTAACTAAATGTTCACTACATAAAAATATGACTGTTATAAAAGCGACAATAAATCTACATTATTGCAAGCAACCCACAAGAGCCGAGCCAACAGATACAAAATACAAGACACAATAAAAAGCAAAGAAGTTTTCAACATAAAGGGGAAAATTATTACGCTTTCAGCAGCGCATTTAAGCAAAGCATATTTCAAAAGTTTCAGCGTATTAAGCAACATTTATTTTGGCAGTGACTCGGCCATTACGCCTCTGGAATGGGAGCAAAGCTAAGTTATGAAAAACATGGGCCTTACCATTGTTTCCATATAAGAAATCATACAAATTAAGTTGGTGTTAAACTTTGGTGTGATTTTATTTGTATTTCAATGTTCTTAATTATAGAGGACTAGTTTCACCCGCGTAAGTCTATCCCGCGGGAATGTCGGGATAAAAAGTAACTTATATCATCCTTCATGTCGATGTCCTATCTATCTCTATATCAAAATCTCTTCGGAGGTCTAGACGTGAAAGCCTAACCGACAGACAGATATAGTTACTTTCGCATTTCGATTTTACTGTTACTTTCGATTTTTATTGTTGTCTGGAGTTTATATCTGTCTGTATGTGTATCTGCCTGTCTGTGTGTAGTATCTATATAATCCTACTAGTAGAGACAAGATCTTGTCATCGTGAATAGTTTCTTGTGTTTTTTTTTCTTAGAACCCGCAACCGTTTTCGATTACCTAAACATTTAAATTCGAGAAATCGTAGTAGCTCGCAGGCCGTTCTTTTAAAGAACGATACAATACTATTGCTGGTTCTCCAGCTACTAGGCTAAACGCCAGATTTTTATTATTTAGTCTGGAGTCATCTTTATTCAAGTTGCTAGTGGTTGTTATTTACGGGCCCTATTATTTTCGTTTTAATTTACATTTTTGTTTGTCTTTTTACTCTTGAAAATTATAGTTAAACGACAATGCTAAGACTTAGAATTTTTAGTATTTGTAAGGATTTACCCATCACATTTTAATACATATAACTTGTTTTGTGTGTTTTTTGTTTTACCTAATAATGTTTTTTCATGTTCTCTTGTTTGTATTCTTTCAATTGTATTTGTCAATAAAATGCTTTCTATTCTTCTATTCTATTTCCAGCGGTTTTACCCACGTAAATTGACCCGATCTAGTGCGATTTTTTCCCCTTTCTTTTCGGATGCCTACATCACATAAAGAACTCACAATCCAAATTTCAGCGGTTAAGGCTGTGCGTTGATTAGTCAGCCAGGACAAAATTTATTAGTTTTATAGATGTAATCATAATTTATTTAGTACACACAGCAAAAAATAAATCTCCTTACAAGAGAATAGTTTTTTTACAGTGAGAGAACCAATTTTAGTTACCAACGTGGACGAAGGGGTATTTTTAAAGATCAAAACAAATTAAGGTTATTATGTAAATTCAACCAAGGAGGCGGCAAGTCTGAGACTTCAGCATCAGCATCACTTGATTGATTGCTTGATGCTTAATTAACTTGATTCATCATCTGTCTACTTTAAGACCGTTGATTACTTCATTTTTGTAACACCCCTAATAAAATGACAATAAAAAGAAAAACTTAAATCAGATGACACATTGGGCGGTCTTATCGCTTAAAGAGAATTCTTCCAGGCAACCTGAAGCTGTAGGAAACTATTGTTATGTCTAATAGTTTTATTGTTTAATTAAAAAATAGTTTTACCTACTGTTTCATTACTAGTTTAATAAAAAAAAGGTAACGCTCACGGGTTTTAAAGCAGAATTTCATAAGCTAAGGGGCCCATGACACAAGCCCTTGAAAAGTGCCCTCCCTCTACCTACAACAAGGAAAATAAAACCTAAATAATCACCAAGAAAACAAGCGATTTATCTTCTAGAAAGTTGTACCACTTAATCCTCCAGACTACGTAATAACGTAAGTTATTAAATCTAGTACGTGATTAAGAGCCGGAAGGTGGTGCTTCATCGTTAATTTGACAAATAGGCGCCGAGTTGTGACTTCTTGAGTCAAGTGACGCCATTTCGTTACTCCACCCTGTATTTTATACAAGCAGAGTTCCGCGTTTCACTCGCGTAAATCCCGATACCGGGGGAATATCGGAACTAAAAGTAGCCTTTGTTACTCCTCGATAATGTAGCTTTCTATTGGTGAAAGAATTTTTAAAATCGGTTCAGTAGTTTCAGAGATTAACTGGAAAATACATACCTACATACATAATTTTTACCAACGTTAACCTCTTTATAATATTAGTATAGGTACACAGCGCTTTGAAATACTGAATAAAATTCAAAACACCATCAAACAATAGTGTTGTAAACACACAAAGGCACGACTTGGGCGGTTGTAATGAGTGTTCTGAAGATGGGCGGAGAATCCCGCCCTCCCTGCATGAGAGCTCATTAAACTGAACTATTATGCGAACTTCATAAAAGATTTGGAAATTATAGGTTTTAGTTGAATTGTTTTCTTTCTTTAGCGTATTTTGAGTTTGACCATGGTTTCCAACGTATAATTTTGGTGTGACTATAATATTACTGGGTTTTATGCGAAAACACTGCACTTATGTTAAATTTGTTGGAAATTAAGCTTTTGTATGACTTTGACTACAGTATGAATAGATTTGACTTCTGTTTTCGCGATTTTGGATAGATTTTAAACTCATTTTTCGGTTTTCAATCGCGTGGTGTTTCTTACTTTTAGCGTTGTTTCAGGATTGACCGAAGAAAAACCTTGTAAGGGTCTCGAAAATTTGAGCATTCTAAAACTACGCGATTAAAACCGAAAAATGAGTTATATTTTAAAATATGAATGCCAAAAACGACTAGGTAGGTAGGCTATAAGCTATACAATCCCCAAAATACAGTGTTTTATGTTTCGTCAACTAAATATCAAATGCGAGTAAAATAATCTCATACCTAAATTAGTTAATTTCAAGTGTTTTATTTTTAGGCTTATGTTTTTGTTTTTTTTTTGTTAGTTTGGCTCACCTAGTGTTAGAGTTGTCAGGTCTTCCTGAGGCCTTGACTTGACATAAAGACTGATATCAGAGAAATCAACCGGGACCACCTGCTTTCAACGTGCTTTCCGCAGCACGGAGGTGCTGAAGAAAATGTTATTTTGACATTATCGATTATCGTAGTAATTACTGCGCTAGGCGTCGCTTAACCTGCAAGACTATGCTAGATTGGCAGTAGCAGCTAGGCCAGTAAGCTCCTGAATAGGTTACATTGAAGAGCTTACTGGTTTTGATTCTTCTTAGTCATGATTTCAGCAAGTTACAATTAGAATAAGATGAAAAACAACTTTTCAAAAGTAACTTATATATTTAGCTTCAAAGGTTAGCGCGCTGTCCCTGTCTATGTTTTTAGTGTAATTAACAAAAATGTCTTATCTTTCCTTCCAATATTTCACACCACTCAAAGAAACAGACAGACAGCAACGCCCACAATCGTGCCATTAGTGAATTCAAACTCGAGTGTCTTGGAATTTGAGTGCTCGTTAGTAGAAGGCGGGGCGGACGGGGGTTGATGTAAATTAATGATTGTTTTTCTATTTATGATGTACTAGTAGCGCCTTGTAGTTTAACCCGCGTAAGTGCCGATCCCGTGGGAAAATCGGGATCAAAAGTTTAGTTCTTCTCCGATGTCTTAGCTATCCTAATACCAAAACTTATCATCGGGTTAGTGGTTTAGGCTTGAAACGTAACAGACAGAAAGAGTTACTTTCGCATTTTAATATTGCAAATAAAATTAAATATTGATTTGTTTTTTTTTTTACTACGAATACAAATGAAGGTGATATGGTTTAAAAACGGCTCTACGCACTAAATGAGACTTCTAATAAGTTCTAATGTTAGATTCGTTTATGTTTTTAATAGGTATAAGTATAAACGCAACGATATCGCGATGTATTTCTAACACTGGCGCCATTTAGTGATGGAGTGATAGACCGGCGCGGCGCTAGTGGTAAAATAAAATATAACGTTCGCGTTTCGTTCACGGATTGGTTGGTCCAGTGTTCATTTTTGGGGATCCCAACCCAATTATGATCGTGGTACGGAACCCTTGGTGCGAGAGTCCGATTCTTTTTTTTTTAGTGAATAAAACCATGTTAGTTTAAACACAACTAACAAAAAAAATATGATATCCTACAACACACAGAAAGACAACACAGCAAGACAAAGCTACAAAACTGAGACATAAATAATACTTGTACATTTGATATCGGTAGCCGTAAATATGAGTCGTGAGGTCCCAGTAGCTACCAGCTATTTCTGATAAAGGTAGGAAATGGTAGCTTATGGTAGCAAATTGACTGGATTGGGTAACTGTATTGTAGCTAGGTTGTTTGTGGTGATCGGTTATCTGATTGTGGCCGTTAGAAACTCAATCGTGAAAATGTAACAAAATAAATAGAAAGTTCTAGTAATTAGTAGCATTTTTTTATTAATTTGTATTTGACATTTCTTGAAAAAGTTTCCAATAAAATAATTAATTTATGTATATGAAGGGCCGAAAGTACGTGGATATTCCCGGCTGCTACGTTTTTACTCCTGTGGGCATTGAGACATTGGGTTGTTGGGGCCCCAGTGCAAGATTGTTTTTAAAGGAGTTGTCGGGGCGTCTGATCGAGGCGACCGGTGATCCCAGAGCTGGTGGTTTTCTTTCTCAGCGAGTTAGCCTCGCTATTCAGAGGGGGAATGCCGCCAGCATCTTGGGGACCATGTCTCGGGAGGGTGCCATCGACGACGGGCTTTTCTCATTTTAGATTTAAGTTTTAATTTTAGTGTTGTTTGTTTGTTTTTCACCTTTTTTATTGTTTTTTTATTTGTATGTTGTTTTTGATTGAATAAATGTTTTTGTATTTATGTCTAAATTAGTAATCAAAATAAGTGTTTTCCAACACTTAGAAAATATAGTACCTACCTGTTTGATAAACAAATTGATATTGAATGAATGAATGATTATTGAAAAGTTTTTTTTTAATTTGCAGAAGTTTGTTTGTTTGCCTAGACGTCAAAAAAAACTGTCTAGCTTTACGGTTCATGAGATACAGCCTGGTGACAGACAGTTGTCACCAGGTTGTAACGGCTGAGTTGAGTCTTATATAGTCTTAGTTAAACCCCGTTTTTATTTGGGTACGGAACCCTAAACGTACCCCTTTGGCAGACTTTATCTATCTTTATACCAGTCTAAAACTATCAATGTACAAAATCAAATAATTATAGTAGCAACATCTCCCAACGAAATAAAGATAAACGTTCACTACTAATACTCGTATAAGTTCACAAACACGACATTCATACCTCATTAGTCATTAAGTTAAAGATATCGTGAGCGGAGCCGGGTGCCAGCGCTATAGATAATCTGTAGGCCGGTAAATCACACCGTGGCACGACCCCCACTATCTCACATCGGATGTAGGGTTGTCACTGAACGCGGATTTATTGGGTATTGAGCAGTTTATTGTCACCGTTTTTCGAACAAGATTATTGAGGTTTGTTAACCGGGGTTTACGTTATAAAATTAGTGGCCTGCACACTGCACAGTCATTTTCACAATAAAGTTGAAAGTAGTGGTATAATACATGCTACATATACTTCTGTGCACTGTATCTGCTGTGCGTACTGTACCTACTACTGTGTGCATTTAGTAATTACTTCTAGAGCCATAAGATACAGACCTTAACCGTCTAGTTTAAGGCAATGTACTAGCTTAGTACTACTAATTGTTTTATAACTTATTTAGATAAAGTATACTGTGTAAAAGCTACGAGCTAGAAGCTATTAAAAGCCACGTAGTTTTGGCAATAAATCATTTTGTATATTTGTACTAGTTTCGTGATGTAAATCTTGCTTAAAGGTTATTTTCCATGATATATATTGATAGTAAGCTTTAAGATATTAATTTTACTAAAGTAGTCATCTTATTTAGAACAAAATAAATAAATCATTGATCAATGTCATCAGACATTTTAATATATTGTATACTTCGATCAATTTACATGTTATTAACTGCATCTACCTAGTAATTTTACAAGTCATGATCTACTAAATAACAGCAAAAAAGGGATCCGGTATCTACTAACGATATATTTATTCGAAAAATAATGATTACCTACCTACGGATCAATCGAATTTGATTTTACTTACCTAAATTAAATCGTAGTATTCATGGTACTCCCGTAGTTTTATAAAACAGGACCATAGATCGCCAAAGACCTCGCAATATACTGGAGTGGGCAGATTTAACCACAATCCCTTGTAAATTTTTGTGCCACCGACATGAAGAAGAAGATAAAACAGGAGTTGGTTGCGTGCCAGCCCTATCCACCCTGTAAGTTCGCAAGTTATTCAATTTTGCATTCCTTTACCGCGATATCTATACATAAAAGCTGGTATTGTTCTCTGTCTGCTGCTGTTACCAGGATCGCATCTCTACTATTTGATTTAGTAGTACTGATGTACATATACAGGGTCGGTGTTACGCTCCGCAATCGTGTTTCAATAGTGTGTCGATAGAATATTAATCGTGATATTTGACGTGTATTTGACACATTTGGCAGTTTCCTATGTTAACTATTCTATCGACACACCACTGCGACACCACTGAGACACCACTGAGATGCCACTGATGGAGTCTCGATAGTTGTCAAAACTCTAATGACAGGATGGATTTTTAACAGACTTGACAGACAGACAGACAGAGAAGGTTGGTTACCATGGCTACTATTGGAATTCGACTGAGATACCATTACGATACTATTGAAGTGTACCAAATTTGTCACAGTCTCGATATAATGGCAATAGTATGTCGATATAATCGTAATAGTATTGTCATCTTGTGTCATTTAGTGTAATACCGGTCCAGAATGTTTAAAATTGAGGCGACTAGTAGGGGGCAGGTCCTAAAAAAAATCCCATGAGTATCTTGTGTCTTCTTCTCATTGGAGGTCACAGAAACAGTAGATTGCATTGTGTAATTGACGTTTCAAAGTGGTATTTAGTAATATCCGAATGAATAAAAATATTTTGATTTTTTTTTTTTTAATTTGCATCTACGAGAAAACGTTCGAAGATTTTAACTAATTTTTTAAGAAAATATTCAAAAAAGCTTTGTAACAACTAAGTTAAGATAAGGAAGTAACTGTTAGGGTCACTACCCAAAGAGTAAAATACGGGACCTTTTTATTTAGAATCCACTGTTTGTCTGTCTGATTGGCTGGCTGTATCTCTGGAAAAGTGATAACTAAGCAAGACAAGTTGAACTTTTCACAGACGATGCCTAAATATTAAACTGGGGCTTCCATACAACGAACGTCTTTTTTTTCTGTTATAATGGTACGGGACCTTTCATGCGCGACTCGCACTTGGCTGGATGTTTTTAAGTTTGGTACAGTCAGCATCAAAAGTCGATGACCACATTTAAAATTTCAAAATCGCTATACATCATAATATACCAAAATTGCTTAACATAATAAGCGCCATAATAGAATAAACATTTCTTAAGTTCAAAACTTGCTGAACACTACAAAGTCAAAAATCCCTGAACATCTCATTGTCAAAAATTACTGATCATTATAATTTGCAAAAGTATCTTAACATCAAGCTTTACAAAACTGACTGATCAAGAGCAAATCTTTGTTCCGGCCGGATATCTAGTGTAATCATCATAATGTTCAATAATCATCATAATGTTCAAAAATAACTTAACATAATAAATGAACACAAGTAACTGAACATTAATTTATTTCGGCTACCTATTATGTAAACCAGGGGTTCCCTAACTTATTTGAGACGCGCCCCCTTTCAACCATTAAAAAAAATCCGTGCCCCCCCTTCCTCCAGTCCAGGTTATCAGGTCGGAATAAATATCAGTAATAGGATCCCGTTTTCACCTTTTGGGTACGGAACCCCAAAAAGGATTCGATTTCAAAATAAACTTTTTATTGCTCATTAAAGTTTTACAAAAGCTATTTGATAAGTAGTACCAAATACGTCTAATAGCTCCCGTGAGGATGGCGCGGGGCCAGTCTAAAGGCTGTTATGGTTATTATTGTTCAGAAATTCGCCCAATCAATATTATGTTCTTGACATAGGCGTTAATTTCAAATAATTTAATTGGTCGTATTAAACAGTCTGAAATGCATTTTCTCAGCGATCGTAGGTGGCCTGCGCCCCCCTTTAAAGGTCCCTGCGCCCCCCTGTAAAGGTTCCTGCGCCCCCCTGTAAAGGTCCCTGCGCCCCCCCATGGGGGGGCCGCCCTCACTTAGGGAACCCCTGATGTTAACGTTTGAATGTAGCTGAACTGGGTATTGAAAAATCAGCTAGTGACTATTTTCCGATTTATCTAAATACCAAATTATGTCAATTATGATTATAAATAAATCTGAAATATACAAAGTTATTTTTGCTATGGATAAAATAAAAAATCGTGTTTTAAAATGTCAGTTTAAAATCATGTGGGTATTTGGAAAACAATGTGCCAAATATATGATAAAAAAATAGATGATAAAATAACCCGCAACCGCAATGGATATCCGATATACATAACTGACAATTAAGTGGAAATATTCTTTTAACATTCGTGGGTAAATCTTTTTCCAAATAACCACAATAATTATTTTTATACCTGCACAATATAAGTTTTATCCACAGTCAATTTTTTTTTTGTTTATTTAAGATTTACTTACAATAATAATTCACATAATTTGGTATTTAGATCAATTTGAAAATAGTTACTATTATTATTAGAACGTTTACACACTAGGTAGCCGAAATAAATTAATGTTCAGTTACTTGTGTTCATTTATTATGTTAAGTTATTTTTAAACATTATGATGATTATTACACTAGATATCCGGCCGGAACAAAGATTTGCTATTGATCAGTCAGTTTTGTAAAGCTTGATGTTAAGATACTTTTGCAAATTATAATGATCAGTAATTTATGACAATGAGATGTTCAGAGATTTTTGACTTTGTAGTGTTCAGCGAGTTTTGAACTTAAGAAATGTTTATTCTATTATGGCGCTTGTTATGTTAATCAATTTTGGTATATTATAATGTATAGCGGTTTTGAAACTTTAAATGTGGTCATCGACTTTTGATGCTGACTGTACAGTCACTGAGAAGAGTAAAACCATACAAAATCTTTTTTACAAAAGTTAATATTCCGTAGATAGAGATAAAAACTTAATTGCACCAAAAATTTACAAAACACATTACAAAAACAAAAAATTACAGCTAATTTTAGAATAGGTACAATGGGCGGCCGCCTTATCGCTAAAAGCGATCTCTTCCAGGCAACCTTTGGACGTAGATGGCGAAAAGCTATTTATAAATAAATGTCATAGTCAAAATTTAAAATTTTGCATTTGCTCTTTTTTCGTTAACACACTCATGTCGTAGGTGTGATGTACCCAACATGGTTGAACCTCTACCTTGCTAATATATTCTTTAGCACGTCGGATGCCCACTTAGAGGGGCGCGGCAGCCGTCAGCAGAGACGTTTGCATGTGCACACATAATGTACGCGCATAATTATGTCTTACACGGGCACACTGGGAGGGAAACGTCATTTCTACTGAAGGAACGTCAGGCAGTTGGTCCCAGCTGTTATCTTCGAAACTGGGAGAGAAAGATCATTTACTGGAGCTCCTCCGTGTTACTGAAGGCACGTTAGGCAGTTTGGTCCCGACGGTTTGTCTTCGAAAAGATCATTTTCTCGAACTCCTTAGTGCATCTGTAGGAACGCGTTAAGCAGTTGGTCCCGGTTGTTATCTCCGATTTGTTAGATCAAGTAAGAGGACTTAGGGCGAACTGAAAACTCTAAACTAGGTGAGCCACACCACTACACGAGAAGAAGGATATTGGAATGGATAACAACCATGTCGATAATTATACAAAAAAGATTTCGAAAGAAAATACCAGATATCTTAGATACGGTATTCCTTGCCTGTCAAGGCGACCAAAAAAAGTGTTTTGATGGGAGGCTTTGACCGCGTATTGTTACCACCCACCTAAGGACTAAGTCGACGGGCGGAAATCAAACCAATGTATGTTTGAAATCATCAAAAACAGCGACTCAAATTCAAAATCTCTCTGCAAAAGTTCTAAAACTCAGTGTGTCACAATCTCAACTGATTCCCTCCGGGTCTAAACGCCCATTTCATGTCCGATATCAGATACTACCCGATTTATAGTCGCCGACTTAATTGCACAACGATCGGCCCACTCTCGGACGATTTCAATTTGCTATTATCGACCTTTTAAGTACCTGTTCGGAGCCTCGAAACCATTTGATTATACGACGCGGTTCACTGGGATCACAAATTAGGTAGGTTAGGTGGTTAGGTATCGAAAAGAAGTTTGATTGTCGTGATAATGTTGGGATTTTGGAGTTTAAATTTTATGTTTGAGGTTTAATACGTTCCTAGAAATTCGTATTTAAGTTTTTTTATGCGATTTTTCATTTTTGAGCGAATGCGAGATACTGCGAAAAACATTTTTAACGTTTTTACCTATTTTGCCACTCCTTACCAATTTCTGTATGTGAAATATTTGTTTCTTCCGTATTTTGATTTTACGAGCGTGTATTATTAATATGATATAGTTAATTTTACTGAATTTACCCATATATCTATTTGAAAGTTCAAGCGACTGTCGTGGCAAATGGTTCATACACTAAATTTAATCATCAAGAAAATATTAGTCCAACAAAAACATCTAAAACAAAAGTCATCAAGAAGTCAAAACATAGAAATATTAAAGGGCGGATAAGGGGGGAAATACAGACTGAAGACCTGTAATCGGATAGACCGAAAATAAAATGGTGATAAGTAAAGAAAGTAAATTTCAATACGCTTTAAAACATTAGGGGAAGGTACCCACTTGAATTATTTATTATATAGCCCAAACTTAGCGCGATTCCACGGTCATATTGGTCAAAAAAAAGTGGTAAAACAGTTTGATTAAGGCAGAATATAACATGTGGCAAAATAACAAGGCAGAAAATTATAATAATATTTTTTTCTGACTTTTGCTAAATGGATCCATTGGATCCTGTACTTGCGGAGATTTTAGCAAAGAAATTAAATTGTTTTACAGCGTATTGAAGTATTGATTGATAAATATCCGTCATCATAAAATATAAAATAACTTATAGCTGCTATTAGACCACAGTTTTCAACCCATCGGCAGATTCAAAATCCATAGTTTGTTCCCCCATAAACATAAACCATAACCGCAGTTGGTTCCGGCTGCGGGCACATTCTTTTTCTTTATGATACCTATTCTCCCCGGGGCGCGCTATTTTTCGCGGGGTCATCCCTTAAATTCTTTTTATTGCCGCCCTTCTAAATCATTGTGTAATGCCTCAGTGCATTATCTGTCGAGAAACTTCATTATGGCCGGTTTAATGGTCGGAAGGAGCGATAAAATCTAGCCGTTTGCCGGACGGAGTATAGGGATGGGGTGTTTGTTTTGTGGGATAAACTCTGGGATATTTAACTGTGGTCTATAGTTTTTTTTCTCTGGGATATTTAACTGTGACCCATATTTTTTTTTATATCAGCCATATATACCATCCCACTACCGGTTAACTGGATCCAAGACGACTAAACTATGCATATATGTGATGTTATAACTATGACGACTTTGGGTATCAATGGGTCCGCTGTATCTTCAGGTCACTACTAGTTAAAAGCCTTCATCATTTCTCTCCATGTGTTCTTGTGCGAATGCAACCAAATCATCGCGCCAGCGTTTCCTGATCCTACCTTGACGACTTTGACCACCTCGAGGATCTCACCGATTTGATCTATTGGCACATCTTGTGAGTTGCCATTGGGTAGTTTACTTAAGCTCATTGCTTATAAAGTTCTTGTGTGGGATGATAGTTCTTCAGCGCTTCTGCTCTGCTCTATGTTGGAAACTTTATCTACTACTACTCCGCTGTAGCTCAACGACGCGAAGTGGATTTTGACATCCGAGACAAGAATCTTCTACTGTTCCTTGTCCAAATCAAATCAAAGTACGTTTATTCATTCGGATATTAGCAAGATATCTCTTTGAAATGTCAGTTTTTATATTTAATCTACTGTGTCTTCGGAATGTGACCTCCAATGAGAAGATGACACAAGAAACTCATGGGGCTACTTCTGTGTGACTCATGGGTGCTACTTCTTGCTTGTCGTTGATTTTTAGTCAACGATTGTCAAAACTGGAATCTTTATCTGATCATCACAATTCACAAATGACCATGTATGGCCTCAAACAACAAACATCAACTTAAAATCTCAAATTATAGTCCAACCTGCTCCTCGTGGGGTTTTCTGTGAAGTTTGACACCAACTTTAAATTTTCCAAGAGCTTACAATACTTGAAATGACGATTCTTGTGGTTAACACTATCCTTAATAATTATTCTATTTGTCTTATTCCAAACTTTTATCCCACAAAGCAACACCCAGCCTTATTCTGCACGATACATCACTTGCAATTTGTTGCGATAGCACTACGATAGGTGGCCTGCAAATGCCGACTATACCCGAGTATTGCCGAGTTATTGCCGAGTAAGAGGTCGTGCAGACAATAGACATTATATCGGTTGATGACATTATGATCTGGTTAACTGATAGGCTTCTCTTCCTATCCTGATATTTTCACAGGATCGAGACCTACGCGGCTTGAATCATAAGTCACAGCTTGTGCATAAGGATTGTCTCTAAATTATACCACAGTTTACCTAGTAGTTGGTGCCTCTACTTGCCAAACTTCATACAAATGTGATTCCCGGGACTTGTAACATAAGTTGTAGGAAATTTGACACATGACTTATTGTCAAAGCCTGTCTTTAGAAAACAGGCAAGCCAGAATACAATTACTTCTTTCTACTATGATTATTCTGTCCGGGAATTATCCGTTTAAATAAGTTTGCGGTCCAGAAGGTACAGAATCATTCTTTATTGCACCATAAACTTTCAGACTCTCTTTTAATGTTTTCGGTAATGGCCGTATAGGGAACTCGACTTGTTTTCTAATGTGCTAATTTGAATGGATTCGTAAGAAACAATAGTCGTTTGGAAGTTATTTCATTTAGCGTTTAGAAAGTAGCTGTGACATACGGACGGACGGACAGACAGACAGACATGACGAATCTATAAGGGTTCTGTTTTTTGCCATTTTACTACGGAACCCTAGAAATAGTAGGTACCTATGTAACTTCTACAAATTCATGAATAACCTTCAGGGGGTTAGTTCTGTTTTTATAATTTAGTCCATTTTTTTATTTCAACAGCATTGCAATTTCAAACTATAAACTCAAAATGAAACTAAAATATGCGACTGAACTGCAATCGACACATTATTGACTCATTAAATGTATGGAAAATAATAAACCCGAAAATAATTAAAATTTTATTGAAAAACTTTAAATTTGATTTGACAAATGTCAAATTTAGTAAGTATTAAAACTTAACTAGGTACAATACTTTGCTACATATTGACATGATTATTTAATGCCCGATAACACCTGATAAATTATGGAAGAAACTATAATATGCTTTCAATTTCATCAAAAACTCTTCAATGACTATTATTTCTCAAATACAAAGAAAAGTTTTCATCTCCTGCCTGCTACTCCAATAAACAAAATTTTAAAAGATAAAAAAATAATTTAAAAAATCCTACTCCTCCAATCCATCATAAAACCAGTGGGAGCTTAAAGCACAAAGAAAAATGCTCGAAGCTCAATTCATTTCGAAAGTAATCAGTTAAAACGCCTCATCATTACTGCTAATACTCGGTTTTACATTATAATACGTCCGGGGTAATAAGTTCGATTCCCGGGGGCTACACTTTGCGGGGGTTCTAGTATTACGACCATAGATTAAGTAGTGAAGGTGCAGATAAAACGTAAAACGACGACGACGTGAGCGACGCAAAACCGGGTTGTGTTTATCAGTCTAATGTACGAGTATTATGTATGTTCCTATGTGGCACTCCAGGGGCAAAACGGATGGACCGATTTTGGTGATTCTGACGTCAATCGATTTGTCTTAATCCTGCGAGTGTTGCTAAAACACGTCAGTTATCAAAATTTAAACTGGCGACCACCATATTGTAAAAAAGAAAAAAAAACTAAACAGAATTAACATAGTATTACTTCAAGTGGGGATTAGTAGGGCACCGAAGCACACGTCGCTGTATGCAACGGTTACGATTAGAGTGGTACCCGGATTAAGACTACTTTTCTTTAGGTACCTATGTAGGTATGAATGAGACGAAGTAACCATTTAGGCGTAATACGTTTTACTCTTTGCCCACACCTACTTACTGTACACGAATATAAAGGGCTCTCCGGCCACAACGGGGGGCCAAAATGATACAGCGGGCGGGCGTTCTGAAACTGATACGAAATTTGGTTTCTATCAATAGGGGTATTAAATTTTAGCATCATTGTCGGCTCTGGGTTCATATTGCGTGTCATTTTGATTAAAAGGACTTGACAGCGGTTAGCCAAACCAAATATGGTGGCGGTTATTTGATATTTGAGTTCCGAAATACAAAAGTTTATAGAGATTACAGATAGCCGGATAGAAATTTTCGCATTTCTAGACATCTTGTCACTGTAGACTGACTTGGGTTGGTTTAAGGTAGGAGCGCTACTGTGTCTCATATTATTATAGACTTTTACTTTTGATTCCGATATTCCCCTGGGATCGAGACTTACGCAGGTGAAATCGGGGGGCACAGTGAGTAGTACTTATATTGTATAGCTGGTATAGGTACCTATATTATGTCTAATGACGTCAATAAGGTAGGTAGAAAACACCTGTGTCGCAAAAAGTTGTGGGTTCAATTTCAGTAATAGAAAAAATACTTACCTTTGATATTCTATGATTTGTTCAAAATTTCTACTTATTTACAAAATGAAATGGTTCTGCAAAAACTATTCTCGCACCTATATTACAGGCCTAGTTGTTAAAATTAGGGCTAGGTGGGTAGTATATTTTGACACCAAAACAAATCATCCCCAAAAATATTAATAACACCCTACAACCCTTTATCAAAGCCACCTCTAACCTATTTACACCACAGGAGATTTCTAATGAAGTCAATAGTGTTGCCTGTTGCAGTACATTTTAAACACCATCATTCATGGGGTTGCCATGATTTCAACTACAATATACCGCCTGGTGAGGTAGAAATTAATGTGCGCCACCTAGTGGGAGATTTGGTGGTAAGAGACTGGTATTGTCCTAATACGATAGTAGTGTTTTATTTCTATACTTTTAAATTTTTTGGTACTTACCTATCAAAATATTGTATAGGTATCTAAGCTTCATTTTTTGTATATTTGTTGAAAAATTATATGCTTAGGTTACTACTAATTCTTTTACTATGTGTTTTCGTAACTAGCCCTATAAATGGGCCTTTTTGCGTGAATTTAAGCCGTAGGTTTCCGCACGATGATGTTTTCTATCACTGTAAAGCGATGTTAATGAGCGCACTTAAATTTTTCTAAAAGAAAACTCATTGGTGCGCGCTCGGCCAGGATTTGAAACCACGACTTTCGAAATCAAAGGTGAAAATATCGTCCCTATAGAGCAAGACATCACCAAATCGAAAAACACTGTTCCGAGATATCGGCGTTCAAAGATTTTTAAAATTAAATTTGCAATAACTTTTGATTCGTATTACATATTATCATAAATTAAACTTTGTTTAAAAGGTATTACGCCTTAGTTTATGATCACATTTATTGAAATTCGATAAAGTATTAAATTGTATCAATTAGGGACAAAAGAAACAATTAGTTAATTCTTCCACAAAACTATTTTGAGTTTTTTACGAGTTAGTTAATTCTATCATGAAGTTAGTGACTTCTTACTCAGTATTTAGAAGCTTTAATTGAAACCAATTCGAGTTAGTTGAAATTGATCTTGTCTTTTCTATTATCGAGAATCAACTAACTGCATATTTCGATATGTTTTATTATTGTTTTCTAATATATAACGCGAATTTATAAAAACAATATACTTTTATAGTTAGTATGAAGTGGTTAGATTAATTAAAATGTAAAATAAAACCTAAATCAATCATGAAATATCAATAATATCAGAAAAATACAATTAAATAAAAATCTAACAAAATATTTGATTTTCACACAGTTTAAAAGGATCAGTTATTAAATAAGTTTAAAATTTAACTAAAACTTTGTTCAGGTCTACCTGTTCCATTACTTCTTTTTATCTCTGGCGATTTTTTTGGGATCTATTTGAAATTTTTAGATCAGCTTTCAACATCAGTATGATGATAAGGCTTAGTAACAATGTGGGCTAAGATGGAGTATTATTATCTAGACTAGAATACACCTATTAACTCACAACTTTAAGATCCCAATTGTAGTCATGCCAACAGACGTAAACGCTTAATTTGGATGTACATTAATTTATTTGGTTGTAAGATATGATAATGACATTAGACAGTTCAGATACTCATACTGATAAAAAACCGACATGCTAGTGTGGGACCTATTATATTATTGTAATGACTAGCCATTCGTTAAAAAATTGACCGTCGAAGGGAGCCTTCTGGCTTTTCTTTCAATCGATACCAACGCCTCAAGATTCAACTGAGCGGTTCCGCTCAGTGAGAACGATTATACTCTATACAAATGATGGGAGTTGCGTTTTGTATAGATTCATGTCGGGATTCAATGTCTTATGTGGTACTTACTGCTCTGTTAGCTTACCTTTGTCAGGTCACCAGAGCACCTTTGTCTGAAGTAAATGATTTCTCTTAGCGGAGAGCAGACATCTAGCCTGATCTCCGCTTAAAAAACAGACAGACACACATCTTTGACTTCTCAGAGAAACCGACCTGATCAGGTCGATGTCCTATACTTAGACTTTCTAAAAGCGTTTGACAGGGTGGACAATGAAATTAACGCGATTAAACCCGCAGGATGTCTTTAATTGCAATACAACATCGCGAAAACAGAAGAAAAATCTAGAGTGGCCTATGATATAATATAATATACTGCTGGCAAAGTTGGTCGCCATAGGATTTGCACCAAAAATGTTTCGTTTACTGGTTGACTACCTCCGCGATCGCCAGTAGTTTTTTTAGACTTGGCTTATACGAGTCATTGTCTTACTATAATATGAGATCTCGCGCGAGTCAAGGATCAATACTTAATAGAAGAATAATGCTATCAAGCTGTATTCTAAAAGTTAAAAGTTATGGAAATGTCAAGAAACACGATAAACACTACGCTATCTGGAAAACCTCCAATAAACCTATTACGTCGACATCCGTATTGTCGGTCACTGATGAGAAATAACCTCATTCTTCTACGCTTCTAGTTATCTAATTAAGGAACCGATTGTTCAGAATATTTTCCATAAACTTGCAGATTGTTGCAGTGACTTAAATTGATTTGTATCGTAATATACGAAGTCAACACGACTCCCTTTTTCGACACTCGTTGCCGTTGACTAAATTTAGTGATTTCATTAAGCATTAATCCCGCTATTTTATTTTGGTTTGTACCAAGGAAGCCTTTTCTCTCCCACATCCTAGTAGACCAGAACTGGCCATGCCACTGGAAGCGCAAAGCTGCAAACAGAAAGTAATAAATTCGTTTTTTCCGTAGCAGTGTCGCTAAATATTCCTAAACTGCTAAGTCGAGTTCCAGAATAAGGAAAGTGGAGAGCAGCAAAAGTTCGACTCGATTGTCTTAGCCTAAACGTAGGTATCATAAAGATTTACTTGGTATAGGGTACAAAGAATATAGAATAAACTATTATTCTATATTCGGCTTACGTGATCGAATTGCGCTTTCCGCAGCGCACTCTTGTAAGTTGTAGTTTTACGTCCTTTTATTTTGTTTTTCGGTAAAGTCCTCACATTAAGGATTCAAGTTCTAACTTAAGGCCAATATGACTTTGTGTCCTAATATCTTATCACGTAGCATACCAAATGGTTGAACTTTTCTACAGTACCAGTAGTTGAGCAATCTTTAGTATGTCAACCATGGACAAGATACAAAAAACAATCGCAATCTATCTCGCTCGCAATACCTACTTCTCATGGCCGATTTTTACGACACCCACGGGAAGAGAGGGGGCAGTGCTATTCGTAACCGACACTGCACGGACTACCGACACTGCACGGAACACTGTGACATGGAAATTTTATATATAAGAAGATTAAGCAATATTAGGTGGTTAAGGTATGGAATTGCCGTTTATATGGAGATAATTGAGAAAATGCATTGTTCGCGAACAGAGCTAGAGTTTACCATCTCTCCGCAATATCCACCCCAGTAATAAAAGAACTAACTAAGTCACCTGCGTTCCGAGTGAAATGTAACTAATTCTCAACAAGATGCTGATTATGTTGTGCAGAAATTGTTTAAACCGACTTAGGTAATGAATTCTAACCTTCTAGGTTATGGTGTGTTTTTACTAGTATAGGGAAGAAATCACTAAATCGATCGGGTCCCGATCCCCGTAATGATAGAACTCACTAAGTCGTCTGTGTTTCATGCGGAATGTAACTAACTCACAACGAGATTCGCATTATGTTGTGCAAAAAATAATTAAATCAATTTGATGAATTCTCATCCTAATGGTTATTGTATGTTTTTAGGATGAAAGAAATCACTTAATCGATTTGATGACTTTTCGCTTTTAATAAAGTTAATAAAATCATAAAATATTGAGAGCTAGAAATCACTAACTCGAGTTAGTGATTTCTAGCTTTCATAAAATGTATCGAACCATTAATGCTAAAATTAACTAACTCGAGTAAGTTAATTCTTGACGTGTTATAGGGCTTCAGAACGCTGCTCTTAAATAGGGATAGAAATACCTAAGTCGAGTTAGTTTTCAGCTGTATTTAGTTTAAAAAAGTAAGAATTAATTAAGTCAACTTGGTTAATTATCATTTTATTTCTGCGATCAGTACTCAGAGTTGGTGAATTCTCACATTTTATAACTTCAAAACTAAAATACCTAAGATGAAATCGAAAATACAGAAACGTAGATAATAAAATGGGAATTTTAGTGGCATTCTTAAGTCAAATCGGCACTTTTTCGATTTGGTGATGTCTCGCTCTATAGGGACGATATTTATGCTTAAAATAAATATTTGTTTCTGGTCTGGGTGTCTCTCTATAATATTTATGTAAGTATAGAGAATAAGTAGGTATTATATCCGTGTAGTCTCTAGTCACCGTAACACGTGAACTTTATTTATTTTATTTAATGCAATTAAACTTACAGTTAGTACATTACCAACTGAAGTAGATACGTAGTGAAAAGATTTCAATTAGTGCGGTCCAATAGAATAGTCTATCGATACGATTCCAGGGGCGTTACGTCACGTGGTCAACCGACAACATTGTCGATAGAGAGGGGAAAAGTCGATAGTTTTGTATTGCAGTATTTTTATTGAGCCTGAACTATCCCACTGCTGGGCGTGGAAAGGCCTCCCCCAATTGTTTCCACCTATCACGGTCCGGCCAATCTTCTCTCCTCGTCCTCGGGCTCCACATCGCCGAGCATTCGGGGTCCAGAATGTGGATGTAATATCGATAAAATATTGAATCGGTGAAGCCCGTTAGAGAACCAAATAATACGCCACCAATTAAAAATCTCCTACGACAAAAAAATCTATACATTCAAATAATACAGTTTCATGAAAGTCGGTTGAGAAATACGACCTTTAGTGTAGAGGTTCTCCTCTCCAGTTGCTTTTGCAACTTCAAGCAAAGACGATTCGCTCGTTCTGCTTTTGCAAAAAAAACCAGAACCAAAATAATGATTAAAAGGTCCTTGTCATTCACTGTCCATGAATAAAATAAGCTTTTTATAGTGGGAATAGTATAAATAAAATATTATTTTATGCCTAAGGTTTATCGATAACTTTTACCGTAAATAGATGACCCATGTCCCCGCACTAGTCAGTAGCTCGTAGCGAGCCAGCGAGAGAAGCCAGCGGGTGTCGACGACACAATGGGGTCTAATCTCTAGCCCCCGGCTGACTCCTTTGTGATGTAACCTTTACATAACCACCGCATGGATAATTGGATGTTAATATTTAAACGCTGATTCTACTTAGGTACCCATTTTAAGTAGGTAGGTAAGATTGCCTAAGTAATGTTATTTAGGTACGTATTATTATGTATGTGTTTACAAAACTAGATGATTATGATATACCTATCTTATCTACCTTACTCGACTGCCAAACGAGTGTTATGTTCTTCTAGAGTATGTACCTACTTACATCTGTACGTATGTTGTACTCTCTGCAGCCATAACGGGATAATGTAGGGTCCATTTTTTTCAATATTTCGAGTGGGGATCAAATTAAAGGGTTCGTAAAGGTGATTTTAAAAATGTATAATTTCTTTTCACTGAAAACCAGAAAAGTTAGAAATTATTTTAAAAAACATAATGCAAACAGTAGGCCACAAAAAGCATGAAACAAGCTCAGCTGCTAGACAATTAAATTCTTATAAATTCCTAAGTTACGCGGTCAATTCCGATTAGGCACCTGCCTGCTTTAGACTTGCTAAGGCTAATATAAGTAGGTACTGTACATTACTTGTCTAGCTGAGCTTATTTCATGCTTTTTAGTACTAGCCTATTTTTGCAGTCGGGTTTTGTAATTTTTTTAATAAGCTTTTTTAGTTCCTAGGTACTATGGTAGGTATACTAAGATGTCGACTGGAATATTTCGTTTAAAAACGCGGCGACTGTTACCATTTCCATACAAACTTAATACCGAAATAAATTATGAAAAATTTGGTTTTCTACCTTAATATCGATATTATTCGGATTAAGATTTTACTTTTAAAGGGTCCCCACCACAAGGTTTTCCAAAATATTCATTCGAAATGAAATAAAACGGAAAAGCTTATTTTTTTTCATTTCTACAGCGTAAATTACTTTTTATTGGGAATAATATAAAACAAATGAGATGTAAACTAGTAATTTATGTTGGAAAAATGACAAAAATGTTTATCCGTTTTATTTCATTTCGAATGAATATTTTGGAAAACCTTGTGGTGGGGACCTTATAAAAGTAAAATCTTAATCCGAATAATATCGATATTAAGGTACTTACCTAGAAAACTAAATTTTTCATAATTATTTTGGTATTCAGTTTGTATGGAAATGGAAACAGTCGCCACGTTCTTAGGGTCTGTTACCAATTTTTTTCGAATACGGTACAAATCGGTACCTACACATGATTGGATTTTTTTACCGTTTCGCTACAGGTTTTGCAGTAAGTAGATACTTGTGATTTCTTGCAAAATTACTAACAACTTGCTGAACAGTTTTTGAAAATATTTGAACAGAGCTAAGGCATAGTTGAGACTATTCAGTTGTAAAATAGATCAGGCCTGAAAGTTTCCAGTATGGCCATCTAGTAAAAACAAACGGTACTAAAATAGCAGTTGTTTTACTCGTAGTACGGGTAATGACGGGAGTTTGACAATAGTGACATCTTACGGCGATAATAAAAACTACAACAACAAAATGGTTCAAAATCCGTTGTAGAAGTCATATTTAGTAGTGCAGTTGTTAATTTTGTTGTAAAACAACAGATGGCGCTGTTTTAAGCTTGGAATTAATTTAGTAAAGAAAACTTTACTTGTAACTTTGTAAAAGATAGCAATTATTAATTTTGCAATTGTTTGGGAAGTTCCAGTTAGAAGGCGTTTTCGGGTTGTAATAATATTTAATAGCAATAAAATACATAGGGCAAACAGCCTCAATGGAGTCTTCGCTTGTAGATTCGTAAGGAATGAATGTAGTGTTAAGTGACGTCACGACCGCTGTACTGCATAGACAGTACGCGACGGACAGTCGGATGGACGGACGAACGAACGGCGCGAACATACTCCCGGCGTTGGAAAGCTCAGCTTTTCAAGATTCTTCGCAGTTTGGAAGTAGGCAGAGGCGATTGATGGCTCTTCGCACGAGTCCATGAGCGGTAGCGACATCAGCGACGCGTGGTAGTCCGTCGGATCCCGGGAAGAGTTTCGCTACTCTACCAAGACGCCAGCAAAGGGGAGGTGCCGCGTCCTCCTTTATGAGGACTAAGTCGTTCAATTGGAGTGGTGCAGACTGTGTGCGCCACTTGGTGCGCTGTTGTAGCTCGGAGATATACTCTGTAGTCCACCGCTTCCAAAAATGTTGCCTGGCCTGCTCAATGCGTCGGTAGCGGTCAAGACGATTGGTGTTGGCGGAGAGTAGACACGGTGATGGAAGCGAGGTGAGCGATCTACCGATTAAAAAGTGGCCCGGGGTAAGGGATGACAGGTCATCGGGAGAAGAACTGAGAGGATATAAGGGTCGGCTGTTCAGGATGGCTTCTATTTGCGAGAATAAGGAAGACAGCTCCTCAAATGTAAGGTGAGAGTTCCTAAGAATTTTATACAAGTGAATTTTCGCGCAACGAATATTACTCTCGTAGAGTCCTCCAAAGTTAGGAGCGTATGCAGGCGAAAAACGAAATTCAATTCCCTGAACAGATGCAAAGTCGACTATAGATTCCTTATTAGTTTTAAGAAAATTCCTAATATCGTTAGCCGCAGCAACAAAATTTCGACCATTGTCACAGTAAATGATTTTAGGTAAACCACGTCGGGCGATATAACGCTTTAAAGTAAGCAGAAAGGCCTCTTTAGTGAGGTCGCTTACCGCTTCTAAGTGTACGCACTTATAGCGGAAGCATATAAAGATACAAAGATAACATTTCGTTATTTTACAGCCGCGTCCTTTGCGATCTGTAATTAGAAATGGTCCGGCAAAATCGGTACCTACTGTACTGAACGGAAAGTCCGGTTCCACTCTATCTGGAGGTAAGTTGCCCATTATTTGGTTTAATGTCTTACCTCTAAACCGTCGACATATAAGACACTGGCGGAACACGCGCCTGGCGAGGTTACGTCCACCTATAGGCCAGTACCGTTCCCGCACAGATGCCAGTATATGCTGAGGACCGGCATGAAATAGGCGGTTATGCTCAAACTGAAATATAAGTTTAGTAAATTGATTGTCCGATTTTAAAAGGATAGGATGCTTTTTATCGAAAGCATAGTTTGAGTTACCTATGCGGCCTCCTACACGGATAATACCGTTAGAGTCGACAAAAGGGTTTAGTGAAATTATAGATACGTTAGATTTTAAAACCTTCTTATTATTTAAAAGATTTAATTCATTGGGAAAAGATTGCTTCTGTGAGATTTTAATAAGATACTCTGTGGCTTTATTTCTTTCGTCAATAGATATAGGACCAGTAAATTTATTTGAAGGGAATTTAGAATTGTGTATAAATCGATAAATAAAACTGATAACATTTTGAATAGATAATAAATTCGAATAGTCAGTTAAATTAATAATAGAATCGCACGATAGTGCAGCCTCCCCGACGAAAGCGGAATGTGCTTTCATCTCGGGCAAGTCGGCTACGTGTGCTACTGATTCTGTAGGCCACAAAGATTCAGGCTTCATGAGAAATTCAGGCCCATGCCACCAAAGAGACGAGTGTACGTGTTGAGGATCCACGCCGCGCGATACCAAGTCCGCTGGATTTTCAGCGGTGGGAACATGACGCCAGCACGAAGTGTCTACCAACTCATTGATAGCGGCAACTCTATTTGCAACAAATGTTTTTGTTTTGTTAGGAGATCTCAGCCAGCCTAGTACGACACTTGAGTCAGTCCAATATACTGTACGTGTAATAGCACAACGTAGAGATTGAATGACTGTGTTGGTAAGCTGAGCACCTAGCAGAGTAGCACAGAGTTCTAGACGGGGTATAGTCGTAGGCTTTATAGGCGCTACCCGCGATTTCGCGCATAGTAAGGAAACATTAACGTTACCTGCGTTGTCTAGGGACCTCAAATAGACGCAACTTCCGAAGGCTCGAGAGCTTGCATCACAGAAGGTGTGAATTTCCACAATAGAATAGTTTTCTATTAGGACATATCTGGGAATACGAATAGAAGAGAGCTGGTCAATATGCTCTGTGAATTTAAACCACGATTTCCTAATTTCAAGAGGAACTGGCTCGTCCCAGTCTATTTTTAGAGACCACAACGATTGTAATATAATTTTAGGCTTAATTATACATAAACTAAGCAATCCCAGAGGGTCAAATATTTTGAAAGTAGATGAAAGTATAGAGCGTTTAGTAATAACGTCTGTAGGAGTATATTTAATACTGAAATGTAGATTGTCAGACGATGGTGTCCAACCTACACCTAGAGTACTAGTAGCGTTGCTAATCATAAGCTGACTTTTCTCTAGATTAATCGAATCTCCAAATAAGGGAGTAGGTAAGTTAGAACGGTACTTACGTAAATGAAAACCGTATTTTGCTAACTTACTGGATACGGAATGTTGAATGTAGCGAAGCTCAGATGCATTATTTGATCCTGTAAGTAGATCATCGCAGTGAAAATCCTGCTGAATTATCGTTTTAATATTAGATTCACTACACTCTTCACCGATTTGCCACAAGCATCGACTTGTGAGAAAACTCGAACTAGAAAACCCATACGTCACAGTATTAAGCTGTAGAGTTTGAATAGGTTCGGTTTCATTATCTCGCCACAGAATATTCTGTAGGTGACGATCGGTTTCGCGCAAATAGACAGCTCGAAACATTTTTTCTATGTCCCCGGATATTACATATTTATACTGCCGGAAGCGGACAAGAATATTAAAAAGAGGATCCTGAATAGTAGGTCCTATCATCTGGATGTCATTAAGTGATAGTCCAGAAGAAGTGGGGGTCGATGGATCGAAAACCACCCGAAGTCGTGTAGACTCACTGGATTCTTTAATAACTGGGTGATGACTAAGATAATATAAAGAATTATCGGGAGCTTCGTTAAAAGGAAGCTTAGTAAGATGACCGAGGGCTTCATATTCATGAATGAAGTCCACATAGGGTATCTTTATATCCGGGTTTTTCCGGAAACGAGCTTCTAAGCTCAGTAAGCGTTTCTTAGCTAAACGATAAGAGTCCCCAAGCATATTAGGGTCCTCACGTAGTGGCAGACCTACGCAGAAGTGACCGCTAGAAAGACGTGTGGTGTTTGCCAGAAATAGTCGCTCACATTCCTTTTCCTCTTTAGTGAGGGCTTTCCTCGACGGAAAGTTTTCAAGTTCCCAGAACTTGGACAATTCGCAATCTAACTGCTCATCGCTAAAGGAAAAATTACATGTAACCTTTTTTGAGTTACAAATAGAGTTAGGATTAAATATAGGGCCGGATATGAGCCATCCAAACTTAGAACTCCTTAAAGTGGGGTTTTTATCCCCTAAGGAATGCACATTGGAACCAATTAAGTCCCAGAAAATATCTGCCCCTATGAGCATATCTACTGGAGAAGGTTCGTTAAAACTAGGATCAGCTAATTTAAAATTATTTAAATTAAAATGACTAATATCGAAAGGAAACTTAGGTAATGTACCTGTAAGAGTAGGTAAGACTAAACAGGACATAACGACTGAAAAAGATTTATCAGTAGACTGAAGTTGAATGAAACATCGTTTTGTGTTTAGCTTTAGAGGCGTATTTCCTATGCCTACAACTTCAGTATTAGTAGGCTGAATATCTAGATTCAATTTTTTCCTAACAACTTCAGTTATGAAAGAGGATTGACTTCCGCAGTCCAGGAGAGCGCGGACTGAAATTGAGTCCTTAGTTGCAGGGTTAGTGATCTGAACTACAGCAGTACACAAAAGAATTTCTGGTGAACATATAGAAGACATAGATACTGACTCGCTAGCGCTACCTCTGTTCATCAAGGTGACTCCGTGTAGCAAGGTATTGTGTCGCTCGCTGCAGACACGACAGCTGCCACGAAGCTTACACTGTTGAACTGAGTGACCACCCTGAAGACAGTTTGAACATAAATTTAGAGAAGTAGCAAGAGATTGTCTTTCTTCAAGAGATTTATTCTTATAGACAGTGCACTGGTAAAGACGATGATGACCCTTACAAACTACGCAAACCAGTAGGGACTTTGAAGGCTTACTTACAGAAGTAGTAGTCACTTGCATAACTTTAGTGTGTGATCTGTGATTATAATTGTTAGAAAAAGTAGGTTTAATATTTTTAGAATAAGTAGGATTACTTGTAGAATTACTAAGAATTTCTGCTCGATTTTTAAGAAAGCTATAGAAATGATTGAGAGTAGGTATCTCAGGCAAACTAGTTTTGTGTTCCTGCCATTTGAAAGTAGTCGCAGTATCTAATTTACCAGCCAAAATGTAAATGACTAGGACGTCCCACTTGTCGGTAGGTAGACCTAGGCCGCGCAGGGCACGCAAGTGTTTTTTAATATGATCAATCACCTTTAATAATGATTTCTCAGATTTCTGAACGGTTTCAATATCGAATAGCGTTTTCAAATGATTGGAAATGAGCTGACGTTTGTTATTGTCCTGGATCCGTCGGACAGGGTGGTTGCCTCCTCGACGCCTCGGAGTAGTTTTCGAAACAACGATACGTTACGACTAAGTCTACCTAGTTACGACTCGTAACGTTACGACTCGTAAGTCTACCTTGTTACGACTCGTATTGTTACGACTCGTAATGTTACGACTCGTAAGTCTACCGGGTTACGACTCGTAGTCTTCTGTCTCTACTCTTCTCTCTCTCTCTCCTCGGCTTAGTGGACTGTATGTTCGCTCGTCCCTGCTTGTCTGCGCGCTCCCAAATAAAAACGCCTGATGTACTACTGTATACTTCTTTATTCATAAATGTTCTTAGTTCTATTTGAGTTCTTAGTTCCTAGTTCCAGTCAGGTGTCTTCAGCGCAGTGCAAACAGCTTCTGACTTTTACAAAAATACCCCTGCCTTATATTAGAAATGATTGCGCAACATCTATTACGCGTTACATTCGACTGAGGGTCCCACCTTGCATCTCACTTTATTATAGCTCTGACCCTGTCGCACTTGATATAGTCAAACGCGCCCGGTCAGATTTATTACACGAAAACTTATAATTTAACACATAAAAGACATCTTAAAGCTATGTACATAAAAAACTATATACTAAGGTCGTCCTGTTCTCAACATCCTCCTCCCGGCGCAGCTCGCGTAGCCTCATCTTCTTCTTTCACGAGAACGGCGAGCTTACTGGTTGGCCTCCGGAACACTCCTGTTCTAGTTCGGACGTCGACGACTCGTACGCCGCCATCCGGTCCCGGGTAGGTTGATTGGACTTGACCGATGGGCCACACGTTCCTTGGTAGCGCTGGATCGACGACCACGACGATATCGCCGACTTTGAGCCCAGCCGTGAGGTTGGCGGGCTCCCCCCGTGGCACGAGCGTAGGTAGGTATTCGCGTACCCAACGCTGCCAGAAGGAGTCTGCGAGTCCTTGACTTGCTCGCCAGGCTCTGCGATCCGCGTCTTCACATGGGCCGGTAGTAGGCAGTCCCATTCATGTCCCCAAAAGGAAGTGGTTGGGTGTCAACGCCTCGGGATCGTGAGGGTTAACACTTACGTGGGTCAAGGGCCGGGCATTTATAGAGTACTCGGCCTCGACGAGCAGTGTTCGTAGCACCTCTGGTGTCGTGACTTTCTCCCGTAGTGTCGCGGCGAGTGCAGTTTTCACGGAGCGTACGAGTCGCTCCCACGCTCCTCCTTGATTCGGCGCCCCGGGGGGGATGTACGTCCACTTCATGCGATGAGCGAAGCCTTCAGTACGTAGAGCCGACGCCCACTCGGCGTAGGCACGCCCGAGCTCGGCATCGGCGCCCCTGAAGTTGGTCGCGTTGTCGGAGTACATCTGCGAGGGCCATCCGCGCCGCGCCGCCATCCGTCGCAGTGCCATGATCGCTGAGTCGGTCGATAAGGATTCGACCAACTCGAGGTGCACCGCCCGTGTGGTTAGGCAGGTAAACAGCGCTCCCCAGCGCTTCTCCCGGCGCCGTCCGATTTTGACTACCATTGGGCCAAAGTAGTCGAGCCCGCAGTTGGTAAAGGGGCGGTGGAATGGGTCCACCCGCGCCCTAGGTAGGTCGCCTGTCGTGGGCGCGCGAGGGCGCGCCTTGCGCACTTTATAAAGCGCACATTGGTGTTCTACGGCGCGCACAGTGGGTCGTAGGTGTACGATCCAATAGCGCTGCCGTAGGTCGTTCGTCACGCGCTCCCTGTTGGCGTGACCGGCGCGACAGTGCTCCCTCAGCACTAGCAGTTTGGTGAAAGCGTGGCGGCCGTCTAGGATGACCGGCCTCTGCGTCTCGATCGGCGCGCTCGATGCGCCAATACGACCTCGCACCCGCAGTACCTCACCTTCTAGTACAGGATCGAGTGTGTAGAGTCGACTCGTCCGAGCGATCGGTCGCCCGGCCCGCAGTCGTCTCAGTTCATCGGCGAAGCTGTCCTCTTGAGCTCGCTGGATGAGCGCTCGTTCGGCACGTTCGATGTGACGATGTTCTAGGCGCGTCGTTCGGTGTCGGCACAGATCAATAAAGGTCAATACTTGCGCCGTTGCACGTACCAGCCTCTCGTAGGTAGAAAAACGAGACGGGTCTGGTGTCCACTGGTTCGACGTCTCGTCCCGCTCGCTCGTGTGCAGGACCTCTGGTGAGTCGTCGTCTTCGGTGGGCAATCGTTGGGTGGGCCACTCAGCCTCCGGGTTCCGTAGGAAGCTCGGCCCCGTGAACCAACGATCGTGTGCTGTAATCGTACCTGATCCTTGTAGACGGGTGGCGTCGTCGGCCACGTTCAGCTCGGTTGGCAACCAGCGCCACTCGTCTCGGTTCGTGTGTTCGGCGATCTCGCCCAACCGGTGGGCGACGAACGGGGTGTAACGCCGCGTGTCGTTCTTCACCCAGTGGACGACAGTCGCGGCGTCGGTCCAGTAGACGGTGCGCGCGATCTCGAACCGATGCTCCTTCTTGATAGCATCGGCGAGTCTCGCGCCGATCACCGCCGCCTGTAGCTCCAGGCGCGGAATGCTGATGGTGCGTTTCGGTGCCACCTTGGCTTTCGCGGCGACCAGGGCGACCGAAACACTGCCGTCGGAGTGTGTGGCGCGAAAGTACGCCACGGTGGCGTACGCATACGTTCGCTCGCGTCACACATTACGTGAAGGTGAATTTCTCGCGCACTATCGAGTCCGTAGCATCGCGGTATGCGTAATTGGGTGATATCGCTTAGCTGTCGTAGCCATTCCGCGAAAAGCGCAGCTTCTATCGCGGGGAGGGATTCGTCCCACGGCACTTGCAGTTTCCAGAGAGACTGTAGTATGATTTTCGCACGCACTGTGTATTGACTTAGTAGCCCGAGAGGATCGTAAATAGACATGACGACACTTAGCGCTTCGCGTTTGGTGGGAGCACGTTTCGCGTCGCGTACATCGGTCGACACCCGATGCATTGCCGTGTTGAAGGCGAGTTCGTCATTTTTAGCGTGCCAATACAGTCCGAGGATTTTACTGTCCGAGCCGTCTCCCCCCAGTTGGGAGAGTCCCGTTGCGCGCAATTCACTAGGCACATTGTTTAACACATTGTCGCGATTAGAACACCATCCGCGTAAGGTGAACCCGGCCACCGCGTGCACTTCACGTACCTCGGCGATGGTACTTCGCGCGTCCGATTCACTGTTATAACTGTCCACGTAATCGTCCATGTAGTGGCTCCGCGTGATCGCGGCCAGAGCCCGCGGGTGCGTGTCGGCGCGCGTGCGAGCGTTGTGGTCGCGCACACTGTGCGCGAGGAACGGTGAGCTCGCCGCGCCGAAGATCATACTCGTCATTTTGTACGAGCGGGGTGAGCAGGATCGGTCTGCTCCTCGCCACAGGAACTGCTGGGCTGGCTGGTCCTCTCCTCTGATTTTCACTTGCAGGAACATTTCTTGAACGTCGCACACTGGGGCCACTCTATAGAAAGCAATGCGCGAAATTCATTTTTTTAAATTAAGTTTTTTTAATTTTCAACCACATGAGGGTAGTTTCGAAGATATTTCCAATCAACAATTTAAACGCTTTGCCATTATCTGTCACCAGTTAGAAGATACAATAGCTCAAAGTACCCTCCTTTCGCAAAATTTTAATAACCCAGTAACGTACGTGATTTTTTTGTTTAAGTTTGAACATTTATTTTTCTGATTTAGTGTAATATCCAATCAAGGTGCACTAGATAAGCGACAATGCAAGGTCTGTAGATTCTAATATCACTTTTAGCTACTCGAAAAGTTGATTCCTTTTAAAATAATAACTGTTTTAATTCCATACTGCCTTTTTTTTGAACAAATTATTCATTTGATGTTTTCTCCATTTTGCGCAAAAGTGTAAATTAGAATGATTGTGTTTTATATAGTAGAGATATTAGTTATTACGGCACCGAAGTCCGATGAATTACACTTTTGCGCATTTTTGAGAAAAACAATATTTTCTTGCGAGTTTATTTTTATCAGGCGCTTTTGTGTCCTATTAAAGTAATTTATTTAGTATCATATAATGGTATAAAAAAACGCAACAAAATCTAAAAAATAATTGAGATAGATCTTGGATATTACTTACCTACTGTATTTTTTTTGTTGATATTGATTAAGAAATATTTCTTTACATTTTAGCTAAAACTTCAATTTCTTTGAAAAATTGAGAATTATGTCAGGTTTTATTTGAAAGTAAATTTAAATCGATACAGAAGAAATTAGTGGATCTACAAAAATATCTTTTGGATATTACCCAATCTACGATTGTGGATAAACCTAAGCCAAGTTTTGGAAATACAAATGATGGTAATGTGGCCCGCAAGTTTTTCCAAAATTGCCAAATTTCTTCTTCAATCACTGGCATTGATCCGACATTAATCCACAAATTTTATATTATTTTACAAACGTTATCAAGTGGTTTCAAAATAGACATCCAGAAATTTAACAACTTTTGTCTCGATACAGCAAAATGATATATCAGTCTTTATGTTTGGCACCCAATGACAACTACGTTACATAAAATATTGATGCATGGGGGTGAGATAATATCAAATTTTATTCTACCTATAGGCCAACTCAGTGAAGAAGCGCAAGAATCGCGAAATAAAGATTTTAATATATATAGAGAACGGTTTAGCCGAAAAACATCTGGAAAGGATAACCTAGAGGATGTTGTTATGCGATTACTTGTTTCATCAGATCCTTTAATAACGAGTATAAGATCTAACTAATCAATTAGTAAAATATAAGCCTTTTGATGCCGAAGTAAAAAATATGCTTTTAGAGGAAGATACCTTCACCTATTCTACTGATCCAGACAATTTAGATGAAGACGAAGATTAGATTTATACGAATTTGTTATATTTGTTGTTATTTTAATGTAGTACATCATTTTAGAGCATTATTTTATTTTATTTGAATTTCGCGCACTACTTTCTATGAAGAGGCCCCAGTGTGCGTCGGCTGTCACCGCGATGGCTCGTTCGCGGAAGCGGAAAATGATTCCTGTAAGAGAGAGAAGTAAGTCTGGCCCCTCCAGCAGCATGTCGTTGAGCGACACGCCGCGGTTCTGGTGTGCAGCGTCGAAGACAAGCCTCTTTTTCCCCGGCTTGTTCGGATTCTCCACGGCAAAGTGCGGTAAAAACCAGCTGACTTTGCTCGCAGTCTCGGCGCCATCGCATGGCACGGCGTAGCCTTTTGTCAGCAGGTTGTCCACTTGCGCTGTGTACTCGCGGGCGAATGCGGGGTCGGCGTCCATCTTCCTTTCGATGCCGCGCAGCCGGTTCGTAGCTGCTCCGTAGCTCGGCGGCATGACGACGTGATCGTGTCGCCATGGAAGTCCGACCTCGTATCCCACGTTTTTCTTCTTCACGGTCTCGTTGAAGATCTCGCTTGCTCGTTTGTCGGCGTCGCTGATCCGCGGTTTCGGGGCGACACCGAGGGAGTCGATCGCGAAGTGGCGCTCGACTAGATCGTTGAGACGTCGGTCGTGTTCCTCGCCGTCTCGTACGCGTATATCGGGTGCGTACACGTGGAGCACATCACCGTTGTCTCGGTAGATGGTGTTGCGTGGTGCTGTTCCGTGCACCACCCATCCCAGTTCGGTTCTTGACGCGGCCGGCTCGTCGGGTCCGCCAACACGAAGTTCTCTCGACACGATGAGGCCCCAGTGATCAGTTCCTATCAGGATGCGTGGGTGTGCTCGTTCGTAGCACAGTTCCTCGTCGCGCAGATTCTTCAGATGTCGAAGTTCGAGTAGTCTTCGAGGCACGGTTTGGCTTCGTAGTGTGAGGTCGCAGATCGTGCGACACTTCACTTTGAAAGGCGCGTTCTCGCCCTTCCCCCTCACGAAGATCTCCACCTCTTGGCTGTCCTTTTCTTTCTTCGATGTGTTGAGACCGCAGACGTTCAAAGGCCGTGTAGGCCCGCTCGCCCCGACGCTCGTGGCAAGTTCCTTGTCGATGAGTGTGATCGTAGCTCCTTCGTCGAGTAGCGCGTAGGTATCGACGTTTCCACGCGGCCCTGATACTGTCACGGGACACACTTTTAACAACACTTCACTGGTCACAGAGGTCGCTGCGATTGCTAGCACTAACGCGTTATCACTTTCACTTTTTGACGGCGGTGTGGCGGAGCGCCGCGCGGGTGCGGGTGCTCTCGCCACCGGTGCTGGCGCGGATCGCGCGCCCTGTCCGTCCGTGGGCGCGGATCTCGCGCCCTCGCTGTCTTCGTGTAGAGTTGCGTGGTGGGGGCTGCGGCACTGTCGTACGCCGCACGCCTTGGCCTTGCAGTGAAAACGCCTGTGTTTACTTACCAGGCACTTGAAGCAGAGTCCCTTCCCCTTGGCCAGCTCCCATCGCTTGTTGATTGGTAGAGCGAGGTACTGCCGGCACTTCGGGAGGGTGTGTGCTTGCTTGCACTGCACGCAGGTCGGTGCTTCCTCTTGCTCGTCCGTAGCGTAGACTGCAGTCCTCTTGCCTTTTGCGTTCGTGTTGCTGGAGGTAGGAGTCTTCGTTGTAATGGAGACTGGAGTGTAGTCAAAGCGCAGCGCCTTGTCTGCCTCCTTCATCAGGAAGCGAGAGAGTAGCACCACCTTCGGCTCCGATGATTCGGGGTAGTTCGCGGCGTGGTCACACCATTTTGTCCTGAGGTTCGGGCTTAACTTACCCAAAATGTCCCTGGTAAGCATCGGATTATGCAGGTATTGCATGCTGTCGACGCTCCTCAGGGTGCACACGACGTTCTGCACCTTCACCGCGAATATGTTCAGTTCCGTTGCCGTAGGTCCGGGTTTTGGCAACCTCCGTAGGTCGTCCAGCACTTTGTCGATGATGATTTCTGGACGGCCGAAACTCTGTTCGAGAGTTTGCAGGATTTCGTCTGGATGAGTCGCTGTGAAGAGTAGCGCCGCGACGGTTTCGCGCGCCTCGCCCTTCAAGCACGTTCTTAGCCGCAGGAGGTTCTCGGTCGGGTCGACGTTGTAGTATTTCGTCGAATCTCGTACCGCTGCTTTGAAGGCGAGCCACTCGCTCGCTGCTCCGCTGAAGGTAGGTAGGTCGCTGTTGTATCTACGCTGCGGGCGTGCCATCTGCTTCAAAGCATCAGCGAGCTCCTCGATGCCGTTTCTCCTGCCCGGTGTTCTGGAACGGTCTCTCCGTTCCCACGACGGTCTTCGTTCTTCGTCCCTCTGTGGACGTGGTTCGGGCTGCCGATCGACGCGCACAACTGGTGTGTTCCGCAGCCAGTTTCCGACTTTGGCATGAGCGCTGACCTCGTCGTCATCTCCCCGCACACTGCCCCTCCGCACACTGCCCCTCCGCACACTGCCCTCGTCTTCGATTTCGGCCTGTTGGACAGCGAGTCGCTTTTGTATTAGGTCAGCTTCCAGTTCGATTCCCTTTTTAACTAGCTCAGCTTCCATTTGCTTTTTTGCTAGGTCAGCTTCCATTTCGAGTCCCCTTCGCCTGAGGTCTGCGAGATTCTCAGCAGCCTCAAGCTCGACGACACGGTGACGCAAAGTGGAGCTGGTGGAACGTTGACTTCGTACAGACTTGTTGGTTTGCGACTGCGTACGTTGCAGTCCCGACGTATGTGCTGGTAGTGTTGACGGTGACTCTGGTGGTTGAAGCGATCTCCTTCGCTCCCGTTCCTCTTGGATGCGACGAACTTCTTCCCGGTGTAGTCTTCGCTCCTCCCGTAGCTGCTCCGCTTGGCGCTGCTCCTCGACCTCCTTTGGATCGCCCTGACTCCGTTCGAGCCCCATCTTGATCGAAGATGGACGGCACACGATCCGTTCCGACGAGGTAGGAGTGGAGTGCGAAGCCTTGTTCCGTAGGTCCAAAGTTCAAAGATCCGGTTCTCGAAGGTCCAAATTGTCCTGGATCCGTCGGACAGGGTGGTTGCCTCCTCGACGCCTCGGAGTAGTTTTCGAAACAACGATACGTTACGACTAAGTCTACCTAGTTACGACTCGTAACGTTACGACTCGTAAGTCTACCTTGTTACGACTCGTATTGTTACGACTCGTAATGTTACGACTCGTAAGTCTACCGGGTTACGACTCGTAGTCTTCTGTCTCTACTCTTCTCTCTCTCTCTCCTCGGCTTAGTGGACTGTATGTTCGCTCGTCCCTGCTTGTCTGCGCGCTCCCAAATAAAAACGCCTGATGTACTACTGTATACTTCTTTATTCATAAATGTTCTTAGTTCTATTTGAGTTCTTAGTTCCTAGTTCCAGTCAGGTGTCTTCAGCGCAGTGCAAACAGCTTCTGACTTTTACAAAAATACCCCTGCCTTATATTAGAAATGATTGCGCAACATCTATTACGCGTTACATTCGACTGAGGGTCCCACCTTGCATCTCACTTTATTATAGCTCTGACCCTGTCGCACTTGATATAGTCAAACGCGCCCGGTCAGATTTATTACACGAAAACTTATAATTTAACACATAAAAGACATCTTAAAGCTATGTACATAAAAAACTATATACTAAGGTCGTCCTGTTCTCAACAGTTATCATAGCGCTCACACAAAAGTTGCCAAGCTTCATCATAATTATCGGCACAAATATCAAAATTTGAAATTACTTCGGCTGCTTCGCCGTCTAAGTATGAAGTTAAGTAGTGAAATTTATGAACCTTTTTGATTTTTTCACTATTATGAATTAAAGAGTTAAACATTTCTTTAAATTCTAACCACTTAGAAAAGTTACCTGAAAAGATAGGTATTTTAAGTTCCGGAAGTCGATATGACTCGGAAATATCATCACTATTTTCGCAACAATGGCTAGTATTATGGCTACTATGATGGCAACAAGATGAATTTAAATTTTCTACAGGCGCTGTAGGCGGAGGTGCGTTTTTGTTTAATAAAAAACTGACACAACGCAATGCACTGATCGAAATTTTGTTCGATTAAATCACGAACTTCTAACTCGGAATCTTGTTTATCTGAGTTAAGGATTTCAATTCGACCTTGCATCTCGTCAAATTCCTTGAATAGATTTTCAAATCTAGATAACTTCATTGTAAGCTTATTAGTTTCGACTTGGGAAATGATATCTAAAGTGGATAAAACGTCTAAACTGTTTTTAAATTTAGTCAAACGTCCTTTTATAACACTGCGCTTGTTAATTAAATACTTAAGTTCATCCGCGTCCATAGTTTTAGAATCATCCGCTTGCGACATCGTAAACAAACTCAATAAAGTTATCAGTTACCAATAAAAGTAATGTATAAATAGGTATGCATACGCTCCTTCCTTTGTCGAACAGCTGATCGGTGCAGGCGATGACCGACGCTAGGTAGGTACCGTGCGCGAGGAGTAGGTATCTGGTAGGTATTCACTCCCGGCCGAGCGACGAGTGCATCAGTACTCGATAATAATATGACGCTGGAATGCGAGAAGTGCAATAGCTAAGTAAACTTTAGGTAAAAATAATCAAAATAAGTGGAATGACGATAGTTTTAGGAGTTTTTGGTGATAGAATCGAATGAAAAGTAGCAAAGTGAAATAATAGTGATGTTGTGATATGTTTATTCTGGATATGAAATGGATTTTTAGCAAAATTAAGTGCAAAATGTAAGTACAAAGTGCGTAGGAACGCTGGGCTTTGTTTACTTTATATGATTGTGTTTAACTAGACTTGAATAGGCGTAGATAGACTATAATGAACAGGCTATAGGCTGCAATAGTGCTACATTCATGTCTTATATGTGTAGGAATAGGCTGAAATAGGCGCAGAAACTGTGGAATTCGTGAGAATAATAGTCACAGATAGGCAACAGCTCATACATACAACATACAAATGAGTTTTTGTCTCTCATAAACACAAATAGAAGGGGGAATTAGAGCTAGGAATATAGATTGGAACGGGCTCACTTTGTAAATAGCAGCGGCAAGTAGATCGTGGACTTCTCCTGGGCGATCTTGTAGGCCTGGACTGCTGGTCACGTAGGCACGTTGGTCACGTAGGCACGTCGTAAGTACGTTGTATTCCAGCTGTAGTAGATATTTCTCCCGGCGATTGACGGTGGCTCACGTAACACGACGAGATATCATCAAAGATTTCCTTGTAGGCATAGCAGGAACAATCTTCTTTAATACCGGTGCACGTGGTAGGGCCTTGGCCCGTCGTCGCAGCGGAAAGATTACGGATCTTCTTTATCCGATAGTTGCAGAATATAATCCCACGGTCGCCAGATGTTTGGGAAGTTCCAGTTAGAAGGCGTTTTCGGGTTGTAATAATATTTAATAGCAATAAAATACATAGGGCAAACAGCCTCAATGGAGTCTTCGCTTGTAGATTCGTAAGGAATGAATGTAGTGTTAAGTGACGTCACGACCGCTGTACTGCATAGACAGTACGCGACGGACAGTCGGATGGACGGACGAACGAACGGCGCGAACAGCAATTAATTTAACAACCAATAGATGGCAGTGCCTGTTACTATTTTGCTATGAATTGTCCGTCTGTTACAATCAAAATGTTCCAGTTTATCTGCGGATTGACCGATTTGCATGTAGTTTTCAGTAAGTTGTTTTAGCAAGCAACATTCAGCGTGTCTTTCTCTATACTAACTCGAGACTAGTTGAATTTTCATTCAATTTCCACTGTTGATAATGGTCTGTGTGTACACTACACTACCCACTAATAAATATTAATTAATTAGATTCATTTATTTGACTTTACAGATCCAACTTGTTAGTACCTAAACATCTAAAGGGTATTATTAATTATTACTGCGGCAGATTTTGATACACCACTACTAAAACTAAGTGCCGTAGCATTGGTGCATCAAACTTATTTGACACTAGCAGATTCCCGCGGTTTCACCCGCGTATGTCCCGATCCCGTGAGAATATCGGGATCAAAAGTAGCCTATGTTACTCAGGGTGAATGTAGCTTTCTAATGTTAAAAGAATTTTTGAAATCGGTCCAGTAGTTTCGGAGATTACCCCCAATATACATACATAGATACATACATGTTACCAACGTTACCTCTTTATAATATTAGTATAGACTAACGTTTTCAGGATTCTGTTGGGACTTTTTCTCATTCTATCTCATCATCATCCGAGCGTGGTTCCCGGTTGCATCTCTCTCGAGAGCCCGGGGTCCGCTTTCCAACATTTACGTCTCCACTTCGCACGATCTTCGGCATCCCGTGTAGTGAGGCCATTTGCACGCATATCCGATCTTACAACGTCAAGCCAGCACTTCTTGGGTCTTCCCAATCTGCCGCGGCCGGGCGGAGGCGCCATGGCAAGACATTTGTTTCCCACGTAACTAGCCGGTTTTCGTAGAACGTGGCCGTACCACCGTAAGCGGCATTCTTGCAGTTTGTCTGCAATGTCTCGGACATGAAGGCTGCCCCTGATGCGGGAGTTTCTGACGCGGTCTTTTCGCGTCACTCCACACATCCAGGGCAGCATCTTCATCTCCGTGACACGCAGCTCCTGCTTATGTCGCTCAAGCAATGGCCACGCCTCACTACCATACAAAAGGACAGGTCTAATGATCGTTTTATAGACCTGTCCCTTCAGTTTTTCTCATTCTATCTAGCATAGAGCAATGCTTTTTGCGGATTACTGCCAGTCGTCGAATATTATAAGTGCGAAAGTTTAGATATTAAGTTAGTTAGTTTTTACTGTGTGTTTCCGCAACTAGCCCTATAGCTAGCCTATAACTGGGCCTTTTTGCGTGACTTTAAGCTGAAGGTTTCTGCACGATGTTTTTCTTCACCGTAAGAGCGATGTTAAAATAGCCCACTTATTTTTTTCTTAAGAGGATAGTCTCCATTCTCTTTCTCCATACAAACGTAGTTTACATTTTCCTCCCTGGATAAACACATTAGGGCAAATATGTTTATGCCATAAAACCTATATCTGTCATGACAATGCATCTACCTTTTATTTTTTATTTTTTTCAAATTAAAATAATAATAGTAGGTAGTAATTAAAACGAATGATTTATTTAAGTTTTATCACATTTATTTTTGTTACAGCAAAAATAAAAAAACTGACCAACAACACCACATAGAATAACGAAAAATGACAATTATTATTTTATTAATCAACAATAACTTTAAAATAACAAATACTTACTTTGTGAGCTAACATGACTGTTTTTCGATCGCAACGAAAATGGCTGTATGAGTGAAACTAAATTAAACTCATTTTTTTATAACACAATAGATGTGTTTTTGACCACTATCTCACCCGATAGAAAGGGACGATATTATGGTCTAAGATATTTCCAGTTTTAATCGCGTTGCTTTGATTATTGTTAGCATTTTATCTAGATCTTTACAGATCTCTTACTCAGGTGTGGGTAAAAAAAAAGTAGTTGAATTATAATCCAACATCGCGAAAACAGGAGAAAAATCTTTGAAACTATTTAGTTTTCAGTTTAGAGTAGGTTTCCTTCAGTTCGGGATCGTTTTCTATGATGTTCTTGCCTTGGGCTGTGTCGATAGAGGGCGCTTCACCGTGGTATGTGTCTTCATTGTAGACAAGACCCTTCTTCCTCATTGTTCCGTGAACCTGTTTACAGAAAAATAACTACGTTTATAATAAATAACCAAAGATATTTTTCACTGTTACACCAAATTTAGGGAAAAATTGTATATATTTAGAAACACAAATCAATCGTTGAACTTTGAAACAAAAGGTTAGTTTATTTTTTATCCACGACGAAAAGGAGAAGGTATTTGCATTTAGGGTGTAAGGTTGTTAGCTTGTCTGTGCGCAATCAAAATGTGCCATCATCCCAAACAATCACGTTAATTTCACTTAAATATTCATTTTGTTCTGTTATTAGTTAATTTCTTGAGAGAGCGGCAACAGAAATACATCACGTGTGAAATTTTTAACTGTTATTCTATCGCGATTCACGAGATAGGTATAGCCCGGTGTCAGACAGACAGACAGACGGACAGCGAAGCCTATTCTCCGCTGTCCGTCTGTCTCGTGTTACCCTTTGGGCACGGAACCCATTAAGGGTAAATTAAAATAATGTTATTTGATGTTATTGTTAAAGTGATCTAGGGTAGGTACTTTTTTCCAGCACGTGTGGCAGGACGCCAATACCATCAACATCAATTCTACGCCCAGTATTCCACTAACGGATTTTTTGAACACAGCACGAATGTATAAGATAGTAAAATATGGCAAAAAGGGGCTAGATGGCACTGTGTGTTGTTCACAGAATTAATTTAACATTATTTATTTTGGATTTTTCTTCTGTTTTCGCGATAGAATTATAGACATTTTTCGGTTTTAATCGCGTGGTGTTTATTACTTTTAGCATTGTTTCAAAGGTCAACGTTTCGAGACCATTACAGGTCCCTTCTTCAGGATTGACTGAGATGTGATGTGATTATTTATTTTTAAATTTGATTAGAATAAGTGGAGAAAATCTCTTGTACCTACACCTTCTTCTAAATTTATTTTTCACCTCCTTAATTACCGGTTTTTTTACCGATGTTATTAACAAACACGTTACCTACGTGTTAGTTAGAGAATAGAATATGAATAAATTCTCACTATTCCAAAATTAATAACTAGAATCTAGCCGCTCACTGTATTTACAATTGTTAGGTCGTGGTTCATAGAAATACTGTGAACAAAGTTTACAAATAGTTACCTAGGTGTTATTTTATTTCACAGTAGCTTTGTGAAACAGATACCTTGCTTCGGGGAATTTCAATCATAACTTGGTGAGTTGGTCTACTGCGTTTAGTTACATTTAGGTATTCCAGGTATTTCGTAAAACAGTTAAACGGGATCAAATGGCGCGTAACTGATTTGAGGCATGAAGTTGGATGCTGTTATTAATAGGTACGCGAAAGTGAACTTTATATTAACTGCAATAGATTTGAAATTAAAGACATTTTTCGGTTTGAATCGCGTGGTTTTTATTACTTTTAGCATTGTTACAACGCTCAACGTTTCGAGACCTTTCCAGGTCTCTTCTTCAGGATCTCTTTTAATTTCAATACAACATCGCGAAAACAGAAGAAGAATCTATGCAATAGATTTGAAAATGTAATGTAGGTACTCAGAAATGGAGTTATTGTTAACCTTTGGTCCTAGAAACATGAAATTTGAAGATTGTGTTTTTGTGGTGTGTACGGATCCACTAAGAAAGGGATTGTGGAAAACCCCGCGGGATCGGGAATTACGCGTGTGAAACCGTGGGACTCTGCTAGTCTACACTTCTACATCTACACTAATATTATAAAGAGGAAATAATTGTAATTTATGTGTGTGTGTGCCATATGTTTGTAACGAATAAACTCAAAAACTAGTTGACCGATTCCAAAAAATCTTTCACCATTAGAAAGCTACATTCACTCCGAGTAACATAGGTTACTTTTGATCCCGATATTCGCACGGGATCGGACTTATGCGGGTAAAACCGCGGGACGCAGTTAGGAATATAATAAAGAAGAAAGATTTATTTGTGTGTAACGAATAGGCTCCGAAACTACTGGACAGATTTCAAAAAATCTTTCACCAATAGAAAGCTACATTATCAAGGAGTAACATAGGTTACTTTTGATCCTAATATTCACACGGAATCGAAACTTACGCGAGTAAAACCGGGACGTAGCTAGTCACAAATAAAATTATAGTAAAACCACGTCACCTTGTCCCACAAACTCATGTTGAACCCGAAGTTGCAATGGAAGAACTCGTGATGTTGGTCGTGGAACTCCGCGGGCGGCTGCCACGGCTGCCACCATTGACTCTTGAAGTTGATACCGGAGTGGTCAATGATGCCGTGGTAGTAGTTATAGATAGCCACTGCGTAGAATGGCACTGAAAATGATAAACGTAAATTAAATTAAACGTAAATTAAATCTTTTAAAAATGTGTCATTAAAAATTGCAGTTGCAATGAAGTTCTAAACTTGTTCTTATTTTCTAAACATTCTAATGCCAAAACCCAACTGTACTCTATTAGCCTTATTAATAAACGTGGAGTAAGGTCGATGTAGTAAAAACATGCTTTGTCTTTTTCCGTGACAAGAACTTTCGAAGTTGACAGACAGGAACAAAAACTGGTAAAATTATTCCCACCTTACTCCACGTTTATTAATAGGGCTATTTATGTTATACAAGTACGCTGGAATTGCTATACCATACAAAATGATATTAAATCTTTGTGCCATCACTATCAATACAAAACAGCGCAACATGGCGCAGATCAAATGGGCAAAAAATTCAGTTGCCCGATCTCCTGTCCAGCGTGTATTATGGAGGTCAGTGGAAAACCCCCATTACCCCATGAGTTTTTTGTGACTTCTTCTCATGTGAGGGCGCTTTAACTTAGTCGTCGCTGTACTACGCGATTTGTGCATAATCTTTACTAATCTAGGTATACCTACGTATACTTATAAATCTTATTATATGATAAATGCGAATGTTTTGTCAGTTTTTGTCTGGAAAATGCTTTTTGCTGCGGACTGCTTTTGCCCCAAAGAAAAAGCATTGCAAAATCATGGTCCATGACATTCAGCATGACAATGCGGGCAGCATTTTGTGTTTGCTGCTTAGTGAATTTCAAAAGATAATCTGTCCTTCTTCAAACTTCAATCATATGATTGAAGTTTGAAGAAGGACAGTGAAGGTTACGGTGAAGGAAAAACATCGTGAGGAAACCAACATGTCCTAGGACTCACCACGGTCCGAAGACATGGGATATTCAGTGTTTTCTATGTATCATATTATTATGTATGTATTTACAAAAAAAAAAAAAAAGTATAATATGTAGTATATCCGTTGTCTAGTACCCATAGTACAAGCCTAGTGCTTAGTTTGGGGCTAGATTGCGCTGTGTGTAACGTCGTGCAATATTATTCGTGCAATATTATAAGTAAGAAGAATAAATTGTCCTTCTTCTAACTTCAATCTAAGTATTATAGGTTCCTTACACCAATGAATCGGCATAATGAACAGCGGCAGACACATGGTGAGCTGGACGTGCATGATCTCGACGGGATGGATGGCGGTCACGGAGAACGCAGTCGGCTGCTTGTACTTGTGATGCAGCTTGTGGAAGTGCTTGTACAGGAACTTGGTGTGGTACATCCGGTGCAGGATGTAGGTCGTATAGTCCTGGAAATGGAGGAAATGGATATTAGGGAACAGCATCTAGCATAGGTCTAGCATAATTCATAAGTAGTAGCAGTAGTCATAAGTCATAGTACATAAGTCACGTACGAGCACATCATAAACGAGAAGAACTGCGTCGTCATTATACATAACCTAAACAGACACTATGGCCGAGATCGGCTAGGGATATTATATTATTAGGTCTAGCAACCAACAGTTTTTTTCCCCTAAAACCAAACATAAGCTTTAATTTAGCAGCGCAGCTCGTGGTCTAGCTGCACCCGCCAATCTTGAATCGTTGTGTGGGTTAAACAACGCTTGTGCGGTCATTACGTGAACTCATAATTTGTGTGGCAAAAAAAAACAATTTCTCGATCACCTGCGTGCTTCGGAAGGCACGTTAAACAGTTGGTCATGGTTGTTATCTCTGACAGTAGTCGTTAAGTCAAGTTAGAGGCCTTAAGGCGACCAGAAAACTCCAACACTAAGTGAGCCACACCATTTAACTACACGATAAGAAGAAGAGCTCATAACTAATAATCATCCATGCTTAGAGAACACTGTCTCGGCTCTACTTGCACCAGCCAGAATATTAACCCAAGTTTATAGGTCTAGGTTTAGATAACTTTTTGACAAAAATCATGGCAATATTATGACAGGTATTCGCCCAGTCGGGAACCATTCAATATATACATCCAATCCGAACATCCATAGCATTTTAACCTGTGGCCGCATTAATAACAATATAATGTCCCTCCGAATTATTGATAATATTATTACAAAAAACAATACTTACACTATGGCTGAGAAGGAGCCGACGATGGATGGAGACATGGTTCCGATCATGATCTCGTGGCGCTCTAGTTCCGGTGTCAGCCATTTGGTCGGTTGTGATCGCATTAGTAACAATAACGAACCTCCATATTAATTCAATTACAAAAACAATACTTACACTATAAATAAACAACAGGAAATTGCAAGAAGAACCAGAGCCAGCCATATTCATCAAACTGGAAGTAGACCGACGAAGGGTTCTCGTTGATGATGTAGCAGGCCAGGAAAGCCGAGAAGGAGCCGACGATGGATAGAGACATGGTTCCGATCATGATCTCGTGGCGCTCCAGTTCCGGTGTCAGCCATTTGGTCGGTTGTGATCGCATTAGTAACAATAACGAACCTCCATATAAATTCAATTACAAAAACAATACTTACACTATAAATAAATACAACAGGAAATTGCAAGAAGAACCAGAGCCAGCCATATTCATCAAACTGGAAGTAGACCGACGAAGGGTTCTCGTTGATGATGTAGCAGGCCAGGAAGGCTGAGAAGGAGCCGACGATGGTTAGAGACATGGTTCCGATCATGATTTCGTGGCGCTCCAGTTCCGGTGTCAGCCATTTGGTCGGTTGGATCTTCCATTCGTGAGCGAGGTGGCGGCGTTTCATGTAGAAATACCACTGAAATTATAAATGGTACATTAAAATTTAATACATACTCGTATACGTATATTTTATTTAATAAAATTTCAAGCGACCTCCAAGAAACTCTTGGGTTTACTTTTGCTGTGATCATGTAATTCACATTATAGTGGGGGGAGATGAATTATAATATTATGATTTCAACATTTTATAAAAAAACCTCTGCCGTGTCTGTTTGCCTGTCCACCTTTCTTTTAACCTATCTGACGACATGTCTGTAACCAATAAACTCAAAAATAACTGAATGGATTTTCAGGCGGTTTCGAACTGAGTTCCATTTTCAAACAACCAGGCACTAAGAAGTTTTTTTTAATCCGGTATGTAACAAGGGACATTGGGCATTGTAATGCTGCACTTTAAGGCGATACAAAGTTGCGCTGGGTCAGCTAGTTGGATTATAAAAGGCAAACACGTCGGGAAGATAGATGCTCTCAATTCCCAGTACGTTTGTTCTGCGCATTATTGAGTTAACAAGTCTCATCAGCAAACTACAAAAGTCGAATGTTTGCACCAACGCAACACTAATGCTGTTTCAGACGATTGTACTAGAAACTTCTTGCTTTCCAGTACAGTTTGCGCATTAAGTTTTATGCTTACAGGGTCACCCACATTAAGAGATGTTGTTCCTACTTCATGCTTTCCTTACAAATTAACTTATTCCCCGGTTTTCGTTCAAAATATTAGCTTCAATTGTCATCAAAAAAGTAAACACATTCTGTGAACATTACACAGCGCCATCTAGCGATAAGGCCGCTTATCGCTTTTAGCGATAAGGCCGCCCATTACCTATATAATTGTTAGTTTTATGTTTAATTTGTGACAAAAATGTGTCCATTTTGATCTTTCTGTCTTATTGTTAAAATTTTAATTATAATATTATCTTTCTGTTTCTTTTGTACATTTTTTTTTAATATGTTATATTTATATGTATTATTTGGTACAATAAAGCATTAATCAATCAATCAATCAATCAATCTAGTCCCACGGTAAACTACTAAATTTATATTATGCTGATTATACAACGGATATAAGACTTATTAAGTAGATTTTACTTTTTTTTTAAATTAAACTCTGTTGCCGGTTTTTAATCGAGCGTAGTGGTGCATGGTTATTGCTTTTAGCATTGCTTTATTGCTAAACGTTTTAAGACCTATTATGATGACCGTGATTAAAAATGAAACGTTTAATTTTCACCCAACATGGAAGAAAAATATATTGTTTTGAAAAAAATGACTCCAAAACTTTGTTTTCGGCGACATACATTTAGATACCTACTTAAATTTTAGCCTTTTTGGTACCTACCAAATATTGCACAACCCGGAAATGTAAATTTACTCTATATTAATTACTTAATAAGTGATTCTGTTGCATTAGATTGAGAGCAAAATTAATCATAAACAAAATTACTTATTTAATATGTAAAATCCATTAATTTTCTCATTCGTATTTGCCTCCCTTCTAACACCATTAGACACAAATGAAACAACATTGCAAAGCTTCAAAGCTCATTAACTCAGAATATTTGCCTATCTAAGTATACATATTTGTTATCAAACATACTCGACGATAAATAATTATTATTTAGATGACTTGGTATATTAATTATTATAACTGATTTATCTATACTAATATTATAAAGAGGAAAGATTTGTATTTTTGAGTGTGTGTGTGGGTCTGTGTGTTTGTTATGAATAACCTCAAAAACTACTGGACCGAATTAAATAATTCTTTCACTATTTACAAGCTACATTCACCCTGAGTAACATGGGCAACTTTTGATTCCGATATTCCCACGGGTTTGGGACTTACGTGGGTAAACCGCGGGACGCAGCTAGTATTTTACATGTTTAATGATACCAAATCCATATTATATTCTAATTTTAGATCTTAAAAGACGTGCCAAAGTGAACCACGTGGATGGCTTTATTTACTTATTTTATCTAAGCAGATGGTACTATACATGAAACATACAAAATTTAGAAGCCATAATATAAATTGATACTAAGATAAGTCTAACTCGAGATCTTTGCCGACAGACCCCAGGGGAAAGGAAAGAATAATAGAGGAAGATAATAAAGTTTACAGAGAATAAAGGAGAAATTCCTCACACAACACAAATGTCATAAATTCCTACAATACTAAAATGCAATAAAATAAAAAGACAGGTATAAAAAATAGAAAACGCTAAGGGACCCCAACTACTCTCTACTGTGTTGATCCCAAACAATTTGGGAATACTCCAGGCTCCCGAGAGGGATGGAACTGGGAGCATCACTCAGCGACGAGAAGAAGAAAACACTATGACTAATCGTAATTAGGGTCCGGTACCCAAAGGGTAAAAACGAAACCCTTTACTAAGACTCCACCCACTGTCCGTTTATCTGTCTGTCACCAGAATGACCGTGGTAGCCAGACAATTGAAATTTGTATTTCTGTTGCTGCTATAACAACAAATACCATAGTTACATTTTCCCGGTTCTTAAGAGGAGTATATACGCCAACGACCTTGAAACTGAAAATCCCTGTCGGGCTCATCGAAAATTGTTGATTATTTCATGACGGAATGTCGTAGAACTTTTTTTTGTGCACAGATTGTAGGTGACATTGTTTCCTACATTTTGGTGTAGTTTTAAGACAAGAACCTCCTATTGGTGCAAAGCCTATCCAAATTTTAGACAAAAAATGTCTGATTTGGCTAAAATGTCGATAGGCTTCAATACGTTTCGACATATTTGTATGGAAACTGCACTAAAATATCGGAAACAATGTTGCCTACAATCTGTACACAAAAAAAAGTTCTACGGCATTCCGTCATGAAATAATCAACAATTTTCGATGCGCCCGACATGGATTTTCAGTTTTTCAGAATAGTTCCCTTAATCGCGTATTACTATTTCTTTTCTTGCCTCGACGTTTCAACCAAGACCCCTCGCGACCAAGACCTTTGTAACATGGTTGAAACGTCGAGGCAAGAAAAGAAATAGTAATACGCGATTAAGACCCGGAAAAATGTAACTATGTTAACAAATCGTGTGAATTTAAAAACAAAAACCTACCTACTGAAAACAAAATATTATAAGCTAGTTATTTTTGTATATTAGGTAAATCTATTAAACTTACGTGTAAAAATCCACCCATACTGAAGTAGATGCCGAACGATATAACTTGTGACCATATGAAAATGACTCCAAAGTTTTCCATCTTCAAGTTTGCCTGCGTGAACTGCGTCCATATTTCGCCTATTGTAGCATTAGGGTGGCTCTGAGTGTGTCCGGACATCTGCTTGAGAGCTGATACTAGAATGACTACCCATTCTCCTGCAAATTATAAACGTAAATGTTAAATATCTTGCGGGAGAGGACAGGTGACCCTCGCTTCGGCTCGTACCTGGTGCAAAGGTTAGCTATTGCCATTCAACGCGGCAATGCTGCCAGCGTAGCTACCTTTGCGCCGGGTACAATTCGGGGTGGGTTATTTTAATATAAGTTATTATTTTGTTTCTTTAGTTTTGTATTTCTTATACCCACCTACCTACCAACCAGGTAGGCAGGTTACCTACCTATGTAAATAAATATAGTTTCATAATATCTTGGATAAAGAGCGGGAATAGTAGCGTAGTCGAAACTTTTTGCGTTGCAAGCATTGAGGTATTATGTACTACTAGAGGCGATGTCTCAAACATTATCACTATTTCATGTTCTTTTTACGTGAAAAAATATTAAACGTCTATCGTAAAATTGATATGAGTATTGTTGCAAGCTAAGATGAAATTAATAAATGACGATTAAATCGTCGAAAACATAATTAATAATAAATCTAGGTATATTTTATCAATCACTGAGTTTCTGGTAATGTTACCGGACTGGCTGTGTGTCTGGTCTTCCTTCCGATGTCATATCTACTGTTAAGGTTGAGGTCAATGATTGAAGGCGATCTTGTTTGAAGATATAAGCGAGTCTTATCTGTCGAGGAACTGACATCTACTGGGGTAAGAAGTGAAAACCGCGACTTGAAAAGGTAGTATAGTGTAGGACGCCCTTTGGTGGCAGGGATGACGATCTGCGCAACATTAGATACATCAGGGTTCTTTGGTTGATGAGCAGTGCGTTAGAGGAGGCCTAATGTCCAGCTGTGGACTTAAATATAGGCTAGGATGATCAAACTCTAAAGATATAATCATTCCATATGAATCTATCAATTTAGCCATCCAGATAAATAGGTACGTGCAAGTGATACGTGTCTAGATCTAAATAGCGAAACGACCTTCAACATTCCTCCTAGATTAGATTTGAACAAAGGGAAAATTTGATCAAATACCTAACTTTAAAACAATTTGCTACAATGTTCGTAATTAGTCTGTTTTAAAAGGATTATTAAATAAAGAAATCTTATCATAATTTACGTGATTACCTGCTGATTGTGGTTACGATGAAAGATAATAGGTATAAAATAACTATGCTCTGTAGTTCTGTAGAGTAAGTCGAAGACATATGGGATAATAAGGCAGTAGGTCCCTTTTGTTATCTGTGTTATCAGTCGTTAAGTTAAGTCAGAAGCATTAAGGCAAGCAATCTTGTGGCATGGGTGCATTAAAATCAAACTCGAATCGATATTTAAAAATATATCTAAAAAAATACAACGCAAGGTGGGACTCGGTCCCGTGTCTCTCAGTTCTCATGGCAAAGCAACTAAGCGGTTATCTACTCTCTACCCACATCGGTGAGTCACGCCGTGAATCTTACAAAAAGGCCGGTGCAGCCACTAATGCAGATGGGTCTAAAACGTGTTCCACTTCCGTCTCCTACTTTTAACCAAGGAGTATCGTTTAGATGGGCATGCTAATATCTTATATACTCAATCGTCTTCCTCATGCAAAGTTTTTTCCAAAACAGAACATACAAACAAACAAACTTTTATATTTTAAAATTAGTCGAGAATTTCCGTTTAGGATTGAAATATGATAGTAATTTATACCTATTAAGTGATAATGACTTTCCCACAGTAGCAATAACACTGTGATATCGCGCGATAAGCGACTTGGTTGTTATCGTAACGTTACAATGTAACAAAATCTTACCTCTTAAAGTGGCTCCGAATGTGAACACTGCAAATGTAGCTATGATGGTTGTAATGAACTCTGGCAGTCTTTCAAAGAACTTTTCTAAATTTTCCGCGTAATTTTCGATCCATTTTACACCGTCTGTCAACGGGTCCCAATAACTTTTCTTTTCAGATTTCCTTTTGCCCTGTGGCCGTTTTGATGTTGTTGCCATTCTGAAAATTAAATATATTTTTGTCTACACTAATGTTACAATTAGTTTGACGAACAGTATACCTATAAATATTTTTAAGCAGGTAGTTTGTGATGAAAAGATAGTTCCAGGAGCACCAACAATGTAGGATAAATACCTATAGATATAGATAAGGAGAAGTAGAAAAGCTAGCAATTTACTGTATTTAGAAAAGCTATACTGCTCATCACTTCGAAGATAATAATCAGATCTTCACCAAATTTAAAGTAACTATTTCGTAAATAAAAAAAAACAATGAAAATGGCTCCCATTGTGCAGAAATATGTCCCTTTGTGGTAGAAATACCCAAACCATAAATTAATCTAAATATGTCTTGATGGAGCGTGGTATACAGGTTTTATGTTTTTTTTTTGTCGTGGGGCATTTTTAATAACAGGGGTTTCTCCCACAAAGACGGCTTATCGATGTCTCTGTTTTCTATGAACCGATTGTTATGATTCCTATTTAAAAAGCCTTATGAAAACCCTTTCCACACCCCTATGCCCCTCCCTTTTTCTATGAATGCGTATTACAGGCACTTCAAAATAAAATACTGGATTCCTATTTAATTTGAAAGATAATAGTTTCAAATTAATCTCTTGATCAGTGATACTGATAATGAAGAAAATGATAATCAAAATCAGGTATATCCCTCAGGTTTAAAATTTAGGTAAAGACACAGTCTTTTCAAACTTATGAATCGGTAACAGGAAAAGTTGTAGTACCTACTTAGATCGTACTTAGCAATAAAGTTTGTGCTCGCGAGGTCTATTGTTCGTAGAACTTCTAGTATAGGTACCTAAGTGTGAATGTTTATGTACCACTAGCTGCGCCCCGCGGTTTCACCCGCGTAAGTTCCGATCCCGCGGGAATTACGGGATAAAAAGTAGCCTATGTGTTATTCTAGGTGACCAGCTATCTATATTCCAAGTTTCATCGCAATCGGTTCAGTAGTTTTTGCGTGAAAGAGTGACAAACATCCAAACATCCATACAAACTTTCTCATTTATAATATTAGTATGAAGTAGGATTTGTTTTAAATTTTTGTGTTATGAAATGATAAATAACTGTTGAAATCTCTGCGTGTCAGCTACTTTTTATGTTCAGCGCAGTTCATCGCCAACGAAAAGTAACACGGCAACATACACACATACAAACTTTACTAACATAAATAACTTTTTGGTTATTAGATGTAACTCAGTATCCAATACTTGGAAACGTAGATCAACAAAATATAACTGCGATTTGGATGCCCCATAGGATAAATATTGTAACTCTATTGAGGTAACTAATACCGAATAAGCAGTTACCTTTAATATAACGTTATAAAACATCATGTTACAAAACATCTTCTTAATCAATGTTATATAATTTGTATTTTTTTGTTTGTTTTGCTATTAATTTGTAAACTGTATCACTGGAACCACTGTCCTATAACTGTAAACCCTCTAAGAGGAGGCAAGGGCCTCTTAGAGGGGCTAGGTAGCAAGACGCCATTGGAGCCTACTCCAGCTTGGCGAATGTGCCATGCTATCGGACTGTGGTAAGTCCTAGGACATGGGGGATTCATCACGGAAATTTTGGAACTACTCGTATGTTACATAATGTTATATAACTTTATATGTCGGCTGTGCTGTAGAGTGGTTGTGTTTTACAAGTGACAACAATGTCGGTGGTTTAGTGTAAATGTTACAAAATTATTGTCATAAAATTGTTGGAGGTGGAAAAATGTTTAATAACGTTAATATAATTACTGTGTGTAAATATTACGGAAAGTAAAGCTTCGAATTACCCAGGAGGACTGTTTGAAACTCATTTCGAAATAGCAGTTACATTTAATTACATTTAACGTTTACATTTACATTAAACGTTATAAAACATTATATAACAAAACTATTTTCACAAAATGGTCTGTAATGTTAAAAATGTTTTATAACACTTTATAATTTCTGTGTGTAAACATAAGGGAATGTAAACGTCGATTAAGTATTACGCTAAATTAAGGTTGATTTGGTAATGACTCCGAAATAGCATTTACTTTTAATATAACGTTATAAAACTAAATGTTACAAACTGTGCTTTAAAAATGTTTGTGTATTTAAAAAAAATTGTTACAAAATGTTTTATAACATTATTCAATGGCTCTGATGTGACTGTGATTTGCCTACGCGCGTAAACGCACGTGGGTCGCATTTTATCTCTAATAATAATACTGAGATAAAACATAATGTTATGTAGAAAATTATCTATATACATGAAATTGTTTGAAGTGTTATAAAATGTTTTATAACGTTTCATATATTTTGCCTTCTGTTTTTGCTATGTTGTATTGAATTTATTACAGGTTTGACTGAATCCAACCTTGAAGAATCCTGAAGAAGAAACCTGTAAATGTCTTGAAACCTTTAGCGTTAAAACAATGCTAAAAGTAATAAACGTGAAAGTCCCGACCCCGTAAGAATATCAAAAATCTTTTGAGTGTATAAAACTTACACATGATAAAAAATACAGCCTCTAAATTTCATGTCTGTAGGACCAGCGGTGTAGGCTCTGCGTTACTATATAGTTAAGTCATTAATACAATTAATCAATTATTATTAGTCAGGACTTTGTATTTTTTATGTATAGACTAGATACTATTAGTGTATAATTAGATAGATTAACGCGAGTAAAAACACGGGACACAGCTAAAGCTCAAATATATTCAGGCGAAACTACATTATTTGGCAAACTATGTAAGTAGACTTTTGTAACTGTATCCGACCTAACGAGGGGCAATTTGGTACTGTCTCCGAAACTAAATGAGACGCTTTAACCGAAACAATTCTTTTATCTCAAATGTGCCTGGTTGCGGAAAAGGTTACAGAATTACCACTCAAGGCTCTTTTTTTAATTTTTTAGACAAATAGAGCGAGATGTTTCGTGACTTTACCCGTTGAGTGCTAAAAACACACCATTCATTAGGTATACCTACTCTATTTTAAAGGGATCGAGACTAACGCGGGTGAAACCGCGGGGCGCAGCTAGTTGTAAATAAGTCAGTAAGAAGGTGCTTAGTTCATAATAATTATGATCCTTCAACTTACTCAGTGAAATTGCACTGGTAGGTACATTAAATTTAGTATCCACTGTCTCTAACTCTATAATACATCGGGTTGTGCTCACATTTCACTTTCACACTATTTCACAAAATAACGTTAGGTACCTAAATGCAATTGGATCAAAATTCTACTGTTAAAATATTTTGGTAAAAATCATCTTTTAAATATAAAATAGCGGTATATAATAATATCATAGCGGGACTTACTAGTTTATATATATAAATTTTAATTTAAAACTACTAGTATTTTCAAACGAAACTTACCTAGAAATTATATAATATTAGCACACATTAATGGCACACGACTTTTTTGCTTTTATAAAAGTGTACAAGTGATAAAATTGGCACTCAATTATAATAATCACTAATGATTTTAATCATTATCTTGACTTTGGTAAAATGATAGCACTGTTTAATAATAAGCTGGTTAAATGTTTTGTTGTCTGTTACTAGATGGATTTTGCGGATTCACTCGCGTAGGTTCCGGTTTTGTAAGAAAATCTGATTAAGGGTAGGGACTATTCTATTTTAACATACGGTTACATTACATTACGCTTCATAAGTAAGCTTAGCTACCCCTTATAAATATGATTAAATTCAATGGGATATTCAAAAAAGTCAGCAAAGTACAGCATTCATTAATTCGTTCTTTATTTACCATATTTAAATATTTTTTTTTTACTGAGTTCGATATTTCGCCAGTAATTGCAACTGAATTGCTTACTGGCGAAATATCGAGCTCCCTAAAACATATCTAAACTTGGTATACACCGTTATTTAATAATATTTGTAGTGAAAACATCCGAGTAAGTTTAAAATCGTATAGTTTCCCCTTGTCTAAAAGTATTGTTATAATATTTTCTCATACACCTAAAGATTCTAATAGAAATCCGTCCAGTAGTTTTTGCTTAATGGAGTAACAAACACACAAACAATTTACATGTCTTCTTAATTACTATAAATTATTTACTGCCCCTGTCCGGACTTTCAAATCGGTCAAGTTTTTATTAAAGGTTAACAAACAGACATACTTTCTTTGTAATTCCGGAAGTTAGGGCAACGCACTGTCAGAGACTTCATTTATCCAGCCAAAACAAAATGACGACAGAAAAATCGAGAAATTATGCTAGAAAAAAGTTGTCATCTGCGAGTTGGCAACGGGCGACATGAGGCGGCAGCGGACGACGTGTCGCGGCAACACTGCTGGTTTCTATGTATTTCTATGAAACTCCCTACGTAGTCAGCGACACGAAGCTAGCGACGCGTCGTTGAGCGAGCGTAGGGAGTTTCATAGAAATACATTTACGCGCCTCATTAGCTTCCTCAATGCTTAAATAGCGCTTACTCTCTCAGCTGACAAGCAAGTGCGATGCAGACAGCAATCTGTCATATAAAACAAGTCTACCTATATAAACTTTTTAAATTAACATTATTTGTTAACATAGTTATTAAGACCCGCACGCGTATACGCGATTAAGACCCGGGAAAATGTAACTATGAAAATAAGTATAGTCTCAATTTTTAGGTAGTCTCACTTGGGGGGTATAAAAATGTACTGTTTTCTCAGTAAAAAGAGGTGATCATTTCAATTATTAATTTATTTTATGTTTTTGGGTGTTCCATGTCGTGTCAAGCTATGTTTAACCTTAAACTGTCTCACTTCAACAGGCTATTGAACACATCATTTTATTATTAGATGTAAGCATCGAAAATATTTATGAATCCAATTCCTAGTTATAGAGGTTTGAAAATTGCTAGTAACACAGGTAATTCAAGTCAAACCCACTGTAATTCTTACTAGGCAATAGAGGTTTTTCACTTTACCAGGTATCGATTTATTACAAATCAACCAATAACATAAAAAAATGAAGAAAGGACAAAATGTCAGTAGGTACTTAAATCCAAATTAAGACTAAAAGAAATGAGTCTTGGCACTTAGAAGAGGCAAAAGAACAATAATTTAGGTACCTATAGTTTTAAAAATCGTATCTGTCTTTTTCTCTCATAGTCTTTGCATTCAAAAACTACTGAACCGATTGAAATCGGTTTTTTACTTATATTAGTTAGCTCTATTGAAATTAAAGATATTTTTCGATTTTAATCGCGTGGTGTTCATTACTTTTAGCATTGTTTCAACGCTCAACGTTTCGAGACCTTTACAGGTCCCTTCTTCGTGACTAATAGTTAGTTCTACTTTAAAATAAAATGTTTTCTAAGTTTAATACGTAGATGCCATGGAGTAAGTTTTGTAATAGAGTAGGACTAAAACTCGTTATGTAACTTCATAATTAAATCAAAATATAAGTAGAAGTCAAAAAATTACCGAAAATTGACGTCACAAATGTCACTTCTACTTTGACTAACGATTGAAGAAACTCCCGGCAAATCTGAGTTTATTTACATCGGTACTAACTTTTACTGTCGGTGAAGAAACTCGACGTAAGTCCGTATAAACTTGCAATGCCCTAAGCGGTTTTATTATTATTATAGTTACTGTTGTTAAATAGTCATAACAATGACTATTTATTATTAATTTATACGATAAAGATATTTTTTGTAAACAAAGAAAGATATAGGGTAATATAAAAAATAAAACATGACAAGAAACATGTATCTATATTTGTCTTTGCGCAAACTTACGTCATGCTGTTTTACTGGCAAAACTTTATTTTATTTTTTCCAAGCATCCCCATCATATCCTACTAGGTATTACTTAATGTCAATGTGAAAGTCTGTATGGATACTTTGTTACGGGATCGGGACTTACGTGAGTGAAACCGCGCTGCGCTGCTAGTACCTACGTATTATATATTTTTTTATTTTTAGCTTATTTTGTCCCACAGCAGGAAGGCCTTTGCCTTCCTCCCTTCTCTCCCTCCCTCCCTTTTATGAGTATACAAAAAGATAATACAATAGTATAATTAAAACGGGCGAGCGACTGCTTGACCTGGTATCCAGCCCCGGTACCCTGTATATGCCAGTAACGCGGCAACGCGACACGACGTCAAAATATCAAATACCTAGTCGTTGTAGGTGATTGTTGCTTACGTTGTCGCGCGAATCGTTCTGTCAATCAACAGGTCTGGTCGGTATTATGTCGCGTCGCGTTGCTTATATCGCGTTCCATCGTTCACCTGGGAAACTTATTTTTCTTAGGAATGCTGATGTTGTAAATATGGTTTGCGTAGAAATCCTAAAAACAAAAATGACGTTCAGCATAAAATATGTCTGAATAATTGTACAATTTAGCATCTTCTTCGATACTCTCAAGTGGAGGTATCTATGGTGAGCAGAGTTAGCTCAATTTTTGATATACCTGCCACATAAACTATATTTTTTAATAATATGGCCTATCAATATAATAGAGCAAATTTCTCGTTAATTTAAATACCTGCCTGTATAAAAATAATTAAGTATTGACTTATTTATATACCAGGGTATATATTTATTTTGTTATACTCTCTTCCTTTTCCAATGGGTTTCATTCTACTATAATTTAGTCCACTTTTTACCAGTTTTAAAGGCCTCGGCCCTGGCCTATTACAGCTCTGAGCGGCTGTACTTTTCTTAGGGGCCCATAAAAGAAATGCTTATAGAATTACTTTAAGAACTTTATTAAGATTGTCAAGCTTATAAAAAAAAGGATATACCTAAGCAAAGAACCTACTCTATTAGGTACTTACTGACTTACTTATTACTTACTACGTGTGGAAACGCGAAAATCTAACCAAAATGACGTATTGACGGACATTACTATTTCGTAATATAGGAAGATATCCTCGTAGTTTGTACGTACTTTTGTACCTTGATACCGTAGATAGATCGTACCTAATTTGAACACCTGCATTGGATTATAGGAGTTATTGAAAACGGTGTTATAGAGATTGATTCTGATAAGATTGGGACAGACTACAGATTGTTTAATCGGTCGATTGTTACCCGACAGTCACTGTGACACACTAAAAATACTGCTATTGAAACACATGTTAGTTGAGTTTAAGTCTTTCACGAAAATCTAGATGTGTAGGTACCTAATCCTTCAATAATGTCTCATAAACATGATTTTTAATACAACCTTTTGGAATATATTTTGACTTGTTTGACTAGGAAAAATAGTTTTGTTTTAGTTTTGGTTTTATTTGGATCTTATTTTGGTTTTGTTTTGACCGTCTTTTGTGAAGGAGAAGAAGAAAATGTCCCCGAAATAAGACTGCTATCTATACCCTTTAACACCTCACCGGGGCGGTTGGTATCTCAGACTTGGCCATTAGGGTCTCAACCATCCCGGTCGTCAACGTATTGAGCAAAACGGTGGAAACTCAATGGCTAAGTGTGAGTAATCAATCGTCCCAGTACCGGGATAACGACCGGGAAGGGACCTAACTAAATATACTAGTGAAAAGTGCAAGGTTTAAAACAGATGCAAGCACGAATGGACAGATATGTAACCCTATAATGGTTCCGTTTTTACATTAAGAGGACAGTCTCCTTACTCTTTCTCTATGCAAACGTAGTCGACTGTTTCCTTCCTGGATAAAGACATATTTATGCCATAAAACCTATATCTGTCATGACTATGCCTACTTTTTGACTTTTTTCATTTTCTATTTTATTTTATTTTTTATTACTTTTCTAATTAGAAAATAAAAAAAATCAGCAGTCAGTCAGTCAGTGCCAGTGACTAAAATAGTTTCAAGAATCGTGCAATCCATCAATATGTATTGAAAGGTACACAAGAAAGTGTATCTTGACTCGTTGTTCAACCCAGATAAGTAAAACTTTACCAGTTGTATGCAGAGAGACAGTTTCATACATCAGAAGAGTTTAGGGCTTACGTTAAAAATTACTCAAAGATATTTAAAAGAGTTTGTATACTAGCGAAGTCCTTACACATTAAATCTACAATAAAGAATAGTAATGATAAAATTAAAGCCACTTGGAAAATAATAAATGCTGAAACTGGTAAAGTCTTAAACAAAAATATTGATTTTAAGTTGGACATTGGCGGAAGGATGACAAACACTGACCAAGATGTTGCGAATGAGTTTGAGAATTTTTTCACTAATGTGCCTACTACTCTGACAAATGCCCTAAACTCATCTACCCCCATTGCTAAATCTCTTTTAGAAGCAAATGTACCTGAATGTAGTAAAGCTTTTCAATTCAAATATGTTAAAAAACATGATATTTTAGTAATTCTTAAACAAATCAATGTAAAGAAAACTAAAGACTTATGGGGGATTTCTGTTCCTATTGTTAAATCCTTGATAGAAGTTATTGTACCTAAGCTTGTTATTATATTCAATAGGTGCATAGATTGTGGCGTGTTTCCTGATCAAATGAAATTTAGTAAAGTTATTCCATTATTTAAATCCGGTAGCACATCGGACCCCTCTAATTTTAGACCCATATCAGTACTACCTACATTAAGCAAAATTTTTGAAAAAATTATATTGAACCAGCTACTAAAGCATTTTGATGACAACAATATTTTACACAATAAACAGTTCGGTTTTAGTAAGGGTCGCTCGACTACTGATGCGGGCATTGCATTAATTGAAAACATATTTGATGCTTGGGAGGAGTCGCATGATGCATATGGCGTATTCTGTGACCTCTCCAAAGCGTTCGATTGTGTTCGATATGATACTTTGATCATGAAGCTACGACACTACGGTATCGGAGACAGCGCATTGGATCTTCTTTCTTCTTACCTGAGTGATAGGATTCAGTGTGTCTACATTAACGGTAAACGTTCCCCTGGATCACCTGTAACTTTAGGAGTTCCTCAAGGATCCATATTGGGACCTTTTTTATTTCTAGTATATATTAACGACTTACCTTGCCTCGTAAAGGAAACTCATGGGATAGTTTTGTTTGCAGATGATACCTCATTGGTATTTAAAGTAAAAAGACGACAATCTAATATTGACGACGTGAACAATGCTCTCTCTAGATTAGTATATTGGTTTAATGTTAATAATATGCTACTAAATGGATCTAAAACTAAATGTATTCGATCCACACTACCAAATGTAAAACAAGTTAAAACCACTGTTAAAATTGATAATGAGGAGATCGAAATAGTCGATAAAGCTGTCTTTCTGGGTATAACTTTAGACGCTAAGCTTCGATGGGGCCCACACGTCGAAGCTCTGTCCAAAAGGCTTAGTTCCGCAACTTATGCAGTTAAGAAAATCCGGGAATACACAGATGTTGAGACGGCCCGCCTAGTCTACTTCAGTTACTTTCACAGCATCATGTCATATGGTATCCTGCTGTGGGGGTGTGCTGCTGACATAGAAACCATTTTTGTTTTGCAAAAGAGAGCGGTGCGAGCTATCTACAAAATGGGCCCCAGGGAATCGCTTGAAGAAAAGTTTAAAGAGATAAACATTTTAACTGTTTACTCTCAATACATTTATGAAAATCTGCTATACGTACATAAGAATAAATTAAGTAAATTTCACAAATACAGTGATGTCCGTCAGGTTAATTTGAGACATAAGGATGATCTGACTGTGCCCTATAGTAGGCTCCAGAAAATAAGTAAGTCGTTCTGTAGTACTAGTGTACTTTATTATAATAAACTACCTGAAGACGTATGTGACATGTCCATTACAAGATTAAAAAAATATATTAAACTTAAATTGTGTAATAAGGCGTACTATAGCACGTCTAAATATTTTGATGAAAAGAATCCATGGACATGATTGTTAACTGCTCCTGTTCAAATTACAGATATCTGTATTATGACGATTGTAATATAAAACATGATAAAAAAAAATAATTGAAAAAAAAACCCCATGAGTTTCTTGTGGTTTCTTCTCATCGGAGGGCGCGTTCCGAAACCTCGGTAAAATAAAATCTCGACGTTTCAAAACGTACGTTTGTGTGTTTAATATACGTTCTAAATGAATAAATAATTTTGAGTTTTGAGTTTTGAGTGACCATAGACGCGCATTGTTCTAACAAAATGGTGTCGAATCAAAATTCGACAGCTGTCTTATTCTCTCTCACTTAAAATTACATACAGTACATCTTGCTCTTGCTTCAAATTCAAGGTAATTTATCCTGACTTTTTGTAGTCTTGATAAATCAAAGAATGTTTTTTTTTTGTTTTATTGGATTAACCACTGTTAACGTTAACGATATCTTTCTAATATTATATAAAATTTCCATGTCACAATGTTAGTTACCGTACTCCTCCGAAACGGCGCGACCGATTTTTACCAAATTTTATATGCGTATTCAGTAGGTCTGAGAATCGGCTACTATCTATAATTTATAAGGCAAAACAATGTTTGCCGGGTCAGCTAGTAATATATAATTATATCGAGAATCCGAGGGTAAAAAACTATCGACCGATTCCTAGTCACTGGTTTATTACCACAAGAATACCTACGTTTTGTTTATTTAGTTAGAGTTGGATAAAATGATTTTTATTTACGTTACCTATGTTTCAAATTGATAAAAAGTACGAAATTTCCGCGAAAACTAATGTCACCTTCCTCAGTCTGTCTATAGCTATGGAAAAGTCAAAATGGTCAAATTTTCAATCTATACTAATATTATAAAGCGGAAGAGTTTGTTTTTTGTTTGTTTGTTTGTTTGTTTGAACGCGCTAATCTCAGGAACCACTGGTCCGATTTGAAAAATTCTTTCGGTGTTGGATAGTCCATTTATTGAGGAAGGCTATAGGCTACTTTTGATCCTGAAATTCCCACGGGATCGGGACTTATGGGGGTGAAACCGCGGGGTGCTGCTAGTTAAAAATAAAAGGAAATAAACGCTTTCATACATACGTTTAATTTATTTCACCTTTTCGGGTCGAATCTTGTTCCACTGCCTTCATTATTCTTCTAGATGAGCGTGTTACATCTTAGACCATACCATCACTTACCATCAGGTGAGATAGTTATTACACACGTGGAAAAAATTAAAATAAATTACAAATTTGGTGTAAATAAAGTATTTCGTCTTCTGTTTCTACTTTGATCGTATTGTGTCTCCGTTTAAAAAAAATACCGATCAAGCGCGAGTCAAACTGGCGCGCCGAGGGTTCCGTATCTGCCTATTGTCCCACTATGTCAACTAAGCTTGCGCCGCTAATCTTGGTGCGCCTGCCGTAATAATGTCACTTAAAACACTTCAAAAAATATGATATGAAATTAAACTTAATTTTAAGTTTTAATCACGTATTACATTAAAAGCATACGTTCTTAACGCACGTCTAATAAAATATTCTATTGAAATTAGAGACAAAAGACAAGAAAAATGACTTTAAACATCGCGAAAACAGAAGAAAATTCTAAAATATTCTATGTCAGCCATGTCCTTGACCATGACCATGTCCGTACGTTTTGATTTATTTCATACTTTTATATTTCTAAGTATTCAGAAAATGAAAAAAAAACGTACCTACCTAACCTTACAATAATAATGATATATCCTTATTCTATTCTGTATGAATTCCGTCATTAACCCCACTCGACGTTCAAATAGATCAGTCAACAGCGGATCATGTTTGCACTGTTTGGAGATCAGCACTCTGTTTGACTACGTATCTAATTACTATACAGATGCCGCAGATTATACGGGTTACTCATGTAACTTGGGGAAATTAAAATAATATCCATTTTCTTGACTTGTCAGTACGTCTTGTCGGGAGTCTGGTGATCTTAGGGCTGGTAATTTCGTGTCCCAGCGGGTTAGCCTAGCTATCCAGCGTGGGAACGCTGCCAGCATTTTGGGCACCATAACAACAAACATTTTCTAACACTAATCCATTTAGTAACAAATGTTAGGAATTGTATCATTACAATTTCATCATTTGAGACCACTTGCGGTCATTACTCGATTACCCCTGACGGGGTTACATCATTGGAACTCCATGCTAGGAGCCATGTTCAACTGGCCACACGGGACCGACACGATAGGCACTTGGGCATTGTTTCAGCCGAATATGCGACGAGTATGCACTAACTCAATCGCCCACGAAAGGTATAGAGAATTAGAACAGCCCCCTTCCCTCAATTACTGCTTCACTGTGTAGAAACGGACTCCCCATGTTACATTCATTCATTGTTACATTCTGTTAGGAATTGTTAAATGTTTTAAGTGCTCCTACACTGATGGAAAATGTTTTTGCGCGCGGAGCACGCACTCTTCGCATACCCTGGATTATATGTTTACAAACAAATGATAACAAATGTTTTATTTTGTTACAATTTGTTAACCAGTTCAGATATGTTTACTAACATTATCTAATATAAAAACATTTTTAACAATGTGATCGTTTGTTTCTTAACAAATGTTAACTAACCTTTGTAAACATTTTTAAACAGCAGCCGTTAAAACAGAATAAAACGAATATTTAAGTGGGTAAAATACAACAAACGCGATTTTTAAATAGTAAATGCAACGTTAGCGCGATTTATTTTTATCAATAAAATGCTAAAATGCTAAAAACAGAAAAGATCAAAGAGAATTTCAATGGGTATGTAATTATTTACTTCTTTTGTTGGATATTCAGTATCCAAATTATTACAAAGTAATAACAACTTAAGTACATATTATTAAGTTGTTTAGTTGAAGCCTAGATGATGTAGTAGATGTGTAGATATTTTTTATGTAAAATATTACCTAATCCGTTCGAAAACGCCTATGACAAAATTCCGCCTCAGTTTTATGAAAATGTTTTCGAGTACGTGAATCTAAAGTATTTTTAATAGTAACATCGTTGCCTTTCACAAGCTCCCGTAGCACTAACGTTGCCAAAAAACGTAATGAAAAAATTCTCAAGAGATTCTAGATGTTTAATTAAGAGGACACCATAGAGATAAATCAAAAGAAGTCGGCCTAGTTCTCACGGATTGTACAGAACGAGCAGCCAACTTGGGTCGGACTCCTATGTTAACTGATTAAGTGTCAGGGATAACGCTGATACAAGTATAAGGAAAAATAATTTGAAATTAAACTCAGTTTTCGGTTTTAATCGCGTGGTGTTGGTATTATTATGTATTTTTTTAACCTTGATGTTTCTGAAGCTGACATCGGATCCAGCAAGAGACTAGCTACAAGCTGCAACCTCCGCAAATTATATAGTTTTAAAACAAGAAAAGCAAAAAATAAACGCTGTGAGATCTGTTGAACGATTTAAATTATACCTACGTATTTATTTATAAAAGTTTATTTGTCCAATAGTGTCTTTGCCCAAGCAGATACCTAATTTTCCTCCGTTAACGCAACCCTTAGTAACGTACTGCTATTTTAAAAACATCTTCGACTTATCATTGTAGAGTACGCCAAAAAGTTTACCGAACCATCGTTTCATTGCTCGCGAGTACACTAGGCCCCTTAAGGCCACAGCAATTTTTTCCATCTCACAAGGGGTGATAAATGGTCGTTGTGAAAAGGCGAAATTCTCAGGAAAGGTGAATTATTATCAAATTCACTCGTTATCACACTCATTGTTGGGTGCGAAGTAATTGATTGGTCGAACCGAATTTTTTTTAGATTTCATTCGTTTAGTTAGGATTTTTTTTAATTTTCCTCGTCGAGAATGTACTTCAATTATTGAAAATTAGGAAATAATTGTCAATTTAAGATTTTCTGTTCCTTATTAGTATAATTTTTAGTTAGTTTAATAATGTTAGAATATCCTCACCTCTACCTCAGTACTTAGTAACTTAGTAATGAAAAGAAAGTCAGGTTAGTTACACCATGTATAATTCCAGAACGACTATACGAATTGCTTCCAAACTAGATTATAATATAAAGGTACCTACCTACTTTATAAACTTTAGAACTTACCTATAAAGGCTATGAAAACGCAGCCTTATAAACCCTTATAATAATTCTTATAAGGCTTATCCACTTCTTACGTACTCGTTATAATAACTTTTTTGTGATAAATATTATGCTAATAAATTACTGGACTATTATCAATTATGATGTGTACCTACTTATCTAAGTAATATGTGTGTAAGTTTGGGCACAGTTTACCCAGTATTTGGGGGCCTCGCGATGCTCTCAGTTAGTTGCCAAATTTTCATAGAATTTTGTTTCCTGGGACATAAGTTGTAGGGAAGGACACATAAGTTGCAGAAAATGTTTCCTACAACTTATGTGACACTTGACTGAAAAAAACAGGCACGTTTCGTACTATAACTTACTAGCTGCGCCCCGCGGTTTCGCCCGCGTAAGTCCCGACCTCGAGGAAATTTTGGAATAAAAAGTAGCCTATGTTTTATTTTGGGTCTCCAGCTATCTATATTCCAAGTTTCATCGCAATTGGTTCAGTAGTTTTAGCGTGAAAGAGTAACAAAGTCACATACATACAAACTTTCGCGTTTATAACATTAGTAGGATATTCTACTATGGTTTGAGTAACATGACACAATGATACGCTTTTACTTTTAATCCCAGTATTTTAAATAAATGAGAACAGTCGAAACCACAGTACGATGCAGGTATCATCTATCTGTGTCAAACAAAATTGAAAATTATGTAAATCGCAAATTGATCCCTAATAGAATTCTTTAAAAAAACTCTAGTCTTTTGAATGAACATGGTAAAAACTTAAACTAATAAATTTCAATAGTGAGTGTCTATCTCAAGTTAGTTGGACAGACACTTACACACTTTATTTCAACTTTGAAATCTCTACGATAAAGGTCGTCTAGAGTGACTAGATAAATTATAGGATGATTTGAGAATGGGTCCCTGAGGCTATGAAAGTGTTGTAAAACGCTGTGTTCGCAACTAAAAGGGACCCATTATAATGTTAGTTTTATTTCAAACCAATTTCGGGGTTCTGTAAGCTTTGATTTTCCTACTATTGCTGAGTTGAATAAAAAAATAACTAGAAATATTACTCAAAAACAAATTACAAAAAAGCCACTCGAGAACCTTTTCCTTTTAAGACCGTGTCTTTTTTTTTTTAATTTTAAATATTGTTTCTATTACACACACATGTTAATCTTGGCGACACACGCCGACGAAATTTTAATAGGTACCTACCTACGACATTAAAACATGACAAATAAATACCCCGATATTAAATAATATTTGTAGTGAGTTTAAAGTCGAAAACCTGATGTAAATCCATCCACAATCAGATTTTCAAAATCGCTGAAAGTAGGTACCTACATCATAATAATTGTGGGGTGTCAAAACAGGATACATACCTATTCTGAAAAAAAAATGTGAGCCGTCACGGGACGCTTGGTAGATGTAAAACATCGACTCGCTACGTATTAATGGTACATATTTATATTCCATCATATAGGTATATATTCCTATAGCGCGGCGAGGCGCTTTAAGTAAATATGGCCTGTATCGCCACGCGGATTTTTAGGTTTACCCGCGCTTATAGATGTTTCACATCAAAAAGGTATATCAAAAATCTGAATGTAGTCGCATCGAAATTTTAAGCTGACTGTACCTGGAAAGAAACTGAACAGATTTTTTTCGACGCAACCCGTGGGGCGTTGCTAGTTAATACCTTATCCGAGTTACATAATACCGGGATAAAAGTCAGAACAGGAAAAAAAAACTAAGCTGTCAACGTCAAAAATTGCTGACAGAAGTATAAAGCGTCAGAAAAATAATAACAGAAATATAACGAAACGATAAATTGACAGGGGAACAATGAACCCCATTGTAAACAGTTGAAAAATATTCACAGATTTAAAATACATTTAAAAACATTTACAAATCGTTGGGCACAATAGAGTTCAATCAAATCTACGTCTTTGCCAAGTTTATAACAACCTCTGTAGCGCGTCGGGCGAATCAATAATAAACTGACCATGCATTATTTTAATTTTCAGCATTACTTATGTAGTTTTGGTCATGTCTTAGGATAACTCCAACATCACATAAGCTATTTTAAAGGTAAAATATATTTATTTATATCTTATTTTATTTGTATTATCCGAGAGTAATGATTTAACCAATTCGGCGTGTCAGCCGCAAACATGCCTAAGTCGTAATAGATGGTAAAATACAGATGCAAAGATTCAGCGTGTGAGGCATCGACGCCGCTGCCGGTGGACTTATTAGTTAAGTCGTTACTCCCGGATTGAGAATAACAGAAATAATAGAATCACATAAGCTACTGGTAATTCTAATTCCAACAGAGTAGACTGTCATGAAGATGTTCTGATCATCATCATCCGAGCGATGTTCTCGGATGCATCCCTCTCGAGAGCCCGTGGTCCACTTTCCTACATTTACGTCTCCACTTCGCACGATCTTCGGCATCCCGCGTAGTAAGGCCATATGCACGCCTAACCGATCTTACGACGTCAAGCCAGCACTTCTTGGGTCTTCCCAATCTGCTGCGGCCGGGCGAAGGCGTCATAGCAAGACCCTACGTAACTAGCCGGTTTTTGTAAAACATGACCGTATCACCGTAAGCGGTATTCTTGCAATTTGTCTGCAATGTCTCGGACATGAAGGCTGCCCCTGATGCGGGAGTTTTTGACGCGGTCTTTTCACGTCACTCCACACATCCAGCCGTCCACAACCACATTTTTATCTTCGTGACATCCAGCTCCTGCTTTTGTCGCTACTGATGTACTGTTTATTCAAATGGCTGTAAATAGGACCTCTTTACAAAATATTCAAATCATGCATGTTCTTTGACAGGTAGCATTTCAATGCGAATATAACGGCTGTTTCGCACATTCGGCTTTTGTTGCCAACTGTATACTGTTTCATTTGCTGATTAATTCCAAATTGCCTCTTTGTGATCTGACGTTTTTGAAGTATGTTGTTTGGATGTTTTTTTTTCATGTTCTCGCTTCACATGATGCCAAAATCAATGTTTGATTTGAAACTTAATAAGCTAACTAATGACCTAGTTCTTTCTGATTTTCAAAAGGAAAATATACCTAAACATAATATTTCAATGGCTCATAAACAAACCCTATGTTTCACATTTCTCATAATTAAACTGTGACGTTTCTTACCTTTCATTTGAAAATTCGGAGGAAGTCCTACGATATTATATTACAGATGGGTTTGTGTGTTTGTATACTTAAAGTGTGTGTAAATAAAATGTATGTATGTATTGCGCATTTAATTAAAGTTTGTTGCTTCACACAAAATATATCAAACTAGTTACGTCCTGCGGTTTCACCCGCGTAAGTCTTAATCCTGTAAGAATATCGGGATTAAAATAAGCCTATGTACCTCAGGGTGAATGTAGCTTTCTGATTAATGGTCAGAATGGTGAAAGATTTTTTGAAATCGGCACAGTAATTTTTTAATATTTTATTCATAACACACATACAAACACACACACACACAAATAAAAATCCTTCCTCTCCTCTTTATAGTATTAGTGTCGATGTAGATGATTGCATTTCCCTCAGTAACTAGATAAACTACCTAAGTAGAAGTTCTGTCAACAGTAGATCTCACGAGCTTATTGTAAAAACAAAGAATCATCAAAAAGGGATTTCATAGTGCTGATATATCAAGGACCCGTTGTGGCAAAAATACCCCTTCATCCAAGAATCCCCAATGACAAAATAAAAACTATAATAGAATTTCATCATAGACTATTTATTTATTTAATTATTTATTATTAACTTAAATTGTTATCCTATTTAATGAAATTAGGCGCGTAAAACCGCGTAACGCAGCTAGTAATGAACAAAATTAAAAGCAAAATGTGTATATTAGATACTTCCTTTGAACCTTTTCAAACACTCTTGGAATTTCATGTTTCCTTTATAATAAATATGTGTGAGATTTGTAATATTACACGATTTCTCGTTTCGAGGAATTTGTAATAGTAAGTAGGTTTGTTGGGATCATTTTACTTTTCCATTACACTTTTAGTGAAAATATAAAACGTTCAAAACAAATAGGTACTCAAGGAGCTAATCGTGACAAATTTTATTTGCTCTAGTATAAAATTTACCAATGTTTACCTTTACTTGGATATACCTATAGTATTTCATTTGTTTTAATTTGTAAGTGGTAATTTTAGTTTCTATTTTTTGCTATTCTCGCCTGAGATACAGGATTCTCCTAGTTCAGGCATATGTGTTACTTAGATTTATGTTAAAATTTAGACTTTAAATAATTTTTGTACACATTAATTTGGTTTTTTTTTTTAATGAATTTACTCGAGCTCCTTTTTGCTTCGGAAGGCAAAGGTTGTTATCTCCGATAGCAGTCATTAGGTCAGGTTAGTGGCCTTAGGACTGCCTAAAAACTCTAACATTATAGGTAAGACACACCATTACACGAAAAGAAGAAGAAAAGGTTCTAGATTAGGAACAAGCGCCTACGTCCGCTTGTAATATTCTAAATCTAAACCTAAACCCTATACCTACTTCTATGATTTATTCCCATTTTATGTGAGCCCATTAAATTGTCCTACTTTAAGGCAGGGGCGAGCTTTACATTACAAAACTAGTGGCATATATAATAGAGTAAATTACAAAAAGTAATCTCGCAACTAAGTAACGCTGTGTCTATAACCTTGTGACAGACAGACGGACAGTCGAGTCTTACTTTAAAAGGTTTCATTTTTATCCTTTGTGTACTGAACCCTCGATTTTATAGACTGGGATGCGTAATTCGGCAACTCTATCTCATCGAGTACTAAGTTGAGACTAATATGGTAAAAAGTAGACTAAAAGTTACGCTTCAAAAAAAATTAACAACCGACTTCAAAAAAGCAAAAAATAACCTCACCTACATACAGTACCACCGACTTATCTAGTATGCAATCTGAAGCTAGTATAACTTCACCCAGTAAAATTGCCCGACTTATTTAATTTCGAGGACCACATGTGACACTCTTTCAAATAAAAAAAATATTCCTACGAATTGCAAACCTTCTCCTTTTTTGAACTCTGTTAAAAACTTGGTCAGCCGCAATTCAGTCTAGGTCTAGTAGTTTTATTCTGTTCTATGACAAAACTGGAACTTAATATCAAGAAACATAATCAAGAACAAAAGTTTGTCTAGAAATTACAAAGATGCATCCATTACAGGAAAAGTTGCGGAAACTTTATATTTACTTAGAGCGAGTTGCATGCACTACTTTCAAGAAAAAAAGGCGTATGCAGGCACACTGCCGATTTAACTATCGGCCGATCATTTTCATTGTTTCGTATCTGAACGGTAAAAACAGGCTGCTTTTTACTAAGGCTCCACCGTCCGTCTGTCTGTCTGTTCCCAGCATTTTGCCGTGTATCCCCGGCATAGAATAGGTTTACCCCATCTCTTCCCGTGGGTGTCGTAAAAGGCGACTAAGGGATTTAGGGAGGACTAGCAAAACTTAAGTTCTCCCCGCGCGGTGGTGACTAAATTGCTTGGTCATCTATTAGGTAGGTAGGTAGGTATTAGGCAGAAGGTATAGTCAATGATTGATGACTTACCTACTGCGCCAACCCCAAATATTTGACCCCGGGCTCCCGAGAGGGATGCAACCGGGAACATCGCTCGGATGAGAGAGTCTGTCTGTCTGTCTGTCTGTCTTACAATCATCTAGTAGACAGTTGAAATTTTCACAAATGATGTTATTTATTTTGCCACTATAACAATAAGTACCCACTAAAAACAGAATAAAATAAACATTTAAGTGGGGTCCCAAAGCGAAGCTAACCATTGCCAATTTTTAAATGCTTTGTAAGTTTTAAATACAACTATCGTGCAATCTTTTACTCGTTGCACATCGCAGCTGAGCAGAGAGTATTTCGCTCATGGGTCTTATTATATGGACAGGCGTAATGTTGCGCATTAGTAGATACCTACTATTGATATTAAAATGTAAACAGCTAACCCTTTTATAATTTGAAACACATTGTGCAATGAGTGAAAAATCGTATGATATTGGACGATTAAAAGTCTGTTGTCTGAATCTTGAAAAATAAAGTTTAAAATAAAAACCGTTTCTGAGCATCGAACCTGCATCGTCCGTCCTCTAAGTTAGGAAACTTACTTACTTTGTGAAATCAAATATTAGCTCACGTGCGGAATGTTTGTATTGCGGGAATCAAACCCACATCCGTCCGTCTTAAACGTTGAATTTTAAACTTTTATATTTTCGTAAACGAAAACGTATACAGTGTAAACCATTTAAACGGGCCTTCAGGGGGATATCCTAAACTATAAGAGATAGAGAAAAATGCTGAAAGGAGTTGTGTCCCCGATGTTGACAAAACTAAAATGACATTAATGGATTTTCAAAACATTTAGTAAAAGTAGGAAAGCGGACCCCGGGCTCTCGAGAGAGATGCAATCGGGAACATCGCTCGGATGATGATGAACTCTCCAATACTATCTAAAACAAAAAAAAAGGTTCTGTTAAAACTAGATTGTAAGCGAATAGTAAAAAAAAACTAAAAACTGGAAAAATCGTTAAATTGAAACTCTTCGGAAAGCGTTCGGATTTAGATTGTAACAAAAAAGAACCGCGTACACTATCCGATAGATACTGTTGCTAAAAGCCTTTAGAGAAACTTCAAATTAATTTTTGGTATTTTTATTCTATTATTTTATTCCACTCTTTTAAGAGGACAGTCTACCTACTCTTTTTCCATACAAACGTAGTCGACTGTTTCCTCCCTGGATAAAGACATTAGAGCACTATTTATAAAGATATTAGAAAATATATGTTTATGCCATAGGTCCTATAATAGCCATGACCATGGCCCTACGTTCAGATTTTAAAAAAAAATATGTTAGAATAAAATAAAATTCAGAAAAATAAGAAAATGAAAAAACATCTAAGGGTTTCATGGCCATGGCTGTTATAGGACTTATGTCATAAACATATATTTTCTAATATCTTCATCCAGGCAGGAAACAGTCGACTAAGTTTGTAGAGTTTGTATGGAGAAAAGAGTAGGTAGACTATCCTCTTATGTATCTATCTACGCCTACGGTTTCAGCCGCATATAGCCCGAACCGTTTTAATTTCGGGATAACAAAGTAGCCCATGTGTTATTCTAAAACTCTAACTTACATTTCAAATTTTATCATAATCGGTTAAGTAGTTTTTTTGTCTTCTTCTTCTTCTCGTATAGTGTTGTGGCTTACGTGGTGTTAGAGTTTTTAGGTCGCCCTTAGTTTTTTCGTTAATAAGTACCTATATCTTCTTCTAATATATGTATAAAATTTTCATGTCACAATGTTAGTTACCGTACTCCTCCGAAACGGCGCGACCGATTTTTACCAAATTTTATATGCGTATTCAGTAGGTCTGAGAAGGCTACTATCTATAATTTATAAGGCAAAACAACGTTTGCCGGGTCAGCTAGTCTAATATATAAAATTTCCATGTCAGTGTTAGTTACCGTACTCCTCCGAAACGGCGCGACCGATTTTTACCAAATTTTATATGCGTGTTCAGTGTTCAGTAGGTCTGAGAGTCGGCTACTATCTATAATTTATAAGGCAAAACAACGTTTGCCGGGTCAGCTAGTCTTATATATAAAATTTCCATGTCACAATGTTAGTTGCCGTACTCCTCCGAAACGGCAAGACCGATTTTTACCAAATTTTATATGCGTATTCAGTAGTTCTGAGAATCGGCTACTATCTATAATTTATAAGGCAAAACAACGTTTGCCGGGTCAGCTAGTATATATACAGGATGTTTGGTGGAGGGTTAGACAAACTTGGTGGGCGTGTAGGTCACCCTATTTGTAAAAAACAATTTGAAGAAAAAGATCCTCACTCTTCACAATTTTTTTTTATGATTATTTTTGTGATTTTCTAATCTTTTCCCAAATTTTACCTCTTTACCCCTACAACTTTTTTTTGTAGGTACATGTTTTCACTTAAACTATTTATTTGATTTTAGTCCCAGATGTATCCTTGATCTATCAAAGGCATTATTAATCCAAAATAATGAGAGAATAATTAGTTATGGGCTCTCAAAGTTAAGAAAATAAAAAAATGTTGTCCGATAGGTCAACTAAACATCGTTTTAAAAAAAAACGAATAGTTATCGAGGAGTTCAAATATTCTTAAAAAAATATCTTGACATCCCTTATTACAATGGTGTACTACATGTAGCATAAAAATCTACCAACTTGTCAAAAACAAGGTTTATGGGGAAAATGGAGTGAAAATTCAAAGGAAAAATTACACATTTTAATTTTTTTAATAACGAATTTTGTTCAAAAACATCTCCCATAGTTCCAATACATAATGTGCGCGACAAGTACCAAACACCCTGTATATACTTAACAAATAAAAGTTACTTTAGATGTCACTTACCTAGTAGACGATCTCTGTCTATGGTGCGTCAGGCGAATACCCGATTGCAACACAGAAGATGCAGGTTCGATTCCCGACGGGAAAAAGTAGGTATTTAGGCTTAAAAATAGATATTAGTTTTTGGTCTGGGTGCCTCTCTACATGTAGGTATTATGTTTGTATTTACAAAATAAAAATAAATATAAGTACATAATATGTGTGATAGTGACTTGATTCGATAACTCTAGCCATTACACAAGCTTAGTAGCTTAACATAGGGCTAGATGGCGCTGTGTGATGTTCACATTATTTCTTTATTTATTTACAAGCAGATTCTCTCACATTCACTTAGATTACGCTCACTCGCGTAAGTCCCGATCCCGTGGAAATATCGGAACCAAAAGTAGCCTATGTTACTCCTCGATAATGTAGCTTTCTGTTGGTGAAAGATTTTTCGAAATCGGTCCAGTAGTTTTTGAGTTTATTCATTACTAACCTACGACACACACACAAAAATACAAATCTTTCCTCTTTAAAATATTAGTGTAGATTATTACTATCAGCTATGATGATAGTACCTACTTAAATGATGACATTACCCATCAGGTACTACAAACAAACTGTAAATAAAACCATTTTACGCACAAAGAACATACTTAATACGCCTACTTAAAGTTCAAGTGTTCTGCTAAACACTCGAACAATAAGCAGATACAAGCCATTCTCGAACTAAGAACTTAAGAAGCTCAGAACAACTCAACGGGTATTTCTAGTTTCTGCTTGTTACCTACTTCAGTAAAGTTTTCTTCCTAACGCCCAAAGATCAGAACAAGACCCCCTTGTTATAATCTTGGAATGAAATACATCAAAAGGACTGAGAAATGTGGAAACTCGAAACTAGAAAGTAAATAGGTAACTACTATTAGGTATACTTAAATTTAGAGGCGTCTTTTTGTTTCAAGTAGGTATTTTATTTAATTGGAACAATGACGAATACGCTTCACGATATATTAGACACCAAGGAAAATAAAAAAATACAATTTCAAAATAAAATTGTATGTTATTACAATTTTGAATGCAAAATTGTATTTGAGTGTATGCAATATGATATTTACATGATCGTTTTGAATCGTCAGTAATCTAGTGTGTCTTCGGATCGCGACCTCTCCAATAAGAAGAATATCTACACGAGAAACTTATGCAGTTTTTTCTTGCAGCAACCATGTGATTCGCATTGTTACATATTTAGAAGTATATAGTGAAACAGGAGCAATAATCTACACCATAATCCTTAGTCCTTACTACATTATAAGCGCGAAAGTAAGTCTTTGTTGTGGATATCGTTTTATTTCTCTTGGTACGAGTATTTATATAAACTTCAAAGTCCTCATTGACTGGCTAAACTATATATCAACGCACAGACTAAACCAATGGACCTAGAGACATAAAGTTTTTTGAGTGTGTTCTTTGTGACGTGTAAGTATCCACTAAGAACGAGTTTTTTAATATCCCCAAGGGATTGGGACTTCCGCAGGTTTAAAATTAACCGCGAGTTAATTGTTTAAAATAATGGTTATGGCAGTGCTTTGCTCAACTTCGCGGGACACTCCGTGCCATCAGATTTGTCATTTTACCAGTACCAGCTTTACGTCTGATAGTCCTCATCCATCTTACTGATATCATCGCTTACGGAGGCTATTACCCTCTCCATTGCATTGCATTACATGTACATTAAACTATTTTAAAAATTCCAGCAAAAGAGTTAATGTCCACAAAAGAAAGGTCACAAAGCACCCGTTGAAATGTCTCCTGCATAATGCATGTAGAATGTAGACTCCGTCGTCGGCTTTCCACTTTGAGCTTACATCGACAGTGTAAATACTACGTTTTGAACTGAAAATAAAATGGTGGGAAAGTGAGAGAGCGTGTTGCATTTTGATTTGGAAAAAGGTCAGTAGGTTTAGCACATGGATTTACGACATACTCGTAGAATCTCGGTTTCGACATGAAGATTTACTCCTCATTACCCATCGATATTTTTATGAACTTATATTAGAGGTGATGTCTCAAACATATTTCATGTTTCTTTTACTCAGAATAGATATAAAAAGCCCCTGCAGTACTGACAATATTGTTACGTCTATCGTAAAAATTAAATGACATTCGGTGCGGGTGCTAAGATGGAATGACGTCAAAAATATCATTGAATTTGAGCTAGCAGTACTTCAGTGGCTGTACCTACCGATCTTGAACGATCGTGCAGTTAAGCGACGCTTGGCGCGCAAATAATCATTTTCTCGAGCTCCTCCGTGCTTCGGAAGGCAAGTTAAGCAGTTGGTCCCGGTTGCTATCTCTGATAGCAGTCGTTAGGTCAAGTTACGAGGCCTTACGGCGACCTGAAAACTCTAACACCAGGTGAGGCACACCACTATGCTGATGATGATGTGATGTTGCTAACGTCCGTAGGATCCGCCGCTCGTTCCCTGCACGATTGCCCTGTGTGTCGCTAAACAAACATCAAGTTTTGGCTGCTGTACTCTCGTATCTTAATGAGACCTCACAGCACTCTAGTCGAACTATCTACATCTATTTCGATAAGGATAGATATCTATTTCTACAAAACTTAGTTTTGTAATAAGATCGACTGTAAGATGCCATGATGATGACGATTAAGAAGGCGCTAGAGGGAATGAGAGCGGCAAAAATATCAAAATATTAAAAATCATTTGCCAAGTCTTCAGACAACTACGACGAAATAATTTTATCTTCACAATGGCATGCATTAATCGGGATTATGTTGATTTTGGGTACAGAAAAGAGAGATGACAATTCTCTCGATCACTAAACTTGTGCTAAGGATACAAGCACAGATAGTTAAAACCTAGGTTTTGCGCGTAAAAGTAAGAATCGGCGAGGTGCCAACAGCTAGGTAAAACTGTGGTAAAAGTATTAATTTCTCGAGGAAGATACTATATAGGTATCTGGTATGTACCTACCTAACATACATACGTAGTATTATTTTGACTAACCCTTGAAACTCCACTAAACCCTTACGACGAAGGACCCATTTTGATTTTGAAATAGATCGGCGAAGTGATAGGGTGGTAGCAATTTCCGATAGTGTAGGCAGCCTTCTGTCAATAATATCAGAAAATGGTACCTACCGTAATGAATTATTGGTTTTAAATAGAACCCTATTCAGACCTGAACGTTATTCGCTAATCTGCTCGGTTTTCTCAACCGTAAGTGGTATAAATAACATTCCAGATCTGAATTTATCTAGTAGACTAACTATTGTATTATAACTAGCTGACCCAGCAAACGTTGTTTTGCCTTATAAATTATAAATAGTAGCCGATTCTCAGACCTACTGAATACGCATATAAAATTTGGTAAAAAATCGGTAAAGCCGTTTCGGAGGAGTACGGTAACTAACATTGGACATGGAAATTTTATATAAAAGAAAGATAATATGAGTATAGGATAGCAGCGGTACTTTCACACGTTACCTCCCACTGCAAAATTCCACACTTAAGCGGTGGCCCATTGAACTGGTGGCGGTGACCATATCTCCATATCTTAACGTTTTTATTTTGTAAAACGAATATAGTCCCCGCTGCACGTATAGGCGCCACACAGGCGTTGTTAACCCCTAACGCAGCGTACTATGTGGACGATTGGATGCGAACGCTATTGCGAAGCGATCCGATCCGGTGCGGTGCGGAAACAAGGAACAGTCGATAGCTATTGAAGTGTCCTACGTGACCAAATGCACGTAAAGTGCGATGCGGCGCGATTCTCGACTGTTCCTTGTTTCCGCGCCGCACCGCGCCGCATCGTAGGACGTAGTAGACATCCCACGTAGGACGCTGCGTTACGAAAAAACAGGGGCGTTATAAGTTTGAGATGTTTGTTTGTGTATCTGTCTGTGGCATCGTAGCTTATGAACAGATGAAACTATTTTAATACAGTTAGTTTGGTTGATTAATGATTTTTTTAGTACTAGATGCTTGGAAGCATAGATAGATCTGAATAAATAAATAATCACACAAATATTTACTTTAGTCGTACGTATGATACTAGAAAGATCCATGTTAGTTACTTACGCAGGCGAAACCACTGGCCTCAGTTGGTACGCCTTATATGGTCAAACTATTAGAAGCCATTTGATGTGGGATCTTGATGAAGGTCGATGGTGATTGCGATAACCTTTATTGAAGGGTGTAGTCCTGATAAGGAGGGTAGCGAAGGTTCCGTACTAATTTGTATGGCGCTTTGTTGTTACCAACTTTAGTTAAGATATACTTACCTACGTGCTGTTGTAATGTTAGTTGTAAGCTACTTGTTCGTTTTTAGGTTTTAGAGATAAGGCAGATAAAAGTAGGTAACAAACAGTTTGTTATGTTATGTATTTTGTTGTTTCCACCATAGTAGAAAACAGTATTAATATGCAAACTTCTTCTGGAAACGGGATTTAACAAGTCATGTGACAAATTTCCTACAACCTGTGTGACGTTTCCTACAACTTATGAAATCGGTTCCGGGAAACTTTATATGAAAGCTGGGCAACTGTAAGAAGCAGGTAGGTAAACTGTGTTTTAACTTACTTCAAAAGAAAGGAAAGGTTGACCGATCCAATCCTGAAGAAGGGCTGAAGATTGGATTGGTCAATCCTAAAGAAGGGACCTGTAAAGGTCTCGAAACGTTGAGCATTAAAACAATGATAAAAGTAATAAACACCACCCGATTAAAACCGAAAAACAACATTTCAATACAACATCACGAAAACAGAAAAAAAATCTAAAGGAAAGGTTATGGCTATTTTTACTTTGATCGTTCTTTGTTTCTTTTTTGTCAACTTAGTGGCTGCCCGCAGTATTGGACATGTAAATGGGTCAAACGGTATAGTACATATATCAGACTAGCTGACCCGGCGAACTTTGTACCGTCTTAGAGACAAAAAAAAGTATACAATGTCAGTTTGGAGAGTGTGTTCTTTCTTTATAATGATGGAGGCATCCGATAAGAAAGGGTATTTCGAAATACGCGGGTGAAGCTGGAGGACACAGCTAGTATTAAAGAAAAGTAATAGATAGAAAACTAGATTACTGTCTACACAACTGTCCCATACCTAAACTCAAATAACCACAATAATTTTGTAAAATATTTTCGTAACACGTTTGTATGATAAACTCAGGCTCTAGAGGTATCTAAAAATGAAATATTTTATATTATTTTTGTGAACATTTAGAAAATATTGAAACGACACTTCCATAAAATGATTTCCCAAATGGAAATGTGATTTGAATACGCGTAAATGACGTAAAATAAATTAGTGACGTTTAACTTTAGTTCGAAATCGAGAGAAAATATTATTGTAAAGTTAAAAGAAAATCAGAAACCGAGCGAGAAACTGTTAGACAATTGATTTAATTTTCCATATCTACATATCATATTGCATGTCATATCATATTTATTACATATCATATCATATAACATATCATATCATATTACATAATAATATCATTTTTTTTTTTTTTTTTTTTTTTTTTTTATATGTATATACATTTTTTATTCTTATAAAACACAGTTAAAATTAAAAACTAAATTAAAACTAAAACTGATTAAAATAAAACTAAACTAAAAACTAAACTAAATCTAAATCAGCTAAAAACTTGGTGGAGGGAAAAGTGCCCAGAATACTGGCTGCATTGCCCCGTTGTATACAAATACTTATTTTCTGGGCAAAATACAAGCCAGCATTCCGGTCACCCGATGCCTCCACCAAACGTTTAGCTTAATCATTTTCATATTTACAGGTGATTGTAAAACCGCTATTCCACCTTATTGTAAACTAGCAGAGTCCCGCGTTTCACTAAAGTAAATCCCAATCCCGTGGGAATTTTGAGACCAAAAGTAGCCCATGGTACTTCTCGATAACGTAGCTTTCTATCGGTGTAAGAATTTTAGAAATCGGATCAGTAGTTTTAGAGATTACGCGGAAAATACATACATACATAATTGTTACCAAATCGAGATCAAAAGTAGCCTAAGTCCTTTTCCAAGTTCCAAAACTCATCTAAATCGGTTCAGCTGCTTAGGCGTAAAAACTTAACAGACAGAGTAACTTTCGCATTAATAATATTAATAAGGATGATGATGTGAATTGTGATGTTGAACAGAACATGTAGCACGCGTCCGTAGAAGCCATCTAAATTGGAAAATAATAAAAAATCTGAAAATGTAAGTAACGTAATTGGTTTAGTTTGCTTTACGACAAATAAAAATCTTTCAGTTTTACCAAATATAATAATATAGTCATTTTAAAACACTTTATTCCTATTAAAACACCCTATTATAGGGTAATTACCCCAAATTCATTAGTCAAGGCGTTCAAATTATACATCGTAGCACCCGATTTTTTTATTATCCACCATTAACTTTATATTGCATTGGGTTGGAAAGATACAACGTGTAACGGAAGTGCTATGCTGTACAAAATATTGGATATAGACTGTAGACCGGTCAAGTTTAGTCCAGGAGGAGGAGAGGTCGCTAATTTAATTGTGAGTTTGGTCATTAGACTAAACTTAGACTTAGTAAACTTAGACCTTTCTTCTGTTTTCGAGATGTTGGATTGAAATTAAACTCATAACTTTAATTATGCTAAAATTAATAAAAACAACGCGATTAAAACCAAAAAAATAGTTTAATTATTTCATATTTAGCTTATTAGCTAATTATAGCTCTTTATTAGAGTAACGATAACCAATACTGTTGCAAACAACTTGAAAAACACTAACGTGGAAGTTTGTGCTGTACATTTACGTGCGACTTCTATAAAAACTCGACTTCTGCTCATTCGCCATTTTTTTCAAGATGTTTGCCGGCACCTGTGCCAAGATCTATGAATTTATACGTTTACTATGACATCAAGTAGCATGTCATGAGGATCTTGAGCGTCGACAACCGAAATGAAAGATATATTATAAATACGGAACCCTAAAAATGTATTAAGAGAACAATCTACCTACTCTTTCTCCATACAAACGTAGTTTACATTTTCCTCCCTGGATAGAGACATTAGAGCAAAAATGTTTATACCATAAAACCTACATCTGCCATGACATTAACATTTTGTTTTTTTTCTATATTTTCTAATTAGAATAGAAATAAAATTAGAAAATAAAAACAATAAAAACGTAAGGGCATGGTTATGGCTGATATAGGACTTATGGTACAGACGTATTTTTTCTAATATTTTATCTAGGGTGGAAACGGTCGGTATAGCAAAAAAATATCAGTTTAAAACCCGACTTGTAATTATAATTGAAACTGATATGTGATTTCTCAATGGTTACACAGCAACACGTTGTACGACATCACCGTCTCAGGCGTTAAGAAGATTAACTGACGATACCGTAGCAGTTTTATCTCTTCGCCGAGTTCATTATTTTATGGGTCATGAAGCCTGAAGAATGGGACCATGGGTTTTAAGGCAAAACACGGATTTTTAGTATTAAAACGTGGGAGTTAAGAGTTTGAGTAAAGGATTTTGGGTAATCATTGCATTCGGTGCTTCGGAAGGTGCGTTAAGCAGTTGGTCCCAGTTGTTATCTCTGGTTGCAGTGTTTGGGCCAAGTAAGTGAGAGGTCTTAAGGCGAGCTGAAAATTCTAACGCTAGGTGAGACACAAGAATACGAAAAGAAGAAGACTGGACCGATTTTTTTTAAATAGATAGCTAGGTATGCGTTTGACCACCAAACCACCATCACCATCACCATCTGTGCTCACCATCACCGCACCATCTTCCGGAGGTCTTGAGCTTTAGCACTGACAGGAATTAATCTCACAATTTACTTGAATTAACTTCTTGCGATCTGACCAATGTTTAGAGGCATTCATTTATCTCATCATAATCATCATCCGAGCGATTTTTACGGTTGCATCCCTTTCGAAAGCCCGGGGTCTGTTTTCTTTCTTCAACATCCCGTGCCATTTGATGGCATCGTCGAAACAACTAAACATGAATCTCTAGTTTATAATTTGATTCTACTTATTAGTATTCCATACGAATAGGTTAATAAATAAACAACATCCCGTGTAGTGAGGCCATTTGCACCCAGCCCCTACGACGTAAAGCTAGCACCTCTTGGGTCTAGGAAGGCCCAGTCTACCGCGGGCAGCTATAGACATTGCAAGACATTTTGTTCCCGACGAAACACGCCGGTTTTTCGCAGACATTAATTTATCCATCCGTAGGTATTTCAAAGAATATTTAATCAAACACAAAGTAAAATATCATTTTTATCTACGGATGAGAAAATATAACTCTCTCAATTTTCAAAGGCTGAAAACAATGGCAAAAATACTGCAGCGGGGTAGGTATCTGTTGATTAATTCAATAAAACCGAAACCGAGCCGCTTTCCAAAAAAAATGTACAACCCCCACAATTTCCATACCGCGGTACGGTCGAGCCATAAAACGGAGGGTATTCTGTTACCTTGGTGAGAAGTAATATTGTGAGATTATGACATAAAAAACCTGGTACCTACAGTTGACCAGATTTGTCAATTTTGGTGAAAATTATATACAAGTGAAGGAAAAAATCCGAAAAATAAAAACAGCATTGAAAATTGTGGTAGGTATTTAGTTTTCGTAAAACCTAAGTTAGCCCACATTTGGGCTAATTTAGGTTTTATTTGGGCTAATTTAGGCCACACATTACACCTGCGTATAAGTCACCTATCAAACAAAAAAAAATAACTACACCATAATCGCTTCATCCGTTTGGGAGGTACAATGCCGCAGACAGAGCACAAGATAAACAGACACTTGAAGCTTGCAACACCACTGTTTTTCCGTCGGGGGTTAAAACTAGCTAGCTAGTTTGTTTTGTTTATGTCATCACGAAATAGGCCTAGAACAAGTTACAGAATGACCTCCCCGCAAATATTTTACTTAACTCTAGAGCCAGGTGAGGCTACGGTCAAAATAAAAGTTGGCAAATTAGTTGAACAACTCTGACAACATTGCCCGTAGAATCACTCTTGTTCCCTCTTTTTTCGTTATATTTTTGCCCAAATTAAGTCATAGCAGATAACGTTGAATTGACAGACCTTTTACAGTCTTTTTATTTTGCCCTCGGACCGTGAATGGGTTGTTTTTCAGAAGCTTTTTGGCGGCAAAATGTTTACTTTGTTGTTTGGAAGTCAAAAGCGAGGTTTTGGAAGAGAAACGGGGTGTAAAGTCATTTGTTTTTTTTTGGATATTCATATTGCAAATTTTGTGAAAAAGTTTTGCAAATTTTTAGGTATATTTTTGTTAAACATTCTTTTTCTAAAAGTATTTACCCACACTCCGAAAACTGGGTTTGGTTATTCTCCTTTTTCTTCTCGGTTTGAAATATTTATTTTTAGCAATGGGAAAGTTTGTAAGTATGTTAGTATTTAGTGTAAGTATGTTATTTTTACTCTATCGTACAAAAACGACTTTCTCGATAAGAATGAAACTGAATATGATGTGACTTCGATTGCCTTTCATTACTGGGCATATTAGGCAAGCGCGAGCCTTGAGTATAAAAAGACTTAATAGTAAATTTAAGTAGGTATGGAACTTTTTCGACTTGATCAATTAATTTGTGTACACTCATTCAAAGTTACAGCACTTTAGTACTAAGCGTCTCTAAGCGAAGCCACACACAGACAGACAAAACTAGAATGGATTTTTTACTACGATACCCTAAAAAGTGGTTTAATGTAGAAGTGGCCCAATAGAGAAGTGGCCAAATGTAGAAATGGGTAATTTGTAGAAGTGGTCATTATGTAGAAGTGGCCATTCGTAGAAGTAGGCTTAAAGTGGTCATAAAATTCCGAAACAAAATTTTCCACCTCAGCAAGAAACACGAAAGTCTAGAGCTATTAAAATACACTAAAACGGGGCAAGTGCGACACTCGCGCATAAAGGGTTCCGTACCACTATCACAATTGGATACGGAACCCTAAAATGGTTTACAACAACCAATTTTTAAATTTTATAGGAAAATATGAAATATTTATCTTCGATTCTTACTCCCATCAAACGACCGAATCACTGAAAAAAAAAAACCTTGGCACAAAGAAAATCTGAAACATAAAATAAACTCTTTGGTAAGTAAGGCAGACTAGTATATTTGACAGATAGGGCAGCCATTTTGAATTCCATGGCCAACTCGATTTGTCCTCCTGTCCTTCTTCCTGTCCTGACTCGACTCCTTGTTATTTTTGAAACACGTTTGTTGTATGGGAGCCCCTTTTAAATAATTGTTTTATTTCGTTTTTAGTATTTGTTGTTGTAGCGGCAACCGAAATACATCTTCTGTGAAAATTTCAACCTTCTAGCTATTACGGTTCATGAGATACAGCCTGGTGACAGACGGACAGACGGACGGACGGACGGACGGACAGACAGACAGACAGACAGACAGACAGCGAAGTCTCAGTAATAGGGTCCCGTTTTTACCTTTAGGTACGGAACCCTAAAAACACATAAAGACGTCGAAAGCAATTAAGTCGAAGACAACGAAAATTAAGTTAAAAGTTACAATAGATGACTTGTAAATGCTAAGTTGATTAGCTGAATAAAGGACCAAAGTTAACTGCAAACTATTTGGACAATTTGTTTAAATAATAGGACTAAAGTTAGACTATTATTAGACTCGCTGTGGACAGAATGAATTTAGGTGTTTCATTTAATACTTCTAATAAAGTTCTGTTAAGTTAATTAGAGATGTATTAAGCAGCATCTTTGCTAAGAAAATGTCTAGTTTATTACTTCGATAAACACGAATTATTAAAGGAATAAATGTGGCCGGCGGTTTTACTCGCATACAGCTGTGGCGGTAAAAAGCACCTGTATGGGTGCTCATACAGGTTTTCGCGGTAATGCGGTAATACCGTAACAGTGTGTAAATTCGTTGCGGTCCTCATAGAAAACATACGATTTAAAACTCCCATGGTTCTTTTTACTCTATATATTATTTAATAGGTGAATTTTTACCATGTTTTTCGATATTTCGCCAGTAATTACAACTGGCTTGTTTATGAGACAAATTAAAAGATAGTAAATATCCCGTTATTAATACCTACATACTTATAAAAAATGTACCTACATAATGACAAACCGCAGCTGTGTGTAAGGAACCGAGACGCAATACCGCACTTGAGTGTGGAGCTGTTAGTCCCGATACTGTAGAAATATCTCGGTAAAAAAAAGCCTAGTACCTATGTTAAATTTTAGAACACCAGCTGTCTACATTGCAAGTTTCACCGCAATCGGTTCTTTAGTTTTTCCATGAATGAAGAACAAACATTATTACAAACTTTCCGGTTTTTTGCATTAGTAGAATAAAATTATTTTAACTTAAAACTTAGCTGTTAAAAGAAAATTAGTTTATGTACCTGTATCAACTTTTCTCATCTTTGAATCTTTCATCTTTTGATAAGGATTTAAATTTTTAAGTAACCTACATACCTACCTATTTTACTCACCTAGATATGCCACGCAGTTTTACTTTAAATATCCCTTTTTAGGGTTACGTAGTCAACAAGAAATCCTTTTAATTTTTTGGATAAGTAGTTTTTTTTAGTGTTGGTACACTTTCTATTTTGGAAACAATGCTTTTAGTTTCAAAGTTCCCTGCGGGAATCATTGATCCCTCTCATTCTCTAGTCAGGCGCGCTACCAACTACGCTAAGGGGGGTAATAGAGTTGAGAAGGAACCCATTATTTAAATTCTTATGTTTAATAAATTTAGCCTAATTTGGAACATGAGCGAGTTTTGTGGTGAACCCGGATAATTTCCAGTGGTGAGCGGGAAAAAATCCAGGTGATTCAGTGATATGTAATGAACACAAGTTTTAGAAACGCTATCTTGTCCAATAAAATAGGCCAACTTACATATTATTATATACCTCTGATTTAAAAAATATACCTTGAATATCAAGCTAGATCATGTCTGACAATATTATTAGCAATATCGGTGAAATCATGAATATTAGACAAAACTTTTCTTACACCCCTCCTCTACCGATTTGTGAGCACATGGTCACTTTCGCAATTCGTCACATGAGATGTTTGCTACATTATACTTAGGTCACTTTCATAATTTGACACATTATCTCCTAGCCGCATAATACATAGGTCACATTATGAATTTGACAAGTTAGTATTAATTTGTTGAAGGTATCAAATTAATTACTAACTTGTGCATCACTGCACAAGACGGCAAGAATTCTACTGGTACATTCGTCAAGTATAAAGTACAAAATATAAGTTTGCCTTTATGAAAATGCGTTTCACTTTAGTTTTAGGGTACCCGGCCGATCTTATTATTATCAGTGCTGCCTTCTATGACGACTCCGACTAAACTATGCCTAAATTATTAATGTAAATGAGAACTTATATTAAGATGATTATAAGAGCTGAAAAAGACTTGACATTAACCCATTTAGACCTAACGTACCGTAGATGGTACACCGGCTATTAAAAAATATTTGAAGATTTCCACAAATATTTTATTTAGTATTTTGGCGTTTTTAGCAAGTAGATGAATTGCGCTAATCATATAAAAATACATCAGTTCAATGGCGTGCTTAGTAGTTGTACATTTATTGAATTCGTTTAGTGATATTTTTTTTCTATTGAGATACTGCTTTCAGACGGTAAATAAAGTTAAAAACATATGTTTTTTTAATATTATGTATTTCTCAACATAAACGTAACAAACTTCTTTGTATGATTACATAATCCAATATCCAAATCATTTATTGGTTTTATAGTTATTGAGACATAAATTATGGTGTACCCTATTTGGTACATTAGGACTATACACGTCATTTTATTTCACATTTTTACTATCTCAGACCATTGTGTATTTGACCATTGAAAAAGATTTTTCTTTATTCTAAAACGGAAATATTCAAGGTTCTCAAGCATAACAGACATATTTATGCTATCACCAAAACAAAATCAATAATTATTTGAAAAATTGAGTCCTTTGAAGCCCAAAACCAGGTCATCACAGAATAAAACGGAAGCAAAGCTTCACCAATCTACAGATGGTGTAGAAGATATTGAAGAAGGTTATGAATCTACCGATCGTCTTTGGTATAAGAAATATACAATAAAATTATACGAATATAACGAAATATAACGAGCATTTTGTCAGTAAGTGGCTTTTCTTTGGCAGACAACTGTACTGGAAAACTCACCTGACTTGAGAAGCAAACTCATTTTTGGTCGGCATGGATGCAAAGCATTTTCGTCCATTCTATATGGACAATGGCCGCGGTATATGAGTAGAGCAGGATTCTTTTTTCTTAGATTTAAACCAGATCAAGGATCTTTACAAAATTTTTGATCACCAGGGATGCTAAACCAGGTCTCGGTGCAAGTTTTCATATACCTATTCATATGCTATTTTTTATAATTTTATGTTTTATTTTGTATATAATGGCTATGTATCATCTTCTACATTACCCAGAACATAATTTTTAAGTTATGATTAGATATTTGGTTTATAATTTAAATAAAAACGTTTTATCAATATGACGTTATTTTGCTTATCCTTGATCCTATCGTACCGTATATGGTACGGGCATTTTCCAGCCCCCCTTTTGACTAAGATTTTTTTTTTCACGTAATTATGTTTTTTGGTCCTCTAATATGCTAAATTAAAAGAAATAATTAAACATTTCGAAAAAAAAATAGTTTTAGGTCTAAATGGGTTAAAGTCTATTTATTCAGACTTGTCCAACAATGTAAACAATCTTGGTAAGTCTTTCCTGAAATTAAGCATTTAATAATCAAATTTTGTTAGTGTTCTTCAGACAGTGATGGATATTGCGATCATTGGCTGTAGTTCCATTACGTAGTTCCATGATGGAACTAGTGCGACTACTTTTTCGCACTAGTTCCAGTTACATAACGTAAATGAGATGGCTATAATAATGTGTGTGTGACCTATGTATTATGCGGCTACGAGATAATGTGTTTAATACTAACTTGTCAAATTCATAATTGTGACCTATGTATTATGCGGCTAGGAGATAATGTGTCAAATTATGAAAGTGACCTAAGTATAATGTAGCAAACATCTCATGTGACGAATTGCGAAAGTGACCATGTGCTCACAAATTCCTCTACCATTTCTGTAAAAAGGTGGGGTTTCTAACCTCCCTAGCCCTCTATAGTTATTAAAACAATAGGTACTCAAGTAATAATCGAGTACGTCACACCTTCTCAACAGTTAGACCCCGCTCCGCTCGACCAATTATTATCAATGGTTCCCAAAGTTACAGGACTCCGTGGTAAGATGAACTATTTACACTAATTAACACTATGAGGCACTTTGAGCCACTTTGAGGTACTATGAGACAGGTTACAATCTAAATTGTCCACTCATGTGCTTTAGGCCGAAAATCTTCGGGAACTTAATTAAAGTTACCACTTTACAACACCTTCGTGACATAACTATGGGGGAGTTTCATAGAGAGAAGAAACTTGACATTAAACTCATTTTCTCGGTTTTAATCGCTTTGCTTTTATTATATCAATGCCCTACGTTTCGAGATCTTTGCAGACCTATTTCTCAGCGGTAGAATCTTGTAATATGAATCTCATCAAAAATATGCTTGTAAAAAAAGCAAGTTTCGCATAGGTATCAGTTCTTCTACCGTAAAAAGTTGTGAGATCCATGTAATTCCAAATCGGTTATTTTATTAGGTACCTACTTAAGAGACCTTCTGTCTTAAGTTATTATTATGTAATTAGCTAATCTAACAACATCTTATAGTGACCATAATAACAATATTTAAAAAAAGTTATGTTTTAAATAAATAAATTGATTCAGGTACCCTAAGGCCTCTAACTTGAACTAAGACATAGTAACCGGAACTAACTGCTGCCTTGTCTTCCTTGAAATTCATTATCAGCATCATTTCAGCCGTAAGAAGTCCACATACGGACATAAGCCTCCCTCATAGATTTCCAGATGCTTTGGTTATAAGCGGCCTGCATCCACCGTGATCCCGCGGCCTTTTAAGCAAGTCGTCCGTCCATCTAATTGGTGGTCGTCTTTCAGATTATGTCTATACAATCGCCGTAAGATTAAAACCATCGAGTTATACCTCATAATTTGTACCTCAACTGTTAAGTACGGTACTTGTAGGGTACCTGTTTCATAAATTTTCGTCGTAAGTCCGGATTTCAACAAAGTTATTAACATAGTACGGGAATAGTTTTACTGTAGTTTACGGACTTGTGCTTTATGCCGAATTAATTGGTGGCTATTAGGGAAATTACTGATTCATTTTATTGTTTACTAACTGCGCCCTACGGTTTCATCTTCTATAGTTGAACTTCTATATAATGTACTGGTAATACTAGCGTCAGTACTATAGTGCAATCGGTCATTATACTCCAGCGACCATGTTTCTTCACTTATTATCACTTACACTTATTTTATTTATTTATTTATGTGATGGAAAATGGTCAAGGTTGTTCGTTTTTAGTCCTTATATTTTCCCCCGTGAAAATTTAGGTTTGAGAACCCTGAACACATTTTTTTTCGATTTTTTCGTTGCGTTTTGAACCTAGAATACCTACTCATTCAGAGATTTTTTAGCCATGTATTTAGTCAGCACTATATGTTTTTAGACAATATTTTGCGGGAAATTAGCCATAATTATGGGGTATAAATACAATAAAACCCAAATTAAAACCTAATTACAATTAAGATCCCAATTAATAAATACAATAAGTTTTCAAAAATTTGATTATGTAAACTTACAAGTTCACACTAGGGTTCACACTACAGATGCAATGCTCCAACAACTTCTTGAAAATCTTGGAGTCAAAATGGAATGAATGTAAAAATAAATCAAATCTATACTAATATTATAAAGATAAAGAGTTTGTGTGTTTGGACGCGCTAATCTCAAGAACCGCTGGTCCGATTTGAAAAATTCTTTCAGTATTGGATAGTCCATTTATTGAGGAATGCTAAATATATTCTACTTTTGATTTCGATATTCCTACGGGATCGGGACTTACGCGGATGAAACCGCGGGACGCAGCTAATATTCAATAAAACTGTCTCGGAGTTAAAGTGGTAGGTTTCTGCGTTAAAGTTTAATAACCTATCGATACAGAGTTGTAGGCAATACTGACGCAGACGAGCATTCACGAGTCGCCCGACACAGTATACAGCAACAAAAGGTCGCATTAAGCATCCCTTTGCATTAAAACCCTGCATTTAACGGCTTCTTGTTCCGTGTAGGAACATTTCAAGTTTCAGTGAGACCTTCGAGAAGTTTTCCTCAAATGCCAGTTTCAGATGGTTCGTAAATTGCATTCTTCGTGAACAAACTGACAAGTGTCGTAGTGAAGAGATAATTATGATGTTAGCGTCCATCCGAAAGCGTAAGTTAATCGGTATCCAATCGAAGTGGAACTACAGGTAGCAAAATAATAATATTAGTCATACTTTTTGTCACGTATAGCAGTCGAATACAGAAACGCCATTAAAATTTGAGCTTGAATTAATTACATAGTTACATTTTACCGGGACTATTATTTATTTTTCTTACCTCAATCATTGAAGAAGAATCATTAAGACCCGGGAAAATGTATCTAGGTATGTTTGTTTGCTGGGTATAATAGGTATGTAACAAATAATATGAATCTAAAAAGTTTAGTGTATGGATTTTTAATTGGCTTTTGCAAACGGTCCGAAGGCATGGGACATTCGCCAATCCGGAGTAGGCACCCGTGGCGTCTCACTGCCTAACCCCTCTAAGAGGAGGCCCTTGCCCTGCAGTGGGACAAATTAACGGGCTAATTATTATTATTATTTTGAAAAAGAGCAAAAAGAAATAACACTTTAACTAAAACAAGTCTAATAAACTTTAATAAATAGGAGGCATAGATTTCTCGTGAACTCTACAATCATAAAAAAGCATTTTCCAGATAAATTCCCAAGATAACACGTATTTTCCTTGACTCTAAGGTGTTTCCCAATTTAAACGTACCATCTCCACTGTCTGACGTTATCTTAAAAAATATCTTAATTTCGGTCAACTCAGGCTACAAACTTAACGATCGGTCGACGAACGAGTGTCACATTTACTGAAGACTTTTCCTATTTTAGTTCAATTTTTGAAGATTATTTTAAGATGGAACTAGCGAATAAGGAATGACAACAGTAGTTCCATCATACAAGTTTCCATCATACAGATCGAACTGTAAAAATCCATGAAGTACGACATTTAATAGGTAGCACTATATTTTACAAAATAATAGCTAACTTTATGCGAATACATCATAAAAAACATCAGCATAAAAATCGTAATTATTTTTTCAAATTAAGTATAACCTATAAAATAAGTTGTTCTTCATTAACAATTGACCATCCATGAAAAACATCTTATATCTTTTTTTATGCATCTATATAAAAACACGTTCTTTCAATATCGTAATTCTTTTTTAAAATGTATTACTACCGACAAAAAATCGTATTTCATGGATGTTCTGACATTTTGTATTGTAGGTAATTAGCTATTCTGTTTTAGCTAGTTCGATGTAGCGTGTGATTTATAATTGGTCGATTGGAACTCAATAGTCTGCGATCCACGTTAAAAATATCTTAATTAAGAGCGCCCACTGTCGAGGAAGTTAATTTTCGTAAAAACACTTTTTACATTAATGGTAATGTGTAATTAATTCCGGAACAAAAATTAGGGGCCTTAATTATTTTGAGTTTTACTTAACGCGTATTATGAAGTTTGAGTTTTGTCAGGTGTGTTTTAGAGTTCTGTAGGTAAATGAGAAGAAAAAACAGACTCGCACGCGTCGGGTTCCGTACCTATATCATAAAAATAATTACGTTTGTTGCTTGAGAGCCTTACATACTTATTTTGATTTGTGTTTTTAGTAGTTGTTATTATAGCGGCATAGGAATATATCAGCTGTGTAAATCTCAACTGTCTAGCCATCACGGTCCATAAGAAACAGCGTGGTGGAGTCTTAGTTAAAGTCCCGTTTTACCCTTAGGATACGGAACCCTACAACATTTCCATACTAATTTTTAATTTAGAAGCTGCTTCAAAATTTAAGGTGCCTTTCTGTATGTTAATACAGAAAGGCACCTTAAATTTTGCCTATTTTGCCAAACCTATACGCCCATAATCACAAACGATCCTATGAGTGCTTTTATGTTTTGTCTTGCTCTTATGAGTGACAATCAACGTCAGTGTCAGCGTGGTCTTAGCTTTTGTCACATATATCTTCTTCTAATATATAAAATTTCCATGTCACAGTGTTAGTTACCGTACCTACTCCTCCGAAACGGCGCGACCGATTTTTACCAAATTTTATATGCGTATTCAGTAGGTCTGAGAATCGGCTACTATCTATAATTTATAAGGCAAAACAACGTTTGCCGGGTCAGCTAATCTTATAATATAAAATTTCCATGTCACAATGTTAGTTACCGTACTCCTCCGAAACGGCAAGACCGATTTTTACCAAATTTTACATGCGTATTCAGTAGGTCTGAGAATCGGCTACTATCTATAGCTATATACTGTAAATGTGATAAAAGCTAAGACCACGCACAAAGTCGTTTGTGAATGCGGCCTATAGTTTACTAAGTTAGAGTTAGAAAAGGTGGTTTGAAATATAATTCTGAGCATATCATCAACAAACTTAAATTCTACTCAACTCAACACTATGTTTATAATAGGTAACTATAGTGTACTCTAACTTTAGTCTAGTACCCCAGTTCCTGTCTTATGTGCCCGCAGATCACCGACTTTCTTAGTGGGAAAACTGGCCTAGCTGCTCCTGCCGATCTTGTATATTGGTAAAATTCAAAAACTAGGTTGGCCATACCACTATATCTACGAAAAAGAAGTGGGTATTTTTTTAAATAAATTTAAGTTGTTTCTTAAGTAGATTCTCCAGCCTCGGCTGCATTGCAGAAAGTTGCGGGTTCGATTTCCGTGAAGATGCTGTGTCAATATTGATGTGTAGATCTGTGTAGATTGAAGATATTTCCATAGAATCCAACCAACACTGGTGTTTATCTGTCGGCCGATTCCAAATCGGTTCTCTATATTCCCCCTATAAGTCCACAGGATCCTTCCCGGGATTGTCCCCGGGATTTTACCCGCTGTCCCGGGAGAGCTCGAAACTCCTTTGTTTGGTAGCATTTGATTTTTAAAACTTTCCTGACCGTAAAAGAGAATTGTCTAAGTTAAAGTCCTTTATATTGTGAGGTACAGTTATAGGGTTGTTTAAAGTAACCACTAAAGAGTGGACAAGATAGTGTTTGTCTGTGCGTGCTTCGTTCAATGGGGAATTGTGTGGTAATGATCTTTGCTTATGTTCTGTCGTATTGTAGTAAAGGCGAATGTAGACTTAAGAGGAAAGAATTCAAACGTAGTCGACTCTTTCCTCCTTCGATAAAGACATCAGAGCAAATATGTTTATGCCAACCAATATCTGCCATGACCATGCTATATTTTTTGTTTGAAATAATTTTATAGCATAAACATATTTGCTCTGATGTCTTCTATTCATAGAAGGAGGAAACATTCGTCCTTTTTAGACTCCTTTACTTCGTAGTGGGGTTTTAGGTTTAAATCCCGATCCCGTGGGAATATCGGAATATTTTAGTGTTGATTCAGATCTCCAGCTATCTGAATACTAAGTTTCATCGCAATCGGTTCAATAGTATTTGCGTGGAGTAACAAACATGCTTACTTACACACAAAGTTCACTTTTATTTATAATACTAAGTCGGATGTCTACCCGCGAGATACCTATTCACACTATAATTCTATCTCAGTAAAGAACCTAATTTCATATAATATAGGCTTCAAATACAGGGTACCGTATTTCGTACAAGTGAAATGCATAAATTTTAATTACAAGCTAAAACACTAAAAGATAAATTAGCAAACACTAAACCCCGGCTCTGAGAAGAAATTTAATAGCAATTTGCGTCTCGTTGTTTCAATTAAATAGAGTAAGGGTGTCTACATAGAGGAGCCGGGTTTTTGTAAGTTGCAGCAGTGGGTTCTTTGAACCGATAGAAAACCCACTTGTATGTGAATGAATGCGTGCGCCGTCTCGCTCACACACATGCACAATGAGCGATGGAAAGCATGCGGAACTCTAACTTAAGGTACAAGTTGGCAAAGGGCGACATGAGGCGGCTCCGGACGACGTGTCGCAGCGACACTATACTGGTTTCTAGGTATTTCTATGAAACTCCCTACGTAGTCAGCGACACGAAGCTAGCGTAGCGTCGTCGAGCGAGCGTATGGAATTTCATAGAAATACATAGAAACGCGAAATATTCCTCCCTGGATAAAGACATTAGAGCAAATATGTTTATGCCATAAAACTTATATCTGTCATGACTATGCATCTACCTTTTTATTTTTTTCATTATATATTTTTTTTATTTTTTATTATTATTTTAAATAGAAAAAAAAAGGTAGATGCATTGTCATGACAGAAATAGGTTTTATGGCATAAACATATTTGCTCTAATATCTTTATCCAGGGAGGAAAATGTAAACTACTTTTGTATGAAGAAAGAGAATGGAGACTATCCTCTTAAGCATAATGTGAAAACGCTTGCAGAAAATCTGTTTCCCTATGTAAGCACCGTTAGGCTCTTTTTAATTTCCATTAAGTTTGTTTCGGAATGAAAATTGTGTTTTGACGTTGAACGGAGGGAGAAGGAAACTCTGGAATCTTGTTAATGAGATCATTCGGAACGTTGTTGTTCGAAACACAATGCTGAATGCATGTTCTACGTATATATCCGATTTATATTACTAGTCGTGTCTCCTGGGTTTGTTCGTGATAGATAGAGACGTCACTTTTTTGGTAGATGTAACAAAATAATTTAATGATTTTCGTAGTAAATAATATTATGTTACCGAATCATTTTTAAGCTATTGCATAGCTTCTATCGCGGGCTTTGAGCTTTGAATGAAGAAATTTCGTAACGAAAAAAACCTAACACCCCCACTCCGCCTACCATGTTGCCATGGCAACGTGGTATAAAATAAAAAAATAATTATAATTGCATAAGTTGATACAAAAATAATAAGTTGATAAATGCTATGCAGTAGCTTTACCGCGGCAGTCCTTGAGTGCCACACGTTTTTGTGTTTTGCATCTTTTGAGCTACTTTTTAGGGTTCCGTACCTAAAGGTAAAAACGGGACCTGTCTGTCTGTCTGTCTGTCTGTCTGTCTGTCTGTCCGTCCGTCCGTCCGTCCGTCCGTCCGTCCGTCCGTCCGTCCGTCCGTCCGTCCGTCCGTCCGTCCGTCCGTCCGTCCGTCCGTCCGTCCGTCCGTCCGTCTGTCCGTCTGTCCGTCTGTCACCAGGCTGTATGTCATGAACCGTAATATGTAGCTAGAAGGTTGAAATTTTCACAGAAGATGTATTTCGGTTGCCGCTACAACAACAAATACTAAAAACAAAATAAAACAATTATTTAAAAGGGGCTCCCATACAACAAACGTGTTTCAAAAACTACAAGGGAATTCTACGATGTGAGGTCGCTTCTGATTGGTCAAGTCAAATCGAGTTGGTCATGGAATTCAAAATGGCTGCTCTATCTGTCAAATATACTAGTCTGCCTTCACTGTCCAAAGAGTTTCTTATAAGTTTCAGATTTGCTTTGAATCAAAGTTGTTGTAAACCATTTTAGGGTTCCGTACCCAATTGTGATAGTGGTACGGAACCCTTCGTGCGCGAGTTTCGCACTTGGCCGCGTTTTTTTTATAATACCAGAATAAGAATAATTTATTGTTCTGAATGTGTATCGACATACATATTTGGAGAACCAAAGATAATAGAATCAATTGACCTTTTTTTTAGTATGATCAAAAGTTGTTTTTTTTAATTGATTACTGACTCACTAACTAATTTTCTTTGATACAAACCTAATCCTGACAAAAACAAAAACAACATTTACATAATTTGAATTTCAAATTATGAAAATGTTTTTGTATTCAAATTTTGAATAGTAGATATTTTTACTATATTTTATTAATTTTTGACAAATAGATTTGAACTGGAAAATTTTAGGAAATTTTATCTTTTTCCCTGTAGATAAAAGATAAGATTTCCTAAAATTCTTTTCTTCTTCTTCTAAATAAATATTTCTATAAATAAATAAATATTGCACGACGTTACACACAGCGCAATCTAGCCCCAAACTAAGCACTAGGCTTGTACTATGGGTAATAGACAACGGATATACTACATATTATACTTTTTTCACCACTATCTTCACCAGAGTTCATTAGAATTCTGAATTATTTTAGTACCCATATTTTATTTAACGAAATTGTCTCCATTTTGTAAAGTAACAGTTGTTTCAGACAATCTAACCCTTTTCAACTAGAAATAGTCACAAAGTGATCTCTTATCTTTTGACTGATTAAGGATCAGCGTAGAATAAGGATTTTGAATCGGCCGATAGGTGATAAATGATCAAATAATATTATATCGTTTTTGAAAAAATAATTCCAAAAATTCGTACTCGAGAAGGTTCAAACCCACGACTACTGGTAATCCCAAACAGCGCGTTGGACCCCTTCGCCACGAGTACGACTAAGTCGACAATAAAAAAGCATTTTCCTCGCGTTTTTTGCTAGTAAGGCCTCGTAGCGACATCTACCAAGTACAGTTTTCCTAAGTGTGGGATAACAGTTGTAGAAATAAATATATTTATTTGATTTAAAGTTTTTTTTTATCTTTGTTCCCTAAAAAAAAACATAAAAATGATATCAAAACAAAGGTTGTACCTACTATCAATAAGTTATTAGGATTTATGATTAGGTACTTATTAGTAGGTACAAATCCATATTTAAAAAAATATTCCTCCAAACGTAAGGCATTGGAAAGTGCTTAAAAATAATAAAAGCAACGCGATTGAAACCGAAAACCGAGTTTAAGTTCGAATTTTTTTTTTTTTTAAGTTTCAATAAAACCTTACAGTTACGTCATGTCGGCCTGTCTGTCATCGGCTTATCCCAGAGGCATTACCTAATTAGTACTAATAAGTAACCATGTAAGTGGTTAAACATCGCATGAATGAATACACAATCATATTGTATGTCTGCACTTTATCGGTCGAAATGTTAGTGTGTTAGCTGCTTTAGGCCTTACACCTAAAGGTTAATTTTGATTATTTCAGCATTTAGTGCGCCCTGCGGTTTTATTTATACATTAAATATAAGTTGGTGAAAGCTACCATAGTAGGTGTATTATTTTGAAACTTCTGTTCTTTTCTATTCAATCCTACTTTTACTGTTGGTGTACCTAATAAATAAATAAATAATCCTAATTGCCGTCACCAGTAACATACATACAGACAAACTTTTCCCATTCAATCGGTAATAAAATAACTGAATTGTAATAGGGTTTAGTAACCTTTTGCCTTTCCCCTGTCTTACCTGTCGCACCAAATAAGGCGGACCCTACGTTCTGCGGTTTATGATTTCTCCATAGAAATACCGTCGAGAGAAAAACCTCTTTTGCAAGAAAGGGTTGTGGAGAAAATACACTACCTGGTTCTCGCTGTTTCACCCCCGTGAATCCCTATTCCTATTTTGAAAAACCCTCTTAAGTTCTATATAATTTCTAGAACACACTCTCCAGATTTCAGCGCTCTACTATTAGTGGTCTAGGCTGTGCGTTGATCAGTCAGGGTTAGTCAGTAGTCACTCGGTGTAAATTATAAATTTAATATAAATTTAAAGATTTCATTTAGGGCCATCTAGCTTCACAATTGCGATTTAGGCTTTAGAAGAAGAATTCTTTCGGTTATCCTCCGAGGACCCCAAATTCTATTTTTTTCGGAAACAACAGCTTAAAGTAAAAAGTATCGTCAAGAAGAAAGTGTTGAACAAAACTTTGATATTTATTATTAAATGCTTTTAGAATTTACCTGTGCGTGGTATCCGTTCCATTCCCCGAATATCGGAATACAAACTGTATGGTAGGTAGGTACTATGTGTTAATCTAGCGGCTCGATTCTCGTAAATAATTATATACTATGTCGATGACAGACACAGTGCAGCAGACCGATGACATACGCAACGAAGACACAACGCAATGAGGAGGAACACTAACTTTTTATCCCGGCAGAGGGCGTTAGTCGAATGATCTTAGGTTTGAATTAAGAACTGTCAAACAGGTGTTTTTTACAACTCTCGGCGCCAAATTGGCCATATCAGTCTCAGACCGAAAGAAACAGCGTTTTCATTCGTGGGGGACCATCAACAAAAAAAAAAGATCATCCGATGCCAGCGCCATCTGCTCACAGCTTTGCGTGTGCCACCCCATTACAAAGAAAACTCAAAATACACTCTCATTGTATTCGTATGGTAGTTGAAAGTATATTTTGAGTTTTCTTTTTAATTGTGTTGTGTCTGCGTTGCGTTTGCACTGCGTCTGTCATCGGTCTGCACTGTCTCTGTCATCGAACATATGTAATTATTTACGAGAATCGAGCCGGTTCTAAACTATCTGTATGCCAAACAGCCAAATCCGTTCAGCCGTTTCTGTTTATGATTATTATGACGTCATCAAAATTATGGTACGTTCGCAACAGACAATCAAAATAGAAACAAAATACAACTAAAATGAATAAGGAATATGAGGGCGGCGGGTGCGGCGGCGGAGGCAGCTGCGGGGAGTAAGCACGTGAAGTATGCTCCGTTGTCGCAGAATTATATTTTTGTTCCCGTGGCCGTCGATACGTCGGGGGGTTGGGGTCATGAAGGCTTGGCCTTCGTTAGAGAGGTCGGTGGCCGGTTAAGGGAGAGGGGGCATGATGTCCGTTCCGGAGCGTTCCTGCTGCAAAGGTTGTCCATTGCGGTTCAACGCGGGAATGCTGCTAGCATTTTGGGCAGCTTTGCATCGGGAACGCTTGGGGTTGGTTTATTTTAGGTTAAGTGTATTTTATTTTATTTTATGTGTTTGGTTTGTTTAATTTTGATAGGTTTAATTGTATGATTTAATTGTGTTTTCTTTCAATACTAAATATTTTTATTCCGTACAAATGAATAATGATTAGAACTACAGGTCTAATAATTAAAATTTAAAACTACAAAGGCGATCCCCCCTTTGTACATATATAAATTTAAATTACCTCGGCGTTTTGACAAATGGGTTACACCGGGCGTGGTCGCGAGAAGACTGAAATAATGAACAGAAATCGTATAAGTTTAGACATTCAAAAATATTTCGATCGTCTTTTATTTCAATAATTATTATTGTATGTTACAGCTTCGTCAAGTATCAAGGGCATATTATGGAGCCCTGGAACTTTGGGAGGCGTGCGTGGGGTGGAAGTCAAACACGTAGAAGCTCTTTTCTATTGGATCAATTTTACAAGCTATGAAGTGGACACCAAGCCGGCGATTATCCATGAGAAACAAAACAACTGAGAAATCTACAGATGTAAAATAGCTTTAATTAATACTTTATTAAAATATTAAAATAACACGATTGGAACTTTAAGTTTTATATTTACCTATGGGTCATAATCGCGTAAATTTTACTTATTATTTTTTTTATCTGGACGTTTTAACCATATTACAAAACGGATCTTAATAACGCGACTAAGAACCGGGAAAATGTAAAATTATAACTGTTATGGCGTCGATTAAATTTTGTTAAAACCTAAGACTTAGCACCCACTGCGATTAAACGCAAGCGGTTTACGAATAGCTGAAAACGCAGAGCCGCGTATCAACACGCAAAATCAGTCAATTAAAAAACGCTAATGTGTGGGCTTGTATAGAAAGTTAAATAAATAAATAAATAAAAAAATTCTGTGAACAACACACAGCGCCATCTAGCCCCGTGGTAAGCGACTAAGCTTGTGTTACGGTGACTAGACAACGGATATAATACTTATATTTATTTTTCTTTTGTAAATACATACATATTATACATAGAAGGACACCCAGACCAGACACAAATATTTATTTTTAAGCATAAATACTTGCACCCGGCGGGAATCGAACCCGCAACCTCCTGCATTGCAGTCGCGCTCTCGCACGACGCGCCACAGAGGTCGTCGAGTTAGAGTAGAGTTATGTGTTGATTTTTTTTTGCGGTTCCAGGGTGAAAACGGAGGCGTTTAATCACAGTGCGTGCTAAGCCTAACTGACGAAAGCGGAATCTGGCAGACAAGTCCTAAACCCACACCACAGACTGTCGTAAAGGTAAATATAATAAGTCAGTGCTTATTGTCATCTAACACAAACAACAAACAACACCGAAGTGGCTTAAAAGTTTAATATTTAAAACAAAACAATTTTCGATAAAGCCCAAATTAAACGGGATAAGGGAAAACAAATGTTTTACCATCGACATAAAGTTCAAAATTAATTGCCGCTAAATTCTAAAGTTAATAATTTACTGACCGCACCTCTTTTTACTGAAAAACTTTTCTAAAAGTCCATTAACTGAATTAAAATTAAAATCCTCTTATTAATATGGAAGAGGAAATTAATTCGTACTTTATTTTAAAGCTGAAATCAAATAGGTATAGATTGACCAAAGTTTGATCCTTCTCGTGAATGGAACTTTTTGTTAACTAGAGTTTGCCAGACTAGTCTGGCCAGTTGAACTATAAAGTAAAGTTAGACTAGCTAGACTATCAAAAATAACCTTATTATCTATCTTGTCTACCCGTAGACAGAAGGCCTGGAAAGACCTCGAACGTCGGGTGGTGAGAAATCATATTAATATTATAAAAGTGAACGTTTGTTAGCATGTTAGTAAGACTTATAAGTATGTTTGTTACTACTTCACGCAAAAACTACTGGATCGATTGCTGTGAAACTTGGTGTGCTGAAAATCTGGAATTTTTATCCTGATATTCCCGCGGGATCGGAAATTACACGGGCGAAACCGCATAAATTTTAAGGCGAGTCCCCTTAGTGTGATAAGGAAACATAAGACGATCGATTTATAAACAAAAGACGATCGACGATACAGAAACAAAAGACGATCGATACATGAACAAAAGACGATCGACGATATTGAAACAAAAGACGATCTATATATAAACGAAAGACGATCGAAATAAAAAAATACTTTTAGGCGAGGTCACTAACATGCTCCAGTGACTCAGAAAAATCGTCGTATAATTTTTTTTCCGGATTCCGGTCGATCACCTAAGCTGTAGGAAAGGTCACATAAGTTGTAGGAAATTTGACATATGACTTGTCAAAACCCGCTTTCAGAAAACAGTCAAGCTTGCATACTTTACTTATTTCTACTATGGTTAAACTGACTCATTACAGACCCTGCTCCTCTCACGGTGGAAACCAGTAGTATTGAGTCTGCGTTCCTCTTTCCCCTCTCATTCACTCTCCTTTCCTCTCCCTGCCCCCAACGACAACTTATTCAATCCACTTTCGAACAAAAACACACGAGCTCTTTATATTTCGCGCTCTCGTATCTAAATTGCATTCCATCACATTGAACTCGACGAATAATTCCTCTGTTTTAGGATAAATTTGAATTCGGTTGAGTAGTTCCATTCTGTCCGGGAACCGACGCGGAATATGTAATGAAGGCATGGCGTATAAATACGTACCTATTGTGTTTGATTTAAAACTGTTATACTTGCCTGCACATTTATGAAATCAAGGGTGGCTACTTGTGATCAGGAGTTCGTAAAGTTCGTGAAACGGCGGGCGTTGATAAAATACCGAAACCGAAAACAAAAATAATTTTGTATCAGCATTTTACGTTGGAGCTAAAAAATAGCTTCAAAGCGTTATTTTGATATTTGAAAAAAAAATCATCTCAGTCATCTCTGAGGAATCGGTGAACATCTTTTAAAAAACCGGCCAAGTGCGAGTCGGACTCGCGCACGAAGTGTTTACGTACCATCACAATGGTACCCCATTGTGATGGTATGGAACACTAAAATGAACACTGCATCATCCAAACCGTGAACGCAACGCGAATGTTAAATTTTATTTACCAGTCTATATCACTCCATCACTAGATGGCGCCAGTGGTAAAAATACATGGCGGTAATATTGCGTTTTATGTTAAAAAACACATTTGTTGTATGGGAGCCCTCCCTAATATTTGTTTTACTTTGTTTGTATTTCTTGTTATAGCGGCTACAGAAATACATAATTTGTGAACATTTCAACTGTCTAGCTATCACGGTTTATGAGAAACAGCCTGGTGACAGACGTATAGACAGAAGGACAGACAGTGGAGTCTTAGTAATAGGTTTTCGTTTGTACCGTTTGGGTACGGAACCCTAAAAAAATTATAAATGCGCGACGAATCGAAAACTTTTTTGAAAGTCGGTTAAAAAATCAGCACGAAAGCAAAGCAATTAGAATTAGTCGTAATAAAAAAGTAGTACACGCGACTGGGACAGAAACAATGTGAAACAAAAGGCTATTGTATTGGAGAAACTCGTGTACTCGGATCATTCCTGAAAACTCCATGGACAGTGAAGACGTTTAAATGTTACAGCGGGATTAGAGAGGACACCTGCGGCTGGATTCTCGTAAATAATTACATACCAGTTCGATGACAGAGACAGTGCAGACCGATGACAGACGCAGTGCAAACGCAACGCAGACACAACACAATTGCAAAGAATACTCAAAATATACTCTCAACTACCATACGAATACAATGAGAGTGTATTTCTGGTTTTAATGGCGTTGTTTTTTCAATGCCTAACGTTTTACAGGATATCTCTTCCTCAGGGGTTGACACTATATTTGGTACTAAATTCTTAGGCTCGAGTATAACTTTTTACCAAGTATAAACCGGCATAAAACCACTATAAAACTATAATAGTGCTTTAAAAATTAATGATTTCAGATGTTCCATCAATGAGAAACCTATATACTTACCATATCGCTACGTTATCAGCTTAAAGCACAACAACACCGCGATTCAGAGCAAACTAGTGGCGACATCTAGTCATAAGTTAGGTATCTATCTTATAGAAGTCCTATTCTTATTGACATTATAGACGCAAATATTTGCAAGCATGTATGGATGTGACTTCGTTACTACTTTTCGCATAAACTACTGAACCGATTGCGATGAAACTTGAACTAAAGAATAACATTTACTTTTCATCTCAATATTTCAGAGGGATTGGAACTTAAGCGGGTGAAATCGCGGGACACTGCTAGTCCTACTATAATTTAAACATCTTCGAGGATAGGTTTTCAGTACATTTCAGGCCTTTTTTATACATCTGTCGCCCCCTCTCTTACTTTTTATGTGGATTTAAAACGCTGGTTTTGTTGGAATTTAGATGGACATCCGGCAAATGGACGTTCTATTCGAGAAAAAGGTTCTTTACTTTATGGTACTATGGAGGAATTTGTACTTATTGTCATTTGTATTTTCTACACTTTGGCAATAAAATTCTTTTTCTGTTGACTGGTATACTCGTAATAAACACGTTGCCGATTTCCAAAGTCAAAGTTAAAATAATTATTATTAAAAATGTATTCGTAATGCGACCTTCAACCAAAGAGAAGTTGACGCAAGAAAGTCATGGTACCCTTCAACCGCTCTTTGCATGCGGCATAAAAAAAACTACATTGAAAGCGGTTCATTCGATCGTAAGCTACAATGCTAGAGACAGACCCACAGACAAACACGTCAAACTTATAACACCTCTCTCTTTCCGTCGGGGTTTAAAAATAATATCATCTAGGCAATCTTTTTCCAATTTTCCTCCTCCTCCTCTGTAATTGTCTTTGTTACTCCTATGAAATACCTGAATACCTATGAAATACCTATGTTAGTACTTAATAAATAAATTCCATTTTACCATTTACGTACGATTATATTAAACTGTCTTAGCACTAAACTAAACTTGCAACTTCAAGTGTTTTCAAAATTTACAAGACGTCAACTAAAACGTACTTTATCTCACACTTTTTAAGGTTTTAATTCCAATACAGACATGTAGAAATGAGAATGATTTTTAAAGCATACAATGAACTATACTGGTAATATGAGAGAGCTTTGTAACGCTCTATAGCTGATTGATCGTAAGAGAATTTTACGTTACACACAGAAATTGAAATAGCAACTTCATATGCGCACTGCATTTGTAAGGCAATCAAGTTTATGCAAGTATATTGGCCTTTTTATTGTAAAATAGTACATAGGTACTAGAAATATTTTACAAGGAGAGAACGGCACCATCAAAAATGCCTTGAGCAATAAAAACAGGAATATTAGATCAATAGTAGCATTGTAAATCGTACCTATACCTCTCTCTGTATACATAGTATATAGTATACAGTTGTATTTTAATTTTAATACTTTATTTTCAATTTTGTCAGGGAATAAAGTTTCTTAGTTTTATTTTTGTCATTTTATCAGAAAGTAGAAGTAGTTTTTGTCAGAAAGTAGTTAAAAGTCATTTTAGTTCCAAATTAGTTTGTACCTTAAGTTGTCTCCTTATAGTTCAAACTAATTTGATACTATACATACCTACTTCACTCCTCCGTAATAAAATAAACATGATTATTAGAAAATAGTCTATTTTTTGCAAAAAATACAAATACCAGGGTACTTCGGTACTAAAAACCGTCGGGTAGGCGAAGACCCGGCTAGTAGTCACCTTAAGATATTTTATATTTTCCCGGTCTTCGTCGTGTGATTAAGAGGACAGTCTACCTACTCTTTCTTCATACAAACGTAGTCGACTGTTTCCTCCCTGGATAAAGACATTAGATCAAATATGTTTATGCCATAAAACCTATATCTGCCATCACCATACCCCTACGTTTTGTTTTTTTTTTTCATTTTCTAATTATAGAATATAAATAAAATTCAGAAAAATTAGAAAATGAAAAAAATCAAAACGTAGGGGAATGGTCATGGCTGAAATAAGACTTAATGCATAAACATAATTTTTTTAATATCTTTAACCAGGGAGGACACAGTCGACTACGTTTATAAAGTTTGTATGGAGAAACGAGTAGGTAGACTGTCCTCTTAAAAACTAAACCACAAACTGATATACACTCAACAAAAAGTTCACTATCGTAATTTTACAAAGCCGTAAAGTTTGTACGTAAAATTATTCATAGTTGATTTTATGTGATATTTATACGCGTTCGTGATGGACAAAGCGAAACGAGCTCGAAACGAATATTGGAAGCTCCCGTATTAATGTAAGCTTTTATATATTTTATACATGGAATAAGAATAGCATTGTAAAAATACTGAAATTATTACAAAATGGAATATTATCATGCATCTTTTACTATGTTTTTAAAGTATTATTTTGCAACGCTCGATATTTTCGGTATTGTTCAAAATTCAATGAATAGAATCCGCTTTCGGCTACTTAGTGGTAAACCCCTTTTTAAATAATTTCAGAGGTGATGAAAATAGTTTAGCCGCTTATTGTGAAATTAATAAATTACATGATTTATTGCAATCGGTTTAGTAGTTATTAGGTACTTATTCACAGTGGTGTGGCTGGTGAACCACACCACTACACTATACTAGGTGTAGTGTTAGAGATTTCAGGGTCGCCCTAAGGCCTCTAACAGACACACAGTGGAGCCTCAGTAAAACGATCCCGTTTTTACCCTTTGGGTACGGAACCTTAAAAATGATAAAATATTCAATTTCGTCTATAGAAGTTTCCAGCACTAGCGCCACCTGGCGGTAAACTCTATAATTATATGTAAAGTGTATGTAAATCCGTCAACCCCGCTTAGAGCCTCAACGCAGGCGTTAGCAAATTCAATGTAAAAGCATTAAGAAAGCGAACGGTTTCATTTTTTAATTTCAATATAAATGGGCCAAGTGCGTGTCGGTCATCATCATCATCCGAGCGATGTTCCCGGTTGCATTCCTCTCGGAAGCCCGGGGTCCGTTTTCCTAGTTTTATGTCTCCACTTTGCACTGCGGCACCCGCGTAGTGAGGCCATTTGCACGCATATCCGATCTTACAACGTCAAGCCAGCACTTTTTGGGTCTTCCCAACTTGCCGCGGCCGGGCGGAAGCGCCATAGCAGGACTATGTAACTAGCCAGTATAGTAGATTTATATTTTCAGATTAGATACCTAGCTCTAGGTGGTGCGTACGATACGTAGGCCGGTGCAGCTAGGGCTAAAGAGTAACTCTTAGGTCTAATTTCAAGGACTAAAGTTATGTTTTTTATAAAGAAAAAAAAACACAGGAAACAAATCAAAAACCTTTCTTGTGATCACTGTTGATAAATAAAACTTATGATTGATTGTATCCGTCTCAATAAGTCATTGGTTACAAGCTGAAGCGTTATTATTTAAAATATCAATATAACAGTATTAATATTGCAGGAGATAGGCTTTTGTATTTTGAGGACCAGTACCCCTAACATGAGTTACTACGTAAATACGTGCACTATAATGTTAACAGTTTGACCTTGTGCATAGCGCGCCTGCTCAACTTGGTCCCTGCCTCACCGGTCAGAACTTGTCGGTCGCGCGAGCCGATATTTTGCGTTGCGGAGATTCCCAAACTGTTACAACGCAGATACAACACAATTACAAAGAAAACTCAAAATACACTATCATTGTATTCGTATGGTATTGAGTTTTATTTTTATAGTTTTATTTTTTTTTACTTTTATTTTGAGTTTTCTTTGTAATTGTGTTGTGTCTAAGATCTACAAGTATTTCTTTTTATTTCAAAACTTTAATTCAACAACACTTAATAACTTAATAACTAACTAGGTAACTAACACTAAAATTGTAACGGATACCTACACTTTTTTTTTGCTTGGATCTTCGTTCCATTCGGGTGTCCCTTGACACCCGAATGGATCAAAGAAGGCGCTTTAAAACCATTTGTTTTATTTAACACATCATCACTGATTTCTAGTGACGATTTATTCCCGCCCCATCTCCCAACTTAGCCCCTAAAGTAAACACAGCGGGGTAATCACATGGACCATTGCGTCTCCGACTCATCAGCCGTTGTCACCGGTACTCGGCTCCCAAGATGCAGGCTTCTGATTGGAGCAAGGTTCCGGGAAAGTTCCCGCAAAAATGTCACTTTTTGGTCGGATGTGTTTTTTTGGGCTGTGGTTTTTTTCTTTCTTTTACTTCTAGTACGACTTGCGGAGTTATCGTTATCGGACGAACTAACTAGTTAGACTGAGTAGTTAGATTTACTAACTAGACCAGTTTAGAAAGTTCAGACCGTCCATGAAGTATGACGTGTTTTATAAGTAGTACAAAGATAGTATATAAGTACATTATTCTCCTAATCCCATTACATCACACTAATAATATAAATCCCAAAGTTTGCTTGTTTATGTATTTGTTTGTTCCCTCTTCACGGTCAAACGGCTTGACCGATTTGAATGAAAATTTTCGTAGGGATAGTTTAAGTCATGGAGAGTAACTATAATCCCGCGGAATCGCGACTCATGCGGGTGAAACCGCGGGGCGTAGCTAGTATTCCACGCATAAACTACTAAACCGATTCAGATGACACTTGGTATGCAAATAGCTAGAGACCTAGATTTATACATAGGCTACTTTTTATCAGTTGTTTGTTGCAGAGACTTGTCCTGGAGGTGGCGGTGGCTGGTGAAGACATGGGACTTTCCATTAACGTGAGCAAAACAAAGGCAATGGTAATAGCTAAAACGCCGCAGGCACCGCTTACGTTAAAGCTAAACAACTGCTTATTGGAATTCGTCAGCAAGTTTAAATATCTAGGCAGATACTTCACCGGTGATCTGAACCACGATCAGGAAATCAGGTGCAGAATCGGACAAGCAAAGACAGCTTTCTACAAAATGGCGAAAGTTTTGTGTGACCAAAAGATTGGACTTCCCCTCAGACATAGAGTTGTCAAGTGTTATGTTTGGTCCACGCTACTATATGGATGTGAGACCTGGACCTTAAAGAAGGATATCTGCAATCGTCTAGAGGCACTGGAGATGTGGATACTCAGGAAAATGCTGAAGATCTCGTGTACCACCTTCACCTCTAACGTAAAAGTTTTGGAAATGGCGGGATGCCGCAGGCAACTAATGGGCACCATCAAGAGACGTAAAACTGCTTTTTTCGGACACCTACAGAGAGGCGCACAATATGATTTTCCAAGGCTTTTACTGGAAAGAAAGATACAGGGCAAGCGAGCCCAGGGTAGGCAGAGGCGGACGTGGTTCGACGACTTAAAAGACTGGACTGGCCCCAACTACCAACAACTAAAAGCTGCAGCAAAAGATCGAAAATACTTTTACCAATTGACCGCCGACCTTCCTTAGAAGATGGCACCAGATGATGATGACTTTTTATCCCGATTTTCCCGCGGGAACGGGACTTACGCGTGTTGAAACCGCGGTGAGATAACTTGTTTTGTCCACGTTACAGAAAAAAATGTTGTAAAAATAAAACACATAAAATCTACTCGGGGTTATTTTGGGAAACAAACCGGCATTTTTGTTACAAAATCAAACGTACGTAGAGCCACCAATGTACCTGTTCAGACGGACAAAAATAGAACTAAAGATTGCTTTATTTAAATCCATAGATTCGTTGTAGACTAGCGCCACAGCTATATAACTGCACTGGTAACTTGGCTGGATCGTACCTTGTACTTTCGCCTCGGGACACTGACAAGAAACAAAAGGTTTGCAGACAAAGAGACACTTGACAGTTTTTCACATATGATAGGCACCTATGCGTATGTTGGTCTAGCTAGTGGTAGATACCCTGATTTTCATTTCGATGGTCGTGGATTTGAATTTCGGCACTATGGAACAACGGACATACTACATAATGATAATACTTTTATTTTGTAAATACATACCTACATACATTATGATAAATATAGACAAACTCAATACCAATCTGCAACCTTCTGCATTGCAGCCGGGAGTTCCCCCGCCACAGAGGCCGTCATATAGGTACCTTTACATTCCATCTTAGCCACCGTAACAATTCAGGTATAAAAAATTAAATTAAAAATTTAAAAAACCCCCGACTTAAACAAAACTAAACTTTAAAAAGGTAAAAATAAAAAAGTCATGTCTCTGAGTAGGTATGTGGTACCTTACGATCCCGCGTCGGGGGACGCGGACGGCGGGAATGTGTCACAGAAGTTGATAGTAACCGACCCGTGCTTATAATTTCTAACGTTTCCGCGTCCCCCGACGCGGGATCGTAAGGTACCACATACCTACTCAGAGACATGACTTTTTTATTTTTACCTTTTTAAAGTTTAGTTTTGTTTAAGTCGGGGGTTTTTTAAATTTTTAATTTAATTTTTTATTTCACACTTTTTGTAAGTATTGTTGTCACAAAAGTTACGCCCTTTCATTTGATACCCTACTCGGTCATACTTGAAAACATTCGGTTTTTATTTCCGAGTTTGACCCTAAATATACTATGAACGGCTGAACCAATTTTGATAAAACATGCATATTGTTGTCACAAAAGTTATGCTCTTTTATTTGATACCCTACTCGGGCATATTTGAAAACATTCGGTTTTTATTTCCGAGCTTCAACCCACGTATATTATGAACGGCTGAGCCGATTTTGATCAAGCATAGCTAAGAACACTCGCGCAAAAGTCATCCAAAAAAAACTACATTGAAATCGGTTCATCCGTTCGTGAGCTACGATGCCACAGACAGATACACACACAGACAGACAGACAGACAGACAGACAGACACGTCAAACTTATAACACCCCTCTTTTTCCGTCGGGGGTTAAAAATGTATGACACGCGTTCGAACCTCGCTTTTGTAAATTTATGAAGATGTGTATTTTCCAATAAAACTAGTTTTTTGTTTTTTCATAACTCAAACTGTTCAAATCAAAGTTTAATCTCGATCGGTTCATTCGATTTTGTATGAAAAAGCACGGACATGGTCACAAACTTTCTCGTTTATAAGATTACTAGCTGACCCAGCAAACGTTGTTTTGCCTTATAAATTATAGATAGTAGCCGATTCTCAGACCTACTGTATACGTATACAAAATTTCATAAAAATCGGTCAAGCCGTTTCGGAGGAGTACGGTAACTAACACTGTGACATGGAAATTTTATATATAAGATATAATACTTACCTACAGCATGATGTAAAAACCTCATTACCCTTTTTTGGTTCATTTAGGTCCCTAATAAGGTTACCAACAGGGATACCACTTAGGATGAAATCGTCCACAATGTAGGCGACCAGGGATTAATAATACCTAAAGTCTAGACGAGAAGCTCGCATACTTTCTCCATACTTTCATACCAATTTAAAACTGAGTAATATTATTCATTACGGTTATGCGCGTCGGTTTTATTCGCATAAAGAATATAAATTTTAATTAGATTTCTATAGGGAACTGATTTAAGTTGCAAATTTTACTAAAGCAGTGTCTTGCGATTGCACCCGCTAAAGTACGAATCCCTCGAAATTTTCCGAATACCCTATCTTGTTGGTTACCTACAGACATTATAAAGAATACACCCACCAAATTACAGTTCTCTAAGACCAGTAGTTTTGGCTGTGCGTTGATTTAAAGTTTAGCCAGTCAATCAATCAGTGAGGAACTTTGAATTTAATACGTAATAGATTTTGGCTAATATATTATTATATACTGGTTGTGTTCCATCAGTGACCTATGTATTAAATTTATTTGGTAAGTACATGTATTAATTTTGAATAATTTGTAATATTGTGTTACAAATTATTAAAAATTAATACATAGAGCAACATTTCTTGAGCAACACATGATATACCTCTCTATGTTTTCTATTCGAAGAATCTCACGGGTTTCGGACTAATAGTTTTTAGACCAAAAAGTTGAATACATAATACAAAATCGTTTGTATAAGGTTGGTTTTCCTTTTGAAAATCCCAAAATGGTATATTCCCAGAATATTGTTCCTATCTCCAATAGAAGAATTTACATGGTGTTGGTGAAACCCTGGGGCGAAGATTTCTTCGAACAATTACGAGTCTTGTATCTCTGCACACAAACAAATTTTAACCTTTAATAACCCTTAACTCAGTAAAAACAATAAATAAAAATACGCGTACGTATTCTATTAATATTATAAATGAGACAGTTTGTGTGTAAGTACCTAACTTTAGTTAGGTACACTAAGGTTCGATTTGATCAAACTGGAAAAAGCGACGAATAGCTATTCTTCGCATAAATCGCCTTTGTTTGAGAGATTCTTGAGTTGTTTAATCGAAGAAATGACGATTAATGCGGAGAATTGTTATTCGTTGCTTATTCTAGTTTTGTCGAATCAATTCTAAGTAAAAGCTATTTATGTATTCTGTGGTAAAAGAGTATTTTTATATTTGTTACTCACTCACGCAAAAACTACTAAACTAATTGCGATAAAACTTGATATGCAAATAGCTGGAGATCTGGACACAGGCCACTTTTTATTCCTAAATTCCTTGCCATATTCCCACGGAATCGAGACTTACACAAAATCGCAGGGCGCTGCTAGTCTCAAATAAATAAAACAACATAATTTTGACATTCACCTTAAATTAGGAGGCTGTGATAGACAAAAGGCTCGTATAAATCCTATATTGTAAGGGCAGTCCCAATTGAGTTACCCATGTGGTAAATGATAGCACACAATGAAGCTGCGACAGAAATACATCAGGGAAGGTAAGAAAGCACGAACCTAAGTACGAAACGAAAAAGTGGAACCACTAAAGACGACGGGTCGGATCTTGTTCAACTGCTGTCTTCCTTCTTCTAGACGAGTGTGCTACATCTTAGACCATATCATCACTAACTATCAGTTGAGATAGTGATCAAAGATTATATATCATGTTAAAAAAGCCGTGCCTAATCAAACGAGGAAGAAAACCAGCACACGATAATATTAAAACTTATCAAACTTAATACTTACAGCTCACGTGCTGTGTTAGTTCAAATAAATCTAAAACGAAACACAAAACTTTGTCTAAAGTAAATTCCTTCAATTTACTATGTGCATCATTTAATATGTGATTTCGAACAATCATATCATACAAGAAACTACGACGCATGTAAAAAGGTACCTATATGTAAATTTTATTTAAAAAATACAGTTTAAAATTGAAACATCGGTTTATCGGAAAATAAAGGAAACTCATAGAAAATTTAGGTAACACTTTAATTGCCTCTTTGTTTTGACTTTTGTCGCGTTTGTTCATTGTGCACTGACAATACTTAATTACTTCTGCCACTGATTTAGTATTAAAATTGGGCCAGTCATTCTGAATTTCGGGCAACTTTTTGACGCGAAACCAATCGGTTTTTTAATGCCAATATAATTTTATTGGGATATAAATTTGTTTGTTTAGAAAGAGTCAACGAGACGAGATCGAAAAAAATCACACTGCAAAATAATATTTCTAGGTAGGTATTTAAATACAGATTAAAAATAAATGGTTGGGCGATAGCTCCACACAAGATATAAAGAGCCACTTTTTTAGAGCACTGAGGATCGTATTTGTGACAGTGGCAGTGAGTACATTTCTGATATACGAGTATTATATCCATCAACGAAAAAATAACAAAAGTAAAAAATTAAATTAACTGCATTTATTATTAAAGGATTTCTAAAAGTTTATTTTTGTTCTTTACTCACCCTAAAATGTGGCCTCAGATTATTTATGAATGAATTTACTCCACTCGAAATTCGAAATGAAAGAAATACTTAGTAAATACTTGTACCTACTATCAACGAAATTCTAATACTTAATGCAGAGACATGAACCACACTTAGCCAACACAAACGGTAGACTTTTAATCGACCGATAATACGATAATTATTTTAAAAACTTACTTGGGTCTTTTTATTACAAATTATAATGAAAATGGGGTATTTACCATGTTTAAATTTGTTGTTGACCGAGGTCAATATTTCGCCAGTAATTTCAACTGGCTTGTTCACGAGACTGAAGATTGCGGATAGGCGTCAGTGGTAAAGATAAATGTAAACGTGCGTCGTCGTTGCGTACCTACGCAGATTTCCGCTTAGTGAAGTATTTATTTTAGGGTTCCGTACCCAATGGTGCGGAATCCTTCAAGTGCGAGTCCGACTCGCACTAAGCCGGTTTTTTAAATTCGTAATCTAATAAAACAATCTTTGGCTATTCACTAGCAGTTAATGCACTCACGGTGAACTGTCTAATATCACCCTAAGGCCGTAAGAACCGACTAATTAATCCTACGCCTATATCCTTCACAAAGTATTGATTACTAAAAATAAAACAAAGTATCCCGTCTCTCTCAATTCGTGTATTTTATTTATCTTGGCAAATAAAATATAAAGGACAGTGGGTAGTTCTGGCCCCGCGCGCCGGCCGGGCGGCCGGGTGAGGCACGTCGCGTTGCCAATCCCGGCTCGAGCGCGCTGAGTTGGCACGCGCAAATGAAGGTTCGGTTTTGTGAATACAGTGTACAGTTTGGTAGAAGGACAAGGTATAAAATATACTATTGAGTATTCTATACTATTGTGAATATTTCTTGTGCACTGAATTAATTAAATAATTATGAATAAAGATAAGATGTGATTTACCTACTCTGTATAAGACTTTTTCACGTGGATAATTTGAAACATCTTAGTAAATAGTTTTACTTAGATCTTAATCTTAGTTTTGGGACGCACCCTCCAATGAGAATCTTTACAAGAAATTCATGGTTTTTTTAACAAATTGTATTTACGTACATTACACGATTTTATCTATCAGCCAGCCTATAACGTAAAAAAATGCTGGCTGCTCTCTGTAACTGCAAACAGGCAACACTACTTTACAGTTACACAGAGAAGCTGGAATGCAATCCTTTGTCCGTTCGCATCGTATGTTTATTGAACTCGACATACCATATTTTCCTGTATACCTAAGTAAGCGTCATTTTAGGATTAAAGTTACTTAGGCTTTGTAATAAAGAAACAAGTTATATTGTCTTTGTGTAAAGACCCAACTATTCATTTACTTTAGTTAATTTCAATAACTGCAGCAATTTCGTATTTAGTATTTGGTTTAAGTTTCAATAAGTTAAGAATCTGTAACTCTTACACTGTGTACAAAAACCAGGTGGGCCGCTGTCTCAGCAAGTGGCATCATTTGGTTCTTTACAGCACCCTTTACATCATCTCCCACTGAATATGTGATTCGGAATCAATCTACATTGCCCCGTAGGCTTTTTACAATACGTGACAGTTTTGCGTACGTTTTCCTCTCTTCGGCTGACTTCGGAACGTTTCGGAAAACTTCGGGCTTGAATTTGGTGTAGGAGTACCTACTCATATAGTAGAAAGTATCATGCGCTGAGGTACCAACTACTAGATAAACTGTGGTAGTCCCGATTGAATTACCGCGATTAGGATGGTCGGGGCGGGGACAGGCTACTTTTGTATGAAGACAGCACGGATGCGGGACGACTACGGGAAAGTAGCCCGTCTCCGCTCCGGTCCGGACACGGCCCGGTCTAGTAAAATCTGTCAGTTTAACGTACAACGATTATTTCCATAGCGCAAAAGAGTTGTGACTTTGAAAACAACCGTTTGTATGTTGAACTGACACCTATATGATTTTATATGCCAAACTGGCCAATATAGAGGAACTTATCTAACTTATTGTTGACCTACTACTATCTGTACATTATACCTATATTATGAATAAATGATTGAATTGAATTGAATTGAATTAATGACTCCGCTCCGCTCGCAGTGGAAGGCGGGCATAAGTTATCCGTTAAGAGGATAGTCTTTTTTTTTAAATTAGAAAATAAAAAAAATAAAAAGGTAGATGCATTGTCATGACAGATATAGGTTTTATGGCATAAACATATTTGCTCTAATGTCTTTATCCAGGGAGGAAAATTTAAACTACGTTTGTATGGAGAAAGAGAATGGAGACTATCCTCTTAAGTAAAAGCTGTGTTAAGTTAGCAGTTTTATTTAGTATTCATATAATTTAGTGTTGATTGGTTTAGAAATATGTGTGTGTATAATAAGTGTTTAGTTTGTTTAATTGTGTTTTCTTTCAATAATATAAACAGCAGTGGAATAAGATTCGAAAAAAAAAACTACTAATAAATTGTTTTTTTTTTAGAAATATCGGTATATAATACTTCCCATAGGTAGATGGCGCTACTCATAAACTTGAAACCAAGCTCACTAACTATTGCGTATTCCGTGGTTATGTTGAAGGAATTTGCGATGCCACGGTGACGCGCCCCCGACGCAATTTAAGAGGGTGAATAATATACCATACAGCCTAACAAGTTAAAACCATTTTGCTGTTTTATTGGTTTTCAATGTTATTTTAAAATCATTTTACACACTAGTGGGCATAAAATATTTTTGCTTTTATATTTTCTAGCCATATTTAACGATATTAAATATTATTCGATCCCTTTGCGCGTAATATGTTTGCATTTATGAGCAAAAAAGGCGAAACAAAGAAAGTTTTCGAATGACGGCGTTCGTTCAAAGAACGTGAGGATATTAAAATTTTTCCTCGAGGTTTTTTTTTTATTTTTCGTATTAAGGGAAATATTACTAGAAAAAGTTTTTTGCAAATATTATTCTGAATCTTTTAAAAGTCTTATAAATAGCCTAAAATTTATCCCACTGACTTAGACCTACCTAGTACAAAAATTGTTGTATGTAATTCCCTGCTAATTTTATGAATAACTAGCTGTATCCCGGGGTTTCACTCTCGTAAGGTCTGATTCTGTGGGAATTTTGAAAAACGCATTCTTATCTGATATCGACATCGTATAATCAGCTCTCTCCTATTGGTTTGGCTGTGTTGATCAATCAGTCAGCCAGGACAAAGAATAAAGACAGTAAAAAAAAAAAAATTGATATATTATACTTATTGGGTCTTGACTACCGCTCGGGGTCGGACTAGGTGCAAAGGTTGGCCATTGCCATACAGAGAGGCAATGCTGCTAGCATCCTCGGCTCCTTTGCGCCGGTCAAAGGCGGGTTATTTCATTGACTTTTTGTAATTCTTTTATTTGTTTGTGTTATGTATGTAATATGTTAATTCTAAAATAAAATTACATTTATTATAGATTCTTCTTCTGTTTTCGCGATGTTCTTCTCTTCTTCAGGATAGAGACCTGGAAAGGTCTCGAAACGTTGAGCGTTGTAACAATGCTAAAAGTAATAAAAACCACGCGATTCAAACCGAAAAATGTCTTTAATTTCATTACATTTATTGATATATTGTGCCTAATAAATTAATTGAAATTAAAAAAAAAAAACAAAGATTATCTAAATGTGGCAATAGGAACATGCTCAGTGGTGGTTTCAAAACCGGTATATAGCTGAGAAACAATGTCCTGGGGTCTCCTTATTCAAAAAAGAATTAGTAAAAAAACTTGAAATTCGTTATAATCGTCAAAAACCGAACAACAGAGATAATTAAATTTTTGTGCGGATATTAACCAACTCAATCGTAAAACCAAATGATTCGAAAAATATAATAATTAATTATATTGAAAATCACGCGTTTTTGTTTGACCAATTATTGGAAAACCACGTCCAATGAATCAGGAACGGTTGTGAATAATTATTGTTATCAATCAATCACAATTAGGTACTTTGTTTATTTTCACTACAACTTTATATTATGAAATTTGTTAAAATAATCGTACACCTAGTAATCGTATAACTAGCAGCGCCCCGCGGTTTTACCCGCATAAGTCCTGATCCTTTGGAAAAAGCGGGATCAAAAGTAGCCTATGTTACGCCTCGATAATGTAGATTTCTATTGGTGAAAGATTTTTTAAAATCGGTCTAGTAGTTTCGGAGCCTATTCGTTTCAAACAAACAAATCTATCGCCATCTGTTGTCAGATACAGAAATACTGAAATACGGCTACAGAAATACATGTCATCATCTGTAAAAAAAATCAACTGTCAAGCTATCACGGTTAATGACCTGCCTGATGACAGAAGAACAGACAGTGGAGTCTCAGGAATATGGTCCCGTATTTACCCTTTGGGTACGGAACCCTGAAAACTAAAAGTATTCATAATAAAGTATGAAACACAATCCTTTCTCCCCGGTAAACTTTAGGGATGTACTGAAAAATTCTGAAAGTGTAACACCTGCACCTAATGGCTTCAAAATGCTTTCACGCTATTTCATTCAGATGCATCGTTTCACCAACACTCATGCGAATGATTCATTTTATTCTAAGATGAGATTTTAGTTCAATTGTGTATACAAAATAGTGGTTCGAACCATTTTGCAGTTTTATCACTGTTAATATGGAATTTTAGAGGACGACGCGACGTGAAGAATAAGTAGGATGGATGATGGATGTCAATATATCTCAGTGATTACAAAACACACGGAAACAATATTTTTTGGTATTTCATTTATCCTTCCTTTGCCTTCACTTTCGTAGTTATGTTTACACGGCTTAACTTTTACAACACAAAAAATAATAATTAAAACAACTCGTTAAAACAGAGATTTTTTATTTTACAACGAAACGGGATATGTTTGAACATTGGTTTTTCATGTATTGATTAGTTGTAGCTGCACGTTAATTTGGTAATACAGTTTTACCTTACACACTTTTTAAACTTACACGATTTCCGTCCATTATTATTATTAGACACAGGCCGTGGTCCCGAGAAGACAGGTTCAGTCTTCTCGGGACCACGGGCTCTATAACTCATTTGCCGAAACGTCGAGGTAATTAAAAACAATGATTATCTATGATGCGATCTAGACCCGTGTCTTATAATAATAACAGTTTTACCTTATTAGCAATATAATTAACATTATTATCCACCAGTAACAAAAGCTTATACCTAGTAGCATACCATGAGGCTAGTTAAGATGGCGCCGAATGATGATCGCATATTTTATTTACCTACTATTATTTTGCATTTTTAATTTAATTCCAGACTTTTTAGGTTGCTTGCAGATCTCCTACAGCCTACATAGTTACGCCACAACGCCTACAGTCTCAGTACTAAGATATTGCAATAGTTTTGGCAATTTGACAACGCTAATAATTCTGGGATATTGTGGTAGGCAACATCACCGGGAAATACCCTCTCTGGTAGTTAGCGGTCTCAGTAAACTATAGTGGGAATTATGGCAGTAAGTTATTGGCGTCATCATGATAGCGGTAAACACGCGGTAAATGGCAAGGCAATGTCACTATATCATGTGCTAGCTGCGTCCCGCGGTTACACCCGCGTAAGTCCCGATCCCGTGGGAATATCGGGATCAAAAGTAACCTATGTTACTCAGGGTGAATATAGCTCTCTAATGGTGAAAGAATTATTGAAATCAGCGCAGAAATTTTTGAGTTTATTCATTACAAACATACGACACACAAAAATTATCATTATAATATTAGTGTAGATGTAGGTAGATAGATAGGTAAGTACTCTTTATTGTATGTAGGTACTCACCAAAAAACACAAAGATCTAATGTCATTTTGTATGGTATAGCAATTCCAGCGTACTTGTTTATAAAGAGTTCACTGCTAGTAGCACAATAATTCATATCTCATTGAATCTCAAATTCTAAGCCATCTGCGCTCCTCAATTATTATTACCTAGCTACACACACCACTTCTCACACGTCATCCGTTCAAGTTTGACTTCAGTTTCCTTCAGTCACGTCAGTCGTCAAGCCGAACTGAAGACTGATGAATAATCCAGACTGTTGTGTTTAGATTAGGTGTTGAATTCTGAATTACTAGTTGTGGAAAATTTAGGACAGATGGAGGTTATAGACTTTAAGATCGGCCGATAGCTAGACCACTGATTAATGGAACCTTGAGTTACTAACTGTTAACGTTACAATTTTCGTGCAAGTGCATTGCAACGTTAACAGTTTGGGCACGTCTACAACGTAAAATATCGGATCGCGCGGCCGTCAAGCTGCGGCCTGGGTGTACGGCAGGGAACATGCGAAGCGGGCGCGCTCACTTAGACCAAACTGTTAACGTTACAGTGCAAGCGTAGTAACCTATGGTAGGGGTACATGCGGTAACTCAAATTTTGACCTGATGTTGCCAGTGGGTTTTTATTCATACACTGCACACCAAACCCTATTTAATTTTGGGTACTTACATTCATGGATTTCATTTAATTTATTGACGTCTATATAAATAGTGGTTAATTTAGAAATAAACGTAAAAATAATTCAACACACCCTATTTAAGTTTGTTTAATGTAAATGTTTTCTAATTTATACCTACGTTCTAATAAATATTAAATGAGTTATTTCTGTTGAAAAGTGAGGTCGAATTGTTTTGTTTATGTTTCATTATTCACGTAGACTACAGATAGGCTAATCGATCGGCTCTGTAACTCGGGTCTTAACGAATATGGCTATGGTATCCTCTGCCCGTCGTAAAAAGCTACGATTTCTCCGTGTTCCGATACGTTGGCCGGTACAGCCACTAAGGAAGACGGGTCGGATCTTGTTCCACTGCTGTAGCTTCTAGATGAGCGTGTTACATCTTACAACTTATAGCCACTTTCCATCAGGAGAGGGACAAGAACAGAACAGACCGGGAACAGATTCCTGACGGTTGCTCCTCGGAGTGGCCTGACGGTACAGCGGACCTCTATCTGCATACCCAAAGTGGTCATATTCGGGGACGTTATAACATATTATATAAGTTTAGTCGTCCGGGGTCCCTTTCCATCAGGTGAGATAGTGGCCAAACGCGTATCTAACGTGTGTAAAAAAAGTAAACAACTGAAGAAATGAGTGAACACAACACTTACGACATACCGACCTATTTGAACAATCTCTGGGTTCGACTGTCTCCGAAACCATCGGCCGATTCAAGGTCTACGAGTTTGTTAACGTTTTGAGTATTTTTTTTCAGGAGCATACCTGTTGTATTTTCCAGTTAGAACTTTTAATCGGTTAAATTAACTTTTGGCTGATAAAAAAATATTTACCTACCTATATACATAGGTACCCTTAAAAGTTATGTTTCTAAGATCGCTCGATCGGTGAGGGTCATTTATTCATAAATCGTATGAACGCCATGAAACAAGCACAAAATATGAAAATATTTTTAAAATATAATATTTCAAAAACTCATAGATAGGTACCTACATGTAAACGATATCGAAAGTTTGGGAACGTCTTGCAGCAGGAAGGGAAGTTCGGAGATAAAGCGACGAAACACAGAATGAAGCTAAATAAAGTTTGAGAGAGTTAGATTTAGTTCGATACTCTTCCGAAGAAGAAAGTTTTGGCGCCAAATAAGAAACAGGAGAAATAATAAAAAATATCTAGTATAGGTATTTACACGGCTTCTTCGTAAATACCTACACATCAAACCTAAATTGCATTATTACCTATTTATGTATTCTGTGTTATTACCTAAATTGAGTAGGGTTGCACCATCTATCTCTTCCCGTGGGTGTCGTAAAAGGCGACTAAGGGATCTGAGGGTGACCATAAAACCTTAAGTTCTCCCCGCGCGGTGGCGAGTAAACTGCTTGGTCTCTATGAGGGTTAGTAATATTGCCAAATATATTTGCAGTAGCTATGGTCAATGATGACTTACCTACTGCGCCGACCCCAAATAATTTGGTGTTTTAGCGGACCTCAGGCTCCCAACAAGGATGCAACCGGGAACATCGCTCAGATGAGAAGAGGAGATGATTTTTTATGTACTAGATTGGTTTCCTCGTCAGTATTTTAGCACCTATATTAACATAGATAGATGAACGCTTTATTTGCACAACTTAAAGTACAATACAGTCTCAACACAATACATAAAGTATAGAAACACAAAAAGCTTAAAAATAGAACGTTGCACAAATGGGCGAGCTTGACACGGTAGGTTATGCATAATAAATACTTGAGTGAAAGACAACATACAATCTCTTAGAAATCTAATTGAACTAAAACCCGGTTCACAATCTCCTGAAAAGTAAACAGATAAACATTTCCATGTCATTCTAACGCCATTTGAAACAATGCTCCCGTTTTATGATTATCTTACATAATTACAGAGGGACCATATTCCGCAGCTGCCGTAATTGTGTCGGTTGCAACAATTTAAATCGTATTTATATCTTTTTTACGATCTCGGAGACGTAATAAGCACTTTGTGAAGTGTCGCACACAATGTAGTTTTGTGCGACAATTTTTATTTATTTTTTATTAAAAACAAATGGTTTTAGTAGTACAGTTTACACTAAAATGACTAAAGAGCCATTACTTACACTATAATTTGAATTTTATAGGCATGCTTTAGCTTAACTAGGTCACGCGATTAAGACCCGGAAAAAATATAAAATTATGGATGAACTAGGTACCTATTATTCTTTTTCTCATCATATCTCTTATACCACTAGACTTTTTCGCAAATTTCGTAATTTATTTTTAACAACTTAACTGTCCAGTGAGTTACATATGACTCACGCTGACCTTTTGGAATAAGTTCAGGAGTCACGGGTGACTCATTTTTTGATACAATTTTGAGACATATTTTTGGTATGAGCGTGGCATAAATACTAAAGAAATATATGTGAACTTATAGAAAAATAATATTGGTTTTGTATAGACTTTCAAATAATATAAAATGACGGACGTGGCGTAGTTTAGAATTTTATTGTAGAGGGACAGTTAAGTTGTTAATATCGACAGATTAGTCGTTCTTAGATAGGTAGATAAACCAAATCATCCCGTTATCGGGAATGGTCTCCGACTGTTTCAAACCCCAGGCCCCGACAAGTTAATAAAAACCTGGCTATAATTAATTCATTGGTAGATAGTAATTTGAACATTTTATTTTTTGTTTTCAGTTTTAATTAACGGTTAACTTTTACGTGTTTTTTATTTATATACAAGGTGGATAGGACAATACGACATTTTTTTAACTTGACATACTACCTAAACACGTTCAAAGTCCACCTACCAAATTTCAACAGAATCGGTTGAGTAGTTCAGCCACAGGACACTATTTTCCATTTTGAAATTTGCTACACGATGTATCTATAAACAAAACTGTCACCAGCGCCAGGCGGCCGCGGCACCGAGTATTATTCCTACAGAGAAACAGCTTCATACAAGCCCGCGGTGTAGGTACTTCACTACATGTGTGCGTGACCTCTCTCACCGACAGTGTGCCGACGGGTACACGTACGTGAGCCGAGTAGGCTCTTCGGGCGGCCTCGGCAAAACCGAGCGGAAAGCGGTGAACGAGTTTTCACAGCTTTGCGCACACATAGCTGTTCATGTAGTGGAGTACCTACCACCGCGGGCTTGTATGAATCTGTTGCTCTGTAGGATTAATACTCGGTGGCCGAGGCACGTACTTACACTGTGCACATTGGTACATGGTGTTCGTATTGGTTTTAACTGTGTAGGATATTTAGTTTGTTTGAATATTTTACTTTTTTAATTTCAGTTCTCTGATTAATTATACAATTCTATACTATTCCAACACATTTTAACAACCGAAGGTTTTGTTTAATGTCGTATCGTCCTATCCACCTTGTATATAGCTGCATCCCGCGGTGTCACCCGCGCAAGTCGTGATTCCGTGGGAATATCGGGATCAAAAGTAGCTTATGTTATTCAAGGTGAATGCTAAGCTTTCTAATGGTGAAAGAATATTTGAAATCGGCACAGTAGTTTTTTAGTTTATTTATTATAAACATACATACACACACACTAAAATAAAAATCTCTCCTCTTTATAATTAGTGTAGCTTACTGATTTTTTCGCTGTAGATTATTTGATCAGTAGACCTCAATAATTATAGTACAAATAAAGTATAATCGTGCCTCACACTGAATATTCTACAAAAATAATAATAATACCGTGATCGCATGTTTCAATGTGCGCTGTCCTAGACCAAGTTTCTTGTATTTAAATTTGCGCTGAAGAGTTTAAGTGATGATTATAGTTGGCAGTTAAGGCCGTAATTAACGACAGTTTAAAAATGTAGGTTTTGGCGGAGAATTGTGTAGTGCCTACGTGCTTTGTGAACTATTGCATGTACATTGTATTATTAGTTGTTAGGGTTATTGTTTGTTAAAAATATTTTGGCACGCGTTTTTTATTTTCGATGTAGAGCTATACTTAACCGAGATGCCTTCTATGGCGACATCGCGTTTCACTGGTCACGTATCCAAACAGGGCAAGGGTCTATGAGAGGTTAGACAGTAAGACGCCACGCCACGCCACTACTCTTGTTTGGAAAATATGCCCATGCCTTCAGACCGTGGCGAGTCCTAAGACATGTTGATTTTCTCATGATTTTTTATTTTACCGTAACAGCGATGCGATTCGAAACTGCAACCCTCGGATTGAATACGGAATATTTACCTACACAAATTAAAATCAGGTTTAAAACCCAACCAAATTAATTTGTGTAGACAGTTATTTTAACTGCTAGCGTGGGCTCTTTTCCTAATTAAATATTTCGTAATTGTATTTGCCATTTTTTCTTCAGGAAGATGAGTCAAATCGTAGTAGGTATAAAATAAAAATCAAAGTATATAACTTTCTATAAAAAAGTAAAAAGTTAAAAGTATATACCATCGCTCTTACGGCGAAGGAAAACATCGTGAGGAAACCAACATGTCCTAGGACTCACCACGGTCCGAAGATATGGGATATTCAGTGTTTTCTATGTATCATATGTATGTATTTACAAAAAAAAAAAAGTACCTATAATATGTAGTATATTCTTTGTCTAGTACCCATAGTACAAGCCTAGTGCTTAGTTTGGGGCTAGATTGCGCTGTGTGTAACGTCGTGCATTCTTTTATTAATTTGTAGACTATGATTTGACACATCTTCCTGAAAAAAAAACGTCAAATACAAAGACACAAAACGTCAGATTGTAGTCTGAAATCAAAAAACGAAGTATAGAATAAAAATTTAAAATGTTTTTTTATAGATTCTTCTTCTGTTTTCGCGATGTTGTATTGAAATTAAAGACATTTTTCGGTTTGAATCTCGTGGTTTTTATTACTTTTAGCATTGTTTACAATGCTCAACGTTTCAAAACCTTTCCAGGTCTGTCTATCCTGAAGAAGAGACCTGGAAAGGTCTCGAAACGTTGAGCGTTGTAACAATGCTAAAAGTAATAAAAACCACGCGATTCAAACCGAAAAATGTCTTTAATTTCAATGTTTTTTTATATAACTGAAATTGATTAGTAAAATGTTCCTGAAATATAATTCGTAAGTGTCATTGTTGAAGGTTGTGAACCCTCGTTAACTTTAGATGAGGAATCACAATTACTTATTCAGTACATTACCTACTTAAACTAAGTCAAATTGGCAGCCGACCGAGCTTGAATGGCGGGTGAATGCCAAATTACTATTTTACAATTTAACATCTCAGTTTGAATATACCTAGGTCTGTACACCATTGAGATATTATGTAGATAAGTTAATACTTTATTTGTAAAACAAAACAAAACAAATACAATTAGTATACATCAAAGTAAGACAGAAAAACACGGAAAGCTAAAAAACGTGTGGCACTCGGTCGGGGACTGCCGCAATAAAGCTATTGCGTGGTATTTTTTATCAACTTATGCAATTATAATTATTGATTTATTTTGTACGGATTTATTGATTTTATTTTGTCGAAGTAGGGGGTGACAGGTTTTATTTTTGTTACGCAATTTATTGATTCGGTGGCCGCGCTCAAAGCCCGCGATAAAAGCAATGCAATAGCTTAAAAGTAAAAACGTTGTACAAATTTTAATAGTAATATGTAAGAGTACTAGGGGTGATATCTCAGACATATTCCATGTTCTTTTTAAGCGAAATAAATATGAAAGCCGCTGCAGCGCTGACAACATTTTTGCGTCTAACGTAAAGGTGGAATCGCTGGGGGTGCTAAGTTAACATACAGTCTTTGAATGACGCTTCAAACGTCAAAAGTATGATTAGATTGAATTTGAGTAACTTCAGTGGCTTGTTTCACCTGTCTTCCTTTTGATGTCAATCTACTGTTGAGGTTGTTGATATCTATAAGGTAGATACACTTAGGTATAATAGCTTATAGTAACGTATGGTATGGTCTAAGTGACCATATTTTTTAAGTACATTTTTATTATTCATGTCCCGATCTTAGCTTAGCCGTTAAGTTTTATTAAGCCTAATGGACGTCATCGAAGAATTTTTAGCTTTGTAGCAATATTAAGTATCTAATTTAATGTTGATTTTGTAAAGCTTTAGTTGTATACTTTATTTATAAAGTTAACTACTCTTACCATTGTTATTGTGATATTTGATAAGTAAAATATTTTAAAACATTTTACTAGGTTTTACGCCAATAATAAGCCTTCACACAAAATCAAATCAGATTTCAGTTTTGTCGTACCTACCTATATGAAACTCGCATTTTTAAATTGTTCATTTGATGTTAACTCTACAATTCTTTTTCTTTTTATTTTATCTTTTATAAATGAACCTTGAAAGTTTCATTATTTAAAAAGCTTGCCTATAGAAAATCACTGAAAATACCGATACAATACAATAGAAATGGCTATTACTCAAACCTTTGTCAATCAGAAAGAAATACTCGGTCTTAAATCTTCACAATTACGGAAAAAGCTCTTCACTTGCACACAAAAAGTTGAAATCACGGTTTCAAAGCGAAGGATACTCACGGTTACAAATTGCGTCAGGCAACCAAGTCGCACCTCTAACATGAATGTTCGATGTTTTGTAACAACCGGATTTTGCAAACGAACGGGCGTTTTGGTGAATATTTAAAAGAGCAAAGGCACAAACGTGGGCTTCTATAATTGAACAATTGTAATAAAAAGAAATATAAGAAAGAGTGACCGCAAGGTACAATAAAATGTTACGGGTAATTGCACTCACGGTGTGAGCATTACGCACGCCTCGCGATGGCTGGTTCCGACTTTACATTAAATGGAAATGCTTTGGATACCTGAGCTTGTAACTGCATTATACCATTCGTAAGAATTTGATTTTGATTTCGTTACATTACATAGACCTTAATCTTTAGATCACCTATCTTTCTCTTGCCTCAACATTTCCTGACTTCAGGTTTGGATGCAAAGTTTAATATAAGCATCAGTTGTTTTTTGGATCCGGCAGCCATCGCATTGTCGGATCTAATATCCGTCTGCGTATTTCTTTTAGTAGTATTTGTTTCGCGGAGAAATAAAATTGGATCAATCGAACCTTTTATACGAAATGTGTAAATTATCGTGTAAATATATTTGTTTTCTTTTAAATAATATCGATAACATTCGTGTAACTTAATACTTATCAATCGAGACGCGTAGTTGGAAAAGCTTTTCTACTTTTTCTAAGGAATTTATTTACATATCCTATTAGTTTCGAGGACTTTACAGTGCCTCTGGACGTGACCAGGAGACACTGTAAAGTAGTCTAAACCGCTGAACCGATCTTGATAAATTTTGGGGTAGAGATCGTGAAGAAGAAGGACATAGGCTAATTTTGATCTCGATATTTCCGCGAAATCGGAACTTTTACGGAAAACTCGGAGCGCAATTAGTATAGTTATACAAGTTAAAATTACTAAAACTATCTTTGTTTCAACGCCCAAGTTCTTTTTATAAAATAATTAGCTCACCCACTGTGCCGCCGCCGCCGGCGCCTCTATCTCAACAGGTAATAAAATGAACCGCATAATTTTTCTCTACGTTTTAATCACGAACAATTTGTCAGGAAGCAAATGCCTATAAACAAACGTCGCTCCATTTATCGTAAACATTGTTTAGTAGAATGATTCTCTAAGATTGTAGAATTTGAAGAAAATTGATTTTAGTTCAGTTGAAAATACTAGATTTTTAACTGATAAAATTTCAAATTGTATAAGAATTAAATTGTAATATAATTCATTCTAGTACTAAAAATCTAAACAGCATTTTACAAAACTGTGGGCTATGAGACTGGATTTCTATGTTATTAAAAATACGAATAGTTTCAGTTACGGGTAGTAGGTATGGTATATTTTACAAGACGAATATATTTTTATTTAAATAATAATTATTACAAGACGTTGCACATTCGGGCCCCAAACTAAGCAGCTAGGTTTATCCATTAGGACTAAACAACGGATATACTACGTATTATAATATTTTTGTTAGAAATACATAATTAATTATTATGTATTAAGTATAATACATATAGAAACACCCAGAACTACTTGTACCATTTATGTATTCTGTGCCAGAACCAATAACAAACTTTTATGGTCAGCATAAAAATTTGGCCTAGCGGCAATCGAACCTGCACCTGCGTCTGTGTCACAGTGCAAACGTTGTGAATAGACATTGTAAAACTTTATAACAGTTACATAAAGTTTCAAAACCATTTTTCTCTATCTCTACATTGTATTTTTTTCTTCATCCAACCAACTAACAAACGACCGGACTGCGTTAAGTCAACTTCAGAGAATCACTCTAAAAAGTAAATTCAAAGTATATTCAGAGTAAATGATTGCAGTAGAGCCAACCAAACCCTTTTGAAATAAGGGTAGCTGTAGGAGGGTAGCTAGAGAAATTGTTTGGGGAAACTCGAATTGCATCACCGCGGAGTGGTAGCTAGGTAATTAATTTGTTTTTATTTATTGCTGTTAGACTTGAGTGGGTCTTGATAGATGCTGAACAATGTAGAGTAGGTTTTAGGCTTTAACATTTTATCTAAAAGGTTTAGAACATTACAAAACTAATATCAACTTTTTGCGTGATTTCATTTTAGACCACCATGTCATTTTCATTAGGGTTTTTATGATGGTTGAACTACGTTCTATGTTTTTGTAGTAGTGTATCGATAGGCCTATGGATACTATCGATAGCTAGGTTCAGTACATGAGTAGGTATCGAAAACTTTAATACTATAGATAGCATCGATACTATCGATATTTTTACGCTATCGATAGGGCAAAACTTATCGATACTATTGTTTTGCCTCAACTATCGGTAGCCATTGATATTGGGTTATCGAAAGGCAACACTAGTACCTACCAACTATCGGACGATTTGAATCGCGAGTGTTTGTGGTAGTTCTACGGATAATTTGATGTAGATCTGTTGACGAAGGATTCTGAAATCGTTTTAGGGTTCGGAAGGTTGATAAGATAAATATTGTGAGTTGAAACAATTTGTCTTATGTAGACGGGTGACGCGTAAGGACTCTGTCAAAACAACCTACAGATTTGGGGTTTGTTTTGATTTCAGATAAAGATGCTTGTTAGTAGCTTTCCTTTGACGAGGATTTGTGCCAGCCGCTTTGTTTTGACCGATTTAGGAGAGGTTAAGGAACTTTGGATTTTGTGGGCATCCTATTTCTAAATATAATATTGATATTGACACAGAGTCATGTAACTTTAAGCTTGTATTGAGTGTTTAACAATTTTATTGTATTTAACAAAATTCAACCCTATTGAGGTGAATTGTTAAGTATCGGTATCTAATATCGTAAAAGAGAGAAAATTATATGACATTACGACACACAGAAAATAAAAATATATAGGTAGTTTGGTGGAGTTAAAGGTGCAGCTGCTTATTATACGCTGTTCTACACGTCGAGGCGAGCAACTTTTTACTTGTTTTACAGTGTACATAAATTTTAAGTAAGTATTCTTTAGTTTAAAGTTTAATCTTTAAAAAAAATATTTAGTTTTGACTATACTGCAATTTTACTAAAAAACACACAACAGCTGTTTTTCAGTAAAAATATAAACTTAGCATTAAAAAAAAAACAATCGAAATAAAAAAAAAGTGATTAACCTGGACGTGTAGAACAACGTATAATATAAGCAGCTATATACGTTGTTCTACATAAATTTCAAGCCTGTACAGGTACACACACACTCTTCTTATATGTAAAAACACTGTGAAGCAGTATGCGGTATAATATATACCTACGTACCAACCGAATCCCAATTCAAACCATTAATTTCTCACTAAGGGCTCGCGTTTCATTAGAAAATGAAAATGTTCAACAAAACATTAAATACGAAAATGAATGAAACGAAACGAACGTTCCGAGCAGTTTGTTTTACCAAATTGGCTAAACAAAAATTAATTATCTCACCCACTTAATTGAGTAGCATTTTGAGAACTTTATCTTTCAAAAATATGTTTGCCTATTTCACGAAGAAACTCGTAATTAAGGATAAGATACGAGAATTTTTCTAAATTACTTTTCGAAATTTATTTTACGGGAAAATATCTGCTTTTAGTTATAATTCATTGTGTAAGTTTGTTTGGTATTAATTTTGTTAATTCGGTTAAGAAATTTGGAAGCGTTTTGAGTAATTTTCTCTTAAACGAAAAGCTTTGTAGAGATAATAATATACTTCCACTGTATCGAGTTGAAGTTATTTATATATTATCTATTTTACAAAGCTGTGGTAGTTCAAAATACAATTGCTCCAGACTAGACCGATTTTTATGAAGTTTACGGAAACGAATGCTCATTTCCGTCTAAAATAGGACGAAATCTATTAAAAAACCGACCTAAAAAAAACAAATTACCTTGGTATTTAAAAAAAGGCATGACCACCAACTTACTACATGTTACGTAATCCAAAATCAGGCAGCCAAACTATAATCTGGATCTAACAAGTATAACTGCTCGATTTCAGACAGCATAACATTACAGATAAATCGGTGGCACTGTATCTAGGTGAGGTTATCTTGTCCTTTTTTTAAATTATTTTTTATTTCATTCGTTTTAGTGGACTTTCGACAGCCACTGAAGATCATCAAAATTGTAACCATATCTAACTTTAATCATAGAGGAGCCTGATGTAGTTCAAGATTACTGGATTGTATATTTCTGCCTGGGCGCTACCACCGAATGTACCAAACTATAGGGTATAAACAAGTTTTTTCATGGATTAATAATATAAGCTATAAATTATAGCTCTTAGTAGAGTTTTTTCACCAAAATATAGAACTATTTCTTTATTATTCCAGAAACTAAAGTTCCCTACGATTAAAATGATAATCTGGTATCTACTAACCGGTATAGAGTGTGACTGAAGATACAGAGATAAAGCGTTTAGGCTGAAATGGAGCAAACGAAATAAAGGATTAGGGCAAATACCTGACAAAGCCCGGTAGAGTTACCCATGTACGGAAAATTTGCCGTAGGGAACTGCAAAGTTTTGGCGTTAGGTAGCGCCACGAGATATATTCGTAAACGAAGTATAATTTTATTACAAGAAAAAATAAGTATCAATCAAGTGTGACAATAGTCCATCAAAAAATTTAACACGCAGCAGTTGGAAGTAAGTTAGGATGTAATTCTGTAAGTTGTGGGTTTGATGCTCCCCGGATGTTTGCACACGCTGTGCTGTGTGTATACCCCTGATATACCTACATGTAATTCTGTAATAAAACCTACATAATTAATACATACATAATCTAGTTCGCTTCCAACTTAATTCCTTTGATTAAATTAAAAAAAGGGTTTAAACGTTTATAATGTTAGCAGATTCTGTTGTATTTTGCAGTTGACAACACAAGCTATTATATCTTAACATTACTGCTAGGTACACTGCGTAAGTACCTAGGTAGGTATACCTAAAACTGTATTTAGGTATTAGAGTATGGAATAAGCCTAAAACCACGTGAAAGCGACAAAAGCGAGTGGTCTGCCCAGATACGGATTAACGTCCGCCCCTCATTTGCAAATTGAAATTAGATTTTGCTAATTAGGTATGCGGTGATACTGAACGCCGATTTCGGGTATTACGGATTTATCTCCGATTAAAAGTTTTATGACAAAAAAATTGAGAAGTTTAAATTGGGTTCTGGAGACATAGGCGCTAGGCGTGACTAATAATTCGATTCAAACGATGTGAACGCACGTGATTTGTTTGCTAAATCATTTATTAAGGCAATTAGATGTGCTGAGACACTTTGTATTAACTGCTGTTTCAACAGTGCATTTTCCTGTGGTAAAGGATTTTTTTCTATCTCCACTTGAAGATAAATACATCCGGCGGGCTTTAGATTCTAGTAAGAGTTCTCCTCTTACTAGAGTTCTCTTCTTATCCAGGAGATATATTTGGCGACTAAATGCTTTTGTCACTCACTCTAAGGTCCCACCACCGATTGCTTCCCTAAGAACGGGCTGAGTTCAGACGGGCCCAGGCTGAATCGCGGCTGACCGAGTTTTTTAGGCATAACTTTTACTACTCTTTCCACCATATAAGTCTCCACTTGGTACTCCATGAGGTAAGATGACCAACTGCAGGCTCCTAATCTATCTGTACAGACAACGGGAGGCTTGTGTCTCAAATGTTTCACGACTAGATAATGAAACATTTGAGAATCTCGTTGTGACCGAACGTTGCGAACAACCTTTACGCCATAGAACACACACTCACCTTCGAGCGAGACACATATCCCGGGATGTATGATGATATGATGTCTGTACACGGGTTAACGGGTTACGTTCTGTCTTTTTTATTAGCACCGTGTGAGAATGAAACCAGTTTTCCAAGTCAGAAAACTGATTTCAAGATTGCGAGAGATTTTTAACCTGTTGGTATCCAGTTTGCGTTCGTCCCAAACAGGTGAGGGTAGCAAAATAATTGAATTTACAAGGAAGCTCAATTTCAATGAGAAGTTATTTATTTTTATTTTTAAATCATTCAAAATGTAAAATTTACCTGCTGTTAATTGGATAAATTGAGTTAGTCCTAAATTTGAAGTTAAATTTGTACCGGCCAATTTGTTAAAATAAATATTTTGAAGAAAAAGCTTTGATATCTGATGTTGGGTCTGCCCAATATCAAAAATTAAATTACCTCTATTAGCTGTAGGTAATCACAGTGAAATTCCCTATCGACTTTAATGATATTTTATTTGAGTAGGCCCTTCATGAATGGTAGATAAATAATAATTATTAGATAGATTATAAAGACAACACTGAGAAGTGAAAGACAATTTAATTAAAAATAAAATAAATTATTGGTTCTTATATTTGTATGTTTCTAGTCCTCGGTGGTTTCTACATATATTAGCTTATTAGGGATTGGGATTGGATAAGAATTGTCCCGCCGCCTACTGTAGGTATGTGTACTAATTTTCATACAATATTGAACCCCTTTTCACCCATTAGGGATAGAATTTGGTGCCTGTGTCATTTTTAGGGTTCCGTACCTAAAGGTAAAAACGGGACCCTATTACTGAGACTTCGCTGTCTGTCTGTCTGTCTGTCTGTCTGTCTGTCTGTCTGTCCGTCCGTCCGTCCGTCCGTCCGTCCGTCCGTCCGTCCGTCCGTCCGTCCGTCCGTCTGTCCGTCTGTCACCAGGCTGTATCTCATGAACCGTAATATGTAGCTAGAAGGTTGAAATTTTCACAGAAGATGTATTTCGGTTGCCGCTACAACAACAAATACTAAAAACGAAGTAAAACAATTATTTAAAAGGGGCTCCCATACAACAAACGTGTTTCAAAAACTACAAGTGAATTCTGGTACGATGTGAGGTCGCTTCTGATTGGTCAAGTCAAATCGAGTTGGTCATGGAATTCAAAATGGCTGCCCTATCTGTTAAATATACTAGTCTGCCTTCACTGTCTAAAGAGTTTCTTATAAGTTTCAGATTTTCTTTGAGTCAAAGTTGTTGTAAACCATTTTATTTTTTGTGTTTGTGTTACATAGAATACTCAATTACTCACAATTTCATGTCTCTAGAAACAGCGGTTTAGACGGGTGCAGTCAGTAAGTCAATCAATCAGTCTAGACATTGAATTTAAATGAATAGAATTTGATGCATGTATGTACAAAATGTAGCATTATTTAGTAGGTATGGCTATCTGTTGTCTGATACACATAGTACAAGCCTAGTTTCTTAGTTTGGGGCTAGATTGCGCTGTGCAACGTCTTGCAATATATATTACTTTTTATTACCCAAGTCAATTTAAAGAACTCCCTTCGAAAAACATATTATTCACAAGTATAAAAAGTGTTGGTAACACAGTCTCAACATTCAATCTTGCAGGATTTACCCGTCTTCTTGAGATAAAGCTAGCAATCGTACGATCGAAGCAGGGATATGTACGATTTATGTTGGAAATTGCTAGATTAATATGAAATGGAGTGATAATGCAGGTTAACATCTTATACAAAGGTTCCTGAGTGTAGGAGAGACACTAAGCTCGTAAGACGTTTAAAATTGTGTACTGTACATAGGCAAGATGAACAAAATAATATGATAATGGAGTTACAATTTAGCAGAGATGATATTAATAAAGTATCTAATTTTATATTAGTATTAAACTCAGTTTCCGGCTTAAATCGCGTGGTGTTTATTATGTTTAGTTTGTTTCAATGCTCAACGTTTTAGAAATTTACAGGTCTCTTCTTCAGGATTGACTGTGATTCACACAATTGAATTCAATGTATCACCCTGTGTCTGCACAGTGATGTTATTGAACATAAAAAATATTTAAACCTTTGAATAAATAATAAAAAAACACAATTTAAATTGAAGGTAAAAAGCTTTTTAAGTGTTGGATTCTATTGATGATAATTTTCTTGTAACGGACGGACAAGCGAATGATGTTATATGGGTTCCTTTTGAGTGACGAAACATGAATACAATACTTTACTAACTTATATCATTTTATTTAAATTATTTGTAAAAAAAAAACACGACTAAAAAATAAAATACGCTCTTATTTTGAATCATTTCGAACCTACAAGAAAATATATTTTATGTATCCTACTTCCCTTAGTTATTTTCCAGGCTTCATAGACTACGAAAAGATAGTCTAGGTAAACGTTCAACCGTCACGTATCACTATCAACAATCTGAATAAATTCACTCAAACCTCAAACTTCCATACAAAAACATTGTAATAAAATCAGTTAGATAAACTTAGTTTCACTGTAGTTAACTCAGACATAGGGGCGTCCTAACGTTATGTTGTTATAACTTCGACCAACTTCCATTTGCTTACGGAAATTTACTAAACTAAACCTATTTGTAGGAAACGACGAAGACGCTAGCGCCGCTGTAGCGTGATAGAAATCGTTGTTTTTCTTCTCATAAATCAAATTATATTTATGTTTTATTGCTAAGTATGAGTTAGTGTTTGTGGACATGAATTTAAGAACTGGCCGGACTGCCTACTGGAAAAGATTTAGTGCTTAGTTTTTTACGTTAATAAAACATTGCGATAATCTTTTGTTGTTGTTGGCTCTATAAAATTAACTTACAAGCTAGGTATTATCGTGTTTGAAAAACATTATTTAATATATCTTATGTTTTTTCCTTAAGGCATTTTACCAGAAATATTTTACAAGGAGAACTTCATTATCAAAAATTCTCCCATGACAGGATTCGAACCTGTGCCTTCGCTTGCCGGACGAGTGCGCTACCACTGCGCCACACTGGAACCCACGTGACATGGTGAATCCTGTCATGGGATTTTTTTTATGATGTATTTCTTTTTGTGAAAAATTTCTAGTAAACATTATTTAGTTTATATTGGACCATTATTTGGTTTAGGGCTGATATTTCCAATCTCTATATATAATACTCTAGACAAAATATCTGCCCAATAAAATGTAACACCACAGAATAAGAACGTCCATAATAATATCTTTTAAAAAGAAATCAAACTTTAGAAGGCTTTTAAATTTGATTGGGTTCGATTTTATTCCACAGATATATTTTATCTCTCTAGAACGAAAAAATACCGCTTAGCGCTTAGTCGTAGTAAAGCGTAAATATGTAATATCATAAATCATTTATTTGTCTGTAAGTCTAGGGATATATAACATTAGATATTGTGCTGTTTAGACCTCACCTTAATTAGCACACAAACATTATTAGTAATATCCGTATCCTATTATTTCAATGTTCTTCTTGTCTAGTACCTATATTAAAATCAGTAAAGTACCTACTTTCAAATTAAATAAATTAAATAAATAAATGATTATATTTATTACTTTCAAATAAAAGGTATTATAAAAAAATCTGTAGGTATTATTTATAGTTACTTGGGATAAATTAATATAAAATAATATTATCGCAAAACTTTACAAAATTCTAAACAATGCTTCAACATGTTGTCTTTGAACCCTATTAAATCTGACCCAACAACGGCCTGTAGACAACAGATTTAAGCTAAATCGGCCGACACCTAGTTGCTTGTAACATACATTATCATAGTCGATCATTGAATTATTTTATTTATTTGAGGGCTGATTTTTTATTCTACAGATTAAAATTATCTGTCTTATAAAAATAAGACCCTGCTCCTGTTAGGATTGTCAAATGACTATGAATAATCAATATTTGTTATCTATAATTATTGTCTAGACTATAAAGTTCATAGTTTTTTTACGCATGGCGTGTTATAGTAAGATTGAGAATACAAAATGATTAGATAACGAGAAAACACTCGTGTTTGAAATCGAGAAATCGGGCTATCGGCCGACTGCTTTATCGGTCGTCTGCTTTAACTCTCAGTTATACTGCCAAGAGCAAAATAAGAGACAGGTCCTTTGAAATGAGAACTTTATTTTTACATTGTTTTGTTAAGAATCTACAAGAACTATGAAAGTTTCAGGTACTTGTAGCCTTGTTTCAAGAATCGCTTGCTTCCAGCGACCTCGACAACTTGTTCTTAAGTCCGAAAAAACTGTTAAGATTAGTTGCACGAGCTATATAAAGTGTGGGGTGCTAGCTAAAACTTCAGAACTGATTAGAAATTGATTAAGAGGACAGTCCACCTACTCTTTTTTTATTTTCTGATGCAAAATAAAAATAAACGTAGGGATCATGGCTGATATAGGACTTATGCCACAAACATATTTTTTCTAATACCTTTATCCTGGAAGGAAACAATCGACTAAGTTTGTAAAGTTTATATGGAGAAATGTGTAGGTAGACTGTCGCCTTAAGTGCAAATTTTTCAATTCATCTTACTTCTCTAAGACATTATGCAATAAGAAATACTTACTACTAATATTAACGGGAAAGTTTGCGTGGTCACTCAAAAACTACTGAACCGATTGCGATGAATCTTAATACGCCGATAGCTGAAGATCTGGATTAATACATAGGCTACTATTTAATAAATAAATAAATTCGGGTAAAACCGGGATTAAATAAAATAACTCTGTGTATGTGTTGTGTATGTGTGAACTGCTTTGTCCCAAGTAGGGTTTGCGTCAAGCAGGCAGCCGGCCGTAAAACTATTGCCAAATCTAGGTATTAGTAGTAGGTATGTTTCAATCTTGTAAATCCCGATCCCACTGGATTATGGGGATCAAAAGTATGCTATGTTACTCTCCATCACTTCAACTATCCCTATGCACATTTTCATTGAAATCCGTCAAACCTTTTGATCGTGAAAACGTAATAAAACAAATATCACAAACATTCGGATTTATAATATTAAGTTTGGAAGCCATAGGCATAGATATGGACCCTTTGTTCAAACCTTTATGCCGGCCTTCCACTGCGAGCGGAGCGGAGTTCAAAATGTGTCAGTTTAACATCCAACGATTGCTTCCATAGCGTGAAATAATTATATGACCATGAAAACAACCATTGTATGTTGAACTGACACATTTTTAATGTGTGGAAAGCCGGCATAACTTCAATTTTTATAAACATGCACTTTAGTTTTTCTTGTTAACACTTATCTTAAAAGAGAAACAAATAGAGCAGAATGCACAATAGAAAGAACGGTGTCTTGTCAAAGGATTTCTATGAAAGTCTCGCATGCACTGTTGAGTCGACTGAATCTCTTCAAGTAGGTACCTAAGTTAAACGCTTTCTGCGAAAATCAAGACTGTATTATATATGTTTTTAACCGATTTCCAGAAAAAAATAGAATGTTATCTATTCAAATATATTTTTTTAACAATTTAGAAAAACAAATAAACCCAACTTCAAAGAAAAGGACTAAATTTGAATAAACTACATACATACAGTGCCACAGACTCTTCCGTTATGTAAGCTGAAGTCGGGCGTATATAAAAGAACAATAAACACATGGATTACGTTTGGAATAAAAAGACGAACACTGAATTGAAGAGAATTTAATGAAATATTTTTTTTAAGTTTATTTTTTAGAAATATTTTACAAGGAGAAATGCATCATCAAAAATTCTCCCGTGACAGGATTCAAACCTAAGCTCCTGAGCCGCACAGATACCCACGTGTCATACGTGGGTTTTTGATAATACATTTTTCTTTTAAAATTGGTGGAGGCATCGGGTGACCGGAATGCTGGCTTGTATTTTGCCCAGAAAATAAGTATTTGTATACAACGCGAACGGGGCAATGCAGCCAGTATTCTGGGCACTTTTTCATCCACCAAGATTTTAGCTGATTTAGATTTAGTTTAGTTTTTAGTTTAGTTTTATTTTAATCAGTTTTAGTTTTAATTTAGTTTTTAATATTAATTATTTTTTATAAGTGTTTTTTGAATAGAAATAAAATTCCTTGTAAAATAGTTCTAAGAATTTAAAGATATGTAATCGAAACAAATACTTAGAAACCTTTCACATTTGAATTTACAAGTAAAGCCGATCGCACATTAGCTGTGTCTTCGTACAATCCCAACTTTCTTAGATATACGAGAGCGTACACACTGAATACGAATTAGAATTCGTAGTACCGAATGTGACATCGAATCGAAAACAAAAGACAATCGGTTCATAAGAACTTTGTATGATGAGCATTTGCCCTGAAAAGCAGCATTGACTTGAGGCAGCCTTTGCTTTTAATTTCTTCTAAATTATAAATGTCATTGATAAAATTTAGTCGTCCTCATCAGATTCACAGCTCATAAACTCCCATTGCTGGACATAGGCCTCCCCCGTCTTAAAAAGCGATCGAGAGCCACACCTAACCCGCATTCGAATTAGGATTTCGGGTTAGGTTAGGAATATACCCCTCCATCCATCGACTCCCCGGGACCGCGACAATGTCGTTGGTCCACCGGTGGTCTTCCAACACACCGTTTCGCAATGCATCGTGGTCGCCACTCTAGGACTTTTACTCCCCAGCGGTTATAAATCTTTCGAACTATATGGCCTGCTCGTTGTCACTTCAGTCTGCTAATTTGAGAGATATGACTTTGACTTTGGTTCCTCTATAAATTTCGGTATTGCAAAAAATTGGTTAGGTAATTTAAAAAATAACTTGAATGGAACAAAAGTGCTTCTTCTATTTATCTCACGATGAACTGCAAACTCTAAAGTTAATCAACTGTGAACCAACCATCTCAGTCGCAGTTTGATCCGTAAGAAACTTGCACCGTTTATTCAATAAACAACTTTCATTAACCCGCGTACAAAGGACGTTTTTACATTTAAATGAAACGGCAAAGTTCTGTCCGGCATGTTGTGATTCTTTTAGACTTGAAAGTAAGTTATTGGATAAATATTAGAGGACGTTACGCAATTTAACCCCAAACTAAGCAACTAGGCTTGTACTATGGATTCACTATTTGAACTCGCAACCGTCTGCGTAGCAGTCGGGGTTTCGATGACGCCCCACGGTTTGTTTTGAATAATAGTTTTAAAACTAGGTAGGTAACCTTATAAATAATAATATATTTTAAGTGCCGTCAGTTGCCGGGTGAATATTATAGACGTAAACATTAACCTGACTGAGCTAACTTTAAAACAAAATTAAAGACGCGAATTATATTGAAGTTTCTTATTTAAATTATGTTTTTATTGTGTTACTTTGTTTCTGTCTTATATTCACTTTGTTTATTATGATCTCCGGATTGTTTACCTATGCTACACCAGGCCGGAGCCGGGCCGGATGATTTTTGTATAAAGGGACCCGGATAAATGAGATATCCTATTATTACTTAGAATCTAAAAGATTTGCTTATTTTTCGGTAAGACTACCGAAAAGTAGAAATATTCTAAAGGAAAAATTTGGGACTCGAACCAGCACCTCTCAGGTTCATAACCGAGCGACCAACAACATGCCTAAGTTGTAAAAGATGGGCAAAATACATGTTTTGCTAGTTTCACGGCCTGCGTCACAGAAGTAGGTCGACAAACGATAAGCCACTTTGTCATGGTAACGAGTTCGAGTCCCGCCTTGTTTTTCTGTAGATATATTTTTCCCAAAAAAGATTTCTATGATAGCCAAGTACAAATACACTGAAAAATAAGTAGAATATCCGTAAATTAGTTACATATTTGCACGTAATTTATTAACTCCCCAACAGCCGCTGAAATTGCATGTAAATAAGGACTTTATGAATGTTCCAATTTCCTTTAGTAAATGTAAAATGCGCTAGGCCGGCGGCGTTTGACGTCCGGCTTCCCCAATCTGTCAATCTCAGGACACCGCAGTCATTTTCGAATGCCGGAAGGCTATGCCGCCGACTTTGTGTGTTGTATGTAGCCATTGACATTATGTACAAATTGTACTGTTATGTACTAGGGGTGTACTATGTACTAGAACGGCTCTGCAGTACTGACAATATTGTAACGTCTGTCGTAAAAATGAAATAAGTATCGCTGCGGGCGCTAAGATGTAATCAAATAGTTATTAAAACGTTAAAAGCATCATTGGGTTTACATGTCTTCCTTCTGGTGTCATACCTGCTGTTAATGTTGAGATCAAAAAGTTGTAACCTTTTTAGCCTCTTTTTTACCCGCGTTTTTATCTACGCGACGCAATGAAGGTTTGTGTATCTATAAGTCTATGTATGTATGTATGTATTGGCCCTACGGAACCCTAAAAACCATATACAATAGAAGTTATTCAATTAGTACTGGTTACATTTACCCCATAAAAAACCCCGGGTCATCGTACTCGAGTTTTATTAAAACAACAATCGCCACGGAACGTTACAAAACATATCCGCAAAAGTCGGTATTACTGCACCATTTCTTACCGATATTGTGTCGAAATTACAATACTTAAACAATACCTATATCCGAATATAACATTACATAATTATATTTAAAAATAACGTTTATAGTATGGGAGCCTTAAATATTTGTTTTTAATATTTGTGTTTATAGCGGCTACAGAAATACATCATATTTCAAATTTGTCTGGCTATCTCAATTCATGAGATAAAGCCTGGTGACAGATGGACAGACACACAGCAAAGTCTCAGTAATAGGGGCCCGTTTTACCCTTTGGCAGTACGAAACCCTAAATAAACACAATAGAAATTATTAAATTACTATTGGTTACATGTACCCCATAGCTAGTCACATAAAACCCCGGGTCACCGTACTCGACTTTTATTAAAACAACAATCGACACGGAACGTTACATAACATATCCGCAAAAGTCGGTATTACTGCACCATTATACAGCAATTCTTACCGATATTGTGTCGAAATTACCATACTTAAACCGATACCTTTCCCCGAAGATAACATTACAGCATTATAGCTACTTCTATACGATTGCTTTTTATATGTATTGTATTATGGGAAATAAAGGATTAGAAACTCATTGGTTTTTGATGTAGATTGTTTTTTTTTTTCACAAATAAAATGAAAAATATTTTTCGTGTTTCATGTTTTTTTACAGGAAATATAAGGCGAAAGGGGAAAGAAAAATTTGAAAAAACTTAAGGTCAAAACCACTCCATCATAAACTGAGTAATCAAAAGTCCTGAATTCAGGTCCTTACATACAACACATAAACAATAATTTGAATTAAAAATAATTAGTTTCTATCTTAGATAGGTACCCAAAAGACATCATTCATGTCTCTTTGGGTAAATACGTATCCAAAAAATAAAACTAAATATATCAATAACAAGTTGAAGTTAAAGTAGGGCAGTTCTTTGATTCTTTCTTTGTAGACTACTAACTAAACGGGACACAACATGAATATGACATGTTATAAACGAAAGCGAGAAGTGCATGAATCAACAATCGACCGATTTTAAGTTTCATAGTCTGCTTTCACACAGTAATCTAAAGAATGTTACATACATACATACAAACATGATGTTAAAATTGAATGTAAGGGGCACGTGTTCATTTCCATTAATAAATAATTTTAATTACAAAGTGCTCCGGAGTTCCTCATTTAAAATACCAAGGTTATGAAGTATTTCATTATTAATAACTTAATAACTTCTGTATGTTCGTAGATGATGTTATTATATTCTGTCGTACTTCCAATTATCTTGGATATTTATTAATTTAAGTAAATAAATTGTTTGTTAAATTCGTTTTTGTATTTTATTTTTTATAAATAATTTCTGTGAACATCATACAGCTTGTGTTACGGTGACTACAACAAATATATTAGTTATATCTATTTTTCTGTTGTAAATATACCTATAAATATTATACATAGAGATACGTCCAGACCAGACACAAATATTTTATTAAAGAAGATTACGGGATTCGAACCCGCAACCTTCTGAATTGCAGTCGAGCATTCGCCCGACGCGCCACCGGTCGTATTGTTTGTGTTTTGTTATAGGTAGGTACCTACGTGTATTTTTTTCCTGCTTCGTCTACGAATATTAGTGACATGCTACGGGCTACGAAGCTCGTAGCATCGTAGCCTATGCTACGAGTTTATCGGAATCGAGAAGAATGATTTACGAAATCTACGTTTACGACATTTACAAAATTACAAGGTCGGTAAGTAATCGCAAAAAGAATAAAGTGCAGTGCAACTTACTAGAGTTGAACATTCAGCAAATAATATAGTCGTAACATTCTAGCAAAAACGACATTTGCCATCGAGTCTGCTGAAAGCAAACCTCAAACGCAACTCAATTCCCTCGCTGTTCGAAACAGTTAGAGGGAAATGATATTCATTCTCGTAATCCTGGTTTAAGATGGACGGACACCGGTTTCAAGTGGAGAAATTTAATCTCAACTTCGGACCACGTTTCGACTGTCAAATAAATAAGATTCCGATGTGTCAACTGAAGGTGAAGTCATGAGCTAAAGCGTTTGTTCTACAGTCTAAAGTAAGAACTTTTATGGTCGCAAAATGTCTATGTTACATGTATTGTTCAAGTTGCGGCGGAAAGCCACAGTTAGTATATGGGTATATGCAGTAGGGTGAAGTAGATTTCTGATTTGTTAAAAAAAAACAATAGGAATGAAGATAACCAATGAAAACTAAGAATATTGTTTTTTTTATACAAGGATATCGACGCGGGCGAGTTGTCGAAAGTTTTATCGGTGGTATTGTTGTAAACTCCATTGGTAGAACACTAAAAGTGGGCAATTGACTTGTTTTTGATGAGATTTTCTCTTCATCACTCCGTAACTAGTCTTCAGATCTTTAACTAAAGTGAATGAGACGAATTTGAAAATACTATCTTTTAAATATAAAAGATTAAATGAATATCAGATCTTATTCACTCTTTTGGAAATTATAAAACTCTCAAATTTATTGAAGTCCTATCCTATAATTGAAGACCCCTCTTCAATTATAGGATAGGATTTATCAGTATTACCTTAATTTATTTAACGTATTTTAATTATTTCCCCTATAGCTTGGTCCACACACTCGTCCATTCAATTCGGGAAATGCGAGGTATTGTCAATCGGTGCGGTGATGTGGTCAGACCGACCGACAGCCGGTTCTCCGACCGGTCTAGTAGGTGGCTACCTTTTTTGCCTTTGTTATGTTACGTACCTTTATTTAACCAAGGAACCCTGTTTTATAGTGATCTTTATAACTACAAACGCAAAGTTTGTAATCCCTCGTCAACAATTTATTTGTATAACTTATTATAACTCTTAGCCTGGCTTGTGCAGCTACATCGAACTAAGTAATCCGAATTAGAGATTAGCAAGATCTCGACATTTGCTAATCCATGGTAGCTAATCCTGTTTAGTTATAACGGGAATCGGCTAAAAGGGAAAAGGGAATCGGCTGAAAATCAGCGAGTTACACATGTGTGTAACTATGTGTGACGTTTAATGTTAAGCCGATTTCCTTTTTGTAGCCGCACTATTTATTATGTCAATCATAGATAATAAGTTTGTTTTTCTTTTCTTTGGCCTCAAATAAACGTTTCATTTATTCATTCAGTTAGTTCGACGTAGTTGCACAAGCCAGCCTTATCGCGTTTTAACCCGACGCTCGTACCAGTTCTGTATATCTATTTGGACTCTACTTTTCTCGACAGCTTGACTACGTTAAGATACCGCCCAATTATGTCTTTTAAAAGCGCTTGGGCAGAGCATGCTTAAATCGTGTTCACACGATTTTAGATGTGTGGTAGGAACCTCAATAATCACGACCAAATGTGCAACCACGACGTATCGTGGTTTCTAGATCCACGTGATGTTTGTGCCTACGGGCCACAAACATCACCAAACATCGAACATTAATAAATAGTAATGTATGGGTGAAATCTTGTAAAGTGTATGAAATGGATAGAAAATTTGTCGGTCATTTTGTGGTCGTTGGTCAGTGGTCTTAAAAATCAAATTATGCCTGAGGTACCCCCTACCTTCCATTTTACTTAAATATAGCAAATAGTACTGTAGCAACCCAAAGCGTAAAGTCTATAAGTCTGAGAGTCTTATTTGGAAGTAGGTACCTACATACCTAAGTCAGCGACCCAAGCTCGTTACCTCGGGTCAATCAAATTTTTACAATACCTAAATCGTAATATATTTAGGTACTAAAAAAGTCCTCCTGTTTTCAAAATCCATTTAAGCGTAAAGGTCTAATGCTGACTACGAACTAAGCACTCGGCCGATTGCTCGTCACCTCAAAAAAAAAGAAAAAAAATATCATTTATTTTTTGGATACGGAACCTTAAAAAGCTTCAGCTTCGTAATTGGGCCTCTGTACGTAATGTTAAGACGGGTTTATTCGCGATGTTTTCTTTCACCGTAAGATCGATGTTAATGTTTTGAGCGGTCATATTTTTTTCTCAAAGAGGAAGACATTGGTGCGCGGTAGGTCGGGATTGAAAGTCGGAGTATCTTCCACTGGACCAACACCGTCCATTAACTATCAACAATATATTTATTATTACTGCAGTTAAATTTACAAAGAAAATTCAATCCTATCTACATGTTCCGTAGATTATCAGGGGGAAGCTTTGGGTGATATGTGGGGTTGAAACTCCAACCTGAAGATGTTTCTTCACTCTACTGTTTTCACGCCTATCATGATCTCACGAGGTACATACTCGTATTTATAAATAAATAAATTCATCCCATCAAGTTCAAAGAAGAAGTAACAAGATAGAAAGGCGGTCAGGGGCTACCCACTAAAAACTTAACTGGTTTTTCGAACACTCTGGTGTGGAAAATACCACCCTGCCTAAGATGTCCTATACATTTCATTTGCAGGTTTTTATACACACGATAGATGAGCGTTTAACCAATAGTTAGTGATCATATTATGGTCTAAGATGGAACACGGTCATCCAGAAAAAGGAAGACGGCAGAGGAACAAGACCAGTCTTCCTTAGTGGCTACACCGGCCAACGTATCGGTACACGGATGAGTCCGCTTGGCGCTACGACTTAGACCGATGGGTGGTATACAAGCCGCGGCTGAAGTTTCCCACCAAGAAACCTTTTACGACGGACAGAGGGTACCTTAGCCATATTCTTTTAGACCTACAGGGACAGAGGGCTACAGAGCCTTACCATTCTTGCTCACCATTCTTCTTTCAAAAGTCATTTACTTGCGTCTAAAGAGTCACTCTTAATGGCATAGTTAAATGCATTTTTAACGGCACATTAGTGGTCATGTTATCTCAATCTAATGGCTTCTGAGACGAAATTGTCGTGAAAACAACGCGTTTTGGCAAATGTAGCCGAATCACGGAGCCAAAGCTGCGTGCATTTATCTTGGCCTTAGTCCATCATAATAATTATTGTTGGTATTGTTCATAGTTCTAGCGATTACTGAATCTTTACATATTCAATTCAAAATTTTGACTCATTGAACTAGGTATATGTCGATGTACAGCCTAAACCACTGTTCGGGCCTTTCGTGTGTGAAACTGCGGGAATGAAATTATAAGTAACAGTGCACAGGCTCGGTCTGTAGAGAATTGACCGTGTACGGAACATCGGTTTCTCGAGGATTTTTTACCGACGGACAACAGTAAGACACTTTCTTATGAAATAGTTTTAGATATTTTTGATAATTATGGCACTGTGAAATTCTGTAGATTTTTATCGACCGTTAACTGTATAATTTGATTGTGCAACCTATCTGAAATTTATAAGAATATTTCTAATGAAAGATAACTTATTATCCGTGGTTAAATTTCAGGAAATTAAATCCAGGAGAAACTCATAGCCGGTCGTTCTACCCATATAGAGCAGTCGGAAGCGCTGAAGGCTAATGTATATAATTTTAGATTATATACATTAGATTTAGATTTAAATTCCTGTCACTGATGACGTTGAATGTCGTTAACATTCCGTATGTAGGGAACTTGCGTAGTCTAGTTTTTATAAACGTTGGGGTACCGACCCAAAGACGCGAGTTCAAGCCTCGCCGCAAGTGAACATTTTTCAATGCGTATTTTTCCTTAAAAAAAAATCTACACATATTATAAATCTGTAGCGATAAAAAAATCTGTAATTGAATTATATCCAGAAAAAATCAATGCAGGCCGTCTCAAAATCGGTAACTAAACACGAATCAAATGTTTTTAAAGACTTTGTCTGTTTGTTTGTTTGTTTGTTTGTCTGTTTGTTTGTTTGTTCCCGCTAATCTCAGAAACGGCTTATCCTATTTTAACCAAATTTGGAATGCAGATAGCTCAAGTCCCGGATTAACATATAGGATCCGGATATAATGACCGGTTATCCGGCAATTTGAAAAAAAACCGGGTATCTGGAAATTTGACTTAATTTTTTTTTTGTTGTATTGAAGAAGTATGTTGTGTGGAATCAACACAATGTCCGGATATCCGGCAATTTGAAAAAAAAACGGATATCCGGACATTTTTCTTATTTAGTTTGTTTGTTGTTTTTTAGAAGTGTATTGTGTGTAATAAATCATAATGACCGGATATCCGGTAATTTGAAAAAAAAACCGGATAGCTATCAGGTATTCTTGAAATACCGTATACTTATGTGTCTCCATATATCCGGGTCTGTCTGAAATCTAAACGTACGGAAATTCTTTATAACGGCTGTTTTTAACCTACTTCAAAAAAGGAGGAGGTTCTCCATTCGACCCCTATGCTGTTTGTGTATGTGAATATGTTCATGCCGTACCACGTATATGAAGTCCGATTTCGATCATTCTTTTTTTATGGTGAGAGGCGAGAGTTCAGGATTGGTCCCATAAAATCCTGGTGAAATTCTGATGAAAACCTCCGGAATGACGAGCAGAATAGCATCCAACAATGCAGTAAGTTACAATTGCTTACTGCTTATCTATATATATAATATAAATATATAAATATTGCACGACGTTACACACAGCGCAATCTAGCCCCAAACTAAGCACTAGGCTTGTACTATATACATTACTTATATAGATAAGCAGCGCGCGTTACCTCCCACTGTGCAAAATTCCACACTTAAACGGTCGCCCAGGGAAGTACTGACCATGGAAGGCGCGGTAGCGCCTTGCACGGTCCGTACTTCAATGGGCCACCGATTAAGTGTGGAATTTTGCACAGTGGGAGGTAACGTGTTGGAAGTTTAGAAGAGAGAGGCCAAAAGTTTAGAATGGATATCGATCGTCGTCTGAAAGTAGGCGATATAAAGATATACACAGAATTGAGTTGGGTATGTTGTAGGTATATTATTAAATTAAAATTTCAGAACAGCTGAACCGATTACGATTATGTATTTAGATAGCTGAATCTTCTTCTTTCTTCCCTTTATCCCGCCGTTATTTAGGGTCGGGTCTCCTTACTTAACAGCTGCAAATTAATCAGTCTTGGGTTGTCGTTATTGCCAATTTGGCTTGCTTGAGGACTCTCGCAGTATTTGACTACCAGGTCGAAAGCCTCTACTTCTCTATAAGAGCTATTTCAGCTATGTGATGTATTTAGATAGCTGAATAACTCACAGTAAGATATATTTAATACCGATATTAAATTACAAAATGACATTTTACTATTTAAAATAAGGTGTACTGGGGTAACTCTGAAAGTGGGGTAAATACAGAATAGACCTTTAATCAGAGTGATATTAAATCCATTTTTTAATAAATTAGGATTTAATAAGTTATTTCAGATTTACCCGACACCTTAATTGAATTTAGTTCACCACGCAACCGAATGGAATCGGAACTAGCCGGAACCCAACGGGTTTCGAGCAACAGCTAGTTCTAAATAAAATAGCCTTAAGCTACATACAAAATAAAAAGAAATGTATTTCGTATGTGTTACCACTTTGGAATTAAATCAATCGAGTTCCGCTACAACTCTGGCCTAACCCTATTTTCAAACCTCGAGGCGAGAGCAAACACTCCCTGTTGTGTCGGTCCCCCTTTTGTTATCCTAACTTTTATATGTGGATCCACTGTTATTACAACCAACTTGTATTTTTCTAAAGGATTTAGTATGTGTATACGAACAAAATTATTTTTCTATTTAATTAGGGCGATAGCAGTCTGTAGGCTGATTTGATCGATCGGCGGAGTATCGGCCGATCGATACTTTTTCGATTTATGAGTTTGAAGGCAGACGTTGTATTTTGTTTACCGATTAACTGTCGGTCGATTGAAGTTTTTGTTCTGTGTTGGTCGTATTGGCACGTTTTTTTTATTATTTGGATTGTTCAGTGATTAGCCTTTCTTTTGTGTACGTTTGTACATAATGTTCTTTCAACACGAGGATTTTTATATAAGCCAATTTTATTACCTATATGGTAACTTACTTTTCACGTACCTAGCTAACCAGTGATTTTAAATGTGTTTCAAATTGCCTAAAATGTAGAAAAGTTGTTACAATAAGTAATCGCAAATGTATTAGACCACTTTTACCCTCCAATAATAGGCTTAACTATTATTTGAATTGTGACTAAACTGTGAAAATTTATTTAAAAAAAATGCAACAAATACGAACGAACAAATAGAAAACCTCTTCTTCGGTTTTTGCAAAGGAGAAGTTTCAGATAAAGAGCATTTTAATTCATATTCTACGTGAATGTGGTTAAAAGACCATGTATCTGTAAATCAATTTGTATGATAAACCTAATAGTAGTTTTCACATAAAAACTATTAAAACGAAAAATAAAGCTATTTTAAAGTTTTACGTTCAAATTGCATTCAGTATTTAAAAACAAATAATAATTTCAAACTGCACATAACTTTGGAGCATAAAATATCGAGTTAAATTAATTCAATAAATTTTAGCATCGACACTCCATTTTAGTTTTATAGTTTTTCAGCGGGTATTGGGTAATACTCAGGTTAAATAATTAATGAAATAAACTCTCTGTGAATTGACAATGTACCTGATAATCTTGACCGACCTGAGAGAGAGGGAGAGAACCAGGAACATATCGTTTAGATAAGAATATCTGCCCCCATACTATCTATCTAGTGGAATTCTGTTTGACAGGCACTCTATGCAGTACATTGCTGGTTTGCGGTAATCACTGGTGATTTCCACGTTACGTCAAAACAGCAAGGTACTGCATAGTGTTTTCGAAACTGAGTTATCCACTAGATAGATACGGGCACAGATTACCCACGTAATTCTGGAAACAACATACAGCGCCATCTAGCCCCATGATAAGCTACTAAGCTTGTGTTACGGAGACTAGACATATTATACATAGAGAGAGATAGAGAGTTATAGATTAGATTGATTAGATTAGACCTTTATGTAATATTCTGCAGTTGTTGCAATCTAAAACAACTGCAGAATATTACATAAAGGTACCTACCTAAATACGTGGAAAATATATGTAATTTGTACTTAGTTATAGTTATGATTACGGTATTTTTCGGTTTTAGATTTTAACTTCACGTCTTCTTCGTCTTCACTAATTTGCCACATTATTACAAAAGTGTTGTCAAAAATATTGTACGATAGGATTTTTTCTTTCTTAGCATAGTTTTTGTATTTGAATGTTGTGCGCAGCTATCATCGGAGCATGAATTAAGGTTATAAATATGTGTACTATTGTTGTTTGAATGTTTTAGTTTGTGTTCTGTTGTTGTGCCTTTTTAATAAATAAATAAATAAATAAACTGCAGTTATAAAGAAAAATAAAAAACATTATGCATATTACAAGCTTAAGTTAGTTTGGGACTCAATTGCAGTGTACCTACCTCTCCCTATTTTATTTTCTTAATCAACTTAGTAATCCACGACATCCTGTGCAATAAAGACGAAAATAAAAACGTAGGTATCCTAAAATTTTAAACCCTTTACTAAAGTTTCAGGAACGGAGAGGTCAAGTGAAGGGATTTCAGTATTTTCAGTACTCCTCGGCTGAAAATTAAAAAAGTTTTTCTCGACTCGCTCGCTCTAGGCGAGTTCATTACGTTGGCGCTGCTATGAGGGTAGTTTTCAAAATTCACATCCGGTTTTGTAAACCGCTGAAACTTCGATTCGCATTTATGTTTTGAAAATTGAGTGTTTCATGTTTTTTTCCTTTTATTACCTTTGTAATTATATGCTTACCTATATTGTTTAATTACATTAGAAAGCCACCTTCACCCTGAGTAACATAGGTTACTTTTGATCCCGATATTCCCACAGGATCGGGACTTACGCGGGTTAAGCCGCGGGACGCAGCTAGTTATATACAGGGTGCTCCGAGGAGGGGGTATTAAGCCGAAAGGGGGTTGTTCTAGAGGTCTAGGCGAACAACTTTTGTTCTACAAGTTTTGGAAATTCGAAGTAGTTTTCGAAAATTTTGAGTTTAAAATTTGCATGAAAATCAGCTGTTTTTTAGAGTTTGAGGTCATTGGCCTTAAGGTGCCCTTTTATTTAGTTTGAACTACTACAATCTAAACATTAATTGCCTTTTTTTACAAAAACAGCTGTTTCTTTTAGTGATAGGTATACAACTTTAAAATTTTCGAAAAAAAAGTTCTAATTTCCAAAAGTCGTAGAATAAAAGTAGTTCGCCTAGACCTCTAGAACAACCTCCTTTCGGCTTAATACCCCCTCGTCGAAACACCCTGTATATAAACTTTTATATATTTTTATACGTTTTTTCATCTATCTTAAAGAAAGTCGTGTTAGTTACACTATTCAAAACCCAAGGACGGCCGAACCGATTTGGTCGAGAATTCGTGGGGAGGTAGCTTAGAACCAGTAGAAGGACATATGACACTTTTTTTTGCCTATAAATCGGAACAAAGTACGCCAGCACAACTAGTTTTTTATAGCAGAACAATTGACTACTATCTCACCTGATGGTAAGTGATGATAATTATGGTCTAACATATTAACATTAAATATCTCGGCTATCTGGTGTAAAAAAAGACAAAACGTAGCCCTTGAATATGAAAAAGGGGCAAAATGAAAACATCAACAAAAAAGAATTTCTCAATAGGAAAGTTCTCTCAACAAACACAAACAAAGTAAATTCCTTACGATAATATTGTTAAATATAAACGTTGCATGTTCGTATGTACACAGTGATATGTTATTATTTATTTACCCACCTGTCAGATGTTTGCTGAAGTTATTTCATATCGAGACTTGGTAGGTATAAAGCTTGGGACGTAATGGTAAAGTCTAATGACATAACATGACGGCCTCTGTGTCGCGTCAGGGGAAGGCCCGACTGCAATGCATAAGACTGCGGGTTCGACTCCCGCGGAGTGCAAGCATTTATGCCTAAAAATAAATATTTGTTTCCGGTCTGGGTATTTTCTATATATGTATCATATGTATGTATTAGCAAAAAAAAAGTATAATATGTAGTATATCCGTTGTCTAGTACCCATAGTACAAGTCTAGTGCTTAGTTTGGGGCTAGATTGCGCGGTGTGTACGTCGTGCAATATTTATTTATATTAATATTTCATACGCGTTAACCGAATCGCGTGAGAATGAAGTCATCACATTTCCATCGTCATCATCATCATCTCTCTCTCTTGTAATCTACCAATACAGCTAAACAGCTCCTTTTCATTCCAAGGTTGCTTAAAAGAAATCGCTTTGAGCGATAATGCCGATAAGGATGCCGGTAAGTAAATAAGGCGGTATTTGTACAATATTTATTTTGTTTAATTTTTTAAGGGTGCTTTTTAGGGTTCCGTACCCAGAGGGTAAAAACGGGACCCTATTACTGTGACTTCGCTGTCTGTCCGTCCGTCCGTCTGTCCGTCTGTCAAGAGGCTGTATCTCATGAACCGTAATAGCTAGAAGGTTGAAATTTTCACAGAAGATGTATTTCGGTTGCCGCTACAAAAACAAATACTAAAAATAAAATAAAACAATTATTTAAAAGGGGCTCCCATACAACAAACGTGTTTCAAAAACTACAAGGGAATTCTAGTACGATGTGAGGTCGCTTCTGATTGGTCGAGTCAAATCGAGTTGGTCATGGAATTCAAAATGGCTGCCCTATCTGTCAAATATACTAGTCTGCCTTCACTGACCAAAGAGTTTCTTATAGGTTTCAGATTTTCTTTGAATCAAAGTTGTTGTAAACCATTTTAGGGTTCCGTACCCAATTGTGATAGTGATACGGAACCCTTTGTGCGCGAGTTTCGCACTTGGCCGGGTTATTTTGTATAATGTTATTCTGTTGTTGCTTAAAAAAGGTAATTAAGGTAAGGAATGGTAAGGATACATCTATCTCTCAGAATGGATCATCCTTGTCAGCTGAACAAAAGAACATAGAAAGAAGGATAAAAAAATAATTAAAAAAATTAAAAACCAACTTCAAAAAAGCATAAAAGAACCTTACCTACATACAGTGCCACCGACTTATCTGTTATGTAATCTGAAGTCGGGCAGCCAAACTACAATCTGGACCCACCCAGTAAAACTGCCCGACTTCAGATTCAGACTGCTTTTTTGAAGTTGGTTTTAAATTTTTTATTTTTATTTCATCCATTTTAGTGTACTTTCGACTGCCACTAAAAATCGAGGAGTTTTCTGATGAGAAGGTCGATTTAGGTGCTCCATCAATCTGTACCTAGTTCTTTAAGAGCCGATTCTATAGGTAGAATTACATAAAGTAGTAATTTACTGCATTCTGGGATGATATTCTGGTCATCATTCCGAAGATACTCATCAGATCATCACCAAGTTTTTATGGGACCAACTCAGGACACCAAAAAAAACGGGGCAAGTGCGACACTCGCGCACAAAGGGTTCCGTACCACTATCACAATTGGATACGGAACCCTAAAATGGTTTACAACAACCAATTTTTAAATTTTATAGGAAAATATGAAATATTTATCTTCGATTCTACTCCCATCAAACGACCGAATCACTCAATAAAAAAAAAAAACCTTGGCACAAAGAAAATCTGAAACTTATAAGAAACTCTTTGGTAAGTAAGGCAGACTGGTATATTTGACAGATAGGGCAGCCATTTTGAATTCCATGACCAACTCGATTTGTCCTGACCAATCAGAAGCGACCTCACATTGAACTAAACTCCTTGTTATTTTTGAAACACGTTTGTTGTATGGGAGCCCCTTTTAAATAAAAGGGGCTCCCATACAACAAACGTGTTTCAAACATAACAAGGAGTCAGGACAGGAAGAGGGACAGGAGGACAAATCGAGTTGGTCATGGAATTCAAAATGGCTGCCCTATCTGTCAAATATACCAGTCTGCCTTCACTTACCAAAGAGTTTCTTTTATGTTTCAGATTTTCTTTGTGCCAAGGTTTTTTTTTTTTTGAGTGATTCGGTCGTTTGATGGGAGTAAGAATCGAAGATAAATATTTCATATTTTCCTATAAAATTTATTGAATTTATTCATTACAAACATACACACACACACACACATAAAACTACAAATCTTTCCTCTTTATAATATTAGTGTAGAAGTGTAGAGAATTTTTTTAATACAGATACTTTTCTAATCTCAACAACATTGATTACAAACAAAACTTCCCGCTAAAATTATTATAAACATGACCAAGCCGACCCGGCCTAGTAAAATGACAAAAAACCAATGAGCTATTGTGGGTAAGTGAGGGAAATGATATCCACCGCAGTATACCCGACACGAAATTGTTTAGGAAGTTCTTTTGGCAAAAAGTACAAAGCTTTAGGGTGAAGGCAGACTACTAAACTTCTTGCTAGCAATATTGCTATACCCCTAACCCAAATGGGTTACTGTGGAAATATGTGGGTATGTTATCGGGCACACAAAATTGACTTGCAGTTTCAGTTTTAGTTTAATAATCAGGAATAGAATAATCAAGTTTTTTTTTTCAATAAAATAATTTTATAATAAAAATAAAAAAATAAATGTTGCACGAAGTTGCACACAGAACACTAGGCTTGTACTATGGATACTAGACAATTACAACCTATTGAACTTTTTTTTGTAAATACATAAAATATCATACATAGAAAACACCCGGACCCGAAACACATTATTTTTAACAACGCTCAACGCTCTTGTGGCAGCCGCCAGAGAGTGGTACCCCAGCCTACTTCACCAGAAATGGAGGGCGTATCATACGCCTATTACCTAGGCTGCTTATCACTCAATTTTTAATTTTGCATGTAACATTAAATTAATTTCTCTTTTGTTTTTAATTTAATTTTGATTTAATGTACTTTTAATTGATTCTTTTGTTTTTAAATACCTACTATACTATGGATGTAAAAATCTGGAATAAACAAATTTCATTTTCATTTCATTTCATTTCATTCATTTCATTCATTTCATTCATTTCATTCATTTCATTCATTTCATTCATTTCATTCATTTCATTCATTTCATTCATTTCATTCACTTCATTCACTTCATTTACTTCATTCACTTCATTCTGTTCATTCTGTTCATTCATTTCATTCATTTCATTCATTTGTTTCATTTGTTTCATTTCATTCATTTCATTCATTTCATTCATTTCATTCATTTCATTCATTTCATTCATTTCATTCATTTCATTCATTTCATTCATTTCATTCATTTCATTCATTTCATTCATTTCATTCATTTCATTCATTTCATTCATTTCATTCATTTCATTCATTTCATTCATTTCATTCATTTCATTCATTTCATTCATTTCATTCATTTCATTCATTTCATTCATTTCATTCACTTCATTCATTTCATTCACTTCATTCACTTCATTCACTTCATTCACTTCATTCATTTCATTCATTTCATTCATTTCATTCATTTCATTCATTTCATTCATTTCATTCATTTCATTCATTTCATTCATTTCATTCATTTCATTCATTTCATTCATTTCATTCATTTCATTCATTTCATTCATTTCATTCATTTCATTCATTTAAGCATAAATACTTGCGCCTGGTGCAAAGACAAGCCACTAATGCCACATCTATCTCTTTACCAAAATTCGTCAAAATCAGTTCAGCGGTTTAGTCGTGAAAACGTATCGGACATACATACAGACAGAGCTACTTTCACATGTATGATATTATTTAAGGTTTATCTGACCGATTAACCGTTAAGCGATACTATTTGCTATTTTAGACCTCATGCTCCTAAATCTGTATCTCCGGCCTGTATCTCGATTTGGGTTAGGTTAGATACGATAAATCGTATTTGGTTACAAAGAGGGTGAGGTTAGGAATCAATTTTTTTTTTTCGAATTCCTAACCTAAACCGCTACCGGGCTAGGATTTCGGGTAAGGCCAGGAATATACCGATACGACTGAGGTCGCGTCGGTGAGTGGTAAAGTAAAACAAGTGTTGCCCGTTTAGAGGTTTCTTTAGCGAAAGTAAAGAGTCATGTCGGGTTATGAAGTAGGGTTACCAAGTTATTGTGCTGATATTAGAACCGTGCGGTGGTGCCCGGCTTGTTTTTGTCTTGAGATATGATTATAAGGGTCAACATAAGCAATATGCCTCCCTCGCCGACTATTACGAGGCTGGGTCGGGTACCGAAAGAAACAACGACCGAAAGTTTACAGTACGTCTCGGTTTGTAAATGCAACTGGCACTATAGAGGCCAGTGGAAAGTAGGGCGACATTTGCCCTGTAGTAGGACGGTTTGGTTTAAAAAAAAATGAAGTATATAAAATAGGGTTTTTTTTACGACAAAAAGCAAGAGTTTTGAGTCAATAGAGATTGTACTTTACAAATGTATTGCGTTTCTATTTACTTTTAATAGAATTCATTTAGAGAAATACATTTTTCAAAAACAGTAAAATTTTTGTAAGTAAGGTAAACACTTTGAAAAAGTGATGTTTCGAACTGATTTTTTTACATTCTATTTTTTAAACAGATTTAGTTAAGTTTGGTATTAGTTTTAACTACCTAAATTATTGTTTTATAAGTACCCAAAAAATACCTACCAAAGAAAAGATAAAAAAGATATCTGTAGACTGTTAAAATTTTGTAGAGCATAAAGAATGTTCAAGTAACACAACGGAAAACAAACTGATACCTTGTATTGTGTACAGTAAGGTCCGTCTGTGAGTCCGAATAAACAGTTTGATTACAACCTACTTGTACCTACTGTTACCTACCACTAGTTATCGAAAAGGGCGCGCAAACTGGATTGGGTAAACAAGTTTTATCATCGATTCGATCCTCAGATAGGTTTTTATTGACACAACAATTTTCCTTATTACGAAGAAACAATGCGGACGTCCGTTACAGGCCCAATTGTTCGAATGTAGTGGGACCGATCGAGCAATCGAAGTTAAAGATGCCAGCACACGATCAAATCATGGGTCAATCTCATGTGATTGGTGAGTAGATGTAGAAATTTTTGTCGGGCAGCGATGAGCCTGTAATACTGCATATTCGCCGGGCTATAAAATTTAAAAGATTAAGTATGTTGTGAAATTCTCAAAAATTTACGAATTTATGGAAAATTTTTGACGCTCTACGGCGAACTAGTCGTGCAAGTACTCGCTTATAAGTGCATATAATATATATACTAGAGTGTCCCTGGCTATAAGGGGTAATTTTTTTTTTTGCGATTTTCGATACGCATATCCTCTATATTTTTTCGATATGATCCTAATTACCTAAATATGAAATATTATTACGATCGAACAAGGATAAGCCGTGCCGACTTGACTTTGAAGTTTATCTGAACAAATTAGTACTGCGGAATAGAGAGATTCAGTTTAGAAATCCAAAAAACTAGTAAAAATGAAACCAAAATCTGCTTTTCTTAATTATAATATTTAAATGACTTATTTAAAGGTTATTTTTGATATTTTATCATCATCATCATCATCATCTGAGCGATGTTCCCGGTTGCATTACTTTCGGGAGCCCGGGCTCCGCTTTCCTGCTTTTGCGTCTCCGCTTCGCATGATTTTTGGCATCTCTCTTCTCTGTTCCTGTAGGAAATAACAAAAGTTAAACGTTCTTCTTTTGATTTTCCTGCATCTAGAGCAAGCAACAGCTTTCCATCCTAAGAACCATCACGACATCAGGCACTTCATCTTAAAAATCAAGTTTTTTCGCTTCTGCACGTTCTTTTCGTTTGCCATTTGTAAGTTTTCTTTGAATTGAAAACTTACTTATAGCAAATTCGTCAACGTTATGACCCAGAGCTTCGATAGTGGCTTCAAGAATATTTACTGAATCCCTCATGCTCAATTGCCATCTATTTAAAGCGCCTACTAATTTTGGGGTAATGAAGTCTTTTCTCATTGATATTTTGACAGTTTTGAGCTGCTCGTATGAGACTATAGTCCTCAAATATTCTTCGGCTACCAAACTCGTACTAGAATAATATCACTCATGTTCCGTTAAAGGTTATGTCGATGACTTAGACGTTCGAGAATAATTTTAGTCGCCGAGTCTTGTCCGTTTCTCCTAATCCTTCAATATTTTATCAACTTTAGCAAAATTGTGGAAAATCTAAAAGAAAATCATATTTTCTTCAATACTTGTTGAGTTGCAATTCATCGGCGTGTGCGATACCAAATAAGTTGTTAAAATTACTTTACAAATTACTCACAACGCCGCTTAAAATTATCTTTACTTTTCTTAGCATTTTTGTCTTGCCAGAGATGGTTAATTTTTTTTTACGCAGTTCAGTAATGATTTGGTAGGTATTCTTGCCTTCTTCTAGAATAAAATGCACTCACGAATAGTAAGTTTCGGACTTTCATTGACAGATATATGAACTTCACGGATATTATAGGTATGTACAACTAAACTGCTAAAACTTGTCTAATTGAAGGGTGTTTGGAACCCGTTATCTGGATGTTTTGAGATTTCTAATAAAAAAATATGTATTTTTGGAGCTACGTAAATCTACTTATATGTTGAACGATGAAAAATAAAAAGTCTAACAAAATCAAAGAGCTATTTATAACTTGTTGATAGGAAAAGCGCGATCAACTAGGTAGGACTTCAGAACAATTTAGTACTGAAACATTGCGATGCAATAGACTAGTTCACAAGTTTAAAAACGTGTTAAATAGAAGTAAAGCTCCTAAAAATATGTGCGATAGCTCATTCGATTCGGAATGACGTCTAGAAAAATGTTTTTTAAGCATATATTAGCACGTAAAAAAATGCGATTGTTATTAACAAAATAAGATTTAAAAAAAAGGTATTTCGTTTTTCGTTAATAATTTCTAAAATAATGATATTTAAGGAATTTTGAAAAAAGATCCTGAAAGAGGAGGATATTTCCATTAGTAATGTCCTAACTTTCGGAACTCTATCTCTATTATTAAATTTAAAAAAAAAAACCGTTGAAAATAGGTCTCCGCGCGGTCGTTACGGCATAGGCAAAAATCGGTATATTATCTCAAATATTTTTTTTATAGTATTAAATAACAATTTAAAAATTTGAATAAATTATGGTGTAATCTAGACACTTGAACAAAAAAAACCTTGTTGAAAAAAAATGTTTACGTCGGTTTTTCAAACAGTTAGACTAAATAAAATTAGCAAATTTAATTTAAGTAATTTAATTTAATTTAATTTAAGTTAATTAACAAATTTTTCTCTAATCTCTGTTTTTATAAATTACGGCATAAAAGTTTAAATAATTTGCCTATAAATTTTTCACTTCGTGGAGCTCTTCTCACTAAGGTACTTTATAAAGTAATGAAAATTTTTTTTATTAACGTTTATTATTTTGTAAAATATAATATTTTTAAATTAACAACAAATGAAATTTCTAAATAATGTTTTAAAAATTTGCAAAAAAATGCAAAAACAGCAATAATAAGATAATACTAAAAAAAATTTTTTTATTAGAAATATCATTTGTTGTTAATTTAAAAATATTATATTTAACAAAATAAAAAACTTTAACAAAAAAAAATTTCATTACTTTATAAAGTACCTTAGTGAGAAGAGCTCCACGAAGTGAAAAATTTATAGGCAAATTATTTAAACTTTTATGCCGTAATTTATAAAAACAGAGATTAGAGAAAAATTTGTTAATTAACAATGGTCTAACTTTTTGAAAAATCGAGGTAAACATTTTTTTTTCACCAAGGTTTTTTTCGTTCAAGTGTCTAGATTACACCATAATTTATTCAAATTTTGAAATTGTTATTTAATACTATAAAAAAAATATTTGAGATAATATACCGATTTTTGCCTATGCCGTAACGACCGCGCGGAGACCTGTTTTCAACAATTTTTTTAAATATAAATAATAGAGATTGAGTTCCGGAAGTTAGAACATTACTAATGGAAATATCCTCCTCTTTCAGGATCTTTTTTCAAAATTCCTTAAATATCATTATTTTAGAAATTATTAACGAAAAACGAAATACCTTTTTTTTTAAATCTTATTTTGTTAATAACAACCGCATTTTTTTATGTGCTAATATATGCTTAAAAAACATTTTTCTAGACGTCATTCCGAATCCATTGAGCTATCGCACATATTTTTAGGAGATTTACTTCTATTTAACACGTTTTTAAACTTGTGAACTAGTCTACAAGTCGGCACGGGTTACCGCTGATCAAATTGCATGAAATTTAACCTACACTAGTTTTGACATGATATAAATAAATTAAGATGGTATGCGTTAAAAAATATCGACTTTCAATTTTTTGGGACACCCTAATATATACTATAATATGCACAATGCACATATACATATATGCGCTTATATGTAATGCGCATCTCTTTTTATAAGATGGAACACAGTATATTATTTTGTAGGAACGTTTCTTATGAAAAGGCGAAATAGTTAATGGGAATGAAAATAGTTGACTTCCTCTAGTTAGTTGTGGCTTAGGCTAACTATGCATGGATCGGAAGCGACCGCTTTGAATCGAACAGAAACGCAGACAAAAGTAGAGCACAAATGCATAGAAATAAAACTTAGATATGTCTAGATTTTACTTCTGTTTTCGCGATGTTGGATTAAAATTAAACTAATGTTTTCATAGAGTAGGTATGCGGTTAAACGTGGTTGAATTAGCCACCGAAGCTACGGGCCGTGAAAATTACCGCTAACCTATGGTTCAGATGGTTTTAAACTACCTTCTTATGATGATCTGTGATCTCTGATCTGATGAACGCCATACTCGGCGCTTAATTTGTATAACTATAATGTATACTACCTAACTTATATTTTCCCATGTTTACCTTTACTAATAGTATTTCACAAGTTTGTTTCTAACTAATAAGTGATAATTTTAGTTTCTATTGTCAGCCATTCTAGCCTGAGATACAGGATTTTCCTAGTTCAGGCATTTGTGTAATTTAGATTTAAATCAAAATTTGACTTTATGTAATTTTCGTACACATATTTTTTTATTTATTTTTTCACACTCTCATTTACGACTGAAGCGCAGTTTGACGGTGTAGACGTCGCTTTAGCATCGCGGGGCCCATCTGTCGCTGCGTCGATAACTGTAATTGGAGCTTCACGAATAGAGATTACATATGGAGAATGGACCCTGCTCGTTCACTACTGTAGGTACGAAGTAGAGGCTGCATGTCGTGAATTTTTATGGTTCTGTATTAGTGGAGTGAGCGAATTGAAAGATGAGCACGGATTCTGAATTGAATACTCGTACTTAAAGTGCTTGTGGCCTGTTTGGACTTAAGTACATTAAAAATGCCTTTTTGGATAACTAGGATTATGGAACGCGTAAATATTTTGACGATGCTATTTTTTGATTTGTATTAAAATTACCATAGAGATTTCTGCTGTTTTCGCGATGTTTGATTGAAATCAAACTCATTTAAAATTACTATACCCCTTTTCAGAAACTTAGATTATAATGTACTTAAACAAAGAACTGAAAAATTTAAAGGAAAAAGTAAATACAGAGCTGTTGGCATTTACGATATAATACGATACGTAGACCGGTGCAACCTTCTCTTAGATGAGCGTGTCACGTCATAAACCAAATCAGCAGTAGAGATAGTGGTCAAAACGCCATCTATCGTGTTTAAAAAAATAGAGAACATAGGAATGTAGGAAGTTAGGAATCTGGTTAACCTTTATGGAACAAAAGATTAAAAACACCTAAATAGAAAAGTCTGTCAAATCCTTACGTATACAAACAAAAACACACATCCTCTCCATACCGAGGTTGCCTGGAAGAGACCACTCTCAGTGGTAAGGCCGCTTATTGTGCCACTTTAGATTAAGATTTTTTCATACTTTATTTTATTGTAATTTATTTTTTGTGAGAACAATAAAGCGTTCTATCTATCTATCTACAACACACCTCTCCTACATAATCGTATAAAAAGGCAAACATCTAACAACAGTAGATAGAAGCCTCCAAACTTGTTATCTGGCTCCAATTAAACTGGCGGAGGATAGAGTCACGTTTGAAATTAACGTCCGCAAATGTTCGGTATTCACTGTTTACATAGCTGCACCAATTTCACCGAGGTGTATGGACTATCAGTTATGTTTCGTGTAGGTCTGACTATTGGAAGGTTGTCTGAGACCTGAATGAATAAATTATTTATTGTACACACCATATAAATTACATTAAGTACAATAAAACATACATTACAGGCCTAATAATCTTTTAAGATTCATGGTTAACAATTTCGACAACTCTTTTATCATGATTATTATCATTAAATTTATTACAATCTGAAATAGAAACCATAGCTTAATGGTAAGACTTAAAACTCGGTGGCACAATGGGCGGCCTTATCGCTTAAAGTGATCTCTTCCAGGTAACCTTTGGATAGACGAGAACCTGAGAGAAGTGAAAGTTAGGGTATTTGCGCAGAAAAAACGTCTAGATGTGAAACATCGACTCGCTACGTATAGTATAAATTTTAGGTTTACCCTCGCCTATAGATGTTTCACATCAAAATACAACATTCACGAAATAAATGTGAATGGAAACCTTGTATCGATAACAAAGAAAAAGATTAAGAGCCCTATACCCGCTAAACTCAAAATCCATGTCGGGTTCATCGAAAATTGTTGATTATTTCATGACAGTCAACAGTGCTAGAGTTCATTTAAATTTAAAGGTTCACTCGTTTATTACCAGTTTCATTAAGATTTCAAACTATAGACCGCAGACTAGTCTGCACTCTGCCGTAAGCACTAAATAACTCTAAATACCTAGAAATTAAGATAAGTATATAATACTTTTACCAACTCTTCTCTTTAGCACTTTGCCTTAGCGATTCTTCTTACCAACTTAGACCGTATACAGAAAGAAAGCTGGAAACTTATAAGCGCTTACCAGCGCTTGACAGCGCTGGTAACCCGCGCAGGAAGATATATGAACGCGCGCCGATAAGCACTGAACGGTGCCGATAAGCACTGAACGGTGCCGACAAGCTTCAACACGCGCTGGTCAGCGCTGGGCGCTGCCATTCAATTGCCTGAGGTCTGCCTCAACCTGCTTACTTTGTGTAGTACGGACCAGCGCTGTCAAGCGGCGGTAAGCGCTTATAAGTTTCCAGCTTTCTTTCTGTATACGGCCTTATACAGTACATCTCAATCCAAAGATAATAACAGTAGAACGTTTTTATTGCTATAGTTCTTAAAGCTACAATCGCATGATCACAGCACAATAAAACCGAAGACACAATAAAGTGGTAGCAGCAAGTCGATAAAAAAAACGATCATGTAAAATCTTATTGAATTAAATGTACTTATTTTGAATAATATGAATTTGAATCAACTTTTAGTGGTTTTGTTTTCTTGCAAATAAAGCTTAGGCGCATCTATATACAATACCTATGGTTCAGAAGTTTAGGAAAATAACTTTGGATCGATAATTCTTGGAAATTCGTATATTTTCCTACATTTGACTAGATTAAGTTTCAAAACGGCTGTTTTTGTAAGCAAAAAGAATAAATGTTTAAATTGATAGCCCTAACTGTGAAAAATAAATTAAAATTTCTTTTGAACTCCGAAAAATCAGTTTTCGAGCAATTTATATTTAAAGGTACCTAACTACTAAAAAATAAAACAAAAAGTTCGAATTTCAAAAAGTTTTAAAACAAAAGTTGTTCGCTTAGACGTTTAGAACATAGGAACATTTTAGACGTCTAGGCGAAATACTTTTGGTACAATCAAAAGAGATTGATTTATTTTACCATCCTTGATTCAAACTGCATACTAATCTGCATCGCAATTAGATATTCGCCCGACGACCTACAGAGTTCGTCTAATTACCATAGTTTTAAAAGCAGATATAAACACATACAGTTTGTGAGCGAGGTACAGAATCCGTTCTGAATAGTTAGATCCGCAATGAACATGTGTGTGAAGGTACGAGTTGGCAACGGGCGACATGAGGCGGCAGCAGACGACGTGTCGCGGCGACACTACTGGTATCTATGTATTTCTATGAAACTCCCTACGTAGTCAGCGACACGAAGCTAGCGACGCGTCGTCGAGCGAGCGTAGGGAATTTCCATAGAAACCGCGACATGAGGCACGTGTCGCGGTGACACGTCGTCGCCTCATGTCGCCCGTTGCCAACTCGTACCTTTAAGCTGTACAAATCTCACTCGAAATAAACAGGCCCTTTTCGGCCGTGTATCATAATAACATAAAACCTGTCGTTTGTTTTAAAGCCTTTTAGTTTTGTTGAGGTGCGAAGTACTCTTGGATTTACTCGCAGAAGGTGATAACGTTGAGTCGAATAACTGGGTCTTTTATGGGTGTATACTATCAGTGTGTTGTTTCCTTTATTATAGTTACTTTACCGGGTCTTATTATTTACTTTCTTACCTCAAATATGTTACAATGGTTTTGGTCGTGAACAGACTATGTATACAAATCGTGTGAATATAAAAATTTACTTAGGTATACTAGAAACATTTTGTATAGTATAATTGTCTTTGGAATTAGTTTACTTTACTGTAGGTACTTGTCTTTAGTAAAGCGAAGGGTATAGGTACGAATCCCATCGGAAATATCTTTTTTATAATATTTAAGGTTATTTTAAAACGTTGAAGAACATTAAAAATATTTGTGAAGGAAAAATAGGTATATCTACAAAAGCACAACGTGCAAACAAAAACAGTGCACTTAAAAAGCAAATATTATTTGCCTATAGCTACAATATCTTATTAAGGTTTCAGTAGGTACCTAAATTGAATATTAGTTGTTTTATTGATACTAATCTAATCTTTTTTCAGTAATAATAAAAAGTAAAACCTAAAGTTTAAATTTCTTATAACTTTTAAGTATTAAAAAAAATATACAACAAACGAGTAGAACGATTAATATCTCTACAAAATGCCGTGTGCACTTTCGCCGTGATACTTCGACGGTCTTTTATTAGTCATCTGTGCGTTCAGTTCCCTTGATAGTGGCAGTCCTCTTGATTTATGTATGGGCCAATTTCAGAGTAATAATTCAAATTTAATGTAAAGGGACCCCACGAGGACCCGTTAAGATTTTATGCGGGCGTTAATTTGGTGATAGGGTCCTGTTGTTGGCTTTGACGCTAATTTAGGACAACGACCAGAGTTAATAATGCTTCCAGCAAGTGACAAAGGGTAGGGACTTTAAGCTGTTGCTTTAAACTATCTGCGTTTAAATTATATCGACGGTCGCTATCGACCGAAGTCGATTGACCGTCTGTTTTGTATCTAAGTGCACCACTATGGCCAGTCCACTCAGTGGATGAACATTTGACACATAAAAGCAAGTTCGTTTCGTTCTAACCATTCTATTTTTGAATTTCTGCGTAGAATTGCTATTTAATATTTATTCTAGTTTGGTTGAATTGAGCCTAAGGGTTGATTTTTTTAATGTACCTACCTACAGATATGAAAAAGACATCTGTCTAATATAACACCACCGAATCAAAACGTCACAATAAAGAATATCAACTACGAAGGCTTTTAATGGTAGGTATGGTAGGGTTTGATTTTATTCGACACGGTTTCACCCGCGTAAGTCCCGATCCCGTGGGAATATCGAGATCAAAGTAGCCTATGTTACTCAGGGTGAATGTAGCTTTCTAATGGTGAAAGAATTTTTGAAATCGGTCCAGTAGTTTCGGAGATTACCCCCAATATACATACATACATGTTACCAACGTTACCTCTTTATAATATTAGGTCCTTACATATGAAATTGGCGTTTTGTCGTACTGGCCACTTTGATCTCAAATATCTCTTCTTTGGTTAGGGATTCCAATTTCAAATTTATACAGCTATTTATTCATACATTTGTATTTCGAAAACCGTAATTCATTTGTTTTGTCCTCGTTTGGTTTTTTCTTTGCGTCACACAGTTTACAAAATGGAAAACTTGAAATATCGCGTTATTTACGAGTACGAGTTCCACCGTGGTACCAGTGCTGCAGAAACGGCTCGAAGGACTAAAGATGTGTATGGCGGCGGTGTCGCAAAAGAAAACACAGTGCGTTTTTGGTTCCAACGTTTTCGTTCTGGAAATTTCGACCTGCAGAACAATACCCGTGGACGGCCGGAGACTATGTAACAATTGTCCTTCCACTTAACTTAAAATCTTTTAAATTACTATTATAACGTAATTAAGAACTTATTTAATATTATATTGGATATTCATTCCGTTTTGTTTACTAAATTACAACTGACAGCTTTGTTTTTCTTAAAAATCAATCAAACGTTATTTTGTCTATGGATAATTTTCTGTTTGATTGTTCTAGTCTATGAACCAACCGAAGGAATTTATTTTTGTTTTTCCGATGTAAAATAAATCATAACAGATCAAATTAGCCAATTGTTAACTTAACTTAATGTTTTTATCAATCCTTTATGTTTAAATAATACTTAATTTAATAATTTCTAATCATAATTCTGTTTGCTAGAATTGCTTCATGTCTATGGTTTTCTACCATAGTCTATGAACTTAATTTTGTTTCGTTCGAGAGCGGGTAGTCCAATAGTCTGGTAACTTCATATAGAGAATTATTACCCAGCCGCGGCGCTAGTATCGCGGGTTTACTAACTTAGAACACCTATTCCTGTCTAGACAACATAAGCAAGGCACCTACCTAGGCATACGTTTCAAAGATTTGATCAATCCATTCATACTGTAAGTACTTATAGGCTTCTATTATGAAATGTAAACATAGGGAACGGAATTCTAATACGGACTTTTTAGTTCCAAATTATTCCGTAACCAGTTTTGTTTACAAAATATTTTCTTAGGACTTGCCGGTTAGAATGGACCTCCAAAGAGGGGACATTCATATATAAACGGTTGCTCATGCGGTCCCGGCCTTTTCTTCTTGAGATCCTTAACCACAGTACAATATTTATAGGAGATAACTTTCTCCCGTATTTTCTTATAATTAATAAAATCAGTGCCCGTTGTTAACGGTGAGTTTCTCTTGGGTTGAAATTATTGTTCTGTCCAGGTTCTTAATTTTTATATTGCAGCTAAAGTTCTTGCTTAGTCATTCCACGTATAATATTTTATTTAACTTATTAATCATGTTCATTTTTCTAATTTCCATTAATTGAGATTGCTAAACTGTCCCGCATTACGGTCTGTACCGTATTTAGTCGGACAATCAGCATTTACATTTACCTAATTCAGATTTTTATTCTCAGCTTAACCTATTTGACCTTCACTCGTGGAAGCACGCGGTTCCACCTTCCATCATTTTTATTGCCGTATGTTAGATTACCATACGTGGCTTATTGTTTATCGTACCTATTTAATAAAATAGATGTTTCTAGAATCAGTACATTTTTAGGCTTGTGCTATGGTGCCGTATTTTCTATTAGTGTCGTGCTGGCACGCTATCGTGGCATGCACGTTATATACTACCGGCACAGAATCACCTAAGTACATTATCATTTTTATCATTTGGAATTGGCGAGTGGCCGCGCTTTAGAATATTACTTCTAGAGAATTTAGTCAATTTATATTCTAGGCGTTACATCTTGTTCCTGCTTACATTATGTAGCAAATTTTGCTCTCACTCTTTCACTGCTGCGCTTAACTTAGCACGCTGTAACCGCCACGTGTAACTTTGCCACACCTAGTGCCACGCCATCTTTTACCCAACATCTTCGTCGCCACGTGTGCCGGCATAGCGGACATTACACGCTTGCACAGAACGGGCCTTGCAGCAGTGACATAATATTTCCCTATATTTAATTATTTATTTATTATAACTTTTTTCCTCAGTGCTTCTTTTGAATTTTTCAGGGCATTTTCACCTACCATTTTCACCTACCACTTGCACCTACCACTTGCACCTACCACTTGCACCTACCTACTTACACCTGCACTGCGTCTGCACCTGCAGCGCGAGCACCGGCACCGTTCGGCGTTCCAGTAGCAGCGAGCCGCACATCCTTGGGCGTCTGACCATTCTGGCGGCTCAGACGTTTTCCGCTCCGGCTCCAAGCTAAGTCCTAGTCCTCCCTCTTAAGTGCAAGAATTACTCGTCTTTTTATTGTTACTCCACGACCCTGAGAACTACCGTCTCCCTTTTAAACGTTTAATTGTAATACCTAACTTACAACTTTGTAAATTATTAATTGTCTTCAACATAACTGCTCAACATACTTATTTATTTCTTTTTAATTGTTTAAATTCATTTGGGTTATTAAATTTGTATATTGTAAAAGCCTCTTTAATTTATTACTTAAGTAGGTAGGCTACCCTACTTTCTAAAACCTTATTATGAACCTAGGCCTAAACCTAGTGTTTCAGTGGCGCCCCCGGGATTAATGAAAGCCAGTAGTTCTTGCACTCTTTTTGTTCTTTTGTTTGAGTATTTTTTGTTTTTTTCCAGCATTTTTATATTTTTTGTATATTGTGTACTGCTGCAGGTTCTTTTTCAACTTAAGAGAAACTTCACTTTATTAACGGTTTTTTCTACTTAGAGTCTGTTAGACCTTAGAAAATATTATTTTTTTTAACCTGTAAAATCTTGCAACTTGCATAATGTCGATGCCAATAAATTTTTACAACCTTAGGAAACCTGAACTTACTTATGAAGTAGGGCTGCGAGGGGAGACCCCAGCAGATAAAGCTACAGACCTTCGTAAGCAATTGAGAAAATTAGCTGTTGAGGTTCCTTCAGAGTTAATATTAGTATCTCATCTAGATTTAGAGGAAGACTTAGCTGAGATCAAAACAATTTTAAAGAGCACTGGGAACGCGTTAACAACCTTAACTATAAATTTTGAAAAAAACCATTTTAAAAGAACGGAATCGCTGGTTAATCATTTATATCATCGTCTTAATAGACTGGATGACAGCGAAGACGATTCAAATACACTAAAATCGTATAGGTCTGAATTAAAAACACAGATAACTGCTTTAAATAAACTAAGACCCGGAGATTTGACCACAGAAGTGGCAACTCAGCGGTCAGTTCCAGAGCCTACTACTATTAATGTAACTTGTGAACGCAGTAACTCTCTTGATATCAGTAAGTTGCGTTATAACGGTAAAACTTGTGTCCGTTCATTTCTTCAAAGAGTAGACGAGTATACAAAATCAAAAGGGATAACCTATGATAAAATTTTGGCAGCAGGGTTTGATATTTTCACCGACGATGCGTTGCATTGGTTCCGAGTTGCGAGGAACAAGGTATCTTCTTGGTCCGAACTGGAACCACTACTCATTGAATGTTTTAGCGTACATGATTTTGACTACAAATTCATTGCGGAGATTCGTGCCCGCACTCAGGGTGACTCAGAGAACATTACTATCTACCTTTCCATCATGGAGGGAATGTTTTCACGCCTCTCTAAAAAACTAAACGAGGCTGAAAAACTAGAAATATTGATGCACAATGTTCGTCCTCGTTACGCATCCACATTAGCAGCAGTCTCCCCAATTTTGTCTATAAACTCTCTAGAGTCTGCATGCCGTAATCATGACATGATTAATGGTCAATTTTCGGGTTTCCGGGAGCCTACTCAGGCCTCCGCAAGCACTTTAGCTCCGGAATTTTCTTATAAAGCCGTCTCTAATACTGGTGCCAGATATCCACCACGGCCAAACTTTAACAACCCGAGACCATCACATCAGGTCGCGGCAATAGTAAGTGATAATAATTATCCTTATTCAACTTATTGTCCTCGTTGTCGTACTAATACTCACAATTTGAAAAATTGTACTCAACCTAGAGAAATTGTTTGTTTCAAATGTGGTGGAAAGGGTGTCAAAACACCAGATTGTCCTAAATGTAATAAAACTCTTAATCAAAAAAACTAATTAATGGGGATTGGAGAAGACGTTCGCCTTGTCAACTAAACACAAACATTATAAATAGTGACAAAGCAGACTGGATTGAGTGGCTCTCATTCGTAAATAACTTTTTTACTTGTTACTCGTTGTCTTCAGTCCCGCGGTCGAAGTTAAATTATTCCAGGCCGTTTGTGTCTGTCGAAATAAATAATAAAACATTCTCAGGTCTCTTAGATACTGGCTCAGCCATTTCTATTATAGGGAAAAATATGCATACTGATATATATAATATAGAAATACATAATTGTACTCCGTTACAATTAACTGCAGCAGGCGGTCAGAGGCTTGATACGTCGTTACGTGCCTACTTGCCTGTAACTTTTAATAATCGAACTCGATTTATTACTTTTTATATTGTCCCAGAAATACAGAATAATCTGATTCTCGGAATGGATTTTTGGAGGTCCTTTGATCTATTCCCATCAAAACTTAACAAAATGTTGATGGATGTCTCACTTGAACCCAACATTTCCAATTTATCGCTCGATGATCCAACTAAACTTTGTTCTTACTCAAAATTACATACAGACCAAAAATCTGTCGCAAATGGACTCATAGAAAAATTTCGGTCGATATCTTATGAAGAGCGTGGTTTAGGACGTACCACGTTGATCACTCACTCTATTGACACTGGTGACTCACCTCCAGTACGGTTGAGATACGAACGCCTGTCTCCCGTAAAAATTAAAATTTTGTCCGAACAGCTAGACGAAATGCTCAAAGAGGATGTCGTAGAACCATGTGAGAGTCCTTGGTCTATTCCCGTTCATCTCGTACCTAAAAAGAATAACGAGCTCCGTTTTTGTTTAGATAGTCGTAAACTCAACGCAATTACTCGAAAAGATGCGTATAAGTTGCCTTACATCTCTACTATCCTAGATAATTTGCGTGACGCTAGATTTCTCTCCAGCATCGACCTGTCTAAATCCTTTTGGCAAGTGCCAATTAATCCAGCGGACAAATGTAAGACCGCATTCTATATTCCGACTCGAGGAACCTTCCAATTTAAGTGTATGCCTTTTGGTTTGTGTAATGCACCTGCTACACAACAAAGACTTGTGGATTTCTTGTTCTATGGCCCAGAGTTCGAAAATAAGGTATTTGTGTACTTGGATGACGTAATAATAGTGTCAAATACGTTTCAGCAGCATATCTCGCTCTTACAACGAGTATATGATAAACTTAAGATGGCAAACCTAACTATAAATTATGAAAAATGTAATTTCTTCAGAGAAAAACTTAAATATTTGGGTTTCATCGTAGACAGCAATGGTTTACATGCAGACCCTGAGAAGGTCGAAAGTGTAGTGAAGTATCCTACTCCTACAAATCGTAAAGAGGTTCGCCGTTTCCTCGGCACGGCATCTTGGTATCGCCGTTTCATCCCCAACTTCAGTAACATTGCTGCTCCTCTCAACAAACTTACTACCCAAGGTAAAAAAGCTCCACCATTTCTATGGTCTGAGGAGGCTAATGTCGCTTTCAATAAACTTAAAGATTGTTTGGTCTCGTCTCCAATTTTGTCGTGTCCTGATTTCACCCAATCCTTTGATGTCCATACTGACGCTAGCGATTATGGAATAGGGGCTGTCCTTACACAGACAATAGATGGCAAAGAAAAGGTTATCGCGTATATGAGCAGATCACTCAATCCACAGGAGCGGAATTATAGCGCAACAGAACGGGAAGCTTTGGCTGTCTTGGTAGCAGTTGAACACTGGCGATGTTACTTGGATAATGGTCAAAAGTTCCTCGTTTACACCGATCACTCGGCTCTTAAATGGTTTTTTAATTTAAATAACCCTACTGGTCGCTTGGCGCGATGGGGTATACGCCTATCTGCGTTTAATTTCGAAATAAAGCACAGACGTGGAAGAGACAATGTCGTTCCAGACGCTCTATCCCGTGCAGTTCCTGTTGCTGCCATCGATGACGGCAAATTACCTGCGGTAACTACGACTGACCCGTGGTATCTTAACTTATATAACGGTTGTCAATCTTCCCCTACTTCTTTTCTTAACTACAGAGTCACTAACAACAAACTGTACAAATACATGAAGAGTTTAAATCCTCTAACTAGGGAATTTGAATGGAAGGAGGTTGTTCCAGCCGAATCTCGGGAAACTGTTATATTAAATAATCATTCAGAACCTACTGCAGGTCACTTAGGAATTTTTAAAACACATAAACGTTTATCTTTAAATTATTTTTGGCCTAATATGCAAAAAGATGTTACAGATTTTGTACATAGTTGTGATGTTTGTAATTCACACAAACATCCTAATCACACTACTTTAGGAGTCATGGGACGTCCTAAGGAATGTTCCAGACCTTTCCAAATGATTAGCATGGATTTGGTTGGCCCAATGCCATCATCTAGAAAACAGAATACAATGCTATTTGTAATAACTTGTTGTTTTTCTAAATATTGTCTTTTATTTCCTATACGTCGTGCAACGGCCGACGTTATCTCACGTATTTTGGAGGAACATGTTTTTCTCGTACATGGCATACCAAGTACTATCCTGATGGACAATGGCAAACAATTCGTTAGTCAAACTTTACAACAATTGTTTACTCGCTACCAAGTTCCCAATGTACGATTTACTCCCAAATATACCCCACAAGTGAATACCGTCGAACGTTATAATAAGACAATTATGATTGCTGTATCTACTTTCATAGAAAATGATCACAGAACTTGGGATCTCAATATACCAAAAATTCAATTTGCACTTAATACAGCAGTAAGCGAAGTAACGGGTTATACCCCTTCTTTTTTGGTTTTTGGCCGAGAAATGGTCACCTGTGGTTCTCACTATCAGGGTGTTGATCTCCCTGACGAAATAATTTTCTCACCTAGAGATATTTATGCCGAAAATACCGGCAAACTAAGAAAAATCTTTGACAAGGTTCAAAGTTCCTTAATTAAAGCTCATGCTAGGAATTGTGGTCCTTATAATCTACGTCGCAAAGATGCAGAATTTAGTGTGGGTGACGTAGTATGGCGAAAAACCTATTATCAGAGCGATAAAGATAAATATTTCTCAAAGAAGCTAGCTCCTAAATATATAAAATGTCGCATCAAAGCTAAAAAATCACCCTTGGTCTATGAACTCGTAGATTTTCAAGGTAAAGACCTAGGCTCCTGGCATATTAAGGATTTCAAACTTAATACTTATTCGTAGTTGTTCCTCGCTCCGCTCGTTAACATACTAATTGGTCGTAAGTCAAATTTTAAAAATGATTGCATCAAACACTTAAAAAATACTGCTTATATAGAAAAGAGCAACTATCTACATAATTAAAAGGTAGAAAAAATAAACTACCAATACCTTAAAAGAATAATTACTGCCAATATGGAATCAAGTGGAAAAGAGCAACCACCATTTACTAACTTTATTACTAACTATAAAAATAAAAATAAAAAATATAATAGTTGAATTTAATAAATATTTTTTGTTTTTATAAATAAATAATACAATTGAAATTGAATGTGAAATAATTAGTCTTCAATACAACTAGTTTGTACTCATCTCGTCGCGTTCGTACCGATAAAAGTAAACAATACATGTTTCTCTCAAACTATTGTCAATCTATAAGTAAGAAGCAATGCAACGTTGTTGACTTCTTTTATTTACTTCCTAGTTGGTCAGTCTCGTGAACTGACACAAACTAACTGTGCTGTTTGGACATCCCTTCTGGTTTTCTATAGGTATTGTCTAACAACTAGGAACCTACAAGGTTGATATGCGAGCGTACACATGTTTAACTGTTTAATTTATACCAACTTAGTTATATCTTCGAGTGATCTTGTATACTACACTTGACACTCTGTCTGAAAGGCAGCGGTTACTAGTCTACATACTGTATCCGCATTATGAAAGTTTTTATGAATGTTAACAGCGAGGGGTTTTTGAAAGAATGATGGATGAAGAATAGATATAGCTATGTTTACATAACCGACTGAGTATATTTTAGACCTCAGACGATTTTCACAGGAAAATCTTTCCTTTTTCGGGGGGGATATGTAACAATTGTCCTTCCACTTAACTTAAAATCTTTTAAATTACTATTATAACGTAATTAAGAACTTATTTAATATTATATTGGATATTCATTCCGTTTTGTTTACTAAATTACAACTGACAGCTTTGTTTTTCTTAAAAATCAATCAAACGTTATTTTGTCTATGGATAATTTTCTGTTTGATTGTTCTAGTCTATGAACCAACCGAAGGAATTTATTTTTGTTTTTCCGATGTAAAATAAATCATAACAGATCAAATTAGCCAATTGTTAACTTAACTTAATGTTTTTATCAATCCTTTATGTTTAAATAATACTTAATTTAATAATTTCTAATCATAATTCTGTTTGCTAGAATTGCTTCATGTCTATGGTTTTCTACCATAGTCTATGAACTTAATTTTGTTTCGTTCGAGAGCGGGTAGTCCAATAGTCTGGTAACTTCATATAGAGAATTATTACCCAGCCGCGGCGCTAGTATCGCGGGTTTACTAACTTAGAACACCTATTCCTGTCTAGACAACATAAGCAAGGCACCTACCTAGGCATACGTTTCAAAGATTTGATCAATCCATTCATACTGTAAGTACTTATAGGCTTCTATTATGAAATGTAAACATAGGGAACGGAATTCTAATACGGACTTTTTAGTTCCAAATTATTCCGTAACCAGTTTTGTTTACAAAATATTTTCTTAGGACTTGCCGGTTAGAATGGACCTCCAAAGAGGGGACATTCATATATAAACGGTTGCTCATGCGGTCCCGGCCTTTTCTTCTTGAGATCCTTAACCACAGTACAATATTTATAGGAGATAACTTTCTCCCGTATTTTCTTATAATTAATAAAATCAGTGCCCGTTGTTAACGGTGAGTTTCTCTTGGGTTGAAATTATTGTTCTGTCCAGGTTCTTAATTTTTATATTGCAGCTAAAGTTCTTGCTTAGTCATTCCACGTATAATATTTTATTTAACTTATTAATCATGTTCATTTTTCTAATTTCCATTAATTGAGATTGCTAAACTGTCCCGCATTACGGTCTGTACCGTATTTAGTCGGACAATCAGCATTTACATTTACCTAATTCAGATTTTTATTCTCAGCTTAACCTATTTGACCTTCACTCGTGGAAGCACGCGGTTCCACCTTCCATCATTTTTATTGCCGTATGTTAGATTACCATACGTGGCTTATTGTTTATCGTACCTATTTAATAAAATAGATGTTTCTAGAATCAGTACATTTTTAGGCTTGTGCTATGGTGCCGTATTTTCTATTAGTGTCGTGCTGGCACGCTATCGTGGCATGCACGTTATATACTACCGGCACAGAATCACCTAAGTACATTATCATTTTTATCATTTGGAATTGGCGAGTGGCCGCGCTTTAGAATATTACTTCTAGAGAATTTAGTCAATTTATATTCTAGGCGTTACATCTTGTTCCTGCTTACATTATGTAGCAAATTTTGCTCTCACTCTTTCACTGCTGCGCTTAACTTAGCACGCTGTAACCGCCACGTGTAACTTTGCCACACCTAGTGCCACGCCATCTTTTACCCAACATCTTCGTCGCCACGTGTGCCGGCATAGCGGACATTACACGCTTGCACAGAACGGGCCTTGCAGCAGTGACATAATATTTCCCTATATTTAATTATTTATTTATTATAACTTTTTTCCTCAGTGCTTCTTTTGAATTTTTCAGGGCATTTTCACCTACCATTTTCACCTACCACTTGCACCTACCACTTGCACCTACCACTTGCACCTACCTACTTACACCTGCACTGCGTCTGCACCTGCAGCGCGAGCACCGGCACCGTTCGGCGTTCCAGTAGCAGCGAGCCGCGCATCCTTGGGCGTCTGACCATTCTGGCGGCTCAGACGTTTTCCGCTCCGGCTCCAAGCTAAGTCCTAGTCCTCCCTCTTAAGTGCAAGAATTACTCGTCTTTTTATTGTTACTCCACGACCCTGAGAACTACCGTCTCCCTTTTAAACGTTTAATTGTAATACCTAACTTACAACTTTGTAAATTATTAATTGTCTTCAACATAACTGCTCAACATACTTATTTATTTCTTTTTAATTGTTTAAATTCATTTGGGTTATTAAATTTGTATATTGTAAAAGCCTCTTTAATTTATTACTTAAGTAGGTAGGCTACCCTACTTTCTAAAACCTTATTATGAACCTAGGCCTAAACCTAGTGTTTCAACTAAAGTTGCTAATGAAGAATTGAAAGTGATGTGATGAAAAGTGGATCCTGTACGATAATCGGAAACGCTCATCGCAATGGCTGAATCCTGGCGAACCAGCCAAATCCTGCCCCAAGCGAAAATTGACTCAAAAAAAGTTACTTGTGAGCGTTTGGTGGACTAGTGCCGGTGTCGTTCACTACAGCTTTCTTAAATCTGGCCAGACGATTACAGCAGATATCTTTTGTCAGCAACTGCAAACCATGATGGAAAAGCTAGCTGCTAAACAACCGAGGTTGGTCAATCGCTCTAGGCCACTGCTGACACTGTCAAGACAACGCTAGACCACACACTGCACAACAGACGGCTGCCAAATTAGAGGAGCTTCAATTTTAATGTCTAAGACATCCACCGTACTCCCCGGACCTGGCTCCAACAGATTACCATTTTTTTCGAAATTTGGATAACTTCTTGCAAGGGAAAAAATTCAACTCCGATGGGGCAGTCCAAAGCGCCTTCAAAGATTTCATTGATTCTCGTCCTAATGGTTTTTTTAGTAAAGGGATCAATGAACTACCTATGAGATGGCAAAAGTGCATAGATAGCAATGGTACATACTTTGATTAAATAAATATATTATTATAAAAAAAAAAGACTTTATGTTCCTCCCTTACAAAACGCCAATTTCATATGTAATGACCTAATACGAGGCATGCCTTTTAAGTTCTGTCGTTTGAAGAAAAAAAAACTATATAACCTTATAGTACCTTTTATTGTTTTTCAAAGTATTCACCACGAAGTTTAATACACTTTTCCATTCGCTCGAACCAGTTATTATAACATTTATTCCACTCCAAAGTGGGGGTGTTCAAAATGGCTGACTTGAAAGCGTCGACCGCTTCTTCACTGCACTGGAACCTTTGACCACTAAGAGTTTTCTTAATTTTAGGAAATGTAAAGAAATCGTTAGGGCTTAGGTCAGGACTGTATGGAGGATGGTCAAGAATTTCTACGTTTTCCTGCTTCAAATACTCAATCGTTTAACGAGCGGTGTGTGAGCTTGCGTTGTCATGGTGCAGGATGATGCGTCGCTTTGGGCTAGATTTCCGAAGTTCGGCGATGACTTGTGGTAAACAAACTGTGGTATACCACTCCGCATTAACCGTTCTACGATCTTCAAGTGCAATCGTCGCAACATGACCGGTTTTCGCCACGAACGTAGCCACCATCTTCTTTGAAGTGCTTCGAGAGCGAACAACTTTAGTCGGCTTTGGCTCGTTTTGGAAAACCCAGACTGTAGATTGTTGTTTGGAATCAGGATCGTAGGCATAGATCCAAGATTCGTCACCACTGATGATGTCGTAGACGTGATTTGACTCTCCTCGGTGACCCTCTGAAGAGTTTTCTTACACCATCTGACGCGGGCCGCCTTATGATCGTCGGAAAGCAAATGCGGGATCCAACGGCAAACTAGTTTTCTCACACCAAGCGCCTTATGCAATATCTTTTGAATGGTTGTCCCTGAGATGCCTAATAACGCCTCTATCTCTCGATATGTCACATGACGATCTTCGACGATTAGTTGTCTCACAGCAACGATGTTATCTTCAGTGAAGGCGGATTTTGGACGTCCTTCACGAGATTTGTCACTAAGCGTGGTATGTCCACGTTCAAATTCCAAATGCCAGCGTTCGATGGTCCGCAGACATGGGACTTCATCATGGAATACAGATGTTAACTCTTCGAAACACTGAAGTCGCGTGAGGCCTCTTCGAAAGTTATAGAAAATTATTGCACGAACATTTTCCTTAGTAAGATTCATTTTCGTACGTGACCTGACAGATTCAAACCAACGCTGTGACTAAACAATTGCATTAATCCTAATGCTTTCAATTGTTTTGATATTCGAAATTCTAACAAATTTGAATTTTGAAAAGTTCTAATTTTAAAATTGGCGGCAAATATACAAACGACAGAACTTAAAAGGCATGCCTAGTATTAAAGTATAGATAAGCTTTTACCTGTTAGGCTTGATTCGACCATATACTGGAATAAACAATGAAAATGAATTCTACGCATAAATCGTCTTTTATTCGAGAGTCTCTTGAACCGTCCAATTAAAAAAAAATCCAATCATGTGGAGAATTGGTATTTAATGCTTATTTTAGTTTTGTATAATCAAGCCTAAATCGAATGAAACAGTAAGATGCAGAATATAACAATAGAACGCGAAAACATCTTCAAACTGAGATCGATCCTGTCTAAAAGGGAAGTAAACTGTAGTTTCATAACAGAGGATCTAATTAAAATTTCAGTTTAAGAGGGTACATCAAACAAATCTGTAACTCAGTTCAATAGAGAACGCAAATGGCCGACTAGGTACCGCCCGCCGCCGTCTGCTGCCCCGTTTCTACATAGACATCTTTAATATTCTATTTTTAAGTGCCTAAGCCTGCACTGGACTTTCATGGAAATATTTATTACTAGCTGTGCCCGCGACTTCGTCAGCGTTTTTCGGACTACCTACCCATCGCTATGCAAAAGTCTACACTTGAACGGATAACCAGGGAAGTCTGTTGCTGAACAGAAGAGAATCATGGCACAGTCTATTTAAGTGTAGATTTTGCACAGCGCAGCGGTAGGTAACGTGTTGCATGCTTATTCGCATTACTTATTATAAGAAGTAGCCTTTATCGAAAATATAAAAAAAAATCAAAACCCGACTTCGAAAAAAAGGACAAAACAATAAAAATAAGCTCTCCTACTTATCTGTTATGTAAGCTGAAGTCGGGCAGCTTAACTACATGATATCTTTTTTATTACGTGGGTAATGCGCCTTATGCACCGTCAGGCCACTCTCGTTGGGCTCCCTACCATAGGTTTATAATCTAAGCCCCCATGGTGTCCTTCGCTCCACAAGTGTCGAGGCCAGTGGGAATTCCTTATGGACTACATCCTGACAACGGTGGCCTTTCCAAGCCTCATCTCTGCCTCTGCCCGAAAGACAATCTCTCTCCATATTCCCTCCCTCGGCATGGTCACGCCACCGTCTCGAGGTCCCCAAAGCCGGTGATAAAGCCCCCCACCGAGTTCACCACCAGAGGCTGAGGTGATTTTTTATAGTGGTTGTCTTCCACGCGGCCCCTTTCTTGCGGAAAGGACCCCGAGCCCGCTGACGCGGGATTACGGATTAGAAGCCAGGCAAGCCCGGTTTCCCACGTCGTGCTCCTCTTGGCTTGCAGCTACTGAGTCCCCTCACAACGGCAAGGTGGACGGACCATCTGGAGGGCAAAACGTAACGTCGTGTCCGGGACTCGAGACTCGAACGCGCAGCCCTCGAATCGGAAGCCATCATTCGGCTCGGCAGGCCACCGTTTCTTAAAAAGGGAGTGCGGTCTGTGATACAAACGCGGAACCCTCGACTCGGAATCCACAGCTGCCATCGTGCCACGTAAACTACATGCAATCTGAATCTACCCAGTAAAACTTCCCGATTACAGCTATATTTTTTAATCATTTTTATTGCATCTTCGACTGCCACTAAAAATTATCAAAATTGCTATTACTGTTGCGTTAAAGTTACGGTTACAACTTTAATCACTGAGGGATTTTTGAGAAGGTGGTTTCAGGAGGTCTATCAATTTGTACCTAGTTCTTTATAAGCCGATTCTATTGATGAAAGTCCAAAAATTAGTAATTTACAGCATTGTGGGATGCTATTCTGCTTATCATTCCGAACGTTCTCATCAGATCTTCACCAACAATTTATGGGACCAACTTTCCAAATAAAAAATAAATGATCGAAACCGGACTTTATTTGCCGGAGTACGGTGTGAACATATTCACATACAAACAGTATGCGGCTAGAATTGAGCACCTCCTGTTTTTTTTAAAGTCGGTTAAAAAGAGCCATTATAAAGAATTTCCGTATGTCCGAAAGATCCGGATATGTGGAGGTCTCTCCACATATCCGGATCCTTCGTATACCTGTCTAGGTATACGGTATTTTAGAAATTTCCTAAAAAAAAAACTGGATATCCGGTTTTTTTATTTTCGACCGGATATCCGGTTAATCATGGGTTGATTCCACACAACATATTTCTTCAATACAACATTCAAACTAATTAAGTAAAAGCAGAAAAAACTCTTTATCCGGATAACCGGATTAAATATCCGGATAAAAAATAGCCTATATGTTAATCGGGGTCTAAAGCTATCTGCATACCAAATTTGGTTAAAATCGGATAAGCCGTTTCTGAGATTAGCGGGCACAAAGGCACACACAAACAGACAAACAGATAAACAGACAAACAGACAACCAGAAAAACAGAAAAATAGGTTCTGCTGCGTTAATAGATACCCATACAATTTATATTTTTTTCATGTCTTCCAAAAACAGACACCGCTGAGTTACGATTTTATTATATGTATAGATGAAAGCCTAGTTAGTCTACCGACGCCGGTAGACTAGTTGGTTCAAGTCGTACTCCTGGTTTGAGTAAGATGCGGGTTCGAATCCAGCTTTGCGTCTATCGTGCGTTGTGTTTTTGCAGAAGTATTGTTTCTTTAAAATATTTCTATAGACATCTTTGTTATGAATTAGCTAGTATAGATAGAAATGTCAAACCTAAACCCCAAAATAGAATAGGCCCCATCTCTTCCCGTAGGTTTTGTATAAGCCGATAGGGATCTGGAGGAGACTAGCGGAGTTCTTCCGTGGCAGGTAATTTGGTCTAAAGGTGGGTGTAATGCAGGCGGGCCGTATTAACATTGCCAAACTGTTTTTAGCCGTAGGTTTGGTCTTAAGACGGGGAAAATTGTTCATATTTGGAGACAAATAGAAAAGTCTGTCTGTCGTCATTAGGCACTGGGGAAAGTCGTCGAAATGGCAGGTTTTGATAATAAACAAAATAAATAAAAATATAAAATTCAGAAGTTTTGATTGCTGTTCTGTTGGGTATATATTGTTAAATTGAAATTCCCCAAGCTTTCTTCACAAAACACTGAAATAATATTAAACATTAAACTAATTTAAAAAGTTATTAAACACAGAAACCATAACGGTAGTTTTGCCCTGTATTTATAGGTAAAATATTCCGACAAATTGCGAACCTCCACCTTTTTTGAAGTCGAAGTAGAAAAGTACAGATTTTAACCTCTTTTTAAAAAGGGTTTCAACTTTGTTATGTCAATTTTATATATTTCGAAAGAAACTTTGTCTATAACGTGAAGTGATCTCTATGATCACCAGTCGCAGGCAACTTTCTGATTACTTTCTCCCTTTCTTTACTAATTGGGTGTCAAAGCTTTTACATTAACAATTTTAATTAACTCTAAATATTGTTATAATAATTATGGAACCATTTTTTGACGATTTAGGAGTTTTAGAAGAGGTTTTTTAAGTTTTTAATTAGTATGAAAATTCTTTTAAATGAAGTCTAAAATGTTTTAACAGGATTCTGGTATACAAGGCTTAATATAGTTACATTTTCCCGGGTCTTTATCGCGTATTATTATTTATTTTCTTACCTCGACGTTTAAACCATGTGACTATGTTAACAAATCGTGTGAATTTAAAAAGTTTACAAGGCTTATTGTTGAGAGTAGCTCGGAACTGTTTTGTTCTTTACTCTTGATTCAGTTAAGAGGAGTAACAACGTCAACGACCTTGAAACTGAAAATCCCTGTCGGGCTCATCGAAAATTGTTGATTATTTCATGACGGAATGTCGTAGAACTTTTTTTTGTACACAGATTGTAGGTGACATTATTTCCTACATTTTGGTGTAGTTTTAAGACAAGAACCTCCTATTGGTGCAAAGCCTATCCAAATTTTAGACAAAAAATGTCTGATTTGGCTAAAATGTCGATAGGCTTCAATACGTTTTGACATATTTGTATGGAAACTGCACTAAAATATCGGAAACAATGTCGCCTACAATCTGTACACAAAAAAAAGTTTTACGACATTCCGTCATGAAATAATCAACAATTTTCGATGCGCCCGACATGGATTTTCAGTTTTTCAGAATAGGGCCCTGAATTTTGGACCCAGACGCTGCATATAATCTCTTTTTTCTTGTAGTATATTGGTATCATATGTCTCACCTATAGTCAGAGTTGTTTAAGTCGCCCTAAGGCCTCTAACTTGACTTAACGACCGTTATCAGAGATAACAACTGGGACTTACTGCGAAGCACGTAGGCATACCTACATAGAGAGGCATAGATCAGATAAGTCAAATACCTATAATAGGTAGTATCCTAGTTGTATCCTAGTATCCTAGGTAGTATCCTAGTCCTCCTAGTTGCATCGAAGTCTGACGTCTTAGTAAAATAATTTTACTAAGACGTCAGACTTCGATGCAACTAGGAGGTCGAATACTAAAACGCCACTCAAAATTTCAAGAACTAACTATAACAATTTTTAATACATTAGAATGCCAAATAATTCCTATACTTATTTTGAGAAGCTGCTCATTTATTTAACTAGCCCTAGAATTTTAAGCGGCGTTTCATTATTAGTCTCAGCGCAACACTAGAGCTATTTTGAAACCCAGTGGTTAAAACTATTATTTACACGAACCCAGTAACTAGCAAGTGTTGGGTAACTGTTACTGGCTCTGTACCTATGCATTTACGCCGAATTTAAATGATACTAAGAAATAGTCGAAAAACACCTAGAACAAAGCGCTAAAATTAATGAATGAATAAATGTGGTTACAGAGATGTCACATAAATATTAATGCAACATAGGTATATTCTCAGCACTTAACTTGGTAGGTATGTACCTACCTAAGGTTTATTATTTTTGTACTTATTTTGACTGCCGTTCTGAATTATTATATTATGTTTTTCTTTATTAGAGAAAATATCTGAAAATATTATTTCACGAACCAAGCTAGTCAGTGTTGGGTTAATGTTGTAACTGACTTGTTACTGGCTCTTTAAGTATGCATTTTTGCCAAATTAAATTGATACTTAGAAATAGTTACAAGATACCTAGAACAAAGCACTAAAATGAATGAATTAATGTCATTTATTTGCTTGAAATATGAATACAGAGATGTCATATAAATATTATTTTAATTTGTTATTTGTTTTTGGACTAGCTCGATATTTCGCCAGTAATTTCAACTGGCTTGTTCACGAGACAAAGACATAAAATCGTAATAATAAAGTTTTATTTAAATATTGCACGACGTTACACACAGGGCATTCTAGCCCCAACCTAAGCACTGGGTTTGTACTATGGGTACTAGACAACGAATACACTGCATAATATATATTTTTTTGTAAATACATATATTTATTTTATACTTATTTTTGACTGCCGTTCTGATTTCGTATACCTATTATTTTCTACATTAGAGAAAATATCCGAACATAACAAATGTGCTTATTCATTAATTAACAAGAAATGTGGTTTTACGTTCTCCGAGAAGGTAGTGCTATTGATATTTACACTTACAGTTAAAGCAATAGGATCACCTTGTAGGAACTTACCTGTTCTCTTTGTGAAAAGGTATTTGTATACAATGGTTGGGTGACTTTTGTGGAGCTAATTTTGAAACTATATAATAACTATTTTTTTTTGTATTAATAGCAGCTGATAACTAACAAATATCACTATTTGAACTCCTTCGCTAAAAGTTCTTAGATTAGAAAAAAATAAATTAAATACGTAGGTAGGTACTTGAAATTACCAAAAATGTATTAACACAATTTGAAACGGATTGACCAAAAAGTAAACTCAAAACTGTCTGTCAAGGCACAACGGCCGGCCTCTCTAAAAGCAATCTCTTATTAGACAACCTATATAATGTCCACTACATCTTTTTTTTTGATATCTCAGTTTACTGAGATTATAATTGTTGCGTGTTCGTCATTGACTTCAGCCCATTACATCATGAATGTAGCTACATCTTCGCCATTTTCACAATAAATTGACATCTACGAAACTTTATAATTAACAGGCGACTTTTGAGTTGTTTTGGGCTAGTTGACTCTAAATTTTAGAACTCTCAATCTAGAAATCAAACTCAATTTTCCTGTTTTAATCACGTTGTTTTAGCATTTTATCAATTAATTACGTTTACTTACTTACTTTATTCGAGTTTGATTTTCAATACAACAACGCGAAAACAGAAGGCAATCTATGCCTCTTAATCTTCCCATAAGCTGTCTTCGTCATAGATCCAAATCCAGTGATCGCGAACGTAGCCCCCACTTCGACATGTACCCAATTAGTGGAGATCTATCTATCTCTGTAATTAACGGGAGACCTTTGACTTGCTCCGGGCTATAACTAGGTGACTCTGATTTTTTGACTAACACGGTTCATTAGACGACGTTGTTGTCTTGTTTATGCTTGTAGTAAAACAGTTAGGAGTATCAGTCAGTAGACTTATTATTTTTAATCTTTTTGTATGGTGGTAGGTAGGTACACTTTAAGAAATGTTAAATGAAAAGAAATGTGGGGGCATGATGTCCGTTCCGGAGCGTTCCTGCTGCAAAGGTTGTCCATTGCGGTTCAACGCGGGAATGCTGCTAGCATTTTGGGCAGCTTTGCATCGGGAACGCTTGGGGATGGGTTATTTTAGGTTAAGTGTATTTTATTTTATTTTATGTGTTTAGTTTGTTTAATTGTATCTTTTAATTGTTTTCTTTCAATAATAAATAAATCTATTTTAAGAAATAAAGTTTAGATGTTTGGGTGCGTCATCTCGACGTTGTAATAATTTCTATGTAAATAGAAAATTACGAGCCGAGTTGAACTGTAAAGTTAACTTCGTAGATGTGTCTACGGTGTCTTACTCGCAAAAACACTAAGAAATGCTTTCTTAATTTCGAGGCTTTGCGCGTGGCTTACCCGTGACAGCCAAGAATTTACATACACACACAGGGTTATTTTTTTCAAAAACCGTGGTGTTAGAGTAGCTCTGCTGTAGAAGTGTCGCTGCGTCGTCTTACGATAAAATATCTTTAGTATGGCACACGATGCACTGCGGTGCCGCACCGGACTTGCAGCCGCCGTGAAAAGGCGGAGAGAGGTAAATGTGTTGAGACGTTGGCGCGGCATCTAACGGTTGCTTATTTATTACAAGGAAGCTGCACCGACGTATCAACGTTGCGTGTGGCACCGCACCGCTCTCGTTGTCGTGTGCTCGCCGATAGGTACGGCGAACGAGCGAGGGGTCGCTCTAAAGTCTTGCAATAACTACTGTCAAATGCTACCTTCCAAAGTACGGGGGAACTCGAGAAAATGATTTTTTGCTACACAGGTTATCGGTCAATATATTTGGTCAAGCCAAAAAATAGTGTCATTTGGTCAAGCGTATAGTTACCGCTAATGAAAGTGTTATTTCGTTAAGCCGTGAAAAAGTGTCATGTGGTTAAGTCTTCGAAGAGTGTCAACTGGTCAAGTCCTTTTTTGATCGAAGACTTATGAATAAACTCAAAACTCAAAACTCAAAATTATTTATTCATTTAGAACGTATATTAAACACACATACGTACGTTTTGAAACGTCGAGATTTTATTTTACCGAGGTTTCGGAACGCGCCCTCCGATGAGAAGAAACCACAAGAAACTCATGGGGTTTTTTTTTTCAATTATTTTTTTTTATCATGTTTTATATTACAATCGTCATAATACAGATATCTGTAATTTGAACAGGAGCAGTTAACAATCATGTCCATGGATTCTTTTCATCAAAATATTTAGACGTGCTATAGTAGGTACGCCTTATTACACAATTTAAGCTTAATATATTTTTTGAATCTTGTAATGGACATGTCACATACGTCTTCTGGTAGTTTATTATAATAAAGTACACTAGTACTACAGAACGACTTACTTATTTTCTGGAGCCTACTATAGGGCACAGTCAGATCATCCTTATGTCTCAAATTAACCTGACGGACATCACTGTATTTGTGAAATTTACTTGATTTATTCTTATGTACGTATAGCAGATTTTCATATATGTACTGAGAGTACACAGTTAAAATGTTTATCTCTTTAAACTTTTCTTCAAGCGATTCCCTGGGGCCCATTTTGTAGATAGCTCGCACCGCTCTCTTTTGCAAAACAAAAATGGTTTCTATGTCAGCAGCACACCCCCACAGCAGGATACCATATGACATGATGCTGTGAAAGTAACTGAAGTAGACTAGGCGGGCCGTCTCAACATCTGTGTATTCCCGGATTTTCTTAACTGCATAAGCTGCATAAGTGGGCAGGACATATAGCATGGAGAGCAGATGGTCGTTGGGGCCGAAAAGTTCTCGAATGGAGACCGCGGATCGGAAAGCGCAGCGTTGGACGTCCACCAACGAGATAAACGGACGACTTAGTTAAGGCCGCGGGTTCACGATGGATGCAGGCCACTTATGACCGAAGCATCTGGAAATCTATGAGGGAGGCTTATGTCCAGCAGTGGACTTCTTACAGCTGAAATGATGATAAGCTGCGGAACTAAGCCTTTTGGACAGAGCTTCCACGTGTGGGCCCCATTGAAGCTTAGCGTCTAAAGTTATACCCAGAAAGACAGCTTTATCGACTATTTCGATCTCCTCATTATCAATTTTAACAGTGGTTTTAACTTGTTTTACATTTGGTAGTGTGAATCGAATATATTTAGTTTTAGATCCATTTAGTAGCATATTATTAACATTAAACCAATATACTAATCTAGAGAGAGCATTGTTCACGTCGTCAATATTAGGTTGTCGTCTTTTTACTTTAAATACCAATGAGGTATCATCTGCAAACAATAGTATCCCATGATTTTCCTTTACGAGGAAAGGTAAGTCGTTAATATATACTAGAAATAAAAAAGGTCCCAATATGGATCCTTGAGGAACTCCTAAAGTTACAGGTGATCCAGGGGAACGTTTACCGTTAATGTCGACACACTGAATCCTATCACTCAGGTAAGAAGAAAGAAGATCCAATGCGCTGTCCCCGATACCGTAGTGTCGTAGCTTCATGATCAAAGTATCATGTCGAACACAATCGAACGCTTTGGAGAGGTCACAGAATACGCCATATGCATCATGCGACTCCTCCCAAGCATCAAATATGTTTTCAATTAATGCAATGCCCGCATCAGTAGTCGAGCGACCCTTACTAAAACCGAACTGTTTATTGTGTAAAATATTGTTGTCATCAAAATGCCTTAGTAGCTGGTTCAATATAATTTTTTCAAAAATTTGGCTTAATGTAGGTAGTACTGATATGGGTCTAAAATTAGAGGGGTCCGATGTACTACCGGATTTAAATAATGGAATAACTTTACTAAATTTCATTTGATCAGGAAACACGCCACAATCTATGCACCTATTGAATATAATAACAAGCTCAGGTACAATAACTTCTATCAAGGATTTAACAATAGGAACAGAAATCCCCCATAAGTCTTTAGTTTTCTTTACATTGATTTGTTTAAGAATTACTAAAATATCATGTTTTTTAACATATTTGAATTGAAAAGCTTTACTACATTCAGGTACATTTGCTTCTAAAAGAGATTTAGCAATGGGGGTAGATGAGTTTAGGGCTTTTGTCAGAGTAGTAGGCACATTAGTGAAAAAATTCTCAAACTCATTCGCAACATCTTGGTCAGTGTTTGTCATCCTTCCGCCAATGTCCAACTTAAAATCAATATTTTTGTTTAAGACTTTACCAGTTTCAGCATTTATTATTTTCCAAGTGGCTTTAATTTTATCATTACTATTCTTTATTGTAGATTTAATGTGTAAGGACTTCGCTAGTATACAAACTCTTTTAAATATCTTTGAGTAATTTTTAACGTAAGCCCTAAACTCTTCTGATGTATGAAACTGTCTCTCTGCATACAACTGGTAAAGTTTTCGTCTGCTTCTATGAATGCCGACCGTGGCCCAGTCACTGAACTCACGCTTGCCTGATACCACCATTGATCTGGACGTGAAAATAGATTGAAATTGTTCGTTAAGAACCGAAAAAAAGTTGTTGTATAATATGTTTGCATCCATATCACATGGTAGAAATGGCATGATGTTAGCCAAATTCAATTTAAGTTTCTCTAGTCGAACGGCAGTTACTGGCACATATGTTATTTTTCTTTTGGGTATTGGTTTTTTTACTATTACAAAATTGACTAACTGGCCACTATGATCTGATTGTAATTTGTTTATAACAGATTTGCTAGTAGCAGTAACATCTTCGGATATGAAGACGTTATCTATGCAGGTTGCAGTGGTTTCAGTGTTTCTGGAGAAAGTTGTGTACCTAATCCTGTTAATATTATTACAGTTTGTGTGTTGTTTGTGACTGTGTTTTTTGCTCTTTTACTCAAAAAGCGAAATGTAGATATGTATTCAATATATAGGTACCTACTTGTAGTTAGTATTAGTACTAGGTATTTGTGGAATCCTGTACTAATATTTGTTATTATAATTAGTATTTGACAGTAATTTACTTGTCTTAATAATTAGATAGGTATATTAATGTATGCACTCCAAATTGTTCAGGATTAACTAATTAATTAGTCCCAATTAATATCTTCTATATACCTACTAATACTAACTATTAATGTAAAAGTAACTGTGCCTGTATGTTACGTTTTCACGCCTAAAACGCTAAACCGATTTTGCCAAATTTTCGAATAGATGGAACCTCGGAGAAGGACATCTTGGCTACTTCTAATTCGATATTTCCGCGAATTTTCCGTTCCCGATTTCCCGTTCCCATTTCAGAACTCTATAACATCTGTGCAGAAAATCCTGATCGAAGCATATCAGTGACATTAGTCACTTACAACCACGGACCCATGTAGCATTTCTATCATGAAATTTAAATATAAATAAATAAAATAATAAATAATTTCTCCGAACAACACACAGCGCCATCTAGCCCCGTGGTAAGCGACTAAGCTTGTGTTACGGTGACTAGACAACGGATATAATACTTATATTTATTTTTCTTTTGTAAATACATACATATTATACATAGAGGGACACCCAGACCAGACACAAATATTTATTTTTTAAGCATAAATACTTGCACCCGGCGGGAATCGAACCCGCAACCCCCTGCATTGCAGTCGCGCTTTCGCACGACGCGCCACCGAGGTCGTCGAATATATAAAAGACTTTGTCCTGACTGAATGATAGATCAACGCACAGCCCAAAGCCCTACACCACTGATAATAGAAAGCTGAAATTTCGAGATGTGTCTTTTATATGATGTTTGTATATATAGGCATCCAATCAGATCGATAGAATCCTTTATTCAACCAACGCTCGTTCGTCAAGATTTTAATGTTTCCCATTAGTCAGAGATTAAACTAACCACCAGTCTGACCAAGAAGTAACATCCAAAACGTGGCGATCCAGTTTTCGTTAAGTTTTCCTTGGAATATCCCGGCGGCTATGCCAAGCGGCCACCGGCCAGCTCACGTGCAAACCCACCGGCTGTGCCGCCGGCATTCTTAATATTTCCCTGAATGAATACAATGTATTTGTGTTCTAATAATTCAATATTACAAGCTCGTTCCGGGTCTGCATTAAGTGATTTTTAGTGTAGCATTAATCTATTGTGTCTTGAAGGACCTTTCTCAACATTTTCCTTCTCGACGTTTTGTCGGGTTTTTTCCATGTTTCTTTTTCTATTTCAGTCTTAGAAGTACCTAAGAGTTGGAGCTTGCTGTTTTACTGTTGTGAATTTTGAGTCTGTGGAATTTTCCCACTGTCATAGGAAGCTCAATTTGCCTAGCTGCATCTGCAGATCTAGAATGGTCGTGCGGGTTAAGCAACTTTTGGCGCGGTCATGTCTTGGATGGGTGACCGATAAGGTGTGTGGCAAAAAAATATTTTCTCGAGCTCCTCCGTGTTTCGGAAGGCACGTTAAGCGCTTGCCCCGATTGTTGCCTCAGATAGCTGTCGTTAAATCAATGTAGGTTAGGTTAGGCCTAATAGGTCGACCTGAAAACTCTAACACTAGGTGAGGCACACCACTATACGAAAAATAGAAGAAGAAGGAAACTACAATTCAATATCTAAGTAAGTACTGTACCTACTTTCTAAATCGATGCCAATATTGTTTCAAAAATAGCACTACACCAATAAAGTTGGGTCAAGATAAAACCGGACCCGAAACGTCTCTAAAAATACCTCAAATCGGTGTTCAATTGAAGAAATACCTCTCACACGTTATAGCTACCGTAAATGTGGAAATTGAACCCCTTTTCGGTGTGTGTGTCTCATAAACGGGCTCGCGTTCCTTGCACGTGGTCACTTGGAAGGTCTGAGCTAAGCTGTTTCAAACGATATTTGTTTGTACCTACTTTGAGTCAATAGATTCATAAATTCACCGTGATGAAGAGATCGTGTGGTAAGTGGTAAGGACGCTCACCTGGTAAACGTAAGGCGCGAGATGTGACAGTGTGTGGATGCAGAGTTATTAAAAGTATTTGTTACCATTACCATCCAGATCTGATGGTAAGTGATGGTATGGTCTAAGATGTAGCACGCTCCTCTAGAAGAAGTGAGCGGTGAAACAAGATCCAACCTGTCTTCAAGAAGAAAAACTTGTAAAATAAAATTGTTGAAAAAAAAACACTTTTTTACAAACCAGAAGATTTTTCGACCACCTGATGTACAATCATAAGGTGACGCGTCCATAAAATTCAAAGTCCAGGTGCAATAAATAAGAATCTTACGCCATTAGCTCGAGATAACTCTGTTTTATTGTAATTTTATGCGGCACGTTACCTCCACCGGAGAAAATGCAAAACGTTTCAGAGATTAATTAGTTCTACGCAAAGATATAAAATGTCTCTTTTGTAATAGAGGTATCCTTCATTACTAACATAATAATATCTATTGATACAAATGAGTAATAAAACATTTTGTCATACTTAAAGATGTTTAACATGTATTATATAGTTGGATCCCGAGGTTTCACCCGTGTTAGTCCCGATTTTGAAAAACCCTTTCTTATCGAATGCCACCATCATATAAAGAACACACTTCCCAAATTTCAGCATTTTAGGCTGTGTGTTAATCCATCAGCCAATCGGTCAAGACAGAGCATATAAGATTATAAAAAAAATATTGGAGTCGTGTGTTGCCAACGAGAGTCTACTTCGCCATAAGCTATACATATTGCAGTTTACAATAAAGTTTATTGACTGAGACATTCCCTTTTTGTAACTAATATTTTTAAACTCACACGATTTGTTAATATAGTTACATTTTCCTCGCGACCAAGACCATTGTAACTTGGTTGAAACGTCGAGGTAAGAAAATAAATAATAATACGCGATTAAGATCCGGGAAAACGTAACTAGGTACCTATATCTTATACCTACTATACATGTCACTAGTCCTAAATTTTATGATGATGGTTGATATGATAATAAATTTTGCGATGTTCTATCTATTCCACTCTACTAATTTAAGTCTCTACAATTCTACGCGGAACGATGTACATTTTACTCAATGAATTTTATTGGCATGATATCTTTTATCTTTACAGCTTTCAAATTGTTGGTTTTAGTGTTATAAATTTGGTTATGTGCTGACCAGTTTGACGTAAGTTTTGTTACGGATATTTTAAGCTTTATGTTTGTCTAATTATAGGTTCTTTTTTGCGTAAAATTTGGAGATAATAATATATAGATACGTAGGTATTAAATTGCTTTCCTTGAAATACTTACCTACCTACAAGGTACACCGAAATAGAGTCATTTGTGAGGGAACTGTCAATGAATCTATGTTTGTCAGTTGCTATCTCTGCAGCAGTCGTTAGGTCAAGTTAGAGGCCTTAGAGGGTTTTGAAGAAATTTACGAAAAGAAGAAGAAGAAGAAAAAGTAATGAACATTACAGAAATGTCAATCGATGTACAGAACCCGTAACGCCTAACCTAACCTTTTTTCTAACCTACAAAATAAAGGTTAGAAAAAACATTTCAAATTAAACGAACTGTGCGGTTTCCAAATTTTTATTTTTACAACAGAACAATACAGTTTGAGAATCGTATTCATTTTTTATTTTATAGGCAATTACAAACGGGCAGGTTACCTACTGGTCCGGATTGCCAATCATTTCACAACAAAATGTATGCAATCATTTAGAGAGATCGCTGATTGCAGATTTTTAATCGACCGATGTTTCAATAGTAGTTTTTTTCTTAGCTTTTATCGGTAGACTGTTTAATCTGTAACCTGCAGTCTCTCTCAAAAACATTGTTTCAATAACTGAAAAATAAATTTAAAGTATTAAAATAGTAAATTGCATCGGAGATTCTGAATCTTAATTTATTATAGTTACTTTTTTACACAATCATTGGCAGGTGTCTATAAATTGTTTGATATGACTAGCTTTCGTGCAAAATTATTTACAGCAAAGTTTTTTTAATCTAATTGTTACGAGACACATTTTCAGTCATTTCGAATGTGTAAACTGAAATTCAGACAAAAAATTACGGCTGCAGAATGATTTAAAACCAGTGTATTTTTTAATACCTGCCGTTTTTTCAATGAGCTTTTTCTGAACTTTATTTTACTATGTATAGATGGCGCTGCGGCATATTTTTTATGGTGAAGCGAGACATAATATTAAAAAACAACTAAGTACGAAATAAGTTACACTTTGAAGCACTTAATTAAACAAAACATGTGGTTCGTGTTAAATTTAGAGCAATTCCGTGTTTCTTGTCTTTAGTGCATCAAAGAAAAATGTCGTATCAATATATCGAGAAACATAATATTATTGATATTATATTTTTCTTTTAAATATCGTATCGATATTTTAAGAAATGAGTTATATGCCATTGCGATTTTATAACTGCATCGGCTGTGAATTGGTAAAACGTGTTTAGCACTATTTATCACGTTATTCGGAACTTTTTTCAATCAAATTAGATACCACCTCATTTAGAACTGAACAATGTGTCTCATAGTCGTTTCGAAATTAATTAATTTAATTCTAATAACAATAATATATACAATTACATTAAACAACCCGAATTTCAAATATTATACAGCAGTCGTTGTCCAAATTTACAATTCAAATATGTAAAATACTTAAAATATTGGATATTGCTGAAGAAATTATAATTTAGGAGGAAATGTTTATGAACAGGAAACTGGGTTTTTCCATAAATATTGTGATCTAAGACATTTTAAATGAAATGTTCCAATATTTGAGTTAACCCAATTACTATTAAAACAACAAATAAATTGAATTCAAAAATTGAATTAAAATAATGCCCTTAAACAAAAAACACACTTGTTTTTTTATTTTGTTTTAACAAAAACACATTTTAAGTTAAATCCGTCATTCTTTTCTATTTTACATTACATTCTTTACAGCTTATTTATTAAGTGATTTTTTAGCAAGATTAGAAATATTACAACTTTGTACAAACTAGCGCGACTAGTGCAATGTGAGCTGATAAACGTAAAAAAAATATCGCGATCCTCACTGTATGATAAATTAATGTCGCGATTTTTCAATGTGTCATAAATAAAATGAATGTATGTGTTTTTAATTCAATATCGCGATTCGCAGAGTATCGCGAATCAATATTGACATTTGCAGTAAATTGTGAATTAATATTACAATTCGCAATGTATGGCCAGATTGTGTAGACTGTAGACTATTAGGTATACTATATATTTTATGCAGCATTGACAAAATAATAATATTGATATAGCCAATCAAATTACCAATAATTTGGTACGCTGGACAAACCGCCTGTAACGATTTAGGTCAATCGCATTGACTTGTCACTTGTCAGTTTCAACAACAACTGCATTTTTAAGTCAGCGTTTCTATCCCTGATTCCTTTCTGCATCCTGTAATATTTACTTATTCATACTGACCCAGTATAACTCAGCAATTAAGAAAGTTCTTTGTCAAACTAAAGTATCACTTGAGTTGTGCAAGTAGTCGTTCTAGTTTGCATAGAGTCCGAAGTGTTTATTCTTGGAGGTCTCATGGAGGTCACGCTCTTGCCGCCGCCAACAACAGCGGCGCTAGTGTCGCGGCGCAGAGGGCGTGTGAGTGCGCGACGGTGGCGCCGCGCGACGCGGGCGGCCAGCCCTCGGACCACGGACCGCGCGGGCCGGCGTCGGGTCACATCGTTGTTACCATTTCTGTACAAAAAAAAAACAAAATTAGAAAACGAGCGCGATTTCTAAAATCTTATACCAGTTAACTCGAAGTCTGCTGCGGATTGACACGACTTCTAGCTTTCTGGAATAGCCTAGGATTAGGAAAAGATTGAAAAATAGTTACTTGAATCAAAACTTAACGAAATTCAAGTTAATTATAACAATCGCGCTCTTTTTAACGGTTTACTCACCTAAGTTCTGCATTTGGTGCTGACTCAGGACGATGTACGGATTTTCTAATCCTGGATCTTCTAAAACTCCTCGATGGAGTTGTTCTAGATGTCGGTCCACGTCATCTATACGACAAAAAACGAGAAACATAATTAGAGACCACTTACTAACTCTTATTATAATATACGAAAACGTTGTTAGGGTAGATATGTATGTTAAGATGTTTTGTTATTCTTACACGTAAAATCTTACGATTAAACTTAGAATATAGACAGCTGAAGTTTGACTTAGGAGGTTAGTCATCCGTGAGCCGTGGGCGAGTTTACACCATCTCAAATTAGTGGTGGTAAACTGGGCCTAATCAACGGGCTAGTTTACCACTAACAAACAATGCTAAAAGTAGTAAACACCACGCGATTAAAACTGAAAAATGATTTTAATTTTAATCCAGCATCGCCGAAAACAAAAGAAAAACCTACTCAAGTCATTCAAATTCAGAAAGAACCAAACATAATACATTTTATGCAACTTACAAGAGACCATTGTGGTTGTTGTTGGCGCTTCAGTCGTTGTCGTCGTCGTCGTTGTTGTTGTCGTAGTTGTTGTTGTTGTGGTCGTCGTTGTTGTTGTTAATACTGAAAAAATAATTTACTGAAACATTCGAAAAATGCTTTACTAACTCCTAACCAAACCAAAATAGGGGTAGGTAACGTAAATCGATACGGAAAAAAATACAATGACCAAAATTACCATACATCGAAGAAACTTGGCACAAATCAAATAGCGTGAATGGAAAGAACACCCGTTATTAGGAAATTGAATCGATAACAACTGATATTAGCACAGCTGCTTTTGATACTTTTGTACTTTGAAATAGCATGAATTGTATTATTTAGCCATTGTTACATAACTAAATTAGTTGTTCCTCATCAATGCAAAAAATGCATACTATTGTTTCCAATGAAGGATACATCCACATTTCCAGGATCCAGGACACTCTTTATATATTATTATAGCTGTCCCGGCAAACGTTGTTTTGCCTTATAAATTATAAATAGTAGCCGATTCTCAGACCTACTGAATACGTATACAAAATCTCATAAAAATCGGTCAAGCCGTTTCGGAGGAGTACGGTAACTAACACTGTGACATGGAAATTTTATATATTAGATTGTCTATTAATTTCATGTTTACTCAAAACTGACTAGGATGATGACTTACAATGTAAGAAGAGCTCTGCCTGCGCCCTTCCGAGTGTGTTCTCGACGTGGCAGCGGTATGCTCCCGCGTCTTCTCTCGACATCTCCGTCACCACGAGGTTGAGGGTGTGGCGGTAGCCGCGGGATGAGACGCTCATTCTGTGCTTAGTTTCTGGTGAATACAAGGCACAAATTCAAAGAATATTAGGTTGTATTGTATCCACGCACCTTTTCCTAAAATTTCAGTGTTTTCGTCCGAATTTGAACGGCAACGCAATCTATAGAGCACATGCCCCAGTGCTCATTGTGCCCTCACACCACCAAATATCTAATCCAATAGAACAACAGCTTCATACAAGCCTGTGTGGTAAATTTTATGTTTACTTACAAATTTCCAAACATATGTCAAATTCAAATAATATATCAAAAATCATCTTGCTTACACCAAAAGATCAATGAGCAAAAACCCCACCGACCCAAGAACTAGAATTTTATTAGAACTATTGGCCATAGACGTTTCCATCTAATCTAACGCAATAAAACTTAAAAGCCGCTTCTGAACGCTGACGAATATCGTAAAAATAAAATGAAAATCGCTGCGGGCGCTAAGATACAGTCGATGAATGACGCTTAAAACTTCAAACGCATCTTTGAGTTGGTAACGTTACCACAGTGTTACCTCAAATAGTTAGAATTCGACTTTAGGTACAGAACGAATATATCGATCTGAATTTGGTACGTATGAATCTGTGCCCGTACCTAGATTTGTGTTTCATCAGAATAATGACATAAGCTGTTTACAATTTGCAAATCACCCTTTGCTAGCGGTAACACATTGGTAGCGAATTTCCCCTTTCATGTTCGGACCTTTCATCGAATGTTAACTAGAAAATGTTTTGTCTGACGACTGGCTGATAGATGCACTTAGTTTATGCCATGAATTTCTCGTGTCTTCTTCTCATTGGAGGTCGTGTTCCGAAGACACATTAGATTACTGATGATTCAAAGTGTTATGTAAATATCCAAATGAATAAACATATTTTGAATTTTGCACAGCCTAAGCCGCTAGCTAATAGAGAGCTGAGGAGAGTGTGTTATATGATGTACATTTATAACATCTGATAAGACATATGCGGATGAAACCGCGGGACACAGCTATAAATAAAATGTTTTAATAATGCCTCAGCATTGTTAGATTTTTCTTGAACACGGTTCTATTTTTTTTTTCAAATTTCATATTTGTTGCGACATTATTGTCGGTATTCCTAGAGGGACGGCGATAGATGGTAATTATCTGTCCTTTTCCGATTGGATAGGAACGAGACGGATAGAATTGTACCTATGAAAAAATCGATGATTACACGATAAAACGATGATTATTCGATGATTATATAGTTTTATACTATGTATTAAAGTATTGACTCAGTTATAATTACGCAAAGATTTTGACTACTACACTACATGCACAGCTATGTGTGCGTGAGTTCTCAGCGCTTTCCACTCGGGTTTGCCGAGGCCGTCCGAAGCGCCTACTAGGCTCACGTACGTGAACCCGTCGGCACAGTGTCGGTGAGAGAGGTCACGCACACATAGCTGCGCATGTAGTGAAGTACCTACGCCGCTGGCTTGTATGAAGCTGCTGTTCTGTTGGATTAGATATTCGGTGCTAACACACAACAGTCTATGACACGAAGAAAAAGTGACACGAAAAAAATAAGGAAGTAAGAAGTGTAATAAAAGAAGTATTTCGGAAGTTTTGAGTGGGATACATACCCACTCAGAACCTCAGAAATTCAACAACAATGTTTTGTAGAAAAATGTTAAACATAATTGTTACCATATTAATACAAAGTTATAACAAAACACGGTGCTCTCGGTAGGATTGGAATCCCACGCTCTGTGAAAGTTATGAACTTTAGTAAAGTAAAACAACATTTTAATTGTCGACTAACGTAGGATTATAAAGTTACATGATAACGTAATGTAATCGAATTTCAAGCTAACTTTTAATGATAGGTATTAAAATGTCTGTTAACGTACAGTAATGATAAGAAGTCAAGGTCAAAATATGTAGGATCGAACAACAAACCGAGCCTTTGTTAAAAACCAAAAACAGGGAGAAATCATCATTGGGTAATTCATCGTGTCACATGGGTTCTCGTGTGGCGCAGTGGTTAAAGCACTCGCCCGGCAAGCGAAGGGCACATGTTCGAATTAGTTCAGTTTAACAACAGTCGTAGCCCTATTAAAAGTGGCTCACCTAAAAATAAAGTTCTGAGTAAGCCACTTTTTTACGTTTTCAAAGAAAATCTGTAATTGAGGCGAAAATATTTGTATTATTAAATAATTTGACGAACTTTTCAATTGCAGATTTATTTCTATGTACCATATTTGGTAACGAGCGTTTAATGAGTTGCCAAACTTGAACACTTGAAGTATTTGGGAGCAATATAATTTTCATAGCCGAAATTATTCTCGGATTATGTATTTGAATCATATTTCAAAGTTGTTCGATGGTTTTAATGATTGATGTTAATTCTGCGAATAATGGATACTTAGGCTAAATTAATGGGAAATTATTTCGTTACGAGGAAAATTTAGGGATGATTTTGATTCAAATTAGTTTCTCTTAAATTTCAGCAGATAATAATTACTTCTAATAATCTGGATGAGTCAAAAACATTTAAAAAAAAATCTAAGGAGAATCTAATTTTTAAGTAGAAATACATAATCGAGAATAATAATATTAACTTTCTTTTGACTTTGACAACATAAGTTAAACAATCGACCTAAACTAAAAGTTTTGAGATCTTATTTTAGAAAGAACTTAGTAATTTATGACTACGTACATATTTTTTTAAAGTTAAACTGTCTGAACTACAGCGTACCTAGATACCAATTATATTTTACAATTACAGTGAGAAAGAGAAAGCCTTTATTAATGCACATAATTCAATTTAACTCCAGGCCGGCCATTATTATCTACTAGTAGGTACTCTAATACTTATAAAATGTGTTACCATTAACAATCCTCTGTTCCCCGTTAAGAGTCCAGTAAGTGAGGGGTGCAGGGTACGCCTCTGCCGTGCACTGCAGTGTCACCACTCCACCGGACGGCGCTCGGATCGCCACGCGACCCGCCCACACTGACGGGGTAACTGTAACAAGAGCTATAGTAAAGCGAGCTGTAATTGTAACAACAGTTTACCTAGTAGTGCTCGTCAAAGCAAGTTGGCATACATTAGGTACTTCTTTCTAGTATGCAGTAACCATTACCCCTCTGCCATTGGATCTCAACCGCCCCGGTCGTCCCGATCTAGAGTAAGACCATAAAATAACTTTATTAAATACTTCACAATTACAAAGATACCTTACTATGATTATTATCTAGTGTCACTATCACTAGGCTAAGTACCTACCTTCTTTACTTACAAACGACTACCAATTAAAAAGATAACTCACACATGACATTGATCTGTATTCTCTTGCTGACTGAAGGTGGTACTCCGTTGGATGCTATACAGAGGTAGGCACCTGACGTCGTTCGCTCCACTCCTGTTAGGTTCAGCCATTGACCGCTGCTTTTTGATACTGTACAAACAGATAATCAATATAAATAAATGTTATATACCATTGAGATATTTTGTACTAGAAGGTACTAAATAGGTGATGTCTCAAACAGCGCTGCCAATGTTCTTACGTCTATCGTAAATATGTAGTGAGCTCTGTGAAGTCGATTAAACGTCAAAAGCATCACTGAAGTTGCGGTTTACAACTGTCTGATATCATATCTACTGTTAAAGTTGAGATCAATAATATTAACATGTCTATGTCGCCATTAAAAGATTAAGTTCGAAATATGAAAGTGTCTTGTAATCATGGTGACCAAACAACTAATCATTCGATGTCGACGCTAGTGTCGACAGCGTCCTCATTTTAAATTAAAATTCAATAGTGACACTGAAACCTCAAGGTGACGCAGTAGTGGACACACTGTGACGGTGACACTCGATGTGTCTTGTATCAAGACTACGAGAGCTTCACAGTTCACATCAACGTCACCTTAATAAACCCGAGAAGGCTCCTGAACAAACATCTCAAATGTCCATAAAACTTATACAAAAAAAATATTTTTCCAAGTCAATTTCAAAAGTTTTAACAATAAAACGGGCAGGTCATTTGTCTTGGATGAAAAATTACGTTACGAATTTTATTTTAGTAAGGTAAATAAAGAAAAAATCTTATCGAGTTTGTAGGTATATTGGCTCGCAGTAGAAAACCAATCATATTTTATGTATACTTATAAAAAATCCCCTTATAAAGGGATTTACTATTTAGAACTACAATCTAGATAATTGTTTACAAAACCATATCGAGACCTATCAACGGTATCTAGTAGTTTAAATAATAATAATATCAAATGTAGGTATGTGTAGTGTGTTTATTCAACTATCTATATTCAAAATTTCATTGCAATTTTTGTTGTTTTTGTATGGAAGAGTAATACTATTTTAAACATCGATTTCGCGATGTTCAATTCGAATTACCTAAACTCATTTTTCGAGATTGTCAATCCTGAAGATTAGACCTGTAAAAGTCTCGAAAACTATACTAAAAGTTATAAATAACATGCCAATAAAACCGAAAAATGAGTTTAATTAGATGGTATTAAACTAGTAGGTATTAAGATCATTTATGTTCTGGTCCATTTCAGAGCTTTAAAATTAAGTTATTATTTAAGCTTACATTTCAAACTGAGACAAAACTACTAGAAACAATCAATCAAGATTAACACGAGCCACATCACAGGACGCATTAGAAAACTCTTCAAATCGAACGATTGAACAAAAGCTAAGTAGAACAGCAAAAAAACGAAAAAAACCTAATGATTTGCTTTCACGAATCTTTCTATTTTTCTACTCGTATATCTCAAAGGACACCTATGTACCCACATATACCGTGACAAGGATCCTAAGTAAAGTAAACGAGGGCGCCACTATCTTTAAACACCGCTAATTTTTAGACTTGCCGGCCAAGTCCGCTGTACCATCAGGCTACTCCCAGAAGCGACCTTCAGAGATCAGTTACTGTTAAAGACAGATTCTGATCGTGTCTCCAAACGCTGTGTGTTCGGTTCTCTATATAGGAGAGCTGCCTCGTGCCTAAGTGACACTATCTGTTTTCTACAGATTGTCCAGAAGAGGTAGCCCATAAGCGATAAGACCGCCCATTGTAACACTTAGGTTTTAAATTTTCCTTTGTATAATTTGTTGTTATTTGTGTTTTGGTGCAAATAATGGTAATCTACTTTTTAAACGAACACGATTGGAACTCATAATTTTTATTTCCCGGGTCTCTTTTGATTTTTACAGTCCCCTCGCGATCAAGACCGTTTTACATGCTCGAAACGTCGGGAAATAAAAATTAAGCGTTAATATATCTATCTATCTAGATGTAATTTAATCATTACTTTTGCTTTAGTTATTGTTGTTGCCGTTCGCTAGGGTCCTTTCCACGTTCGTCAGTAGGTGAGGTATTAGATCTACCCTACCTTCATTCTCTAACGAGGGTTTGCTAAGCTCCCTTAATCTTATTGATGTGAGGCTGTGGATCGATGACTCTCGGGTATTGCGTATTATGATTCTCATCAGGAACGGTTTTTTTTTCGATCATTTGAACTCGTATAAAAAACGAACGCAGTGATTTTGGAGTATTTTTTTACGATGTTGTGATTTGGAAGATTTTGTTTTTCTTTTGTTTTAAAGATTTTCGTCTCGCATACCTTTATCAATAAATTAGCTGCGTCCCGCGGTTTCATCCGCATAAGTCCCGATCCCGTGGGAATATCGAGATCTCGATATTCAAATTTTGATGTCATTAGTCCCTAAACTTTTATTTTAGAATTTAATTGTTTTTTTTTGCAAAAACTGTCTTTGTTGTTGATTTGTTCCCATTGAATGGTTCATCAGCAACAACCTCAAAGAAACCGCAACCACCTGCCAATTTTACTTCTTGACAAATAACAAACAAACCACAAAAACAATATATTTGTCAACAATTCCTTAAAATATCTTAACGAACTAACAATATTATCGTAAGTATAATAGAACCACTTCGACTTGTCTCACAACGCTTGAAAATTAATGAAAATTGACACACAAACATCTTAGCTTTCGCATTTATAATACGAGTATAAGTGGGGTACTTATACTCGTATTATAAATGCGAAAGCTAAGATGTTTGTCTGTCAATCACGCAAAAAGAAAAGGATTAGAAGAGATTTTACGGAGGTACATAAGTAGTATATATGGATTAGCATATAGAATATTTTTATGTCGTTCCGCGAGGTATAGATAAAATACTATTATTTTAGTATACCCAGTCGCGTGAGTTCATGACACAAATTAGTAAGTTAAAATAATATCAAATGCAAACCTATAGTTATGAAACATAGTTATCTTATAAGGGTTCATTTTTATGAAAAAAGGAACCTTATAAGGGTTCCTTTTTTACCTATTGAGGCACGGAACCCTAAAAAGAAAATAAATGAAACGTAGACACTTCATAAAAATGATCAGCTAATAAGCCAAGTTTGAATCATACGAGATCCGGACTCACGCGGTTTCACCAGCCTAAGTCCAAAGCCACCAACTGATCAGCCGGTTTTTAAAAATTTAAAATTTAAAAAACCCCCTACTTAAGAACTAAACTTTAAAAAGGTAAAAATAATAAGGGAGGTACATAATAAGCCGAAAACCAATTTCATGTCTCTGAGTAGGTATTCGAACTCCTCACAAAAAGTCGCACGAGCAACATTTCGGCGTGACACCAAGCCAACGTGCCGTAGCTAGGTACTTATTCCTCGTATCCCGAATGTTATTCTGTTACAATTTCATACTGTTCTAAACAAACAATGCACGAGTTAAACATTCAATTTACGGCCGCAAACGTAAAAGTTTCCCCTTTGTTTTACTCTCTGAATACTGTTTTATGTGCTATTTTGAGACAGTTTTTGCAGTGATTTACGTAGACTAGAGATTTTCACAACAATTTTGTATGCAGTGGATTTGTGTCAACGAATCAGATGGTGTGGTTCCAATATCTGCTGATATTGTGACAGTTTTCCAGATATTAAATGTCTTTAAAAAAATGAAGTTAATTATAATTCTAAATACAGTTAAAATCGTGTATTTTTTTCGATTAGATATACCTAGGTATATTTTAATATTTCCCCGACATGGAAATTAAAAGAGATAGGTAGCATATTGTGGTTTCTTACGGCCTAACCCCTCTGAGAGAAGACCTTTACTCTGCAGTGGAACAACTTAATGGACCTATTACTTATTTATTTTATTTTCAAACTATTAAAGTGTCTGTAAATTATTCTTTTAGGAAAATCTCAAAGCTTGGCTTACTCAAACGTATAATTAAAGTAAACACTCTTCGATTCGATTATCTTTCTTTGAGTAAAAATGTCGACGAACTATCGGCCGACGAAAAGTCTACAGTCAGAATTGACTGCGGTCGGTTCAGAAGCTCGAGCCGTGCTGTAGTGTAAAATTGTGATAAGTAAAGCCTATTACTGAATAAGTTCATAAAACAATTGTTTGTTCTGTCGTTCGAAAGGTTTTAAATGTTGGTAATTTAGTCATTAAAACCGTAATTGTTCTTTTACTATGATTCGTAATAATAACTTTTATATTTTTATTTTTTAACATTTTGTCGTGTTTTACATCTAAGGCATTTAAAAATGTTTTTACAGAAATAACTTATACAATTTCATTGTTAGGATACGCACTATTCCAAAATTTTCATGGTACCTACCTACGATCGAAACCGAGTATTAAATTATTAAAAAGCAACCTAAAAACCAAAGCTGAAGTTCACATTATATATAAATTGTAATTTGCAACTCCAGAGCACAATTTCGCAACTGTGCAACTTGTTTTCGAAATGAACGCCACCGGTCGGCCGATCAAAAATCACCAGTCTGCATTTGATTTCACTATCTATCATTATTCAATGTCGCTATTGTCAAGTAAATTTACGAAAATGTAATTGGTATTTTTTACTTCGACAAAAAAGGTAGGTACTTTTATATTTTATTCGTAGAAGTGGAGTGAAATCTCAGGAGAGCTATTCGAATCGGAGCAATCAAAGTGAACTGATAGTTTTGGAGTTCAGATTTTCAGTTTATTGCTTAAATCCCAGTTGGTTGCTATATTTTTCGAAAAAAAAGGTAAAACGAATTTGTAGATGTAAAAATAGATCCATTGTAGTACCTTCCTTCTACACTAAAACTATAAGAAGAATAGATTGTAAATTTTACTCATTTTTCGGTTTTAATCGCATGGTGTTTATTACTTTTAGCATTGTTTTAATGCTCAACGTTTAGAAACCTGTAAAGGTCAATTGAAACAATGCTTAAAGTAATAAACAAAAGAAAAATGAGCAAAATTTCAATCCAACATCGCGAAAACAGATCAAAATCTAAGAATAGATTTTTTAACCGACTACGACTTTCCCTTCTCCACATTTTGACAGGAGCAGGTGTTCCAGATGTTTGATAAGAATCTATCTATGTTTGTAGGTATACTTGCCTAAAGTACTGTTATCTATCTTGAAATGCCTGGAGTCCTCCCTTCTCCACATTATGACAGGAGCAGGTGTTCCAGGTGTTTGATAAGGGTCTATCTATGTTTGTAGGTATACTTGCCTAAAGTACTGTTATCTATCTTGAAATGTCTGGAGTCCTCCCTTCTCCACATTATGACAGGAGCAGGTGTTCCGGACGCGACGCATCTCAGAGCTGCGTTCTCGCCTTCCTTGATGAGGATCTCGCTGCTGCTAGCATCGTCGTCTATGTCAGGTGGTACTGGAGAAAAAAAAACAGGTATAATGAACTATTCACATAGGAGACTTTCCAGTAAGCCAGTAATAATGTTGAGAAAGGTTGACCTATTTTACTGGTCTGTCAGATTTGCACTGGGTAAAATAGCATAGAATACTTCGGATATAATATCAATGATTTATCTATGGAATGAATTATGAAGAGACTCGGAATCCTGGAGCTGGTTGTACGAAGTGTCCGAGATAATCGATTAGCAAATGTGACAAAAATCATTTTCTCGAGATACTCAGTGGTTTAAAGGGCACTCAATTAATCAGTTGGCTCCAGATGTTATCTCTTATTGCAGTCGTTAGCTCAAGTTAGAGGTCTTAGGGCGACCTGAACAACTTAAACACTAGGTGAGCAACACCATTTCACGACCAGAAGAAACAAACTGAGGTAATTGACAAAAAGTGACTGTCTCTCCAGTGTCCACAAGGTATTTTAAAGTTTAAAATTTCTGGTTAGGAACTGTGTTTTAAACTGGAACCTTATATTTGAGGAACTTACCAACAACATGCAAATAATGAGTCTGACTCATCATAGGCTCTGTATTCACTTGGCACATGTACCGCCCCCCATCCGCCGGACCCACATCCTTCAGCCCCAATGTCCAGGAACCATCTCCGTGGTTGACGCTGATGCGGTGGTTCTTGGTGATCACGTGGCCAGCGATGGTGAGGATTGTCTGTGTGTCCACTCGAAGCCACGCCACCTAGGGAAGAGAATTAGCTGGTGAGGTTTTGACATAAGATTACAATTTAAAATGTTAAACCGTTATTCACTTGCCTTGTAATAGATACTTTATTTTACTGACATCGTACTTATACTTAAAAATTGAGTCAATAGTGACTGAATACTAAAATATTCATTAGACTTGGGGACACATTATGCGCGAAAAATGTACCTACTGGTTTTTGTTTCCATTTAGTTAATTTAAAACTCTCAAATTAATAAAAATTATAAGACAAAATCTCACTGCATTAAAAATGATGATTCCGCAATAAAACAAAATTTTGAAACATAAAAGTAAAATAAAGCCTATAAAATTTAAATAATTATAAACGTCGAGAAAATTCATCATAATTGTAACAAAAAGTTTTTAATTTAACCAAAATGCCTTCCGTAAAAGCCTTAAAATTAATCAGTACCCACTTCATTATACATTCGAGTCTAATTATTAATGCGGGGGTTCATAGCATACACAATAATGAATTTATATCATACAATCGAAACTTTACATGTTAGGTTGCTCTATGTCAGGAGGGTTACTGCGGTTCGTTTCGATACGACATCGATACTGTCATACGATGATTCTACTGTCACATTCTGATAGTAGGGTGACAGTAGAACAATCGTTATAAAATAAATAAATTCTGTGAACGATTTTTTTCTTTTGTAAATACATACATATTATACATAGACATACCCAGACCAGACACAAATATTTATTTTTTAAGCATAAATACATGCACCCGGCGGGAATCGAACCCGCAACCTTCTGCATTGCAGTCGCGCTTTCGCACGACGCGCCACAGAGGTCGTCAAACCGTTATGACAGTATCGTTGTCGTATCGAAACGAACCGGAATAACCCTCTAGAATTTGGTAATGTTAGGTTATTTAGAACCATTGTAAACTTTAATCGGTTGACTAATGATCTATACAAGTCTAAATCAATAGTCGACCGAAGCAGCCAAAAAAAGGAGGGGGGGGGGGGGCGTGTAACTTGAGAATTTATAAGTACCATCCGCCAGCCTGCCTTTTGCTTTCTAAGCCAAGTAGGTGCTTGTTCCTAAAATCAGATTTTCATACCCTTTAATTTGATACCCCACTTGATTTTGATTGATTGATTGAATGCAAAGATAAAAAAATAAATTTGGACCCTCCATTATCCCGTCTAAATATCGTCATATTGTTTTTTTTTATTTTCATTTGGATACCCACTCAGTCACCCAACCACATACATACGCTCGAAAAATATAACCCTCATTCGGCAGTTGGGTAAAAAACAGAAAACTGCGGTACAAAAACGCAAAGACGCGAGTTTCGATATTCGCTGCAAGCGATTTTTTTAAGATGATTTTTCCTGCAAAAAATGTCTAGTAGATAGGTATGCCTAGAGCATTAAAAATTTACATTGCGAAATATCATTATCATTTGATCATCATCATCGGTATTATTTTCATTTAAAAAAAGTTACATTAATCTTCTTACTTCCGGTTCCGCTAAGCCTCACTAAAGCTTAAGCGTTTTTAAGACTTAAACGAGCTTAACTTAATGAAATTCATTGCTTCAGATTATAATTCAATCCACGTTTATTATTTATTAAGTTACCCCTTTATTAAAGGTGTTATGGATATTGTATTTAATTTGGTTCAGTTCTATTCATTAATTACCAGTTTCACTTGATTAATTATCTTTAATTTAACGTTGCGTTGGTATCCCGAGATTTCACCTTAATAGATTTTGAGTTTACACTGAGATTAAATTTAACTTTTAATTAGATATATTTTCAAAGAAAAATACATCGCAAAAAGGCATGCGCATATTTTTCCCGCCGAGGAGGGAACTTGTGTAGTCTAGTTGGCAAAGACGTTGGGCCACAGACTCAAAGACGCGAGTTCAAACTTCGCCGCGAGTGAATTATTTGAATAAGTATTCTGAAATAAATCTGCCTAGAGCAAAAAAGCAAAACAAAATAAGTAATATTTAAATTTTAATTGGCCCCGCCACACAGGTTCGGTATTGCGTCCCGATTCCTTACACACAGCTGCGTTTTACTGTTCGGCAATAACGCACGGTACAAACAAATGCAGTCCCGCAGCAGTTATTGGAACCATCTTTATCAAATAGGTAGACACAGCGTTGTGCCGTAGTTCTAGTACGCAATTTTTTGTAAAAACGACTCTAAACAGCATGTCATTAGTTTCGTAAAGAAATCCCCGCTAAGGTCGTAGCACACATATCAACTCGTAAACGGAACGTAAACGTATCAATTCGAGCAGTTCAGTATTCTTTGTATGAAGCTCCTTACTGCAACGTACACTAATCGGATTCGTAACGTAATTGCCTCGCCTCGGGACAAGCTCATGAACCGCGGTACGGTGCGTGGTCGACTTGCCGTTCCCGCGCTTACGTCTCACCGTACGCTATCTTATAATATCTTTCTTCGGATGAAATCATTTCTCTGAATGTTGTACTCTTCTAGCCGTAGCCGAGTTGATTCGGAGCTGCTGATCGCTTGATATCGCGCTTACGTTACTTTGCGGTGAGGCGGTGCGGTAACGATCCCTTTCCGAGTTGTTATGTGTGCTACGATCTTTACTCTCACATGACAGTTTTTTTTATAATATTAGAGAGACAGCCCGTCTCGCGATGGGCAATTTACCAGAAGTTCAAAAACTATATCGAAATCCCTGTATCCGTTTGGGAGCTACGATGCGGCAGACACACAGATACCTCAAACTTATAACGCCACTCTATCTCCATCGGGGGTTAAAAATAAAAACTCACAACACTTCTCACTTATAACTTTCAAGGGTTAAAATTCAAAACTACACGACGTACCACTTGATTATTCCTTTATGTTCGCTCTTACGATATTATGCACATTTCAAATTCCGAAACGGTTTTCATAAACATTTTAAAGTTTCCCGTTTTGTCGGTAAAGCTACAGGCCCTGAGGCGGACTTTCTAGTTATACTTTATTCAGCTTATTGCGATAGTGAAATTTTATTTTAAAACAACTCTGTGTGCGGAATTAAATGGCTCCAATTTCTAGTTTGTAAAAGTGTTGTTTAGAATTTTTGAGTGAGAAGTCATGTGATTTTTTTTAATAGGAAATTTGACGAGCAATAGGGGTAGGTACTTTAATTCTACGAACGAACAACAAACTAACGAAAGAAATAAACTTTTTAAATTCACACGATTTGTTAACATAGTTACATTTTTCCGGGTCGAAACGTCGAGGTAAGAAAATAAATAATAAATACGCGATTAAGACCTGGGAAAATGTAACTATGTAAAGAAAGAAAATCTGTCATCCGTCCTTCATAACCGCAGAAAATAAAATTTTCGGACGGATGGATGACAGATTTTCTTCTGGAATAATCGTTCGTTTTATCGTTCGTAGAATAAAAGTAGAGAACCAGGATAGTTTCAAATAGTAATTAGGGGTTGTTTACAGAGAGCTATCTGCTGCCTAGCCACTATTGGCTGTCTATTCTATTGGTTGGTGTCTATACACCAAATCGTAGCTAGGCTCTCTACACAATACATAGGACACGTACTGCCAGATAAGCGAAAATTGTTGAGTTTTAAGTCGCGTAATTTCGTTTGCAGGTTCGTAGCAGAATTTACGCGACCAAAAAACGCGACTCAGAACTAGATCACTCAGTGCGAGTTTCTGCAGTGCAGTTACCGCAGACTGACTCGTAGATAACTTGTAAGCAAGTTCACACGCTCTGAATGAGAAATTAGTAAATGAAATAAAGAAATAAATTCTGTAAACATTACGCAGCGCTATCTAGCTCCATAGTAAGCTACTAAGCTTGTGTTACGGTGACTAGGCAACGGATATAATACTTAATAATATTTAATCTTCTTTTTTTAATACATTCAAACGGCGGCATCTGGCGAGAATCGAACCCAAAACTGTCTGCGTTGTAGTCGGCGTCACAGAGAAAGTTTACATCTTCTTCCAGCAGTTTTCAATCTGCGACCCCTAAATCCCTGACATTGTAGAGGCACATTTAGAGCGGTGTTGGTCTAGTGGTAGATACCCCGGCTTTCATTCTGAGAGCTATAGTGCTTTCTTCCTAGTGCTTAGTTTGGGGCTAGATTGCGCTGTGTGTAACGTCGTGCAATATTTATTTATTTTATAGTGCGTCTGCCACTCTAGGAGTCCCAAGGATTGCAGGTTCGAATTCTGCTAGGAGCAGAATTTTGGAAACATATTTTCTAAAAACCAAAATTTTGCTATAGCCTAAAGCTTCGGACCAAACCTCCATATAAACTTTCATCCCCCATGTTTCATGATTCTATACACCATCCTACACACCGACCAGCCGGCAGCCCTCAAGAGGCCGCCCCCGGACCGCTTACCGCTATTCCTCCCAAATTATGATCGATAGTCTCCCAACTAAAAGGTGAACAGAACAAACATAGATTGCCTTTAGCCAACTTTCGGAATATTAATAGAGTACACCGATGTATTGTTTACATACACTACATACCTAGTTAACTACCTACTGAATATTCTATGTATCACATACAAGCGAGTTGTAAGTTCCTAATAAAGATCGTTGCTTATAGAAGCCACACGGCACGCACCATCTCGCCTAGTGCCGGATGGTGCCGTTTTTCTACTTTATAGTAGAATTCAATTGGTTTATTTACACCAATCTACGCAACAAAGCGAAAAGCGCAATGAAGCATGGAAGCATGGCATAGAAGCGCAAGGGAACGGGTTTTGACTTTTCCTCTCGCCAAAATTCTCATGTATTTTTTATAGACAGCAAGAAAAAAATACGTTTATTCAGGCAGGCACACAACTCACACAGTACATAAACACATTAGTAATAGACACAACTTTAGCAACGCATAAACTTTAGCACTTTAGCTTTATCTCTGATTATTTTCGGTTTACTCCGAATTATGGCTCTACCCATAAGCAAAAATTGTTACAGTCAGTCTTCGTAACAAGCCATGTCAAGGAACAATTAGACATTTGCATTTTACTTAGGCCAACTTTGCGAGCCAGCTTACTATGTATTTTATTCAGTGGTTCAGATTACCGCGCAACGTCGAGGCGAACCTACATTTCGCCTCGACGTCGAGGCTGTGGTCGGGTCCCGGGTGGCTCCGATGAGCTACGACCTTAATTGGCAAACTTTTGGCTCGACTTTACTCCTATCGTTTGCGATAGTGGTACTACTAGCATCTGTAATGTTATTCCAGATGCGAAAGGAATTATTACGTATTCCGAGTCTGAATCTCTCGGAAATGACGTTACTGAAAGTTTGACCTGTTTGTTTGTAACAATGGTCGTATATTTAACATTTCATCAGTATCGCTCACTTTTGTGGAAAACTAAGAATAACTCGGCTTCGTACAAAAAGTCAGGTTTGTTGTATTTTAAATTTTAATCCCCACTTTTATTATAAATTTTATTCTTATTTTGCTATTATTATTAAAGAGCGGCAATAGAAAAAAATCATCAGTACAAATTTCAATTTTCTAGCTATCACGGTTCATGAGATACAACCTATTGACAGAAGGACTAACCCTTTAGATACTCAACCCTAAAACGCAGATTGACAACTTTCTATAATTTCCAGTCTGAACAATTCGATTTTATATACACTGGATACTGTTAGAATGTTAACTATTCATCTTTCCTTAAAAAAAATGCTGAGTAATGAACCTTTACTAAAAACATTCGTATCGCAAACTATGTCAATTCACAGTTCTTCGCTCGTCCTCCCAGGAGGATCGTTCGTGCTCACTTCGCTCTATTTCTTCCAACCTGGATAATGGTCCAAGTTCGAGAAAGAATAGCAACTATTGTATTTAGGCGAATTTAACTTGAGACTTCGCTCAGATGAAATAGTTCGCAGTCCGGGGTCGGGTTAGTTTTGATGCGTGTTTTACGTGCAATAGTTGTTACTTGTTACTTTTGAAGTCGAAATAAGGTAAATGTAGCTAATAATACATACATGTGAGATAAGACATGATGATTATTAAGTAGATAAATTATTTACTATGTAGTGTAGTTGTTCTGCAATCTATATTTTAGCACTAGCGTCCCGATGTTTCACCCGGGTAATTCCCGAAAAGCTAGGGTTTTATAGAAGATAAGTCCCGATCCCGTCGGGATCAAAAGTAGCATATGTTACTCAGGGTGAATGTAGCTTTTGAATGGTGAAAGAATTTTTGAAATCGGTCTTTTCGGTTTTGAGTTTATTGATTACAAACATACAGACACACACAAATACAAATCTTACCTACACACACACAAATACAAATCTTTCCTCGATATAATATTAGTGTAGAAGTGTAGATTTGTGGTCTAAGATGTAGCACAACCATCTAGAAGATAATAAGACGGCACAGTGGAACAAGATCCGACGCAAAGCTGCACCGGTCTACGTATCGGAACACGGAAAAGTCCCCTTGGCGCTTCGACATAGGCCGGTGGTTGGTAACAATCCGCGGCTGAAGCCTCCCACCAAGAAAGAACCCTTTTATACGACGGGCAGGGGATACCGTAGCCAGGCTACAGAGTCTTCAAAGATGGAAGCCCCTACTGATAAATCACACTGAATTTATAAACTTGCACTGAAGGGGAAAGGGCCATGCCCATCCACATATTGTATTTTTCGCATTTGCTAATTAAAATAGAAATATTTTTTTGAAAAATTATTATGAAATGAAAAGTATCAAAACGTAGGGGCACGGTAATGGCTGATATAGGTTTTATGGCATAAACATATTTGATCTAATGTCTTTATCCGGGGAGGAAACAGTCGACTACGTTTGTAAAGTTTGTAAATGGAGAATAGAGTAGGTATCCTTAACCAGTATAACTTTACAACTCCAACTGCAACCTACAGACAACATTTATCTCAGGACAGGAATAGATTAAGTCGTTGCTTTTCTGTCGCTCGAGACGACGTCGTAGTATAGTATAATACATCACTGGCACTACGTCGAGTCGCCGACGATTGATAGTGGCACCGCACTATCGACGACCGAATCGAATCTAGACAAACGAGAAAGATTTAAATAGCACTCGGAATACTAGGATACAATATAATGGATTTGTGAAAGTAGTTTATTTAAGTTTCTGGTTTTTGTCTGAATGCCACGGGACCCCAGATAACTAAAACCTATTTATATCTATGCTAATATTATAAAGCTGAAGAGTTTGTTTGTTTGAGCGCGCTAATCTCATGAACCGCTGGTCTTTCAGTGTTAGATAATCCATTTATTGAGGAAGGGTATAGGCTACTTCTGATCCCGATATTCCCACGGGATCGGAACTTACGCAGGAGAAACCGCGGGATGCAGCTAAAATGTTATATATAGCGTCCCCGACTATAACCACTTTGGGTATGCAGATAGGGGTCCGCTGTACCGTCAGGCCACTTCGAAGAGCAACCGTCAGAGATCTGTTTTAGACAGATCGTGTCTCCAAACGATAGTTCGTTCGGTTCGCCTAGTGGAGACTACGGGAGATTAGAATGCTGGACTGTATTTGGCGGTTATTGCATTGCCATTCAGCGTGGCAATGCGGCCAGCATTCTGTGCTCGCTGCCAAGTGTCGAGGACGGATTTATTGGAATAGTAAAAATGCTGTCTAGCAGATTGTGCTTTTTAAAACAGACACAATCAATGCACCTGCCGGCACTGGTCTGACATGAAGATTCGAAAGTTGTCGGTGTGCGCGCTACCATGACAGGTGCACAGTTATTGTAACTGTGTCAAAAAGCATATTTTACAAGGGTTCCTTTATGTTCTGTTATTCTTGAAAAATTTTGCCTTAGACGGGTAAAACTGCAAGAGGCAGCTATAACTACTAATAATTTTACAACAAGATAATATTGAAAATGAGAATGCTTCACAAATAACATCATATAAACTAGTAATTCGAATTCGAACTATGAATGTACGTTATGAAATATTATTACCCCCTTTTTAGTAGAAATAGTGGTACTCAAGTATGAGTGAAGACTGAGAAACCTCGTAATACACTCAAGATGGCTGGAAGCCGGGCCAGACCAACAATAAAAATATACGAGAGCTCATAAACTGCAATGAAAGTCACAGTAAAACCCAGTACAGTGTATAAACTCCTAATAATATTCTATAGCTTTTATAGCTTAGCTTAAGATTTTTAAGCTCAGCCTTAAAGATTTAACAGCTTTCCAACTGTGTTACAGAAATAGTTATTTAGGTATTTAATTGTGTTTTTTTTCGAAGTCAAGACTTGTTCCACAATTGTGGAAAGTGGAAACAGAGACTAGCTTTCTACGCTAACGAAGTTTTAAAGCAAATTATTATAAAGATGCCTATTTTAAATTATTTATCCATTTGTCGCTGGCACTAATTTTGATTTGTTATTTTACACACACTTTTTAAACTTACACGATTTCTGTCCATCATTATTATTAAGACACGGGTCTAGATTTATTTTTTTATATTCAACTTTCTTCATTCATCTCAATACTTTAAAATGAGCGCTAAACGTACCTAATTAATGGGATATACGGGATATTATTCCTTATCAACATTTAACGGATTTTAAACCTTAACACCGATATCGTTAGTCGTTTAGTCGAATGAAGAAGTATCTAGTTGTTTTGCTTAGAACTGCAGTGTCAAGTTTCTAAACGACTAAAAAAGGCTAACATTTATTCAAAAACCCCTAGTCTAACCCCCGTATTTATAGACGAATCGAGTAAATACTCTGGCTAAGTTAAATCTCTGTCACAGTTTCGCAGACTTTGAAAAACACTGACAAGAGCGAGACAAGTGCATTACTTAGCCAAAGTAATTACTTGGCTTGTCTATAAATACGAGGGTAAGAAGCGCAGCTGCGAGGCGCCAACTACTAGGTAAACTATCGTCTCACATAACTGAAATGAAACTATGCAAGTACGCTGGAATTGCTATACCATACAAAATGACATAAGATCTTTGTGCCGATTTGATTTGCGCCATGTTGCGCTGTTGCCGCGTTCTATTGAAAATGATGGTGACCGAATAGAAAACGCAAGACAACAGCGCAACATGGCGCTGATCAAATAGGCACAAAATTCAGTGCGCTATGTCCTGTCCAGTTGTAATGGAGGTCAGTGTCTCACATTCATCTAACAATATACAAAAAAGTTCAATTTCCAGTAAAATGTGACCGCATTCATTCCACGCCCGTCGTCCCAGCACCGCCAACGTTTAAACCTGAACCGAATCGAGAGCAATTTGCCGCGCTACTGACCACGCCGCGTTAATTACAGGTAGTTTGTTCTACGACGTTTGAACATAGACTGGAAGTGAACCAAATCCTGAAGCTTTATAACTGGCTGTTCAAAAAAGAGGTACCTCAACTATTGAGATATTATCAATATGTTGTTCCTAGGGGTTATAAAAAGCCGCTAATATTTAAATGTCAAAAGTTTAAAGGTAGCGTTACTTCAGTGGCTTGTTTCAACTGTCTTCTATCTGATGTCAGAATCTACTATTAGGGTTGAAATAAATGACCTCAAATTGGCTTCGATGCCCTCCCTTTTATTTATTTAAAACTATACCTATAAATAATAAAGATTCTTCTTCTGTTTTCGCGATGTTGTATTGAAATTAAAGACATTTTTCGGTTTGAATCGCGTGGTTTTTATTACTTTTAGCATTGTTACAACGCTCAACGTTTCGAGACCTTTCCAGGTCTCTTCTTCAGGATAGATTAAGATGTGATTTGTCATTCTAATGTATTAAAAAGTTACAGTGAGACTACCGTCTTATTATTAAAAACTATTAAAATGTTATCAAAAACGTTTCTGTCTACGCAGGTTACAAATTGCAATGATTATTATTTACTTTATTGTTAAATTTTATTATTAAACTTTATTATTTAATTTTAACTCTATTACTTTTATTTACTTTATTATTTACATTTTATTTAGCCTATCATTACCAACTATGCACAAATCACCTTTCCAACGATTAATTTATCACTACGTGACTTCGCAAACGCACCCCTTCATGAGAAGAAGTCACAAGAAACTCCTGGGGGTTGTTTTATGGTGACTCACGCGGTCAAAAACCACGCGATTCAAACCGAAAAATGTCTTTAATTTATAAATAATAATCCAATTTAATGCACATTTTTTTAGTTCAAGACTTAATGACTCATCCGTTTTTGAAAATAAATTAATAAACCATAAAATTGATCCAAATCCAGTCGGGTAAAAGACAGTTGGAAAAGGTGGTGATAGCAATAGCGAGAGAGTGCACATCGGTATAACTTTCAGTGAAAAGTCGCGGCATTATCGTCGTCACTATCGTCTACTCTGAGGGTATATTAAAAGAAAGACGCGCCGCGACCTATCAACTGCGGATTATTATTGGAGTCAGAATGGCGGGACCAGGATTAAACTTAAATATCTTTTGACCGAAAGCGGTACAATTTTTTTTAACTACTAGGTAAATGGGAAAATATAAAGTTTTGTATTAGACAATTGGACCCACCACTTTGAAGCTAATTTTCATTTTTTCTGGCCATTGACATAATTTTCTAAGTTTATGTGACACAGGACCTTATGTAACAGTAATGCGACAGTTGACCTCTAACAGTTAACCCACTGTTTATGATACGCTGTGGCGAGGGTTAAGACGCAGATCTCGAGTGGTCTTTGTTGTAGCCCTGCTTGGAAAATATGAAATAGACATTTAGCACCGCATAACTGAGATTTAAGATGCAGTTTAAATGTTTTTCTTAATTTTAATGACTTTTATCATAAGTCATTAAAAACAGAAAATCTATGTATTGTACACAATTATACCTACATTAAACATGGAATATAAAAACAAGAATAAAACATAATTATAAAGTACTAGCTGCGCCCCGCGGTTTCACCCGCATAAGTCCCGATCCCGCTGAAATATCGGGATAAAAAGTAGCCTATGTGTTATTCTAGGTGTCCAGCTATCTATATTCCAAGTTTCATCGCAATCGGTTCAGTAGTTTTTGCGTGAAAGAGTAACAAACATCCATCCATCCAAACTTTCACATCTATTATCTATCTATTATCTTCTATTATACTATTATAAAGCGGAAGAGTTTGTTGGTTTGTTTTTTAGTTTGTTTGAACGCGCTAATCTCAGGAACCACTGGTCCGATTTGAAAAATTCTTTCGGGGTTGGATAGTCCATTTATTGAGGAAGGCTATAGGCTACTTTTGATTGGGTGCCCTTTCGATCGCATAATTTTTTTTTCTCATAATGTTGTTTGGCATAAAAGTTTCAGCATAAAGTTTTCTCGCATAAATAGTGATCGGCATAATGTTATAATCGCAGAATGGTTTCATTGGCATAACGTTAACTTTCTCTAATCTTCTTTATCATAATTTTGAACAGCATAAATGTATAGGACATAATTGTTATACGCCTAAAGATGATTTATCATTAAACACAAAACGCATAATGGAGGTATCCATAACCGCTAAAGTCATAAACATACATGATAATAAATTGGACTAAGTCTATTTAACAAATGAAAAGACACAATGGTAATAGTCATCTTTAATCAAACTTTAGGTGAGAAGATTGGTGGCGAAGTTACGTTTCCCCATACGTAATACTGACCAAACCACGTCGCTATATCGTCTGTAACAATCAATGAAGAGTAAAAGTTTTAAAGAGCTTCATTCACTGAATTCTGTCATATTAACGGGCGTTTTACCCAAACTAGGAGTACGCAGAAAACTATACAGAGCACCCCGACTAGGATAGGTTAGGTTCATATTAGAACATGATTACGCACAGCGCTTTGGCGAGCGATCGAAGCGAGCGTGCCGCGGCAGCGGTCGCCAAAGCGCCTAATATTATAAATAAACAAGGTGTGGTGTATCAAAATTGAATTTTATATGCAATTCATAGCAAAGTTTGTGAACTACTACATAATATGAAATGATATTCTAAATTTTAATATGATATTAATTTTAACTCATTTTACATTTGTTAACATTATGGTTTTTTATGCTTATGACTTGTAATCTTTATGCCATAAGGTGAGATGCCAATAAATGTTATGATTAGTAATCGTTATTCTAAAAACATTTATGCAAGAACATTTTATGCTAATATATCATTATTATAAACGAAGTTATGCGAAATTAAATTATGCCTAATGATTTATTCTAAATGATACCTTTTTTTGCATACCTACGTAATATTGCGAGGGTAGTCACGGATAACATCGAGTTCCGCATTTATTTTCGTTTTTAATTATTTTTACGCTGTTATTGTGTAAAATAACCAATAATAACGCGATCTAACTAAGTGTTTCATCAGTTACAACTGTTATCCCAGTGTATTACAGTAAATATAAAGTTACAATCATGTCGAAATGTTATTCCTGTTCGGAACCGTTACTAGCAAAAGACAAAGTGAAATGTTCGAGTGCTTCGTGTCACCGACTATATCATTATCAATGTGTGGGACTTTCATCTAACACGAAATCAGCAAACTCCTCTTGGTCGTGTCCACAATGCAAGCAGAAAGAAAAGGTCGCCCCCGAGGTCAGTAATGTGACTGTACGATCACCGAAAACGGTATCGGAAACGGATGCTACCAGTGATCAAATTCTGTCGAGTCTGCGTGACGAGATCATGTCGGCGGTGACAGAACAACTTCCAAAAATTATAAGTGGCGTTATCGACAAAAAGCTCGAAACCCTCACCAGCAAGCTGCAGACCATGGAGGACTCCGTGAAAATGGTCAGTAATCAATATGATAAAATCAACAAATCATTAGGAGACCAAACCAGAACCGTTAAAAAGTTACAAACTGAGAACAAAAACTTGAAACAGAGTATAAAAGATTTGGAAACCAGGCTTTCCGCCTCGGAGGCACTAGCTGCGAAGCAGGAGCAGTGGTCTAAACTACAAAACCTCGAGATAATAGGGGTCCCTGAAGTGAGTAATGAGAACCTGATCGACCTTATATGCAAGCTAGCCAGCTACGCTTCTATTAACTTGGAACCAGCTGACCTAGAATTCGTCCATCGAGTCCGTGCTAAGCGACCTGTCCAGGGAAAGCCCCGTCCTATTATTGTTCGTTTTAGGGAACGCCTAAAGAAAGATTCCTTTTTCTCCGCGATTAGGAAGAAGCGCAATTTAACTTCAAAAGATATCAGTATGGACGGTGACATCAAAATCTACGTAAATGAGCATCTAACTATCAATAATAAACAATTATTAAGTAAGTGTAAAATCTCAGCTAAAGAGCTAAATTATCAATTTGTTTGGACAAAAAACTGTCGTATATACCTAAGAAAAAACAACACTTCTCCGTACATACTGATATCAACAGAAAAAGAACTCAAAAGCCTTCAACCTTAATGATTTGTGCCTATCACACACATTTTTCTTTTATTAAACTAGTTTTTATATCGCTTCAATATCGCAGACATCACACACACCACACACAAATAATATTTATCTACATACACTCACACCGACACATACTAGCATTATATACTTATATTTATTAAGAGCGGTGTTGGTCTAGTGGTAGATACCCCGGCTTTCATTCTGAGAGTCGTGGGTTCGAATCCAGACCGACCGCGCACCAATGTCTTTTTCTTTAAGAAAAAGGTATGTGCGCTAATAACATCGCTCTTACGGTGAAGGAAAAACATCGTGAGGAAACCAACATGTCCTAGGACTCACCACGGTCCGAAGACATGGGATATTCAGTGTTTTCTATGTATCATATGTATGTATTTACAAAAAAAAAAAAAGTATAATATGTAGTATATCCGTTGTCTAGTACCCATAGTACAAGCCTAGTGCTTAGTTTGGGGCTAGATTGCGCTGTGTGTAACGTCGTGCAATATTTATTTATTTACAAATCAGAAAGCCACATTTTAGTTCTGGTACATCTGTCAGCACGTCGATATAACATTATGTTACCTCACCTTACTATAATAAATACCTATATGTTTAAGTTATACTTTATTTATCTCAATGGTTCGTAATAATTTTAGCTTGTTCTATCAGAACGTTCGCGGTCTGAACACCAAAACTAATGATTTTAGTCGTAATATGCTCTCTATGAACCACGACGTTATTTTAATTACGGAATCTTGGTTGAAAGACGGTGTCTTGGACTCAGAATTGGTAAACAATGGTTGCGGTTATCAGGTCTTTAGACGCGATCGCGGCTCGCGAACGATGGCGGCGGAGTCATGGTTCTGTGTTCTGATAGATTAAATGCCCGCGTGCGTCTCGACTGGCATCGGCCGCATCTCGATGTTGAATGCATGTGGATTACGGTCGAGCCCCGATCTATCAATTTGTTAGCATTTAATTTGATATATAGGCATTAATTTATTTTACTCATAAAAAGTCTCTCAGTCGTATTTAATATTACCGGAAATGATTGGATTGTCAAAATGTACACATTAACCGGAAGGACTGTCGAAGTATTTTTCTGCTAACTAATTGAGTGACTTTTAAAAGACTTCGAAGGTCCGACCGATTAATGTGGGCATTCGATTTCTAACTCCAGCTGTGGAAGGAAGACTTTAAGTTAGAGAAGGTTGATACATAAAAGTAATCATTGTATGTTAAATATTAACGGTGGTGTTCGACTCAAAATAAACGATTGTTCATGTAAGTACGCTTCGTTTTAATTTCTAGTGGTATATTTATAGAGCTTTATCCCAGAATCTAAGATAACAACAGGTAGGTAATACTAATGTTTAACAAATCAGAAGCAGGGATACCGCCGAATTACTATAATTAATTCGGTGTGTACCTAAACGCCCATGGTTTTTTTTTACCTACTTTCAAATTTGCAAGTATTGTTTAAATTTTGACAGTTTTTTTTTCGGTTAATTTTTCTTTTCTTGTTTTATCCTATCTTATGAAGTGCTAATATAGTAATTTAACAAATATTGCATCTTTTCCTGACCGATTATAACATTTTCTGTGGATTCTTTACTTACCTATACGAGTATATAGACGGTAAGTGACAAGTGTGCTTAATATTACTATAATGATAACCCGTTGATAACCAAATTTCTTATAGAGATATATTCTTTTATATTTTACGAAAACAAAGGAAAATAATAATTTTACTTTATAAGTCATATTGACACGGCTTCCAACCGCACAAATATATTATGTATCTACCTACCCACGTTCCGATATTACGATAGATATTGTTTGCGACAGTTAGTGTTTTTTGTTTTATATTTTACAGACTTGAGTTGATATGGATAATGATACGCGACGACGACGATCGCGAAAGCGCACAAGAAATACTAGCGGACCGAGTGATGGGCCGTCTTCAAGCTCTAGACGTCGAAGTGACCGATCCCGAAAGCGTTCCAGGCGTTCAGGGTCCGAAAGAAGTTCTCGTCGAAGACACCATCGCGATGATGTCGAGTCCGGTACTCCAGAACGAGAACACAATACAGAAGCGAGCGAAGTTCCAGGGGACCAAAATGGGCGTCCGTCAGCCACCGTAAGTGCTGGACAACGTCCACCTGCTAGTACTTCTAACTCTGATTCTAATTTATTAAATGTACTCAAAGATTTTGTTCAATGCATTCGTAACGATGGAAATGCTGAACGGTATCCTGCCATGAACGTAATTCCTGAATTTGACCCTAGTAAGCGTAACCAAACAATAAATATGTGGCTCTCAAAAGTAAACGAATGTGCTACTATCTACAACTGGTCAGAACGCCAAGTAATACATTACGCTCTTCCTAAACTTGTAGGACTAGCTCAAAAGTGGTACCAAGGTCTACCAAGCTTGTTGTTTACGTGGACAGAATGGCAGGATAAGTTGCGTTTGGCTTTTCCAAGTGACGAGAATTACGGACTGTTGTTGACGGAAATGCTTGCATGTAAGGCTCGTTATGGTGAACCCTTAGAGGAATATTTTTACGAGAAAATTGTTCTATTAAATCGATGTAATATTACCGGTAAACATGCCATAGACTGTATTCTTTTCGGAATAGAAGATAGATCTGTTAAAACTAGTGCAGAAGCAGCTCAGTTCACCGAGCCAGATAAATTATTAGTATTTCTTAGAAATGTTAAAATTACAAGAAAACCTGAGAAATTTAGTGGAAACTTACAAACAAGCAATTTCGACAATAAACGTCATAAGTACCAGAAGGATAATTCAGATTCCAAATATAATAAGTCAAAATGTTTTAACTGTGGTGAAGAGGGCCACCCGTATTTTAAATGTAAGCAACCAATCAAAAGGTGTGACAGTTGCCATAGAATAGGACACTTAGTTACTGAATGCCCCAACAAGAAAGAGTCCACTACAACTAATCGTGTTTTACAAGTTTCATTAAAACCAGATAGTACAGATTCCAAATTTTTTAAAAGGGCTAAGGTTAACGGTCGTTATTTTGATTCGTATATTGATTTCGGTAGCCAATGTACAATGCTTAGAGAATCTAGTGCCAGGGACATAGAGCAAACATTATTGCAAGATGATTTACCGGTATTAAGAGGGTTTGGTAACTCAGCAGTGTCCTGTTTGGGCAAGTGCGTGTTGGATATTGAAGTAGACTCTGCTAAAGCAACTGTAGAAGTTTTAATTGTCCCTGATCAATTTTTACAAGTTCCCTTAATGATAGGTCAAACTTTTACTGAACAGAATCATATTACAGTTTTAAAAACTAGAGATAGGCTGTTAATTACTCAGCAAGGAAGTAAGGTTGGTAGAATTTTACTGTATTCAGCTGAACAAACTCTTGTTGAAGGTTACACTGAGATTTATGTCCATTCTAGCCCGGAGTATGACGGTGATTTGTTTATTGAACCTAGTATCTGCCAAAAGTCAAATCAAAAGTATGAAATATTGCCAAGTGTTATTAACTTAATGGAGGGGAGAGGTAAACTTATCTTGAAAACTTTTAACAACCTTCGTTTTGTGATAGATAAAGGCACTTTGTTGGTCAGGGCTTGGCCGTTATTTGAGATAATATCATATGATGTTAATAATATCGAATTTTCGAAAGATTCATTTGATTATAGTAACATAGGCAAAGATATGGTAAATGTTAACCCTGATATTTGTGAATCTGATATGAATCAATAAGTAGAGTTATTAAACGAATATCGCGACTGCTTTGCATTTAACACTAAAGAATTAGGGTGTGTTAATAGTACTGAAATGGACATAAAACTTAGTGATAATATACCTGTAGTATATCGCCCTTATCGGTTGCCGCAAAAAGAACGGGAATTAGTCCGCGAAATGATAAAAGAATTAGAGGATTCTGATATTATTAGACCTTCTTCCTCTGAATATGCCTCCCCAATATTGTTAGTTAAGAAAAAGACTGGTGATTATAGACTATGCATTGATTTTCGTGCCCTTAACAAAAAAACCGTTAAGGAGCACTATCCTCTACCCAGGATAGATGATCAACTTGATAGCCTTTCTGGTTCGAAATATTACACTTCCTTGGATCTCGCATCAGGATATTATCAGCTTCCATTGTCTGAATCTTCCAAACACCTAACGGCATTCATAACTCCCGATGGGCATTATGAATTTAATAGAATGCCCTTTGGGTTAGTCAATGCACCGTCAACTTTTCAAAAAACAATCAATAATATCCTTGGGAATGCAAGATTCAAGGAAGCCTTCGCGTATATGGATGACGTTATCATACCATCCAAAAGCATTAGTGAGGGTTTTCAAAAATTGAAATTGATTCTTGATATATTTAGATCCGCAGGGTTAACCCTAAAATTATCCAAATGCAATTTCTTAATGCAGTCTATTAATTATCTAGGATTTGAGGTCAGTGAGAAGGGAATACGACCCGGTCAAGCCAAAATTATTGCTGTAGAATCTTTCCCTTGTCCAACTGATCAGCATAGGGTTAGGCAGTTTTTAGGGCTAGCCAGCTTTTTCCGAAGGTTCATAAAAGGATTTTCAGTTTTAGCTAGACCACTGACGCAATTGTTAAAAAAGGATGCAAAATTTTGTTGGGGTGACTCACAAAATGATGCATTCTTGTCATTAAAAAGAGAGCTAGTAAAGCGACCTATTCTTTCCTTTTATGAGCAGTCATATGAGACTCAGCTTCATACTGATGCCTCCAAAATTGGCATAGCCGGCATTCTTTTGCAAAGACCCAATAAAGACTCCCCTTTTAGTGCAGTAGCTTATTACAGTAGGCAAACTTCCCCTGAAGAAGCCCATTTTACATCATATGACTTAGAAACATTAGCAGTAGTTGCATCATTGCAAAGGTTTAGAGTATATCTTCTAGGTGTTCCATTTACAATTGTAACCGATTGTAACTCTCTTCGAGCAACTTTTGAGAAGAGAGATGTTTTACCTAGAGTTGCTCGATGGTGGAATATTATGCAAGAATATGACTTCAATATCCAATATAAGCCTGGTACCAGTATGACACATGTAGATGCCCTGAGCCGAAACCCTTTAGTAACTAATACTGCTCTATTAGATGTTAGGAATATTGATACAGATTGGATAACTACGGTCCAGCAAAGTGATCCAGAGTTGCAGCGAATTGTACAAATTTTAAGCGACCAAAATACTGATAACATTTTAGAAATAAAAAACAATTTTCTAGTTAAAAAAGGTTTATTATATAGAAAAACTGATGAAGGAAATCGTTGGGTAGTTCCTAAAGGTGTTAGGTGGCAGGTTTTAAAATCAAACCATGACGATCTTGGTCATTTCAGTTTCGATAAAACTTTCGATAAAATAAGAACTAGTTTTTGGTTTTCAAAAATGAGGCGATTTGTAAAAAAATACGTTCAGTCGTGTTTGGAATGTGCACATACGAAGATTCCAGCAGGAAAACGGGCTGGTGAGCTTCACCCTATTCCTAAAATAGACCGCCCGTTCCACACTTTACACATTGATCACCTGGGACCATTTGTATGTAGTAGAAAGAAAAATGTTTATCTTTTACTTATAATTGATGCTTTTACTAAATTTATTATTCTTGCTCCTGTAAAAAGTACAAAATCGACCCATTCTATTACTGCCCTTAAAAATTATTTTCATATTTTCGGTGTTCCAACTAGAATCATATCTGATAGAGGTACTTCGTTTACATCCAAAAGTTTCGAAGATTATGTACAAACGTTAGGAATTAAACATGTTAAAAATGCAGTTGCTACTCCACGTGCAAATGGTCAGGTGGAGCGGTATCACCGTACAGTTTTGTCCGCGTTAGCAGCTACTAACTATGGCAAACCTGAAAAGTGCTGGGATGAAAGTGTTCCTGAGATTCAATGGGCAATGAATAACACCTTGAACAAAGGAACAGGTAAAACACCTGCTAAAGCACTGTTTGGCATTGAACTTGTAGGCACTTCCAACTCGCTGTTAAATTTAACTCTAATTACTGACGATGACGATAATAGCCCTGCTTGTTTAGATAAAACTATAGATGATATTAGAAAAGAGGTTTCTGATCACATCGAACAAAGACAACTAGAGCAAAAGGATAGGTTCGATAAGTCTAGAAAACATGTAGTTTATGGTATAGGAGATCTAGTTCGCATAGAAAGAGAAGTTCAGTCGACCGGTAAGAGTAGAAAGTTAATTCCCAAACTTCGTGGTCCTTATCGTGTTGTAGAGAAATTAGATAATGATAGATATAAGGTAGAAGATACCCCACTGTCCCGAAAGGGTAGACCGTTTTCAGGTATCTTCTCAGTGGACAAAATTCACCCTTGGCTGGTTTTTGATCGAAATAATTCTCATTCAGAATCTAGCACTGAGGATAGTGATTAGATCACTTTTGATTGTGTTGCTCATTTAATATATTAGTCTTAGTACGTAATTCCATTATTTATTATTTATAATGATTTTATTGTTTACAATGATACACGTTATTCATATTGGTCTTGTTTGTTTTCTATTTGGTTATTAATTAAATAAACCAGTTAATCATTGAATAAAGTTAAGTTAGACTGTCATGATTGTATTCGTGTATGTTTAGAATCAGCTGTGGATAAAGAGGCCACGATGGTTCTGAATCAGATGTGGATATAGAGGCCATGGTGATTCTGAATCAGACGTGGATAAGGAGGCCACAATGGTTCTGTTTTAATTTATGTTTAGGATCAGCTGTGGATAAAGAGGCCACGATGGTTTTGAATCAGATGTGGATAGAGAGGCCACGGTGATTCTGAATCAGATGTGGATAAGAAGGCCACAATGGTTCTGTATTAGTGTAGTCTAGAATCAGCTGTAGATAAAGAGGCCACGATGGTTCTGAATCAGATGTGGATATAGAGGCCATGGTGATTCTGAATCAGACGTGGATAAGGAGGCCACAATGGTTCTGTTTTAATTTATGTTTAGAATCAGCTGTGGATAAAGAGGCCACGATGGTTTTGAATCAGATGTGGATATAGAGGCCACGGTGATTCTGAATCAGATGTGGATAAGGAGGGCACAATGGTTCTGTATAATATTAGTAAATATATTTTGAATTATATTATGTACCTAAATGTAATGAGGCTATAATGGTTATCTAATTGATTATGTGTAATTAAATCCTATGTGGAGACTACAATGGTTGTATCGAAAACGTTATTAATAAAGTAGTTATAATTATGATAATGTAACTATTAAGTTTGATTAAGAACATTGTTATTGTTTTAGTTTATGTAGCTATATGGATTTCGGTAACAGACTTTTTATTTTGTAATTATATTATCCTTTCTTTTGTATTCCCCGAGACGGGAAATCAACAGGAAGGCCGATTGTTAGCATTTAATTTGATATATAGGCATTAATTTATTTTACTCATAAAAAGTCTCTCAGTCGTATTTAATATTACCGGAAATGATTGGATTGTCAAAATGTACACATTAACCGGAAGGACTGTCGAAGTATTTTTCTGCTAACTAATTGAGTGACTTTTAAAAGACTTCGAAGGTCCGACCGATTAATGTGGGCATTCGATTTCTAACTCCAGCTGTGGAAGGAAGACTTTAAGTTAGAGAAGGTTGATACATAAAAGTAATCATTGTATGTTAAATATTAACGGTGGTGTTCGACTCAAAATAAACGATTGTTCATGTAAGTACGCTTCGTTTTAATTTCTAGTGGTATATTTATAGAGCTTTATCCCAGAATCTAAGATAACAACAGGTAGGTAATACTAATGTTTAACAAATTCAACTAAGAATTTGCACATCGGGCTGGTTTACACACCGCCAGACACAAAGTTACCAGATAGGCTTCGTAATACCATGGAGTGGATAAACGACATTGTTTCTGGGGTTCATAATGATCATATTTTAATTGCAGGAGATTTTAATTTGCCTTTTGTGCGTTGGAACGAGCAAAAACCGACATTTTTGAAAAAGGGTTCCGTGGAGTTATAGGAAGTGGGAATTGATCTGTTACACACTTTAAATGTATTAGGTTTAAACCAGTAAAATCAATTTACCAATGCGGCAGGTAATACCCTCGATCTAATATTTTCCAATTTCCACATTGAAGTGTCTGAACTCGTTTCTCCATTAGTGAAAGAAGTTGTTTTCCATGTCAGTCTGAGTATAGATGCAACCGACCTGACAGTTAGACTTTTACCCAAGGTTTCTTATAACAAATACTTATTTAAAAAAGCTAATTACACAGATATTAACAGTAAGTTTAATAATACAGATTGGAATATGTCACGCGAAGGTTCAGATGAAGAGGCCGTCACAATTTTTTATAATATTATAAAAAGTGCAATTAAGCAGTTCGTCCCTGAGGTCAGGGTGAACGGGTCCTCAAACTATCCCGTGTGGTCCACGAAAGCTTTAATAAATATAAACAAAGAAAAAAATAAAGTACATAAACGTTGGAAATTGTACAAAAACCCACGCGATTATGACGAATTTTCTGTTTTGCGAGCCCGATTTAAATCAATTGAAACAGAATGTTATAATAGTTTCATTTTTAGGGCGCAAGAGTGTATTAAGTCCAATCCTAAATTATTGTGGGGATATGTAAAAGCAAACCGTAAAAATAATACCGGCTATCCGAGCTCTATGACGTATAAAGACCAAACCGTCTCAACCAACACTGGCATAGCGAGCTCATTTAACTCATTTTTTCAGAGTATGTTCATGCAGCCAGCCGCTGACTATTCAATTGTCTCAACATCGGTAACGGCAATGCATTGTATAGATACGATTAATATTTTGACAGTCGATGCCGATCGGGTCTTGAAGCTAATTCAAGGTCTGTATTGTAAAAAAGGTGCTGGAAGCAACGGGATACCTACTTATTTCCTCGTCCAATGTGCTTGTTTGTTATTCAAACCTATTACTACTCTTTTTAACAGGTCACTTAAGGAAGGTACTTTTCCAACGCTTTGGAAAGAAGCTTACGTCATACCGCTCCATAAAAAAGGATCCAAATCTTTAATTGAAAATTATAGGCCTATTTCAATTTTAAATGTTCTCAGTAAATGTTTTGAAAAACTTGTTTACGAAGGAATCTATCCTGTTATACGTCACGGCATACCGGAGCAACAGCATGGTTTTGTCAAGGGACGTTCCACGACCACAAACCTAGCAGTGTTTACTAGTGAACTGTTAAGCGGCATCGAATCTGGCGCACAAGTTGATGTAGTCTACACAGACTTTGAAAAGGCTTTTGACCGCATGTCATATTGCTACGCAAGCTGAATGAGCTAGGAATTCAGGGCGATCTGTTGCGGTGGATATAGTCGTACATCAGCAATAGAAGACAAGCAGTGGTTATTGGCGGAGCCCGAGCTGACTTCATCGTCGTGCCGTCAGGAGTCCCACAAGGGTCGTTACTGGGACCCCTTTTTTATCTGGCCTATCTTTACGATATAGGAACCTGTTTTGAAAACTCTAAATTTTTGTTATTTGCCGACGATAAGAAGGTTTATTGTAGAGTTCGGACAATAAGAGATTGTGTTCTCCTTCAGGAAGACCTGATTCGATTATCTCACTACTATAGCAGGAATAGGATAGGAGTAAACACATCAAAATGTATGCACGTCACCTTTACTCGTCGCAGAAAACCAATTAAGTATAGTTACACTTTGAATAACCTTCCTATCAGTGAGGCTAGTGAGGTGCGCGATTTGGGAGTTCATTTAGACAGTAAATTGACATTTACTACACACATAGACCGCACAGTAGACAAAGCATATAAAAATCTAGGGTTCGTGTTACGTGTCACCAAACCATTCTCGGATCCTGCCTGCCTTAAACTGCTTTACTATACGTATGTGCGCAGCGTCCTCGAATATTGTTGCTCAATTTGGAATCCGCATTATGCCACACACGAACAATCTATTGAAAAGATCCAAAGTAAGTTTGTGAAACATCTTAACTACCGCAGTAAAATTAGAAGCGACGACTACGTTTCTTTTTGTGAGAAGCATAGTATTTTATCTTTACGTAATAGGCGGGTCCTTGCGGATATGTCACTGCTGCATGAAGTTTGTTCAGGTAAACTTAATTGCTTACCTTTGAACAACAGCCTATTAAAATTGAGAACTCCTCGGACGCGCACAAGATGCACAACATTGCTGTGCGAGGCCATACATCGCACAAAATACACAAATTACTCAGCCAATAGTATCTTCAGTCGGCTCCCTAGTACGTATAACAAATTATTTGGCGAAGTAGATATTTTCCATCAATCCAAAAATGCATTCAGGAATCAAGTCTACAGAACCCTATCAATGTTGTAATCAATGTCTTATTCGAAACTGAAAAGATCGAAGTGTCGACCGTTGTGTAAACTGACCTTAAAAAATCAAGTTGTTTATCTGTAGTGTTCAAGATGGTATCGACCGCCGACCGCCGCGATCGATCGGCAGGAACTTTGTACCTACTATTTCGACGCGCAAACTCAATCAAACTCCTTTTCTTGAAACAGAACTATCATGTTGTTTACTTTATTATTCCACATCCACATTCATACACAAACTCACTACCACATTCACACATTCATTCATACACACACAAATACCTTTAGACGCTCTGCGATAACTCTCAAATCACTACAATTATAAACTTAAAATCCTAAAATTGGGGAAACTTACTGTGTTTTCCTTTTCTACCTACTAATTTTATATAAATTACTTAAATACTCAATTTCTAGATGTAAAAAATAAGGCTTACAAAATATAGATTCAATTTGGTCTAAGTTCTATGTTTTGTAAAATGGATTACATTGTATTATATTGACTGTAGAATCTGAAATAAATAAATAAATAAATAAATGAACGTTATGCGAAAAGAAGAGTATGCCAAAAAACGTTATGCAACCTTACATTATGCCTCTTAAATTTATGCAACCCAATATGGACCCCTTTTGATTCCGATATTCCCACGGGATCGGGACTTATGCGGGTGAAACCGCGGGGAGCTGCTAGTCTTATATATAAAATTTCCATGTCACAGTGTTAGTTACCGTACTCCTCCGAAACGGCTTGACCGATTTTAATGAAATTTTGTATGCGTATTCAGTAGGTCTGAGAATCGGCTACTATCTATAATTTATAAGGCAAAACAACGTTTGCCGGGTCAGCTAGTTACTATTATAAAGCGGAAGAGTTTGTTTGTTTTTTTGTTTGTTTGAACGCGCTAATCTCAGGAACCACTGGTCCGATTTGAAAAATTCTTTCGGGGTTGGATAGTCCATTTATTGATTAAGGCTATAGGCTACTTTTGATCCCGATATTCCCACGGGATCGGGACTTATGCGGGTGAAACCGCGGGGAGCTGCTAGTATAACTATTATAAAGCGGAAGAGTTTGTTTGTTTGTTTGTTTGTTTGAACGCGCTAATCTCAGGAACCACTGGTTCGATTTGAAAAATTCTTTCGGTGTTGGATAGTCAATTTATTGAGGAAGGCTATAGGCTACTTTTGATCCCGATATTCCTACGGGATCGGGACTTATGCGGGTGAAACCGCAGGGAGCTGCTAATATAATATATAGCATGGCGAGGCGTCGCCATGGCCTGTATCGCCACGATTTTTTTTAGGTTTATCTGCGCCTATAGATGCTTCACATCCAGAAGGTAATATAACTAAAATGCTTAAACTGAACCTAAAACAAAGGCTCTGGCAAACCATTTGTTACGATTGAATATTCAGGTAACGAAGCGTAAAAAGGGATTGCAGGGCGTTCGCCGTTCGCTGCGAGCGGTGACTTCAGGGGCGGATTTCAGGTTTATTTATACAGTGGCTAGATAAGCAGTGCGTCTCCCGAGGGAGCCATGTGATAAAGACCGAGGGGGGAGAAAGATGGATTTCTTCTTAAGGGGAGTCTACCTGCTCTTTTCTCCATACAAACTTTACAATCGTAGTCGATTGTTTCCTCCCTGGATAAAGATATTAGGAAAAAAATATTTATGCCATAAGTCCTATATCAGTCATGACCATGCCCCTACGTTTTAATTTTTTTCATATTCTAATTTTATTTCTATTCTAATTAGAAATGAATAAAAAAAAAACAAAACGTAGGAGCATAGTCATAGCAGATTAAGGTTTTATGGCATAAACATATTTACTGTAATGTCTTTATCCAGGAAGGAAACAGTCGACTACGTTTGTATGGAGAAAGAGTAGGTAGACTGTCCTCTTAATGGTTGTATACAAGCTTAACTCAAAATCGATGTCGGGTTCTCCGAAAATTATTGATTATTTTATGATGAAAGTTGTTGATTTTTTTGTGTAGGTATGGATTGTAGATGACATTTCAGGCAAAAGAAATATCAAAATATGGTTTTCGTTTTGTAATTACTGAGATTGACATCCAAATCTACAAATTCCTTAAGAGGATAGTCTCCATTCTCTTTCTCCATACAAACGTAGTTTAAATTTTCCTCCCTGGATAAAGACATTAGAGCAAATTTGTTTATGCCATAAAACTTATATCTGTCATGACTATGCATCTACCTTTTTATTTTTTTCATTTTATTATTTTAATTAGAAAATAAAAAAAATAATAAGGTAGATGCATTGTCATGACAGATATTATAGGTTTTATGGCATAAACATATTTGCTCTAATGTCTTTATCCAGGGAGGAAAATTTAATCTACGTTTGTATGGAGCAAGAGAATGGAGCCTATCCTCTTAATTCGTCATCTTTCGCCTTTAGAAGGCGTCTTGGCAGATAAAAGGATAATAGATATTTTTAATTTATAAAGTACCTATCTAAATTATTAATTACGCCGCACTGCTCAGAAGGCCAGTTCTCTAAATCTTGGCGTCACATGGTTCAAGTTTGACAAAATTTTCATAAAGTTTATGAAGAATTTCAGGTTTCGCTGAAGCGAGCTGTTTGAGTAACGGCCGCTTTATTTTGGCTGAGTGAATTGTTCTCCAAGTACTAACCAACTGGAAGTGCCTACTTACATTTGTTTTCTACTACCAGCGCCCTGCGGTTCTACCCGCGTAAGTCCTTATCTCTTGGGAATATCGACATAAAAAGTAGCTAACTGCATACCAAGTTTTATCGCAATCAGTTTAGTTGTTTTTGTGGGAAGGAAAACACACATACTTACTGATTTAGTTAAATTTCCAATAATTACTAGGATCACTGGTTGTTCCCTGTGGTTTCATCCTCGTAAATGTGTAAATATACAGAGAGGTCAATTATTTTAAGCAACTCTATTCAGTTTAGGTCAGGCAGATTGGATTGAATTGCTTGATATTTCTATACATGACACGAACTTTTATTCGATCAGGCATAGATAACGAAGCGGAGTAAGACAGAACGGATTGATTTCATTTATCAGGAGTTACATTAGACTCTTACCTTAAAAGTGTGCAAATTATCGACCTTGCAGGTAAGCGCTGCGTCGCGGCCGACGGCGACTGTAACGTTTGATCCCGGACCCATGAACCGGGGCAAATCTGAAACAATAAATATATTTATGTCAAGTTGAATTTAGATTGAACTAGGCTTTATGTTTTTTTAGGTCTTCAGCTATCTATATTCCAAGTTTCACCGCAATCGGTTTAGTCGTTTTTGCGTAAATAAGTAACAAAGTCACATACATTCAAGTTGCAAACATTCACGTTTACAATATTAAACAGTTTAGGATAGGTTAGGATAAACCGCTCCGGCCACATTGGCAACTGAGATTCGTAACCAGTTGCCAAAGAAGAACTAACATTCTTGCTACTCAACCAGTTGCCAAAGCCGATTGATTTTTCTCTTCTCACAACTAGTTACCTACTAAGAATTAGTTAATAAAAATGGTTATGTAAGAACATTTCATTGTCCCTACATTTACAAAACATGTAAACAAAACAGAAATAATCATAATTCAGCAATTATAATAAGGGTACCACGGGCGGCCTTATCGCTAAAAGCGATAACGTAACTTATCAACCATGTTACTAATTATTATCAATGCCCGACGTTTTGAGACCTTTACGGATATTTTCTTCTAGGCAGAAACGTCGAGCATAGAAAAAATAATAAACACAACGCGATTGTAAAAAAATTTAGTTTAATTTTAATATTTCTTTGTTGAAATTAAAGACATTTTTCGGTTTGAATCGCGTGGTTTTTATTACTTATTGTCTATCCTGAAGAAGAGACCTGGAAAGGTCTCGAAACGTTGAGCGTTGTAACAATGCATGCTAAAAGTAATAAAAACCACGCGATCCAAACAGAAGAAGAATCTATATTTCTTTGTTGTTACAAAATTATTAGAGAATCAGGGACTAAAGTAGGTACCTAACCTACCTAACTATTGTACAATTTTGTTAATGATGCAAGGCAACGCTTTAATAGCCACTAATTAATTTTGACGCGATAATTAATGTGAACCATCAATACGGGGATTATGGGAGACATGCCGGCTTTATCCACTGATTATACAATTTAAACTGATTCATTTTGGATATAAATAGGTATAGGTAGGGAGAGACTTATAATATCCAAATGTTTTGGTGACGTATTTTGAAGTAGCAACGAAAGTAAATATAATTTATAGTAATTTAGAATAAGGTTTATTACAGGTGGTGGTAGGTCAACAATAAGTTGACCTACCCGTACACCAAACCTATATTATGAATAATTGAATTTAATTGAGTTGTTCTCGTCCGCAGAAATTGCGCCCGTACCCTGCACGTGTCCTCTGGGAGGCGCTAAACAAACATCAACCATTGGCGGGGACCTCACAGCACTACCAGTCCTTCAAGAAATCCAAATTTTCAATGACTACCTATATTAAAACAATATGAATAAATAATTATTAATTTAGAACTGAGGAACTAGAACTAGAAAGAAAAGAAGGTCTGTAATGGTCTCAAAACGGAGAGCATTGATTAAAATGCTTAATACAATAGTATAAGCAACGTGATTAAAACCGGTAAATGAGTTTAATTTCATATTAATATCAAATTGTTCTTGTAATTACACATCATAAATGACCTGCGAAATTAATTTTATATTTCGACACATTTTGGAGCAATAATGAAAACAAAATATCCGACGACCCACGGAGCTTCGACCTAGTTTAGTGAATGAAATTTAAATTTAGCTTTTGTTTCATTTAATGGAATTTTAACAAATTTCAATTTTAAATTATTCGTATTGTCATTTTTATTCCACCATTTTGTTTAATGAAAGTTTGTTTTAGGGTACCAACGTTTGCCCAACCTAAGTTTATTCTCGAGTTACTATTTAATTTGGGTTTAATTCGACCAAACTAGAATAAGCAATACTACTCTGCAGAAATTGTCATTTTTTCATTGAACAGCTCGTGAGTCTCTAAAACAAGACGATTTAGGCGTATACTTAGCTTATTCCAGTTTATAAATTCGCCTTAAGGGCCCTATTCTGAAAAACTGAAAATCCATGTCGGGCGCACCGAAAATTGTTGATTATTTCATGACGGAATGTCGTAGAACTTTTTTTTGTGTACAGATTGTAGACGACATTATTTCCGATATTTTAGTGCAGTTTCCATACAAATATGTCTAAACGTATTGAAGCTTATCGACATTTTAGCCAAATCAGACATTTTTTGTCTAAAATTTGGATAGGCTTTGCACCAATAGGAGGTTCTTGTCTTAAAACTACACCAAAATGTAGGAAACAATGTCACCTACAATCTGTGTACAAAAAAAAGTTATACGACATTCCGTCATGAAATAATCAACGATTTTCGATGAGCCCGACAGGGATTTTCAGTTTCAAGGTCGTTGGCGTATATACTCCTCTTAATAGGAGAATTAATACCTTTATAGGAGAATTTAACTATTTCATCCAGTATTCTCGACTTAACTATCAAAGTCGGGTTCCGACCCGACTTTCTTAGAAGAAGAAGAAGGAAGACAATAGTGGAACAAGATCCGTCTTGTTCCTCTATAGTCTTCCTTCTTCTAGATTAGCGTGCTACATCTAAGACCGTATATCAAGTAGGTTTTTTTCATACAATCTGAGGCATAGCTATTCTTTGTATAACAAATACCTACGAGTATTCTAATTCAAATTATAAATTAATTTATTCAATAGGATATTCACATTATCGTATTATCAGGAATCTATACCGTGTCTTCGGAACGCGACCTCTATTGAGAAGAACACACAAGAAACTCATGGATATCATTAATCTTGGAATTGTATTAGGTATATTGTAAAAAAAAAAATCGCCAGTAATTATTTTTTTGACTTAGATTAGGCGAAGTTTGGGCGAACCTGCCCCTAATAAAAAAAAATACCCAGATTAGATAGAAATGGGTTAGAAAGAAACGAATCTGGGCTACTTTTGATATCGTCTTTCTACCTGTTTTTAATTTCTATTAATAAAATGCATCAAACTCGAGTCACTTAAAATTAAATAAAGGAAGTCCTAAATAAAATACGCCATTTCGTGGTAAATTAACCCCGATTTGCTTTCTATTTTTAAAACTCTCTCATTCCTTCGTATAATCAAATCAAAGTTCTAGAATTTCATTTAAATTTCTCCATTTAAGGAGGCACTTACTAAAAAGGCAATCAGAAACTCCTTTTTCTAAAGTGAGTGTCCCGATTTTAATTCCGATCGTACTGACTGGTGGAAGTTTCGTGTAGAATCAAGTTCAGGTGAAAGTAAACTAAAACAAAAAGTTAATTTAAGTCCATTTTCTTTTATTTGAAACATTAGAGTTGACAATGAGTCTACTTAAGTGTACACTTTCTACTTTAAAGCGATTTGAGTCGGTTGTATTAAATTTTAATAAGAGTATACTTTACACAGAAATGGCATATTTCCTTTGTTATCTCAATATACATATTCAAAACAGATATGTATTTAAATATCATTTGAAATAACTTTTGAATGTCCATTTATTTCAAAATTTTGGAAAGCCAGAAAACTGAAAAACGTAATAACGGCCAAGTGCGAGTCGGAGTCGCGCACGAAGGGTTCCGTACCACTATGGCAATTGGGTACAGAACCTACGATTGTTGTATGGGAGCCCCCCTTTTACACACAAAACAGACAGGCGGACTGACAGATAGCGGAGTCTCAGTAATAGGGTACCCTTTGGTCACGGAACCCTAAAGATCAGATAGAAAGCGAATATTTAAAATAATTTGGGAAATGTTAATGAGTTTCATAATAATAAACACATTTTTTGTTACTTTTATTGTTTCAGCTACCCACGTTCGTTTCGATCGAAATTGACTGGTCTCAAGTGTAGCCGTAAGTTTGGTTGTTCAGTTTGATTTGTCCCGAGCGTCTGTTAACTTGAAATGTCTATGAAATGCCTGTATTTCATGTGAAATGCACTTGGGGAGCCGTTTGCCTTGATCCGGGATAATCACAATTCAAGTTTTCATTGATGTATTTTTGTTTGTCTGTGTCGCACAGTATTCACAAACGGCCCTATGCGAGAACTGAGTTATTGTCACATTTTCGCTGAAGTTGATTATCACTCACAAGAGCAAGACAAAGCATTAATAGCATAGGGTCGTTTGTGAATACGATTGTTAGTACAAATATTATTTCAAATCTTAATTTATACACTATTGACTGAAACAGTGAATCGAAAAGCCTTTTTATCACTATTTTGTTGTTTGAATTTAGAACACGTCATCAATATATTCCGTCCGTGCAGTGTCGGTTACGAATAGCACTGCCCCCTTTCTTCCCGTGGGTGTCGTAAAAACCGACTAAGGGAAATATAGCAGAAGATGGGCAGCAGCACCTTCTTGTTCAAATACAAATTATACTGCGCTCGCCAACCCGCCTGCCAAGCGTGGCGAGTATTGGCAAATCCCTTTATGGACAGAAAGTGCAACAAACGGCCCCGAGTCCCCGGCAGCCCCGCTAGCCTGGACTACGGTAGCGGTCTCGGTAACGGCGGGGCTAGGGGTGCTAAGAATCCCCGGCAGTCGCCCGGCTACCAATCCAAAAGACAACTGGCCCTGGCAACACACAACATACGCACTTTGAGGACTGACGAGAAGATTGTTGAGCTGGAAGAAGAACTGAGCAAGTTACGGTGGGATATTTTGGGGTTGTCTGAAGTCCGTAGAGAGGGCCAGGACACGATAACTCTGAAATCTGGTAACCTGCTTTTCTACCGGGAGGGCGACCAACAGTCCCAAGGTGGTGTCGGATTTCTCGTCCACAAGTCCCTCATTAGCAACATCATTACCATCGACAGTGTGTCGAGCAGGGTCGCATACCTAACACTCAAAATATCTAAAAGGTACTCGCTGAAGGTCGTTCAGGTTTATGCGCCGACTTCGTCACACCCAGATGAGGAGGTAGAGTCTATGTATGAGGACATTAGTAGGGCCATACATACTAACAAAACTCACTTCAATGTTGTTATGGGGGACTTTAATGCGAGGCTGGGCAAGAGAAGCGATAATGAGTTGAAGGTGGGGAACTTCGGGTATGGGCAACGGAACCCTAGGGGACAGAGGCTGGCCGATTTTCTGGAGAAAGAAGGACTCTTTATGATGAATTCTTTCTTTCGGAAGCCGCCTCACAGGAAATGGACCTGGATGAGCCCCGATGGTTCCACGAGAAACGAGATTGACTTCATTATGACCGACAAGAGACGAATATTCAATGACGTCTCAGTGATTCATAGGGTGAAAACCGGTAGTGATCACCTAATTGTGAGAGGCACATTGAATATAAACGTTAAACTAGAACGGTCTGGTTTAATGAAGTCCACGCTCCGACCTACTCGCGCTCAGATCGAAAACCCCGAGAGCTTTCAACTCGAGCTTTCAAATCGCTTTGATTGTCTAGAAGATCACGCGTCGGTGGACGAGATTAATAACAGGTTCGTGGAAACTGTCCATGCGGTCGGGTCTCAGTTCTTTAAGACTCGCCGTAATAGTAAAACTCAGAAGCTCTCCGACTACACTCTTAACCTTATGGCTGAACGACGCTCGCTGAGACTGCAGACCCCCGATGATGTTGAGTCACACAGGCAGCTTAATAGACGTATCTGGAAATCCTTGCGACACGATATTCGTATCTTTAATACTGCTCGTATTAAAGATACGATAGAGCGGAATAAAGGCTCCAAAGTGTTCGCAAGAGATATGTCTATTGGGCAAAGCCGAATGACAAAGCTGAAGCGGGATGATGGCAGTGTAGCGTCGACGAAAGCGGAAGTGTTGAGAGAAGTCGAAAAGTTCTATGGACGGCTCTACGATTCAGTGGCTGAGCCTGTTACAAGTGTGACCTCAGACCAAAGAGCCAAACTGACCCGACACTTTACCGAAGATATCCCGGACATCAGTCTGTATGAGATTAGGATGGCCCTGAAGCAGCTTAAGAACAACAAGGCGCCTGGTGAGGACGGAATTACTTCTGAGCTTCTGAAAGCGGGTGGATCACCGGTACTTAAAGTCCTTCAGAGGCTCTTCAATTCCGTTTTGCTCGAAGGTACCACGCCCGAGGCATGGAACGAAAGCGTGGTGGTGTTGTTCTTTAAGAAGGGTGATAACACCTTATTAAAGAACTATAGACCCATCTCGCTTTTGAGCCATGTTTATAAGCTTTTTTCTAGGGTCATTGCAAATCGTCTCGAACGCAGGCTTGATGACTTCCAACCTCCCGAACAAGCCGGGTTCCGAATAGGTTATAGTACCGTAGACCACATACATACGCTACGACAGGTTATACAGAAGACCGAAGAGTATAACTTGCCGCTCTGTCTAGCGTTTGTGGACTACGAGAAAGCCTTTGATTCGATCGAAACGTGGGCGGTACTCGAGTCTCTCCAACGATGCCATATTGACTATCGGTATATCGAAGTGTTGAAGTGTTTGTATAAAAACGCCACGATGTCGGTCCGAGTACAGGAACAGAGTTCGAGGGCGATTCTATTGAAGAGAGGCGTAAGACAGGGAGACGTGATATCTCCGAAACTCTTTACGGCCGCTTTGGAAGACGCCTTCAAGCTTCTGGAATGGAAAGGACTGGGTATCAATATTAACGGCGAATACATCACTCACCTTCGGTTTGCCGACGATATTGTAGTCATGGCAAAGTCGATGGAGGAACTCAGTACGATGCTCGAAGGCCTCAATCAAGTCTCCCAGCGGGTAGGTCTTAGGATGAACATGGACAAGACGAAAGTCATGTCTAATGCCCATGTTGTACCTACCCCTGTTATGGTTGAGAATTCGGCTCTCGAAGTTGTTGACGCGTACGTATACCTAGGACAGACAGTCCAGTTAGGTAGGTTCAACTTCGAGAAAGAGGTCAATCGTCGAATCCAGCTCGGATGGGCAGCGTTCGGGAAGCTCCGCAACGTCTTTTCGTCTAAAATACCTCAGTGCCTTAAGACGAAAGTCTTCAATCAGTGTGTGTTGCCAGTGATGACATACGGATCCGAAACGTGGTGCTTCACTATAGGCCTTATGAATAAGCTTAGAGTTGCTCAAAGAGCTATGGAGAGAGCTATGCTCGGGGTTTCTCTACGGGATCGAATCAGAAATGAGGAGATACGTAGAAGAACGAGGGTCACCGACATAGCCAAACGGATTAGCTCTTTGAAGTGGCAGTGGGCAGGACATATAGCACGGAGAACAGATGGTCGTTGGGGCCGAAAAGTTCTCGAATGGAGACCGCGGATCGGAAAGCGCAGCGTTGGACGTCCACCAACAAGATGGACGGACGACTTAGTTAAGGCCGCGGGTTCACGATGGATGCAGGCCACTTATGACCGAAGCATCTGGAAATCTATGAGGGAGGCTTATGTCCAGCAGTGGACTTCTTACAGCTGAAATGATGATGATGATCAATATATTCAACCTCCATCTCAATGCTTTTACAACCTCCTTGCGCAAAAAATACTCGATACAAACTTCTTGCGCAACGAATTCACGTCGTGCAAACTTTTTTTTTGTCGTAGTCATGGTATAAAGTGTAGTATGCAAACTCTTGAATAAAGTACGGATTTAGGTACTTTGAATGTTATGAATCACTTGCGTCGCTCAAAATTCTAACACTTGAATCATTATAATTCACTCTCTACGGTCGTGATTCAGTCGTTAGAATCCTTCACTTGCTCGTGGTTCATCTATGGCCCTCGCTTAAATCCGTCCTTTATTATCTAACTGCTATACTATTTAAATTGTTTAAAACATGGTAAATAATATTTGTTGTGAAAACAGCCCCGTTAGTTTAAAATGGTATGCGAGTATTTGTATTTGCAATAAATTAGAAACTGTGTAAATAAAACCTTTTCGTTATGATATACCTTCTGGAAAATTTAATCTGAAAACATTTTCAAAACTTTCTTATCACTAAAACCCATTTCTAATTAAATAGAAAGTTATTGACACAAAGCAAAAGTTCGCGACTCTCCCCTTGTAGGTGCCACACAGGTAGACACATTAGCTAATTAGTTTAACTAATATGAGAACCGGCGAATAAAAGTTTGGAGACATCGTAATATCTGATTCGTATGGTTTCTAAGAACCCTATTTAAGCTCAGTATGTTTTTAGGATTAATTAATATGATGATACTTTTTCACGATAACTTTATAATCAAATTTTAAACATATAAGTAGGTACGTTTTTTAATTTTAGACTATAATCTGACGTTTTGGCTTCTTGCATTTGTTATTTTTTCTTCAAGAATATGTGTCAAATCGTAGTCTTTAACTAAAAAACAATAAGTTTAGGTACATCTTTGTAAGAAAAAAAAAACACAATTATAAAGAAATAATTAAAGTGAGTACGATGTAACCCTATTTCGTTGAAACTTGATTTTTAGATAACTGGAGCAATGGAATATTTAGCTACTTTTCATCTAGATATTCTTAGGCTCTGAATACAGATATATTACAACCTTGGCCTTCTTCTGTTCTATGTAATGAATTATTCATCAGCCAGAAGTAAAATGTAAATATGACAAATGGAACAATGTCTAAACGAGGGTCTGATTTCTGAACGAAATTTGATTAAGTTTTGTCGCATGTGAATTTTCTCTCTCACAATACCTACAACAGAAACGTTTTCCAACAAAAAAAATTGGGTGAAGATTTCCCAAAATAAATTGCATTAAAGATGACCCTTTTTGTATAGTCTAAAAGATAATAATATAGCACAAATAAAAGTCATTCATCCAGTGCCACAGTGTCAGGCTTGCTACTGACGTTTTTGTGAACGCTAGTTTGAAACCAATCCTAGGCGATTTTCAGGGCATATCAGGGCCTATTTTAGGACCGCTAGGAAGCATCTCGGTACACTTTTAATAAGACAATATAAAATTTTAATAACTAATACAAAAAATATATAAAAAATTATAAGACCCTCTTTGGAAAAAATCTGTGTTTTTTTATGAACACACGATTTAAAAGCTTTATTTTTATAGTGCATTTCATCTTTAAATTCCTATGCCGTTATGTTGGTAGCAAAACAAAAAAGTCTTGCCTTAATATCTTGAATGTGCTATGCCCTAAACCTTGAATACAGGAAGATTCGTTCATTAATTCTTCATATACGAATCTCCCTTAATTCAAGGTAGCACATGATTTTTTTTTGTATTTTGCACCTTGTTGTTTTGCTACCAACATGACGGCATAGAAATTTAAAGATGAAACGCACTATACCATCGTGCGTGACCTACTGTAAACTTCACAATAAGGGCAGGTGCCGCTATTTCGGAACATACTCATACTACTGACAATATAATACATGACGCAGCAGCATATTTTTTTTATTTAGTCTCCATTCGTAGATACTTTTTTGTCTCTCTGAAATTATGAAAAATTCGAACAGTGATCGAAAAAAGGAAAAAGCTATTGAATATGCTTTTTACATTTGAATAAATGTATTATGTAAGAACATATCTTTATTTCATGCGAAATTATGTAATATGACATCACGGCATTGGTTATACCTAATAACGAAAAATGTAGTAAGTAAAATAAAATAAAGAGGTCTTTGGCTGGGCTTATCAAAATACAAAACAAATTATTTTTTTATTAGATATTATCTTCTAAGAATTAATATGATTATCTCAAAGAAGGATAACATAAAATATGGGTATCATATTAGACGTGTATTACCAGACCACTCCATTACTCATCCTTAATCCAACATTAATTAATAGTGACTGTGTTTGCAGACTGTGATAATTACGTAATGGTCCCAATTTCGGGGTGTCGCTACCAAACTGTACCAAATTTGAAACAGTTTGGTACCAAATTTGGTACAGGCGACTGTTTCAGGGTTGAATCCACTGAATCCGGGTTAAGTATTAAGTAATCCTTCTAATGGCACTTCAATATTCATGGCTAGATTGTTCCGAATTCAATTTCGCAAAGATTTAGGCTTGAGAAATGGATAACTTTGACAAAATGTCAAGTGAGAAGATGTAATTCCGAAATTTGAATGACGGTTTCTTTATGACCGACTTTTGAAATGTGAAGCAGTTTTTTTTTAAAGTAATTAAGGCACAGTTAAATTATGACGTAGATATTGTGCACTTAAGTAACCAAAAAAAAATTAGGTTTGAAAATCGCCCTTCGTAAGCTGCGTCGATGCCACAAACAGATACACAGACAAACACCTCAAATATGTTTAAACACATGGGGTATTTGCCATGTGTGAATTTGTTTTTTACAGAGCTCGATAATTTACCAGTTGCAATTACTGGAGAAATATCGAGCTCCTTAAAACAACAAAATTAAACATGGTAAATACCCTGTCATTAAATAATATTATTGTTAAAACCATGTAAGTTTAAATCGTATATTTAACACCTTAAACTAATAACACCCCTTTTAGTCCTTTGTAGATATGGTATAATAAAACACTCATGCATTTTGATAACATGCGGCGGTACAGAGACTTCTTATAAGACAGCATTACATTAGCCTAGATTCTTAGTTAGATTTTTTTAGGTTGATCAAAAGATCAAAAGAAACTTAGATCAAAAATATAAACAAAACTCCCATATATTTTTTTGAAAGTGACAGTGATATATTCGCCTGGCGACGGCGCCGCCACACCAAAACCATTTCGACAATTAATTATTTATAATTGCATATTAATTTGAGTGAAAATAACTGAAAATTTCATGCTACATCTTTATTGCTCCAGATTATATGTTAATGAATTATTTTTTAGTTTAAATGTTCATATTAGAAGAAAACAGTAAGAAATAAGAAAAATAAAATGTATTGTCATAACCGTGTATGCTTAAATGTCTTAAATATTATGCATTATATTCGTTTCGAGCATACAATAATGTTGTGAGATAAAAATTTGAATATCACTACTTAAACTCTTAAGTTAAATCTAAGTTAATCATTAAGTAAGTAAGAAGTTTGTAAGTTTAGTTTTAGTGATTTAATGTATTTATTTTAATGTAATTTGAATTCGATGAAATAAATGATTTATTTCAGTAAGTAAGATGTATTAAGTTTTATTGTAGGTTTTTGGAAGCATTATAAAGACTCGGTCATCGATCTATCTAACGATCAAAAACTCTGTTCTCAGTCTTAATGTTCTTTATAAATAGGTCGTCTGCAAAGATGTCATTTTGTGAATTAATGTTCCCCGCCTTAAGCCTTAAGTTGTAGAAACTATAGTAGTAATCTGTGCCTTAACTCGGATTAAGTGAGACTTACAACAATGCCGTCTAGACGCCGTTATGTAAACAAATAAATTTTCTTTAAAAACATATCTGGCATAAAAACTAAGTGCCTATAGTTTGGAGCGAGATTCAGAAGCTGTATTATTAAATGTCTCATATTTACCACGACAGTTATTTTTAAAATGAATATTATATTCGCATTACTGAGATTATAATGTTGTTGACAGTTGAACACTTGCGAAAACAAAAAAAAATCTATATGTTTTCAAAACGGATAATTGTCTATGAATCGATAAAATAGGTACCTCAAATACTTGTTTATTTACTAGCTGTGCCCGCGACTTCGTCTGGGTTATCCAGATCTCGTGGGAATATTGGGATAAAAAGTCACCTATGTTTTAATTCCGCTAGGTCTCCAGCTAAGTTTCATCGCAATCCGTTCTGTAGTTTTTGCTTGAAGGAGTTACAAAGTCACATACAAAATGTACTTGCAAACATTCGCGTTTATAATATTAACTAGCTGCGTCCCGCGGTTTCACCCACGTAAGTCCCGACCCCGTGGGAAAATTGGGATCAAAGTTGCCTATGTTACTCAGGGTGAATGTAGCTTTCTAATGGTGAAATAGTTTTTAAAATCGGTCCAGTAGTTTTTGAGTTTTTACATTAGAAACATACAGACACACATACACTCAAACACACATACACACAAATATGCAAATCTTTCCTCTTTATAATATTATTGTAGATGTAGACTAGTGTAGATAGGAATAGGATATGATAGGATTATCATTCGTAAGTTAAACTTCAATTAGATAACATGGACCATAAAATCCGTTCTAAAACTTCCTTTCATAAAAGCTGGATTTTCTTTTAGTTCTGCTTACATAATAAAATGGCAGTGCTCTTAGTTTAAAGTGGCTATTAACCGTACAGAGCGGGTTTATTTGGTTTAAAAATATAAATTAAGGTTAATACCTATGTTCATCAGATCTAAGTTATTTTTAGGGTTCCGTCGTACCTATTCTTAAAGGGTTAAATGGGTTAACTTAGAAAATCACTGGCTTGTCCGTCTGTGTGTTTTTTTATTTACAGGTCCTGATTATACGACAAAAAAATCGATCATATATCTAGTTATCAAAACGACTAACAAATCTTGAAGTTGATACCGTTTCCATAACAATCGAAAAGACTTATATTCAAATGTAGTATACGAGTATTATAAACAGGAACAATTTATTTTTTGTTTGTTTGAAACGAATAGGCTCCAAAACTACTGGATTTTTTTTTAAATTTCTTTCACCAAAGAAAGATACATTATCAAGGAGTAACATGGGCTGCTTCTGATCCCGATATTCCCACGGGATCTTAACTTACGCGGGTTAAACCGAAGAATTAATCATCATCATCATCATTTCAGCTGTAAGAAGTCCACTGCTGGACATAAGCCTCCCTCATAGATTTCCAGATGCTTCGGTCATAAGTGGCCTGCATCCATCGTGAACCCGCGGCCCTAACTAAGTCGTCCGTCCATCTCGTTGGTGGACGTCCAACGCTGCGCTAATTAATAAATACAGTATATTTAAAAAAAAATACATTCCTAAATTTTAGGTTTTCTTTAAAATATTGTAAACTACTTGTAGTTTATGCCGAGACAATATTGAAAGCGGACCGCCCGATACCGAAACTTCTGAATATGTAATGTTTACATTCCAACTTTATGTCTACTTTTACTACTAACTCGCTCTAACGCTAACGTCACTTTTATGGTACGAACTGAGTGGCGACTTTAAGTCGGACGATAGTTTTGTAGTTTATAGTTGAAACGATGCTAAAAGTAATAAACACCACGCGAATAAAACCGAAAAATGAGTTTAATTCTTACGTCCTTTTACCTATCGAGGTACAAAACGTATTCCAGGGCCCATCATATTACATAACTAAATCGTCTCAACGTCGTCGCTTCAACAACGTTCAATTTTTCTGCAAAATGGTTCAGCAATTAAACATAGACTGAAAAATAGCTAAACCTTATTTTTGTCGTACAGTCGGATGAAAATGAATCCTTACATTTTTCTTAAGAGGAGTAACAACGTCAACGACCTTGAAACTGAAAATCCCTGTCGGGAACATCGAAAATTGTTGATTATTTCATGACGGAATGTCGTAGAACTTTTTTTTGTGCACAGATTGTAGGTGACATTATTTCCTACATTTTGGTGTAGTTTTAAGACAAGAACCTCCTATTGGTGCAAAGCCTATCCAAATTTTAGACAAAAAATGTCTGATTTGGCTAAAATGTCGATAGGCTTCAATACGTTTCGACATATTTGTATGGAAACTGCACTAAAATATCGGAAACAATGTCGCCTACAATCTGTACACAAAAAAAAGTTCTACGACATTCCGTCATGAAATAATCAACAATTTTCGATGCGCCCGACATGGATTTTCAGTTTTTCAGAATAGGGCCCTTAAACATTATCTTATTTTTATTTCGTGTAGTTTCTAGCCTAGTGTAGCCTAGTAGTGACCTCACGATTCCGGAGATAACAACGGGGACCAACTACTTCACGTGCCTCCCGAAGCATAGAAATGGTATCTAGAAATGATTCGAGAAATGGTATTGAAACTTAATGATCGGCAGACTATTTAGTCTGCAGTTTGAGTTTATCCTTATGAATAATTTCAGGAATAAACTACAAGTAGGTACGATACGAAGTTTTAACAATATTAAACTCATATCGCTTTTCGATTTTGTGAACTTAACTTTAGTTTTCTTTTAGTTTTTTTTTGTGAAAAGAAAACGATGTCTTTTAAAGTTTTAATAAACTTCACCTTTGATTTTTTTCCCAAAATATTATATTTTTTATCAAACTTGAACACACATTTTTGAAGTCACTCTCAGTTTCTAGAGAAGTTTAGAGACTTTTGTATAAAAAAGTTACGTAGTGGTATTGTGTCAAAATTGTTAGTTTTATTAAAATAATGTTTGTTTATGCCATAACAAACTAAAGTCTAGTTAATTAGGTACTTTAAAGTTACCCAAAAAAATTAAAACTAAACATGGCAACTTTAAATTTTAATTGTGATAGATTAACCCCTAGAGTGCACGATAAACTTGTGCAACACTGTGCAACTGTTCATATCTGTGCAATTTATCTTAAAAATTATTTAACGATGCGTTCATTAAAATGGGTTGGACGTATTTGGTCATATTCGCATTTGGTCAAATTCACAAAAACGGACATTAATCGCATGTGTTTATGTTCGCATTTACCTACTTATATAGGTAACTAAATTTTCATATTAGTGTTTGGTCACGTTCGCATTTGGTATGAAACGTGACCAAACGCGAATGTGACCAAATTCAATGCTAATAATCATTTGGTTACCTATAGAGAATATGACCATTTTTTGTGAGTGTGACCAAATGGGAATATGGCCAAATGTGCGGAATCCGTTAAAGTAATAATGAAAGGAACGTGTTAAAACAATTCCTGTCCGAACCTCGTTAGTTAAATTGTGATAACCATTGTGTTAATAACTTTTATTTGTTAATTTCATAATTTATTTCGGTTTTAATTATTGTAGATTGGTAAATTGGTTGTCGTTTCAAAAATGCCCTAGGGGTTTATATCGTTTAATTCTCATTAATTAAAACAATGTTATTTGTGCAGAACCTAAGCGAATTGAATCCCTATTAATACGAGTATTACAAATTATGCCAAAGCAACTCTGTTACGTTTTCAAGACTAAACGACTGATCTGATTTCTATGAATTTTGGTATTGAGATTTTTTGTAATACGAGTATTTATCTAAGCCTAACTTATTTCTGACTATTGCATCCGGTAGTTTTGACCGCGTAAGTCCCAATTCTGCGAGAATGTCGGGATAAAAAGTAGCCTATGTCCTTCTCTAAAGTCCCATTCATCTCTATACCAGCAGTTTAGACGTAAAAACGTATCTAACTAGCAGACAGAGTTACTTTGGCCTTTATAATATTATTAAGGATAAAACAAACAGTATGAGGTTCTGGCAGGAATCGGAGGAAACAGCTATGCACATTAATGCACGTCCTCTGTTCCTGCGAGCCTCTAATGCATAAAAGACGTACCTATCCACCTAGGTTGACATATACTTTTTTTTATTATGCATTTATTATGCAAATATATATATTAAATACATTATATTTGCATTTATTACATATACTGCAATCAAATGAGGTTCATACAACATTACAGCCGAAACAATCTGGAAGTTTCTAGACTCAATGGGAATTAGTATTGAATGAACTATAAAGGGACAACAGACCATAACTGGTTGATACGGCATCTTAATGAGACGTTGTTTGATTGGGCATTTAAGAAAGAACCCACTCAATAATAATAAGGATTTATACAAGAATTTCAATTATTTAGCACAATAACGTCTGTTACTTACGAGTATAATAACTTACGTAATCCTTGTATTCGATAACCGCAGGTTTTCGCTCATTATGTGCGTATACAATACAAAACATACACCCACTCTCAGAGTCGCGTGGTTCAATTAATAAATCCATTGACAAAGTTACACTTCGAGTCCGTTACTGTTGATAGGTTAGTTTCAATGCCATATCAAAATGTTGTAATGTTTGCATTAGAGTTACAGCTATAATAAAATGGTTGAATTGCTTTAGTTTTCTTGTTTTCACTTTGCTTTTAGTTTTCTTGCTTAACATATTTTTCAGTTTACCAAAACTGTAAACTTAAAAAGTTTTATGTAGGCTGTATTTAACCGCTTTAAATTCAATTTCTTAGAAAAAATAAGAACTTTATTTTTCTTCTTCTGCCTGTCAAATCACCAAATTAAGATAATTTGGGCCAATATCATGTGTTTTAATTTTTCCTTTCTTTTTTCGTGAGGTGGCACACCACCTGAGCCACAGCTCACCTAGCGTTACTTTTCAGGTTGCTCTTACTTGACCTAACGACTGCTATCAGAGATAAAAACCTGGACCAACTCCTTAACGTGTTTTCCAAAGCAAAGGAGGAGCTTGATAAAGTGATTTTTTGCCACACAAGTTATTGGTCACCCATTCAAGTAATGACCGCGTCAAACGTTGCTTAACCCGCGCGATCATCCAAGATCGGCAGGTGTTTATATACCAAATAAAATCATTTCAATTAGGCTAAAGGCTACAATAAAAACGATGGGCATTGTATTGCCAATCTATGTGAGCATTTGTTTTTAACGCGCTAATTCTGTGTTTGGCACTGCTTTTTTCTAATGTTTACTACCTATAGGTACTCGTTTTATTTCGCAGGTTAAATTGATTAATATACCAGCGAAATTAAACAATTTACACGTAACATAACAACGTTCCATCAACGCGTCTCTAACAAAAGTCCTATTCAACCGGTTGATGCGCAAAATATTTCAAACATTGACGTTGGTTGGGACAAAACACCGTCAAGGCTGATGTGGACGTGTAGTGAATAGAAGTGACGAATAGTAGACTTTAACGTATAATAATCATCCAGTTTTAGATTATTTATACAGCACGCGCAAAGTTTTAATTTATGGTTTAAATGTTTGCGTTAGGCCCTATAGTTTTCGGGACTTTGTTAGGTAAAGTGTGCTATCCCAGCACCTATACCACACTTCCAGCCTTGTTAGCCATGCCCAGAGGAAAAAACGGGTCATACGTCTGGAGCTAATTAAACATCGCTCTTACGTTGAACGATAACATCGTGAAAAACCACACTTTCACGATGTTTTACTTCAACGTAAGAGCTATGTTAATAACGCACATAACGCTATGTGCATGTATCTCATCTATAGAAGACAGTCATGTTAGTTAAACTATTCATATATAACTCAAGAACTCCTCACCAATTTTCAGTCAAATCGGTTCAGCCGGAACCGATTTTGCTTACAAAATATGAATAAAAAGTAGGATTAAAAAACCCATTTAACCCGACAAGATGAAACCAACGAAACCCTTCATTATAACTAATTTAGGTCTCGTCAAACTTGACATGTCCATATTACTTACAAGTCCGCGCTAGTGATGTGCTGGTGATGGATGGTCTGCGGTCTGGAATTGATTGACCTACCGCTTCCTTACTCAGAGTTATTGTAATTCGGGAAAACTGGGGTAGGTAATTGCGTTAAGTAGGTAGTTAGGAGTTAGTTGTTTGTTAGTTTGAGAATTTGCCTTTTGTTGAAGAGGCTGTGAACTTTACTTTCATTGAAATAGGTTTTGACGTGCATTAAACAAATATCGTTGTAAATTAAGTCTGACTGCAATCAATATTGCGACTAGACTCAATGAGATTTTCATTTTGACTGAAACCTTGACTTTTGAATCGGATCGGAATTGCAAATCGAAAGATATGCCCAAATAATATTTTTTTGTTAACCGTGTATCTTCAGCATAGAATAGACTTAACCCATCTCTCATGGGTGTGGTAAAAAAAGACCTAAGGAATCTTAAGGAGACTAGCGAACCTTGAGTTCACCCCGCGCTGTGGCGGGTCAATTGCTCGGTCCCTAGGACGGATGCTGTCAGACAGGCGGCCGGCTGTAAAAATATTGCCAAATCTTTTTCCAGAACATTTACGTTGCGGGCTGCAATTTAAAACATCGCTCAGATGAGAACAAGAAGAATTTTCCGTTAAGAGAATTTCACAGAAGTATGGTTACAAATGGAGGATAACTGGGCTTTTTGGACAACCAATTTAAAATGTTTAACTATAACAGTAAGGTATAAAAAAAGAGCACGATAAAGAGTACAGTTTGACTGGTTAATATGTAACCACCGTACATATCTACCTACTCTTATGCGATCTGGAATAACAGACCAATAGAATAGAACAGACAACAAATCTATTGAATAGCAGGTTTGTGATTGGTTAGTAACGCGAAGCGTGCGTTAGAATGTTTAGCAGTCTTTTAAAAGTATACTATTTTTATAATCCTCCATCATCGTTGACCCATCCTCACACACTTAATCCCATGTGAACCTTATGCAGAAAAACAAAACAATTTTGTAAAGCATATTTTAAACCATTCAATCTCCTCCAAATCCAACCCTTTCATTTTAATTTATTCACAACATTTTCTGATTTCCTCTGAAGGTCATAGTACCCCGGAAAATCTCTAAGACCCTCACTTTGTTTAACGTATGGCAACACTTATGCGGGGTGAAATATATGAATAAAAAATAGTTGGGGCTTCTTAGAGAGCAACCCTTGTCTGTATGATGGATGACGAAGCGACCCATCTATGTATAAACACACTGTAAGTAGATAGGCTGAGTTGGTATATAAGAGCCTTGTAAATGATTTTACTAACTCATACATAAGTAAGTAAATAGTTTCAAACTTTTAGGCGCACTTGTTTGGGTGTATGGATAATCCAGGTTTTGTTGATACGGTATTAGTGGTCTATCTTTTAAACTTAGTTTACGTTACAAACAAGGGATTTTTTACAATTAATTGAATTTTACTTACTTTTAGTTACTTTAGTTTAGTTACTTTACGTTACTTTTAGGAACTCCATATCTATACTAATAGTATAAAGAGGTAACGTTGGTAACATGTATGTATGTATGTATATTGGGCGTAATCTCCGAAACCGCTAGACCGATTTCAAAAAATCTTTCACCATTAGAAAGCTACATTCACCCTGAGTAACATAGGCTACTTTTGATTCCGATATTCCAACGGGATCAGGACTAAAGCAGGTGAAACCGCGGGACGCAGCTAGTCAACTATAATTTGATGCATAATTTTTAGTCTCAAGGGAACTCTTCAATTTTACTTTGAATGCTCGCTGCTGACAAGTTTATAAAGTTTATTAAATTCTTTACTAACACGAGTAAATATGCAACTACAAAAGGTGAAAGTATGTGTTTTATTTGAAACATTTTTGTTATTGTCAGTTAACTATATTATGCATAGAGGTTTGTGAATATGACAATGAAGTATCTACGTATTCGACTGATATTACAGAATACATAAATAGTACAAGTACTGATATTATAAATGTGAAAGTTATGATATTTGTTTAGATGTACCTATGTGTGTTCAACATGCAAAAACGGCTGAACCGATTTAGCTAAAATTTAGCACACCCATAGATTATAACCCTGATCAACATAATATAATTCTCAAGAGAACGGCAACTTTGTGAATAAAATCGCAGAGCAGTGTTGGTATGAGTTTAAAAAATCCCTAAAAATATTTCTCCTACCTCTTTTTGCACAATAAAAAGTCTTAAAAAGCATAGAATTCCAAAGTATGGAATAAACTATAATCACATTGTCAACTTAGTTTAATAGAAAAGTTATCACAGGATTAACAAGTAGTTAGGTACTTACTAGATTATAAACCTTATATTTAACGTCGGGTTTAGAATGCCGCTGGCTATATTGATCCAACTTAGACAGGTTGTTAGAAAGGTATTTATTTTAATACAATATTTTTCAATCAAGGTAAAACATTTTATAAAACCTTATTGAAAATTCCCAACCTCGGAATTTTATATTAAAAATCTGTTACAAGTTTCTAAGCTCCAATATCAAGGACACGCAGCCAGATAAGACACTTGTTAAAATTGTGGTTATAAAAATGGTTTGAAATTTTCTCATATTATGGGTTGTTTTACTAAGCATGTTTCGCAACTAGCCTTAAAACTAGACCTTTTAGGGTCACTTTAACCTGGGTTTTCTCGCGATGATTTCCTTTACCGTAAGAGCTATGTTAATAGGGCACATTATAACAAATGTGCCCTATTAACACCTTCGGAATGAAAGTTAGTAATTCTACCACTACACATCCAACACCGCTCTTGTTTTTTTACTCTTGAGAATACTCATGTCATCACCAATAAAGTGTTGGGACTACGTTAGGGAGGATATGGGGGAAAAGGGCATGTAAGTGTTCCGATAGGTAGACTGTAGCAGCCACTAAAGGAGACGGATCAGATCATGTTTTACTGCTGTCTTGCTATCTTCTAGATACGCGAACTTCATCTTAGACTATATTTATCACTTACTATCAAGTGAGACAGTGGTACGTACTCTTTAACTGTTGACTGTACAAATCATCAAAATATATACCTCCTATAATAAATATTTATCGGGGGGAATCGGAACAGGGGGAAACGACATTGGGGGGAAACGGAACGAACCCGGTCTAGCGCTCATCAATCGTTTTTAAAACAACTCCGGGGTCAGAATCTGATATTTAAATTCCGACATAAATAATATTGATAAAATTCATACTAAAACTATTTTACCCGGGCCATTATAATAAATATATTGATACCTCATTCATTAAAATCGGTTCAGTAGTTTAGGCGCTATGGATAAACAAAACATAAATTATATGTACCTAGACATAGACTGGCAAAAACATTGCCTTTCCTTTTGGATTTGCCTTAGTCGGCTAAACATAAGAAATGAAACGACTACATTACTAACAAAGGGATACAAAGCTAACTATTCAAGCAGAACCAAATAATAATACGAGCTTTATGAGGCCGACAAAGCCTTTGCATTGCATTTGAATTGCATCGCATCCCGAAACGTTTAGCGTTAAAACAGAGGGCAAACAGACAACACGTCTGACTGCGCCAACTGGGATCACAAACGGTATACCGCATGCACTGGAGATAAAAATATGCACATGGTTTTTATTTTTATTGGCCTTCAGGGCCAATTTAGAAATTGACAGATAGGGTATAGTTCTGTAATGAGCTACTATATGAGTGTGTAAATGATTTAGAGAGAAACTCAACTTTCTAAGATCTTTCACCTTAGATTTTTGAAAAAGTTATTATTACAAATATTAATTAAGCTAAGGCGTATGCTCAGTCAGCTGTTCTTTTCTTTTGTTTGATTTTGTTTCTATTGATTTTAATACGTATATGTTTCGTGCATTTTTGTTTTTTTTGTTTATTTAGCTATGTATGACGATTCAATGTATGTATATTTTATGAACTAGGTATATATTTAGGTATGTAAAATATTTATTTGATGTACTTCTGTAAGCTGTCTTTTACACTATATTTTGTTTCTATTTGTGACTATCCGTAATTGGCTTTCTGTTTCTACTTCCTGTATGTATCTCATATTATAGCTGTAGATTGTCCTTAATAAATAAATAAATAACGGGGTATTTACCATGTTTAGATTTGTTTTTTCCCAGAGCTCGATATTTCGCCAGTAATTTCAATTGGCTTGTTCACGAGACTGGAGATTGCGGGTAGGTGATGACAGTTAGGGGCGTCCATATCGAACTACCCTCTTCCTAAGGCGCTCGCTGCGGTACACTCACAGTATCGGTTTGCGAAAAAAATGGTAGAGTTCTGGTCTCAAAAAACCAGAAATGTAGTTAAAGTAGAGCATTAGATAATATTTACTTTAAAAGTATTATTTTTTACTAATACAAACAATCCACGAGGAAATACACACCCAAATCACAATTTACCCACAACACTAATCCACACAGAAGGAAACTCAAACTCAAATCAGCATATTTTTTTAAATTGAGCTGTTTTATTTCAACTCCAACTTCAGAAACTAAATAAAAAACTCAACTGTTTCGCTGTCGAGATAGATTTTTTGTAATTTTGAGTAGCATCAAAGCTCCGAAACTCAATTACTTGAGTTCCTTTGTTGAAGTTCCCGCTGCATAATGGACTGTTGGCCCATCACAGCTACACTTACGTAAAGATATTACATTTTTATGATGTACCTAATTAGCTACAAACAATGTGTGTATAATTCCTAATATTATATTAGTTTAGCGTACAACGTCCTTAAGAAATAACGTTATTTTAATATAAATACGGATCTCGTGCTGAAAAATAAACCGTCACGAATTATTCCAAAATATTATGCACTCAACTGTCTTATGTAACAATCCAACCTCTTAGTCGTGCCTAAATCTAATCTCTTTTGGGACGCAACGCCTACTAAAAGAGAATGGCAACATAGAAATACCTCAAGTAAAAAAATCAATCGGTATAATTAACCTAACTAAAATTCTTTAGGTGATTAAATACATTAACCAAGATTAAGATTAGGTGATTAATTACCTCTCTGATAAGCGGTAAAAATAGGTTAACCCTAGGTTGTGCTACGAAAGATATTTAATATAACGACATCTCTGAGAGAGTAGGAGTCGCGTTGAAAGAACCAGGTAAAGTGGGGTCTATTGTCCCACTGCTTGGTAATAGATGGCGCTGTAATAGATAAGGGAGGTAAAGAAAACAAGGTTATCTTCAAAATCTATTAAATCTTCGATCCTTTTGTAGTTTGTACATGGAAATATAGTTGTAAATAATTAAAGCGTAGGGATAAACATGTAACCGAACCCGGGAGGAGGACAAGGAACGGCTGATTAAGGAATTCTTCTTTCTAAGCCACAACAAAGGCTGTTGACATTGGCCACCTCAAAGTGCAGACAGCGCCGCGTTTCCGCCGGAAGTTCATGGGAACTCTCTCTATGCATTTATGAATAGTCCGTTTTCAGGGGAACGTTTTCAAGCTTCCCCATTGGCTACTGAGGAAATGAAGGTATAAAGCATGGTTTATGAATAAACCCCTTTCACGCCCATTTTAGAAGGTTTTTCAGGAAGAACTTTTTCAAAGTGCCCCATTGGTTGTTGGATAAATGGAGGTCAAAGCATGCGTTGTGAATAACCTAAATTTCAGGAGAAACATTTTCAAGGTTCCTGATTGGTTAATAAGCCGATGGGAACGGAGTCCAATCAACAACCGTAACATCTTTAAGGAAATGTGGCCATAGTCAGGAGATTAGGGGAGTTTTGGAGAAAATATGGCCGATTAAAAAGAAACTAAAATTGGGAAAATAGGTCGATTGAGGTTTATACTGCAGGTCACGTCTTAAACCTAAGCAATAATCAAGCAATGGTAGGTCAAATAGAAAAAATATACTTTAGACCAAAGAAAAAGGCAGATTAGTTTTGGGAAAATTGGCTAATTGAAAAATGCGATTTTGAAAAGAAAAACTGGTATCCCGAAACTCAAAAAGCGAATTTTGGGAGAAGGGGAAGATTTTGAGGCTTTATAAGCCCCTGTCGCGCTCATTTGAGAAGTTTTTTCCGAGAAACAGGAACTCCTAAAAAGGAAAATCCCTGGCCGTTCGCGAACCAACAGTGCTCCAATAAAATAAATCACAAGTAAAGTGAGACCTCTGCCCAAATACGAACAGTTTTATTTTAACAGCTTAGCCCAGTTTAGTTAGGTTCAGCATAGCCAGAAAGTGAGAGGTCTACTGGTAGAGAAGTGAATAAAAGGTGATACCTATTTATTATTATTGTTCATGGCCTGTCTTGTGAGTGAAGTGATTTATTTTAGGTGATAGGGGCCTCATTGGAAATCTGATCGTCCTTCTACCTAGAAAGACAACGAGGTAAGCAAGCATGTTTTCTTTGATAGGAATTGCTGCCAGGTTCTGGGGAATTCTGTCTCCTCGTCGGGCCATTTTCTTCCAATTTAAATGGTGCCAACTTTTCTAACTAGAGCCCGGGGACGGGATTACTAGAAACTGGCAGTAATTGATAGGAAAATGTTAAGGTGTCTCTAGTACGATGTTCCTTACTTTCTTTTGTGTGCTCGTAGCTTGGGGAAAGCTCTGGGCTACTTCTTATAACCTAGTGTTTGGCTGAAGAGAAACTATTTATCTCAGCCCAGGGAAATCCCCTGGCAGAGACTACTCTCTGAGGTTGTTCTTATTTTCATAACAAATAGCTGCTAATTTTGCAGTCTCTCAGTCAAACAGTGGGTATTATCGTGCGAATTAAATTATACTCTCGTAGGGACCCTCGAGGTCAGCTGTGCGAATTAGTTTGATCAAAGAAAAGTCACGTATCTATCTTGAAAATCCAGGAGCCATGCCTGGCATAAACTAAACTACCTAGTTAATTCTTTTCTATTAAAAGTTAAAGTCGTAAATGTTATGTGACGATCAAATCCAGGCATTAAATATCATATAAGCTCATATTGTAAATATCTACGTATCTACAAAAGATATATTATGTGTCCCACCTAACATTCAACTTATCTCATCATCCTTGTTTACTATATTATTAGAGTATTATGTACAAACGTAGATTATTTATTATATTACACAAGACATAACATCTACTGTAGTTCGGGATGGATATAGCAGCTAACTTGTTAACTATAAAAGTCCAGAACGAGGTAACTTGGGAGAGAGGATGCAGAGCTCATTGGCTTTTAGGACACTTCAATGACGGTGATTTGGTTTATTGTTCAAATTGCGATTATAACCACCGAGTTTCATTTTAGGCACCTGCCCCCCCTGGACTAGAGTACTTGCAACTTGTATCGTCTCACCTTGTTGTCACATCATCCTTATGATGGTTGGTGTGAGGATAATCGTGCAGAAGATATTATACTGTCTAAGCCTGTTAAACAATAATCGAAGGAGATTGTTTGTTAAGAGTCTTGACGGTCGTAACTTGATCAAGGAAAGGCCAAATCGGTATTGAACCTGTGTCTTTTCCTTTAGTTGGGTTAGGGGGTATACTCCACCAACACACACTGAGAAAAGTTTCGCAGCTCATGATTCCGGTAAGCCAGCTTTTGATTGAGGCCAAGTATGGAGGATCCTAAAGGTTCCACCAGTTAACTCTAACCGAATTAGAGCCTCATTTTGCGGTACCTTTTGATTCCTAAATCACTTGGTAAACCAAGGCGAAGCCAAACCCCCTTGTGTCCTATAATCCTATAACCGCATGTTGGATACATACCCAAATACCTGAAAGTACCTTGTAGCTCATGCTTTGGTACAGGACTACACAAATGAGTCATGAAGTGGCAATTGTATGTTTCTCATTTCATGATAAACTAGTTGCCAATCCATGGTTCTTACCTTCGGAAGCACCTAATTGTATTGATTTTATCAATTTTATACAAATAACATAATCTAGTATCCAGTTTTACTACTAATGAACTCTCATGTTTGCTGTTGTCGCTGGTCGGGACATTTGTGGATATTACACATACATTATACTCTGTACAAAGGTGTGGGACTGCCACACCTATCTTAGAATCTCCCAAGGTTGTTTAGCGATGGTTGCGTGTCACAGAGCTGAATAAGGTTTAGTTGTTGACCCACATCCATATGTGGCGAGACTATCTCAGGAAAGGTTTCTGGCCGACACGTTCTCCCAAACATACCAAAGGGATATCACACTCCACAAGCTACCATGGCTACTACAGCCCGGTACGCACTTCATACAACTGTAACATCAGGTTATGTCCGATTTGGCGTTCCTCTGAGTTACCACACAAATATCCATGTCTGTTATCCGGCCGGGTCACACTGATATGGGACCTGCATTGAGTTAGATTGGATACAATACTAACTAACTTACCTAAATTTAATCAAATTGGGTGTTTCCACCACCTTTGTTTGATGATGTCCTCTTCGGAGTTGATGGCGCCACTGTTAGCGCGTAGATTAGATTCAACGGAGAGTGATGGATTGAGTCTTGAGGGGACGGAGGAAGAAGACTCCCGCAACCCCTTAGGGTTGCGGTAACACACATTACAACTAGATACATACCTATATCTATATCTGTCCTACTTAATAATGTAAGCTAAACCATTCATGTAAGCATATTCATAAGTATAGTTATTTATATTTATATAACATTGCATATTTTCTCATTATATATCTATCCTTCCTTATTATAATTTAGAGTTTATATACCTATACTTATCTACCTGTTCTTAGAAGATAGGATACTGTAGCAGCACTTGCCACCGCCCTGATTCACATCTAATTTTGTCTAAAGCATACCACATGTAAAGATCTTGAGTTACTACATCTTAAAAACACAACGTAGAATATTGTCCTAAATCTAGACGATCACTATCACAATTGGCCATTTGAATATTTAACATAGGTTAACTGTTCACCGCTTTATTCACATAAAAGTTGGGTTAGAGACATTATTTTCGAGGGGGGGTATTTTTACAATACGTGCCGTGGACCAGGATGTCTGGCAGCGGCTACAATGGTGTCGCTTTGATCACCGGGTGTGGTTCTTAAAATGCTTTAGATAAACAGAGGTCTTGGGGGCGTGGGCAGTATGTTTTGTTATCAGAATATAGTGTTTCATTCTAGCAATTAACCAAACATTTTGTGCGGTTCTAGTCTAGTATTTAAATTGAGACATTGCTTATTACAAGTTTCAGAAATCTAATTTCCTATAGATACTTACATTTTTGTGAAAAGAAATAAACACTAAAGAAAGGACGAGGTGTTTACTGCATATATTTATTAGGTTATATTACCTTTAGAAAAAATAGACACACCTTAACAAAAACAAACTTTGCAGGTTAATTTATCTTATGTTCTGTTTCACCGTATTATGTGGTTTCTATTGAAAATGTTGCTTACAGGAACTTGGGTGAATATTATTTAGGTTCCATTATGCTTTTCTGTGTGTTTCCAGGATTTATATTAAGGTTCTCCATGTTATGCGTTTTCTATTATAAGTGTTGCTTACAGGAACTCGTTTGAACACTAATTGGGTACTATCTTGCTTTCACTGTGCGCTTTTAGGCCTTGTTAATTGTTATTTAATTAGTGCAGGAAAATATGCGTATTTGGGACAAGTCACTCTCAAGCATGATTAGTTGGTTCACATTAAGCTAAAACAAAAGAAAACGCAATAGATTAAAAGCGTGCAAACAACAGGCAGGTGCAGAAACAATAAACGACATTAATATCTCACCAGAAAACCCGGTACCCCTTCAATTCAGTTCAATTTCTGGTTATAACGTCTGTATAGCGTACGCTAAACAACTTTGCAAATTACACAGGTTCAGCCAATACCAGAGTTGGGAAAATGATCGGAGTAAGCTGCAATTGTCCGGGGACTTAAGTAGGACAATTTCCCAGCAGATTTCTGGGGACGGTATCTACTCAGATTCGATTTTATAATAAAACAATAAATGACAAACGGGAAATGTCAAAATTAAGGTTATTTTAGAGATGTCCCACCACTTTACAATTTTACCGATAATCGATATATTATCGAAAAAAATCGATAACTATGTTTCCATGTATAGGCTACGGTTTCATTTTAGATATAGGCATTTTAGCTCTTGTTAAAGATTTAACTTGAAAATTCTATGAACATGTACCCATGGTCATTAATGAAAATTATTCGTGTATAAGAGTGTTACTTTATAGGTAGGTGTTATCAAGGCTCCTCAAGGATTTTTATGGGAAATGGCCACGGGACTGGCTGGTCGTGTGTAAAGTGTCCGGATATGTAACACGATATGTTACTATTAAGTACTTAATTAATTTACTTGTAACAATGACCCTTTATCAATCATTGTTATTTAGAGATTAATACAAGAGTAGATGGAGCCGGTTTAGGAGTCCGGGTCCTAAATTATATAGCTCCATCATTAGTTTCCAATATTCTCAATAAACCACCGGTTTGATAAAGTATCGAATCGATAAAATCAATCATACTGCGTAATCAGTCTGTCGAGTCCACCCCTAGAGAAAAAAAAAAAAGGAGGAAAAAAAAATAATAACGCCCTCTATGGGTCCCGGTAGATAACTCTTTACCAATCGAAAGGCAATCTGTGGTGGGTTAGTTCTTGTCACTAGAATTGTTAGTTCAATAGGAGGCGGTTAGGTGGCGTGGAAAACAAATTACATTTTCTTTGAATTCAATCGAAATAAAATAAAAGGATAGAAGAAAATGTATAAATATATAATGATTAAATTAATGTTAATTAATTTCAATTATTTCCTATAGAAAAAGGGGAACAACCCCATTAATTTAAATTTTCCTTTCGGGGGACGTTCTAAAGTGGTTTATTATCTTGTCAATAAGGTAGTTAGTTCAAGACAAAGCAGATAGGTGGCGTTATTTAAAATTTACAATTTACATAATTTCACAAAATCCTGAATGTTAATCTATGTAAATTTATTTCATAGGTAGGTATGGTTAATAATTATTAAATAATTTTGTTTCATTTAATTATTATCTGCTCGAGGGTTTTATGGTCAAATTTATAAAAGAACATTTACTAAACTCCTTGTACTTACTTGAGTTTGGATTAGGCAAATTTAGGTTAATTGTGGCTTGAGATTGAGTAAGTGAAGTTCAGTGTTGATATTTAGTGCGGTTGGTTGTTATGTGTGTGGATGCAGAGACCGTATATTCTGAAGATGGACCCTATTGTCTAAATGTTGTCAAAAAGAGGAAGAAACAGGAGGAAAATATCCAGCCAGCTGCCATATAAGTAAGAAAGTTGACGTTGAAGAGGAAAGTTCGCGCAGTACGACACGAGACTTCAATGAAAAAAAAAAAAATCGACATCTGCGCATCGGGTTTTTATCAAGTAACTTGCCGGCCACTGTAACCCGGGGTTTTATATATTTTCTTCTCTTTAGGGTCTTTATAAGTTAATTCGTTTTATATTCATTCCTAATATATTAGGTCAGACAAATTGATTGTCCCATCTATGTTAAAGAATATAAAAAAAAAAAAAAGGGGAAGATAAAGGAGGTTTTTTTTTTACACGTTATCCATACCTAAAAATAATACCTACTCCTTTCATACTTTTATCCTTTTGGGTATTTCAAATTCGACCACATCGGACTCGGACCGAAAGAAAAAAAAAAAGGAAAACGTCAAACAAAATTATGACATTATTAATTTCACGAAAATATCGATTGATTTATCGGATAATTCCAGTATTCATTATTAAAAGCGTTAAGTTTAATAAGTTACAAACAGAAAATTGTGCATGGAAGATGTCCCAGTGAACAGATGGGAAATATGAACAAGTTCGAGTGATTCCGTGTAATATAAAAGGCGTACTTAATATCGCTAAGAGGGATAGATATTGAGCAAATTGGATACCGACACCTATTTACTGGGGTAAGACTTATTCTTAAGCTAAATCTAGAATAAACTGGATGACCTAAAGGTCCGGGTAGGTTAGCTTTATATTTTAAAGTAAATTAACGTGTTAAGGTTACTATTATATCAAGATGTAAAATCTAGGCATTAGACAAGGCCTAAGACCTTAAAATTATGTAGATAACGGCTGATAAGAGATAAAAGGTTGAAAATTCAGAATCTATTAGCTACATAAATAGGTTAAATTATATTTTTAAGACTTAAAATAGGCCTAGCATAACCAATTACTAGATAAGGAATTTAGATGCCATTAGTAACTGATTCATTATTTTATTTACCTCAGTTTAACAAGTAATAGCATACATTTTGATCAAAGATTAGGTTACCAAGTTAGACTATAGATATAGGTTATGCAGATAGGTGTAATAACTAAATAAAGTAACTATCTTGCTTTTGTAGGATAGGAAGTTTTCAAAGACTAGTATAAGAAGATTTTTGGAATTAGGTTATATTCTGGAAAGGTGTTATTCAGAGGCAGGGTTGTGAAGTATGGTGAGTGGTGTGCTTGATTGGTCCGCATTTGATTGTATCTAGCCTTATGTCCAAGGTACTACAAGGAGTTTGAGTAAATCTTGGTAATAAATGAAAAAAAAAATAGTAATACCAACTACTTATCCCTTTAATTTCCTAACTAGTGAAAAAAAAAGAACCCTATCAGCTATTTGTAGGGAAAATAACTTAGAAAAAACTGGTGGTTTAGTAAACACCTATTAAATATGGTTCTTATATTGGTTCTTCTTTATTTTAGGAGTCGCGGGCATAAAATTCAAAATAAGTTCAAGATGCCAAATCTAAGGAATAAGAAGTCTGTAGAGGCCAGGCCAACTACAAAAAGGGGAACTTCCAGAATAAACCCCATACCAGCTAGACCGCCAATGACTGCTGTGCAATATATGTCGCGAATGATGCAGCGGGCCGTCCACACGCTAAGCTCTAAAATCAGCGAGTTAGAGGCCAGAATCTCAACTTCATCATCCACCTCGGGGGGAACATCTACACAGGAAGAAATAACAAATTTCCAGTCTGTAAGGATTCCTGAACCAGTTACACGTTGTTATCCACCGTCTCAGTTGCCCGTAGAAAAACCAAAGTTTCCGGCCAAAAACAAACATCCGGTAACATTCATAGAAGATTTGACCGCTTACTTAAGAAAGTGTACACCAGGGGCAGACTACATCATCGACGCCATCATCGAGTGCCTTGAAGGAGAAGCTAGAAACTGGGCACGCATTTACAAAGAAAGGTGGACCCAATTCGAAGACTTCAAGAGGGATTTTCTGGACACCTATTGGGGAGAAGCAGAACAAAACAATCTTAGGAGAAAAATCGTTCAGGGTTCTTGGGAGGAAACCCAGTCCACCATGTTGGCACATTTCATTACGCTGTGTGGACAAGCGAAAATGCTGACTTATCCCATACAGGAAAAGCAACTAATTAGTGACATCATGAGTCATTATCCTAGAGATGTGCAATACTCTTGGACCTCGAGCAACTATACATCAATATTGCAAGCTACCGAGTTCCTTCGAAAAATGGACAACATCAACAAACAAACTATGCATGGACTAGAAGTCCAAACACATACCGCACCAAAGGCTACCTCAGTCGTCCAGGGTCAACATGCGGGCAAGAACAACTTCACTCGAAACCGCAACTACAATGACAGAACAGCGCGTCCGAGAACTTCAAACAAGCCTGTTAATACTAGCACTATAATTGTTGATAATGATAATTCTGTAAATGCTACTTCTGACAAAACAGTTGATTTAAACTAATGGATGTTGATGTAGTTAGCCCCAATACATCAACTTTAGAAGGGGCAAATTCTACTCCTTTTGCCTTAAGGATCATGTTAGGGCTTGGATGGGAGCCTGGGCAAGCATTGGGAACGCATAACAATGGGTTACTAAAACCTATTGTAGCCAAGGGTCAGAGTAGTAAGGCAGGGGTAGGGTCATTGCAGAATAAAAGCAATCCAAATGATTTTGAGATACAGGTGGTAAAAACTCTAAAGGTTTATTCAGAACTAGATAAAACTTCAGCAATTCAAACCGAGATGGTCTCTTCCTTATTTGATGAAGAAGACAATATTGTTGCAGATAGGCTAGAAATTGTTAAGTCTGAAATAGAAATTCAAGTATTCGATAAAAAGGTCATATGTTTGGTTGATACTGGCAGTGATATTACATGTATTTCAGAATCATTTTGGGAAACTTTAAATGCTCACCTTGGAGGTAGATTAAGCATGCTACCTGTTAAACCTATACAGATTCGCGGAGCTGTTGGTCAAAAAAGTGCCAAAATACAACAAATGGTTTTGTTACCTGTGCATATTGGGATAATTGAGATAGAAATTAGATTTTTAATTGTACCAAAATTAGTTCATTCAGTCATCTTAGGGTTTGATTGGCTTAGAGAAAATAATATTTATATAAACCTGCAAAAACCATCTGTAGGATTGGTCATTAGTCACGACGGGAAAAGGGTATTAGTACCATTCCTTGAGTATGTATTTGAAGGACAAAATATTTCTGAAATTTTGAAGGTAGATAATAATTTTGATTTTAAACAATTTTTACAGGAACTTAAGACAGGCATACCTCTTAAAGGAAGTCAAATGGAAAAGCTAAAGCAAATTTTAGGAAATCATGGTGATGTTTTTACTAACAGGTTAGGTCGGGCCAACTGTTATGAACACGTTATTAAAATGCTAGATCACAGTCCCGTTGTGAGACGGTCCTATCCGGTCCCTTATGCTTATAGGCAACGCATGGAAGAAAAACTAGCAGAAATGGTTGAAATGGGAATAATATCTAGGGGCTCTACGCCATATTGTAGTCCATTAACCTTTACCTTAAAAACGGATGGTTCAATTAGAGTCTTATTAGATGCACGAGAAATAAACAAGATTATGATGGCTGAAGCTGAGGCTCCTCCTATGCAAATTGACGTGTTAAATTCCTTTCATGGGGTGAACTATATAAGTATAATTGATTTAAATAATGCATATTTTCAAATTCCTATTTCACAAGGCAGTAAACAATACACTGGGTTCACTTTTAATGGAAAATCCTATATGTATAACGTTTTACCCCAGGGACTCAAGACTTCTGTGGGAAGTTTTAGCAGAGCTATGGATCAAATACTGGGGCCAGAAGTTAGGGAATTTTGTGTAAATTATTTAGATGATCTGGCAATATTAACGCAGGGCGATTTAGAACTACATTTAAAGCATATTGACATAATATTAAATAAATTAAAAGCGGCCGGGCTTACTTGCAATATTGAAAAGTGTAAATTTATTTGTAAAGAAGTAAAAATGTTAGGTCATATAATTTCTATAGAAGGAATTAAAACTGATTCTGAAAAGGTAGAATCTATAAAAAAGTTTCCTGTGCCCACAAAAATTAAACACTTAAGGGCCTTCTTAGGACTTTGTAATTATTACAGGCGATTCATTCCGGATTATAATAGCGTTATCCAACCACTGTGTCAATTATTAAAGAAGAGTAAAATCTGGACATGGACTCCAGAAGCACAGTTGGCTTTTGAAGAATTAAAACATAGATTTCTAAATACAATAATGTTACATCACCCCAACATGTCTAAACCATTTTATTTGCAAACTGATAGCTCAGGAGTAGGGTTAGCCGGGGTTCTATTCCAATATGATGACCAAGGCGAAATGATGATATTGGGATATTGTAGTAGGGCCTTACGGGGTGCCGAATTAAGATGGACAGTTACTGAACAGGAATTCTGGGCGATAATTTATTGTTTAAGGAAGTTTGAAACATACTTAAGGGGCGCTCAACTAATAATTAGGACAGATCACAAAGCACTCACTTTTGTCAGGTCCTGGAAATTATATAATAGTCGAATAATTAGGTGGATACTGTATCTTGAACAATTCGAGTACACTATTGAACATGTCAAGGGCAAAGATAATGTCGCTGTTGATGTTCTGTCTAGGTTCCCATCTGACTCAACCATGATACAGGAGGATAGGGTATTTTGTCCGGAGATTCATTATATGGAAAGTAGTAAAAATAAGAAGTTAATAATAGATTTGAAAAATGTAGCTGATTACCAAGCCGTCGATAATGAGGTGCAGTCAATCTTGAAGATAGTAAATAGCACTAGTGATAAGAATAATAGGTTATGTAAAATTGCTCAACGTTGTTGTATTAAGGACAAGGTATTGTACTTTAGGGTAGGTTCAAGTTCAGATGTAATCTACTTACCGGAAATTTTGAGACAAGAAGTAGTCCTTCAAATTCATGAAGAAATGGGGCATCAAGGGGCTTATAAAGTACTTAAATATCTTAAAGATAGATTTTATTGGTTTGGAATGAGTAAGTCCGTAAAAACCTTGCTTAGAACTTGCCATATTTGTCAAGTTTCCAAAAGTAATAATGTAAAATATGTAGGTGAATGTAAGTCTATTGTATCTGAACAAATAGGAGATATTGTAATGGCAGACTTATATGGACCATTGCCTAAGGGTAGATTTGGAGCCACTTATATACTTGTAATTCAAGATTCCTTTAGTAAATTTGTTAAACTATATGACCTAGCTAAAGCTACCTCTCGTGCAGTAATAACTAAAGTAAAGCAATTTGCTACAATAATAAAACCTAAAGTAGTCTTGACAGATAATGGTAGTCAATTTACGTCTGAAGGATGGGAAAAGGCCTTAAGAGATAGCGATATAAAACCTATACACACAACTGTTAGAAATCCTAGACCAAATACTACCGAACGTGTTAATAAAGAATTAGGCCGATTGTTTAGGACATACTGTTATAAGAATCATAAAGGATGGGCAACTATACTAAGCAAGATAGAGAATTTATATAATAATACGTATCATGATAGCACTGGATTCACGCCGAATGAGATACTTTATGGAACTAGTAACAGTATGACCTTCGATAATTGTTTACCACTATTAAATAAAACTAAAGAGGTAAATGAAGTTAGGGCACAAGTAAGGAAAAATTTAAAGGATAATAGTGTTAAACGACAAATCAGATTTAATAAGTCTCATCGTTTGATGGAGTTTCAAATAGGGGATCTTGTAAAGGTCCGAAAGATAAATAAGTCTGATGCTCAAAAGAATGTAATAAAAAAGTTCCAACTACTTTTTGAGGGACCTTATGTTGTGAGTGCAATCCCTTTTACAAATGTGTATACCTTGATGGACCCAAAATCTAAAGAAATAAGGGGAAATTTTAATACCATCCATTTAAATAGGTATTACTTGTAAACAACATATTATTAGAAATACTAATCTATAAGAATAATAATAACTTTAGGATAATTTTAATATTCCAATTAGCATACTATATAATTTAATGTTTGAAATAATTTTCATGGTTTCCTTAAAAGATTTGTAAACAATTGTTCATATGATTCATACAAATATGATTATGTAAATGTTGGGATAGGGAAATGACTCAACTACATCTAAGGGGGCGTTTGAGAGACCGGTTGTTAACCACATTACATTCTGATATTATGAAAAAAAAAAAACCTTAATACTATAACCTATTTAATTGGTCTTCTTACACAAATTTTATTTAAGATCTTAAACGTTACTTCGATAGGTATAGTTGGCGGGGTGTCGGGCGGTCATTTCAGAAAAAAAACAATGTATGCGAAAATAATAATAATAATAAGTAATTAACATTAAAGTTAAGTTGTTAAATTTTGTAAATGTTGGGATAGGGAAATGACTCAACTACATCTAAGGGGGCGTTTGAGAGACCGGTTGTTAACCACATTACATTCTGATATTATGAAAAAAAACTTAATACTATAATCAACTTAATTGGTCTTCTTACACAAATTTTATTTAAGATCTTAAACGTTACTTCGATAGGTATAGTTGGCGGGGTGTCGGGCGGTCATTTCTGGGAAAAAAAAAAAAAAACAAAGACAATAATAATAATAAGTAATTAAATATTAAGATTCAGTTACTAAATTTTGTGAAAGTTGGGTTAGGGTAATGGCTCAATTACATCTATTGTAGCGGTTTAAGGGTTGTTAAGCGATCATTTTATGTAACAATATATTAATTACGATAGCTCAGACGCTTAATATTTACAAAAAGTTACTTGGTTGAGAACTTAAGCGCTAGCCAATAGATATAGTTGGTGGGGCGAAGGGTGGCCATTTAAAAAAAAAAAAAAAAATTTTTTTTAGAAACAGGAACTCCTAAAAAGTAAAATCCCTGGGCGTTCCACCAGTGCCCAAATTAAATAAATCACAAGTAACGGGAAACCTCTGCCCAAACACAAGCAGTTTTATTTTAACAGCTTAGCCCAGTTTAGTTAGGTTCAGCATAGCCAGAAAGTGAGAGGTATACTGGTAGAGAAGTGAATAAAAGGTGATGTACCTATTTATTATTATGAGAAATCGCAATACCCCAAGAAATGGGCCACGAAAGAACCCCAAGATAACGGCGAACTAAGAACACAACAGGAAAGACCGCGCGGGAGACTAGAAAAGGACCGGCTGCGCCGAGGATAACCTAAGGGCCGGATTAAGTACAGGAATTGAGGCACCACAAGAAGATGTAAGTTAAATTTTATTTCATTTAATTTCCCAAGCGTTGCGATTGAATGATTGAGTCACTTATTAGAGGTTGTATTTTTCTTATTATTTAATTTATAACTCCGGTAAACTTTGTTATAAATTAGGGGGCGATTGTAACAATCCAACCTCTTAGTCGTGCCTAAATCTAATCTCTTTTGGGACGCAACGCCTACTAAAAGAGAATGGCAACATAGAAATACCTCAAGTAAAAAAATCAATCGGTATAATTAACCTAACTAAAATTCTTTAGGTGATTAAATACATTAACCAAGATTAAGATTAGGTGATTAATTACCTCTCTGATAAGCGGTAAAAATAGGTTAACCCTAGGTTGTGCTACGAAAGATATTTAATATAACGACATCTCTGAGAGAGTAGGAGTCGCGTTGAAAGAACCAGGTAAAGTGGGGTCTATTGTCCCACTGCTTGGTAATAGATGGCGCTGTAATAGATAAGGGAGGTAAAGAAAACAAGGTTATCTTCAAAATCTATTAAATCTTCGATCCTTTTGTAGTTTGTACATGGAAATATAGTTGTAAATAATTAAAGCGTAGGGATAAACATGTAACCGAACCCGGGAGGAGGACAAGGAACGGCTGATTAAGGAATTCTTCTTTCTAAGCCACAACAAAGGCTGTTGACATTGGCCACCTCAAAGTGCAGACAGCGCCGCGTTTCCGCCGGAAGTTCATGGGAACTCTCTCTATGCATTTATGAATAGTCCGTTTTCAGGGGAACGTTTTCAAGCTTCCCCATTGGCTACTGAGGAAATGAAGGTATAAAGCATGGTTTATGAATAAACCCCTTTCACGCCCATTTTAGAAGGTTTTTCAGGAAGAACTTTTTCAAAGTGCCCCATTGGTTGTTGGATAAATGGAGGTCAAAGCATGCGTTGTGAATAACCTAAATTTCAGGAGAAACATTTTCAAGGTTCCTGATTGGTTAATAAGCCGATGGGAACGGAGTCCAATCAACAACCGTAACATCTTTAAGGAAATGTGGCCATAGTCAGGAGATTAGGGGAGTTTTGGAGAAAATATGGCCGATTAAAAAGAAACTAAAATTGGGAAAATAGGTCGATTGAGGTTTATACTGCAGGTCACGTCTTAAACCTAAGCAATAATCAAGCAATGGTAGGTCAAATAGAAAAAATATACTTTAGACCAAAGAAAAAGGCAGATTAGTTTTGGGAAAATTGGCTAATTGAAAAATGCGATTTTGAAAAGAAAAACTGGTATCCCGAAACTCAAAAAGCGAATTTTGGGAGAAGGGGAAGATTTTGAGGCTTTATAAGCCCCTGTCGCGCTCATTTGAGAAGTTTTTTCCGAGAAACAGGAACTCCTAAAAAGGAAAATCCCTGGCCGTTCGCGAACCAACAGTGCTCCAATAAAATAAATCACAAGTAAAGTGAGACCTCTGCCCAAATACGAACAGTTTTATTTTAACAGCTTAGCCCAGTTTAGTTAGGTTCAGCATAGCCAGAAAGTGAGAGGTCTACTGGTAGAGAAGTGAATAAAAGGTGATACCTATTTATTATTATTGTTCATGGCCTGTCTTGTGAGTGAAGTGATTTATTTTAGGTGATAGGGTCCTCATTGGAAATCTGATCGTCCTTCTACCTAGAAAGACAACGAGGTAAGCAAGCATGTTTTCTTTGATAGGAATTGCTGCCAGGTTCTGGGGAATTCTGTCTCCTCGTCGGGCCATTTTCTTCCAATTTAAATGGTGCCAACTTTTCTAACTAGAGCCCGGGGACGGGATTACTAGAAACTGGCAGTAATTGATAGGAAAATGTTAAGGTGTCTCTAGTACGATGTTCCTTACTTTCTTTTGTGTGCTCGTAGCTTGGGGAAAGCTCTGGGCTACTTCTTATAACCTAGTGTTTGGCTGAAGAGAAACTATTTATCTCAGCCCAGGGAAATCCCCTGGCAGAGACTACTCTCTGAGGTTGTTCTTATTTTCATAACAAATAGCTGCTAATTTTGCAGTCTCTCAGTCAAACAGTGGGTATTATCGTGCGAATTAAATTATACTCTCGTAGGGACCCTCGAGGTCAGCTGTGCGAATTAGTTTGATCAAAGAAAAGTCACGTATCTATCTTGAAAATCCAGGAGCCATGCCTGGCATAAACTAAACTACCTAGTTAATTCTTTTCTATTAAAAGTTAAAGTCGTAAATGTTATGTGACGATCAAATCCAGGCATTAAATATCATATAAGCTCATATTGTAAATATCTACGTATCTACAAAAGATATATTATGTGTCCCACCTAACATTCAACTTATCTCATCATCCTTGTTTACTATATTATTAGAGTATTATGTACAAACGTAGATTATTTATTATATTACACAAGACATAACATCTACTGTAGTTCGGGATGGATATAGCAGCTAACTTGTTAACTATAAAAGTCCAGAACGAGGTAACTTGGGAGAGAGGATGCAGAGCTCATTGGCTTTTAGGACACTTCAATGACGGTGATTTGGTTTATTGTTCAAATTGCGATTATAACCACCGAGTTTCATTTTAGGCACCTGCCCCCCCTGGACTAGAGTACTTGCAACTTGTATCGTCTCACCTTGTTGTCACATCATCCTTATGATGGTTGGTGTGAGGATAATCGTGCAGAAGATATTATACTGTCTAAGCCTGTTAAACAATAATCGAAGGAGATTGTTTGTTAAGAGTCTTGACGGTCGTAACTTGATCAAGGAAAGGCCAAATCGGTATTGAACCTGTGTCTTTTCCTTTAGTTGGGTTAGGGGGTATACTCCACCAACACACACTGAGAAAAGTTTCGCAGCTCATGATTCCGGTAAGCCAGCTTTTGATTGAGGCCAAGTATGGAGGATCCTAAAGGTTCCACCAGTTAACTCTAACCGAATTAGAGCCTCATTTTGCGGTACCTTTTGATTCCTAAATCACTTGGTAAACCAAGGCGAAGCCAAACCCCCTTGTGTCCTATAATCCTATAACCGCATGTTGGATACATACCCAAATACCTGAAAGTACCTTGTAGCTCATGCTTTGGTACAGGACTACACAAATGAGTCATGAAGTGGCAATTGTATGTTTCTCATTTCATGATAAACTAGTTGCCAATCCATGGTTCTTACCTTCGGAAGCACCTAATTGTATTGATTTTATCAATTTTATACAAATAACATAATCTAGTATCCAGTTTTACTACTAATGAACTCTCATGTTTGCTGTTGTCGCTGGTCGGGACATTTGTGGATATTACACATACATTATACTCTGTACAAAGGTGTGGGACTGCCACACCTATCTTAGAATCTCCCAAGGTTGTTTAGCGATGGTTGCGTGTCACAGAGCTGAATAAGGTTTAGTTGTTGACCCACATCCATATGTGGCGAGACTATCTCAGGAAAGGTTTCTGGCCGACACGTTCTCCCAAACATACCAAAGGGATATCACACTCCACAAGCTACCATGGCTACTACAGCCCGGTACGCACTTCATACAACTGTAACATCAGGTTATGTCCGATTTGGCGTTCCTCTGAGTTACCACACAAATATCCATGTCTGTTATCCGGCCGGGTCACACTGATATGGGACCTGCATTGAGTTAGATTGGATACAATACTAACTAACTTACCTAAATTTAATCAAATTGGGTGTTTCCACCACCTTTGTTTGATGATGTCCTCTTCGGAGTTGATGGCGCCACTGTTAGCGCGTAGATTAGATTCAACGGAGAGTGATGGATTGAGTCTTGAGGGGACGGAGGAAGAAGACTCCCGCAACCCCTTAGGGTTGCGGTAACACACATTACAACTAGATACATACCTATATCTATATCTGTCCTACTTAATAATGTAAGCTAAACCATTCATGTAAGCATATTCATAAGTATAGTTATTTATATTTATATAACATTGCATATTTTCTCATTATATATCTATCCTTCCAAGTAATATCCTTATTATAATTTAGAGTTTATATACCTATACTTATCTACCTGTTCTTAGAAGATAGGATACTGTAGCAGCACTTGCCACCGCCCTGATTCACATCTAATTTTGTCTAAAGCATACCACATGTAAAGATCTTGAGTTACTACATCTTAAAAACACAACGTAGAATATTGTCCTAAATCTAGACGATCACTATCACAATTGGCCATTTGAATATTTAACATAGGTTAACTGTTCACCGCTTTATTCACATGATAAAGTGGGTTAGAAGGGTTAATTTTCGAGGGGGGGTATTTTTACACTTAGATGAACGACACCTGTAGTCACTCAGTGTGTAAAATATAGTAGATCTACAACTAAAGAGCAAAATTTATTGACCGCAGACACTCCAAGCTATCTCTTTCAATTACATGAGCATTCGGATATCGGAATCCTTCCTAGTAGTTCTATTACTACATAATCGACCGCGCGAGTAAAGCGAGCAGTCTCTGCTACAAGTCTGATAAAATTTACGTTTGTCAGTAATGTACGTTGCTTCTCCTCTACAGATTAAACTTGGGAATAGGTTCTATGAGCCTTTATAATTTTTGTTGTAATGTATTTCTCCCACTAATTGATAATCTTCGCAATAAGATATTCGATTTAAATCATTATTATTATCAATTACAGGTTTTAAGGTTTAAATGTCAGGTTGGGCTGTTGTAGGTATCTGTAGTAAGAAACTTAATATTTAATCTCAGCATAGAGTAGAAAGTTAAGCCTGTAAAGTCAGATAAATTAAGCCATTGAGATTAAGAAAGATAACGAGTTAAGAATTAATATAGATTTAAGAGGAACTAGGTACTTGTAATGTAACGTAGGTTTCAATGTTATGATCCAACAGTATTAACTGATGGTGGCACTGTGAGATAGCAAAAAGTCTGCAAAGAAATATTATACTGTAAATGAAGATGCTGCTTCTGCAGTTTTTGTTCAAATAAGAGTGAAACGAAACTGTTTAGAGGAAGTTTAATGTCGCTTGTTTCTTTGATGGAAATTTATTGCGCGAGGTTCGTGGTTAGCTACCATCTTATATTTTGTTAACAAGGAAATACTACCAGAAATATTTAACGAGGAAAAATTCAACTTTAGAAGTTGCAACCGCAAGGAGACAAGCCTCTAGCTTGCCGGAGAGCGACTTGACCACTCGACCACACTCTTGTTCCAACGATACGGCCAATTTATAAGTACTAGTTATATATTTCTTATGTTTTTACTGCTCAAGGCATTTTTACTAGAAGATATTTTACAAGGAGAAATACATCATCAAAAATCCTCCCATGACAGGATTCGAACCTGTCGCTTGCCGGGCGAGTGCGCTACCACTGCGCCCGCTGGGTTCCCGTGTGGCGCAGTGGTAGCGCACTCGCCCGGCAAGCAACAGGTTCGAATCCTGTCATGGGAGGATTTTCTCCTTGTAAAATATTTTCTAGTATTTATATGTTCTTTATGTACTACAAAAGATAAATGTATTAAATCAATAACAAAATCCTATAAACATTATACAGCGCCATCTTAGTAAGCTACTAAGTTTACGTTATGGTGACTATATAGACAATTAATATAATGCTTATATTAATTCTTATTTTGTAAAAACAAAATATTTATTTTTAAGCATAAATAACTCAGTGGAATCGACGTAGCGGAAATCAGCGTAGTGGGAAGACGGTGTAACGGGAATCGACGTCAGGGGAATAAACCGCTTCGCACCGTATAGAGGGTGCATAAGACGTCGTCAAATCGTGGTAAGTATTTCAAACAAACGTTATTAGAGAAACAATTAACACTTCAACCACGGAACAGCATTCCAAACACTCGAAAAATAAATCCATTTAATTCCCACACCGCATTTCCCGAGAGTGTAGTTACGGGTACATTTGCGGAGTGTATTCTACACAATTGGTACCTAATGTCAGGAACATTCGCAGCGGAGTTACCTCGCACCTCGAAGGTGTATGGACTTCACCAGAACTTTAGCAAACAAAGTTCAGAATTGACATGTTAGCTCACTCAGTCAGATGCAGTACAAAATTCTATATAAATAACTAGCTGACCCGGCAAACGTTGTTTTGCCTTATAAATTATCGCCCAGGAACATCAATGAGTAGAAGTCTAATTGTACTTGGGTTAAAACGCTTCATCGTCAAAATGTGCAATATGCTAGAGTCATAATGTACTCACGAACTAACTGATACTATGACAGATTACGACAACGCAAAAATGTGCAATCGACCTAACGCGTACTAGTCAAATTGTTTCACGGCTTAAAACGAACCTATGAAATGCCTCGCGACGTCGCGATGCATCTCGCGGCGTCGCGCTGCGCATCGTGAAACCACTGGCCTCTTCAAGCATCGTCGCGTCGCGTCGCGTCTCGGTGTGAACTGACCCTTAGAGGATCTTTGGGGATCTCTTTTGGGGAAAAATAAGAAAAAATCCTACATAGTAAAATAAAATACAGTAAATTAATATAAAATAAAATACGTTGTTTAATTCGTTTTAAAACTTGTATTTAATAAAAAAAAAACAAAAAAAGTATTTAACCTCGATAACAAAACACGTAGATACTTACACTCAGATGTATCTAATCCAAAATAATTTAAATAAGGTTACTTAATATATCTAGTGTCCGACCGAATGTTCGGTTTCGGTCGAAACTGAAGCTACGGCCGAAAGTTTCGGTTACGGCCGGAAAACCAGTTTCGGTCGGACTCTACTTATATCTATCACGGAGTCGCACAATACTTTCCAGAAAGTGGCTTATAGAAATCTCATTTTCGTTCAATTGCTTTAATACTTTTTTGTATTTAGTATCAAAAATAATATCCGATTTCTTTCGTTTTTGTTTTTCAAATAGTGAATTTCTAATTCGTGAGTCCTGGTATTTTCTTTCTTTCCGCAGTAAATCTATAAACAGATATAAGCTAGGGTTTGCACGCATCCTCTTTCTTAAGCGACCGTGCCATGCTTCAAGACTGTTGTTGGTACGATGTCGCTGGTTACAGGTGCTGATCTCAGCAAGAAGTGATTCTGATAACCATTGCCTAACAAAATACTTTTCAAACTTTTGCACTATCTCGGAATGTTCAACCATATTAATGATTTCAGTCCACCCAGTAGATATCAAATTTGATGGTAAAAATGGTAAATAAGAAGCCATTTTCAAAAGTTTAATACCACCTTTAGTGGTATCCAATTTCAAATCTTTTCCTTTTATCCATACCGCACGATTATAGTGAAAAAAGCATCCTGTAATGTTACACTCCGGAAACACTCTGTTCATAGCCTTATGTTGTGCTCGTTCAAAATCACATTTATAGGTATTAATTGTAATTTTTAGTTCATCTCGTAGAAACGTAAATAGTCGCTCATATGTATTTGTACTTTTATTAGGAAGCAATGCATATATTACTGGAACTATGTTTGTCTCCTCCCTTGTGCTGTAATAATCAATGTGTATAGTGAATAACTGTTTGAATGGACTTGGTGTCACCATAAAAGTACCGTCCCCAAACAGCATATGCTCACTTGCACAAGCACTTAATATTTTCAATCCTAATTTTGTGCCAAACACCAAAATTTTTTCTTCTCTCCCATCCTCCCATAACAGAAAATTTTCTTTTAATATTTGGGGCACCACTACTTCTTCCATTGTTTTAAATGCCGTGGTCTTGACTTCTAAATATTGTTTTCTTGTTCTTTGCAATGTTCTTTTTTTCATACTAAAAGTTGGCTTTATGTCGCAATAGTCGGAATCTGTATCAATTTCTTCGTTTTCAAAACAGTCTTCAAAAATTTCTTTTATTGGGGCATAACTGGCACAAACTTGAATTTTGCACTTTTGGAAAGTCAAATGATTTTTATTATTAGATGTGGACGGCATACAAGTGTGCTGCCCTTCTCGTAGTACCTCAAGTTCATCTTTACATATACAAAGTGATGCTGCACAAGACTCACGGTTAACACATTGCCACAGCGAAGTACCGTTTTTATTTTTGTGTCTCCAGTTGAATCGATGCAAACCGTACAGTACTGTTGCTTTTCCTTTTTGATTTTTGCTATAAATTAATGTTTTTTCCTCCATTTTAACAAATTATAGGAAATGATATAAATAAAAGAGTAATTAACATTTTATCAGTGACAAGTTTGATTTCTAAACTGCCAAGTGGTATTTCAAGGAGTTCTTTTATCAATAAAGAGTTCTCATACATTTTATTATGAACTTATCGATTTCCTTTATTGTACATTTTGTCGCAAGTATATTATTGCATAGTTACATTTCGACCCATGTTCATTTTGACAAATAGATATTTTGTCGTTTGTACATTATAACGATTGCTCATTAATGAACTTCTTTACGTTTGCACATTTTGACGATGAAGCGTTTTAACCCAAGTACAATTAGACTTCTACTCATTGATGTTCCTGGGCGAAATTTAATGATAACCTAAAATTTTAAGCTAGTTTACAAAACTAATTATGTAACGACTATATGAAACTTACATCCAAACATCAGTTTTGATCAGGCCGGTTACCGGTGTCCCTCAGGACGCCATGTCTCAACGAAATGACCTAGATTTACCCCTAGTTGGTCGTTGGTGCCTCCGAGACTTCAGATTTAACCACAAATTACGACTAATTCTGTGTCCGTCACATGTGATGTAGGTCGGATTTAAAGTTGTTAAAGTAGCCCTTCTAAATTAGGAAATAGTTTCTTTGACAATTAAATGTACAGCCGTATTTACAAACGAATCTATGCGTGGACTTAGCTTTTGTCACATTTTCGCTGAGGTAAGGTTAATCATAATAAAAATTCTCACAAGAGTAAGAGAAAGAATTAAGTAAAAAACAATTGTTCCTGACGCGATCTTTTTTCCGTCACTCCACATGTCTAGCCCACACTGACCACCATGGCACAAGTCGCTGGACAAATCATAGCGCACTGAATTTTGTGCCTATTTTATCTGCGCCATGTTGCGCTGTTGTCGCGCGTTTTCTATTGAAAGTGATGGTGGCCGTCCGTGGAACTAATAGTTCCGTGGACGGTCTCCATCACTTTCAATAGAAAATGCGCGACAACAACGCAACATGGCGCTAATTATATCGGCACAGAGAACTAATGTAATTTTGTATGGTATACCAATTCCAGCGTACTTGTATAGTTTCATTTCAGTGCCATCCCAGCATCTTCATCTACGTGAAATACACGTCTTGTTTATATCGCTCAAGTACTGGCCACGCTTCACTACCATACAAATGAACAGGTCTAATGATGATTTTGAAGACCAATCTTATTATAGACCTGCTGTGTTTTCAGTTTAACCGGCACTGGATTGCCTTAATGTATGGCTTGTAAATGATGTGAATGGGCCACAATATTCAACATTGTCTTTCATTGATTTTTCATTGACGACCGACACCGCGATAGATAATATTTACTATTTTTGCCACAGTGGAGTACAAAAAGCTACATTATTACAAAAACATTTCTGTGTGAGTACGTAAGTAAATGTATTTCATAATACGAAATGTAAGTAGAACGGTAGGTAAATTTCTTTTTCCAGTAACAAAATTTGTCCCACAGCCCCAACCCTTTCGGCCGATAACGCGTCAAAGCATCATAACTCGCCAGAGTCACATCATGATCGCACTAACAAAAAGCCTGACTATTGCCACGTAGGCGATGCCCTTCTAGGAGCGATAGGCGAGCTGCGGGGAAGGGTAGGACATAGTGAGAAAAAATGCCACTTTTTGACAATGATGTATACACTATACAGGGAAGGTGATAGACCTCTTTGACATTAAGACTTGCATTCTGCTTGATCTAACATTTCTGGAAAAAGTACATTTAGAACAACGTTTCACCGCGATCACATCTTATTGATAAATGACAAAGATAAAATCTTTTATAAAAAATAATAGAGAGAGCTGGCAATGTTGCAATAAGGAGAAATAGGTATTTTTGGATGTTTTACTTTTGGTTTTTAGCAAACCTACAAAGTAAATCATAATCATCATCAGCCGAGCGATGTTCCCGGTTGCATCTCTCTCGGAATATCGGGGCACGGGGTTAAACTAGGTTTCAAATACAATAGGAGTTGCCCTAAAAACATAATAAGAGTTTAAAAATTTTATATTACTAACGAAACTCGTGTTTTTGCTAAAACTCTATCTTTATCAGTAAGAACGAGAAATGGCATAGTTATAATCTGACTATCCGTGATTCCGTAATAAACATTAAGAATCTTCGTAAAAACCTCGTCTCTCAAATCATCCAACGACAAATACTTACAACAGTCGTTTAAATAATCCTCGGCCTATCGTACATTGTAGCCAGGAAGTAACTGAGTTACGACCAACGGCACCAGCATTGTGGCCGCCCTTTAATCCGTCAAGTTAGCAAATTCAAACTATACCATCCCTAATCTTGTCTAACCCACGAAATATGTGTGAGAAGTGAACCATAACGCGGCGAATGGCTGGTAATTTACGCGACACAGAAAGGGTGTGTCGCCAGCATTTCGGTAAAAGGAGTTTTTACGCAAGGGACCTTTGCTCTTAATATTTTATGTGGATTTGTTATTTGATGCCAATATGTTGTGGTAGTAAAGTCGGATTTTTATTAATATAAATAGTTTGGTTAGTGTGCTTGTCTCGTTTAATCTTGGAATGTATGGAGGGTTTAGTTGAGGTAATTACAAGTATGGCGTCTTCTATTGCGTTTCACACATCGTTTATTGTAATTTAATGGTATTTGATTTCTCATTACGCGTGAATTGTGAATCTTATTTGTCATTATTCATGAATGTATTATGTAATATCCCTGATAATAATATTTATTATTGCATTACATGGCCTTTTTCCGGGAATTTCACCTGTTTTCAGGTTGTATTCATTGTATTTCGACACTAAGTTTATATAGATAAACTAGCAGCTCCCCCCGGTTTCACCCGCATAAGTCCCGATCCCGTGAGAATATCGGGATCAAAAGTAGCCTATAGCCTTCCTCAATAAATGTACTATCCAACACCGAAAGAATTTTTCAAATCGGACCAGTGGTTCTTAAGATTAGCGCGTTCAAACAAACAAACAAACAAAAAAACAAACTCTTCCGCTTTATAATATTACTAGCAGCTCCCCGCGATTTCACCCGCATAAGTCCCGATCCCGTGGGAATATAGGGATCAAAAGTAGCCTATAGCCTTCCTCAATAAATGGACTATCCAACAGTAAAGGAATTTTTCAAATCAGACCAGCGGTTCCTGAGATTAGCGCGTTCAAACAAACAAAAAAACAAACAAACAAACTCTTCCGCTTTATAATAGTAATAATAGACTAGCAGCTCCCCGCGGTTTCACCCGCATAAGTCCCGATCCCGTGGGAATATCGGGATCAAAAATAGCCTATAGCCTTCCTCAATAAATGGACTATCCAACACCGAAAGAATTTTTCAAATCGGACCAGTGGTTCCTGAGATTAGCGCGTTCAAACAAACAAAAAAACAAACTCTTCCGCTTTATAATAGTAATAGATAGATAGATAATAGATAGATATAGTATAGATGTGAAAGATTATGTGTTTGCTTGCGGTCTGTTTGGACGGATTTTTAATTTACTTAGAGCGTTATCAGTAATAACACAATAGGTTTGCGAGTGGGTTAAGGGGTGGACAGGGCCAGACGACGATACCGTGGTTTGATGTGTGAATGAATAAATGATGAATGTGAATTTCACAATTGCATACGTTCCATATAGGCATTGTGTGTGCGCCACGTACCGTAACTATCCTGCCCTGAATTCGGTTGCAAACTGCTAGTGTAATAAGACCCTTACATGCGTGCATATTTGAAACTTTACGACGCAATATCGACCAAAATTTTTAATTCCTACGAGACTGTTAATTAACATCCCGTGTTTTATTTAATCAATGTACCAATAAATTACCCTTCGTTTAATTAAACATACCTGTTCAATTCGGAATTCGAAGTAATTAATGACACTATAATATCTGCCGGATTTTCAGCTAGGGTTATTACATAGCGTACTACTTACTCGTAGCTCGTAGGTTACTTCGCTAGTAAAATATTAATGCTTAAAATAATAATTTCTCAATATTATTTCTAAGATTGTTTACCCACACTTAGAAAAATATTGTTTTTGAAAATATGATTCCGAAAAGTCGTACTCGGCGAGATTCAAACCTGTGACTACTGGTAATCTTAACCGGCCAATCCGACTAATATTACAACATACACTACATGTACGATTGTACGTCTAATGCGCTGGTCCAGATTACAGTAGTCACGTATCCTGCCGAGTATACTACTTTTTGGAAACATTTAAAAAAACGCACCTGAAACTAGGGCTTTGAATTTGAATATAATTATTATTATTAGCTATTAATTTTATGTAAAACTGTTACCCTGATTTATTTACAAAGTGTTTCCTAAACTTGAAACTATTATTTTTTATTATTTCTGTATGTAACATTTATTTAATAGAACTATTGAATATTGACTGATCTAAATTTCATGTTAACATTGATGTTATAACATCAATATATTTTAGATTTTACTTCTGTTTTCGTGAACAACGGGATTAAAACCGGAAACTAAGTTTAATTCCACATCAATATTTGTTAGCAACCCTAACATTCAGAATATTTTCAACAGCTACATAAATATCGAGTTTAACCGTTGCATGGCTGTTTTTATGCAAGTCAATTATCTTGTGGAAATTAACCTTAATTTGCGATTGAGAATTAAAGCTGGGAATGTATCGACTATCCGATAATAGAGTCGAGAGTGAAAATAACTGACATGATAATATATTGAAAGTAATTTAACAGAGAAACTTAATTACTGCACTTAATAATTGAACTGACACAATTTACTACAATAACTTAAGGGCCCTATTCTGAAAAACTGAAAATCCATGTCGGGCGCATCGAAAATTGTTGATTATTTCATGACGGAATGTCGTAGAACTTTTTTTTGTGTACAGATTGTAGGCGACATTGTTTCTGACATTTAAGTGCAGTTTCCATACAAATATGTCGAAACGTATTGAAGCCTATCGACATTTTAGCCAAATCAGACATTTTTTGTCTAAAATTTGGATAGGCTTTGCACCAATAGGAGGTTCTTGTCTTAAAACTACACTAAAATGTAGGAAACAATGTCACCTACAATCTGTGCACAAAAAAAAGTTCTACGACATTCCGTCATGAAATAATCAACAATTCTCGATGAGCCCGACAGGGATTTTCAGTTTCAAGGTCGTTGGCGTATATACTCCTCTTAATTAAACATAGCTGCGTCCCGCGGTTTTAGCCGCGTAAGTCTCGATCCCGTGGGAATATCGGGATCAAAAGTCTCTGTTACTCAGGGTGAATGTAGCTTTCTAATGGTGAAAGAATTTTTGAAATCGGTCCAGTAGTTTTTGAGTTTATTTATAACAAACATACAGACGCACACTCACAAAAATACAAATCTTTCCTCTTTATAAAATTAGTATGGAAATAGTATAGTATTTTATCTAATTTTAGATGATTTATACAGCCGAAGAAACTTTTAATCGAAGCTAATTATAGCGCTCTAGTGCCCGAAACATTGTTAGGTAGAGTAAGCTTGCCCAGCACCCAGGCTAGTCAGCCATGCCCAAAGAAAAAAACGGGTCAATACGTCTGGAGCTAACTAAGCCGGAAAAAGACACTTTCGGTGCGCAGTCGAGTGGATTAGAGCGCATGACCTTTGAAATGAAAAGTCAAGGCATCTACCAACTAGACCAACAACGCTCAAATGGTTATTTTTCTTCCTTTCGTGTAGTGGTGTGTCTCACTTTGGGGAGTTTTCAGGTCGCTTTAAGGACTCTAACTTGACCTAACGACTGCTATCGGAGATAACAACCGGGACCAACTGTTACTGCTTAACATGCTTTGCAACTACTTATATAAACCCTTTAAAATCCGAACGAAAACCGCAAATTAAACCGAACTGTTTTGTTATAACATTTTTTTATCTGTGGTAAATAAAAAATCTAATTTGATGAAGTTATAGGGGGTTAGTATCAGACGGTCTAAAACGCAAGTCGTCGTATGCGGCAACTTGTCTTAAAATCATGTGGACTAATTTGCAACTAGTCTTTAATGTAAAGTGCATGTAGGTACTTTAGTTATGTTTCTTCTCCAGAAATACACACGTGTATTTAAAAAAATAATATTCTGCTCTACACATTTTTGTGTCTATTCTCAAACCATAAATTTTAATATCGAAACACTCTTCGCCTAACCTCAATTTAAACTGATTTCCTCGTAACCCAAAAGCTGTAACAGCACAGTAACAGCTAATAAATACCTCCCTACAGTCATGGTTAAATATAAAAACCGGGTATTAAGAAAAAGGTTGGTTATTTATGGCGGAAAACTCTTTACACCTCGCGTTCGGAACGGCCCGGGCCAAATGGCGCAGAACAAAGCCAAGAATGGCAGTTCGCCATTTTTTCACTTAATCGCTTTCAACATTCTTAATTCAAAAATATTGTTTTTCTTTTTTTTTTGTTTTGTTGTTGGACAGTGTCTTGATTGTAATAAAGTATTTATTTTTAAAGACACTTCATCAGTAGTTTTATTTACAAATGAGGTAGACAATCAATAAGGATTTAACATAATTGGTTAACAAAACAGCAATAAAAGAATAAACCTTTAATAATAAACATTAGTGCTAAATAAAATCCAAAAGCAAAAATTATGTACCCACTGCCGTCTGCCTTTTTCTAAGTGAGCTTGCTACATCTTAGACCATATCATCACTTACCATCGCTTACTTTTTGTTTCTGTCTGTCAACTTTCAAAGTTGGTAAAACAAAAATTGGTAAAAATTACTCCGACCTTAACCTTCCACGTTTATTAATAAGGCTATCAAATATTTCTTATTGTTTTTTTTGCTCAAAGCATTTACTAGCAAAAAAATGACAAGGAGAAATCTATCAACAAAATTCTCCCAAGACCGGATTCGGAACTGTGCCCCTCGCTTGCTGGGCGAGTGCGCTGTCATGGGAAAATTTTTGATGATACATTTCACGTTGTTAAAAAGTAAGGCTATCAAAGCTTAAGAGGATAGTCTCCATTCTCTTTCTCCATACAAACGTAGTTTTTATTTTCCTCCCTGGATAAAGACATTAGAGCAAATATGTTTATTCCATAAAACCTATATCTGTCACGACAATGCATCTACCTTTTTATTTTTTTTATTTTCTAATTAAAATAATAATAAAATGAAAAAAATAAAAAGGTAGATGCATAGTCATGACAGATATAAGTTTTATGGCATAAACATATTTGCTCTAATGTCTAGATCCAAGGAGGAAAATGTAAACTACGTTTGTATGGAGAAAGAGAATGGAGACTATCCTCTTAAAACAAAAATTACAGATGCGATAATAAAGCCACTCAACATCTATGATGACTTCTAAATCTAAATTCAATTCTCGAACACTGTAGACTCTCGAAATCGAAAGACAAAACACTCTCACTTCAGTTAAATCCACTAACAAAAGTAAACTGCTCCCAATTGTTTGGAATAACAGCGCTGTTATAGGAGCCAACTGACTTATCTCGACTTATCTGACAATGGTTTAATGTAATCCAAGATTTTAATCAAACCCTTGAAAGGGTTAATGATTGTTTTAGATTTAGAAACAGTGATTAAATTTAGATTTTAATATTTCAAAGTTGTTTGTTTGTTATTGTATCCAATATTTATGTTTATAAGTTTTTTGAATACGAAAAAATGATAATTGAATTAGATCTAAACCTGATGACTTAAAAACTGCTGGAGTGATTTGATTTGTTATATTCGTAGTCTAGGAATTAAATAAATAGCATTTTTAGTTTGGAAAATATAGAGGAAAAATAATAAGAAAATTAATTTTCTCATCCTTAAGTTTTGTAGCAAATGCTAAAGCACATACAAAAAGCGTGCAGAAATAAGTTTTCTTCTAGTGTCAAGTTTTTTTGTCTTCAATATGAGCGATACGAAGTACGCCGAGTCAGTTAGTATAGTAATAGGTACAAAAGATATATGTAAGTACGTACCTATAGGCATTAGCTGTCTACCTAGAACATTAAAAACGAAATTATGATAAAATACAGCTCATTTTTTACCAATAAAAGTAAATATTGTTGCTATAATTTTCGGGAACGAGTCTCGCCAGACAACATACAATATTTCAAAGACGATAAAAGGCAACATTTTAGTCATTATGATCCTACGTGACGTAATAAAAATGTGACAAATGTTGGTACCTATTCTTCAAGTTAACTTATTTCTACACACATATACTAGCAGATGGTCGTTGGGGCCGAAAAGTTCTCGAATGGAGACCGCGGATCGGAAAGCGCAGCGTTGGACGTCCACCAACGAGATGGACGGACGACTTAGTTAAGGCCGCGGGTTCACGATGGATGCAGGCCACTTATGACCGAAGCATCTGGAAATCTATGAGGGAGGCTTATGTCCAGCAGTGGACTTCTTACAGCTGAAATGATGATGATGATGATGATACTAGCAGATTGAGGACGTCATATTCGATAGCTTAACCTCACCGCAGAGGTCTTTGTACCATTATCGACGTCTATCGTCCAGCTTACGGCTAGCATCAGGAGCTATTTGTTATCCCTATATTCTAGCGTGATCAGGGGTATGTTCTCTATGTGATGTAGGCATTTATTTAGTTGATATAAAATCTCAATCTCTTTAAATATAAACGCAAGTCGTTTTGCCCCTTCTCTCTATTTATTTACCATGCTGTTTTCATTATAATCATGGAATTTCATCCGAAAAGTTTTTATGTTAATACATATCCGTACAAAGCCGAGGCGGGTCGCTAGTGCCTTATAAATCTCATGATATCGCACCAAATCATACGGGCCTAATAATATCTCACACAATCCTATCTGTGTAGGGTGTCCATCTATTCGAAAGGTCACCCTCAATCACATCCCTTCATTTTTCACACCTATCTCGAACAAAACACGTCGACCTACATGACTTATTTGTGGTCCCGGCATTCACCATTTTGTGGTCACTCATTTATTTTTCTCTGACGTTGAATGCCGAGAATTTTTGATGTTGAGACAAAAACTTGGATTTATGAAATGGTTTTTTGTTTTACGTGTTTTGAATTGATTTTTTGTAAGCCGTGCGCTAAAATATTTTTAGGAGAATGAAATACGTGGCAATTTTAACATTTAATTTTCGGAATAGACATAATTTGGACACTTGAAGGCATTCGTGCGAATAATTTGGTGCGAATAGATTATGAACCCGATACAATAAATTTGTACTTAATCGTGGTTTTTACCGAATCGAACTTTTCAAAGATTCTCAGATCTTTGTCACAGACAGGACAGTGTCTGTCTGATTCGTTAAAATGATATTTATAGCCAGTTCTTAGTTACGCACCTATTTACTCTAACTCAAGTAGGTACTCAAAAAACACAACCCTCTTTCGGCAGTCGGGTAAAAGGTAATTCAAGTAAGATAATTCAACTTTCTGAGTCCCGCGGTTCCGACTTCATGCAGGCTTGTCCCGCCGAGTGACGCGTGACGCGCTGACGCCTGACGTATGGGAGCTTTCCGCGAAATATTGTAGCAGACATGTTTGTTTATATTCTACCAAAATATACGAATAAAACATCTCGTTTACATAAACTTGGGAATGTTTATATAGAAATTATTATTTAGAACGTGATGTGTCGGGGAGTAACGACTTCGGAGTTTTCTGTGCTTGGGAAAGCTACCGTTTTGTATTTCCGACTGGTCGCAGATGGCTGCATGGTCGAAGTATATACTGACGAGGAAGCAGTACCAGTTTAGTCGATGTGTCATGAATTTAGTGCCTAAACAGAAATACTTGCGAAGTGCGCGCAAAATTTCGAGAAAATCAACAATTCTTTTATTTATTCGTTCCTAAAATTAATTCATCCAGCCAGTTCAGTAAATGCCATATCAGATGATGGATCTGAATATAATTTAGAATGTATCTGGATATAAATCACATAGCTTAAACACTCGCGTTGCCATTACGAATCTGATGATACATTATATGCTAAAATCTATCAAACCGTTTAGGATATAGAGAGTGACAATCGAAAATTGGATACCATACAAACATACGCTTGAAAAATATAACTCTCTTTCGGCAGTCGGGTAAAAAAAACTGCGCTGTTTAATGAAAAATTAAACTTGTTTGTGTGACATACCTATAACATAAAACACTACCTATTAAGCCAAATCTCTAAAAAACAGACGGACGGACGGACGAACAACAAAGTAATTGAAATTAAAGACATTTTTCGGTTTGAATCGCGTGGTTTTTATTACTTTTAGCATTGTTACAACGCTCAACGTTTCGAGACCTTTCTAGGTCTCTTCTTCAGGATAGACTATCCACGCGATTCAAACCGAAAAATGTCTTTAATTTCAATACAACATCGCGAAAACAGAAGAAGAATCAACAAAGTAATTCTCAAAAAAATTTTTACCTTTTGAGGTACACAGAACACTAAAAACGGCAATGTTATATTAATCCTAGTTCCTCTATGCAAAGCCCTCACTGTTCATAGGTTAAAGCGGTCCGCGCCATATTTTAAAAGTGAGATAATGTTCATGTCATTTGTAGGGTAGGAGTGTGTACGTGAAATCAGGTCTCCGAATGTACGTGTACGTGAAGTGAATAGATGACCAAATTATTTGGGACTTTTTTGTTTGATGTTCGGATTTACGTTTTTTTCGTAGCTTTTTGTTTGCTTCGGATTATTGTAATACCTACTGTGAAAAAATAAATATATTAGATGTTGTTTTTCTCCTTTATATTCCATAAATGTTTATGGCTTTTAAATGGCATAGCTGAGATTTAAGGATGGGACATTTGATGAAAGAAAACTTAGATTATGTGGATTGTTCGCCTAACGCGTATTGAAGCCGTCATATGGTTAAGATACCTAGTGTTAGAGTTATAGGTCGCACTAAAGCCTCTACTTGAACCCTTAGTCAAAAATACTAAACGATGTAATCCCCATTTGCTTAATTTTATCCCAGGGTGTTATGAACTTGTGGCGAAAGACTAAATGCGACGAATTTGGGGGAGTTGCAGGGTAAATTATGTCGGCAATTTTTTATGTGCAGGAACACTTATAATTTAAAAAACCTATAGGTACTTACAAACGAAAATATAGTATAATTTATTATTTTTCGTAAGTAACTCGTTTTTCGGACAAAACATTGCGAAATGACTAACGGCTCAACCTATCATCTCAAACAGTAAAATATTTATTCCCTACTGTTAACATAAAGGCGTCATAGTGTATGTAGGTAACTTATAGCAGTAGGTAGAGATAGGTAGAACAGCGCGGCCAACTCGATCCATCCTACGGGAGTGCTCGTCGTTCAACCGCTGAATTCTCAACTGACAGTGCGCTCTGTCTGCGGTACAAGGTACAAGCGTGTGGTCTCAGCTACGTTTTAATGTTTCAGACTTGGTTTGATATTTAGAACTACGGATTTAATTCGCATGTGTAGATAAAGTCGAGGTAATTTAAATCTGAAATTAATTACAAACGCAATCTAGACCCGTTGCTCTAATAATAATAATGGATGGACTGGACAGACATCGTGTAAGTCTGAAAAGTGTAGGTAATTATATTTTTAATTGAACAACAAAAATATATGTACAACTTCAAATTTAAAAAATACACTCGACGGAATAAATCTAGAACTAAAAAACCCGTTAAAGCCTGATGTTTGCCTCCGAGACCGATGATCTTTTTGTAGATTTCATAATAAATGTCCTGATACATATACCTACTACTAACAATAGTCACGCACTACGGCAATTACTAAAACGCTGTAATGTCGTGGGTTTCGCATTTTTTTTCCCTGGATTTTTTTTTTTAATTTAAATTCAATTCACGTAGCTAGTTCGTGATTTACCTCTTTTATTTAGTTCCAAATCACTCCGCTAATCGCTTTTCCCTTGATCGCAACTTTTCACGTCTGTTCAACCGATCTTCTCCCAATGATAAGTTTAACAGATTGCCGGCGTCTCGCTTCCCCCTCATTAGTTGCCGATGTAATTTCCACATCAATTATCCTGATGTGCTACTGTACCGCGTCGTGACTGTGACGCGTTAGAGGTACCAAATTATCGAGTAAGTTTTGATTATCTGGGAGAATTAGTGATTCTACGCATATTGTCTTTTGTTCAAATAGATCTAGTGTCTCTCGAACAAAAGATGGTTAGAAATTCCGTACCCAAAGGGTAAAAACGGAACCCCGTTTACTAATAATAAAATACTAATAATAGAAAACGTTCATTTTTCTCTTCACAAACTTCTCTACAATAGTTACAAATTACAATATCACCATAGATGGGACTAAGACTCCACTGTTAGTCTGTCTATCTGATGTCACCATCTATCTGATAGGTATCTCATGAACTGTAAAAGCTAGATAGTTGAAATTTTTACAAATGATCTAAAAACAAACACTAATAATAAAATAAATATTTTAGTGGGGCTCCCAAACAACAAACGCATTTTTTTGTGACACTGACGGTATTTTTTAGTTTGATTTGTGGTTTATTCCAACGAAACTGAAAGACTGTTTTAACTGTGTGAAATTCAAAAGTTCTTTTAAACCACGATCACGATAATTTGTGCAGCAAACTTATTTGCAACAGTCAACTTTGTTAAGCAACTTGAAACTTTTTCATCCAAAGAGTTAACCATTGTACAAAAATGTAAGTTTAGTTCACTTTGACTAATGCACTACTTATGCAAAGCCATTACTCGTAAAAGGTTGAACTTTATTCTTAGAGGTTTTCATACAAATTATGTGCGCAGTGGCTGTGTCTAGGGGTTCCCTAGGATATTCCCACGGGATCGGGACTTACGTGGGCGAAACCACGGGACGCAGCTGATCTATACTAATATTATAAAGAGGTAACGTTGGTAACATGTATGTATGTATGTATATTGGGGGTAATCTCCGAAACTACTGGACCGATTTCAAAAATTCTTTCACCATTAGAAAGCTACATTCACCCTGAGTAACATAGGTTACTTTTGATCCCGATATTCCTACGGGATCGGGACTTACGTGGGCGAAACCATGGGACGCAGCTAATTTAAAATAAAATGCTGACTATACTTGGCATTTATTGTCCTACTAATGACCTGATTCCGTATTACAGATTACAGTTTAAATAATCTAGTCTAAGCTATCTATCCTATCTAGGAAACGTAACCTAACTTCTCATCCGAACGATGTTCCCGGTTGCATCCCTCTCGGGAGCCCGGGGTCCACTAAACCCCAAAATAGTTTTTTTTCTATTTGGGGTCGGCCCAGTCGGTAAGTCATCATTGACCATACCTTCTGCAATTAGATTTGGCAATCTTTTTACGGCCGGCCTGACACCAACCCTCTTAGGGATCAAGCAGTTTATTCGCCACCGCGTGGGGAGAATACCTCAGATCTCTTAGTCGCTTTTTACGACACCCACGGGAGGAGATGGGGTAACCCTATTCTATGCCGGGGCTACACGGCGAAACGTAACCTTACTGCATTGCATTAGTAGGTAGGTACTACTAAGCAGGTATATCCGGGTTAATGATGGAATATGTGGGTGTTTGCGCTTGATCCCTCACATCGATCTTAACAGAGAAGCCACAGCCAAACTACTAACAAGTTTTAACACAATACATACCCAGCTCCATTATTCATACATCGGCTCAGTAGTGTTTGCGTACCAGAAGTAACAAACCTAATTAATTAACGAACAGTTTTAGATTTTATTTTATTTTTCGATTTTCCAAAGTTTTCATAAAGCTCATTGATCTCAACCTAAAGCATAATAAATCAATGATATAGGTAGATACATAATTTATAGGAAAAATGTTTTCAGGGTTTCGTACCAAAAGGGTAAAAACGGGACCGTTTAACTAAGACTTCGCTATCCGTCTGTCTGTCACCAGGGGACAGTTGAAATATTCACAAATGATGTATTTCTGTTGCTTCTATAACAACAATAAATTAAATACAAGAAAACAAAAAAAAAACAGTTATTTTGTGATAATGGTACGGAACTCAACGTGCGCGAGTCCGACTCGCACTTGGTCGGTTTTTTATTTGTGTTGACCAAAAGCGAGCAGCAAAAGGAACAATAGGAATTAACCTTTACACTGGTTTTAAATCTTCTTTCGTTCCAATTCCTTACAATAATTCTATTTACAGGAAGTAATCACAAATTACTTTTCTCCACAACGATCTCGAACCGAACTAAATTCCAATAGTAAGAGAACACAATGGAATCGCCTCACTAAGATTTATTTAGACAAAATCTTCAACACAAAGGCCGTGAGGCATTCAATCGTCTTTCGGTCACTCCCCACTCGGCACTGGTGGCAAATCTTATTAGCTATAATCGAGGGATCACAATGGATCGCAATGTGATTGTTCACGACGTGTCACACTGTCATCGGGGGAGGATCGGGATTCCATGGGAAGCGAATGACAAAAACAAAAAAAACTTAGAACTATGGAGTAGCTGGATGTGTAAGCGGCTCCAAGTTGGAAATTCATAGTCACAATAGCTATTTTACCGCAGCGTACTACGTGGACGATTGAATGCGAACGCGATTGCGAAGCGATCCGATCCGGTGCGGTGCGGAAACAACAAACAGTCGATAGCTATTGAAGTGTCCTACGTGACCAAATGCACGTAAAGTGCGATGCGGCGCGATTCTCGACTGTTCCTTGTTTCTGCACCGCACCGGATCGGATCGCTTCGCAATCGCGTTCGCATCCAATCGTCCACGTAGGACGCTGCGTTATTTAGATTTTACATAATCGTCTTGAATCGTCTTACTATTAATAATTTAGTGTATCGCTCATAAGAAAAAGTCAAACCAATAAGCATTGTTTTGCTTGCAGTCATAATGTGATTTACATTGTCGTATTAACCCGAGTAAGTCCCCTAAAAATATAAGAATAAGTAATAGACATTTAAAAAAAAATGGCTTACAATAAATCTACAACGTTGATCCAGTGTACCGGAAATTGCCTGAATCAATATCCAATATGGTTTTCGTGCAGTTTTATGGCAGTTGGCCTAGTTCGTCTTCTATTCAAATTTAGATATATCTAACAAAAAGTAACCCATATTTTTCTTACATAAATCTATAACTTTAAAAGGTTTTGCCCTGACTGACTGATGGATCAACGCACATATCTTAAAGACATGAAATTAAAAGAGTGTATACTTTGTTATATGAAGGTAAGTATCAACTAAGAATTTGTTTTTCGAAATTCCCACTAGATCGGAACTTTATGCGGGTGAAACCGCGAAACACAGCTAGTAGAACATAAAGTGGAAAATTCAGCTCGCACTTGACCGGGTAGAAACCTCAATGTGTCATCAAGATGGAACCTCGTGCGTGCAACCGTTTGATGTTTCCGGACTAGAGTTGAAATGGGACATTTTTTACTTTTGTTTGCGGAATCTTGGGTGGGATCCTTTTGGTGCCCGCCGGTTGTAGGGTTAAGTGATTCTTTAAGTAATTTTATATATATACGTATGGGCAAACGATACGTATGTACGTATATTACAATATCGTTTGTTCAGTGGTTTTGATAAAGAAATCGTTATTAGATACAGTTCCTTGCATTTTACTTTTGGTTGTAGTAATGTCTTTTGATTTTGCAGCTCCTTGTATATTGTAGTCGTAGCATGGTCAGCATTTGGTAGTCAGGAAATAATCAACAATTTTCGATAAACCCAACAGGATTTTTGAGTTAATTATATTATACTAGGTGCATCTTGCGGTTTCACCCGCGTAAGTCCCGATCCCGTGAGAATATCGGGTTTAAAACTAGCCTATGTTACTCCTCGATAATATAGCTTTCTTTAAAAGTGAAAGAATTTATGAAATCGGTCCAATCGTTTTTGAGTTTATTAATTACAAACATACGACACGAAACATACGATTTTACACACCCAAATACAAATATTTCCTTTCGTTCTTAATAATTTTAGTGTAGATACTTCCCCTATAATGAGGCGTTAAATCTGTGATGTCTTTATACACACTGTTTATAATTTCTGCTCCTTCCCAAAATGATACCTGATTCAGTTTTTAATTTTTACACTTGAATGCTTTATTAAAATAACAAAAGTTTTTATTGTTAAATTTTTGTTAATTGCCGTAAAACTAAAAATACCGACTTTTTTCTAGTCTTGTTGAGCTATTCGGTTTGAAAGCAATCGTTCTTTTTTTTTAAGGTTCCGTACCCAAAATAAAATCTCTTTTAATAAGATTCTAATATGTATTTCTGTTGTCGCTATAAATAACATTTTTTTTTATTGGGACTTTCTACAACAGGCTTGTTTTATTTGTGATAACGGTACGAAACCCTTAGTGCACAAGTCAGACTCGCTCTTAGCCGGTTTTTAAAAATTGTAGTTGCTCGATTATCCATCGACCGATCAAAGAGTAGTTTATTTGCGTCCCCCTAAGGACATTAAAGAATTAAGCACCCAGTCATGGCTTCATAAATCAAGATGACGTATCCCCGCCCCTCCCCTGCAATGAGACCACAGTTTTCCTCCTTCAAATAAAATGAACAAATAAACTTTTTTTTTCGTTCGCTCTTCATCAATGACAAAGAAAGTTTATTATTTCCAGCGAGCAGGGATTTGTACGTGTTATGACCGTCTTTTGTTAACTTGCTTTAAATATCTGTTTTAAATTATATCTTTTAAGAAGAAAATAGAAACTCTCAGATGGTTTTTAAAAGTCCAAGTGTAACAAACCATTGAGTGGAAATAAACTAACTCTTCAGGTTTCAATTGCTTTACTTTGAAAACTATTGATCTTAACCCTAACAATAGATAACGCATCAGAAATAAGACAGTTCAACCAAGCCACTGAAGTCGTTACTTCAGTGGGATATAATAGAACGCTACACTACTTCAAAGAACCAACCTTTTTAACCGCATACTCGAGACCGGCAGAATCCCCGCCCAATGGAGACTGAGTGTTATCACTCCAGTGTTCAAGGGCAAGGGATCTGTGCAGGAGTGTGGAAGTTATCGTGGTATAAAGGTCATGTCCCACACCATGAAGCTCTACGAGCGTATAGTTGACTCTCGGATCCGGCAGGAGTGCACTGTCTTGGAGGGCCAGTATGGTTTCCGCCCCGGTCATGGTACCATGGACCCTGTTTTCGCCCTAAGGATCGTTATGGAGAAATACAGAACGAAGAATACGCCTCTGCATTTTCTGTTCCTGGACTTGCAGAAGGCCTTCGACTGTGTTCCTCGCGTGATGATCTGGTGGGCGCTGCGGTCCAAAGGGGTGCCTGAAACTTATATTGAAACCATCAGGGACATGTACCGAAATTCCGATTCTGTGGTGCGAACTGCTGTTGGTGACACTAAATCTTTCCCCATTACAGTCGGAGTCCACCAAGGATCCGTTCTAAGTCCGTTTCTGTTTAGCGTAATACTGGACGCACTGTCCGTAGTCATCCGAGACGCACACGAGCAGCCCCCGTTGATGCTCATGTATGCTGATGATATTGCGCTAGCGGACTCGGATAAGGGACGGCTTGGAAGGCGTGTAAATGCGTGGAAAGAGTCACTTGAGAACGGCGGTTTGCAACTCAACGTAGCGAAGACCGAATACTTGGCTAGCAATACCACAGATCCCACACGTGTCTGCGTAGACGGTCACATGGTCGAGCGGACATACCAGCTTAAGTACTTGGGATCTGTGCTTCACGAGTCCGGCGACATCGATTGTGACGTCAAATCCCGCATTTCGGCAGCTTGGGCCAAGTGGCGAGAGGTAACTGGTGTCATCTGTGACCCGAAAATGCCGGTTACACTGAAGGGACAGGTCTATAAAACGATCATTAGACTTGTCCTTTTGTATGGTAGTGAGGCGTGGCCATTGCTTGAGCGACATAAGCAGGAGCTGCGTGTCACGGAGATGAAGATGCTGCGCTGGATGTGTGGAGTGACGCGAAAAGACCGCGTCAGAAACTCCCGCATCAGGGGCAGCCTTCATGTCAGAGACATTGCAGACAAACTGCAAGAATGCCGCTTACGGTGGTACGGCCACGTTGTACGAAAACCGGCTAGTTACGTGAGAAACAAATGTCTTGCTATGGCGCCTCCGCCCGGCCGCGGCAGATTGGGAAGACCCAAGAAGTGCTGGCTTGACGTCGTAAGATCGGATATGCGTGCAAATGGCCTCACTACGCGGGATGCCGAAGATCGTGCGAAGTGGAGACGTAAAAGTAGGAAAGCGGACCCCGGGCTCTCGAGAGAGATGCAACCGGCAACAACGTTAGGATGATGATGATGACACTACTTCAATGATTTACTTTTAGAGTAAGATCCCAGGGCCGGCAGACATCACGTATTTTCTGACGAACGAAATGTGGTCGATTAAATAGTGATAGTATGTACTAAGAACGAATGCCTACTTGCTAGCCTGCTGCGACGGTCATCAAGGTACATTAAAAAATTACTTTCCTCACTTTAATTCTCCAATATATCTGAGAATTCGCTGTCGCAGCAGGCTAGCAAGTAGGCATGCGTAAGAACGCATGTTAGTATGTACTAAGAAGTACATACTAACACTACTCAATCGACCACATTTCGTTCGTCAGAAAATACGTGATATCAGCCGGCCCTGGGATCTTTGACTATTTGACGTAGGTATATACATAAATACTAAAATAAAACAAAAATGTTAACAAAACCTAATTAAATGTCAGGTTACGGAAAGCTAGGGAGCATACGAGATAAATACTAAAACTGTCATCAGTGAAACTTAGCTTTATTCTTCTGCCGTCTACATAAATAGTTAAAACCTACTATCATAGTTAGTGAAACTGAACGACATTTCACTAATATTTCTCGACGACATCGACAATTCTCGACATTTCTAAACGTTCATGTAACTTATACATCGTTCTTAAAGAAAAGTTTCCTTAAAAAAAGCTAAAAGGAATAAACACCACGCGATTCAAACCGAAAAATGAGTTTAAATTCTAAGTTTAGTAAAACTGAATCTGAAATGGGGGCGGGGTTTTATTTTGCGAGCATCAACCAGTTTTCTAGGCCAGAAATTAGCTCAACGAAATATTGGACATCGATCTAACATTTTGGAACATGCTTGGAATTAGAACAAAAGAATTTACAATAATGGAGCGACCTAGAAATCATACAATTTTAAGGTTCGTACAGACCGGCACAACTATTCTTTGTTACCTACTCTGTGAATGAACATTTGACAAATCTACATAAAGTTTGTTATTCTTTCTTTTAAACATGCACCACCGATAACTATCGTACTTCATGGATGGGTGACGTAAGAAGTACGACATATTCAAAAGTTAATTCACTGATTGATTCAGATGCAACATCACACAAAAACCGCTGAACCGATTTCAATTAAACTTGGTATGTAGATAGCTAAATGGAATAACCTAGCATAAAACATAGGCTACGATTACTTGATAAACTTCGTTACAGTTTAATTTTTGTGTTTAAAGATTTCATAAAAGCTAACAAAATAATTTATAATGTATTTTTTTTCCTTGTTCTGAAGTTATTTTTGTCTGTCAGTTTATATTATGTTTCAATCATTCAAGCCAGTAATTTCTATTATGTAATACTGTATTTATTTCTTACGATCTTCAATATTTTGTAGGTAGCCCGGAAATTGAAGATTACAAGGTTGTACATCATTTGTTATTTTGAGGTTATCAAGATAATTTTATTATAGTATATACATATATACTACTAGCAGCGTCTCGCGGTTTCACTTGCGTAAGTCCCGATACCATCGGAATTTCGAAAAATGTATTTTTAGTGGTTAAACAACACAAACACACCTTGGACCAGTGGTTTGGGCTCTGCGTTGAAATTTTTGTTAAATCATTAAGTCAGTCAGGACTTAGAATTGTTATATATTCAATATAATAATATAGGTATTATGTCCGGAATATTATTCTAGATTCCTTCGCTACAATTAAGATTCTCTTAGTTTTTATTTTGTGTTGTGTTTGGGTACTGAAATTGGGTTATACCTAGCAAAAAATTTCCGTTGCTTAACTGAATTTACATTTTAAAACGGGGGCGTAGTTTAACCTGCGTATGCCTGTATCCCATGGTAATATCGGAAACAAACTATCTATGTGTATTATGCCAAATCAAATAAAATTAATTTATTCAGTTAGAGCAATGTATACAAATACATAATCTTTTTAGAACATCGGATTATGACTATGATTTTAGTGCGGTCCAGTTGTTCAGCCCACGGTACGTATTAAGTTACATTAAAATCGGTTCATCAGTTTTAGCATGATGGAGCATAAACACTCGTAGGTAACAAACACACATACACAAACTTTCACCTTTCATGAAACCTATGCTCCTTAAGATAAGATTTAAGGATAAGATTTATCCTATGCTCCTATTAAGATCCTATGCTTAGTTTGAGGCTAGATTGAGGGTGTAACGTGTAAATATTTGCAATATTTGATGGACTTTTAAGTCCTTCAAATAGGACTTATAGGACTTATTCAAATAGGACTTACCTTCAATAGGACAATAAGGACTTTTAAGTCCTTCAAATCTTGCAAATATTTACACGTTACACACTTAATCTAGCCCCAAACTAAGGACTAGGCTTATGCTATGGGTAGGTCCTTGTCAACGGATAAACTACATATTATGCTTTTTTGTAAATACATACATATGATACATTTAAAACACTCCAATCGTCGTTTATTTTCGGACGGCTTTGAAGGACGGATGACAGATTTTCTTTGTTTCGTTTGTTCATCTTGTTTTTTTACAAAAGCTGTCGTTAATTCGCACGAACGCGCGACTTGTCGTGCTGGTTTGTAAAGAGCTTAATAATTCCTATTTGGATATAGAATAAGGATCCGAACGGAATTTTAAATAGAATCTGTTGTTTTTATGCGAATACTCTCTCTTTGTTCGTGTATTCTGGGAGCAGCTAATGTTGTTTTGTTTATGCGACGGTTGCTTTTGTGCTTTCAGTATTTTTTTATTTTAATAAAGCCGCACACAGATTTAGGACTTGGATTTCGGATGTTTCGCTGTTGTCGCGCGATTTCTATTGAAAGTTATAATGACCGTCCATGGAACTAATAGTTCCAGAGACGCGCGAAAACGCGCGACAACAGCGCAACATGGCGCAAATCAAATCGGCTCAAAGATCTAATGTCATTTTGTATGGTATAGCAATTCCAGCGTACTTGTATAGTTTCATTTCAGTGGGCCGAGAGTACATTGATAGTGCTCCTGTTCGATGCCGTGTAGCCCCGGCGTAGAATAGGGTTACCCCATATCTTCCCGTGGCGACTAATCTGAAAGAGACTAGCAAACCTGTAGTTCTCCCCGCGCGGTGGCGGATAAACCGCTTGGTCCCTAAGAGGGCCAGGCCGGCAGTATTGCAATTTATTTTCAAAATGGTATGGTCAATGAAGACTTACCTACTGCCACAACCCCAAATAACATAGTTACATTTTCCCGGGTCTTTATCGCGTATTATTATTTATTTTCTTACCTCGACGTTTCAACCATGTTACAATGGTCTTGGCCGCGAGGAGACTGATAAAAACCCGAGAAAATGTAACTATGTTATCAAATCGCGTGAATTTAAAAAGTTAAAAAAAAATAACAATTTGGTGGTAGCGGACCCCGGGCTCCTGAGAGGGACGGACATCGCAGAGGCTACCTTGAAACATCTACGGACCATTTAGTCTGTAGTCTGCATCCACCCTTACTTTATTAGAAGCGACATGTGTATTTTGGCGAATTTAAACGATTCCAAAGGGACGCTTCCTCGTTTTTATTTCATTAACTTTTGGAGTTCTATTTAACGATGAGCTTAAAGCCTTTACTTTATAACAGCGATACTGTTTATGTGAAAGCTTACGTTAAGTGTGAGGCTTTTTATGTCCGTGGTAAACGTTGAAGTATGGTGCTTAGCGGTGACAATGGGTGAGTCATCACTGTTTACAGTTATGGCTGAAGTACTTGCTGACCCGACGCACTTTGTATCGCCATCGGTTGTGATATGTCCAAAAAATAAATTGACACTTGTATGACAACATACCCCCGTCATAGGTAGGCATATCAAAGAAAAAGGATATCTAATTTGGGCGCGGTTTTCTATGTTTGAATGGGACACACGTCATTTGCTGCAAAATCTATGACATATTAATTTATCATATTTTAATCAAACATCATAAAAATCAGTCCAGCCGTTTTTGCGAAGTTACTACACATTAGATTAGAAAACGCTTTACCTTTTGCTAAAACTTTTTCTTTTTTGCTTTGCTTGCACATTTTTATCAATTTGTGTACCATTTAATAGAAACAGTAATCCTACTAATACTATAAAGCTGAAAGTTTTTGAGTATGTATACATGTGGTGTGTATGTTACTCAATCACGTGATTACCATGAAACTCGGTATGTAGATAGCTGGAGACCGGGAATAACACATAAGCGACTTTTGATCCCGATATTCCTGCGGGATCGGGACTTATGCGGGTGAAACCTCGAGTCGCAGCTTAAGGGGAAATTGTTACGAACAGCATCAAACTAAACAACTTTAGTTCTGCGATTGTCAGAGAATAAATAAAATAAATAAATAAATAAATTCTGTGAACAACACACAGCGCCATCTAGCCCCGTGGTAAGCGACTAAGCTTGTGTTACGGTGACTAGACAACGGATATATTACTTAAACTTATTTTTCTTTTGTAAATACATACATTTTATACATAGAAGGACACCCAGACCAGACACAAATATTTATTTTTAAGCATAAATACTTGCACCCGGCGGGAATCGAACCCGCAACCTCCTGCATTGCAGTCGGGCTCTCGCACGACGCGCCACAGAGGTCGTCAAGAATCAAACTAGAATACAAACAGCTGTAGTCGGCTTATCTCCTCACTCCGTTGACTTATCCACCTTCCTTCGGAGTTAACCGATCATAATAATCACTTACTAATCAAGACACCGTATTGGCGACGAATTTATAACATAGACTGGGATGTGACCGTCAGTAACAATACGTTATCGAGTACTAGGATAGCACAATAACACGAAGCAGACAAAAAAGACGTATGAAAAAATCATTTAATGTTAAAATATGTCGGTTTTAATTTTTTTTAGTGTTTCCTACACTTGGATTATACTTAAAAAAAGTTTTTTCAAAAATTTCACCATACAAGACTTGAACCTACAATCCCGACATTCCGTGTCGTTAAAAAATCAGCCAAGCGCTGGACAAACTCGCGTGCCGAGGGTTCCGCACATACCCATTATACTGCTATAATAAAATAAAATGTTAATTAAGCCAGTCTTCCGAATGGTACGGCCGCCCACATAACTGAAAGAAGTAGTTGGTGCCAACTATGTGTAGACCTTGCTTTTTGCCTAATTGTGTCATTGTCGGTCTACAGGAAGTATTATTTACATGATATTTAGAGCCTACAATGACAGAAACACTAATGTTTGTCATTTTAACACAATGACAACAATTAGTTTTTTGTTTAAATAATGGACAAAAACCGTGTTAGTTTAAAAAGTGAGTATGACACTGAACTACTGCGTACTATGAATGCAAGCCTACCAACATTATTAAACATCCCGATCCCGTGGGAATATCGGGATCAAAAATTACTCAGGGTGAATGTAACTTTCTAATGGTAAAATAATTTTTGAAATCGGTCTAGTAGTTTCGGAGATTACCCCCAATATACATACATACATACATGTTACCAACGTTACCTCTTTATAATATTAGTATAGATGACTTTTTGTTAGTCCATGATAATGACAGATCCTATAGCATCTCAATGACGTAGGGCTACTACGAGTCGCACCCCGGTCTAACAGCACGCGAGGTAATACGCTCCGTAATCTAAACAACGATACGTCACACGTCACGTCGCGCGCGCGGATCATTGAGCGTGAACAGATCGGTTTAACGCGTGCTCAGCCGAGCTGAACACTGTAAAAATGTGGGCCCATTTGCATATTTAGCTATACTAGGTACTATTAAGTTGTTATAAAAATTCAATACTGTCAATTTCTTGGTGGAAGGATGTTTTGGAAGGACTTAGTTGTAGCGTCAAGCGGAATCGTACGTGTTCCGATACGTAGGCCGGTGCAGCTACTAAAGAAGACGGGTCAGATTTTGCGCTGCCGTCTTTGTTTTTCTAGAAGAGCGTTTTGCTTGTTAGACTATATCATACTACCCATCTCGTGAGATAGTAGTCAAACGATTTATCTATAGTGTGTAAAAAAACTAAGTTATTTTTTGTTTTAAGTAAAACCGAAACAAAATAATCGTGTCGGGAGTTGAAAGGTGCTTAAAATCAACACGATTAAAACCGAAAAATGAATTTAACTTCATGTTAGCATCGCAAAAATCGAAGAAAAATATCTCAATAATAGATAACTATTTCACCCAAGTGTATCATATCCTTAATAAGTAGTAATCTAATGTAATTTTAGTGATATTACTAGGATGGCTCTATATTCACACTCAGCACCTGCTTATATTAAAGCATTTAATCTAGGAAATGTTTAGGTCGTTACCGAAGGTATTATACCTATACCTACCAAAGTAGGTTGTACTAGGTAGTCTGGAGGGTTACTTTGGTTCGTTTCGACACGACATACTATACTGTCACTGTATGTCGTATCGAAACTGTCATAACGATGGTTCTACTGTCACCCTACTATCAGAATGTGACAGTAGAATCATCGTATGACAGTATCGATGTCGTATCGAAACGAACCGCAGTAGCCCTCCAGGTATCAGGTAATGTAGGTTTAATAGAAATTACTCTAAAATAGATACTTTTTTTGAAAGCTCGTACGATTTTCGAAAACGTACGAAAACTACGTATCATCAAAATCAAAATCAAAGTACTTTTATTCATTCGGATATTACAATATATCTCTTTGAACCGTTACAATTTAATCTATTGTGTCTTCGGAAAGCGACCTCCAATGAGAAGAAGACATTAATTTTAAATGAATATAAGTAAGATATTTCACTAGTACTTATATTTGTTTGAAAAGATACACATAGGCTACTTGGAATAAGGTTGCGTGGAAGAAATCGCTTTAAGCGATAAGGTTTTCCAATGGGTGCTAATTAAACAGGCTTCTTTTTAATATCATATTTCGCCCCCAAAAATGTATGTTGCCTTCTAAATTACTAAGTCAGCCACAATTAACGAGCATCTAAATAATACTATCTTAGCCACTAGTTATCTTCTATGTAAACCACTCTAAATACAAATCAGCATAATGATTATTTTTTAGCATCTAAATTTGTAGCATGCATTCTAACAGTAAACTTCTAAAATACTATTAAATGACATCAAAAAAAAAAATATTTAGCTTCTAACTTTTTAACTTAGTACGTTTAAAATTTAACTCATCCCATATTAATTGATCGTCAAAATTTTGCTAAAAATGTAATCAAATAGTCGGTTTATTGGCCACTAATATTATCAGAAGCTATTGAGGAGAGACAAAAAAAAAAGGACTTTATTTTTGTAAAATCAATTTGTTTATTGAGGGTCCATATTGGCTCACATAAAATTTTAAGTCCTATTGTTTGTCTTACTACCGATTTGAATTCATAATAATCACTCTTCATAATTTTATCACTCATACTTTTTTTATTCAGACATTTTTATTACTACCATCGGAGCTCATAATAGTTAATGATCATAATTTTTTTATTAATACTGTTACTACCAAGAACAGCTTAAAATCATAATTTTTTTCTTCATAACATTTAATGATCATATTGCTTTAGTTTATAATTATTGTTACTAAGAACATATTTCAACTCATAATATCGTTGTTCAGAATAGCTTACTTTATAACAGACATTTATCATAATTTTTGTATTAATAACGGCAACTTTAACAAAACTTTTTATGAACTACCCCAATCAAACTCTTTGTGAAATTATAAATGGTTTTTGACTTGTGTTCTGGCGATCTTCTTTTTGAAACGGAGTTAACTCATAATGTAATTATATTTTCTATTCTATTATTATATTTCTTCTTAGAAATTACTCTTTAGTTAATAATGTTGTAATAAAAACACTTATGATTAAGATATATCAGGTTTTTTTTATTTATAGTAATTAGGCGCTTTGGCGACCGCTGCCGCGGCACGCTCGCTACGCTCGCTCGCCAAAGCGCTGCGCGTAATCATGTTCTTACATTAACCTAACCTATCCGAGTCGGTGTGCTCCGTATATTTTACACGTGAACAACTCAACTCGTCGTCACATAAGTCGAATGGCGCTCTCTGATTGGTGCAAATGGCCGGTCGCTGTCGTCTCGCATACTCGCGCCAAATCATGCAGTGGTTATTTTCACGATAAAAGAAGATGATGTATTATTTTAAATGCTAAGTTATAATAAATGATGCTTTCTGTAGAAGCTTGAATTATATTTCTTTGAGGACATTGCGTTGAAGCTGTAAAACGTACAATGGTGACGAGATGTAAAATCCGTGGCCGAGTTAGTAAATTAGGTGGCAATGCATAAATAAGAAGGACACTCACTACAATTGATGATCTTTACTTGACGCTTTCTATAGAATATTTAGTGGGCGTTGTAAAAAATACGAATAAGTTTATTAGAGGCTATGTCATTTTCCCGTTGCTTAGTTATAAAATTAGAAGTTTAATCACGTGTCCAATAAATAATTTTGTGGCTAGACTTATAATTTCCCTTTTCCAATTAGTGCAACATTCTATTTCTGAGCTTTTTGTGTTTCTTTACTGAATGTATTAAATACCAAAAATGTATAAAATACAAATAAATTTATTCAGCAAAACACGAAACGATAATACACGCACGTTGTAAACATACGCATTGTATTTAATTGTACCTTGAGTTTTGCAAATAAACAGTAAATCTATCTATCTACTTTCGATTCCCAATAGACAAATCTAGTGGGAATAAAAAGTAGCCTATGTGTTAATTCAGATCTCCGGGTAGCTGCATACCAAGTTTCATCGCAATTATTTCAGTAGTTTTTGCCTGATAAAGAAACAAACTTATTTGATGACTTACACACAAACTTTATTTTATAAAACTTGTAGGATTTTACTACCTGTTTTAAGTTTACAGTAAAACATGGTTTACCATAACTTTTGGGTAAACATAATTTTTTAAATCAAATCAAATCAAAATATAAATTCTCCTTCTGTTTTCGCGATGTTGTATTGAAATTAACGTAGTCTTCATTACTTTTAGCATTGTTACAACGCGATTCAAACCGAAAAATGTCTTAAAGTGCAAATCAAAATATGTTTATTTATTCGAATATTCACAGAACACATATAAACGTCAGTAATCTACTGTCATCGCGTAGAGAGAGTCACATAAAAAGTTAACCCTATTTTTTGCGGCTATGACACAAAAAGAAAATTACAATGTTGACCTCGATGCATGTTTAACTAGGAATGTTCTCCGCCTAATGTATTTCAAAGCTTATCAAAAATCAAAACGCTACAATTTTAAATATTCAAGCCTAATCTCAAACAAAATCTTTTTAAAATAAAATTATTTCTCGAGAATTCGCTCCTTAATTGGAATTTAAGGAGGGTCTAAACTAGTTATAAAAGAAATCGTAACATTAGATTAAGGGTGGGTATAGATGTAGAAAAAATCGTTTGGCACTTAAGAAAACGTCGATTCTTTTATAGAAAGGATATGAAATCTCTCGGCCCGGGGCGGAGGAAAACCATTTTACGTGTGCAGACAGCCTTTTATGATTCCTAGATTATAGTCAAAGAGATTATAGGAAAATTGGTTGTTCGAAGGTGTTTCTCTCTTTGAGAACGGATATTTTGGTGTGAAATAGGGATTGATGTGTATTTATTTCTTGTAGGTATATCATTTTGATAAATAAATGGTAAAATGGGATGGGTAATGGGAATAATTTTGCAAGGATTCAAAAAACATGTTTATTAAAGAGTCATCATGTATCATGCATGAGTTGGGTAGGTATATCAATAGTTTATTAATTAAAATGTTTTGCATTTTAAATCATTTTATTTTCCAATCGCGTTGCTTTTATTTTTTAATCATTATAGCAACCGCTCTGTAAGAAATATAGTAACCGAACGAACGACAAAACATTTTTCGTTGAAATATACTAAGTATACAGTAGTAGTTATAACTATATAGTAGTTTTTCATTTTAAGTGTTTATGCTTAAAAATAAACATTCTTTTCTGCTTTGGGTGTTGTCTATGTATCATATGTATGTATTTACAAAAAGAAGTATAATATCTAGCATATCCGTTATCTAGTACCCATAGTACAAGCCAAATGCTTAGTTTGGGGCTAAATTGCGCTATGTGTAACGTCGTGCAATATTTATTTATTTATACTAGACCCCCTGAGAGTTATTTTTGACAGGTAACCAAATCATCATAGTGTGAAAAATTCTGTCTTCATCTCATCAAACAGCACAATCCTATCAGTGCTCAGATGTATAGATATTCATACAATCGGAAAACCAATTTACGCGCGAGCAAATACCGTGATGGCGCGGAATATAACGTAGTCGTTATATACCTCACTCTGAATACACTAATATTATATTATTGTAGAGTGGGTACATACGTCGTCTATTTCTCACACTTCACCTCGATACATTATGTAGGTATTCTCTACACTAGCTGCGATCACAGGTTTTATTGCGTTAGTTTCAATTTCGGTAAAAAGATAAGCTTTGGATATTTCGTAATTTTATTTTTCATCTTTTGGCATATCTTCTATAAATATTTACAAGGCACGTTGCAGGTGCGACGGAGACGCAGAAAAGCGAGGTTTTTGGACGATGTATTTTCCTAAAAAGAATTCTATGATAAGCATCGTCTCAAATCGTAGAAAAAAGCTCTGAAAATATTGTCCGTTGAAAGCTGTAAATTATTTTTTGCTATTTTATCTAAGCGGTCCAGACTCTTCGTCATCTCCTTTCCTAGCCATTTCTTATTAAGTCCTCTCTTAGCGAAATGATAGTGCATCACCACACTAAATCATAGGGCATGGGTTCAAATCCCACTGAAAACATCAAATGTAATACATGGCTCGTGTGCCACATGAGCTCTACCGGGTTGGATTTGAAAAATAGTTATTAAAAAAAACTACCACTAACCAAATCTAAGCAACGCGTAGCGCGTTCATAACTTGGATGGGCGACCCATGATGTATGTGGCAAGAAAAACAATTTTTCTAGCTCCTCCGTCCTTTGGAAGGCACGTTAACCAGTTGTCCCGGTTGTTATGTATGTCTGATAGCAGTCGTTAGGTCAAGTTAGAGGCCTGAGAGCGCTCTAACACCACTACTCGAAAAGCAGAAGGAGCTTGCCAATAACAAGTAAGTATACATAGCTGACATATCTTTCGGACGCACATGTGTGAAAAACTGGCTTGACTATTTTAAGCTAAACTAAGTTTGTTCGGCAGCCGCAGCTTTCAGCTTTAGGCTCAGAAAAATTGAATGTTGAACGAAGAATTTTTTCAATAGAAAGTATATTTTCTTTACAATGTTAGTAGTTACCTACTTACAGATAGTAGCAGCAGATGTTCGATCTAATTCAATCACTTACCGACATCACCTACAAGTAGGTATATACCTACAAGCTCTTACAATCCAATTATTTCTAAAAGCACTACATAGAAAACTCGACTAAGCTCTATTTTCTATCCGATTAAATCGATTAGCAGACATAAAATTTCAGCGTTCGTAATGAAATTATTGAAAACTGTTATTCCGTAATTGCACCCTACTAATATTATGAACGCAATAGTTTGCGAGTATGTATGTGTGTGACTTTGTTACTTATTAACGCAAAAACTTCTAAACCGATTGCGATGAAACGTGAAATAAAGATAGCTAGAGACCTAGAATGACACATAGGTTATTTTTTGTTCCAAAATTCCAGTGGGATTGGATTGAATCTTCAATAATTTAATTGGATTTTTTTAAATGAGATCCTTAAATAATTTTCAAAATATTTTAACGTAAATAAATAAGATGCTAATATACGGAACAGGTCAGGGAAACCTGATCAGTCTATTTGGTCAGGCAGATCTAATTTACTTAGTTTCCTTAAACTGCACAAACTTTAAACTTGAGACTGTGCATCCATACATGACATGGATTTATGTATGGTAAGCCGGAACTGAAGGTACCTACTGAAATCTAAGCGTCAGAGCGAACATCTGAGCGATGTTACCGATTGCATCCCGGAGGCCCGGGGTCCGCTAAATCCCAAAACTATTTTGGGATCGGCACAGTAGATCATTGACCACACCCTACAGATACACACACTACAGATAGAATTAGCATTTTTTTACGTCCCTTCCTGATATCAACCCTCCTTGCAACCAAGCAGCTAAGCAGTTCGCTCCAGCTCCAGGTGAACCAGATCCCTAAGTCGCCTCTTACGACACCCACGGGAAGAGATGGGATAATCAACAATTACTAAGCCATTATAAAACTTTATACAAAACTGTACTGTACATGTACATAGGAACCCTAAGTCCTGACTACTAACTACTGGTATACTACTGGACCTCGAATAATGCGGGAATATGACGACGTAGGTGGAAAACCCCGTCCACAACTAATCTATCATGCCTATGATATAGCGTCTTGACAGTCTCAAGGCATTACGTAGGTGGACAAGCAAAAAGTGACAAAAGGAAGAGCTAAAATACTTTCTTTTTTCAGTAGTAAATAAGTATAACATAGCTACGTTAACCTATTTTACCCGAGTTCGTGTAGGCCGGGATCGGAATCGAGAGCTTGAACTTTATTAGCTATAATCGGATGAAATTTACCAGGCAAACAGCAGATGCATGTCTATTATTATTATATCTGATGAAATTTACCTTTATGATTTTTTACAATAGTTTTTGCGTTATTTATTTATTCAAATGGCCATAGTCTTAATACAGTCGTTCAAAATTTAGATTTCTTGAACGACTGGTAGTGCTGTTGGGTCACACAATTAATTAATTACCGAATGCGTTAAAGAATTACAAATATAGGAACAAACAAAAACTTACATTTGGAAAATTAGTAAGAAATTCAACGAAACGAAACGTTGAGCATTGAACAATGCTAAAAGTAATAAACACCACGCGATTAAAACCGAAAAACGTCTGTAATTATTTTAGGAAATTCAAGTTTTTTTTAACTAAATCGTCTTTTTTCGACCATCTTTTTGACCGTCTATTGTTTTGTTTGATTTCCATCGTTTTACAGGTGTACACAGATGGTTTACAGAAGCTACAAGACATTTATGATGCAATTTCAACAACTTTACAATTTCAGATATAAAGGGCACAGCGTTTTGGGAATTTAAAATGTCGGGAAGCAAAGGAATAGGAATTTAAGTATAGTGGCGATACCATCCTCAACCGTAAAGATAATTCTACATTTGAAAATCATAGAATAGAATAAGTAGGTTATACAGTTTGTCATAGTCGTCTGGCGCGGTAGACTACCCGGAAAGAACTCCCTTTCCTCGGGGGATCCAAGCATTATTTATGGCCAGTTTCAATAAACTATCTCGGAGTAACATCTAGTAATAGAAAGGAAATGTCTTCTGTCTGTGATCTCGTTCATATTGATAGTTTAGATGAATTATGTAATCGTTTCGTTTAGGTTATGGGGTACTAGCTGCGCCTTGTAATTTCTCTGGCATATCATTTTCATACTACAGAATAGATACAGAATCGTACATCATTTTCATATTTTTATAATAATTTGGAGTGGTTTGGCCATAAAATCGGAGACCAAAAGGCTACATAAATTAATCCTCCTCATCGATTTTGATGACAGCGATCTTAGTTCCATCATTGTATGATGATGCATAGACCGTCATAGTTCTTGTCTCCAAAGGAATACTAAACTTTATACCCTACCACAAAAGTCGCTATATGGCTACAAATCGGAGCGACTTGTCGACACGATCGGAGCTACTCAGGTGATGCGACCTATACCAAATAAGGACATTTTGATATTGTTTGAATTGCGCAAACTGGCTTAAGTATAAGTGGTGTTTACCAGAATAGTATATTTAGTGAACATAACTACTAAAACTTACCAACAGAATCCGTAAACTGAAACATCACTGAAACTCCTAAAACGAACAAATTAAAACAGCACTGGACCACACTCTTTTTACACGCCATTTCACTAAATCACACTAAGTAACTCAAATAATAAAACAACTTCGCTTGAAAGTTTCGTATCGTGAAGCGACGAGCAACCGCTTCGAACGCAGCCCGGGTTACTTCGCCGGCGTATAACCAATGACTGGTTGGTAAGAAATCCAGCTCAAGTCAGGTTAGTTGGCGCATGCGTGTGTCATGAACCCAGCAAGAACTCGCTTCCCCAAATTACTGAGTACTCCAACCTACCTACTGTATTTTCTTTTCAGTTTTCCGTCTTGCCTTTGAGTTGAGCGATTCTTTTATACTTCAGTCTCTTTGCGTTTGTTAGGTTTGAAACAAAAATATTATTAGAAAAATTGTGTTCAAAGGATTATTAGCCGTTGCGGGCGATTTTTGTAATTGGTTTTGTTTGGCTTTCGAGTCCTTTGTTTTAAATTTAATTTTTTCTACTTGTTTCGGTAATGAAATGTTTACTGTTTTTTTCTTTGTAACGTCGTTATTAAAATGTTTGCCTACTCTTCGGTGTTTTGAGCTAATATGTATAGTTTTCATACAAATTCACTATCATACGTTAGACACATAAGTTATTAAAGTCTATTTGACATCGAAATATTTTAATTTGAAAAATACTTCTGCAAAAGCACAACGCACAATCGACGACGTAGAGGCGGGATTCGAACCAATAACGCATCTTTGCTTAATCCGGGATCAATGACTTAACCATATTTCAAATCTATTTGACATAGCTCTCTTTACGCTTACGACTAAAATAAGCTAAAATTAAACTTAATGCTTATTAAAGCTTATTGAGTGTTACATCTTTTTGACCGTCCTTCTTAGTGGCTGCACTGTCCTGCTTATCAGAACTCAACAGACCGACCGCTGATGATCGATTCGCGGCCTAATTCTCCCACTAACCTTCAATGAACCCATAAAAATAAAAATGATTTATTTTAAAAAGCTTTTTTATCCGATACTTACCAGCTATCAGTTAGTAGCCTTTCGTATTTTCTTTTGGTAATACAAAACCACTATGAATGGAATATAATTTAACAAAAAACTACCGACTTCTCTAATACAGAAAGAAGTCTATATACCTGTATAATACGCATAAATTGCCTCTTCTAAATCAATCTTCAGTCTGTCATTAATCACGCGCCCACAAACACAAAGTCACAAATGAATTTCTATTATTCTGTGTCGTTTGGAGTTACGCTTCCTGCAAACTATCAATTTTACAGTCGACTAGTAGTTTTACTAAGAAGAATATATAGGTTGGGAATCTGAAAGCAAACGCAAATCTGTTGTAATAAATACACGAACGTTATTTTTTAGTGTTTACCACACTAAGTAAAAATGCTTTCAAAAACTTTAGTACCCGATAATTTGTGTGGCAAAAACATGTTTCTCGAGCACGTTAAGGAGTTGGTCCCGGTTGTTATCTTAGATAGCAGTCGTTAGGTCAAGTTAGAGGCCTTAGACTTCCTGAAAACTCTAACACTAGACGAGTCACATCACTACACAAAAAGGAGAAGTACCCGGCGGGACTCGAACCCGCGACTACTGGTATTCCGTTCTATTCCGTTCACATGGGATCAGGCACCGTATTTTTGAATCACTGGAATTGACTTTGGATACGAAAGTTAGAGTTCCGCATGGTTGCATGTTGTGTATGTGCGTTAACGAAACCTCCTACACATTCGTTAGCCTACGAATGGGTTTTCTGTCCGTTCAAAAATACCATTACAGGCTGTAAGCAATAAGCCTTTGAAACATAGCTAGTGCGGTCTGTAATAAACGGCACAGTCCCATCAATTTAAAGTTTGCAATCTGCGGGCAGTGTAACATTAGCAATGTTGGTTGAACGGCTAAACATCATCCATCAGCTGGAATATCGCGGATGGCAAATATGGGCCCGTGAGCGGCGGCGGGTAGGTACATGTGATTTATACAATTTACAGTCTGTGGCGTAGCTTGATATGCTGGTATACGATTAGTTTATTGGATTGTGCTCTATAACAAGTAAACGGTATCATTACTATAGGGTTCCATACTGACTAACATTAGCTTTAAGGACAAATTCTGTCCATAACTGATCACAGACGGCGCTTTTATAAGCATCTGACGTTATAGCGGCACCTGTTTCTGATACCGAAAGGTGGGTAAGCATGCTTATAATATTACTAGCTGACCCGGCAAACGTTGTTTTGCCTTATAAATTATAGATAGTAGCCGATTCTCAGACCTACTGAATACCCATATAAAATTTGGTAAAAATCGGTAAAGCCGTTTCAGAGGAGTACGGTAACGAACATTGTGACATGGAAATTTTATATTTTAGAAGAAGAAGATATAGCACGCTATATTATAAGCATGGTAGATCAGTTCCACAGAGGGGTTCCGTACCTAATGGGTAATAACGGGACCCTATTACTAACATTCTATCAGTCCGGCTGCTTGTCTGTCTGTCACCAGACTGTATCTCATGATCATGAACCGTGACAGCTATATAGTTGAAATTGTCACAGAAGATGTATATCTGTTGCCACCTTACAACAAATAAAGATACTTATTCAGAATAAAATTACTATTATAAAGCGGAAGAGTTTGTTTGTTTGTTTGTTAGTTTGTTTGTTTGAACGCGCTAATCTCAGGAACCACTGGTCCGATTTGAAAAATTCTTTCGGGGTTGGATAGTACCATTTATTGAGGAAGGCTATAGGCTACTTTTGATTCCGATATTCCCACGGGATCGGGACTTATGTGGGTAAAACCACGGGGAGCTGCTAGTACAGAATAAAATAAATATTTAAGTGGGTCTCCCATGCAACAAACTTGATTTTGCTTTGCCTGGTTTTTTAAGACCTACCTATTACTTGACCCGGGACGAACAATCAATGTATCGAATTGTATCTTTGTCTAGGGATTTAATCCTTTTGTTATTTGAGCAACGTCCCGGGTTTTCAGCACAAATCCGATTTAAAAGCTATACAAACACAAACATTACAATGTGAAATCAAACCGAGACTCGCGTGTGACTCTTTCATTGTTGAGGAACTTACCATCACCCGCCTGATCCTTTCTACTCTGACCACCCGGAAAAATATCATGGCGTAGGATTACGAAGTTTTACCGAAATTGGTCTAAAGGTACGTAGTTTTCGTCAGAGTATTAGTTATTTTAATGACCACATAGTGATTAGGTACAGACTATTTGTGTATCTGTACAGATATACAGTGTGGCAATATGAGGACATTTCCGACCTAATCCAAAATGTCATCAATTTGCTAGGAAAAATAACATTAAACACATTTTTCGGTTTGAATCGCGTGGTGTTTATTACTTTTAGCATCGTTACAACGCTCAACATTTCGAGACCTTTCCAGATCCCTTCTTCAGGAGAGACAATACAACATCGCGAAAACAGAAGAAAAATCGAGGAAAATAAACGTTGCTTTCTATTCAAAGTGCGAAATTCTTGGTTTATTGTCATCCACACAAAACAAGTCAAACAATTTACAAAAATAATAAATCACAAAAAAAAGAAAAAAGACTTAAAACCTAAAGCAATAAGAAGTTGTCGGCACCGCCCTCCCGCGGCATGGTGCCCAAAACGCTGGCAGCGTTCCCACGCTGGATAGCTAGGCTAACCCGCTGGGACAAGAAACTACCAGCCCTGGGATCACCAGACGCCTCGACAAGACGCGCAAAGTGGATCTACACTACATTACTATAGTACCTAAAATTGTTCACTGGTTGCACACTGGGTCATAAACCATAGTAAGGTTAGAACAGTGAACATAACAATAGCAACAATGCTCAGCACTGCGCCTGGGAGCGAGAGCGAAATAATCTCTGCAAAACTCCAACGTTTTACAACCCGGTGTGTCCAACTAGGGAAAAACTCTTGTAAGGAAATACCTACTTAAAATTTGGCTATTCATACTTGTTGGGTTTTCTCTACTTGTAATCGCAAAATTGTAAAAAAACCAACAGCCATCAAAAGCCACTTAACAAGCCCTTGATCAAATTATCAAAACAATTATAAATTCCTTTCCATGTAATTTAGCCCTGACATAAAGGTCGAGTCACGAGGCGGACGGCAAGCGAGTTCACCGGGCGACCACAGCCGGTGCCCTGCCCGTGGCCCACTCCATTACAGTGGTACTTGGAGCCTGTGTATATTGGCATTATTAAACTTGCTTTATTAGACGAGATGAGATTTGGGACGGGTTTACATTAGAGGTTTTTGTTAATAATTTTATGTGTTCATTCATTATGAAGTCTTTAACATGGACAGATAATCATTAGGTAATAACAAGTTAATCTATTTACTTTAAACATAACTTTGGTGTGTGGTATCAATAAGATGTTGTTAGATTAGCTAATTACGTAATAATAACTGAAGACAGAAGGTTCCTTACGTAGAGACTGAATAAAATAACCGACTTGGAATCACATACATGGATCTCACAACTTTTTACGGTAGAAAAACTGAGTTGCGAGACTTGCTTTTTTTACAAGCATGTTTTTGATGGGATTCAGAGTTTTCAATCAGGAGTTTTGGTGTCATGCGAGCGGCTGTAAAAAAATGGCAAATCTAGTTGCAGTAGGGTTTGTAAGACGTACAGCACTACTGCGTCGATCGAAAATAAGGAAAAATATTTAGGACCGGAAGAAGCGGAAGAGTTATATTTAGAGTTTAAAGTACTCAACTAAAATAAACTATTATTTTTTCAAAAGGTCAAATATACAGAATTTCAAATTTTGTCTTCGTAGCATATGAACACTTAAAAATATCATGTATTGAAACTGAAACAAAAGTTGACTAAAATCCTATGTACACTAATAAGTTTCCTATTGAAGAATAGGAATTAGCGATCTCTTCGAACCCAGTGTTCCTAATCCAAAAGTTAGCTACCCCAAGCTCCAATAAATAGATTATGCCACTAGGAACCGTCCATAAAACGTTATCGATACATCCATTATAGATAAGCCCTAAGGTAAGCAGTGAAATTTTATTACCTAGCGAAACACATTTAGCGGAACACATCGGGCATTCGATATTTAAATTTACTAAAGGTTTTTATACAAAGTTGTAATTCACAATGGAGCTCTCAATATATTAGTATGCGGGTCTGTACCACAGCTATTGTGGCTTGTTTATCGATGAATTCCTCTCGTGAATTATACCTTGCTACCGATACTCGACGAACCTCAAAGAAAAAACAGTTCAAATAATTTCCGTCTCTTTTATTTGATGATAAATGGAAAGAGACAAAAGGTTTTTTCTCTCTTTAGTATATATTTTTGTTTGGTACAAAGTGCTCTGAATTGTAGCAGTAAATCCCTGATTTTCAGTCTCGGATTCTTTTAGGGAGAATGTAGACTAGATATTCAGGTTTCTTAATCGGCCGATAGATCAATGTGATTTCAATTGGAAACCAAATACCTAAAGGGTAAAAACGGTACTCTTTTACTAAGATTCCACTGTCCGCCTATTGGTCTGTTTGTCATCAGGTAGTATTTCATGAACCGTGATAGATAGAGAGTTGAAACTTTCACAGATGATGTATTTCTGTTGCCAACAACAAGAACAACAAAACTAAAGACAGAATGAAATTAATATTTTAGTGGGGCATCGATGCAACAAATGTGTTTTTTTTTCGAAAAATGATAAATGGAACCCTTCGTACGCAAGTCGGACTTGCACTAGGCCGGTTTTTTATTTCCCTTCAAATAGGCGGCGAACCATCAGCCGATCAAGAAGTCAGCCGTCTGCGTTTGTCCTAATAAAAAACCTGTTCGAGGTTATCCTAATCAATTGACGTTTGACAAATATACTAAACCACAGACTGAATAAAAGGATTCTACTTATGTATTATGTAGGAAGAATTTCCGGAAGGTGGAGAATTAGATTTTATGCATTTAGGCGTTTTCTCTGCTTTATGGTTTACTACGCCCATATCGTGCGATATCGGGTTTTTAAATACCTAATTGGGAATAGATTTTTTATGTTTTCATAGTATAATAAAGTATATTATGCACATTATTTGTTATATAGCAAATATGTTAAAAGTTTCGTCATGATTGTATTTGCATCAGAATACTTACATACTTATGACGCCGATAGAATAGTACAATAAATAAACATTTTTAGGTTACCTCTCCAATCCCCGACATGTTTTCTTTCACCGTAAGAGCGATGTTAATAGCGGGCTTATTTTTTTCTTAAAGAAAAAGGCGTTGGACGAGGGACATACCCCGCACGATAAAGAGATGACAAATTAAAGTCCTCCAATGGACTCACAGTTGCACTAGGCCGGTTACCCCACACGATAAAGAGATAAAAGTCCATTGGAGGACTTTTGTTTTTCATCTCTTTATCGTGTGGGGTATGTCTCTTGTCTCTTGTCCAACGCCTTTTTCTTTAAGAAAAAAATAAGTCCGCTATTCACATCGCTCTTACGGTGAAGGAAAACATCGTGAGGAAACCTACGGCTTAAAGTCACGCAAAAATACAGGGCTAGTTGCGGAAACACAGTAAGAGTATAGTATAGTAGTATAGTGGAGTATCGTCCACTTGACAATTTTTGTCGGTTATTTTTTTTTTACGAATGATTTAAGCTGTAATTAACGTTAAATATAGTTTATATTTTTACCTGTAAATGAGTTCACTTTCAAGTCTAATATTTTTTAACATAGGTATTGTTAAATTACAAAAAAAAAATTGAACTTAAAATTCAGCCTTTGTTTCTGAATTGAAAGATGGAGGATGTTTAATATTCAGACTCGTTCAGACTTTGAAGTTCAGATTTCTCGATCGGCGATTTGAGAGGAATGACCTTTGCGACTGAAATACTGAGTATTGTTAACTATCCAATGACGCAAATGGATTGTTGTGGATATGTATACCTAATGTGGTTTTACTAAAAGCTATACTAGAGCCACGTAGAACTTTGTCCATACGAGCCGATTACCAACGTACTGTCTTTGCGTCGGAACTGATTAATAGGGACTTACGCCAAAACTAAATAATGGTATTTTTAAAACCTTTCAAATTAGTTTATTTTTATTAATAGGCAACGGTTTTTGTTTTGTAATGATAGATTGTATTGGACCGATATTATAATATTTTATCTAGAGTTTAAATCAGCTTTATGTCTGGTAAAAAAACAAATAGGTAAGTAAATAGTTAGTCAAGCTATAATAATGTGAATGAATGCCAATGTTTACTCTCATGCACAGCTCGACGTACCTATGACAATTTATAGTGTCGCCGATCAATAGTCGCTTAACGATAACGCCGTTGGTATCAATACTATCGATAGTATCATTTGTATCCAAGTTCAATGCAGAATGCACAATTGATCGCATCTATATTATTCCTGGTGAATATTGCAATAACAATCAATAACTATCGACAGTTTTGTCCTACTGTAGTCGGAATCACAGCATACTATCGATTGCTCAAACACATCGAGCTATCGATGTAATCGATACCATAGGTCTATCGATATTATAGACGATTTTTAAGGTCAACCATCGAGAGTCAAACTATCGATGGTTCGGCAATACTAATCTACAAACTAAACCGGCGTACTTTTAAAGAATACTTACATTTCACCACTGCAAGATGCAGTATTGTAATTAATTAGAAATCTAGTGTTAGAGTAACAAGTCTGGCGAGTTGCATGTGGGTGTATCGTTTTCATACGAAATGCTTTTCTATTTCTACAGGGATTTATCGAACTGGTATTGACTTGGGCCTTTCTTTGTTTGTATTTGAAATCTTATACAGGTAGGAAATATTGAGAACGAATGAAATGAAATGGAAGCTAGTTCACATTAGAAAAGTAAAAATGATAATTTATTATTTCCTATTTAATTTTTAACTAGCTGCGCCCCGCGGTTCCACCCGCGTAAGTCCTGATCCCGCGGGAATATCGGGATAAAAAGTAGCCTTTGTGTTATTCTAAGTCGCCAGCTATCTACATACCGAGTTTCATGGTAATCCGTTCAGCGGTTTTTACGTGTTACTCAATATAAACACACACATATATTACTCACAAACTTTCAGCTTTATAATTTTAGTAGGATACTCTATTAGAAATGTGTATAGCCTCGCCGCGAGAACCTAAATTTTTGATTATATATTCCTCGAAAACATTTCTTAGAAAACTTTTTAAGGAACCTTAAAGATTTCTTTGTAGGTCTGTCTTTCTTTAACTAGATTTCCCTAGTTAGAAACAGTAGGAAAAATGTTAAAACAAAATGTAATCAAATTGGCTCCTTCGGGGTCTATCCACTCCGCGAATGGGGTCCTCGGAGAAGATATAGGGTTTATGTAGGTGTATCTGTAATCGACTACAGCCACTACAGACATAAACAGTAGATATTCAAAAGCCAGTGAATTGTTCTATAATTTAGTAGAACGACGCCGCGAATTTATGATAATGTTTGCAAAAAGTTATGATTTATTGCCAAAGGGGTTGTTGTTAGTTGTTGTTGATTGTACAATGTACAACCGGATGCAGTGCATGGGAGGTTTAGATAACTTACAAAAAGATGCTTCAATAAGTAATCTGCCCCCCTCGATATCACCCCTTCACTTCCTTGGAGTCATCAAGTCTAGAGTGAATAGTGAAGAGTGGTTTCTTCTAGGCAAGCATGTTACATCGTCGACCTCAGTCGCAAGGATATCTCATTAAAAAAAGTAAGGTACGGGATAAATTACAACTAAATAAGTATAGGAATATATCTCTCGTAGCAACATGGTAAATTTGGAAAAGCAGCAAATTAAAATTACTATTTAAATAAATCCCCGTAGATCCCGGCTTCATGTAAAATAAGAACAATACTTATATTTAACCAAAAATAATCCAAATAAATTTAATGAAAAACATTCATCATTTCATTTTCATTGTATAGGCCAAGCTGCAGGGAAATCACATTACAAAAGGTAGTGTAACAAATTTTATGATTTTATGTTATTTAGCTAAGTTAGCTTGATAAAAATTCAATTTCTTGACCTTGGGGCACGACGGGGTATATCCGATTTGTGGTGGCCGCCTACAAGATGGCGCTAGTAGTACGACACGGTGTCTTATATGGCGCATTTAACATTTTTGTTCTTTTGATTGTTTGGGGGTACGTGATGATGTGTACCTCCCAAGGGAAGATCTTCCACCGGGCAGGTGGTTTTTGCCCGGTAGGCCGCGGCCCGACGATGTCTCATCGGGAGTTGTATATGAGCTTATCTCGGAAAGAATGGTGATAGCGCGATTCAGGATTTCATACTAGTAACGCCATCTAGTTGATTCTGTGGGCGTCCGCCACACTACTCCCCCTCGAGACCGGAGGTCGATGCAGATTGTTTTTGCCAGTGTGCCAGTTGTGTTGCGTGCGTCTCAGTGAGTCGAGACGGAATATCCCAGTGAGTCGGGATGCTGCTCCAGTGAGTCGGGATGCTGCTCCAGTGAGTCGGAGTCTTTGAATTCCACGGTGAGTCGGGAAGATGCTGTTCCAGTGAGTCGGAACAGTGATGTCCACGGTGAGTCGGGACGTGTGAAGGGGGCATAGCACGTGATGATCCAGCGTGTCGATGGCCAATCGATGAGATGCCGGATCTTGGAAGCGTGCTGCAGGTGCCCAGTTGCGATGCGGTGTAGCCGTTGGAGGGTGAACCAGTGCTTGTAACTACACAGGCGTCGTGGTCCAACCAATGTGGCTAGAAGTGGTTGTCGGCTGCTGCTGGCAGGATGCAAGGGGTAGGTGAGGGTGGTGCGGGGTTGAAGCTCATGTCGGCGAAGGTTGCGCTCTTGTCCTTGTGCGGGGTCACCAGTTTGGGGGTAACCAATTTGGAGGTACGAGATGGTGTGTACCTCCAAAGGGAAGATCTTCCACCGGGCGGTTGGTTTTGCCCGGTAGGCCGCGGCCCGACGATGTCTCATCGGGAGTTGTATATGAGCTTATCTCGGAAAGAATGTTGATAGCGCGATTCAGGATTTCATACTAGTAACGCCATCTAGTTGATTCTGTGGGCGTCCGCCACAATTGTAACTTTTTACCTGTAAGACTTACAGAATTGACATGTATGGACAGAATGTAAGAGTTTTTGACTTCTACATACTGTTCTTAGACACTTTTGTCATATCACTTACTATCGAGGCACTATGTGCAAAAAACGAAAAATTAGCAAAATATCGGACATACCCCGTCGTGCCCCAAGGTCAAGAAATTGAATTTATGTCAAGCTAACTTAGCTAAATAACATAAAATCATAAAATTTGTTACACCACCTTTTGCAAAGCTACGTAAGAGGTGATTTCCCTGCAGCTTGGCCTAGTAGGATTCATCCAATTTTCCATTTAAACTGATTCATAATATAATTGCATTAGGGATGCATGATGGGCCCCTAAAGCTGGGGTCCCACGGCCCGTGTTTTATCAAGCCAGATCGTGCCAGACCAGACGGACAGGCCGAGGGAACCGTAACGTCCGATGAAGCCTGTCGTCGCGCGAGACGAAAATCAGTCGCACAGGCCTCGACAGGCGTGGCGCGGCGCGGCCTGGTCTGGCCTGTCATATAACCGGTCGTGGGCCCCAGCTTCAGTGTAATGTCTCTGATGACAATGGTTTCCTACAATATTATTGACCGTCTGTAATAAAATAAAGTTTTTCTACTTCAACCAAAAATAAGTCCCGATATATAATTTATTTATCTATTATTGTATCAGATCAAACAATATGTATAAAAATATCGCTCACGTCTGCGTGTTTGTGTGCAGTAACGACACAGGGAGAATAGTTTGAGACGCGACACATCGGGCTACGTGACACGCACGCCTAATCTGCCAACCTGTGGTAGTTACAGTACGGTAACCCCTTTTGTAACCAAATGCACGTAATAAAAAAAATTATATTATACTGCTAGTTAATAGAAAAATAAAACCCGGCCAAGTGCGACACTCGCGCATGAAGGGTTCCGTACCACAATCACAATTGGTTACGGAACCCTAAAATGGTTTACAACAACCAATTTTTAAATTTGATAGGAGAATGTGAAATATTTAGCTTCGATTCTTACTCCCATCATACGACCACACAGTGACAGACGGACAGACAAACAAACAGACAGACAGACAGACTGCAAAGTCTCAGTAATAGGGTCCCGTTTTTACCCTTTGGGTACGGAACCCTAAAAATGAAAGTAGCACAATACCTAGACTTGGATTAAGAGCCAACTTTAGGTTGCTTGGTTTGTCGATAAATTAGCGTTTTAAACTATTCCTTGAACTTAGAGCCAATTAAATCTGCATAGGTATTTCATAACTTCATATTCCGTTTTTAGACATTTTCTACAGACAGTTTTAGCCGTTATTATAAGCATATACCATGTAACTGTTAACTTGGCTCAATTCCTTTTTTTTACAACACGACCTACCAGATACAGCTTAACAGCCCAATTTCCATTCCAAGGTTGTCTGAAAGAAGTCACTTTGAGCGACAACGTCGCATTTGTACAAAATTTATTTATTTAAAAAAAAGTGTGGCACTGTGTGACTGCCGCGGTAAAGCTTTTGCATTGCAGTTTTTTTTAAATTAGTGTGGGTGTTAGTTTAATTTCGTTACGGAATTTCTTGGTTCGGTCGCCGCGCTCAAAGCCCGCGATAAAAGCTATGCAATAGCTTAAAAATATTTCTGTTGTTTTTTTTTTTTTTAATTTATTTATAATTTAGTACCAAACACGTTGGCCTTAGCGTAAGTTCCGTCGAACAGTAGAACCGTGAAATGGGTGGCACAAACTCGCAAATACAATTTATATGTGCTAACTGCGTATCAACCGAATTGTCGACCTGAGACACCTACTTCAGGATCAACAACCTTCCACTTTACTGAACAAATAAAACGGTGTTACTTGCGATTAGTTTTGCTTTGAAGGGATGGAAACGTGATCAAAGGTTTCACTAATTTTTAAGAGAAATTCTGCGCTGATCAATATTTATTTCATAAAAATATACTTTATTTTTGTTAGCCCTCTAATTCGACCCACTGCAGGGAAAGTACCTCTTAAAGGTGTCTTCTTCTTCTTTTAATATAGTGGTGTGCCTCACCTAGTGTTAGAGTTTTCAGGCTAACTGGACCTAACGACTGCTATCAGAAATAACAACCGGGACCAACAGCTTAACGTGCCTGCGGATTGGCGAATATCCCATGCCTTAGAACCGACATGAGTCAGAGGGCATGTTTTCCTTTACTGTATATAAGAGCACTGCTTTCTTTAAGATTAAGACATTGGTGCACGCACGATCGTGCGAGATTCGAAACGACGACCCTCGGAATGAAAGTCGGGGTATATACCACTAAATCAACACCGCTCCAATAATAGTTATATTATAATTTTTAATCATGATTTGTTAAAATAACATTCAAACGTATATTTTTTTTCGGGTTTCTCGATACTGGTATGAAATTATTTACCCGACGACGACGCCCATTTCTTCGAATTAACCAACTCATATTATAATGATCGAACTTCACTTGGTAAGTTCGTTTGATCACCTATTAGTTCAATGCAATTGAAACCTGAAAACAAAACGCTTGTATTAATAGTTGTGAAGAGTTTCTTGGGATTTCTTCGGTAGGGAGTGTTTAAAAGCAAAGCTCAGTTTTATGACTTAACAAACACATCTATGAAAATAAATTTTAACACCTTTTCTTTACTTTTTAGTTAATATATTATTAATCTAGACTGAATCTTCCTTTGTAGTGTTACAATCCTTACTCTGTTTGCAAGCTAATGATTAAAATGCTACAAATTGTAAATCCATTACACAAGCCGAGCTCGGAATGAAATTACGTTTGTTTAACTGTACGAGAATACTGTTTCTAATATTCATACCTATTATAATAATGTTTTAATATAACGTGATTATGTTGTATAATATTTGAGAGTTGTAACGTTATAACACTCAGGCGTAATTGAGTTTTACAATATTGTGCTACGCAAGAGTGTATGCTTATTTTATAGGCTGAGTAGTAGTGCACTCAAGATACTTCCGGTAAGCACATTTCTTGTAAAAATTTGTAAAAATGAACACGATCTTGTTCCTCTGCCGTCTTCCTTCTTCAAGGTTAGCGTGCTACACCTTAGATCATATAATTATTTATTATCTGGTGAGATAGTGTTCAAACGGTCATCGATCGTGTGTAAAACAAAAAAAACTTTATTTTTCTTCTGTTTTCGCAATGTTGTATTGAAATTAAATCGCATGGTGTATTTTACCCTTTTTCTTTTCTCTTCTTCAGGATTTATTAAGTAAATTTAAAGAAACCTATATAGGTCTCGAAACGTTGAGCGTTGAAGTAATGCTAGAAGTAAAAAACACCACGCGATTAAGACCGAAAAATATCTTTAATTTCAAAAATAACTAGCTACCTGTATTATGCCTTTACAGTTGCTTTGAAAATTAGATAGGTTTAGAACGGTCTTTACTGAGTGGTAAGATGTATGTATATATTAATATTTTCAGTTTTAAGTCTTTAAAATAAATAAATCTACTCAAAACCAGTCTGTATAATTATCTGCTTTTCAAAAGTAAACCCAATTTAAAACGCCGACGAAGCGAGACAATGTTTATTTAAAACAAGGTAGATAAGTGCTGAAACGATTTCGATTAAATTGCTTCATTCTGGATTCGACGAAAGACAATAAATTAAACGGTAAATAAAATAAAAGGTTTTGCTTTGCTCTGTGATATTGAAAATTGGACAATTCTAAAGTTACATACAAATAACAATTTCGGTGTCGCTTTTTGATAGCTTTATTATTTGCGATTGCATAATTTGATTGTTTCGAATTTAATTATAGGTTAACATTCGATAGCTTGAACATTAACGGCAAAATACTGGTAAAGTCCCGGGAAATGTAACTATGTTAACAAATCGTGTGATAAATTCAGTTACTGTTGATAACAAATTGAACAGAAAAAATTCAAATAAGTATGTACGTATATACTTATCTTAGTATAATAGGTATATACTTATCTTTTAATGGAATACGTCGTTGGTAATTTAACTTTTTTTTTCCATTTTATTTTGAAAATATTGTTTTGTTGTGATTTTCTTTACTTGTGACTACATTAGGTATATATATATACATTTAATATTAACTGGTAGGTATATATAGAAATGAGCACTTTGAATTTTTATATTTCAAAATGTAATAATCAATTTAAATTTCAACTGGACAAATGAGATGTTCCTCCCCCATTTTGCATGTGACAGAGTAAAAGTAAAAAAAAACATAAGTTTTTAATAGGTGACTTTGTTGGCGTGATCAATAACATGTTACAGCTTTTTTGATACTTAGCGTCTCAGAACTAAACCGCGGACAGACAGACAGACAAACGTACATGACGTAACTGTAAGGGTTTCTTGTTGACTACGAAACCCTAAAAAGTTTTATACAACGGGACAATACAAAATTAAATTGGCTAAATAACGTCCCACACATTTTTCTTTTCACAAGAAAAACTCAATAAACGGCGCCATATTTTAAGAAAAGTTAAGTAAGTAGGGTGCCTAAGATTTTTATGTATTTTCTATGCAAACACAACATTCATGGAGTAGAGTATGAATTTTAAAAGTTAACCGACTAATGCTTTTGGCAGCGTCCGTTCTCTGCCTTGCGAGAGTGGTGACAGAAATCTCGAAATTGAGAGCAAAAATGTTGTAAAACTGTAAGAGAAAATTTATGAAAGCAATGCATAGTCATATTACAAAAATTTAAGAAAAATTTCTAGCTTCCACCATGAATTTTACATAGTGTCTGCTGCAGTAGGTCAATTCAGATTTTTATTAATTAATAGAAATAATAATTTTCAATTCAGTTAATACATTGCTTTTTTCATTACAGAAATTATTGTATACTTTTTTAAGATAATAGGTAGTTTAGCTACTGGCCGCGCCTCGTGGTTAAAACCGCTTCAGTTTCGATGCAGTAGGTACAAAAATATCGGGACAAAATACAGCCCTACTTATAACAGGCCTATATTTTATCACTTCTATTTATATACTAAGCCTAAGTAATTTTATATCAAGAAGAAACAGATATTGTAACCTGCTTACACTGAGTGGTTACATGGTCTCAGCTATATAATAATACGTAGTAGAAGGATATAAAAAAATATTGCATAGCATTTTTTATCAACTTATGCAATTATAATTATTTATTTATTTTGTATGATTTTGCCATGGTCACCATGTTGCTCGGCCGACCTAACGCTCGAGCTATCGCTCGGCCGAGCTACATGGTAACCATGGCTACATGGTAACCATGGCAACATGGTAGGCGGAGTAAGGGGTGTTAGGTTTTATTTTCGTTATACGGGATTTCTTGTGGATGGCAAAATGGATCGTAGCTGCTTCCATCGTTAAAAAATAAACAGAAGTAATTAACCTACTGCGTTATTAGCTGTTCTTTATGTGCTGTGCCCCATAAAACCGCCAAGAATTCGATTCAAGAACGCGTTGCAGCCCGCCCGTGACGTATGACCTCTTTATGAACGAATTAAAATGGCTTCGAGTGACTTATGACGTCATAACCTCCGCTAGGCAAAGGCGGGAAACCTCTATATAGAAGTGATTCTAGAAACTTGAGTGGTAAGTACATAATGCCGTAAGCAGGGTGGTTATTTTGAGAAAACCAGTAATGGTAAGTTTTAGAATTCGTTATATGACTGTTTGAAAATCACCGAAATTGTGCATTTATTTAATTAAACTTGAATTATTAAATAGGAAACTTGTATTTCATAGTTTATTAAGAGCAAGATTGATAATTATTTGGTTAAAAAATCTACAACATACAGAAATCCACCATGATAATAGTAAAATGGCAATACGAGGTAATATCGTCACTTTTTAAACCCATTTGTTCAGATTTTTCCTCTGTTTTCGCGATGTTGCATTGAAATTAAAGACATTTAAACACCACGCGATTCAAACCGAAAAATGTCTTTAATATCCATTTGTTTACATATTATGTTTACAGTTTTTACATTGTTTAAGTTTACCACGTCTTGTGGTAAACTTAAACTTCTTGTCAAAATTTGTAATAAATATTCAATAACAAACAAATTAATTAAATAGATTAATGAGCGTCTTAACACCTCTAGCGTTGATGTTTTATTTACGGCACCGTAAACCGTGATTGTTACGCTTTTGCCATAACAGTCACGGTTGTTTTAGCTCGAATTTTAAATGTTACAAACCATCACCAAAAAGAACCTTATGTTAAAAAAGAACTATGTTTACGTTTGACTCCAATCACATAATAATGATTTAAGACGTGCTGACCTAAAGTGAGGTTTTTCTACCGGGAGGGCGACCAACAGTCCCAAGGTGGTGTCGGATTTCTCGTCCACAAGTCCCTCATTAGCAACATCATTACCATCGACAGTGTGTCGAGCAGGGTCGCATACCTAACACTCAAAATATCTAAAAGGTACTCGCTGAAGGTCGTTCAGGTTTATGCGCCGACTTCGTCACACCCAGATGAGGAGGTAGAGTCTATGTATGAGGACATTAGTAGGGCCATACATACTAACAAAACTCACTTCAATGTTGTTATGGGGGACTTTAATGCGAGGCTGGGCAAGAGAAGCGATAATGAGTTGAAGGTGGGGAACTTCGGGTATGGGCAACGGAACCCTAGGGGACAGAGGCTGGCCGATTTTCTGGAGAAAGAAGGACTCTTTATGATGAATTCTTTCTTTCGGAAGCCGCCTCACAGGAAATGGACCTGGGTGAGCCCCGATGGTTCCACGAGAAACGAGATTGACTTCATTATGACCGACAAGAGACGAATATTCAATGACGTCTCAGTGATTCATAGGGTGAAAACCGGTAGTGATCACCTAATTGTGAGAGGCACATTGAATATAAACGTTAAACTAGAACGGTCTGGTTTAATGAAGTCCACGCTCCGACCTACTCGCGCTCAGATCGAAAACCCCGAGAGCTTTCAACTCGAGCTTTCAAATCGCTTTGATTGTCTAGAAGATCACGCGTCGGTGGACGAGATTAATAACAGGTTCGTGGAAACTGTCCATGCGGTCGGGTCTCAGTTCTTTAAGACTCGCCGTAATAGTAAAACTCAGAAGCTCTCCGACTACACTCTTAACCTTATGGCTGAACGACGCTCGCTGAGACTGCAGACCCCCGATGATGTTGAGTCACACAGGCAGCTTAATAGACGTATCTGGAAATCCTTGCGACACGATATTCGTATCTTTAATACTGCTCGTATTAAAGATACGATAGAGCGGAATAAAGGCTCCAAAGTGTTCGCAAGAGATATTTATATTGGGCAAAGCCGAATGACAAAGCTGAAGCGGGATGATGGCAGTGTAGCGTCGACGAAAGCGGAAGTGTTGAGAGAAGTCGAAAAGTTCTATGGACGGCTCTACGATTCAGTGGCTGAGCCTGTTACAAGTGTGGCCTCAGACCAAAGAGCCAAACTGACCCGACACTTTACCGAAGATATCCCGGACATCAGTCTGTATGAGATTAGGATGGCCCTGAAACAGCTTAAGAACAACAAGGCGCCTGGTGAGGACGGAATTACTTCTGAGCTTCTGAAAGCGGGTGGATCACCGGTACTTAAAGTCCTTCAGAGGCTCTTCAATTCTGTTTTGCTCGAAGGTACCACGCCCGAGGCATGGAACGAAAGCGTGGTGGTGTTATTCTTTAAGAAGGGTGATAACACCTTATTAAAGAACTATAGACCCATCTCGCTTTTGAGCCATGTTTATAAGCTTTTTTTCTAGGGTCATTGCAAATCGTCTCGAACGCAGGCTTGATGACTTCCAACCTCCCGAACAAGCCGGGTTCCGAAAAGGTTATAGTACCGTAGACCACATACATACGCTACGACAGGTTATACAGAAGACCGAAGAGTATAACTTGCCGCTCTGTCTAGCGTTTGTGGACTACGAGAAAGCCTTTGATTCGATCGAAACGTGGGCGGTACTCGAGTCTCTCCAACGATGCCATATTGACTATCGGTATATCGAAGTGTTGAAGTGTTTGTATAAAAACGCCACTATGTCGGTCCGAGTACAGGAACAGAGTTCGAGGGCGATTCTATTGAAGAGAGGCGTAAGACAGGGAGACGTGATATCTCCGAAACTCTTTACGGCCGCTTTGGAAGACGCCTTCAAGCTTCTGGAATGGAAAGGACTGGGCATCAATATTAACGGTGAATATATCACTCACCTTCGGTTTGCCGACGATATTGTAGTCATGGCAAAGTCGATGGAGGAACTCAGTACGATGCTCGAAGGCCTCAATCAAGTCTCCCAGCGGGTAGGTCTTAAAATGAACATGGACAAGACGAAAGTCATGTCTAATGCCCATGTTGTACCTACCCCTGTTATGGTTGAGAATTCGGCTCTCGAAGTTGTTGACGCGTACGTATACCTAGGACAGACAGTCCAGTTAGGTAGGTTCAACTTCGAGAAAGAGGTCAATCGTCGAATCCAGCTCGGATGGGCAGCGTTCGGGAAGCTCCGCAACGTCTTTTCGTCTAAAATACCTCAGTGCCTTAAGACGAAAGTCTTCAATCAGTGTGTGTTGCCAGTGATGACATACGGATCCGAAACGTGGTGCTTCACTATAGGCCTTATGAATAAGCTTAGAGTTGCTCAAAGAGCTATGGAGAGAGCTATGCTCGGGGTTTCTCTACGGGATCGAATCAGAAATGAGGAGATACGTAGAAGAACGAGGGTCACCGACATAGCCAAACGGATTAGCTCTTTGAAGTGGCAGTGGGCAGGACATATAGCACGGAGAGCAGATGGTCGTTGGGGCCGAAAAGTTCTCGAATGGAGACCGCGGATCGGAAAGCGCAGCGTTGGACGTCCACCAACGAGATGGACGGACGACTTAGTTAAGGCCGCGGGTTCACGATGGATGCAGGCCACTTATGACCGAAGCATCTGGAAATCTATGAGGGAGGCTTATGTCCAGCAGTGGACTTCTTACAGCTGAAATGATGATGATGATGATGACCTAAAGTGTAGCACGTTCAGACGCGACTAGAAGAACCAAAAAACGTCAGGATTTAGTTTTCGCAATGTTGTACTCATTTTTCGGTTTGAATTGCTTGGTGTTTATGAGGTACTTATAGCATTGTTTCAATGCTCCACGTTTCGCGACCTTATAGTTCTCTTTTTCAGGATTAACTAAAAGTCCTCAATGTTTTAATATTATGTATATTTTGTTAAAAGATTACCTTCTAAATTAAAGCGTGTGTAGTTTTGTGTAGGAGTAATTGAAACCCCGCACACTGTAACGTATGTTCACCGTCGAGTAATCCCGTTGTATGTAGTCGTAGGTGACTCGCGTTTTATTTGTTATTCATATTTACGGCCTGCACCCTGACACACTCGTGATCAACGACTTTTTATACATTATTTACTATATTCTGTATTGTAGATACTAAATTTTGTAAAATAGAATGCGTTTTCGCGCGGGCTATATTTTCGCAGAGATAAAATCAAAATACTTTTACCTGCCTAAACCTATATAGCTAATAAGTAGTAATAGCCCTTTGGGCAATAAATGCAGTCTTACAGAAAAATTAAAAATTCGGTACAAAATTTTGCTTTACACTAGCCTAAATTGCGCTGTGTGCAAAGCTCTTCGGTTTTTTTGTTACGCCATCAATTTGTCCCACTGCAGGGTAAGGGCCTCCTCTTAAAGGGGTTAGGCAGTATGACGCCACGGTAGCCTATTCCGTATTGGCGAATGTCCCATGCCTTCGAATTTCGAACCATGGTGAGTCCTAGAACATGTCGTGCAATTTTAATTATTATTATTTGTCACGGATCACTTAAATAGAAAATCCTGTCTTTACTATTAGGTACCTACCTACCCTGTAAAGGTCAAAACATTTCTATGTATTTTCTTTCACCATAATTTCTTGCACAAAGAAAACGAAAGCCATTATAAATCGAGCGGACAATCGGCGTCACAATACATTACATCAGATTACAGTGTCCACAATTTACGTCGTCCAGATTTATTGGCCGTATTGTTCTGTCGTCACCTGGACCGCCCTGTAGCCTACCTACCTACAGATACAGATCTGGTTTGATCGTCTTTTGTTGCTGATTTGACACACTGACATGTTATTGCTGTTTAACGTTTGTTCAGCAGTTAGTTTTTGTTGGAAACATTTATTTGATGTATGTGTTACTAATATATAGGTACCTTTTTTTGTTGGCCCGTTAATTTGTCCCACTGTAGGGCAAGGGCCTTCTTTATGCTATGGCTACATTATTCGATCTACAACGAAGTGCTTGGTGACATCGCGCTACGTCGCTATAGTCTAAAACATCGCGATAGGCTGAATTCTTTGGCCAGAAGTGTCGCGACGACGCAAATCTTCGCGTTATCGTAGCCAGAGTGTGAGAGAGGTTAGGCAGTGAGACGCCACAGAAGCCTACTCCGGATTTTGAGTAGTTTTTGAGTGGAAGAATAACAAACATCTTTACACACATTACATCCTCACAAATACACAAAACTGTGTAAGCGATTTTGTTAATATTTTATTCGTGCAAAAAATGTTTTACTAATTACTACGAAATTTGATGTGAGGCTATAGAAAATTGAAGCTTCAACCTAACTTACAGATGGACCGATACTTGTATGAGACAGACCGCGTAATCCGTAAATCATACCAGTTTTAAAAGTCCAATTATTCTATTAACCACACTTTCAGTAAAGGACGAGACAGTCTCTGAAACGCAATTACTCCCTGTTATTTTGCTTAATTTGCCAAAATAACCGCTGTACAGTTGAAACTATGTTATTTATAGCGCAACGTCGCAAGCATGTTGCATCGAACATGGAACATGGATGCTGCGATGCATTTGTGGTCGAATTAATCCATGTTACGCGATGAGACCGCTGTGTTGCAAGTTTTGTCCGACGTTAGGGTGACAATGTTTATGTTTAAATAAGGATATTTACATTTTCCACTTTCACGTAACGTTTGCTGTTTAAAATGAAACTTAGTCTATGTTATTGTTTAGTGAAGTTTAAGTACCAGACCTAATTTAACCAAGGTTAAGTAAAAAATGTATTACGAGTCAAGAATTACCGTATTTTCAAGACTTAAACCAAGATTTAAACTGAAACCGCCGTGACCTCTAGTTTATCTCTCTTAAACCGCTAACTAATCTCAAATAGTTGCTGCTTTTTCCACTGTTGTCTTCCTTCTTCTAGATGAGCGTAACGTCTTAGACCATATCATCACTTACCATTAGGTAAGATAGTGGTCAAACGCTCTGCTATCATTTGTAAATAAAATTATGAATTTTAAATCATGTCAATCATACCAAAGAGATTGTTTCTCTCAAACAATTATCTGTAGCAAATATAAATTTTGTTAATTTATTTACTCATTAACTTAAATCGAATGAGTTTCCATCAAATGATTTGAAGAATTTAACTTTAAAATAGTTTGATAACACACAATTCTAGACAAAGAAGATAAATAAAAGTAATTAAAATGGTTGTTTTAGTCCAGCAGCGTATTTTAGGACTGAATCGAATTAATTAAAAAGTTTAAAAATAGATGAAAATGCTCTGGAGTAACTAACTATTAATCTCAGTAATTTAACTCACAAGTTATGTAGGAAAACTTTGGTCTTCAAGTCTAGAGTAAATTGGTTTTTAAGCTATTGCATAGATTTTATTGCGGGCTTTGAGCGCGGCCACCGAATCAAGAAATTCCGTACCGAAAATAAAACCTAACACCCCCCACTCCGCCTACGAGCTACATGGTAACCATGGCAACATGGTACTAAATAAATAAATAATTATAATTGGATAAGTTGATAAAAAATGCTAAGCAATAGCTTTACCGCAGTAGTCCCCAAGTGCTACAAGTTTTTTTTACCAACGATCATATCGTCGCTTCCCATCCCATGAGGTGAGGTCAAATCGGGGCGTCAATAAATTTTGTGTCGAAATATAGTCGCGTCATTGCATATTGAATCAATACAAAGTATCTGTCATAGGCTAGGGTGAACATGGTCACCTTATCTGCAAACATTGCGGCAAACCAATAAGATTATACTAAATTGTACTTAGCACTCAGTTAGGGACATTTTGTAGTGTTATAGTAAAAAGTTTGTTGAACTTCACTTCCGAGGCTCCGGGTCTCGCTCCAAACTTGGAAAATTCAGGCTTTTACAAGCAGACATGGACTATTAACTTTTGATCTGCCGATTGATACTATTTTAAGTTGTCGTAACTCAACTAAACAAAGTTTTTGATTTTTTATATTTTTTTATTATTTAATTATCTCTTATATAGGATCTTTCTATCTTCTTCATAAGCATACTAAAATATCTTACCTATCTCTATCTTTCTTAAATCTTGTCCAGTCATTATTTGCCTGCTTTAATAATTTCCTAAAAGATTTTTTACTTTCTTGTTCAATCGTTTGGTTTTTAAAATCAATAGGCCGACTTTTTTGAATGCACTCTGCATTAGCTTTAACTGTGTTTATGAATAAATTATTTTGGTTAATATTTATAAAGGCTTTCAGTATTATGAGCAAATGGCATTATGTGGTTGCTGAAATCTGATATCATATGGTTTGAGCAACCACATACGTAAAAAATACATATTTTTTTATTATTTATTAGGCCGGGCCACTGTTGTATGGAAAAAAAAATTGTCTTTTTTTTCTTTGTAATAGTGCTTAAAATATGCTATGTGATAAGAAACGATGTTTTATAATGTTTCATACCATTTGGACATTATCTTCTGCCTCCGGATCCACTTTGAACTTTCGAAAAAATCTTAAAATTAACGCTTCTTGTTACATAAGTATTTTTTTGTAAGTAGGTAAATATTGAAAAAATATTAACTCAAATCACTCATAATAGACAATTACGTCTGCGGCAGTCGGAGGACTCAAAAAAAACCAAATTAATTTATAACTAATTTAATTAATAAAAATTACATTAATATTACGAGACAAATCGTTCGAAGTATGAACAAAGAGTGTCGGCCTAAACTAATTTCTAGCTAAAGGTAGATTCACGTGTGCTGACTCCGCATGCGCGTGATCGATGGTCCGATCGATGTATTGCGACATATCTGGGTTGATGCTGTGCGTGCAGTCTCAGTACAGTAGGTATATGTAATTCCTCCCCCCGCAGATCAGCAACTATTTTCCAACTTTCAGTGAAAAAGTTGCTGGAAAGTCCTTGTCTTTCTGAATTTCCGGGACATCGGGTGATGGTTGAGTCTTAGGGTTCGTCTCAGCAGGGCCTCGTGGATGGTTTCGTCGTCGTTGCCACAGCAGCAATCCAAATGTGGTTATCGTTATAGCGAGTAGTATGGTGTAGATCGGTATGGTGGTGTGATATAAAGTTGTATCGGTCCACTTATCTCGTTGCAGGTTTGGCTCTATCATGATTTTCTCGTTGGCTTGATGTAACTTTGTTAGGTCTATGGTGTTGAAAGAGACCTTCCGTGGTGATTTCATGTCCATCTCCTTTTCAAATGAGATATCCATAATCATGAGGGGTTGTCCAGAAACTTGGTCGTTCTCGTTGGTTATAGTGAACTCGGGAGTTTTCACCTTGCAGTGAAGGGGTAGAGTAACTAGGTAGCTTCCTTTGAGTTGACTGTAGTCCTCTCGTCCACAGCTTAGTTGTACTTTGGTGGGTCGTGGAAAGGTGATTATGTAGTTCCTGTCGTCCAGCTGTTCCATGGCTTCCTTTTCCAGATTGATCGTGGTGAGGTCGCAGATTTCCTTGAGAGATTGGTTGGTGATAAGTTCTCGTACGCAATCCTGTTGAGTCCTGACTCGGTTCATAGTGGTTTCCACACAGAGGTACTGCTTGTCTACCTTCGGGCATTCAGCCTCAATGTACACGTAGGCTTCCTTATTGATTGCAAGGAATGGGAAGGGTGGTATAAGGATTTGGTTGTTCCTATTGGGGGCTATAGATAATTTAAACAAATCGAATAAGTTTTTACTGACCAAAGGAATTTTAAAAATTATAACTATTTGTTTTCCCGAGTAATAAAATCCTGGCTTAATTATGCTATAATAATCCCGTAAATCTAAATCTAAAACCCGATTTTCCCCATATAAAATTCTAAGTTTTTGAATCATATTACCTAAGGTCCTTATATCTATCATTGAATGATGTGTGCTCGATGCACGCACGAAAGCTAAAAGATTTTCTAATCTACTTAATTCATCTAATATATCATCTACATTTTCAGTAATTATAGTTAAAATTTGAGCAAATTTTGCATACTTTACTAAGCTATTTTCTTTAAACGCATCTTCATTTAGTATTGTCTGTAATGTTGAGTTAATAATTTCCTGATTTTTCACTAATTGTGTGATGACGTCATTGTGTTTCGTCATCCAATCTTTACTGAGACTAATGTGTGAATTGAACTCTGTTATAATTTTATCTTCGTTATGTTCTAAATTTTTAATTGCGCTTTCAAACTTAATTGCATCCTGATAATCTAAATTTCCAGTTAAACTTTTAATTACAGATCCTAACCCGTTAATAAGACCTCTTTTTGCACGACTAGGTTCGAGTCCTTTTAAGTGACTTAAAACAGTTTCGAGTTTATGATCTAGGTATTTGATCTGAAGTTCATACAAGGAAAAAGTCTCATTATGAAGTCGATTTTCAAAGTCTAGTAATTGATTTTTGACTTTAAGAGTCTTGCTTTCGATGTCGTCTAGTCGAACGTATTGTATGAAGTTATGGTAATGAGTGAGAAGTCGAGTCTGTCCTAGTTTGTAAGGAAGTAATCCTGGCCCCTCATCCAGACTGTCAAGTCTTATCTCCTGGCCGCGAACCAGTCGCACCATCAGTATCAGGAGGATTCTGAAACAATTTAGCATTTTTAGGTACCCGTTTGAGACGGGATTTCGCGACAGGACCTCGTTTCTTAGAGGTGTATATATGTATGGGTAAGTTAGCTAGGACCTTATCTTTAGTATATCTAGGTGCCAATTTCTGTCTACTTGCTATGGGGTTTTTAATATATACTGGCTGTTCCGGATCATATTGAATTTCGGGTTCCCTAACTTTATTTCTATTTTCTATTAATGCCGTACGGTTAGCTAACGACGTATCATTTATAATTTCATAAACTAGCTTCATTTGCTCGCGATGGCTTTGGGTATATTGCTGTAATAAATGTTGCGTGAAGTCTGCAGTAACTGGATCTCTAGGGTCAAAGTGACCTGTAATAATATCGAACGGTCGACACTTGGTAAAACTATGTACCGAACTATTGTATGCGATGATGGCATAAGGGATTAAATTGACAACTGGTTCATCTTTTCGTTGAAGTTTTAACAATCTAAGGTGCTCTAATAGCGTTGAATTGAACCTTTCTATATTACCGTTGGAATTTGGTGAGTGTGGGAGAATTTTATGATGTATTATTTTATGAGTGTTAAGAAATTCGGCAAATAGTTGGTTTGTAAATTCGGTGCCGTTATCTGTGATAATTGTTAATGGTAACCCATGGTGAGTACAGAATTTCAAAAGAGCTTGCAGGATGCTAACTGCGGTGCCATCTCGGAGATGATAGGCTTGGCCATATTTGGAAAAAACGTCAATAAATGTTACGTACTTTTCGCTATCTACAGTTAGGAGATCCATATGCACTATTTCTAATGGCTTACTGGCTGGTGGAACAATGTTGAACTGTTGCTTAATCGGATTTTTATCATATTTACCCATACCACATATCGTACATTCGGCAATATATTTCGTGATGTCCTCCTTCATTTTCGGCCAGTAATATTTCTTAGAAAGAGATAGGTAACATTCTGTAATACCTCTATGATTGGTTTTGCCGTCATGATAATTTTTAATTATTTCTTGTTGTCTGAGATAGGGCTTAACGTTTTCTAATTCGTGCTTGGTGAGTACAAGGTTCATTGCGGAGCTTTTGAAAGTACTTTGAATAATAGGTAATATACTGTACATGGCTAATGGGGGATTTATTAATATACCGGTTCTAACCTTAGGACTGACATATTCTTTGATAGCTGAGATAACTTCGGTTTCCAAATTCGATTCAGTGATTTGAATATATATTCTGGTGTGAGTGTCAAATGGTTTTGATACTGTTGGGCGTTTCTTTACATCGTTAACTATTGTTAAGATCATTTGACGGTGGAATTTATTTAACGGTTCATCTGTTATTGGTACTTCTAATATTGGATGTTCCTGACTAGTGTGAACGGTGGCAGTGGATGAACTATTTCCTAACTGATTTTCAGATGGGTTAACTATAAGTGAATTGGTCTCTTCGTTGTGTATTTCTATCCTAGATAGGGCGTCAGCATTTGTGTTAACTTTTCCCTTTTTGTAAACGATAGTGTAGTCGTACTCGCTGAGTCTTAGGCGCCATCTAGTAAGGCGAGAGTTAGGCTCTTTTAAACTCATTATCCACTCTAATGGTTTATGATCAGTGACTACCTTAAATTTACGCCCGAATAAATACGGCCTGAAATATTTGGTGGCCCACACTATTGCTAGTAGCTCTTTCTCGATAGTGCTGTAATTCAGTTCACTGTCATTGAGTGTACGCGACGCGTAGGCGATTGGTTTGTCAGAACCTATAGAACCCTGAGATAAAATCGCGCCTATAGCTACGTTCGAGGCGTCGGTGGTTAGAACAAACTCCCTACTAAAATCCGGATACTGAAGTATTGGATCGTTCGATAACAATGTCTTACATTTCTCGAAACAGTTAACGTATTCGGGATCGAATTGTATTCTCCTGTCTTTCTTAAGACATCGTGTAAAGGGTTTTGTTATACGCGCAAAGTCCGGTATAAATTTCCTGTAGTACCCTAGTAGGCCTAAAAATTGTTTGATTTCTTTTGGAGTTTTAGGTATTGGGTAATTCCGAATGGTCGCTATCTTATCCGGATTAGGCTTAACTCCGTCCCTACTAATTATGTGCCCTAGGTAAGCTGTCTCTAATTTTAAAAATTCAGATTTATCCATCTGGATTTTAAAGTTAGATTCCCTAAGTCTTTGGAAAACTATTTCCAGGTTAACCATGTGCTCCTGGAGAGAAGTGCTAAATACGATTATGTCATCCAAGTAGACAAGGCAAATCTGGTTCTGGAGACCCCTTAAGATGTTATCCATGACCCGTTGAAAAGTCGAAGGGGAATTTTTTAAACCCATGGGCATTCTGAGAAATTCAAAATGGCCATGTTCTACATTAAAAGCGGTCTTAGGAATGTCGCAGGGATCCATTTCCACCTGGTAGAATCCACTTGCGAGATCTAGTGTTGTGAAATACTGGCACTTCCCTAACTTATCCAGTACATCCGCTATGTTCGGGATCGGGTACTTATCATCGATTGTTTTTTCGTTTAATTTGCGGAAATCGACTACGAGACGCCACTTCTTTTTACCCGAGGCGTCTACCTTTTTAGGAACTACCCAAATAGGTGAGCTCCATGCGGACTCGGAGGGCCTTATGATACCCTGGGTTAACATTTTTCCAATTTGATCGCTAACTTCTTGACGATGAACAAAAGGATAACGATAACTCTTTGTATAGACCGGTAGCTCGTCGGTAGTACGGATTCGGTGTTTGATTTTGTTGGTAAAAGTTAAATTTTCACCTTCGATATAGAAGACATCGGCGTAATTCGAGCAAAGAGTTATTAAGTTGACCTTTTCTTCCTCGTTTAAGTGTTCGGTACGAAGCCGCGATATCACATCCCTGACACGTGGCGATGACTGTGTCATACTACTAGTCTCTACGTTAAAACATTCTGCTTGAGCTGGCTGGTCTAATGAAAAAATTAAGTCGTTATTACTACAGTTACTAACTTCTAAAATACCCTTATTTCCAACTACGGTTGTTATACATTCGGAGATAACACAATTACAGATTATCTGTTCTGGAACATAAACTTCCCCGTCTGGCGAATCAATCGGGATACTTATGAATTTAGAGCTATTTGCCAGCATTATATCTTCATATAGGTTAGTGTTACACGATTTATATAGAACTATAGGGTTGGCAGCAAATTTCGTGAAAAGTGATAATTGTTTTAAATCAATCCTAGCCTCCCATCTGGTTAATAAATCAAGACCTATAAGTCCGTCAAAATGGTTGTGGAATTTATACACAAAAAACTTAATCGGTTCAGTATCGTTGAATTCATAAAAACATGGAATAGTAATTGAATAATCGCTTTGACTGACTGCGTGTATATTCGTTACCTCGAATGGATCGTAGTCTAATTTTATGTGTGAATAAAAATTCTGAGTGGCATCCGGGCTTAAGAATGACTGGTTAGCACCGGTATCTATGAGTAGCTTTAGGGGTGGATTTCTAATTTGTATGTAGGGTAGTTGCCTTTGAGTTTGCAAGTTAATTTCTATATTGGCTTTCTTACATGCGGACTCTCCTGAAAATTTTCAGTTTGGCTAGTAGAAGCTTGCGGCTCTGAGTAAGCATCGCCGGGCGGCAAAGTACTGCCATGTTGCCCATCGGGACAGTAGGTGTTATAATCGTCAGAGTAATATGAGTCAGATAGGTACGTCGGCTGTTCATAGTAACAAGTGTAGGTATTATCGGGTTCGTCGTAGTAATAATTCATGTCATAATAATCTGTGTAAGGGCCGTCGTTAACACACTCGTTTAAATTCATTTCCCGAGTCTTAAAGTAATTTGACGGGGGTGGATTCCCGTGTTTACTCCAGTCATGAACGGTGGGTCTCATCGGCCCCGTGGGTGGTAATGCCCTAGGTGTAAAATGTTGGACTCCACTCATAGCCCTAGGTGCGAAACCCTGGGAATTATTCCTAGGTGGCATGCGAAATACACTGCTCCTGGGGTTGTAATTAGGTGGTTGCGCACTAAACATCTGCTGTGTTCTAGAAGGCATGCGATACGAGGGTTGCGGGGGAGGCCCGGCGTTATATCTAAATTGTTGCTGGGGCGGTGGTAGTTTGAAAGCCTGAGGGGGTGCTGGCATTTGCCTGCTACTATAAGGAAGCATCAATTGGGGATACTGTAAATTACTAAGCCTCTGGGGTGGCGCTTGTACTATGGGTTGCATAGATTGCGCTTTTTGTTGACTGACTTTAACTACATCGATATTCCTTTGCTGCAAATATAAGGTATTTAACTCTTCCTGTAAAAACTGTAGGGCTTGTTCGATTGTACTAGGCCTCATACAGCGTATTCTGGAGCCTAGGGGCTCGTTTAACCCCCTAACGAATGCTTGCATAGTACATTTTTTATATAGCTGCCGCTTAGATTCGATAGTCGTTGGTAATGTTTCATGTAAAGTTACATAAGTCATTATAGTACTAAATAACGACTGACAATGATCGTAAAATTCCTGTGGGGATTTTTGACCCTGACTTGCCAAAGAGAGGTCATTGTAGAGAGCGGTCTCGTCTCTCTGATCCGCGAAATTATTAATAAGTGCTTCTCTTATTCCTAACCAATTATCAGGAATGCCATTAGAGTTAATTATGGTAGCGGCGGGACCCGTTATTTTGTTAAGGATACCGTTTAATAAGCTCAAGTTAGATAACTCGCTACCGGCGGCTGTGCTCATATATGTTCTTACAACCTGATCGCATATTTTAATAAATCTTATTAATACGTTCGGGTTTCCATCGAAATCCGGAACGGGGCGTAAGGCCTTAAAAATAGTATCTATGTCGTGAGACATGATCAACTGGGATTCGTCAAAAAATAAATTTAAATCTACGTCAGTATCAAAGTCTCTATTACTATCTAATTCTATATTACGCTGGGACTGACGCGATGTAGTCCCGCGGGACCCCTTTTGTCTGGGATGAAAAATTTTGGAAATATTATAGGAACTAAGGGAAGCAACACAAAAAGGAAGTTTGTGTGTACTTACAGTTTCATCTGGTTTTCCTCTGCGTGTCGATTGCTAGACACTCGTCCTTCGCTCTGCCGGCCACACGTAGGTTCTGGATACTCGTACAGGTGACTTGGAAGCCCCTCGGGTGAAGCGTAGCGCGCACAGGACGCGTTTCCTGGATAATCGAACGCGACGCGACCCGCGAGTATCCTACCGACTGCGCCAATTACGTCTGCGGCAGTCGGAGGACTCAAAAAAAACCAAATTAATTTATAACTAATTTAATTAATAAAAATTACATTAATATTACGAGACAAATCGTTCGAAGTATGAACAAAGAGTGTCGGCCTAAACTAATTTCTAGCTAAAGGTAGATTCACGTGTGCTGACTCCGCATGCGCGTGATCGATGGTCCGATCGATGTATTGCGACATATCTGGGTTGATGCTGTGCGTGCAGTCTCAGTACAGTAGGTATATGTAATTAGACTCTTTTTTTATAAAAAATAATAGTTTGGGAGAAAAAAATACTAATTAAAATAATTCATAGGCCTCTCATTCCAATCGATAAATTTTCTTACCTTCAAAATTGTTGTATAAGTTTACGCAATTCTATCTTTGCTTTAATGAAACCTTGGATTGCTGAATTTGTGGTCAGGATTGCTGCCGTTAGTTACTAATTTTACTGCCCTTTCAACTTCCTGAGTGTGACAAAGTAAACCTAAGAAATGTACTCGGGTTTCTCCTCTTTGAGCGATATAACATTCAAGATTTTCGTAAAGAACTTCTTTTAAATTTACAGGTTTATGAATTTGGGTTTACCAATTACGATATGGAATTAATAAAATAATGCATCCATGTTAATTTCTGGTGCCAAAATAAGCCTCAATTCCGTGTTTGAATAGAAAAAGTTGAATAAGTAAGAAGGTTAAAATACGTTTAAAACTTTAAAAATACTTTCATAGTCTAAAAGCATTGTTGTAGAGTTTTCCAGATATGTGATAGCTCCTTTATTCAATGATGATATCAATATTGGCAAATAATTTGGAATTAAGTGAATTCCAAAGATTATTTCCCGTTTCCTTCGTCTTCACAAGTAGGGTGGGATTATAAGCAAACCCTCTAGAGCGTACACTTTTTCAACGTACGTTGTTGAAATTATTAGACTATCTGAAGGTCCGGTGTTGAAAGTAAAAGCCCAATGATTTGATCAGCTCGCTTATGGCATTCAACATTAAATATTTTTCTATGTAAGGCACCGCAAGTATCAACTTATATTAAACAAAAGTTAGCCAGAATCTCGTAAACGTTCTAATTGTTGTTTTGGTATTTTGATTGAAATTTTAGGTGATAAACTTCAAAAATTGGTATTAATCTACGATAGGGTAAGTCGTGTATCACATTTTTAAAGTGTAACAACGATTTTAACAATAACGTTGTCAGCTGCTTTTGCAAAAGTTAGTATTTTTGAATTATTTTTATCTTGTAACGTTAGCCACATCAACTCCTTAAATTATTATTAAAGAATGATAGATTGGTAGTGATTGATAATTAAAATCATTTATATTACGAAATACGGAACAATTTTAAACACTACGGGTACAATCTATAACAAAAAGCTACAATTACACGACTTTGGTTTTAGTTAGCCGCAGTACAAAAATACTCACGTTTTCAGTGTAAGTTCAAAAGTTATTTTCACCTACCAATATTATTTTTATTTTGTAATTTTGAAGTTTATTGATAAGTTATCTTAAATATAAGCTTAACTTAGGCTTTATTCGGTGTCACAATGCATTTAAAGTGTCATGATACCCATTTCATAAGTAGTCATTTTTTTTCTAAATATCAAAACTTTGAGGTCAATCCGGAGGCAGATGCACTTGAGCTAATGCAATACTATTTTGCATACGTGGTATTAGCCCATAGTAGACAAATAATTTCGCTATTAGAATTAAAAAATCGACAAAAAGTTTTTTTGGCCCGGCCTATTATTTATGCAAATGAAATTTAAAACAATTAAAATTATGTATTTTTACGACATGAGCAATATGAGGTCGTAATGTTCGAATTAAATTCATTTTATCCGACTATTTATAACGAATTTAACATTTAAAAAAAAATTATAGAACCCATATGTAATTTGTTGTAGGCACGTTACCTATTTTATTTTATTTTAATATTAGTATATTTAGATTATTTAATACAACATTTAAATTCAATAACACATTACAAACAAAACCATGCTAAAACTAAAAATACTAAAACTAACGCCACGCTGGATGGCAACAGACAGTCTCTGCACCAGGAAAGCCCCGGAGCGACTATCCAACCCCCTATCCCGCAAACGATATTACATAATATATATTATATATTCGAAAGTAACTGTCTGTTTGTTACGTCTTCACGCCGAAACCGCTGAACCGATTTTACTGAATTAGTATAGAGATAGATGGGACCATGGCAACAACATAGAATACTTTTTATCCTCACAATCCCGCGAGATCGGGACCGCAATGCGCAGCTAGTTCTAAAATAAGACAATAAAGCGACTCAAACGAGATTTTTAATTTAAATGGGTATTACTGGAATTCAGTCCACATTTTACTTTAAAAACTAGCACCCACAAAGCGCTAGAAGTCCTAGATGCTATTTACTCGGTAAATGAGAAATAACTCAGGCTTAGTTCACAGCCTGCAGTCAGACGACAGTCGTTCTCAACACATTCATGACTTTAAGATTTATAACAACAACTAAAGGCACTGTACTAGCTTTTAACATTCTTTATACTGCGACGTTTTAAACTATAGGTACCTGCTGATAAGTAAAGTCAATAAAGCCCTAATAAAACCTCTGTACTGTAAAGATGCTCAACAATTATTATAAAAATTAAATGAAATGAAAAACTGGTTGAAATCTTTGAATCCATCAGTCTAATAATATATAGTCATAATATCATGCAATCAACTCGTAGCATATGCTACGGTGCTACGAGCTGCGTAGCACGTATCATTCACTACTGTAGCTCTATATTAAATAATGTGGGTTTAGACTATAATTTTCCCATAAACACACTTGTGTGTACCAACACTAAATTCCTTATTTTTAAGACGTTTCTAAAAGATCACGTATTCATATATAATCAACATCTTAGTCAAATAAATATTTGAGTTACTAGGTAAATCGAAAAATGTCTAGGTAAATCAGTCGAAAAATGTCTAGGTAAATAAAGGCAGCCGAGTAAAAAAAGATTGGCCGGACGGTGGAGAAATCTGGTAACATAAAAAATATATATAGGGTCGAGTTGAGAACCCCTCCTTTTTTAGAAGTCGGTTAAAAAACCATCCGAATAGATAATCTCTTCCTTTTTTGGAAGACGGTAATAAATATTATGGTACTTATCATTTGTATTGCTTTTGTTTTAACTACAGACTACCTACATAGTATTATCTAATTTAAGTGTCTTCTCGGAATTCTAGCATTATAATTTGTATTTATATGTAACGATGAGAAACATAATATTTTCTAAAGCTATCCAATTATTTTTTGTTACTAAGTCGTATTACGTATTACGGTTTAAACTATATCACGATTTATCTTCAACGGTTGCGGTGCGGCGAATAAAATATAGGTACTTATCTAGGTATTTATTCGACATAATAGGGCAACTTAATTTACCTGGATGGCCTATTCTCGTACCACAATTATCCAAAATATCAATCCAATATCATTGCTGTTAATCTCTTTAAATTTGTACCCTGTATCCCGTGTCTAAAGGAATGTAGGTACGGTATCCCCTGAGTTCCCCTGCCATTCGTACCGATTAAAAAGGGCTTCTTGATGGGATGCTTCGGTCCACCACCCACCGGTCTAAGTCGTAGCTCTAAGCGGACTCGTCCACATTCCGATACGTAGACCGGTGCAGCCACTATGGAAGACGGGTCGAATCCTGTTCCACTGCTGTCTCTCTAAATGCGTGTGAACCATATCAAACCACCATTTTAAACCATACCATATATATCCTTATATCCTTACCATCAGGTGGTAAAACACTCATTTATCGTTCAAAGAAAAAAACGTTTGTTAAATTTTACCATTAGACATTTGCAATTGCAATGATGTTGAAATGAAATATTGGGTAATTCTAATACAAGAATGACCGGCCTGGGTGAAATCACCTGGGAGAAATGTTTCCAAGGTGAAATGAGTCGGCACAACTATTTCACTTTCTTCACCCAGCTAAGTCGATTCCCACCGGAGACAAGTATTTACTCCGACCATAAATGTTTGTTTCTGCTTCTGGGTGTTTTCTATATGTAGTATGTACTAGCAGCGTCCCGTGGTTTCATCCGTGTAAGTCCCGATTCCGCGGGACTTTCCAAAAACCCTTTTTTAGTGGATGCCTACACACCACAAAGGACACACTCTCCAAACTTCATGTCTCTAGGACCAGCGGCTAGGCCTCTGAATTGATATATAGATCAGTCAGGACTTTGAATTTTATAAATTTGGAAGTCTAGATTGATAATGATGGACGAAAATCGTGTAAGTTTAAAAAGTATGATAAATATTGTCTAGTACCCATAGTACAAGCTTAGTACTTACGGTGTTACGCTGTTACGGTTAGCACCTTAATACCATAGGGCTAGATGGTGCTGTGTGATGTTCACAGAATTTATTTATACTTTATTTATTTCAGAAAGATTTAGAAAGTGTAATAAACCTCCTGTTTATTCGGAAGGTAGTTGTTAACAATAAACAGGTAAACTTACAACATTTTCCTCTCAAATATCCAATTATTGCCGTTGATTTTCCTCCATTTTCTCCGGATCTAAACGGATTTTCATAATCATCGTCCTTTGAACTTATTTTTCTTTGGACTCGCTTTGTTATATTCTATAGACATTAAATAGTGTTAAATGCCTAGAGCTAACGCTGTGCATTAGTGTAATACTCTTCACTAAATTAAAAGCCCGGAGATGCCAGAATTAGGTAAGTGAATTAAAACTACTAAAAGTCGACTTCCGATACAATTTCTACCTTTTTTCTAAAATATTTAAGTAACTCAATTCAGTTACCAGTGTTTTTGTTTCATAACATTTAAATGTATTTGTATACTAGCTGTGCCCCGTTGGTTGCCGTCGAATGTGTGGGTTTCAACTGGTTACCGATCCCGTGAAAATTTTGAAAAACTCTTATTGGATACCTCCATTATATAATATGTTACAGTTAAAACCCGTTTTTAGTTAGAACGCGTTTTAACTAGGGAAAACGCATTTTCCAAATATGCGGATGCGTTTTAACTGTAACATATACACACTCTCTAAATTGCAGCTATCTACTATCAGTGGTTTAGGCTGTGTATTTACAATCAGTCAGAACGAGGCCCTATTATGAAAATAGATTTAGTAATTATTAAAAGAAAAGTTTGTGGTCTATTAGTAAAGATAGGTATTTTACTTCTATTTATATTTCCATCAAAATGTTTGAGAAGAAGAGCTAGCGATAATCTTCCGGAAAATATTACCTACTTACTCTGTTTGTTAATATAATATTACTATACTAATATTTCAATTGTGACTGTTTGTTAGTAAGTATATAAGGAATAAGTTTTCTATACATTAAACGTTTATTGTTATTATTATATAAGTCGCTTATGCTTTAACAAAAGCGTAGTTTTTCACGCTTTCAATCAATCAGTTAGACAAATGATTTAAGGTTGATTTCTCAATGTTTAGATAAAATATATCTGTCTAAAATTGGAGTTCTGTTTGAGACGCCTTGGTGAACGCGAGGTCCTGGATTTTATTTTCGTGAAACCTAGTTATTGCGTGTAAATTGCTTAGTTTTGGTGGCATAATAATCAATTTAGTTTCATGAAAGATAACGAGTTTAGTGAAAATAAAATAACAGTGCCGAACACGCAATTACCGCGTGGGAAACAGATGCTCACATGGAATTGCAAAAAATTTCGCTGTCATTTTTTTGTACATTTCTACATTGCATTGTAAAATTCTAATGGGGTGCCACACGCAAAGCTGTAAGTAAATGGCGCTGGCATCAGATGATCTTTTTTTTTCGATGATGGTTGATTGGTGATTTGGTGATCTCCTCCAATGGAAACGCCGAGTTTTTTTTTTATTCTTTCGGTCTCAGACCGATATGGCCAAATTGGCGGCGAGAGTTTTTTTTTATTTATTTATTTCATTCTGAGACCGATATGGCCAATTTGGAATAGCCAGGGTCAAGTTTTAGAATATTTCAAGTTTCTTCTTATTATAGTTTTGGCGTCGTACATCTTGTACATCTTGCCAGTATCAAGTATTTTGCATGAAATTAGCCCGATCGGGCCTATAGTTTCAAGTCAGAGGCTATGGTAAAGCGGTGGCAGCTTTACTATAACCTTTAAGGAGCTTCGGCGCGAACCACGGAAAGTCCATGTTTAACACTCAATTTTGTTTTCACTACACTTGTGCACATTCACGGAACTAAATTGAATAAGATTCCATCAAAATTACACAATTTAACCGAGTTTACAACATAGTTTAACGAAAATAAAATTGGAGCACGACATGTTGTCTCCGCTTTCCCGCCGAAAGTCCCGCCGAGAGTTGTAAAAAACAGCTGTTTGACAGTTCTTAATTCAAACTTAAGATCATCCGACTAACGCCCTCTGCCGGAATAAAAAGTTAGTGTTCCTCCTCATTGTCACATAGTGTTAAATTCACGATAAGATATTGGCCCAAATTGTCCTTAAATGCTGGCAGAAAGGCCATATATAAAGAACTGAACTGTCTAAAATTTTCACATTAAAGCCTCCCATTGTGCCATCTACATTTAAGTTGTTAATGTTTTTTTTAATTGTAAATTTAATTTTATTGCATTTTAAAAAAATCTATCGACCTATCTATAAATGTATTTTTCACCTCACAATCTCGGAAAGGATGCACGCTGATTTCTGCGTGCAAAACGCATTTTGCGCCCTAGCGTGGAAAGAGATTTTAAAATTCGAATCTGTCTCCTCGATACTTTTTTATAGAGCAAGTCCTTTGAAAATGCGCTAACCGGAACCAGTGATCCTGTTAAAACAAGTTTAGATACGTCATCGAGCATATTTCGTGGCTACGCAAAGATAAGGTAATTACCACATTCTCTTTCATTCACATAACAACCTCTGTGCCGATCGCCCGCTTGACAGAAACGTGATAAAATCCGTTTAAACATTACACAAAATGCTTTCTTGCATTTTTCAGCACTGTAAAAATTATAATAGCAACAACAAAAGATAAAAACATCGTTTCACCAGGAAGTAAGACAGTAATGAATTGTTTAAAATATTTTGTGTATTTACGAAAGCGAAAGGGATAACAATAGTTGTGACAGTATAGTCTGTAAAGGAAAGTGACGGCGAGGAAAGAGCGAGACGTACATGTATAATTTTAGGTAATAGCAAAAGAGATAACAATAGTTGTGACAGTATTCTGTAATTAAAACTCGTTGTTTGATCTGTCACCAGTCATCAGTTGTCAGTCTTATTTTGTGTCGTTTTTATTGGAAGCGATGTATGAACATGCCGCTTCCATATTTATTTCATTTCTCTGACCGGAACCTCATTTCTTTTTTTTTTTGTTCATGGCATCGAACCATGAAGTATTGTTGCACATTGCCAATGTAATGTAGTATTTATTGTTTATTATCATTAGTATCAAGCAGGTTTTTTCACGAATTATTCAATTTAGAGATTGTTCGCTTATTTTTATTATTTACGGTACAATAAGCGGTATATAATGCCGAATTGAGTTTTCTACCGGAAAAATGCACCTAGCGTTTTCCTCGCTGTAGTGAGGTGAAAAGTTGTGTGTTTCACTCGGCAGCAACGTTTTTTGCATCTCGTATTTGAAACCTTTGCGACGCTCAGCATTCTATATTTGAACCACTCGCTTGCGCTCGTGGTTCAATCCTAGATTGCTTCGCTAGCTCAGGTTTCATTCAATACAAGTACTCGCTGCAAAAACCAACTTTGCAGCCTTGCATAACAAATAACTATTGTCTGTAGATTGAAATATCAGGCCGTAACATTTTACCTACTGCTTGAATTCCAGTTAGGTTAGGTTAAATACTTAAGCGCTCACGGTGAAGCAAGAGGAACCCACCCGAGAGGCCGCTCGAGCTTCGGCTCGCGGCCGGTAGGTTACGTCCGTAACTGAGGTGGGCCGCAGTGTTTAACATTGCGGCTGAGGGTTTCGGGGCCGCGGCAGGAGAAGAGTGTCGGTGTTGCGTTGCCGCTCTCCCTATCTGCCGCGGCAAAAAAAAAATATACTTAAGCGCTCGCTTGGCTCAAACGTTTAGCTGCAAAACTATACTAGGCTATTCGATTCGCATCTGTTCTGCAACATACATGTAGGTACCTATTTCGAGTGGGTGTAAAATCAATTTCCAAGTGAACGTAGGCGAGAGCATCGGTGAAAAGACTAAGCCGTTCTTTGAAAAGCTAATTAATTGACTGTAATATACATCTATTATACTATTATAAAGCAGAAGAGTTTGTTTGTTTTTTTGTTTGTTTGTTTGAACGCGCTAATCTCAGAAACCGCTGGTCCGATTTGAAAAATTCTTTCGGGGTTGGATAGTCCATTTATTGAGGAAGGCTATAGGCTACTTTTGATTCCGATATTCCCACGGGATCGGGACTTATGCGGGTGAAACTGCGGGGAGCTGCTATTATTATATATAGCTGAAACCCAAGTTTCTTGTAATAAATAAATATAATATAAGGGACTATTTCCACAATGCCGTTTTTCAAGCCAGGCCAGCAACCATATTATTATCTATCTAGTTGATAACTCAATTTTATAGGTTCTATGCAGTACATTGCTCCTTTGAGGTAATCACAAAACAGCAATGTACGGCAAAGTGTCTATCAACACTTGTCATATCAACATGTCTACACAATGATAAAATAAACACGAATTATGAACGACTTGTGAATTATTTAGTTACAATTTTTTTTTTATTAAATTATGTGTAACATGTTTTAATTTTCTTACTGTTACGCGCAAGCAGAACCGAATGATACAGCCTGTTGATAATAATTTGAAGTTTCATTTGATGTTGATTATTGTGTATTTCACAAAGTTATTGAATTATTTTGTTGGATGTCTTCATTTATGATTACTTTAGACTGTTTTCGTAATAACAATGACTGTTTTGTAACTAATTTGAGATCTCAACTCATTTCATGCTAGACTAGTTGCTTAGGCAAAGATAGACTACAGACTTTTTGATCAGCCGATCGATGCACTTGCCTATATATAGTTGCCGAAGAGAGGTTTTCCGTACCACGTGCTTCTACAAAGCTTGAGGTAAAATCATTTAAATTAATAGAATTTAGAACTGCGTAACTTAGATGGGCCGCAGTGTTTAACATTGCGGCTGAGGGTTTCGGGGCCGCGGCAGGAGAAGAGTGTCGGTGTTGCGTTGCCGCTCTCCCTAACTGCCGCGGCCTCGGCGGGGCCGCCACCGTTCGATGGCGGACGCGGTGGGGCTGCAGGGGAAGAGGAGTGTCGGTGTGTCGTTGCCGCTCGCCCTATCCCCTGCAGCCGAAAAGTGAAGTTCTCTATCTCTCTTACCAAAATTTGTTACAGAGTTACTTTTACTTTTTTATATTAGTAGGTATAGATAGACGTAGCAATATACTATTTTTGCAATTGTAGACTATGACTAAGTGTCAATATACATCTTGCCGAAGAAAATGTTGAATATAAAGAACCAAAACATTGCATGCATGCTTTTGCATTGCATTGCTTATTGCAGAAGTATTGTTCCATTAAAATATTTCCAAGAAAGCCTAGAGCAAATTTAAGTACTTAAAAATCTATTACTATTATAAAGCGGAAGAGTTTGTTTGTTTGTTTGTTTGAACGCGCTAATCTCAGGAACCACTGGTCCGATTTGAAAAATTGAGAAATACATCTTCTGTGACAATTTCAATTGTCTAGCTATAACGTTTTATGAATCCAGCCTGGTGTTCCAGATTACCGCTCAGGAATACGCTTCAAGATCTTCATTCAAGTTTCAACCTACCGAAACGTAAAGCAGTTCACTGACCCGGCAACCACCTACACCACCTAGGCCATCGGACATTCCCCGGACTTTCCAGGATAGTACCTAACTTACGAGCCAGTGAAAGTGGAACCACGGGTTAGGGCTAAGAACCACCCCTGTAGTTTTTTAATTAAATTAATGTTAACTCTTTAGTGTGAAACCATTGTCTTATTTTAATCCTGCCAACACTAAACCGTTACACTGGCCTGAACTGGCGTTACACAGCCTGGTGTCAGACGGACAGACATACAGACAGCAAAGTCTTAGTAATAGGGTCCCGTTTTACCCTCTGGGCACGGAACTCTAAAATTGAAGTAAAGATATATGTGACGGCGCCGCCGATGAAAGCCCATCTACCTACTTAGTTCTACAGTATGAGTTCTGATGAAGGCCATCCAAGGCCATCCTGGCTCTTCATATGTATTTCGTTGCCTGACAGTAGGTACACAAAACATAAATAAATACAGAACGTTGCCAGGACAGAAAAAGTCCCCGCGGCTGGCTTTGTTTGCGACAGCCAGTGTGACAAGTTAGGGCAGGTTGCGATACATTTTCGTACATTATCTATGCTTTCATTTCTGAATCGAGAATCTACTACTTTTTTTGAGTCGGTTAAAAATACTATTAAACCGTAAAGTACCCAAGTCTTTAGTTTATTACCATTATTTTACCTAATATCTTAGGCAGCGATAGGACATTCTATAATGTCCTGAAATATAAACCACTGTATGATAGATCTAAGTCTTTTTCTCTATTTATTTCGTGTAGTGGGGTGGCTTACATGTGTTTGAGTTTAAGACCTAAGACCTCTAACTTGACCTAACGAGTGCTATCTGAGATAATAACCGGGACTGAAACTGCTTAACGTGCCTTTCAAAACACGGAGGAGCTCGTAAAAATGTTTTTTACCACATATTACTGGTCACCCATCCAAGTAATGACCGCGACAGGCGTCGCTTAACACGAATATACAGAATCGATAGACGCAGCCAATATTATATCAAATCATATCATATCTATATCAAAAGTTTGATTCGATCAAACTAGAATAAGCAATTCTCCTTAAATATCGTCATTTTTTTTCATAGAACAGCTGGAGAGTCTCTCGAACAAAAGACTTATTTGTGTAGAATTGACTTATTCCAGTTTGGTTAAATAAAATCTACTTAAGTATAAAAATAAGACCTACAATAATAGAGTACCCTATCAATGTTGATACTGATACTCGCCGTCTCCTAGTCCTTGATCCAGTATCAGATTCGGCAGTATCAGAGCCGAAGTTGGCAGGCTCGCTCACAGGGTGAAAACAAACTATAGACCTTTGATCGGCAAACAGGTCGTCGATCATCACACTTTTTTTAGGTCTCTTGTTGACCGAGCGGGCAAGCTGTCTGTTTTAAATCTGTTAAAACCAATTCAAAGTTTATTTTTCCTAGAGTATTTTTTGGAAGTTTCATTAATTCTTTTGAAGTGTTAATAATTTCTTGCAAAATTAACAACAACTTCTGAACCGTTTCCGAGAAAAATAAAGAATACAATAGAATAGAACACATAACATTTATTGACAGCAAAAACACGGCACACAAAAGAAAAACAATATGGCTAGCATTGCTTTTTGAAAAATGCATCCTTAAATTTAGATTACTGGTACTGGTAATGTAATTCCACCGGTAATCCAAACCAGCGCGATAGCGATAATTTTTGAAAGCATGTTTTCAATAAGCAGTTTTTCCTAAGTGTCGCAAACACTAAGAAATAATGTTTAAAACGCTAGCATTGTTGCGTTGTTTTTGTTATAGAAAACGTGTTCAGAGGAAGTAGCTCTTTCATCAGTAACTGTCAAATATCGGCAGATTTAAAGTTAAAAGTTTGTAGTAAATTTTATAGTCTATGTATATTTCCCCTAAGACAGTAGGATGCAAAACACAATTTATTTATTGGCACCATTGATGTTTATATGTTAGTGAAACGACGCGCAACGTGCCAACTTATGGCTTCAGGATTAAATGACACGAATCGGTCCCATACATTTTATGGGCAATAAACATTTTTGGTGGATTGAGCGTTATAACAAACTTGGGTTTTATGGCAATAAGTTTTATTTGATCAAACTTGCGTTTAAAGGTTTGCCGTTTTTGTGACGGTTCTGATTGGTGGGTCGAATTTGGGAAGTTCAACATTTTGTCACTAAAGGGAATATGTGCGGCAGTGTGTAGCAGGTATTGAGCTATTATGTATACGTAGTACAAAATGTCTCAATACTTGCCATACACTGCCGCACAATAGAGTATATACTAACTTACAGTACAGCGCTGACAATATACGTACTAAAATGTAGTCGTCGTCGTCAAAAGTATCTTTTTTTGCTTTTTAGAGTGAGATCCCAGAAGTGGCAGACATCACGTATTTTCTGACGAACGAAATGTGGTCGATTGAGTAGTGTAAGTATGTACTAAGAACGCATGCCTACTTGCTAGCCTGCTGCGATGGCCAATTCTGAGATATCAGGTCATCAAGATACATAAAAAAATTACTTACCTCACGTTAATTATCCGAGCTGATTTTCACGTATATTTTAGGTAATGTACTTAAAAATAAGTCGCCAATACTCCCATACACTTTCCGTCGGCCGTATTGCTTTGCAGTTTCAAGCTCCTAAAATAATAACTCGACTTTACGTAAATTCTGATGCTCCATTTTTATATATGTCCACCAGACAACTATTTTAAAACTTTTTACAAGAAGACAGACCGATCCAAGTGGCCAATTACCCCCGAAACTCAATTTTAATGCCTCTTTGGTTAGGAGCGCGAAGGCATTAGGGGGTTAAGGGGATGATTGGCGCCTTGAATCGGTCTGTCTCCGGTGGTGTGAAAGGTTTTAAAATAGTTCTCTGGTGGACATATATAAAAATGGAGCATCAGAATTTACGTGAAGTCGAGTAATTATTTTGGGAGATTTAAAGCGACCGCAAAACAATACGGCCGACGGAAAGTGTATGGGAGTATTGGCGACTTATTTTTAAGTACACTACCTAAAATATTACGTGAAAATCAGCTTGGAGAATTAACGTGAGGCAAGTAATTTTTTTATGTATCTTGATGACCTGATATCTCAAAATTGGCCGTCGCAGCAGGCTAGCAAGTAGGCATGCGTTCTTAGTATATACTAACACTACTCAATCGACCACATTTCGTTCGTCAGAAAGAAAAAACGTGATGTCTGCCACTTCTGGGATCTTGGACTATTAGGTTTTAAGTCTTATTTCTATTTGTGTTTTGATTTTTATGTAAATTGTTTGACTTATTTTAGTGAATAAAGTAAGTATACCTAATTGAATTTAAAGTAGGGTTACTTCAGTGGCTTGTTTCAACAACCGTCTTTCTTTTGATACAATATCTACTGTTAATATCAAATGTTTAGCCACTAAGCAAACAGACTAAACGTACGTACCAATAAAATACGTTTTCGTAACTAGCTTTGTTTTCAAATATGTACTGAGCCTTTGGCACTATCGGCCACAATAACTATAAAGTCTGTTACTTAATATTCCGGTATCTTATTTAAACAACACTTACCAAATTCACGGAAAATATAAAAATAACTCGCTCGCCAACCAAAGTTAACAGCGTAAGGAATTTAAATGATAATATTCTGCACATTTTGCTCTTGACACAAAAATTCTGCATTCAAATGAAGTTATTTATTTTTGCTCCACAGAGCAGCACACCATCATGAAATTACACTTTTCTTCTGGTTATTTTGAAGCTGTAACTTATAGGATTTATTTACGCTGTGTTGGTAAGAGTCATATATCCTCCACATAGAGCAGGAAACCCACCCATGCGCTACTTTCTTTCTGGTGATTTTGTGGTTGCAAAATGAAAATGTTTCTGCTCTGTGGAAACGTGGGTAAGTGTCGCTACGATGGTGCATACAATAGTTTGATATCGCAGTTTCTCGTCGATTACTTCAGTAAATGAGTCGTAAGGAATGTATTGTCTGCGAATGAGACAATTCCATCGGTGAACGAATTAAATGAATGATTTACAGATTTATTCGATTATTAAATACTTCACGTTCTTATCTCAAAACGGTCGGGAACAATAATTGTTACAAAAAAAACTGGTACCTTTATAGTTAAACTAGATTCGCTCTGCGGTTTTAACCGCGTAAATCCCGATGACGTAGTATAAAAGTAGATGTTAATCCAGATCTCAAGATTTCTGTTTTACCGCATTTGGTTCAATAGTTGTTGCATGAAAAAGTAACAAACATACTTACACACAAACTCTTACATTTATAATACTACGACGATATTCTCACGGAATCAGAACTTACGCGGGTAAAACCGTGGGATGAAGTTAGTTTTAGTATAGATTAGTAAGATAGGTAGGCTATCTTATCTTCTAACTTATAAAGAGGTAACGTTGGTAACAATTGTGTATGTATTTTCCGGGTAATCTCTGAAAATACTGAACCAATTTCAAAGAAAAAATATTTCACCAATAGAAAGCTACATTATCGAGGAGCAACATAGGCTACTTTTGATCCTGATATTCCCACGGGATCGGGACTTACGCGGGTAAATCGTGGGAATCTGATTACAAGCAGATTCCTATACTGTAACTACGCAATCAATCTAACGAAAAACAAGAAAAAATCCGTGAAGAGGTTTCATCAAAGATTTATTATTAGTTTTACAGAAAAAAGACATGAATTAAAGATAAGTTGCAAAGCTTAAACCTAAAGAAAAGGTGTAGGTATTACTTATCTATCTAAACCTACCTACCAAGTTTTCATCAAAGGAAATGTACCTACTTATGTACTATCAATAACAAAAGTGGCTACCCACCGTAAGGTTTAATTTCGCTTAAAAGTTTAATTTAGATTCACTTTGTAAATATATCTATGACTTTATTGTTAATTGTTACCTGCCTACTACCTATCGTTTGCTTGCATGCGAATTTAGATCCACAATAATTGTCACACATTTGATATTTATAGAAATACCTATATCAATGTGTGTATTATATGTGTATTCTACGTTCGGCGCTCGGTTCAAACGAATCTTTCGGCTAACTGGGTAGCCACTTTTGTTGTTGATAGTACCTACTCCTACTCCTAAATCCAGTGTTCGCAATTTAGTTTAAATTTTTAAACGGGATGAAATTCAATCTCGGAACAAATGGAGTCGAGTAGGTGATACATCGATACCCGTTTTACTGATCAGACCAATTTCGTATTCCTAACCTAGTAAAGTTTTTTGTTGGAAACTTTGAGTATGTATATTTGCTTTTTCTCTTCTTCTCATCCGAACGATGTTTCCGGTTACATCCCTTGCAAAAGCCGGGGTCCGCATAAGCCCAAATCGGTTTTTATTTGGGGTCGGCCAATCAGGTAAGACATCATTGATCATACCTTCTGCAAATAGATTTGGCAATATTTTTACAGCCGGCGCCCTGCATGACACCAACCTTCTTAAGAGGAGGACTTAAGGTTTGGTAGTCTCACTCTGATCTCTTAGACGCCTTTACGACACCCACGGGAAGAGAAAGGGTAACCCTATTCTATGCTGGGGATACACGATAACTTTAAGTAATTATTCACTTTGTATACTAAAACTAGGAATTTAAACAGATCACCATTTGTAATGTTTCTATCCTGCACTCATATTATCTATAGATTTGATTACCGAGTTTGATAGGCACTTTTCATTACATTGTTGCTTTGAAGTAACGTGGTAATCGCCATTGATTACTTTAAAGCAGCAAAGTACTGCATACTATAGTGCCAATTAAAGTGAGTTATCAACTAGCTAGGCAGATCAATAGCAATAAATAAATAAATATAATAATTTACGTTTTTAGATGTGGCGACCACGATACAAGTCACCACGGTTAAATATCTGTCCAGGACTAGGTATGACCCTTAATTGCAAATTATTTTTAAATTTTAATTATAAAGAAAACTTCCAACCGCTGACTGTTTGAAATCTAATGACTAAATCATAAGAATTGTGTCGTTTTATAGCAAAACGTGTAAACATTTAAAATCCCATTGAAAACCAACGTTAAGTACTTGGAAACGTTTTACTAACAAGAAACAGAACTTCATACGCTTTTACTATGTACCCGCTATAAACCGCAAGGACTAGGTGACATTCGATACGAAATAGCGATATTTATTGACATTCGGCCGATCGTTTAGTCTATACTCCGCATCCGCTGTTAAGCCTGGTCGCACACGTACGTTTTCCAAATACGGAACACTACTTGGGATTCCGTGACCCTAGCGCTGACGTTCGTTTTTTTTTCATTTGGAATGTTTACAGGCAGTATATTTTCCGTTCGGAAATAAAAAGAACGTGTGCGGTAATCAAGACATTTTACATGGATTTTAAGCATTCAGGAATCAGAATACTTAAATCGAATTTGGAAAATGTATACGGAAACGTACGTGTGCCGTCAGGCTAAAAAGCGTCCATCACTTGACACCTTAGGATGTATACACACACGATAGATAAGCGTTTGACCACTATCTCACCTGATGGTAGGTAAGTGGTGATATGGTCTAAGATGTAACACCCTTATCTAGAAGAAGGAAGACGGCAGTGACACAAGATCCAACCCTTCTTTCTTAGTGATTACAATCACAGCCACTTTGTTCTGTGTGGTAATTGTGCATTTTTTTTTTGTAATTACAATATTTAGTGGAGCTTTTTTTATTGTCGCCTTTAGAATTAACGCTGTCGCTCCGCCTAGTCGACATAAGCACTACCTTTTCAAGCACTCATTATAAACTCGAAAGACAAAAGCTCAGGCGCTCGACTTACATAATAATACGAAAGGGTTGGATTTATTATTTTTAAAGTTTTTTTGTTTAATTGTAAAGATTGAGGTGGCGGCGGCGGCAGGTTCTTTATCGGTGAAATTATGTCAAGTTGACATAGCGCCTATATCTGTCGAAAATATCTTGACATAGCCGAAGGCGGATAAAGCCCTGTAGCCCGGGTCTAAAAGAATATGGCTGCGGTATCTTCTGTCCGTCGTAAAAGGCGACCAAATGGGGTTTCTTGGTGTGAGACTTCGGCCGCGGCTTGTAACCACCTACTGGTCTAAATCCTAGCGCCAAGCGGACTTGTCCGTGTTCCGATGCGTTGGTCGGTGCAGCCACTAAGGAAGACGGGTCTGATCTTGTTTTACTGCCGTTTTCCTTCTTTTAGATGAGCCTTAGACCATATCATCAGACAAGATTATCTTAGACCATCAGACCACTTACCATCAGGTGAGATAGTGGTCAAACGCTCATCTTTGTGTTAATCCAGATCTCTCGCTATCTGCATGTCAATTTTCATTGCAATCGGTTAAGTCGTTTTTGCGTAAAGGAGTAACAAACGGAATCGTGTTCTTTCACATTTATAGTGATTAGTAGGATATACCTAAACGTTTTCCAGTAATTTGCGCGACATGTAACTACAAATAATGCATTTGGTCACAAATAGTAAATTAATATACAAAACATAAATAATTCAAAAAGTAGCAATAGCCATAAAAACTAACTTTGAGAAGAGTAAAGGAAACTGCTGTTTTATTCACATCACACGGCATAATAATATCTTACCTATATTTTTAAGCGTATTATTACTATAAAAGAAATTTTATTTTTTCCTCTCAATGTTTATTTCTTGAACGTAAAACTGAATGTTAAATTCGTATATGAAAGGTACAGATGTGTTGAAAAGGTTTATATTATTTATATCATTAATAAATGTCAGATTTACTTATGCCCTCTATATAATTATACTTATTTTTTTTAACCCTCGACGGAAATAGAAGGCTTTTTATAAGTTTGAGGTGGCATTGTAGCTCACGAAAATGTGAAGCGAAATTGATGCATTTCTTGTTTCCGTTAGCGGATTAATACTGCACAACCGCCCGAGACGTAAAAAAATTGTTATAGAAAATATATGCAAGTGTGGTCGCGTGAAATAATTTCCTTCACAATATCACGTAGGTATATTATAATGTCAAAAAATATTCGTATGAAGGTAGGTAGGTAGGTACTTAATGTTTTTAGGAAATGAAATGAAAAATCTAATGTGATAAGTTAGGTACTTACAATGGTCATATCGCTTAAGTGCGATTTCTTCCAGGGAACTAATGTTAAAATTTTATATTAAAGTTGAAATAAATACTTCAAATTACCTTATTACTTACCTACTTTTAATTAATTTCCTAAATAAAGAATTTATTGAGTTACAAAATACAAATAATGAAAATACCAAAAATTATATCTAACTAAATAACAATATAAAAATTAAAATAAAATACATTTAGAAAAATTCACAAAAATAAATTAAAAGACATTGTGACATGGAAATTTTATATATAAGAAAGAAAGAAGATAAAACATTTTCCCTCCGACAGTACGTAACGTTAAGGTTTGTATGCGAAGACCTCACACCCGGCCCATAAATATTTTATTTGTCTCTATAAACTAAAATATTTTACGACGAGGTGAAATGTGATCCGAACGAAGTATGCAAAAATGAAGTGCGCTCTGAATTGGACAAGTTTGTCAAAAATTTATCTACTTACCTACATTTCGTTTTAGGCTCGACGCTAACCTTGCTCTTAAAATTAATAATAGAGATTTTGTAATTTGATTTTTAATACCGATATATACCTACTTACTAAATCTTCGAAAATTCACTCGCGACGAGGCTCGAACTAGCGTCTATGAGCCTCGCCGCGAGTAAATTTTTGAAGATGTATTTTTCCTTAAATATACTGGGAAATATAGAGATTTCATAATATTCGGCAAAGAATTGAGCTATCCCTGAGGAGGAGATTTCATTTATTAACAAATTAACCCATTATATGCTTTGCATAATGTTAAACCACGTCCTTGTATAGGAACCTACAGTTTTATAGTGTGCTTTGACGTATTTATATCCGAGAGCTGACTTTTATAAATGAACTAAATGCGTCCCGCGGTTTCACCCGCGTAAGTCCCGATCCCGTGGGAATATCGGGATCAAAAGTATTCATATTCATTTATTGATTGCTTCCATTAGTATTACAGATCATAATTATAATTAATATAGCACATACATGATGCCCGTTGGGCTTAGCAATTTGTAGTTAATTATTACATTTTACATTGTATTGTGAAATTGATTTTTTTATTAAAAACTAAAAAAAATATATTATTATTTTTATTATTTCCAGTTGTATCGTTGATCGTGAAACTTCCTGGTGGTTAGAATCATTACATTGTCAAATAAATACAATGTTAATATTATTAGTACGAATGATGTTGTTAAAGATATATATAGCCTATAGCCTTCCTCAATAAATGGACTATCCAACACTGAAATAATTTTTCAAATCGGACCAGCGGTTCCTGAGATTAGCGCGTTCAAACAAACAAACAAACTCTTTCGCTTTATTAGGGTTCCTTACCCAAAGGGTAAAAACGGGACCCTATTACTGAGACTTCGCTGTCTGTCCGTCTGTCTGTCCGTATGTCAGCAGGCTGTATCTCATGGACCGTAAAAGCTAGACGGTTGAAATTTTCACAGAAGATGTATTTCTGTAGCCGCTACAACAAATACTAAAAACAAAATAAAACAAATATTTAAGAGGGGCTCCTATACAACAAACGTGTTTCAAAAACAACAAGGGAAATGTGAGGTCGCTTCTGATTAGTCAGAGTCAAATCGAGTAGGTCATGGAATTCAAAATGGCTGCCCTGTCTGGGAAATATCCCCTTCCGCCTTCCTCAGCTTAGTCGCTTACCACGGGGCTAGATGGCGCTGTGTGTTGTTCACAGAATTTATTATTTTTATTTTTTTTATTTACTTACCAAAGAGTTTCATAAAAGTTTCAGGTTTTCTTTGTGCCAGTTTTTTTTTTTTGAGTGGTGCAGTCGTATAATGGGACTAAGAATCGAAGCTAAATATTTCACATTTTCCTATCATCTATAAAAATTGGCTGTTGTAAACCATTGAAGGGTTCCGTACCCAATTGTAATAGTGGTACGGAACCCTTCGTGCGCGAGTCTCGCACTTCGCCGGGTTTTAATAATAGAAGATAAAAGATATAAAAATAGCAAAGGCACGTGTACGACATGTTTGTAAACAAAACATAATCCCATTGAACGTCGTCGTATGGCTTACCTGATTACGTTAATTCAAAACAAAAGACGATCTGCTACACATACGCAGTTTGACAAGGATTTTGTTTAAGTGTTTTAAAAATAATTTATGTCGGTCGATTAAATAAAAACAAACACAGACAAGAAAGACTAACAGGAAATCCTATTAGCTGGTAATTTCAACCAAAGTATAATTAATAAAACGTGCACACTGGTGAATGCTCTGTAAGGAAATCTGTAATATTTTTACTCTGTTTAATCAGTTCGGCCGTCATTCAATCATCCTGTGCCCAAGCTCAGTATTTCCCGTCTTTTTCAACGTTCACGTTAAAAAGCGTACTAAACAATAAATAGCTTCGACCTCGGTAGGGTCATCGCCGCCACTTTTCACCGTGGTTTATCGCGGAAGGGGACACGGCCCGATTACCGTAAATACTACACCAAACGGCTCGCTGCACGGACAGTATCCAACATGATATACCTAGCCTAGGGCGTCTAGACCTTGGACGTTACCTACCTAGTATGCCGTTATATCAGATTTTTCTTCTATTTAGTTAACACATTTGTATGGAGAATGTCATGTCACGTCGTTTCGATATTTTTAGATACGTCACGACGTAATCTGATGTGTTTTGTGTCGGAATATTTCTGATAAGCAGCTTTGAATCTTAAATTACCTAAAGGAAAAAACATTACCCTTCATTTTGGTTTTTCCATAGCCGGGTAAGTAGGGATAACATCTCACTAGAAATAAACAGTAGATTATATATTGCGTAAAATAATTTTAAATGCTCTAGGCGTCTAGACTCCGCGTCTCTGGGTCCCGCGTCACCCAGAGACGCGAGTTCGAGCCTCGCCGCGAGAGAATTTTTGCATATGTATTTTTCCTTTAAAATATTTGTATTAAAATTTAATAGGTAGGTAGGTACCTAAATTTGCTTGGTTTTTAATAAATTATTTTTTATTCTAGTGGAACATCCAGTGGTACAATGAAACTGCCTGGTAATTCTTTAAGGGTTTTTATTGTTTAAAGTACACAATGGTTTGTTCTAAAATTATAATAGCAGATTAATATTTCAAGGGTTTTTCTATGAGAACAAAATGGTTTGAAAAGAAAAATGTTGGAACTTTTAGAAGGGTCTAACGTTTTTCATTAAACATAACTCAAGAAACTTTTGACGTAAAAATGTTATATTGAATGATGAAATCACGTACTTACATACATACAGATAGACAAAAAAATATAAACTTCCAATAGCGTTTTATGTTTTCCGAGTTTTAAATATTGTTTCGAATTCCTATTGATAATAGCCAATAGAAATGAGGCAATAACTCTTCGTGTAACAACACAATTACTTGCAACATTTCCTTTGGCGCACATCCAAAGCGTGTTCCGACAAAATCACGTAACTATCCGTAGAAGTTAATTAGACTAACTTGGTGCTAACAATACATAGGTAATCATTTTGTAATATAACTAGCAGCATCCCAGGGTAAGTAATTATTTTATATAAAATTAATAAGTATTACCCGCGTAAGTACCGATCTCTCAGGAGTTTCGAAAAACCTTTACTTAGTGCACATCACAAAGAACACACACACACACGGACCAGTGTGGTTTACGCTTTGCGTCGATATATAGTTTATCCAGTCAGCCCGTCAATCAATCACGACATTAAATTTCAAATATAGACTAGCTGCGTCCCACGCTTTCACCCTCGTTAGTCCCGATCTCGCGGAAATTTTCGAAAAACCCTTTTTAGTGGATCTTTTGCACACCACAAAGAGCACACTCTCCAAATTTCATGTCTTTGGGACATGAAACTTGGAGAGCTAATCAAACCAGCTTCCTCCATTTTTCAAAAGTAGGTAAATAGTATGTTTAATGGTTTATTCAGGCTTTCCAGAGACAGAAATGACGAGATGAAGAAGATATCGAGGAAGTGATAATGGGGGAAGAGATAGGGTTAGAAAACTACAATTAATTGATCCATAAGGTATTTATGAATAAATGTTTTAATTCATTTCTGACAAGAAACAAGGTTCCAACGAAATTCATTATTAGGTACGTGTTCTAGGCGCAGAAGTATGAAAGTTATTAAGAAGGCAATAAATAACATTGTTTTCTTCGAGCAGTCGTGTAAAGGTTACTGAACGATGATAAAATGTTGTTGAAGTAAATAATGCCTCACACTCGTTCTCGAGATAAGTAACTTTATTATATTATAACTGAAACGGTTCCCGTTTTTATCCAAAAGGTAAAAACAGAACCCTTTACTAAAATTTCACTGTTCATCTGACTCGCAAACACGGAACCTTTTTACTGAGACTTCGTTGTATGTTCGTTCGTCTGTCCGTCTGTCACCAGGCTGTATCTCTTATACCGTGATAGCTAGACAGTTGAAATCACAGAAGATGTATTTCTGTGGCCGCTACAACAAAGAATACTAAAAACAAAAGAAAATATATATTTAAGAGGGGCTCCCAAACAGCAAATGTGATTTTTCACGGTAAAATGCACCGTAACCGCGATGTATTTTTACCACTAGCGCCATCTAGTGATAAACTGGAGACAGTGCTAAAGATATATGCAAACGTGCCTTGTCATTCCGTACAAGGATTGTGATAATGGTACGGAACCCTTCGTGTGCGAGTCAGACTCACACTTGGCCGGTTTTTTTTAAATTAAATACATGTAAAAGTTTCAAAACTTTTCGCTTAGTGGTTTAGACGAAATCAAAGTAAAACTACACTTATGTTCTAAACTCATCGAAAGTATTTTCAATTAAGATAAGTTGACGGTCGTACAGACCTAAAACTTGCAACGGCCGATCTAGGCCTTTAATTTTCTCTTCTAAATTAGACAGTTATTGTTAACTATCTGCCAACTGTTAAGTTTCTTACCTGCTGTCTCCTTAAAATATGGTTATACGCCTGTAAATGGAAATAAACTTTGGTCACGCTAACTTCTGTCTGACTAAACTTGGACACGCAACACTTTACAAATTACAGAATTGTACAACGTCGAATGATTGAGTCATTTTTCTTTATGGCGCATAAAGACACGAGTAAGATAGCAAGTCAACCTTTTTGGTCGATGCTTTGTTAGATAAAAAAACGGGTCAAGTGCGAATTGGACTCGTTGATCTAGAGTTCCGTGTAAGTTACATTTATGAAAAAAAAAGTCTCTTGATTTTTGTAGACGAACAATTTAGAGTTAGAACTTTTATTTAATTCTTGTCTCTACCTGACTGGCTACTCTATTTCAACGAAATTAGTTTAATCGTTCTTTCGTTGTTTTTTTTATACGGTTTCAAACAATTATAAATTTCGAACATCTGAAAATTTCGATCGAAGAAAGCGAGAAAACTGTACGTCAGAAAAACGGTCTTCATAGACAGTCCATAGTCAGGTCAGATGAACAGAAAGACTGACAACAGTGAAATATAATGAGGATGACATGTTTAGGGTTCCGTACCCGAAGGGTAAAAACGACACACTTTTCTCATGAACCATGATAGCTAGACTGGTGAAATTTTTACTGATGATGTATTTCTCTTGCGTCTATAACAACAAACACTAAAAACAGAAACAGATAATGGTACGGAACCGTTCGTGTGAGTCCAACTCGCGCTTGGTCGGATTTTCCTCTTTAGGTGCGAAACCCTAAACATAATGAGAAAATAAGCTAAGAACCACCTTACTTGGAAACAAAGTACGTATTCATGGAGGAACAACATAAACCTCTCGAACAAAACTCACAAAATCTAATCTACGACAGTGTGGCTCTCACCTCTGATCTTTAGACGTATATTTGTTCAGTAAATCGTCTGAATCTCAATAAAACAAGGCTTAAACCGTACTTTAAACACAATGACACGAACGATCTTACACGTGCGTCGTGCGATCAAACTTCTTAGGTACTTCTTCTCGTCCGAGCGATACCGGGTGTAGTTACCGGTTGCATCCCTCTCGGGATTCACTAAACCTAAATTGATTTGTTTTTATTTGAGGTCGGCAGTAGGTTAGTCATCATTGACCATACCTTCTACAATTAGATTTGGCAATATTTTTAGACCCGGCATAGATTAGGGTAATTATATTATTCTATTTACACGACATTATACATCTTACTAGTATTATGTAAACGTGAAAGTTTTGTGTGTATGTAAATGAGTAGGTAAGTAGGTATGTGTTTGTTTCTTCGTCACGCAATAACCACTGGACCCTACACACAAATCTTCACCTTTATACCATTAGTAGGAAGTATTTAGATGATACATAGAAAAAATCTAAGTGTCTTTTAACGACTGTTAAGAGGATAGTCTCCATTCTCTTTCTCCATACAAACGTAGTTTAAATTTTCCTCCCTGGATAAAGACATTAGAGCAAATATGTTTATGTCATAAAATCTATATCTGTCATGACTATGCATCTTCCTTTTATTTTTTTCGTTTTATTATTTTTTATTATTCTTTTAATAAGAAAAAAAAGGTAGATGCATTGTCATGACAGATATAGGTTTTATGGCATAAACATATTTGCTCTAATGTTTTTCCAAGGAGGAAAATTTAAACTACGTTTGTATGGAGAAAGAGAATGGACACTATCCTCTTAAGGTAAACATTAGTTTAAAATCTATCCAACTGTAGTTACTGTGTCATCTGTCAAAAAGTCCATTAACTATTTTAAAAGAAAATGTTTAACGCTCGTTAAAATTCTTGAGAAACCGAGTGTCAGTTTTTTCTATAAAATTATAATAAGTATCTAATATTCAAAAAGATATACTTGTCTTTCTTAGTGGCTATACTGGCCTACTTTTCGAAGCACTTAAGACTAATTAGAAGTGACAAAACTTAATCTATAAACGGTAAAAGTGTGTCTTTTATAGACATATTATGACATGTCTTTTATAGACCAAAACTTTCGTCATAAACCGCATGTAACGGTTACGTGTAAAACAAGCTACTCTTACATAAAACAAGGTGTTCGGCGCGAACTCTCTCCCGCTATTTCTTCAATATTAATTATTCAGGGCCGATTCCACCGCTCACTTAACCGACAATATACATTTGAATACGAACCGCTTAAAACGTTTCAACTTATTACTAAGTCGGCGGTACTTTTTGTTAAATTAATCTGTGACGTGAGAGAGCTCCGGATAAAAATAGAGACAATTTTCTTAACAGCTTTTAAATTTTAATTTGCTGCTTTTAACTTTCTTTCCTTATATTTACTTCAAGTTTCATTCGATGTTACAAAGACTCAAATATTGATGGTTATAAGGACAAAGTTGTTATAAGAGTTATTGGTTGGTTATTATTTTTATTGGCTATAAAAGTCTCTTGTTCTGCATAAGTCATTTATTATTGTTTGAATGTCCTTTTAAGATGCCAGTTATTTTCTATTGTGACGGCCCCTTATAGTTCATTACTAATTCCCGTTGAGTCCAGCAACTTCAGGATTCTTTGTAATTGTGTGTTACTTACTTACTGGTGAAAGCAGCGACGGTCACTACTTAAGAATTGTTGTATCCTATCACAACGTTTCATCAAAATCGGTTTAATACTTTCAAAACCTTATCTTTAGAAGTAAACCAAGAAAAACTGCTATTGAAATAGCTATATTAAAATACTTTGCAATATTTTAAGTCATAAAGAATATTTAGGTTAGCTTACCTATACCTAGATAATAACTTTATCAATAGAGAAGATCTTAACTTAAATAACTAACTTAAATCTAAGACAACCCTCTTTATTCTCAGTAGGTACAAGTATTTCAAGTTAGACACCTCATTCGATTGCCTTAAGTTAATCAACTTAATTGACCGTCTGAACTTAACGAAATTAAGCACGTCACTTCGGTTTACGTTGATGCATTTTTTATTTGAAATAAAGTTGATTAAGAAGACTGAGCTAATTCTGTTAAGAAATTAATTGAAGTAAAAACGTTATAATTACATATTGGAATTTTGGTAAAATGTTTTTGAATTTGAAAGTGTTTCTCTTAAAAATATATTATAAGTATCATTGTCATGCTGAATCCACATTTACAGAAATTTTCAAACTGAAATAATATTAATAAATGTACCTACTCTAAAATGTATTTAGAGATTTTTTTACGGCCCCTGTGGCGCGTCGGGTCAAAGCCCGGCTGCAATGCAGGAGGATGTGGGTTCGTTTTCGCCGGGTGCACGTACTAAAAATAAATATTTGTTTCTGGTCTCAGTATTCTCTATGTAAAACACCGTTGTTAAGAACCCATTGTACACCACTAGTTTGGGGCTATACTGCGCTGTATGTAAAGTCGTGCAATTTTATTCCTAATTCATTTTGGCCCAGGGTCGCAGGAATAAAACCGGTCATGAGTATCTAGTTATTTTTGTTAGCGGACGATGCAATCCAAAACTATTCATAGTTTTTAAATAACGACATGATTGAGGACTTCTGTGGCGAGTTGGGCGAATATCCGAGTACAATGCCTAAGGTTGTAGGTTCAATTTCCAGCGTGAACAATGTGTTAATTAATATCTCATCGGGCAATTTCTAAATGTATACCTATATATATATATGTATACATATAAACCCCACAAAATATGCAGGTAGTACACCTATTATTCATGAATTGCGACAATCGCAGACTGTTAATTTAGAATCGGTCGATTTACGCTCGAAATGAACAGAATATATTATTAATTTAGTTATTAAGGAGAAAGTCTACCTGCTCTTTATTCTCTATTCTATTAAGAAAATGAAAAAAAAAGACGTAGGGGCGTGGTTATGGCAGATACGTAAGTTTTAGGGCATAAACATAGTTACTTTAATGTCTTTATCTAGGAAGGAAACAGTCGACTACGTTTTTATGGAGAAAGAGTAGGTAGACTTTCCTCTTAAGCATAATACTTTACATATTTTAAGTTTGTTTAAAGTTCTGCAAACGATCGTCCAACCATCTAGTCTGCAGACGGACTTAGAGCTAACACGATTTTAATGCGTTAATAATGAACGAACATGTTTGTCGAAATGATTGTCATCATTAGGTATTAGCAGGTTATTAGTAATTAATTCAGCAAATGCATCGGATTTGATTGCGGCCTTGTGTGCTGCATTTTTAATGACTGGGCTGTTTGTATACCCAAATTGAATCCACTATCGAAATGTGGGTTTAGTTATTTTGCCTTTAATGTTCGTTTATTCAGGACTTTTTGACCGACTACAAAAAGGAGGATTCCGGTTGTGGTTTTGAATACGGATGTACATTCGAATTGATAAACTCCGCCTTTTTTGGAAGTCGGTTATAAAGCAAAAAGCTTTTTTGGAAGTCGGTTATAAATCCTTAATACGTTAACTTTAAATTATAAAATAACAACAATTAAGTATTATACGAAACAACCTGAAAACTTGTTTAAAATAAGCCTTCGGGTAATATTTCGAGTTATCTCAGTATTCGTTACAGTTTGGTAAAGCGTAGCTGCATATAAACTAATTACGTAGTTTTGAAATGGAACTGCCTACGTACCCAGCTACGTAAAGGTAGTTTAACTGCATAGAGATAACATAACTATTTTAACCGACTTCAGAAAAAGAAGCAGGTTCTCAATTTAGTAGTGGCTATGTTTTTTTATGAATGAAGACGGCTGGCCCGATTGAGAGGGCTCTCGGGAGTCCGCGGAGTCCGCTAAAATCCCAGATTGTTTGTGGTGTCGGCACAGTAGGTACCTATATCTGTATATATTTTAATATGTTTATTATGCTGAAACATAATATTATAGAAATTAAATGTTCAGTCGGCGGCAAAATCATTTCAAACAATTTAGGATTTGTTCAAGTGGTCCCGGTTGCTTCAAAACACTAGGTAAGCCACAGCACTACACGATAAGAAGTATAAGAAGTAAGAAGACATCATTAGATTTTTTTATGTATTTCGTTTCATATATTAATTTATTCTATAATTGAGCATTTACTGAGTTGAGATATAATTTCACAACACATTACACAATTTAACAAACTCGCTCGAAACACTAACAAATCTGAGCGGAGAAGTAATCAAGTGGAACGCTAAATAAATAGAAATACCTCACAATTTTCTTGTGAGTACAATCTCGCCCGTTAAATGACAGCTCATACATTCAACACTTTAATATATCGCCTCCTTATGAATCATGTTACGTAACTAGTGAAGGGAACGTGTTCGAGAATTCCCGATGTTGTTTCTTGTTCTAGGCGTCGACCGAATAAATAACAACAAAAAACAACCAGTTTCATTTTACCTGCTTATAATCGCGTATACTGTGTCGACAAATCGTCTGAATTTAAAAGTTTATTAACTAAAATAACTTTTACCAAATGAAAATTAAAACAGTTTGGTTATCTGATTACATGACTTTTAGCGATTCATAAAAAACGCATGGTTATTGACGTGTTAAATACTTATTGTTTTTCAAATTAGTGCATTTTTTTTAGCTATATTTTTTCTGTATACAATATTTTAAATGTATTTTTATGGTGACGTTTCAATGACGGTGGGCACCAATAGAATTAAGCGCTCGCGTTGCGAGTCTCATAAAATGACAGATGAGATTGTATTTTTATAGAAAAAAAAAATTCATATTTTCTCCATATTCGGATTAAGTATACCAATTAACCGGCAGGGAGCATCTTCCACCTATAAAATTAATAACAATACCTTAATTTAAAAAAATCCTAGAGTAATTTGAAAGACAAGTTGAAATAAAGAATATCACAAACATACAAAGATAACCGTGCAGCCCCGGGCTCTATTGCCCCTATTCTATGATAGGGTTACCCCATCTCTTCCCGTGGGTGTCGTAAAAGGTGACTAAGGAAAAGGTATCTGAGGGAGATTAGCAAACCTTAAGGTCTCCCCGCGCGGTGGCGGATAAACTGCTTGATCCCTAAGAGGGTTGGTGTCAGGCAGGCGGCCGGCCGTAAAAAGATTGCCAAATCTAATTGCGAAAGGTATGGTCAATGATGACTTACCGACTGCGTCGACCCCAAATTAAAAAAAAAACATTTGAGGTTTAGCGGTCCCCGGGTTCCCGAGAGGGATGCAACCGGGAACATCGCTCGGATGAGAAGACAAACATACAAAGATAAGCGCGAAAAACATAACCCTTGACTTTCAAAAAAAATATTTCCCGGGAATAACAAACCGTAACTCCCCTCACTAGAGGTAACGTATGCTCTACTCGAAGTGAGCCACCTTGGGATTATTCAGAGCGTTTCGGTACTTTAAATTGATTTATGTAAAGATTGGAATACGATGATGCTTCGAGGTGTAGAGAGAAGGTGCTTCTAAATTTCAGGTGCCTTTTTTCTAGTTGAAGTGTTATAGATTTGGGTACGGCATAATGTAGTGGAGAAGTTGGTCTTTTTTATGAAAGAACCTTTTGAACAATATCTCATCTGTCTGAATTTTTAAGAGAATTGTGATGAGGAAAAAACTAATGACAATGAGAATAAATTGTGGGCGCACATAAGCCACATGCACCTAGAATCTATAAACGATTTGTAGCGTATGGCGACCGCCGGCATCATACGTGTGCCAAGATTTTTATTGAAAAAAAAAATGTGTAGCTTTGTCTGCTATGACATCATGAAGATCCTGCAATTTGCTGCTTAGTGAGGATGTGATGAGACTTAGTCAAACAAACACTAGCAATAAGGTGTCGCGTTGGCTCCACCAGCCGCTCAGACAAAATAAAACCTCTTGTTTCCCACGGTCCCAATTTCTCATCCTCAAATGGTATAAATGCATCTCTCATCAAAAGTTAAATATTTGCGCCTCTTCAAACTTTTGGCCTGAAAAGCAGCCGTGCCAGCTTTAAATAAGGTTTCTAGAAGATGCGATGGCGCCTTATCGACATAAGTGGCGTACCTTTTTCTATCATCACACGACACGACAAAATATGTTGATCATAAATGGTGGATTACATCATTCAAACTGCCATATTATGCTGTCGATAACGGCTTACACTCTTTACCGCAAAAATGACCGATTTAACTGATTTCACATCCACAATGATGCGGGGCATAAACCGAGGCGCCAAGGCGAAGGCACGCAGCAATGAGGAACGTCGAGAAGTTAATAATAAATTAAATTACTACCATTTGCTGAAATTTACAACAATATCAAAATATCTGAATCCTATACAAACAAACAATTAACAAAGTGCTCAGAATAGTTTTCCAACTTCATTTTACTTACAGGAATTGTTAAAACCCGGAAGGTTCATGAACGAAATGTAGAGAATTCATGTAACTTAACAAAACATGTTTTTGTAAGACCCAAATATATCTAAAGGAGAACACAGATCATAGACTGGAAATTGCCTTAAAGTTTATATTTTATTAATTAAACTAGTGCGGAGGGTAGTTTTGGCTTTTCTGTTACTTCGGAACCAATTTATTAAATGTAATATAAATTTACTAGTATCTCATGATTAAATTACGAAAAGGGCAATTAATAAGTGCGTTAAAGTAATATCAGTATGAGTTTTGTTTCTGTCTATTGACTTTGAAAGTGTCTGTCACGGTAAAAGACGAAATGGTAGATCGAATACGATCTTAATAAGCGTTTATTAATATCCCTGAAAGGTATGAAATAGTTGAGTAATGTTTTATCTGAATTTTTATTTGTGCTGGTCGTACTCAAATAAAATGAAGGCAGATATCCAAGAGAAAAATCTCTAGTTTGCATTCTCCCGGAACAGGATCGTTCGTGCTTTTACATTTAACCTATATTTTCATCCAAAAATTTGCCTAATTGAAATTGAAACGGCGGCTTTCCACTATTATTGATAAATTTAGTTATGCCGGTTTTCTGGTCAGTAAACCACTAAACAAATTTCATACCGAACAGGAAAATATTTGTTTTATAAAGTAGAGTGGCTTTGGTGTTTTAAATGTACAGAACATAGCAGTTATAGATATAACTTGAAAACGTAACAGACTGGCAGAGAGAGTTACTTTCATTTTTTTTTCGTATTTAAGGATCACACAGCGATATCTCCCCATGGTAAGTTACTAAACTTGTGTTATAGCATAGATTGTTATAGTAAACTATTTTAATTCACACGATTTGTTAACATAGTTCCATTTTCCCGGGTCTTAATCGCGGCCCTCGCCTCGCAAACAAGACCATTGTAACATAGTCTAAGAGCCCGTGAAGATCGACCTTCACCCATCTGATAACCAGATGAGACATATTTTTTATCAAATATTATACATTAACGAACATGCCTATGATAGCTTGCCTATCGAAAAGTGTTCATGGCTATTTTTAATTAAATTAATTTTAATCAATTTTTTTTCATCACCTTCACTCTTTTGATAACCGAATGAATTGTACCTCAACTGATAGTTTTTAACATACAGAATATGCCTAGATAGGCTTGCCTACTAATTTCTGTTCATGGCTACCTGGCAAGCAGGTGTGAACGGGTAAGTCAATATAGGTAACTACACCGATCTGATAACACATTCAAATTTATATCATAAGAAAGAAAATTTAATTACAAAAGCAATCGTATAAGCTTGCCTGCAAAAAACCGTTCATGGAATACCATTGCCAAGCTATAAACTTTCTCTCTCGCACCTATTAAACGACTCCAATTCTAAAACTTTATAGCTTGGCAATGGTATTCCATGAACGGTTTTTTGCAGGCAAGCTTATACGATTGCTTTTGTAATTAAATTATCTTTCTTATGAAATAAATTTGAATTGGTTATCATATCGGCGTAGTTACCTATAGGTATTGACTTACATGTTCACACCTGCTTGCCAGGTAGCCATGAACAGAAATTAGTAGGCAAGCCTATCTAGGCATATTCTGTATGTTAAAAACTATCAGTTGAGATACAATTCATTCGGTTATCAAAAGAGTGAAGGTGATGAAAAAAAATTTATTAAAATTAATTTAATTAAAAATAGCCATGAACACTTTTCGATAGGCAAGCTATCATAGGCATGTTCGTTAATGTATAATATTTGATAAAAATTATGTCTCATCTGGTTATCAGATGGGTGAAGGTCGATCTTCACGGGCTCCTCTACTAACATGGTTGACACGTCAAGGTAATACGCGATTAAGACCCGAAAAAAAATGTAACATGTGTTATTATTGTGTTATTACAGACAACGGATGAAATACTCGATTTATAGATTTGTACTCAAATTGGTACTTACCTATTTCCCTCTACCTACTATACGCATTAATTCGGATCGGAAATAGGAAAACACCCCCTTACCTGCGTGTTAAAGTTAAAATCAGGCAACAATACCTACTACGGGATCCATGAGGTAAAAGTGTTAGGTACAGTTTGTAAGAAGTTGTCGATAACAGCGGCTACACAAGACGCAGGTAACAACTAACTAAGTGGGAGTAACTCTAGATTTGTATCGGTACTGCGATGTTGGTTCTGTAAGTATGTTTTAGCCCCTAGCTAAGCAACTAGGCTTGTATCATGGTGAAGGATTGGTAGAGTACTTTTGTTAAACTAATCATCTTATATATAAAAAAGAAAGTGATGTTAGTTACACTATTTATAACTCAAGAACGGCTAAACCGATTTGATTGAAAATTAGGGGAGGTAGTTTAGAAGCAGATGAAGGACATGGGACTTTATTTTCTGCCTCTAAGGAGCAACAAAGTTCGCCGGGTCAGGTAGTTATCTATATTTTGATAATGTGAGTCTATAAATCACCTATGAACCAAAAAATAACTATATCAAAATCGCGCTATAAGGCAGATACAAAGACTCACAGACCAACATTTCAAACTTATAACACCTCTCTCTGTTCGTCAGAGGTTAAAACATATGATTAACCGAAATAATCTGACCGTTCATTATGTTCTGTCATTTACCAACAGAAACAAAAGACGATCAAAATACCGACAATAAACATTAAAGACGATAGATATAACGAAAATAAAAGTCCATGTTAGTAACCGGTTATGAAAACTAAGTTACGAAAGCGGACTTAGGAGCGTTGTACAAGAGCTAACGAAACGTAATTTGAACATTTATCACTTTCAACGTGAGAGAACTTCGGCAGAAGTTTGCGTTTGAATTTACCAAGCGAAATCTACCTGGATATTTAGTTACCTAGCTGACTAATGGGTAGCTATAGCTTCACTTATCGATTAGCTTGGAGCTACGTAAACTATGGGATTGCAATCGGACGATTTATCGTCATCGTCATCATTATAATGGTGGCGATGATGATAAATGATGATATGAATGTTGCATACCAAATTTGGCGGAGTAAGGAGGTGTTATTACTATTAAACACCAATTAAATATGTACCCTTATTCGTAATAAATGAGAGGCTTATTCGCTAAAGGGCAACTTCTCCAAAGGGCCAATTCGCGAAACGGCATTAAGAGTATTAATTATTGTAGGCACAGTCAAAACCAATTAATAGAGTACCTAGTTAATATTAAATTTTGACCAATATGGACAAAATTTTGTATAGGAGTCCAAAAAGACATGGCACGCAATCGCTATTTCGTGAATGGTTTATTATTAATTAGTAATAAGTACAGCGAAAGAAAAAAAAAACCGGGCAAGTGCGACACTCGCGCAGGAAGGGTTCCGTACCACTATGACATTTGGGTACGGAACCCTAAAATGATTAACATCCAATTTTTAAATTTGATAGGAAAATGTGAAATATTTAGCTTCGATCCTTATACATTCATACGACCACACCACTCAAAAAAAAAAGAAAAAAAAACTTTGGCACAAAGAAAATCTGAAACTTATAAGAAACTCTTTGGTAAGTGAAGGCAGACTGGTATATGTGACAGACAGGGCGGCCATTTTGAATTCCACGACCAACTCGATTCCCTTGTAGTTTTTGAAACATGTTTGTTGTATGGGAGCCCCTCTTAAATATTTGTTTTATTTTGTTTTTAGTATTTGTTGTTGTAGCGGCAACCGAAATACATCTTCTGTGAAAATTTCAACCGTCTAGCTATTACGGTTCATGAGATACAGCCTGGTGACAGACGGACGGACGGACGGACAGACAGACAGACAGACAGCGAAGTCTCAGTAATAGGGTCCCGTTTTTACCCTTTGGGTACGGAACCCTAAAAAACATCAAAATCAGTAGAGCTGTCTTCGAGTAATCGACGAACAGACGTAAACAATAACATATTGTAATGATAGCCACAAACGAAATCAAAACCTCCTCTTTTTTAATTCGGTTAAGAAAACAATTGACTATCATTAAACACACTTGAACATTTCGAAACTTGTAAATGAATAAAACAAATTATTTTGAATTTGAGCAGCTAAGTACCCATTTATTAACATTAAAATTTCTCGGCCAATAAAACTGGTATCTTAATATAGCAGTCACTTAGCAAGTACCAAAAATGTAGAGATAAAATATGTATATTCTATTTTTATTATTTTATTATTTTTAGTATTATATCCGTTGTCTTGTCACCGTAACACAAGCTTAGTCGCTTACCACGGGGCTAGATGGCGCTGTGTGTTGTTCATAGAATTTATCTTCTTATCTTCTTCTTCTTATTTTAAGTGCTTAAGCCTGCACTGGGCTTTCATAGAAATATGAAAATGAAATTTTTTTTTTCAGTATTATTTATCATGGCATAAGTATTGATTGGAAAATAATGTACCTACCTATGTAGGAATTGATGTTATTTAAATACTTACCTAATTCTGCCTAATTCCATAACTGACATCGTGAGACATGTACCTATTACTTACTAATGGTCCGTCACGCATGCCTCAGACTGTATGTGCTTACTGAAGCATTCGTCGCATTTGTTGCGACTACACGCCGCTTTTGTTTGGGTGCTCAGCTTCAACTTGTGTCGTTCGAGACGCAGTCATAAATGTATATTGTTCCGAGGTTGACGTATGTGCGGTGAGGTTTCTACTACACACGCTTTAAGATGTCTGGTTGCACCTTCAGAAACAATAGTTTAGAATAGGACATGCAAAATAAAAAGATTTGATCCTCTCATTACAACATAAGGTAACCTAGGTATTTATTAATTTTCTAATATTCTTCTTTTTGTATAGTGATGTGACTCACCTAGTGTCAGAGTTTTCAGGTCGCCCTCACTTGACCTTACGACTGCTATCAAAGATAACAACCGCTAAACGTGCCTTCCACGGAAATTTTCTATTACAATTTAGTAAGTATTTTACTTCTACGACCAAAAACATTATAAAAAATCATAGGTACTTGGTACCGTTTACGGCTCCGTAACAATATTTCCCAACGGTCCCCTACAAGCAACAAACACTGACAAAGTTTCCATTATATACCTACATATATCCCGTAACAATTATCTCGCTGTGTGTATGTGTGCGAGTTTTTTGGAAGTTATAATATTTTATGAGGTGCCCGCTCGGTCTGCGCGCTGAATGGTGGCGGGTTTAAGTGGCAGGAGATAGCGGTTTATTTAGGGATTTCTGTATGTCTTAACAGGTAGGTAAGATCATGTTTTAGTGTTAAATTATACTGCTTAGTATGTATGTGTAAAACATTTGCATTTACTTTAGCAGCATTAAACTATAGTAACAAACTCTAGATGTAAATACATAAATCTCGTTTAAAAGTGGATTTTGAGCTTTGTTTTGAAATGTAAATATAATGATTAACGAGTACCTACATACATTCATAGGTTAAAATTAAATGTGGACGAAGTGAAGATATTGTATCAAAATTGTTACTAAATAATGTATTTACCAGGAATAATGATCCAAGAACAATAAATGTTAAGCATCTTTAGAATCTACCGAGTTATTACTCTTTTTGATGTTGTACTATCCACCGTAATGATGTTGTATTATCCACCGTAGTAATAATGTACCTACCAGAAATAATGATCCAAGAACAATAAATGTTAAGCATCTTTAGAATCTACCAAGTTATTACTCTTTTTGATGTATTATCCGTGTCCGTCAGGATGAAAAGTCACTATTTTTTTATCGGCGTATTTTACGTTGCATTTATGCTCATGAATTGCTTCCCAATTGCTTCTATTTACTTCCTATTCTCAGAATATTGCTTCCATCGTATTTTAGAAGAAATAAAACATTTTAATTATCCACCCGCTATCGCGTCCAACTTAGACAGGTGAACAAAAAAAGTACCGCTAGTGGGTTATAGTGGTATCCCGCTTGCCAACTGCTCACGCTCAGTTATTATTATTATCTTACAAAAAACGACTTTCATCGCCCACTTTATTCGTAACAGCTTTGAAAAACGTGACGCGACCCCGCAATATACGTCGCACAACGTGAATTCTCGCCGGAAATGCCCTCTCTTGCCAAAATGTACAATTGCAATGAATTGCCACGTTTTTTACGACGTCCGCAATAAAATAATTTTGAGTTTAATTTCTGTATTGTTGATGACAACGGCCCGGTCTGCTCTCTCGACCAGACATTGTAATTTTGAATTTTATAGTTTTAACAATGATTTTCGTGCTCATCATGTTGATAATTCCGATAACTTTTACGATGTTGTCGATGTTAAAATATATTGCTTTTCATTCGTATTTCCTGGGACAAAATTGATAGGAACAAATAGTGAAACTGAAATAACTACAAAAACGGTTCTATATTCTGAAACATCAATAAAAACAAAGCCTTCGCTGTATCGGAAGAATTAATGACGTGGCGAGCAGTTCGAACTCGAACAATTTGAGCTTCGCAATGCGCTCGGAGAGCTCTCGATCTGACGTCGATGGACGCTTAAAAATCCAGTGGCTAAATGAACCGCGTCGTATTGCTTTTCAAACTGGGTTAGTATTTTGTAAAAGTTGTTTGGAAATTGTTGAAAAAGGAGTTAAAACATCCAATCCTCTTTCTTAAGTCTTGTTTATACTCATTGGCTTCCTGGAAGAGATCGCCTATAGGGAATAAGGTCGCCCATTGTGTCACTTTAGTTTTAAGTTTTTCTTTCTAGATATCTAAAAATTAAAGACTTCTAAATTTTTATAATACCTAACATTAAATCATAAAGAATATTTTCACCAGATTATGCGAGTGATTTATTGTCAAACCGCTAATTTGTTCTACTGTAAGGCTTTCTCGAGAAATTAGAAAGTAAAACGCCACGAAAGCCTACTCCGGATTTATGAATGTCCTATGTCTTAGCTCCTAAGGCATTTTAACACAATGTTATTCTTTACCGGAAAAGCGAGTGTTTTAAATTAATGAAAACAAGCGATCAGTACCTAATCATAACAGGCTTTATATTTTTCCTTCTGCGGTACGGAACCCTAAGAATGATATTACTTGTCTTAAAAAGAGTCTAAAATGGAAATCGAGACGAAGATAATTTAATCCGACGTCCACCTTGCGAATGTAGAATGAAGAAGCCAGCGAACGAATCGTTACATATTGAATCAACTCAGATAGTGTCGTTTTATCTAATATCTAGCTATCTCAGATTGCAGATTTGTGTTTGTCTAATATTTCAACAGCACCCGTATCTTATCTTACTTATATAAATGCAAAAGTAACTCTATTTAGTTACATTTTCTCGGGTTAATCGCGTAATGTTATTTATTTTCTTACCTCGACGTTTAAACCATGTTACAATGGTCTTGGTCGCGAGGGGACAAGACCCTAGGGTCTTGACCAAGATATTAACAAATCGTTTGAATTTAAAAGTTTGTTAGTAACTCTATTTGTCTGTATGTCTGCCTGTTTGTGTCTCTGTGTATTGAGTTTTCCAAAACCTTAGTCTTGGAAAAGGATATAGGCTGCTTTTGATCCTGATATTCCCGATGGATCGGGACTTACGCGGGTGAAACCGAAGGGTGCCGTTGGTTATCTATAACAGGCTCAATACAGAACGCTACTCAGAGTTTGAGAGCTACTTGAACAACTGAGCAACTCCCAAACTTAAACACTTTCATGCTTATTTTAAATTTAGAAGCTACTCAATGAATTCAGTAGCCGTTTCAGTATTCTGTCGGAAGAGACCTAGTGCGGACGACAGGTATACCGGAGGTACCGAGTATGAGTATTATGTATATTACTAGCTGCGCCTCGCGGTTTCGCCCGTAAGTCCCGATTCCGCGGAAATATAGGGATAGAAAGTAGCCCATGTGTTATTCAGCTATCTACCGAGTTTAATGGTAATCGGTTAAGCGGTTTTTACGTGATTGAGTAACAAAGACACACATATACACTCGCAAAGTTTCAGCTTTATAATATTATTAGGATAGGATAACTATAATCTGTTAGTCATTAGAAATAAGTGTGCAACATTTGATTAAACAAATAAAATTTATTTTATTTTTATATGTCCTTTTAAAATACTTGTAATATAAAATCTTAAGTGCGCCTTCTACTGCGAGCGGAGTGAAGTTAAAAATGTGTCAGTTCAACATACAACGGTTTTTTTCATAGTCCTACAACTCTTTCGCGCTATGGAAACAATCGTTGGATGTTAAACTGACACATTTTAACTCCGCTCCGCTCGCAGTGGAAGGCCGGCATTATACTCGTATATCCAGGAATGATGGTCTAGACAATGTAATCATTTTAGCAACCATCTCGCAGGTATTTACAGTCTGCGCCGGAGAGCTCGAGCGGTGCGCTGCAAACTGAATTATTTGAGTGCTTGCAACGGACCGATGTTTTGACTTATTTAATTTACTAGTCGTCGGTTCGATTCCCAGGCGGGATAAACATAAAGTGCTTCGGACGAGATTGGGACATTCAGTTGGAAAGTTTTTGGATATGTCTTTTTGTAACTACCTAATAATATTGTGAGTGCTCTTAAACATTTTTTTTTTGTAATTAAAGGTACGGGTTGATAACGGTCGACATGAGGCGGCAGCGGACGACATGTCGCGGTGACACTACTGGTTTCTATGTAATTTCCTACGCTCGCTTGACGCGTCGCTAGCTTCGTGTCGCTGACTAAGTAGGGAGTTTCATAGAAATACATTGAAACCAGTAGTGTCACCGCGACACGTCGTCCGCTGCCGCCTCATGTCGCTTGTTGACAACTCGTACCTTAAAACTTTGCGTCTAGATCGCGTTTACATATTTTAGCAGAATGTCACCGGATCGTACCATGCTCATCTAGATGATAAGACGACGGCAACAATAATCGTTCCTATTTTCTGGAACAAGTTACGTTCTGCTTTCCTTAGTGGCTGCACTGGGTTACACACATTGACGATCCACTTGGCGCTACGGATGCACGTATTCAGAAATGATCCTTTGCATTTGTGATGCTTTGTCTTGCTCTTATGAATGGCAATCAACGTCAGTGAAAATGTGACAAAAGTCACGCATAGTATCGTTTATAAATAAGCTTGGTCGGTAGTGTCAAGCAGCGTTCGGAGCTTTTCATTAGGTAAGTAAAATAAAAAATAAAAAAAAATATTTACCAAAAAGTGCACTAGGCTGAGCCTGTCCTGTGGGGAAGAATGGTTATCCATAACAACAGTGATAGGTACATTTATCGAGAAAGGAACAAATTAATATTTGATTGGTGATATAGTAAGTAAGTAATCATATTGTTCTTTCACTAAAACCCAGAGGTCATGTAATACAATAAATGGCTAGTTCCCATGGACGCAACCAACTCAATCCCCCATGTTGTTTTAATCAAAAGGATTTAAATATTAACCTTAATTGTAGTAAACAGTATCGTGGCCTGAGCCGAGTATCCCCCTCCTTCTCTCACGGGACGTGGAGGCCGATTTACACTGATTTACGTCTAAACATGGGTTTTACCACTTCCTCAACTGCACGTGTATTGTAATTTTATGTAATACTAGCCGCGTCCCGCGGTTTCACCCGAGTAAGTCCGGATGCCGTGGGAATATCGAGATCAAAAGTAGCCTAAGTTACTTAGGGTGAATGTAGCTTTCTATTGGTGAAAGAAATTTTGAAATCGGTCAGAAGTTTTTGACTTTATTCATAACAAATATACAGATGCACAATTGCACACGCATCTAAAAAGGAGGATGTTCTCAATTCTTTGGCATATTTATTGATTTTTAGTAAAAACCGAACGGAAAAAATAGGATTGTTTTCGGAGTTTGAACACAAACATTCTAATTTACTTTACATTTATTAAAATACTAGAAGTATGCTAGTGTAAAGTAATATCGAATATCTCAATCTTTTAAGTTACATAAATTTGGTACATTTACTTGACAAATTTATCAATTCTCCTAAATTGATATAAATAGGTTACGTATGAACGAACGGATATAGCTGGGCGCCGGCTGGCCAATGGCCGAGTAGCCATCGGACATGGCCAGGGTGGCTACTAGTGGCCAGGTTATATTCTGTTCACGCGAACATCGCAACGTGGCCGATTCTATTTACGTGTAGTCTAAGTGATAAACTGAACGTGGATTACAACGTAGGTGACAATAAAACCCTATTAGGGCGCCAGGATCAATTAAATAATTAATACTGGCGTTCTAATAGGGATAAAAATTAAATGCCGGGTTGTATTTGCGTAAATTTTTCACACTTTTTATGTGTCTAGCAGCCGAACTCATAAACGATCCTATGCGTGGCTTTGCTCTAGTGAGTGACAATGGCAATCAACGTGAACATCAGCGAAAACGTGACAAAAGCTAAGTCCAAGCATAGGGTCGTTTGTGAATACTGATGTCTGTCTTTAGTTAAAAATAAACACCTCGCGGGGCTTAGTTGTTTAAACTGACCAAGTGTATAATAATTCACTTTTATTGTCTTACTTGCTTATCCAATTTAAACAAAATCTTCGTTCATAGTCATCTGGCGTACTTAGAATAATCCCACTGATAATTTATAAATGGGAAAGTTCAAAAATTTGTCAAAAACTACCGAACCGATTGTAATGAAACTTTGATATAGGTAACTGAAGATGTAGATTAACATTACTTCTAATCCTGATATCTTCGCGGGACCGAGAGATCGTACTTCACCACAAAACCTCGTCGCCAACAACAGGATTAAAATCTAGAAAGCACTCCCGGTCAAGTGACAGGCGCATGTAATTAATAGCTTGAACAACACCGCTATCCGCTCGCAACTCACACCCGATCGTTAATCAGAAGCGCACCGCAGCCACGCTTCCCTGATTAATATCAGTCGTGGCGCGCAGAGGGAGCCGCTGCTGTTTGGAACATTGCAATTGGTTAATACCACGCCAATTGCTTTGTATGTAACGGTGTTTCATATGTAACCTACGTATACCCATCTCTACCAGACGTCTTCTTCTTCTTCCTACCCTTTATCTCGTTATTTGGGGTCGGGTCTTCTTACTTCGTGGGGCCAAGTTCATCTGTCTTGGGTTGTCTTTATTGGCAATTTGGTCTGCTTGAGGTCTCTCTCAATATTTGACCACGTGGTCGATGTTCTTCTCTTTTGTTCAGGTTGGTTTAACGCAATTTGTGTTCTGCAATGGTCTTTGAGTTTAAGCCTTTCCACCTCGTTTCCTGTATGCAGCTGATGTTAATGCTCCTTTTGTGAAGGTGTGCTCTTCCCTCTACCAGACGTAGTAACAGGAAAGTGGTGAGAGGTGCAGCTAGTGGGATTTGCAACATTTCACCCAGGTGAAATAAGGTGACACATTATGACGACTCATTTCATCGTCGATTTAAAACAATTCGAAGGTAAAATTAGGCAACTTTTTTAAAATTAAATTTAGAAGTTTTTCACCTACGAAAAATAAAAATAATATGCGATCAAAATAATGTAGGTACCTAATCTCTCTCTTATCTGAGCGATGTTCTCGGTTGCATCCCTCTCGGGAGCCCAGGGTCCGCTAAACCCCAAATGTAGGTACCTAAATCAAATAGATCAAAAAAATAATATTTATTTAGTCTTTTTAATGTCATCTGATCAATTTTTCCAGTTCGTATATTTATAAAGTCTGATGTCGTTTTTTTAACCAATCGAAAAATAAACGAGTCGTTTTTCAAAGAGCGCTCAATTTAGTGCATTCAACTCGACAAAAAATCCTTTTAAAACATGAAAGGGATTTTTGAAACATTGCATAGGTTTTGATACAAACGGTTGTACCTAAAGCCACTTTTTGTTTATTTAGTAGTCAGTATATTCCTGTGTCACGAGATAATTATACTGCGTATCATGAATGAATGAATAAATTCTTTATTATAGACACCATATAAATTACATTAGGTACTATGAAAACATACATACATAACTCAAAACTAGGTGGCACAATGGGCGGCCTTTTCGCTTAAAGCGATCTCTATGAACGATGAACTGATGGTAAGTGATGATATGATCTAACATGTAGCACGCTCACCTATAAGAAAGCCGGCAGTGAAACAAGATCCGACCTGTCTTCCTTAGTGGCTGCACTGGTCCACGTATCGGAACACAAACAAGGCCGGTGGATGATAACAAACCTTGGCTAACGATTTCCACGAACAGTTAAAGGGAAATTCTAAAGGAAAAAACCTCTAGGGGTTTTTCAATTTTTCCATTTAATTCCTTTACCCTCGCAGAAACACGTTTGTGCAATGTACGCATTTCTCTGTATTTACTAAACTCCCCGTACCTCTGTAATACAAAATTCAAAACTAACAAAAGTTATACAACCGTAGCAATATATCTCGTAGCGGATATTCGTAGAGCCACTACGAGTGTCTACGAAGTGCTACGATGCGTTTTAGTGCATTTGTGTTTAAAGTGCTATTACACTGAAATGTTTAACTACGGATGTTAAATATTATTTCACAACTAAGTTTAATGGCTTCCTTAACCTAGTTCAACCTTAGGAAGCATTTTATATCTAAGTCTAGATAAAATGAAAGTCATAATTTGAAGCTGTATTAATTTGTCAGGATTTTTTATCTTCTTTTTCAGTGTGGTCCGTTGCGACAAGCTACATCTCACGTGAGTCGTTCGGAATAACCTTTATCTCTCACTCTTTTGTGCTTCGGTATGACCTTACAGACAGCAGTCGTTAGGTAAAGTCATAGGCGTGACAATTCTAACACTAGGTGAGCCACACCATATATTATTTTTAAATATATATTGCACCACATTACACACAGCGCAATCTAGCTCCCAACAAAGCACTAGGCTTGTACTATGGATATTAGACAACGGATATGCCACATTTTTTTATTGTAAATACATACTTAATATACCTACATTGAAAACACCCAGACCAGAAACAAATACTTATATTTAAGCATAAATACTTGCACCCAGAGGCAATCGAACCCACAACCTTCGTCCTTCTGCATTGCAGAAGGACGAAGGTTGTGGCCGTCAAACAAAAAACGACTGTGTTTAGTGTGAACGTTCCGTTGCCTACATTATCCCATTGAGCGGTGCAAGGAATGCATCAGCGAGCGAGCGAGCGGTGCTCCGCGCCGCGTGAGACGGAACGCTATCACTGACTGCTCATGTGATGAGACGCGAGGCGGGTGAGAGATACTCACAGTCAATCTTTCTCTCTCTATCTCTGTCGATCTCTCTCTTTCTTAGTCAGTTTTTTTCTCTCTCTATCACTATCTCTGTCGATCTCTCTCTCTCTCTTTCTCAGTCGATCTCTCTCTCTCTTTCTCTTTCTCAGTTAGTCTTTCTTTCTCTCTCTTTCTCTTTCTCTTTCTCTGTCTATCTCTCTCTCTTTCTCTGTCAGTCTCAGTTCAGGGCGCAGCCAGTCTTACATACAAAATTAATTTAATTAATTATCTGTACCCATAAAAGTCAAAGTTCTGGCAGATTTCAGAGACATGGCAACGTCGCCTTCGGCTCCTCAGATTGACGACCTCTGTGGCTCGTCAGGCGAATACACGACTGCAAAGCAGAAGGTTGCGGGTTCAGTAGAACATCGACTCGCTTCGTATAGTAACATAATATATTCCATCAAAAAGCGTGGCGATGCGTCGCCACGGCCTGTATCGCTACGCCAAATATCAGGTTTACCCTCGCCTATAGATGTTTTACATTAAAAATAACATGTTCACATCTCGTGACACCATCTATATTCACATACAATTCACAGATTAGTGAGACACTGTCGGATTTCGAGGTAGGTTTGTGTTCCTCACCTTATTCGATCGGATTTACATAATACACCGCGAAAAGGGAACATCTTGGAGGCTGTAAGCGGTTTATCATAATTAGACAAAATACGGGAACTTACTACGCAAAATGGGTTTTCTAAGCACGTTATGAGATATAAAGTACAAGTATACTACAATAGAGAAACTTTTTTTTTATTTTAGTTTTAATTTTGATGTAAAATATCTACTAGTATAGACGAGGGATAAACTTGATCGTTGGCGTGGCCATGCTATATGCAATAACTTGTATACAAGACAATTTCAATGTTTCACATCTGCCAGCTGCCAGGCTTTTCGTAACTTCCCACATTTTTTTATTTTTGGCCTAGTGAACGATACCCCAACTTCATTTCAAGAATCGTGGTTTTGAATCCTGGCCGACCGCGTACCAATGTAATTTTGCTTAAGAAAAAATATGTGAAACGCAATTATTACGCATCGCTCTTACGGTGAAAGGAAACAACGTGAGGAAACCACTTCTTTTTTACCTCTTTTGTTGTAGAGATGTTTTACCTCTATGTGAAAGGTTTGAAACAATCACAAACGCTGAATTTTATTTTAAGAAGGGTTTACGCTTTGAAGAGCAAAGTGAGATTATCAAATAAAATTATCCAACCTTTTCGTTCTTAAAATTGGTTTCCTCCCGCGGATTCACCCGGCCCTCTTTTATCCAGATCTCTTTTAAATATTAGAATCATATCGGCGTTTTATGACTACTTTCATGGTCCGATGTAGAAGTGGTCCAATGCAAAAGTAGTCCGATGTAGAAATGGTCCAATGCAAAAGTAGTCGTATATAGAAGTTGTCCACTGCAAAAATAGTCCGATGTAGAAGTGGTCCAATGCAAAAGTAGTCCGATGTTGAAGTGGTCCAATGCAAAACTAGTCCGATGTAGAAGTGGTCCAATGCAAAAGTTGTCCGATGTAGAGGTAGTCCAATGTAAAAGTAGTCCGATGTAGAAGTGGTCCAATGCAAAAGTATTCTAATGTAGAAGTGGTCTAATGCAAAAGTATTCCGGTGTAAAAGCGGATAAAACCAGGGGCACAGCTAGTTAGGTATATTCTCCGACTTTTAATTAAGCATTCAAAATCTCGTCAAATAGCATTGGCTACGCTACCCAACTACTATACGCAATTATTTGCAATAATATACGCTTATACGCTAATATGCGCTAATCTGGCCGGCGAGCGCGGTATCAAGCGGTGACCACAGAAACCGCGCGTGGATCCCACCTGATGCGATATAAATTTTGATGCAGATTTGTTGGGAATTTACGGGATTTAGTAGGTCGGAGCCGATTGAAGCCACCCGGTCCTCGATACGTATAGCCTGGAGTTCTGTAGTTAGTATTATGTTGATGGAAATCTCTGAAAAGTTTCCAGTCCTATGTGTCACCAAGACTCGAGAGAGATGCAACCGGGAACAACGCTCAGATGATGATGATGATGTGTCACCAGGACACCATCGCTCTTCTGGTCACCAGTACTGAATCTGTTTGCTGACGATTAGAAAAATGTTTGTTAAATCTTTCCTCGGTTTTCGGGATGTTGGATTAAAATTAAACTATTTTTTCGGTTTTAATCGTGTGCTGTTTATTACTTTCAATGCCCAATGATTCAAGATCTCTACAGGTCTCGTAAATAAATAAATGATGATGATAAATAAATACCACGCGATTAAAATCGAAAAATGGGTGTTATTTCAATAGGTTTGTTGTCAGATGTTAATTTAGGTAATATTCAGTTATTGTGGCTACCTATTATAGAATAGATAGTTACTTCCTTATAGATATTTAATATAATGAATATGTACTTACTAATTTAAGCCAATACATTAACGACTCTCATTTCTCTAAACATTAATAAAGTTATTACCATAATTAACAACGCCCTTTTCCTAAGGTTTTACAGTATGTGAGGGAAAACAGAGTCACCAAGCCAATGTCAACCTTACTAAAACTAACGTAAGGTGGAAATTAAAGTACAAGTTCGTAATGTAAGGCCTCCTTGCGCACATAATTCTAATCTTAGGGTTACTGGAAAAAGGAAAACAAATAACCTACTCTTACTTATATTTTAAAGTTTAAAGTCTGTGTGTATGTATGTTTTTTGCTCCTTCATGCAAAAACTGGTAGACCGATTGCGATTTAACTCGATTGTATATGAGACCTGGAATAACACAACACTCGGTACCTTTTATACTGATTTTTCAACAGGATCGGGACTTATTCGGGTGAAACTATGGGACTCTGCTAGTTTAGGAACAAAACACACGATAAAATTTGTCAAATTTATATTAATCTGTATTTGCGCGTAAGGTGTACTTTTATAAATATGGTAGAGTTTCTTAAATGCACTGAATTGGGAATTGAAATTGCCTTTTAAAGTTTTCTGACAAACGCGCATTTTGACATAATAATGGCCAATCCACGTTCCTCTCATATTTACAAAACCACAGGCAAATTATAACAATTTCATAAATCGGAGCACCAAAACACTCGATCACGAAAACATAAACAGGTTCAATGTTAAACTTATTGTATTTGTAACAGGTACAAGTATAAAAGTATTACCTAATAGAACAAATCGTATATTTACGAACAACAAATTGTTTGTTTTGAGAATGTTAAAGGGTTGTTTACAGATTCACGAGCCATGTTTGACATCGCTTACATTTTGTTCATTAATTATAATAAATACAGTTCCGCGAATGGAAATGTTTTACGCTCAGTAAAGTCGTAGCGGTTTATTACCTGCTAGTTATTGAATTGTTATCTATTAAACAATATCGGGTTAATTACGTCATTTAGAACGCGAGAACGGTTGGACTGATTTTTATATTGATACTAGCTGACCCGGCAAACGTTGTTTTGCCTTATAAATTATAGATAGTAGCCGATTCTCAGACCTACTGAATACGTACGCATATAAAATTTGGTAAAAATCGGTCAAGCCGTTTCGGAGGAGTACGGTAACTAACACTGTGACATGGAAATTTTATATATTAGATTTGATTATTGAACAATATGGAAAACCCCCTTTTGGCCTTACATTGTTCTGTCATGGCTGTTTGGAAAGTAGCTTTATCCTTTTTTATAAACTTAGAACAAAAATGTAAACAAAGTACTGGCAATTTTAAAAGAAAAAGTATGTAAGAGCTGTGACATTTAAATAAGTAGTTTTATTTAAACATAGTCTTATTGCGTGTAAATTGTTTAATTTTGGTGGCATAATTATCAATTAAGTTTCGTAAAAGATAACGAGTGTCGTGGAAATAAAATAACAGAGCCGAACACGGAATTATCGCGTTACAAACAGATGCTCACGTGGAGTTGCAATAAAATTTGCCACCATTTTTGTTGCATTGTAAAATAAAATATGGTCTGTACACACTAAATACACGTAGGTACCTACACGTTATATAGTATATACGTGATATTGGCCCAAATTGCTCTTAAATGCTGGCAGAAAGGCCATAAATAAAGAACTAAATTTAAGTTTCTGAAATAGGGTGTAGTGTCAAGTATTTTTATAATATTTGCAGATATAAAAACAGTCAAGCCAAATCTTTTATAGTTATAAAGTCAAGTCGAGGAAGTCAATGTAAATGAAGACTTTTGTTTCTCTCTGTCAACTTTGAAAGTTCTTGTCACGTAAAAAGACAAACCATGTTCGCACTACTCCGACCTTATTCCACGTTTATTCAGGCTATCAGTGTCGGCCGACCCGACCGCCCGATGCAGGCCTAAGCACTATAAATAAAAATATATATATTTTTTAAATGTAATTTTACCTCCACATATTTTACTTATGCGCCTATATTTAAAAACTTCTCAATGAAATAGTATGATTGCCACCCATTCTAGCGCCTATAGGAATAATCTGTTACATTTTCCTTGCACAGAACACCGGAATTGCAAAATGTCATACCAGTTTAGATATACAAGTAACGACGTCCGGGTTCGCTCGTATCGCACGTCCGGAATGCGCCGAGTTTCTCGCAAGTAAACTGATGTAGGGATTGTTGTTGGAAATTTTATTCACGACTGTGATAAGACGAAGATAGCAGTCTGACGGGGTGCGTGTTTTTACCAAATATTTTTAGGGTTCCGTGCCTAAAGGTAAAAACGGGACCCTATTACTGAGACTTCGCTGTCTGTCTGTCTGTCTGTCCGTCCGTCCGTCCGTCTGTCCGTCTGTCACCAGGCTGTATCTCATGAACCGTAATAGCTAGAAGGTTGAAATTTTCACAGAAGATGTATTTCGGTTGCCGCTACAACAAATACTAAAAACAAAATAAAACAATTATTTAAAAGGGGCTCCCATACAATAAACGTGTTTCAGAAATAACAAGGAGTTTAGTACAATGTGAGGTCGCTTCTGATTGGTCAGGACAAATCGAGTTGGTCATGGAATTCAAAATGGCTGCCCTATCTGTCAAATATACCAGTCTGCCTTACTTACTAAAGAGTTTCTTTTATGTTTCAGATTTTCTTTGTGCCAAGGTATTTTTTTTTTTTTGAGTGATTCGGTCGTTTGATGGGAGTAAGAATCGAAGATAAATATTTCATATTTTCCTATAAAATTTAAAAATTGGTTGTTGTAAACCATTTTAGGGTTCCGTATCCAATTGTGATAGTGGTACGGAACCCTTTGTGCGCGAGTGTCGCACTTGCCCCGTTTTTTTATTTTGTTTGACTGTGTATTGTGTAGGTACCTACTTGTTGGTAGGTGTGTTTGGTGGTGCTTAAAGAAATTCACTTAAATAAATTTGTTAAAAAAAAAATGACCCGGCGCACTTGGTATCGCCATTTGTGATATCGAAAAGAAAACTAGACACTCAGTTCACTTAGCATCATCAGTTTTTAAACATAAAATCTAATATCTCTGCAGTTTTACTTCAGATCACCTATACCTACTCTATTTCAGAAACTTAGATCAAAAGGTTAAACAAAGAACTGTCAATTTTACAGGAAAAAGTAAATAAAGAGCTGTCACTTTATATCAAATCTATGGGGTTTTTGCCTAACGCTACGTGGGCGATCGGATGCGAACGCGATCCGACCCGGTGCGGTGCGGAAACAAGGAACAGTCGAGAATCGCGCCGCATCGCACTTTACGTGCATTTGGTCACATAGGACACTTCAATAGCTATTGACTGTTCCTTGTTTCCGCACCGCACCGGATCGGATCGCTTCGCAATCGCGTTCGCATCCAATCATCCACGTAGTACGCTGCGTTAGTTTCTGAAATAGGGTATACGAGCTTGTGAGAATAATGAGATTTAAAACTAAATTAAATTTTACACCTAGATAGATAAATATTGCATTGTTATTAGTGGTAGTGCCACTAATAACAATGCAATATCTATCTATCTATCAACGTGCTCTCAAACCCTATATAGGTAAAGTTCACAAAGCCATATTTCGTAGTGCATGCATGTGTCCATATTGCACAAACAAGAGCGGGCCATATTGGCCCCAATTGATACACTTTGCTCAGAGAACTATGCAAATGACAAATAGCAGAATGTTTGTCCCGGATCGCTCGTACAATAAAGCCGATAATCATAATGTTATGCAGTTAGAAAGGTATGTGCGAATAATTTGATACATTACGGAAACAATGGACGTGAGTAGAGAATAGTTTTAAACTAATTTATTAGTTTCCATGACTAGGGATGTATTTTCAGTACAAAATTATCTTCATATTTTATAATAACGATTGGAATTTCAAAAATCTGTAAAATAAAAATTGTGTTTACTTACATGTACTTACAGAAGCTGCCCTTGACATGGTGCTTTTTTTACACACGATAGATGAGCGTTTGACCACTATCTGATCGTAAGTGATGATACGGTCTAACATGTAACATGCTCATGGATCAGATGGTAGACGGCAGTGGAACCTTGTAGGTCTTTACATCTAACCTTTGCAAGCCTGCCGTCCAATACCAAAATTAACCAAGAGATCATATTAAAGAGATCAGGGACGCGTAATACAATACGTACCTAACTTCCTTCAACTTCATCTTTCTCAAAACAAAAGACTAGTTAAACTCTAGAAGCCTAGAAAGATCAAGTTTTACGCAATAACAAGCTCTATAGTTGTACCTACTGCTTCGACCTGAAGGTCAAAACTCGGATGGAGTGAACGACAGTAATTAGCTCCGAGTCGAGTTGACACAACACTATTAAAGACTTGCTCTTTGAGCGGCAGCGAGCGAACTAGGAGGTAATGAGGGCAATAACCAGTTTCTGGTTATTAAGGACTTATTAGATTTTCCTTCGTTTTTCGCCATGTTGATATGAAATGCTTATACTCGTAATGCGAGTAAAATATGCGCTTATTATACTCGTATTACGAGTATAAGCGATTAAAACCGAAAAATGAGTTTAATTATAAGAAGTTATGTTTTCGCGATGTTAGTATACAAATAAATTCATTTTCCAGTTTTATGTAATCGCGTTGCTTTTATTATTAACTAGTTGCGTCCCGCGGTTTCAACCGCGTAAGTCCCTATCCCGTGGGAATATCGGGATTAAAAGTAGCATATAGCCTTTCTCAATAAATGGACTATCCAACATTGAAAGAATTTTTCAAATCGGACCAGCGGTTCCAGAGATTAGCGCGTTCAAACAAAAGAACAAACAAAAAAACAAACTCTTCCGCTTTATAATAGTAATTAGTATAGATAATAGATGGTATTTTATCAATACGTTTCAAGATCTTTAGTTGTCTCTTCCTCTGGGTGGACACTTTCGAGATCTTTACAGATCTCTTCCTCAAGGTGGACCTTTTCGAGATCTTTACAGATCTCTGCTTCGGGATATAACCTTTCGAGTTCCCTTCCTGGTCCCTTTCGAAATATTTACAGATCTCTTTCTCAGGGTGAACTCTTTCAATTTCTTTTAATGTCATGAACTTTTTTGACATACACCCAACATACACCTTAATGTTGGGTGTATGTCACCCAACATTAAGGTTTATGTTGGGTGTTTTTTTTCGAGTTTTTTTTCGAGTTCCTTTAGTACATATAAAAATTTTTGTGTTGTTTTTTCACATTACAATTTCTTAGCGTTCGAAAGTTCCTTCATACAGCACAACATAGACGGAAAAAGTATCCATGTACAATAATATGACAATTATTTAATAATATTACAAAATCATTTCCTATTATGTTTATACTCGTAAAGCAGTAACCAGAAATAATACGTCTACTATTAAATACACGATACGGCTGTTACTTGTAACTATGATTGATTTAAAGAAATACATCAAACTATAGCCAACTTCAAACGAAAAAGAGAGTATACAAAAGTGGCTATATTTGTCTCGGAATAATTTAACAAAAGCCTCATCCGACCGTTGTATTATTCACACAAAAGAATAAAGAATTCTCCAACAAAAGATGGCTCAAGACTAAATCAAATCTTTATTTTGGCTCGTTTAAAAAGGTCCCAAATTGAGTTGTCCCGAGACAATCTCTTCGTAGTAACTCTGTTACTATCTAGGGTTGTTTGTGTGAAAGAAATAGAACTATTGATACTTATCGGAAATAATTACATCTATCTCTGTATTGTTTTTGATTGAACTTGTATCTTTAGCTAAATTAGGCAAAAGTTTAGATATAGGTAGGTAAAACTATTATTGGCTCGTTTAAAAAGGTCCCAAATTGAGTTGTCCCGAGACAATCTCTTCGTAGTAACTCTGTTACTATCTAGGGATGTTTGTGTGAAAGAAATAGAACTATTGATACTTATCGGAAATAATTACATCGATCTCTGTATTGTTTTTGATTGAAGTTGTATCTTTAGCTAAATTAGGCAAAAGTTTAGATATAGGTAGGTAAAACTATTATAAAAAAATATTCGATTTGAATATATATTGTTTAAATAATCTTTTTCATTTTTAAGAAATGAATAAGCAGATGAAGACATATATTTAGTACCACAAAAGCATATTTTATTTGAGTTTTAGAGATGTGCTACATTTTTATCATACAGTGGTTTCACCCGCGTAAGTCTTGATGTCTCAGGAATATCGGGATAAAAAGCCTGTGTGTTAATCCAATTACCTACATACCGATTTATTAACCTAGAGATACGTCAATGCGATACACATCTCTAGTTTCATTCTAAGATACAATTGGTACAACCCTAACACAATCATCTATGAAATAAAATAGTTATGTTGGAGCTACTGTTTAAATTCTGATCCCGTTTCTATGATAGAATAGAAATGTTTTATATCGGCTAACTCGCTAAGGTTCGTATATTGTAAAGTTCAAAGTGTTATTGAGAAAATATTTGATATTATTGTTAAACTGTAGAGTAAGCCTGACCTTTCTCAGATTAGATTCGAAATGATAGATATAATAAAGTTTCCATTGGAAAATACGGCTTTCGAGCGCTGCTGATGTCAAACGTTTTTATGTTTTTGTGCAGTGGATGGAAATAATCCTTACTAATATTATAAATGTGAAAATAGTTCTGTCTGTCTGTCTAAAAATATATTTGCAGGCGATCACAAATGCACACAAAAGACAATTGGCTTCCATGAGGATCTCATTGGCGTAGCTGCGCCCGCCAATCTTAAATATCTTGCGGGTTAAGCAACGCCTGGCACGGTCATTACTAGGATGGGTGACCGATAATTTGGGTGGCAAAAATAATTTTCTCGAGCTCGTCTTCACGTTTAGCAGTTAGTCGTAGTTGTTATCTCTGATAGCAGTCGTGATGGTCAAGTTAGAGGCCGGTGAGCAAGCTAAATAACTCTAACAATAGGTCAGTCACACCACTACATGAAAAGAAGAAGAAGCTATCATTGCGAGCGACAAAAGTACGATTCCGCAGGACTATTGAGTAGCATACTGTGGAACGGCTTTTTCATTATTTTTCAATATTTATCAACGTCATCTAAGCTAACAGTGTAAAACCGATAAATATCAGTTCCCGCTCAATTTCAAACCATATATCATAGAGAGTAACGTAAACTGCAAACAATATCGGTCGACGCCGGGTCACCATCTATCAAAACTGTTAGTTCGATATTTACTATCTGGAGCTGTGATACTGTGATGTCATGACGGGAACCTTCTGTGAACAGCGCCACTAGGCGATGTGTTCTGGTGGACAAATTAGGTACTAACGACGCCATAAACTACTGACAGGATACATAATGGTTGCTACGATTTATTGTGCAGCTGTAGACCAATAGTATATCCGAAATCACAACGTCTAAGCTCGCTACATTTAAAACGTCCCATCGAAAGGTTACTGCGACGAAAGTACTACTTATCGACGGTGCGCTACATCGAAAAATTAGATAATGAAAAAAATTAAAACGTAGGGGCATGGCACAGGGTCATGGCTGATAAAGGACTATGGCATAAACATATTTTTTCTAATATCTTTCTCCAGGGAGCAAACAGTCGACAACGTTTGAAAAGTTTGTATGGAGAAAAGAGTAGGTAGACTGTCCTCTTAAAAAATGAAAGAAAGCACATCTAAAACGACTCCTTGACCAATAACTGGATTCAAAGTATAAAGTCTGTGTTAGCCCTTAATGACCGGTAAAGTAGAGCCCAGTTATCTTACAAACGTACGAATGGCAGCCTTAAGAAAAAGCTCGTCTGTTGTAAAATGTACAAATTATGTACATAAATTGTACATAATCGCACACCAGCTGCTACACCAATGTCACGGGGAATTTAAAACAGGTTCTTTGGTGCAAATTTTAATGGCAGCATTATCTGTTTAATTTACACAAATGAGAAATGAAAATACAGATAAGAAATTAAGAAATATACTATGAAGGTACTGAAAACAAAATAAGGCCGCAAAGATTTTTTGTCGTAGGCTTGTAGGTATGACCAGTAGTATGACAAAAATAGTAAAAAATATAGGCACACAGTGTTCTTCGGGGAAGGCAGAGGTCTAACCGAAAGCTGTACCGTTAGACAGTACTTTTGAAATTATCATGGTTATTCATTTTAGTGTTCCGTTTTCTAATTTTCACTATTTTTTGTGTCCGTTGTTATATATTTTTTATTTCATCGTTTTAAGTTTCATTTTCTGCTGTCACTAAAAATCCATTTGATCGAACAAAAAAAAAATACCGACAAATTGAGAAACCTAATTTTTAAAAAAAAAAAATCAAAATTTAAATTTCACACGATTTGTGTGAAATAATTAAGTATTTGGATAGTCAAAACTATTAAAAAATATATTCCAGAAACTCAAGCAAGCATGCCCTATATTCAAAAGCATCTCTGAAAAGGATTCAATCGTTATAAAAATAAACCAAACTAAACCAACACAACACTCGACGAGTTTAACCTAAATAATTAACCTCGAAATCTCAACGAAACTCTTCAGAACCATTTAACTTCTGTTAAGCAACGTTAACTCCGGCACCTGGTGAAACCGAGGTGTATATCTCGAAACTTCTGGACTGTTCTCGAACATTCTCGAACGTTCTAGAGCTGTTGGAGAGATGCCAACGTCTCGTTGTGAACCGCTCAAGTTTTTCGTGATGATCTTTGAATTGCTGTGTTTAATTTCGGCTGGTTAATTAAGTGCTAACTTAGGCGGTTATGTAGCTAAGTATGCTTCACTAATTTATATATTTTTGGAAATACTAAGGTTGCCTCTCACTGTTGCAAAGTTTTTAGTCTCTAATGAACAAGCAAGAAATATTGTTGTCAGTGTACGGGTTGAAATTAAAACTTAGGAGTCTAGTATAATTTCCCTGGTCTGTTTTTCATATTAAGCCTCATAATAAAATGGAATGGAAGACCTTATGGACGAGCCCAACATCATCAACGAGATCAAATCGGCACTACTTCGCTGGCTGGCCCACTAGGTTGGACGCCTTAGATACCGCTGGATTGACGAAGCTGTTTCAAGGGACCTGCAATCCCTTCAAACAGCCGACTGGTCAAGTGGCACAGGATGGAGGCAATGGCGTCTCTTGATGTCGAAGGCCAAGATCAACTTCGAGTTGCTAAGCTAGCGAAAGTAAGTTACCAATTTTTATGGGAGATTGTGACTTTGTATCTGGAATATTTAATATTGAAGTCCACTTCAAACAGTCCTTTAACATCCTCTCACCACTACTTTACGATAAATCGCGAAACCGACAAATAAATGGTTTCATTCATTGAATAAAACCACAGAACAAACATCAATCTCCGCGTCGATTGGAACCAATAAATATCAAGGCATTCAGGGAGGTATCGACAGAGTGACCAATCACACAACTACGTGCGATTTCACATTTAATTGAAACGATTTTCATAGGAATTATTCAGTAAATAAACACCAGTGTGCAGATGGAATCGTGTAACCAATCTATACGACTGTTTCTGTGTAACTTCGTATTGGACCTACCTAATGTATAGTTTTATGGTCATATATCACGGATTTAACAAACAGGAGACCTTTCTTGCAAGCGTGGTCGTGGTCGTTTGCTTACGCTCGTACGAGCGGATTTTCTCCAATTCAATTTTTTTTTAAGTCAATTTTTTTTATTTCAGTTCTAGTTAAAAAAATAAGCAACTTTGGTTAGCACTAATTTGAATGTCTCCGTGTCAAATACTTAATTTCCGTTCTGACTTATTGATTGATTGACAGACTAAATGACTTAATGACAAAATTACATATTAACGTAGCGCTCAAAAGAGTAGAGCTGGTCCTAGGGACATGACATTTGGAGAGTGTTCTTTGTCATGTAAAGTATCCACTAAAAAAAAAATTTGGAATTCCCCCGGGATCGGAACTTACGCGGGTAAATTGGAGATGCTGCTAGTTGATCAATTTGCTATTATCTAAGAACAATCTTTGGATTCCAAAGACAATTTAAACTACGAAGAATTAAAGTTCTTGTGAACCAAAAAGACTTTGTGCCCGTTAGTACTCTCCTGCCCATGTAACCAGACGCCCGCGCCGCCCGGGGGACTATCACGTAATAGTCATTATTAATTACTAGCTGTGTCCCGTAGTTCCTGTGAGATAATCGGGGTAAAGAGTATTCTATGAGCTAATCCAAGTTATACACTACCTATGGGCCAAATTTGAGCCGAATACTTTTAGCCGTTTTTGCTTGATTGACAGACAATCATACAAACATTTATAATATTAGTAGGTTTGGGATCATGAATAAATGCTAGCAATGTGATACCAATTGTATCCCATTCCATTGTTAACAACCTTAACGGTAGATTGGTATCAGAAGGAAGACAGTTGTAATAGCCACTGAACTAACGCTACATCAAATTCAATGATACGTTTTAACAGTCTTTCATCGACTCCATCATAGCATTGTCATTTCAATTTAACGATAAACGTAACAATATTGTCAGCGCTGCAGCGGCTTTTTTCGCGTGAAAGGAACTTAGAATATGTTTGAGACATCATCTCTAGAACCTGTAGTAGGTACATAATATCTCAATGATCGATTTTTCTTTAATTTTACCTTTTAGCTGTGTTCTGTTATCTGGGACATACCTATCATGAGATTTCGTAAATTTTCTATTTCTTTCTATTTCTATCTCTCTCTCAGCAAAAATAAGTTCCGTTTTACACCCCATTCTACCGTTAATTCGCCACCTCTAATCGACAAAATATTTATCATGATACAAATATTCGCTATTTCACCAAAATAAAGCCAATTGTATAATGAAATAGCCTAAAGGCCTCTCAAATTATGGCACCATGCATACTGTTTGGGTCTCCATGAATAATTGGTTGCAGCCTTGAAATTTAAGGAATGGGAGGCAGTTAAGATGTACAGTTTTAGAACTCGTATATTTTGTAGCCCCAAAATACAAACGATTAACTCAACCTTAATTAACTAGGCTCTAGAACTAACATGGCTATTTCCACTAACTAAAACACTTTAAAAACGTTAGACCTACCTTAACAAGTTTATTCATTCCTGAAAATACCTAAACTCACTATTATTTCCTAAACTGCTTAGAGGCTTGTTAGTAAGTTTTGATTGGCCACTAGTTTATTCAGAACTGTCATTTCAACAAACAACAGAGAGTCCGAACAGTTTACAACTACCGACGGACGTATTAGAAAACCCATCCATAACCGCATCGTTACAACTGCTGACCAACGCACCCCTGTTTAGCCACCAATGTAACGCTTTCACTAACAATATTAGCCACAAAATAGCAGTAACAACGATGTAAACACGCGCTAACCGACACACTACCGCTGTCTATCGACGCCTTGGCATAATGCCCGCGCCTTCTTTCTTATTTTACTTATCGTTTATTTAAATTTGAACCGTATATCTTTTTCAATAAAGCGATAGAAGCTGCACCGTAAACTCGGCGAACCGACATATGTGACAAACTTGGGTTAGTAGTTGGATAGGCGATAATAAGACGTGATGTTGTTGGAATAGAGGTGAGGTGGAGTGAATTATGTAGATAGATATTGCAGCAATGACCGGCAAGTACTGCATGATAGTGGAAGTAATGGTGTAAGGCTCAAGGGCCGTCTGGGGATATAGCGATGTTCATTTTTTCAACGCGTCGGAGGAAAAGAACATCAGTTTTATTTTTCAAGTGAAAATGAAAATTGGTTTGCGGTAATACAATTTTTATGGAAAAAATATAGCTCTACTTTACGCCGGGGCGTGCAAATAAGGAGATGGAAATGTTTTATTTCTTATACCAATTATGATAATGTTGTTTTATTTTATCTTGACGTTTTTTTACAACTTACACACCATTGACACGGCGCCGATTTTCATGCTAACCCAGTGACTCAACGATAAAAGCATCGTGTGAACGGAAAATTCTTTAATACGGACTTTTACCAAATTTGCAGCTATTTCGTTTTCCGTAACGTTTTCCGTAACGTAACGAGTAACATGGGCTAATTCATATGCCTATGCCTTATGTTAAAGTACCCTCCTGAATCTAGGAGGGTATTTTAATTCTACGAACGTACGAACGTAAGTAAGAAAATCTGCCATCATTCACAACAGACACACAGATGTCAGATTTTCTTCTGGAATTATCGTTCGTTTTATCGTTCGTAGAATTAAAGCGGAGTGAGTGGCCCAGATTGCGAGTGAAACTGCAAAACAATGCTAATTGATTATAAGTTCCGTTCAATTTTATTGCTATCTCATGGCTGATAGTAAAAATGACTATGACTTCTTAGATAATATTTCCAATTTGGACGCGTAATTTTGGTAGGCGTAGAAGTAAAATTCTCACTTCAACAAACATTGAAGAAAAAGCTGTTTTTAGCTTACTTTACTAAATGGGTAATAACGTTATCGGGTTGAAACCATGTGGTTTCGGTTATGAGGTACAATAACCCTTTTACCAAAAAATGGTTTGGTTAGAACAGACCTATCTGATCGCAAAATGTCTTTGTGAAAATTCGAAAATATTTTTATAAGATTTTCTTCTTATGTTTTACACATTTGGATTGGCATCTTTAGGGTAGTATCTTGTTCATACAAGCGATTGAGCTCTATAAAAATACGTTTTTGTTCAAGACTGAATATTGGTTACATTTAGTGTTTTTTTTTTTCAATAATTGGATTTTCTTTATAAATATTGTTTTTAAGAAATGATTTCATTGACATTATTACGGGTCGAAGTTAATATTATTTTTATAACAAGGTAATTTATAAAAATTTCTATCTACAATTAAAATTCATTTTCCGGTTTTAATCGTTGCTTTTATGTGCATGAGCATATTATAAAATAAAATGTTAGATCACGAAAAGTAGGGCATTGATAAAAATGCTAAAAATAATATTTGCAACGCGATTTAAAAAGGAAAAAGAGTTAAATTTCAATCCGACATTCGGAAAACACAAGCAATAAATAAATAATTTACCCTCGCTCTTCTACTGTACTTTTGTGTCAGTAGGTAACCTACCAAGGAAGATGTAGTACACATACTATGCGTACCTACTTAGTTTCTACATCTAGCCCAATCACATAAAAAAGTACCGACCGTAAAGAATTTACATTTTGTGTGCTCGTCTATACAAAAAGTGGTCAAAGTAGGAAAAACAACAGGCAGAGTTCCAATTTTGTACTAAACACGAAAAAGTCATCGTTGTTTTAGTAAAAGGGACAAACAGCGAAAGTGGGCAGAGTATTAAAAAAGTATGGAATTTAGAATATTGGGCAAATATCAATTATTTTTAAGGAGTGGACAATTTGTGTCCATATTTCGAAAGGGGGCAAATACCGAACAGATCATTTCTATTTATCCAGATTTACACTTGAAATATTTTTATCACATCATTAAAAATGATTAACAATACATTTTTCTTCTGTTTTCGCGATGTTGTATTGAAATTAAAGAAATTTTTCGGTTTCAATCGCGTGGTGTTTCTTACTTTTAGCATTGTTACACAACGCTCAACGTTTCGAGACCTTTTCAGGTCCCTTAAGTGAGTCAATCCTGAAGAAGGGACCTGGAAAGGTCTCGAAACGTCGAGCGTTGTAACAATGCTAAAAGTATTAAACACAACGCGATTCAAACCGAAAAATGTCTTTAATTTCAATGATTAACAATTATTTTAATTTTACGAAAACCAATACTTAACCTGTGACGAAAACACTAGTTTACGAAACAGTCTAGTGTGAATGTAGTGAAACATGTTTGCATTCATAATGACGTTACACTACAAGGATTTGTAGAGGAGTCTTTACACGTGACTCTACATAATGTTTGCGTAGAGGCAAGTGCAGACTTCTGCTGACTACACATTAGTTACCAAATGAATAGAAACAAGTAATACTTGTTTAATGAGGAGGAGCACTAACTTTTTATCCCGGCAGAGGGCGATGTTCGACTAATCTAATTTTGAAATAAGAACTGTCAAATAGTAGGTATTTTCACAACTCTCGGCGGTTTTTTTATGTTTAGGTTTATATTTTGATAAAATACCTCAATGTAGTAGGAGTATTTTTCCTACGATGTTTTTCTTTGAGACTAAACAAGACACCGACATAAATGGATTATTTTTAGATAATTTTAATACTAAAAAACAAAGACTCCAACTTGACTTCACAATTACAGGTGAGACAACAAAATTTAAAAAACGGGGGTTAAAAAGATCAGTCGACTAGAGAGCCATCAGCTCACAGCTTTGCGTGTCCCACCTCATTCGTCGGTGGGTACATAGGTGGGTATATATACAAGGTGGATAGGATAATACAACATTTTTTTTAACTGGACATACCTACACACGTCTAAAGTCCACCTACCAAATTTCAACAGAATCAGTTGAGTAGTTCAGACACAGGACACTATTTTCCATTTTTTAAATTTGCTACACGATGTATCTAAAAACAAAACTGTCACCAGCGCCAGGCGGCCGCGGCACCGAGTAATAATCTTACAGAGAAACAGCTTGATACAAGCCCGCGGCGTAGGTACTTCACTACATGCGCAGTTATGTGTGCGTGACCACTCTCACCGACAGTGTGCCGACGGGTTCACGTACGTGAGCCGAGTAGGCTCTTCGGGCGGTCTCGGCAAACCCGAGCGGAAAGCGGTGAGTGACTTTTCACAGCTTTGCGCACACATAGCTGTTCATGTAGTGGAGTACCTACCACCGCGGGCTTGTAGGAAGCTGTTGCTCTGTAGGATTAATACTCGGTGGCCGCGGCACGTACTTACACTGTGCACACGGGTACATGGTGTTCGTTTTGGTTTTAATTGTTTAGGATATTTGTTTGTTTGAAAATTTTACTTTTTTAATTTCAGTTCTCTGATTAATTATACAATTCCAATCTATTCAAACATATTTTAACAACCCAGGGTTTTGTTTAATGTCGTATCGTCCTATCCACCTTGTATATATATCATAGGTGGGTACATTCAGCAAAGGCGATGCCACTACTCGGGATACTTTTTAAAGTTTGTTTTTGTTAAAATAAAACTATCGGACTTTGAGCTTTGAATGAAGAAATTTCGTAATGAAAAAAACGGGGGCGGATCGTCTTACATCAATTTTTAACTCCTAACATCGGAGGTCCGAAACTGTTTCACACACCATTTTAAATCATAATGATCATTCTTCATATTTTTTTTTAAACATAAAATTTAAAATACATAATCATTGTAATTCATAATATCACTATTATGAATTTCGTTTTTACTAAAATTTGTTTTAGTAAATTTCTTAATCATAAGTTTTTTATCCATAATTATTGAAATTATAATGTCTAAATTCATACATTTGTTTCGCCTACTATTGTTATCTTAACGCACGTTGTACTCGAACTTGGAAAAAAATACACGGAGCACACCGACTCGGATAGGTTAGGTTTATGTTAGAACATGATTACACGCAGCGCCTAATACTATACATAAAAAAAGCGTGATGTATCTTAATCTTAAGTGTTTTTATGAAGATCGACAGAACACAAGTCAAAAATAATCGAAAATTTCCGTTTGAGTTTGATAACGGGGTAGTTCATAAAAGAAGTTTTGTTACAGTTGCCTTTATTAATATAAATAATCTTAGTAACACTTATGAATTATAGCAATATGATCATGAATGTTATGAAGAAAAAAAAATCTGAAAAATAAAATTATGATTTTAAAATGTTCTTGGTAGTGACAAAAAAATATGATCACTAACTGTTATGAGCTCCGATGGTAGTAATAAAAATGTCTGAATAAAAAAAGTAAGAAAAGTAAAATTATGAAGAGTGATTATTATGAACACAAATCGATAGTAAGACAAAGAATATGACTTAGAATTTTATGTGAGCCAATATGGACCCTTTTTTTTTTTTTTACGAGAGGAATCTCCTTAAGACCGTCAGGCCGCTCTCGGGGGAGAGCGGCCCGGTGTGTGGGGGTCCCCCCGGCCAAGATGGTGTGCGGCCAGGGTATACCCACTAAACCCCTCGGTGTCCTTCGCGCCGCAGTTGCCAGAGCTTGCCGGAACCTTTCGGATAACTTCGGCAAGCTCTAGCGGCGGGTGGTCCGGGTGAACCCCATCTCCAAGCGCCCAAATGGGCGAAGCCCTCTCGAAAGGCGGCGCGGACACGCCGCCACCATCTCGGGGCTCTGTGTTTGGCGACGAACTCCCCCGAGTCCGCCGCCAAGAGCCGTTTAGGGGAACCAGCGATGTCTGGACACCCCTGGTTCCCCTGCGACGGGTTAGGTCTGTGGCCCCGTCGCCGACCACTTTTCGGCTGCAGGGGATAGGGCGAGCGGCAACGACACACCGACACTCCTCTTCCCCTGCAGCCCCACCGCGTCCGCCATCAACGGTGGCGGCCCCGCCGAGGCCGCGGCAGATAGGGAGAGCGGCAACGCAACACCGACACTCCTCTCCTGCCGCGGCTCCGAAACCCTCAGCCGCAATGTTGCACACTGCGGCCCACCTCAGTTACGGACGTAACCTACCGGCCGCGAGCCGAAGCTCGAGCGGCCCCTCGGGTGGGTTCCTCTTGGTTCACCGTGGGTGTCCAGGCCACGGCTACTAAGCCCCCCCGCCACGACAAGGCGGGAACCCTTCGGGGGGGAGCCAATATGGACCCGAAAAAAACCTAACACCCCCCACTCCGCCTACCATGTTGCCATGGTTGGTTACCATGTGGCAACGTGGTACAAAATATTTTTTTTCGGTTTTTATCTACCTGCAAAACGTCGGGCTTTTAAAATGCATAATATAATAAAATAAAAGCGATTAAAGCCGAAAAAAGTAGTTTAAATTTCAAATGAACATCGCGAAAACCGAAAAAACTTTATTTTGTTTTCGAATTCAATTATAACAATTAATTTTACTTTTGCTAATGATATCGAAGTGTTATCGAAGTAGGTATGTGCAAAAAATACTCACAATGAAATTGTAAAAAACGTTTTGAAATACTTTTTAATTTAGCCTGGTTTTCATAGATCTTTTTTAATCTGGAGGGTTACTGCGGTTCGTTTCGATACGACATCGATACGATAATACGATGATTCTACTGTCACATTCTGATAGTAGGGTGACAGTAGAACCATCGTATTATCGTATCGTTGTCGTATCGAAACGAACCGAAGTAACCCTCATGTACCTACATAAATCAATATTACAATGCAATACTTAGCCCCCTTTGAATTCAATATACAAAAACGAGGCAAAGTGTGCAAAGTAAGCGATCGGGCGGACCACGGCCGCAGCGCCAACAGCCCTTCGTTTGTGCTGGATCTGCAGAATAAAGTGTCAAGAATGATTGATGTTTGGGACGTTGTATCGGACTGTGTCGTAGTCATCATTTACAGGGAATATTTCGAGATTAAAAGTAGCATATGTGTCAATACTGGTCTTCGGATATATAGTGTAATAGACAATAATTATAGCGATCTGTTTAGTTACAACATACACATACCGTATGAACAATTGTGGCCGTTTGTAAATAAGCTAGTGTCAAGTACCGATTTTATAATATTTGTAAATTATTTTTAGATACATAAACAGTCAAGTCGTCGTATGTATAAATAAAGTCGAGGGACTCAATGTAAAGTGGCGGCTATTTTATTTACAACAACATTTTACGAGATTTGGAACCAAAGGAAAAGTCCAAGTTTGGCACTGGTTTTCATTTTCACTACACTCGTACACTTTACCGAAACTAAATTGATTAAATATGCCACCAAAATTAAACAATTATATAGCATTTTAACTAGGAAAATTTCCTCAGCGCGTGCCAAAACTCTCCCCGATAAGTTGTGTCGGAAGCATGTGAGAATTTCTTGGACATTATCACAGAATAAGCAATAGTAGCAAAGAAATTCGTGACGACAGACGCCCGATGACGTGCTCGGCGACAGTGCGGATTTAGCCTACCAAACGTTATCATTTATCTGTTTAACATTGGTCAAATATTAGGTACACTAGGTACTACACTATACACTACTAGTAGTATACTTATATACTACTTTTTCCTAACTAATTGTATTTGAATTTGTTATTTTTACAGTCTATCGATATAACAATAGGTACGTATAAATGAAACAAGAAACCGCAGCTGCAAAAAATGATTGGAGAAAAACTTTTCCCAAAATTGTTTTTTTTCGGGCTATTTTTCAAAGATTGATGACAGTGTTTTGAATTGTAGGCGATGCGTAAAATAATTGAGAAATTCTCAGTTGCATGCACAATCTCAAAAGAAATAAGATTAGACTATACCTACCGTAGGTATAGTCTAAAATTATTTTTTATAAACTATAGGTAAGCGTGTGGACCACTATCACATGGATGGTGAGTGATGGATGTTATTATGGTATTATTAGTCACTCTCATCTATTATACCTACTTATTAATAAAATCGTAAACTCAGCGATGTCTGTTTTTTGGAAGATATAAAAATAAATTTGAAAATTTTATGGGTATTAAATAACGCAGTGGAACCTATTTTTCTGGTATTCTGTATTTCTGTGCCTTTGTACCCGCTAATCTCAGAAACGGCTTATCCGATTTTAACTAAATTTGCATGCAGCGATCCACACTGTAACAGTCTCTGCCATGATTCTCTTCTCCTCAGCATCAGCACCTCCCTGATCGCCCGTTTAAGATAATTAACGTTACTACAGGATACAAAAATAATACTTAGTTAAGATTTTAAACCAACTTCCAGAAAAGAAGGAGGTTATTACCACTTATCTTAAACTACAGTGCTTCAATTTTTCATCGTTAACCTTATCTTAAAATAACTACTGACTTGCAAATTGCCACCTTATCTAACTATAATAGTATGTTGGTTGTTGCGGACTCAATTTTACGGTTGAGAGGAATGTTTTCAACTATTTGAATGAACATATTTAAAAGCTCGCTTCCATACAATCAGTGTAGAAGTCCAAACAAAACACAACAACCAGCACAAGTTAAATAAAACTCGTGAAATACGTCTTCCCCTATTTTAAATAAGAACAGGTTTAAATTTAGATGCAAAGTTTAGGAGTTTAATTCCTTAGCTGTCCGCACAATAATAAAATGCTTAAAGTTTTTAATTCTCTGCGTAACTTTGTCTAAAAAAACCGGTATCTTTTCAACAGAGCCTGAATTAAACTACAGTTTGAATTAATTTTACGACGCACCAACTTTTAGTGGGTTTTAAATTCTTACTATCTTTTTTTTGAAACACTTGGGTTTTCCACGGTAGTTATTCTAATCCAAGTCTCATCAAAATTGGTTAAGGGCCCTATACTGAAAAACTGAAAACCCATGTCGGGCGCATCGAAAATTGTTGATTATTTCATGACGGACTGTCGTAGAACTTTTTTTTGTGTACAGATTGTAGGCGACATTGTTTCCGATATTTTAGTGCAGTTTCCATACAAATATGTCGAAACGTATTGAAGCCTATCGACATTTTAGCCAAATCAGACATTTTTGTCTAAAATTTGGATAGGCTTTGCACCAATAGGAGGTTCTTGTCTTAAAACTACACCAAATTGTAGGAAACAATGTCACCCACAATCTGTACACAAAAAAAAGTTCTACGACATTCCGTCATGAAATAATCAACAATTTTCGATGAGCCCGACAGTGATTTTCAGTTTCAAGGTCGTTGGCGTTATTATTCCTCTTAAGAAGTTTTCGTGTAACTAAGTAAATTACAGAAATACATTATTTCCTACATAACTATTAGTATATATTTGAAAATGGTTTGAAAACAGTAAACGTAGTGTAAAACAAAGTTAACGAAGTGCTCTACCGTAGAGACAAGTTTTGCAAAGAGTTTAAAATGTAAAAGTCTTTGAAACACAATAGAGTAAGCAATATCAATATGCAAACTGCGGACCGTTCGCGATAAAAACTTTAAAATTCAATTTTTGTATCGAACACTTCTTTATATTTTGTCAGAGAAAGGTAGGTAATGAGATTTAATACCGCAGATCAGTAGAGACAACATTTTAATGTATAGAATAATAGATATTTTTTTTTTAATATATAAATAATTAATTATAGATGGAATTACTTGTTTTAATAAATCATCGAATAAGTTAGTTATTTTTTGGAATTTGTACAATATGAAAATTCACCCAAAACACACCGTGTGTTCCCATTCGTAGCCCCAAACAAAGAAAGTAACTAGGCTTGCAAAAGAACTCGTAGAATATTCGTGTCGAAGGTGCGGCGTGAAATACCAATAAAAGCAATAGCATAGTCTATTCTGTGATATACTTTCACATAATAGGAAACATTTCCAGGTGTTTCCTATTATGTGAAAGTGGAAACAGGCATGGTGCCAGCCACACAACGGATATAATATAGAATATGTATCTTTATTGTACAAATATTGTTTTTTAACCTACATAATTCAAGTAAATCTTCGCACACAACAACATAAAGATCGTCGTTTCTCTAAAAAAAACTTCAAAATAGAGCACTGTTGAGACTTTAAAGTCAAAACAAAGTTTGATGAAATTAAATAGTCAATATGTTCTTTCTATAAGACTTAAATAAACATCTTTATTAGTCCCAGAAGTCGAAATGCGGATCCGTTCCAAATTCTATTTTAAATTGAAGTTTTCTCCTCTGTGTTGTCTCTTTTTGTTCCTTGATATATTTGTTGTGGAAGTGGGACGAGAAAACGGTCGGTTTTTAAACAAGTTCTAGTGATAAGAAAAGTTTACCTTTTGTATCTGAGTTGCCAGTGTATTGAATCATTCTAACATTGACCATGCTGTGGTGGAATTTTGTTTATCAAAATGCATTTAGTTTAATTTTTATCTCTCCAAATGAACTCGCTGTTCATTTTGGTCGTTTATTTTAAAGATACAATAAAATTAAAGTCATTTTTCGGTTAGAATCGCGTTGCTTTATTGAATTCTTTTTTTTTTACGGGTTTTAGACTCATATCAGCATCATGAAAGCCGAAGAAAAATCTGAGACAAAATAAATTAAATTATCTAAATTAAAAAAGATTCTACATATTATACCGAATTACCGAATATTAGGTAGTTTCAATTTCAATTTTTCGAACGTCATTTGAAAGGTAAACCAATAATCAGACGATTAACGTTAAAATTGCGCTTCAAAGCGATATCGCTAAATTGCTGGCTAACACCCTGCAATCTGGATTTCGTTCACCTTTTAACAGTCAAAATAAGCTCTGTCGTTTTGTTTTAGAGTTCATTTTCGATTGCAACTGCATCCTGAATAGCTGAATATTTAATTCGAAACGCAAAGTGGATAAAGAGTATGAAAACTCGGCAAGTGTTCTTGCTGTTTGCTTACTCGTACATATACGGAGAGTTTGAATTGTTTCACTAAATATAAATAGTAAAATAAAAGTAAAACACAAAATTTAATAAAATTAATCTCTTGTGTTTTTGAATTATCATTGACTTTTATTTAAAGGCATGTTATTCAGGGATACAAATTCCAAAAACTCAGTAGCTATAGATCTGAAATGTGTGATGAAAAATAGTCAATTGTACACTCTATAATATAAGTCACAGGCCACATTTTTTTTCGGATTCTCCGCTACAGTTTAGAATACACCGGGAATACTGTTATTATTCATATATTCACATATTTTTTTAGTCATAGGATTTTAGGCAAGCGACGATTTTTTGTAGAAAATTGGCCATTACTGCAGATTCTGCCATTGTAGAAGATCTGCGAATTGGCAGCACCATTCTGAGGACCCCAACTATCAAACTTCATCATGATGATGATACCACGATGATGTCAGGGAGAATTTTTTATAAGGGGCTAAAAGGGCTGGTCCCTCGACCATTGCCATGACTTAAGTAATTTGTTAGAACGTATCCCTTACTACGTAATGTTGTAATATTAATATGATGAAAGCGGTCAGTAATGAAACGAGCGCGGGCGCGGACGTTTGCAATAGAGCTATAACGAAGAAAGTTCAGTGGACGGACTATAACTCACGTCCGGACATGGACATAAATCATTCGTGGACCGAGTGACGTGTGGCGTGGTTCGAGCTATGGGTATAAGCGGATACCACTTCAAGGTTCTATCTACTAGCAGCGTCTGTCGGTTTCACCAGCGTATGCCGTAGGATTTCACAAATACCCTTTCCTAATGAATATCTACACACTACAAAGAACACACTCTTCTTTTTTGTCACTAGGATCAGTGGTGTAGGATCTGCATTGGTTCAATTCAATTCAATTCAATTTATTTATTTGCTTAGAAAAAGGTACAATACGGTGTTACAATTTATAATATGTCCAACTATTTCTACCAAGTATGGTGTTGATGTTGGTATAGTTCAGTCATTAGACTTAAGTCCTGACTCGCTCCTAGTCTGGACTTTGAATTTTAAATGTAGAGATAGATTACCAAATGCTGTCACCTTTTTCTCTCGAGGAAAAAGTTGGCGACAAAGATTTAAACCGAAAAAAACACTTCTTGTTATGTATATTATAGTAACCTTAAAAATAGTATCTACATAGTTAGAAGATAGACAAGTGTAACTAATTGAAAAATCTCAAGTATCTCTCACTGTGTTTAGAATAAACAAATCGCTCTTCACTTGTACCACAAACTAACCCCTTAATACGGAAAAGAAGAAGACACTTCAGCGATAGTATTATCATTTTGAAAAACCCGTTTCATACTTTTTCTTCGCAAAAAGATCTGACTTGGAGCTAATTTAAAAAGTTGATTCGTCACTGTCTGTCTAGGTAGCCTAGATGAAATCTAGTTTAATTCGCAAAATTCTTAGAAATTATGACAATGAAAAAACTCCATCCGCTGCTGTTTAGTATCCATGTCACAAGACTTCTTGACTTCTTCTTCTTGTTTGTCTCACTTGCGAAAGTCTCGATCCCGTGGGAATTTCCAAAACCGAAAAGATAAGAAAGGAAAGGATATTATATATGTATTTTAAATACATAGTTCTGTATTTGCATAAACACTGGTACAATTGACATAGGTAGGTACGAGTATATAGGTGTTCTTTCTTATTAAATAGGAAGTTTATTTACTATAGTCAATGTAAATGAATAGGTATCTATTTACGCTAGGTAGGTACACATTGGCCGGCACATAATCTCATTGGTCTGTAATAATAATTAATATGAACATAGACCATTTCCTACATAGTAACACCACCACTAACACACAACATTCACGCAAATGTATCTCCACTTAAGATAATGTAATGAATTGGGGATAGTGTCGAACTTAAACAGCATTTTGTACCGAAACCGAAACTTCACTTCGAGTTGCTGGCGACCATGATAGACACCACAGTTGGTAATTCAAATTTCGGAAAATCCAATCTTCTAGATTTTAGAGAAAAAAAACAGTAAAACGATCCGTCGAAGGTTGTATAATTTTTAATATAGGATTTCTTCTGTTTTCGCGATGTTGTATTGAAATTAAAGACATTTTTGACACACAAGACCTGAAGAAGGGACCTGGAAAGGTCTCGAAACGTTGACCGTTGTAACAATGCTAAAAGTAATAAACACCACGCGCTTCAAACCGAAAAATGTCTTTAATTTGAATATTTAAAAAATTATTCTGGACGCAATATTTACGAAGAAAACAAGGGAATTCGTTTGTATAGATAAGCGCGAATTCGTCTCTCCTTTCAAAAATAGTCTTCATATCGAACTGGCCGATGCCGAATATGAATTCGGTCAGTCATATTATCTTTACCAAGTCTCTCTCTCCCGACGTATGTGCGGACAAAGTGCATTACACTTGACAACACGCTCTCGGCACATTACCCTGTACTTACATTACAATGTCGTGGTCACATTAACTAGCTACATATTGAATGTAGCGTTTCGGTGAACATTTTAATACGATAAGCTGGGATTACTACTTCTAAAGTGGTTTGTATTGTTTGCCTTCATGGAATATCTATTTATCTTATATATATACACATCTATCTATATAAAAAAACCATCTATTCTTTAATATTTATAAAATAATCCGGACGCAATATTTAGGAAGAAAACAGAGGGGGAATTAGTTTGTATAGAGAAGCGCGAATTCGTGTTTTCTTTCAAAAAATATTTTTTTTTATCAAACTGGCCGATGCCGAATATAAATTCGGCCAGTCATATTATCTCTACCCAGTCTCTCACTGTCGACGTATGTGCGGACAACGTGCATTACACTTGACAACGCGCTCTCGGCACATTACCCTGTACTTACATTACAATGTCGTGGTCACATTAACTACCTACGTATTGAATGTAGCGTTTGGATGAACATTTTAATACGATTAGCTGGGATTACTACTTCTAAAGCGGTTTTTGATTGGAGGTTTGTATTGTTTGCCTTCATTGAATATCTATTTATCTTCCTATCTCGTATATTATAATACCTCTGTCTATATAAAAAAGCGTGTTAGTGACGCTATTAATTATAACTCAGGAACGGCTGAACCGATTTGGCTGAAAATTAGTGGGGAGGTAGCTTAGAACCAGGAGACGGACATAGTTTTTTGTCCGTCTCCTGGTTCAAATAAAAGTATTTTATATGGGATACTTTTAAGTTATAACGGAATATTATAACGCTATCGTGGGTTATAATAGATAATAGTCTTTTGACGGATTGTTAATATTTATATATAAAGGCCGGTGCAGCCACTAAGGAGAAGGAGAATGGGTCGAAAGTAAATCAACCTTAGCTTAGTGTGAGCTTACTATCTGGTGACATAGTAGCCAGACATTTCAATTTAAAAAAAACTAAGATTATTACAAACAGAAACGCCAAAATTACTTTGACTCCCACTTAGTGGGAAAATGGAGAAAATAATTTGGCCTGTTAACTTATTTCGTAATTTGATCTTATATTGTTCTACGCATATCTCTAGGTAAGTATATTTATTTACTTAAGAAAAAAGCTTCACAAAATTCATAGTTCCACTATGATTTTTTGTGAACGTAAATAAAGGCATTTCTCAAAGCACAAAAATATTCAAATGAAAATCACTCATATTCTGCTTTCACGAACACAAGCTGTTTTTGCGTAGATTTTCCTCGCTGTATCAAAAAATTAACGCATTCATTTCGCAGTAAATTCTCCAATGAGTACATAACTCAGCGATCACCGCCCGCGGCTGCGGTAAACGACGCGGGAATTTTGCGGGAAATAACAAAGTGTAAGTATACCTACCTACAGTTACTGATCTTGGGGAGAGTAAAACTTTTTCCTTGCGGTCCAAGGTTGTAGCCTCGAGTCCTGTCGGAATAAGATTTTTGATACGTATGATTAAATAAATAGGAAAAAAAATGTTAATTTACAAAAAAAAACACTAATAATATCTGTTATTACTATATTATAAAGCGGAAGAGTTTGTTTGTTTTTTTGTTTGTTTGTTTGTTTGAACGCGCTAATCTTTGGAACCGCTGGTCCGATTTGAGAATAATCTAATAAAGTTACAAACAAAAACTGAGGTCTGATTTCATTGAGGTCATAATAAAATTGCTTCATCAGTTTGCATATTGAACCTCATGCGTATTATATTATATTGTTAGCTATTGCATTGAAATAGAATAAAAAACTATCCTCACACGAAACTTCTCGCCCTTTCTATTACCTCACCAATTACTTCAACCTCTCCTGTAAACGTGGACCAACCTGTATTAATAACCTCACGCGTAATTATGACCTCACCCGTAAACTTAAACTTACCTGTAACCATAACCTCATCCGCGATCGTAACATCACTTTAACCATAACCTCACCGGCAACTATAACCTCACCCGTAGCATAACCTCACCTGTAACTATAAACTCACCTGTAATCATAACCTCACCTATAGCTGCACCGAATAGGTATATTGTGCCCATTGACGACCTCTGTGGCGCGTCTTGCAAAAGCGCGACTGCAATGCAGAAGGTTGCGGGTTCGATTCCCGCAGGGTGTAAGTATTTATGCTTAAAAAATAAAAAGTTGTGTCTGGTCTGGGTGTCCCTCTATGTTTAATGTATGTATTTACAAAAGAAAAATAGACACCGTTGTCTAGCCACCGTAACACAAGCTTAGTAGCTTACCACGGGGCTAGATGGCGCTGTGTGTTGTTCCGAGAATTTATTTATTTGATTACCACTCGTAGCAGTTCCCTCACACTTGACTATTATATATTTAGTAGTCGTAGCATTACTCGTAGCATTCTCGTAGCCACAGCCCGTGGCATTACTCGTAGCATTACCCGTAGCATTCTCGTAGCCACAGCCCGCATTACTCTTAGCATTCTCGTAGCCATAGCCCGTAGCCCGTAGCACATCCCTTCTCATTAAAACTAAGTACCAATTAATATTCGTAACAGCCAATAATTGAAACAATTCCCTGAAACATAAAAATTAGAAAGGAGTTAGTAACCGTAGCGTAACGACGTTATTCGTATAACGATAAACCGTCGTTAAAACGTTGTTAAAACCAGTTAAATTGATAACATCTGGTTGGTTAAATTAATGCGTTCTTTCGTGTCCGATGGGTACAGCAGACTGCAGACTTTCGATTGGTCGATACTTGTCTTGTTAGTTAGTAGAAAATGGCTTAGCGAGGATGTCTTCCATTTGTTCCAATCTTTTAGATTTTAAATTCACTTTAACCTTCATTTAAAAAAAAAGTATGGGTACTTTTTTCCAAATTATCATTTTTAAAATAATAACAATAGAACAACTGAGACATAAAAGAAACACAATACGATCGAAATACAAAAAAGGCGATTGAAATGGGAACAAAAGACGATCGAAACAATAACAGTCACAGACACAGAAACTTACCACGTGTTAATAGTTATTTGCACTGTAAAATTAAACGTTGTGTACAATGCGCCCGCTTTACCTGTTTCATGCCGCACTGGTCGCGACTTATCGTTATATTGCGTCACAGACATTCCCAAACGGTTAACGTGACAGTGCACGTATATACGTATATACTCATGGGTAAAAGTACTGATTATCGAACTCTCGTTTAAAGTCTCATCTTCTCATCTAAGCGATGTTCCCGGTTGCATTCCTCTCGGGAGCCCGGGGTCCGCTACACCCCAAATTGTTTTTTTTTGATTTGGCAATGTTTTTACGGCCGGCCGCCTGCCTGACACCAACCCTCTTAGGGATCAAGCAGTTTATCCGCCACCGCGCGCCGTGTTGGAGTGATCGTCCGATAAACAGTCGTCCGCCAGAAAGTCACCAATCTGCCGCCATGTTTAGAGCGTTATTGTCGCCGTCGACGCCGGCGTTGTTTCATTGTCCGCTCTAAGCAAGATTATCTCAGTTTTATTACTTGGATTTATTAGGTTTTATAATTGTAAGTGCTTTACATTTTGTGGATTTTGTCTCTGTAAGATAACACTTCAGCACTTGCACTTGAACTTCTGCACATGTAAATATGAAAATGCTCCAAAATCATACGTGTCTAATTTATTAAATAATGAACCCTGGGGGTTAACTTACTAACTACTTTGGTTATACGAACGAAAGAAAATTTCATATAACCGAACTTTCAAACGAAGTTTCTATTATAAGTATAATTGGATAAAGTGCCTTTCTTTAAAGTCTTGCCTGACGATAATTCCATGTCCTGACTGATTGACTGACTGACAGAAATATACATCTACTCATAGCTAAAACCACTGGTCTTAGAGACACTTAATTTGGACGATGTATTCCTTGGGATTTTTAAGTATCTACTAAGAAAGGGTTATTCGAAATTCGGGATCGAAAACTACATGAATGAAACCGCGGATCACTGCTAGTCTTGATCTAATCGCCTAAGTAAACTTATATTTTTAAAAAAACTCTTTTTTACCTTAAGTAGGCGGCGTCCTTTATTTTAAAATCCTCTCAACGATAATCTCACTGATATTAATATTAAATTTTACAAGATAAACCTGAATACAGACTAGATATTTTTAATCATTCGATGGGTTGTTTAGAATGTTACAACATTGTGATTATTTGGTTCATTTTTATGTTTCCAGGCTTAGATGAAAACAAAAAACAGCAACAATAATTTTATGAAAATGCATGTAGGTGTTTCTAGCTCATTTTTCGAATACTCGACGTTAGAATTTACCGTATTTAGTATTTATTTACAAATATTTTATTTATCTAAGTTTCCACGATACAATTTACGCCAGATTTATTCACCAATTTGTTATGCATAGGCAATCTATCGACTTACTAAATAGTCTGCAGTTTGCATTCGTCTCAAATACATTTTAAAATTCTACAGATTAACATTAAAAATAAATATAAAATTTTATAATGAAATTCAAGATTACGAGGCAAATATAAACCATTTTAGTTTATTAAAGGTGAACTAAATAAAATTATCATCTCAGTGAAAGCCACTAATTACATTTGTTCGTGTTATTTACATTAATTAAGGAGCCCTACCTTCTCTCTAACTGAATTATTTTCGTCTAGACTCCTACAGATTGGACACTTTTAGTCGGCCGATAATTTATTAGATAACTAATGGCCGAATACAGCATCGCTATTAAGCTTTTTAAAGGCTATTTATATAATTCAGCAGCTTCTTCTACTTCTTAGAAAAACGTAAGCCGTTTATAGTCAGTTAAAAATAGGTTCTTATAATAGTATTTTTATTATTATCTAATTATTGTTACTATACCTACTAGCTTATCAACTAGGCCTAATAAAACCTAATTGCAGTGTATAATATCTAATTAAATTAAAGAAAATGTTTTTACAAGTAGACCCGTGCGTGTTCAGATTCGTAGTCCAGTGCAGTCATTACGGTTAATAGACGGAATTCCACTGCCATTTTCATAGCTTCTAGATGAAAGTGCTAAGAATATTGAATCGCATTTCTCACCAATCTTGTTAAATGTTCCCTGTTAATATAAAAAAAGTACCTATTATAAAATTGGTATATGTGCCAATCGTTCATCATCGCCCGACAAAAAGTCTGCGGTTTGCGAATATTCTGAAATCTTGTCTACTGCGTGCCTTCATTTATTTTATTACTTAGAAAAGCATTTTTTTGTCACAAATTCTTCTAATGAGTGTTTTGAAAAAGAAAAAAATTCTCAAATATTTCGATGATATTTTGTCGATAGAATATTAAATTTCCTTCAAGGAAATTGGAATTTTAGGCAAAGAATCTTGTTTTCAGTTCAATAAAATACTCGTAAATTGAGAGCATTCTCTTTGGTTTCCTAGAAATGTAGACAAAAGATGTTTAAAATTAAAAACCGTTTTAGTGAGCGTCAGTTCGAAAAATCACTTTTTTTTTACCGGCGTATTTTATGTTGAATTATGCTCATCAATTGCTTTCCAATTGCTTCTATTTACTTCCTATTCTCAGAATATTGCTGCCATCGTGCTCTAGGAGAAACAAAACATTTTATAAATGCAAAACCTCGTAACGATGTATTTTTGTTAGGATAAGTGTGAAGAGATATTTGTTACCCTGTCATCGACTGAACCGATTGCAATGAAACTTGGACATCTGGGATTCTGGGATAACACAAAAGTCCGATTTTTTATCGATGGGTTTTATACTCGAGTTCGAATAACGATTTCTCTATGTTCAATACCTCGATCTTTTTACATCGAAGGTACGTTTCGTCGATGGGTCGTTACTTTAAAAGAGCAGTACTAGTCTCCACCTAGAAAGGTTTCTTCACAGCTGAAGCGTGTTTTGACGAAAATTACATGGCCTTTATTTACCCTCAAGTTGTTCATAAAAAAAAATTACATGATCTGCGAGATAGTTGGGAATCACCGTCTGTCAGTCTGTCTGACACCGGGCTGTATCTCATGAACCGCCACAGCTAGACAGTGTTAATTTTCACAGATGATGTATTGATGTTGCCGCTATAAAAACAAATAATAAAAATATAATAAAATTTGTATCTAAGTTCGGCTGCCAAACAACAAACGCCATTATGATTTGTTTTCCTATTGATAATAAATATGTTTTAATAAGCGAGTTCCCTCTTACAAGGGTATTGGCATGTATGTCTGTCTATCTATTGGAAAATGACTCGCCATCTTTGCAGTACAAGCAAAACCTCTTTGCCGCACCTCGTTCGATATGTTAAGATTACCGATATTATAACCTTGCATGTATGTACCTACTACATTTCAAATAGAATGTTTTGAGTCGTTTAAGTTAAACAAGGTATGTTAAATAGCGGTTGTTATTGCTGATGGTAGCAGTCGTTAGGACACATTAGGCCTTAGGTTGACCTGAAAACTCTAACACACCACACCACACCACTATGCGAAAAGAAGTAAACAAAAATAAAGAAATGCAGAAGGTTGCGGGAATCAAATTTGCAACCTTCGGCATCGCAGCCGGATCTTCGCCCGACGCGCCACAGAGATCGTCAATTTACGGTTAATTATTTATTTCATATTTTTTATGTCTCGTTCATACGGTTGGAAGATGCATTAAATCATGGTCGTTAGAGATGACCTGTTTTGTATGAAATTAATTTTCAACTAACATAAAGCCTTGCCTAGCCTAGATTTTTTAGTAAAAATGCCGTGAGAAATAAAAGCTAAAATAAAATATTCCAACTAACATACATACTGTATGTCCTAATGTATTTATGTAGTTTTTAAAAAAAGCTAAAAAAATGAAAAAATGTATTAATTTCCATTTCTTTGTATTATAAGGTATTTTCTTCATACCTTAATTGAGACGGATTATCATAGGTATGATACTCCCGTATGAAAGGTTTTGATTGATTCGTTTTTAAAAGAGTTGTCTATTGTCTACTGTCTAGGTTGAATGTCGACACAGCCTTCAGAATTGATCGATAACTGAATTTTGCGGTTGCTTTTATTAGAACAAAAATAATTGACCTTTTCATCTCATCTTTAAATGATTTATAAAGCGAAGGTAACTTAATCTATGCTATTTATGGCACTGTAATGTTTGAGACATTATTAGGTAGTATTGGATTGCCCAGCACTTACACCGTCCTTTCAGTCAAGTCAGCCATACCCTGAGGAAAGAAAGGGTACGTCAAATACATCTTGAGCTAACTAGCCTCTGGGTTACTTTACGATGTAATTATTTCAGCGTAGTTAATAGCGTACATAACTTTTAGCCTATTTGAAATAACCTATTATAAGACAACTTTATGCAATACTATCCTAATCCCGCACCGATCCCGCGGGAACATAGGGATTTGTCTTTGTCGACAACTGTTAAAGTATACCATGTTTCAATATACATGAAAATAATTATATAAATATTGCACGACGTTACACACGGCGCAATCTAGCCTCAAACTAAGTACTAGACTTGTACCATACCCATGGTACGGATTAACTACATATTTTACTTTTTCTTATGTTAATTTAATACATACGAGTACATATAATACACAGAAAACACCAGACCTGAACCAAATATATATTTTGAAAGACAAACACCTGCACCCGGTGAGAATTGAAACCGCAACCTTCGGCACTTTAGTCGGGCCTTCGCCCGCAGCGCCACAGAGGCCGTTAAACATTCAGCAACATTTAACGTCGCATCCCGCGTATACGCCTAACCCGCCACAGAGAACGCCGAATAGTAACAAAGTTGTTTCCATTTCAATAATTATAATGAAACGTCTAAACTCAACCGGGTTCAATTATCGTGGAAGGAACGAGGATGTCATCTAGAAAGCTTACCAACAGTTCGTGTCTGTCGGGCACAATACTTTGAACTATCGAAGCAGAGTCGCCGAGTCAGCGAGTTGGTGACAATCTGCTGGCGAAAATTCGAGAATGGTTGGTTATACTGCTGACATCTCTGACGTAGACAGGCGGCGGTATATTTTTTACATTATTAATTTTATTTTTTATTACAATGTTTTTTCTAAAAATAATATTATAAAAAAAAAGGGTAATTATATGTCAAAAAATAAACTGAGATAATTAAGGAGCTGCATGCAAAATAGGCTGGAAATTTCTAACTTAATTGTATCTTAACATTTTGTGTACATATTTTTGTTTCTTTTATAAACATGTTACCAACATTGCCTCTCTATGTTAGTCTAGCAGCATTCCGCATAAGTTCAAATTGCGAAGGAAAATCGGGATAAATAGTTACTCCTCGATAACATAGCTTTCTATTGGTGAAATCGGTCCATTCGTTTCGAAGCCTATTTATTACAAACAAACAAATATTTTATATTTAATAATACTAGTAAAGATAGATTAGTATATAAATAAGTGTTTGACTAATATCATGATTGTGGATTGCGCTTATTTTGTCGGATCGTTAATACAGAATACTGTACCTATTCTGTGTGAACTCGCTCATACAACTACATATGCTTATAATATATACGTTTAAACGGACCTGTAAAACGGACGTTCTTCTTGTACGCGCCCTTAGTAACTGCACGGTCTACGTATCGAAACACGGACGAGTCCGCTTGGAGCTACGACTTAGACCGGGGTGGTAACAAGAAACTCCTTTTGTAGCACAAAACAACGCTCGTAGCATGGTGCTACGAACAGCCCATAAAAAAATATTTGAAGTAAAAAAATAGTCTAGCGTATAATGAATAATTTCTATGAGTGCAGAGGTTTCAACTTTGATGAGCAGTAATTGTGCGGGCTTTCTGATGATCAAACCTTTTCGTTGACGTTTCATAATTCCTTGTTTTTGAGTGTCATTTCATTTACTTTCACAAACTGAACTGGTAAATAACTCAAAAAATATTTGAACAAGAAAATAAGCTTCATAAGCGTCAGATAAATTAAATGCTGTGTAAGCTGAATGTGACCTCTATGTAAGCTGAACTATGTAAGTTGTTTTTCTCATCTACAAAGTCTCAAAAATTTTACAAGAAATAATGAATAAATCAACTTTGGTGTTTTTTTAAGACACTATGCGAGTTATCTGTGACCATGTTGCACTGGACAGGGACAGTCTCTTGCTATTATAAAAAATAATATTAAAACTGGAGGAATTTGGCCACCATTTTTACAGTGCACTAGCAACGCCCTATATTTTCACCCGCGTAAGTTGCGACTTACGCGGGTCAATATAAAAGTATAAAATGTCAAGATACAGGTAGCTTTTGTGTTACTCCCAGGGTCACAAGTCTGCTCCCACAATCGTGTCTCAATAGAGTGTCGATAGAATAGTCATTGTCATATTTTGCGTGTATTTGACACATTTAGTAGACAAATGTGGTGAAATTAGTCAAATATACGCCAATATGACGATTACTATTCTATCAACACTTTATTGAAACACGATTGTGAGAGCAGACTAGAGATCCAAGCTTCCAGCTATCTATATTCTAAGTATAATTGCAATCGGATAAGTAGGATTAAGTAGTTTAGAGCAACAAACACACTCACACACACAAACTCTCACCTTTATATTATTAGGAAGATTGTTTTATCACTCCGAAATTAAAAAAATAATTAAAATCCCGCCCGAGTACGAGCTAGGGTACCTTTAAACGAAAATCGAATATGAATTTGAATATCCGCCGTACGTTCTGGCAACAGTTTAATATTCATCGCTGGCTGTGTACACAGCTCAATAAAACGTGTTTACGATCGAGAAGCAGTGTATGGTGTATTGAGGCTCAATGAATTAGTAACGAGCGATCAACTCGCGTATCGGGAGTTATATTTTAGTTGAACTAAAACTATTGGGCTTTTAGTGGGGTTTTTACGTTTAGAGCCTTTAACTGTTTTGTAGCAGCGAGTGCACCTTCAATATTTGAATAATCTGTGGAAAGGCTGCTAAAATAATCCCGCTCTTGGCGGCTTTTTATGTGCCTTGTATTAATATATAACATACGTGCACTGTAACTTTAACAGTTTGGATATATGTGTGCAACGCAATAAATAACGTGAGCCAGAAACAAGAGCCGGCGCCCTGTGATCAGCGTCAAACTGTTAACGTAACAGTGCATGAATTTACGTATAATCTCATAGTAGGGACACTGCAGCTGACTTAAAGTAAGTCACAGATAACAAAACAACCATGGCTATATTTGGACCGTGTAAAGTTAAAGGTATACGTAAATAACGCCATTGATACAAAAAAAAAGAATTTTTATTATTAGACACGGGTCTTGATCGCGTTATAGATAATCATTGTTATTATTTACCTCGACATTTTGGCAAACGGGTTATACCGGCCGTGGTCCCGAGGAAACTACGGTAAAATGTAATCTATCTATCGGTAATCTAGACCCGTGTCTAATAATAACCAATTGCAACACTCGCGCACGAAGGGTTCCGTACCAGTATCACAATTGGGTACGGAACCCTAAAATGACTTAAAACAACCAATTTATAAATTTGATAGGAAAATGTGAAATATTCAGCTTCGATTCTTACTCCCAACATACGAACGCATTTCTCAAAAAAAAAATTGAAAAAAAAATAACTTTGGCACAAGGAAAATCTGAAACATATAAGAAACTGTTTGGTAAGTGAAGGCAGACTGGTATATTTGACAGACAGGGCAGCCATTTTGAATTCAATGGCCAACTCAGACAGACAGACAGACAGACGGACAGACAGCGAAGTCACAGTAATGGGGTCCCGTTTTTACCCTTTTAAATTGCAAGTTTAAAAAAGAAGAATTCCTTCACAATTTCGAATTTCACATAAAAACTAGACCTGCAATGAAAACTGCAATTTTCTTCAGAATTTCACTTAAATAGCCTGAATATTTCGGTAAAGAGAGCACCGCGTCGGTTCCGTCCATTACTCCGCTACAGCGCGCTTGACGCTCGCACCTCTCCGCACCGCACCGCACCGCCGACGCTGCACGTCAGCTTGTAAATTGATGGAAGCGGTACATGGTCGGCTTTAAAACGAACACAAAGGTAAACCTATTTGCTGACATTCGACGCCGATAAAGCGGGAAATACGTTTGGGATGATGAAGTCAGATGTATTGGTTAGACAGAGCGGTTGTAAGTTTATATCTACTTTGTTTAACTTAAGATATTACTAGTAGAAAACTTAGGTGGATAGATAAATTAATTATTTGTTGTAAGACACCAAAATAGAATTGCAATAAAAAGAAAAACATAAACAACTGATTTTTGAAAAAAAAACTTGAGAGGTGTCAAGGGACACCTGGATGGACTGAAGTGCCAAAAAAAAAAAAAAAAAAAAAAAAAAAAAAAAGTGTATCCGTTACAACTTTTGGTCTTCATTTTTCCGTCTAGCCCCCTTTCGCAACGCGCGATAAGGAACTTCGTTCTGAAAATCAATAATAGTCTCGCGGGGTAGGTTCTAAAGTTTTAGAAAACATTTTTTTTTAATTTGTGGTAAAAACTATGAAATTAAGTTCAAACATAAGTAACTTAAATCTAGGTGACACGGGCGGCCTTACCGCTAGCAGCGACTTACTTACGAACTACTTACTTACCTTTGTATTATGAAGTGTCGATGACCCGGTGATGTTAATCAGAAATTTGCTCTACTAGTTTTTCTTGCGGAGCCATAAGGAAATGAACATAAAACCACGTAACACGTTACTCCGGTATGTTAACGTACGAAAATCTCCAGCAAATTACGCCTAATTTACTCGAACCGTGAAACACAAAATAAAACCACTCCTTAAATAGTTCCGACCGCATTAAACCACATTCCTTCGAACGTTCCCTTTTGTACGAACTCATCCAAGTCATAAGAGCTCCTGTTCACACACCGCAAGACATCGTGTTAAATGACTTCACATCCCCATCCATTTTCTACCTTAACCCATCATGTTACAGTTCAAATTTCGATAACTTTCACAATTGTGGTAAAGAAGGTACAGTTTGTACAAAACATTGTGTATAGACATTTCTTGTCTTATTTCCTTGAGGTAAGGGTGTCAAAGTTTAGTAGTTTCGTCGGCGACTGTACACTAGAGTTAGAGTATTCCTTTTCATTACTGTGGCATGTGTTGTAGAGTATTGAGTTATGGTACAGTCATGAGCTAAATATGGGAACGATTGTTTTGAGATATAACTTAGTTGAGATAGATACCTATAGATAGTATTGTGTATTTATTTTCCTTTGTCATAACATGTTTACTATAACTACGTATAGGTACCAGTGGTTCGTCCAAGGCAGTGTTGTGCAGAGAAAAACCTCAGCCTCAGGCGAAACCTCGACTGCAACGCAGAAGGTTGCGGGCTTGATTCCCGCCGAGGACAATAAGTGTTTAAGCTGACAATAAGTATTGGTTTCTGGTTTTGGGTGTTTTCTATTATTATCATATGTATGAATTTAAAAAAAAGTATAATATGTAGTATACATCCGTTGTCTAGTGCAGATAGTACAAGCCTAGTTGCTTAGTTTGGGGCTAGGGTGCTATGCAATATTTATTTATTACTATTAGATATATTATAAAGTTGAGGGCTTAAACTAATAATACTACTTATTACCTTGCTATTATAAAATGAGTTTTAAGTGCCAGACCTGGTTTAAACTAGATTTACTAAGCCTAAATCATGTTTTAAACCAGGTCCGGCCTTAAAACTTATTTTATAATAGCAAGGATAATGTCATGAAATAAAAGCCTGGTTTTACATGCAGTAGGTGCAACATATCTGCACAACGTTGTCTGATGCAAACATGAAAGTTAATTACATAGCAGTCTATCCTACCGCCAATATCCGCACTTTGATCTGACGAACAGACGTACATGTGTACAGGACCTATCTCTGTGTATATTAGATTGTTTTGAATTTCGATTCTGTATCCGAGAATCTACGCGACAGTGTGTTTTAGTCCCACAGTAAATAATGTTCGAAGTCAATGTAACTTGAAACTTAGCTTTATCTAGAATCTTTTTGGTTATTTGTTAATTCGCACGAAATTATCAGCATAATTCATATTTTTGAGGGTTCCGTATCCAAAGGGGGGCCAAAAACGACCATTTTACTAAGACTCCACTATTCATCTGTCTGCCACCAGGCTGTATCTCATGAACCGTGACAGCTAGACAGTTGAAATTTTCACAAATTATGTATTTTTACCGCTATAACAACAACAAAAAATAGAGTGAAAAAATCGTTTTTTTTGTGATATTTTTATTTCGTTCGCTCTTGTTTCATCCCTCTCTATAGAGTAAAGTAAACAGCTATTGTCGAGTATTACTCTAATCCAACACAAGCGGCTTAACGTTACCAACTTGTTTCATGTTCTAAGTACCTACTCGCTAAGTTACGCCTTAACAAGTCATTTACTTTACGTTCAATTCGTTCAGTTATGAAACGATTGTTCTTTGTGAATTGGTCCACAATTACCAGATTAAATATTATGTAATGTAATAATTTTAAACTGATATATCTAGTTGTTTTAACTACAAATATTATTAAATAACGGGGTAATTACCATGTTTTATTTTTTATGGAGTTCGATATTTAGTAATTGCAACTGGTTTAGTTTACTTACTGGAGTTACGGATGTCCATATTAAAAAAAAATTAAAACATGGTAAATATTAGGTAGGTAATTAATATGTTTTTTTTTATATATATTTGTAGTACATAATAACTGTACATCAACGACGGAAATGTAATCTAAAGTATTGTTCACCTAGCTGGATGAAAATGTTATAACTTTCTTCTACAATTTTTGAACATGCGAACATGTTTTTCGAGGTTTTTGAAGTTAGTTTAACTTGACCCCTTTAGAAACGTGGTGATTATGTGATTAATGACAAAGACAAAAATCAAAGTACCCAACTTGCGCGAAATAGTAAAACCTAACTATGTCGATTTAGCGTCGGCTGGCGCCCTCTTTCTGAGTGAGCGTAACTTTATACTCACTAGAAAACATAAAAAAAATAACGCCATTTTATAATGCCGTGTTAGCAACATTCAGTGTATTATTTAGGTAAATATTCCGTGTTCGTTTTGTCCACAACACTTAAATCGTAGCAAAATAGAAGTAACATTTCATTCTAACAAATATTTTGGAAACAATTACATCTACTAGAGGTAAATTAAAAACTACATATTAAGTATTCACCGCCGCACTCAGGTCTAAAGTGATTTAAAATCAAAATTAATTACACAGTAAATAATTGTGTCATTTCTTGTCCGTCTGTCCGTCTGTTATATAAAAGGGCCACGTACGCCATCGCATACGCCAGTATAAAAATGTCTTAATGTGAGGTTGCACATTAAGGGCCCTATACCTGCTAAACTCAAAATCCATGTCGTGCGCATCGAAAATTGTTGATTATTTCATGACGGAATGTCGTAGAACTTTTTTTTATGTATGGATTGTAGGTGACATTGTTTCCGATTTTTTGTGCAGTTTCCATGTTAATATGTCGAAACGTATTGAAGCCTATCGACATTTTAGCCAAATCAGACATTTTTTGTCTAAAATTTGGATTGGCTTTGCACCAATAGAAGGTTCTTGTCTTAAAACTACACCAAAATGTAGGAAACAATGTCACCTACAAATCCTACAATCCATACACAAAAAAAAGTTCTACGACATTCCGTCATGAAATAATCAACAATTTTCGATGAGCCCGACAGGGATTTTCAGTTTAGCGGCTATAGGGCTCTTAAGCCAGATGTTTTCTCTAACCTGCCGCGATTTAAATACCTATCTTCTTTATTCTCTACAACAGTTCCCTACTCTCACCACACTTCCCCTAATTTAGGGGAAAATGAGTTATTTCATTTCCGTGTCCATAAAGATTACACTTACATGGAATAAATGTGTTTTGATGTTTCCTCTTAGGGGTTGGAGTAGTGATATTAATTGTGGGGTATTCACGCCGCCCACTGTACCGCGCCGTATATTTTCTTTGTCTGTAAAAACATTTTATAGGAAACATAATTAGTAACTGCGCCCCGTGATTTCACCCGCTCAAATCGGTACGTTACTTCAGGTTACTAGCTATCTATATACAAAGTGTCATTGTATTCGGTTTAGCCGTTTAAACCGAAGGATAAAAAACACGGACACACACAAACTAGAAAAAAAGTTCTTTAGGTAGTCGTTTTATAAATTACTAGGATAAGACTATTTATTTTGTCCGAGTCCCGACTAACTGGCTTTATTACAGTTTTTCACTCGTTGCACAACGGATTTCAAATCATAGTAAGAGTGGTGAGCATGTTGCAATATCAATAACGATAATCGATAGCAACAATGCGCAGCATTGCGCCCGCCCGTAACCCACGAATGTGACAAGGAGCGAAATACTCTCTGCACATCTCAGAGTGTGCAACGAGTGAAAAGTTGAACAAAAGAGGAATTCGAGATTTACACGGATGAATCCGGAATCGGGACTTACACGGGTAAAACTGCAGGGCGCAGCTAGTATTAATATAAGCCTTAATTTATGTTTATGGAATTTGAAAAACCTCTAATTAGAAGATAGATATTACAAAGTACTCAACAAAAGTATCATAAATCATAAAGAATAATAAAAGAAAATAACCCTTATTCTTGACACGTTAAAGTACGTTTTACATTCATTACTTTCGTCGTCGAAAAACGTGAGTTTTATTCATCATGAATAAACGTTTTACGATCGATGTAAAATAAAAATTATTTGTGGAGAGATAAAAATTGGGAATGTTTATTATTTTGCCGTAATATTCAAGGTTTTTTTTATTTTCTTTTAAGACGATGAGTTTCTAAAAAAATACTTACAATTTATTTTTATTAAGTATTAATACTTTGAGTTGTGACATGATTCTAATATTAGATTTATATAATCTGTGTGTATGTTAGTAGGTATATAAGGTAGGTTATATAATTATTTAGAAAAAATAAATTTAAATGTTTTCTACGATATGTGTATATAATACCTACCTATCTGTTACTGTATAACCGATTTCCAACGAATTTTCCAAATGTTTAACAATAATGAATATTTAATATTGTTTTATCATTCTTAATATTCATTACATATACCGATTTTGATGAGACTTAGTGTGCAGATGGCTAGATACCTGAAGATCCTTACCTACTTGGCTTTTACAACGGAGCACAGCTAGTATTATTGAACAAACGATGTCTGAAAAGGTATCTATATAGCCTTAGATTTTTATTTAGTTATAACGAGTAGGTAAATTCAGTCTACCCTTGAGGAAGATGTCTGAAAAGACCCCGAAACGTGGGACGTTGATAAAATGCTTAATAAAATAAGAGGAATGTGATTAAAACCGGGAAAATTTGTTTTATTATAATAGTTATACGACGCGTTTTTATTCAAAAACAATATCCAATTAGAAGAGAAACTAAATATGAATTTTGTTTAAAACAATAAATCGTTATTCGTATTTGATTTTCGTAATTCAAATAAACACAGCCGTTTATCCATGATGGAATTGTCTAGTGTTCCGATCACTAGAACGTAATGAAATTTCACTAACACTCCTTCTGTCAGCCACAACGTGATAAGTGCAATAAATCTCTGTACAAATTAGGCTTTAACTTTAACGTAAAAAGGTTGGAATTTGTGTGAAAGTGAGTTTAATTAAAATATGGTATCTTGTGTACGGAGTAAAGTCGGCAATAGCATTGAGATGATCTGTAGCGAATGACTTAATGTGTTTTATTGTAATCAACATCAGAACAATGTCGGGTCGATCACTTCTATCGGAATACAAAAGATATGATTACAGGGATCTGGAGGAAGTTTCCCTTTTTTTTTGTTACATTTCATCAAATGTATTGACCAGGCGGGCGATTTTGCGTTTTAAAATTACATGGAATTTAATTTCAATATCATTGCAAGGATAGTCTCCATTCTCTTTCTCCATACAAACGTAGTTTAAATTTTCCTCCCTGGATAAAGACATTAGAGCAAATATGTTTATGCCATAAAACTAATATCTGTCATGACTATGCATCTACCTTTTTATTTTTTTCATTTAATATTTTTTATTTATTTTTTATTAGAAAATAAAAAAAATACAAAGGTAGATGCATTGTCATGACAGATATAGGTTTTATGGCATAAACATATTTGCTCTAATGTCTTTATCCAGGGAGGAAAATTTACAGTATTTAAGTTAGTATAATAAATAAATACACAACTTATTACATTAAATCATAAAGGCAATTAAATACAAACAGACATAAGTACATGATAAAATTAATAATCTTAATATTAAATTCACATTAAATAACAAAATAAAATAAAATAAAAAAATAAAAATTATTACATTTGCCAAATTTAATTCAATTTTCAAAAGGACTCAATTTAACAAAATAAACTCGTGTGTCCGATGTCCGTACAATGACCTCAATAAAATGGCTTATAAATAAAATCTTGTATTTATTAAGCATTTCAACAAACTGAAATAAAAAGTGCGATAATCTGCGTGTCTCATAAAAAGCTGCCTTCCCACGGTCCTTCATATCGAATCGACATTGTCAAAACCTTTAATAAATGAATATTATTATGTTGATTTTGCAACACCACGTTAATGACGAATACGCGCTAAATTCAAGGGCTCTTTTAACGGTCCGGTCTGTGTAGATCTTGGAATTTTCATTCCAAAATGCAAAGTTACGAAGAAAACCTTTGAAATTCCTATCTAGCAGCAATGCCTCGGAGAAGTTTGGTCTCCCACAAACGAGCCTCTCTCACTGTGCGTCGTCGATGCGGGCTTGTCTGCGTCCGTCGGTCGGCGATATCACGGGCCGTGGGAAGCCAGCCTTATGCATGCAATTTCCACAAATGGAAATTAGTTGCAGAATGAAACCGACAGATGACGTCCGTCGTCGTTAAGAAATATAACTGCTGATTACGAGCAGCTCGTGTTCATTCGTAATAATTATTTCACAAAAGCTATACTTTTTTATAATCCTAGGATTATTATTCTTTCGCCCGCACTTTTACCCTGTAAAAAAGAACATCACCACTCGGTGAGATAATGGTCACAAACAACCTATTTTTCTTTTTAATTATTACACATTGGCCAGTGATTAACCACTATCAACACCTGATAAGGTGTTGGTGCAGTCTAAGATGAAGCACGTTGACCTAGAAGGTACCTCTTCAGTTCACTCGCAATTTGAGGACCTTCAAATTGTACTCGCCAATTATATCGAGAATACAGTTTCAGACGACAGCTGAATTGAATATACATACATCCAGACCAGAAACAGACATTTCATGTCAGCATAAATACTTGCCTCAAAGCACACACTTTAATGGTATAGCTACTTTCTATGAAATATTTTGTTGATGCTTTCAAATTTTCACAATTTCATCTTTCCAGTTGGCTTTCCTTACCTATTCAAGGCTTGAGTCTTAAAAAGTTTAACATAAATATTTGCTAACACGGTGTAATCGGAGACGGATGCTTATACATATTTTAGACAATCTTTTGTCAAAATTGTATTTAAACCTAGGGTTTAAATTAAGTTGACACCAGTGGGTCCAACCAATGGGAACATCGTAAATGAAAGTAAGTATTCTTCTAAATACCTACCTTCGTATTTTATTTCACGTTCCATTGTTCTGAGACAAATCAATGTTTTCACTTAGAGTTGTAAAATCGATCCATCATTCAAGAAAGTATGTAGCTTCGGGCGAAATTAAACTTTTTAATTTATTTCACAATACCAGAGTGGACCTACTTTGTGTTGCTACGCGTTTTGGAAATCGGATATTTTTGACAATTTCTATAGTTTATTTTTCTCCACACACTTTGGTATAATTTTTATTATTATAATATATAGCAGGCTATAGGTACAGGTTTTACAAAGATTAAAATTGGTATTTTGTAACTTCTGTATATATTTATATCTAACTTGGTAGGTAGGTAAGTAGGTACTATAAAACTTCTGTGACTGAAAACATTAGGTACGCTGAAAATTCATACTCAAATGGGAATATTAGATACTGCTGTGTTTTACATCAAAGTATAAACAAAAATCATGTTTATAATAACCAATCAAAACTTTAAATTACCATTTTTTCTAAATTAATTAAAATAAACCCAGGCTTTTGAGAGGGATGCTACCGGGCACATCACTCAAGTGAAAAATTGTTTCCATCTGAGACAAACAGAAAATAGCTCTTAACACTTACTCTGTATCTTCTATTGTTTCTAAAAACAAGAAGGGGGGGGACCTAGGGGGTATTATTAATGCTCAGAACTAGGTATCGGAACTTGAAGAATGGAAGTTGTTAAGCTGATAGCTTAGTAACAGAAAACAAATGATATTATTTTCCAAGACGATTCCAACTAAGTTATAAAAATAGGTACAGTTAATTCAGTGACAAATCCATTTCACAAATGAAGTCGCAAGTGCATTCTGTAGTTTTACAGTAATATATGCAATTACTCGCGTTGCACTCAGCTCTGAAAGAAACTCTCCGAGAAGGGTTAACATAACATACTTTATTGCAGAGCTGTGAACTATTATAGCGATACACTTTTATTTGTGACATTCGTGCTACACGAAGACTATATTATTTGACATTGGATCTTCAACTAGTACGGTATTCATATAATATTTTTTATGTCTGAGATATGTGTAGGTATTTTTATAGTTTGGTATGCTTTAAAATTCAGTAGTTTACCTAAATGTGGTGGTTAACCTACATTTTTCAATGTGAATAATTATTTTTCTTTTAAAACAAATGCTGATGAATTAATTTTAATTTTGTCAATATACGTAATTATGTGTCATCATAATTAAAAATATGATATAACTATGATTTTTATTAATATTCCCATTTAATTTACAGACGACTTTCACAACTCGTTAGAATAAACTCTATTAGCCTTATTAATAAACGTGGAGTAAGGGCAAAGTAGTAAGAACATGCTTTGTCTTTTTCCTTGACAAGAACTTTCAAAGTTGACAGACAGAAACAAAAAGTGACACAACTTACTCCCCGTTTATTAACAAAGCTATATGAGTGAAACAATTCCCGAGACTGTACGAATGTTACAAACAAACTAGTCACATTTTAAACAATCAAATAAGTCTAGACGATTCACTCAAAAGCGGATCGCGCTCGATCCTCCAACGATATATTTACGACAAACTTCGTCGGCGCACAATTTATTTTCCCTTTGTCGTGAGAACGTTTCGGTCGAATTTTTCTACGAATAAATCCCTTAAGATTCGTTACAAAGAGTATAATTTGCATCTCTTTGTTGGGCAATGAAATTAGCAACAAGTAACCTTCCCTCTCACGTTCCTTGGAATATTACACGAGATATCTCTTGCGATTCTTTTTGCAGCTTCTGATTATACTACACAGGGAAATGGTTTGCCTTAATGGCTTGATTTGCAAGTTTTTTTTTGTGATAAATTATGTTCATTAAGTTTAAGCTATGCTTTTATATTTTTGAAGAAATTAAACAATTGTCTGATAAATTTGTTTTGCTTAAAAACGTTATGTTAATTTGTTCAACCAATGATAAAAGTCTATACGTGCAGTAATAAATAATAATATATTCTGTGGATATGCCAAAGGAATGTGGCATTTCCACAGTGCGCGGACATCATTAAAGTCATTGAATTTTTTTATTATTTAATTCATTGACAATCTTTAGACCAATACACATCAAACACACGATGAATTTTAATTGTCTGTGAGGTGTCAATTGATTCATCGCACTTTGTACTATTTATGTATTCTGTGACGCACTTTCCGATGAGAAAAACCTGTGATTATATTTTACATTACAATCGTTGATTTCGATCGCCGCCGTCATCGAGTGCAGTCGCATCGACATGCATCGGAAATATGACCTAGAAATTTTACAACGTTAATTTTTATTTCTTTAATTGTTGTAAATTACGTTGTGGAACTTACGCAATGAGATGGCGTTCAATTATGCTGATCCTGGTGACATCCCGAAGTATGTGTCGAAGGCTACGTTGGACAATCAAGACGTTTCCCAGCTGCTTCAAGAAATCAGAACGCTGAAGATTGAGGTCAACGACATTCGTGCCAAGTTGGAGTTGACAGAACGTACCGTCACCGATCTACGAGCTGAGTTAGCGTTTCGCAATATTACAGTTGCTACCGCGCCCGCTCCGTGCATCGAGGTTTCGGCTAAAAATGTAAACACTAGGCGAAGAGGCGGCCGTGACACCGAGCGTCGAATTACGCATACCAACATACCAGCCGATGCGAATGAACCGATTAAGCCGATCGTGCTGGCTATTGACCGACCCTTAGATGTGCCGCAAATGTTTATATCTAAGAATCCAAACCCGGTCTCAAAGAAAACCTTTGCGCAGGCCGTTAACGTCCCGAAGCAAGCTCCTGTGCATCAAGTGGTGGACAAAAACGGCTTCACTCTCGTGGAGAAAAAGAAACGTCGTTCGATTCTTCGGAATCATCGCGGCACTGCAACACCGACCACATTGAAGGCAGCAGAGCCAGTGATATCCATGTATTTGTCGCGGTTCTGCAAGACCACATCTAACAAGGATGTTCAGGAATATATCAAGGCCAACAACAGTCTTGCCTCGGTCTCGGGTGTTTTTCAGCTAGAAGAACTGGAATCGCAAAGGAAAACTAACTTCAAATCCTTTGTGCTCCGGATCCCAGCGCCGCTGAAAGATGTCTTTTTTTCAGCCGATTTCTGGCCAGCTGGCATAGTCTACCGACGTTTTAGGGAAGCTCGTCCGAAGAAAGAAAACCCTAAACCATAATTTTTATTTTATGAGTATGTATGTTAGTCCATAAGGTATATATTTATATGAATAATTATTAAATGTCATCATCATTATTATATTGGTATATCGGTTACCTGCGATACAAGCTGTGCTTAGTGTAGAACTGATTTATTATGTAATTTGAGATATGTTTAATAAGTTTCATAATAATAAATAAATATTGTATTGTATTGTATTGTATTGTCTAATAATAATATAACGTGGGAACAAATTGTTTCAATTATAAATGTTATGTTATTGGCTTCATTTATAATATACTTTATTTATCTTTGATTAGGTAGTCACTGCCACATAATTAACTTAATATATATATATTAATATGTCGGAGGAAGTGTTGGAGGAAGCTATAAGTTGATTGTTGTTATTGTTTTAGTTTAAGTCAAAACTACTTTTAAAAATCTTATATTCATTTAATTTGATTTGTTACATTCTTCTTACAAATTGAAATCCTTTTAATGTGATAAAAGTAATAGTTTGATCAAACATACTTCCTAAGTAGCGACCAATCAGAGCAGAGCACGTGCCTCGAGCGGGGTCGAGGCGCCATCTTGTTTTTAGTGGTGAAAACTGTGATTGAGAAAGGAGACTGGAGCGATGGCAATCGATCGAGTTGGATCGAATTAAGCTAAAGTAAGATCGGTGCCTCGAACCCGCTGCTCGGTCTTGTAAATTGTAACGTGATCAGATTATAAAATTACTAGTGTTGTAAATCTAATTAAAAGAGTGTGAACTTAAAATCCCGTGTTTTGTGCTCGCATCTTACCCTAATGACGCCCACTAAGCCTGCCAATATCGACCCCATCGATGCTTTCTCCGACAAATATATATTAATTATATTAATCCAAGTGCTCAACATTTCATGGCCCCACGGCGCCGGCTTCAGATTTATTAAGGCAATTAAACTTGGTACAAGTTGACAGTTTTTTCCCTTTGTTTCGTAGTAGTTTAATGAGTGAGACGAGATGCCCCGTATTTAAACCCGTCCCGTCGCGTCCCGTCCGTCGCGTCGCGTCGCGCACCGGCTGAGAGGGTGATGTTTCCTAGTTACATTGTTACTCACCCGTACTATGAAACGAGGAAACTCCGTACTATGTACGACAATAAGAATAAAAACCGACCGAGTGCGAGTCAGACTCGCGCACGAAGGGTTCCGTACCATTATCACAAAATTTAATAAGTTCCAATTTTACCCTTTGGGTACAAAACCCTGAATATCACGTTCGAAATTTGTTCTTCTACCTACTCTTGAAGACTAAATGAACACAGGAGCAAGCGACATCCGTGAACGCAACGTGTACGTAAGCGTTTATTTTAACCACTGGCGCCAGTATATCACTGATGGTGCCAGTGGTAAAATCATATAGACAGGCGGACAGCGAAATTTTAGTGGGTAATAGTAGGGTCCCGTTTTTAGCCTTTGGGTACGGAACCCTAGAAATGGGCACAAAGTTACTTATGATCTGCAAGCCTAACGAGCTTGGAGCTAGCCGCTTGGTTTAAATCAGGGATAATTCTTGTTCTTCTTTGCGTAAAGTGACGTGGCGGAACTAGTTTTAGAGTTGTCGCCTTGAAGCATCTCATTCGACGTAATGACTGTTACTGCTATGACAGATAAACGCCAACGACCTTGAAACTGAAAATCCCTGTCGGGCTCATCGAAAATTGTTGATTATTTCATGACGGAATGTCGTAGAACTTTTTTTTGTGCACAGATTGTAGGTGACATTGTTTCCTACATTTCGGTGTAGTTTTAAGACAAGAACCTCCTATTGGTGCAAAGCCTATCAAAATTTTAGACAAAAAATGTCTGATTTGGCTAAAATGTCGATAGGCTTCAATACGTTTAGACATATTTGTATGGAAACTGCACTAAAATATCGGAAACAATGTCGCCTACAATCTGTACACAAAAAAAAGTTCTACGACATTCCGTCATGAAATAATCAACAATTTTCGATGCGCCCGACATGGATTTTCAGTTTTTCAGAATAGGGCCCTTAACGTGCCTGTGAAAATTTCGAGCTAGTGTGTAGCGGCTTTATTAGGAAATCTATGCTTCAAATGTAATTAATTGAAACCTGATTACAATTATAGAAGACTAGCAGAGTTAGCCCGTGACTTCACCCGCGTTAGTGTCGCAAGATTTTCTAAAATTCGTTTCTTAGTGATCCATACATCCAAATTTTACGTCTCTCGAACCAGCGGTTTAGGCTCTGCGTTGATATAGATCAGTCAGGACATTGAATTTTATATTTTATATGTAAAGATTTACTTGAATATAGTGTAATGTTCGTACAGAGTGTCTACTTGTTCGTTCAGTGTATACATACGTCCGTGGCGCTTCCCTCGTGGTCGGATAATTAAAAGGTTCGGTTTAATGGCAGGTTAATTAAAAAGGTAGGCAGTTTTATTGACGCCGTATTAAAGGCTTTTTGAGTACGATTTTCATTTTACTACTGTTTTATTTCCGTGTACTTATTCCTTTTTAATCGATGTCTTTTGTGTGTCTGTTGTTATTGATTGTGTGAGTTATTTTTGGATGCTGTTAAAAAGTGAACTCTTTTACAGGAAATAAAACTACTGTTGCAGCAAGGTTGCTATCTTTTGAATGGTCTTTGACGCAAAACTGCCCTGTTTTTCTCGGTATAAATCTAGACCTGAGTAGTTGAGACTTATCGACCAATCAAGAGATACCAACCATCCCGGTACCGGGACAGCGACCGGGGCGGTTGAGACCTTACCCCAAAATTGTCCTAAGTCAGATTTAATCAACGCCAAAATGTTTATTGGTAAAGCGTTCACCCTCTCCGCTGTAACAGTCAGCAGCTATTTATATTAAACACCTTGAAATAAGCACTTTTTCTTATTTTCCAAGATATTCAACGTTTCTCGCAAGTGTTTGAATTATTACTCAATTCCATTTTCCTTCAGAATCAAGAGGCAGGACCTCAGTGGTTAAATTTACGTGGCAAAAATCTCATTAGATCTGTATACTTTACTGGGAGAAAATTGTTCGTGACTTTCTCGCAGTTCAAATGGTCCACGCCTTTTTCTTTTTCCGTTTCAGAATTGTTACGGAGTTCAGCATAGTTGGGAATATTAATAAAATGAAATACGATCGCATTGATTTATCCTGGACAACCATCTGCTTAACTGATGGATGTTTTAAGTGTTCTTACTTACGCAGAAGTTTTGCTGTGTTCCGGTGTGGTAGACGAATACCTTTAAGAGGATAGTCTACAGTCTCTTTCTCCATACAAACGTAGTTTACATTTTCCTCCCTGGATAAAGACATTAGAGCAAATATGTTTATGCCATAAAACTTATATCTATCATGACTATGCATCTACCTTTTTATTTTTTTCATTTTATTATTTTTTTTATTTTTTATTATTATTTCAATTAGAAAAAAAAAAAAAAAAAAAGTAAATGCATTGTCATGACAGATATAGGTTTTATGGCATAAACATATTTGCTCTAATGTCTTTATCCAGGGAGGAAAATGTAAACTACGTTTGTATGGAGAAAGAGAATGGAGACTATCCTCTTAATTGGAAAGAAGTAGACAATAAGCAAGCAGTTGAAATTTAAAATAGTCGGAACCTACAAAGATTCTTCATTTTTTTCTCATCTTTTACAGCAAAAATATGTATAATGCCAACCTTTTTTCAACAGCCTTTTCGCAAAGCTGTCTTTTTTGTCTCCACTTTATTTCTCGCTTACTCCTCGAAATAATTTATCAAATAAACATTTGCGTAGTGGGATTTATCGGACAGTTCGTGTCACGCGCTGAGAAGGGCCTACGAAAGTTTATCATCATGTCCCAAATGTCACCCGTCTTATGGTCACAATAAAAAACATAGTTTGTTGGACATGACGGGGGTTGAAAATGAGTACATAACATACATAGGTTTAGTTTACATTATATTCGTAGATACATAGGCATTATACATTTTGTGTGTTATTTCAAGAACTAAACATAATTATGTTACAACTAAATGAGGCGACACTGAGACGCATTAATTGCACGAATATTGCACGAATATATTGCACGACGTTACACACAGCGCAACCTAGCCCCAAACTAAGCACTAGGCTTGTACTATGGGTACTAGACAACGGATATACTACATATTATACTTTTTTTTTTGTAAATACATACATATGATACATAGAAAACACTGAATATTCCACGTCTTCGGACCGTGGTGAGTCCTAGGACATGTTGGTTTCCTCACGATGTTTTCCTTCACCGTAAGAGCGATGTTATTAGCGCACATACCTTTTTCTTAAAGAAAAAGACATTGGTGCGCGGTCGGTCTGGATTCGAACCCACGACTCTCAGAATGAAAGCCGGGGTATCTACCACTAGACCAACACCGCACAATTAGATCTGCCTTTCAAAGTTCTTTGTAAAAATATAATGTAAAGGGAAACAATAGTATATTTCCTGAACAGTACATCAATGTCAGACACTAAAGTAAGCTCTTAAATTAATTAACAAAAATCTCACAATAAGTTGGCATAAAATCAACGAAGAAGCGCAAAGGAAACCTTGTAAGGGCGAACACGACAGATCTGCAGACCAAACTATCGGCAGATAACTATCCGATTTCTTCAAAAGAAAAATCAAAATATTACCTACACACACAGTAAGTGAAGGTCCTTCGATTCGATACTTTGTTCCAATTACTAATTATCGGTCGATTTAAATAAGCCAACTGCGTCAGTCCCAAAAGCAACTAGAAAAAGGTTAACATCGGCTCGCGACCCCGTTCTCGATCCGCACCACATTTGGCAGCCTCCACTGGAGAATTTAAAACAAAGAAAAACAGAACTAGGCCGGAAATCTGCTCCACTACACTAGGCCCCGACTTCTTACACGAATATAACCCTTAATGCCTCACACGAAGGTATTTCTGCGTATCCAAATTTTTATGTTCCAAATAGCGATCGTAAAAATTTAATGCCATTGGGCGTAATCCAAATGTGGGGATGTTTATTGATTCACGTTTTCACGCATTTCATTCAGAATCGGGGGTAAATACGAGTGCGGAAATATGCGATACAATATTAAATGTTTATTTTTAAAGGAATACTGCGGTGTTTCGAACGTAAATGCTCGTTCAAAGGCGTCGAACGAGGCCGGAGTAACAACAATCCTTAGATAATATTGCTACTTTCGACAAAAACGCTTCTGAACGGAAATAATTTTTATTGGAATTTAACAGGCGGTGTGGACGTGAGGTAATTTCCCCAAAATTGTTTTTCTTTGAATGTAATTTGTTTAGATTTGTATTGTTATCTGTAGGGGTATATGAAATTGACATCACATATTGACCAAACGGAAAATATTATGATATTAAACTGTAATAATTATGACATAATACCACATTAAACAAAATTAAATCAAAAAACCGTTTTTTTATCAAAATCATTCTTTATTCAAACCATAATACTTAATTGAATTTCCCCACAAAAAATTTTAGATTTAAAGAAAAGTCATTTATTTCAGAACTTCAGGCTTTCAGTAAGGTTTCACAAAAAACTGGGGTTTTTTCGTACAAACCACAAGAACAATGCCTTTCCAGACGAGGCGGAAGGAAAGGAAAACAAATAAGTTTATTTATAAATAATTATAATATCACCTATACAAAGTAGGTATATAGGTAAATTTTATTATGGTACTTATCTATGGTGGATGGTATTATCCTTTAGTCCCAAAATGTTGAACTTCCCAAAATGTTAAATATGTATCTAAATTATATATACCTAGGTACCCATTTGGCTCGGATTGATGTTTCACAAGTAGATACATTGTCGATTTAAGACCACGATGTATTCACAGAAATTAAACATCAAGACAGACTTTCAGTCTCTTTATATTCATTCAATTCTTCTGTCGTAAACCTATCAGTCTTTTTCTATTTCATTGTACCTACTTCCACGCAGCAGAAATACACAGAGAGTCCAGGTATGAGAAATTTAAATCGTAATTTTAAGATTTTGTATCCAATGGATAGAAACGGAACGCTTTTACTAAGACTTTACTGTCCGTCCGTCTGTCGGCCACGAGACTGTATCTCATAAACCGTGAATAGTTGAAATTTTCACAGATTACGTATGTCTGTTGCCGCCGTAACAACAAACTCGACTCACAATAAATAAATGTCCGAGCTACAATACTTTAATACACAAACGTAGGGAACACGGATGTTACTATCTTTTTAATCATAAAATATACATTTTTCTCGAAACAGTTATATAAAGAGGGGCACTTGTCAAACGGGCACACTATTAAAACAAAGCTTACTTCAAACCCCTGTATGCGATAAAAAAAATGAAACGGTGACCTAATTTTGGGACGTTAATTAAGACCTTAAGGACAATCTCGCCGAAACAGCCGTTATTATCATTTTTGGGGGAAAATGTCACATTTAGAAACGGTTCTCTAATGATAGAGAGAAATTATAATAAGTAAAATTAATATTTCAGAGGAAAATCAACTGAGAAGTGAAAAACGTATAGTGAACCCTGTGGTTTCACCCGCTTAAAAAGTGTTGGTAATATCGGTAGTGTTGGTTACCCGTACACTTTTTGTCACATTTATCGAAGTTTCCACGAACCGGTAGATGATATAATTTTTTTCTTCAACGGCGCCAACATACTTATAGAACAATTTTAGTCTCGCTGACGCGACCACCAATGAAGAGAAGACATGAGAAAAGCAAGTGGATTTTTACATCATAATCATAATAATACATGCAAAGCCGAAGCGGCTCGCCGAAAATATTATAATCACAACAAAATTTCATGTGATTCAAATTCCACCTCAATAATGAACAAATGTCATACCAAACCGTTACTTAATTATCAGATCTCAGGGTGAAAGTTTCTCTATTCGTAGCTAACGACCGCGACTATTTGACCCCAAACTTCTGTCAAGTATCCGTGTTAAGGTGAGGTCTCACAGCCGCGACTCGACTCGGGTACATTAATTCTAATTACCACGCGGCGCGCGATCTAGTTTCGAACTTGCCGGATAACTCTCGGGAACTATATATTAATTAAAATCTATCGACAAATCCCACTGCTCCACTGAGTACAGTGTAGGTAATGAAGTAGGGCTTTGTATGTTTAATATTTTATTATGTTGTAACTTGATTATTAATTTGTTTTAGGTAATCATTATTTAAGCCGTGTTTACGGAAATGATTACCGAAACTCCCGTTTGTAATTACTCGTTTGATATTAGCTTGTTTTGGTCGTCTCTTCTCTTTTGTTCTTCATTATTGATGATCGTGCGTTTCTTGAAAGGCTTTAACAGATACGTTGACAAACTGTTACAGCTGTATTCACAAACGACCCTATGTGTGGACTTATCTTCTGTCACACTTTTGCTGACGTTGATTATCACTCACAAGAGCGAGACAAAGTACGGTCGTTGATGAATTCGGCTGTAACTCTATTGTCCATTTATTTTTAATTTAAATACATACTATTTTTAAAATATACTAAACGAAGAAAAATTTTAACAAAAATAAATGCATCATCAAACATTTTCCCGTGACACGATTCGAACCCGTGCCCACGTTGCTAGGCGAGTGCACTCTAACGCCATTACTCTTTACGCCACACGTGAACCTACGTGACACGGTACAAAAAAATATTTACAAAAATTAATAATGTTTTTTTAATTGTATTGTTTATTTAAGTTGTAAACTGATAAACATTGTACCTAACAATATTCCAGTATCAAACTTGATAAAACAGGAGCTTCCCCGTCTGCATCAGTTTCCACTGTAAACACAACGTGGTCGGCGCTCGGCAGTCAGCGTCCGCTCGCGTCGGTCTAAGCCTTTCAAACTTGGCTCACGTGTGCTCGAGGCTTAGCTACAACTTTTATTAATTTTTCCACCACTACATGTATGATGAACATCATTACCAACTTCTGATGAAACACAAGCATTATTTCAGTTAATCTTCTCTTTGTGTGTTTTGTATATAACGATATTATTATTATGTATTTAGTACAGTAGTAATTTTTTATATGAAGTATTAACGTCTGAAACTGTGTAGAAAACTGTGAAGAAAATTAAAACCTTATAATTTGCACCTGAAGGGTTACTTCGGTTCGTTTCGATATGACAACGATACTGTCATAACGATGGTTCTACTGTCACCCTACTATCAGAATGTGACAGTAGAATCATCGTATGACAGTATCGATGTCGTATCGAAACGAACCGGTACCCTAAGTCTTTTGCTGACTGTACATATCATAAAAATACTTAACACTATTTACTTGTGTGTTTTAGGGTTCCATACCCAAAGAGTAAAAACAGGACTCTATTACCAAGACTCTGCTATCCATTATGTCTGTCACCAGACTGTATCTCATAAACCGTAATAGCTAGACAGTTGAAATTTTCACAGATAATGTATTTTGTTTATGTTATTTTTTATAAAGATTATGTACAATAGAGATACCCCCAACTGTAAGTTTTTCGGCATATTCGGCACATTTTAGATAGATATTCGGTATTCGACCGAATAATCGGTTTTGGTTACAGCAAGGGGACATCCACTTATATAAGCGTATATTCTTTTATTCGTTGTATTGTTATATCAGAGAACTAAGTAGTAGGGGACTTTAAGAGGATAGTCTCCATTCTCTTTCTCCATACAAACGTAGTTTAAATTATCCTCCCTGGATAAAGACATTAGAGCAAATATGTTTATGCCACAAAACTTATATCTGTCATGACTATGCATCTTTTTATTTATTTTTTATATAGAGGAAAATTTAAACTACGTTTGTATGGAGAGAAAGAGAATGGAGACTATCCTCTTAAAATCTCGTAAACGTCATGTCAGTTCAAATGCGACTATTTCTTGTTCTATTTCTATTCCATGTTCTAAGGTCTACGATATCATGGAGAACCAATTGAAACCGTAATACCCGGTAAAATAGCTTACATAGATATTATATTTAATAGCAGAAAGGGTCGACTTTTCCGTTAATACAACCAAAGAGGACCTTCCATAGGGTATCTCTCGTAAATCAAATATCGGCAACTTTTCCGTGTGACGTCATAGTGTAGTTTTATGCCTCTGCTAGCAGAACTCAGGTCAAATAATGTAGGGGTCAAAATTGTAGAGCAACTTTGTTATTAGTAGAAGAAGGGTCTAAATCGCGTTGTAAAGGTACTGACGATTTTATAATATGAATAAATAAACTATTTTGAGTTTGATTTTGTGTTATAGATACTTAGCCATCATAGAGTTTTTTCTAATCATAATATCAGAAATCATAATTAATATTATTTTTTTGCATTTATTATATACAATGCGTTATTTAAAGTCGAAGTCTGATCATTGAGTTTTTAAATAAATATACAAACAAACAAATATGCAAAGTTTCGGATTCATAATATTAGTAGGATAAAAGGTTTGTAAACTCATTACGAAGATGGTGATTTACCCATCTAATATCTAAAAGTCACCTGTCTCAAACGGATGAATAAATGAGGAATAATTTAGGGATTGATTCGACAATAATAGCGCCGCTTCCGTCCGTCGGGTGTCGCCCGTCGGGTGCGGAACCAAAACTTCCGACTGGTCGGACAGTTTTCTAATTGAAATTTTATGTTTTAGAGATTGGCATGTTGAAAACACCCATTATAGGATAATATTTGAATAATTTTAGTGGGACAAACTTTGACATTCTATCTCTGTTGAAATATTTGAAATTGATTCAGAAGTTTCTTTATTCGAATAGGTATTAAAATGAATCGTCCTTTTTAGAGTTAGTCAAAAAGGTAGGATTCCCTGTTTTTCGTTACTATAGTGATGCGCCGAGTACCAGTTTTACCGAGTAACCGAGTACCGAGTATTACTCGGTTCAAAATTTACCGAGTCGAGTACTCTGCCGAGTTACTCGGTTCATTTAAATAACCGCGAAAACAAGTTGAAACGCGCTCCAGACGACGTGCGACAGGCGAGGCGACTCGAGGCAAGCAGGTTTTCTTCTTTACTAGCTGCGCCCGCGTTCATAATCATCATCATCCGAGTGATGTTCCTGATGGGAACATCTCATCATCAACACTCTCGGGAGCCCGGAGTCCGCTATCCTCCTTTTACGTCTCTACTTCGCACGATCTTTGGCATCCCGTGTAGTGAGGCCGTTTGCACGCATATCTGCTCTCACGCCGTCAAGCCAGCCTTTCTTGAATCTTCCCAATCTGCTGCGGTCGGGCGGAGGCGCAGGAAGCACAAATCCTAAGAACTTAAACTGCATGGTCTGTCCGTTTGACCTTATGACCGTCTACACAGGTGTGCTATCTACATGCACAAAGAAGGGTGAGCCGCCGGGAAAAACGGGTGGGTGCAGTCGGAAGACCAGCGCTGCTGCTATGTTATTTTACACTAGCAGCAGCATTATGCTGAGGCTGTGCCTATTCGGCCAGCGCACTACTTTTTATTTTTCTTGTTATGTAGTTGTGTGCTTGTCTGAATAAATCTATTTTCTTTCTTCTTTCAAAGTGGCCATAGCCGCACTTTGGGCGTGTAGATAGCGGGTCCTTTAAGAAGACCGAACTAGCGTTTTAGGACAAGATCTGTCTAAAACAGATCCCTGACGATTGCTCTTGGGAGTAACCTGACGGTACAGCAACCCCTTATCAGGCGTAATCAGTGGCAGAAGTCCTTGATTCGGAAGGAGTTCCGATGTTTGCACCTCTTTATACTGCTTATTTAGCAGCTCGTGGGAATATTTCGAAAACTACTTCGAATTTCCAAAACTTGTAGAACAAAAGTTGTTCGCCTAGACCTCTAGAACAACCCCCTTTCGGCTTAATAGCCCCTCCTCGGAGCACCGTGTATATCCGAGTTACTCGGCTCATGAACCGAGTACCGAGGCCGAGTACGAGTAGTAAAAAACTGCCGAGTACCCGAGTAACGAGTACTCGGCAGAGTACTCGGCGCATCTCTAGTTACTAATAATATTTTTTATTTTATTTTAGCCCTTCTATTCCACTGCAAGATCTAAGCCTTTAGCTTTTATATCTTCGGTGTCTAGTGCTACTTGGGTCCAGTACCTACCGTGGCACTATTTTTCATAATTATCTTATTAATTTAACTAATTAATGAGATAATTAAGCATTAAACAATTTTCATACTAATTTAAAAAAATATTAAGTCCAGGTAGGTAGGTGTACTAATTTAATACTTACCTATATGCAATGTTCTATAAATTGAACTACCTATAGCTTATCCGAAATATTTTACAAGGAAGAATGCATCATCAAAATTTTTCCCGTGACAGGATTCGAACCTGTGCCCATCGCTTGCCAAGCGAGTGCGCCAACCACCATAGGGTATTTGTTTCAAAAATAGTTAAAATGAGTTTGGAAGTTATAATAAAATTCTAAAGTGAATAGAGGTGAGAGGAGGTGAGGTGAGGTGAGGTAAGGGGGGGGGGGGGGGGGAGGGACAAACAACTTTTTAATTTCCAACGTGCCCCACCGTTCCGTTATGAAAGGTGAAAACTTTGAGATTAGTTGCATCGGTAGTCGGTACCGAAGTTTTGGGTAGATTTCCTGACAGTTTGTTTTGAATAAACTTAGCTACTTACATGAGCATTTTGAGGGGAGAAAATTGAGTTCTGAAACCAGTTATATCGACTTAGCCCATATGTGACATTTAACATGTTTTTTACAATAGTATACAATAAATAAATTAAGTAGACATACCTCTATCTCACTACAAACTTTATCAGTTCTAATTTTATTTTGTTAATGTATTTCATTTGTAATAATTGTGATTTTCATTTAAGACTATCATGCAATGCAATTAATGTGATTGTGATTTTATTATAAATTAATCCTCTCGAGAGAGATGCAACCGGGAACATGGTTTGGATGATGATAATGAATAAAGAATAGTTAATTTAGAAATAAAATTTACTAAATTGTTATTTTATTTCCTTTAATTTTAGTTTTCATATTAATTTAATGATAATTGACGATTTGTTAACATGGTTACATTTTATCGGGTCTTGGTCGCGAGGAGACAAAACTATTGTTACGAGAATAAATAATAATACTCGATTAAGACTCAGTAAAATGTTACTGATTTAATCGTTTCTAAATTTAACTTTTGATTTAGGTACTTGTAATTTACAGTTCACTATCAGCTTACAGCTTCTTTGCTGAAATCTACCCGAGCTGTCAATATCGGATCCGTAGTTTTTTTAATTAAATCTGAGTTTCCGGTGTATGCAAGCCAGTAGAACGTAGTAGACAGTTTTTATTGCCTAACGAAGAATTTGATGTTCCCTAATACTATGTAAGTATCATAAAGTTCATTGTTATCGTGGCTTATGCATTGATACTCGTTTTTTTAAAAAACCGGCCACTATAACAAATAAATCACGTTGTGTGGGAGCTTCATTTAAATATTTATTTTATTCTTTTTTTGTTATACAACAGAAATAAATCATTTGTGAAAGACAGACGGACAGTGATGTTTTGGTTAAAGAATCCTGTTTTGACCCTTTGGGGACGGAACTCTAAAATATAAATCGATTTTTGTTTTTACCCTTTGGGTACGGAACTCTAAAAACTAAATAGATTTTTTGATTCATAACAAACCACAACACTGAGAAATTTATGCTAACGCTATGGACAAAACATATAGTTGAACACGGTGGACGAACATCCATTTCGGCACTTTTTGTAACATTAAAGTGCTTAACATAAACTCGTATTCAAATACTTACCACAGCAGAGCTTCAGTACTGGAATGAACAGAACAATACTCACCCCGTTAGTCCCGACGTCCCGTACAAAGAGGTTGTCGGGGTAACGGCCGGAAGCGGGCGAACACATTCGTTGCGGACCGGAACCCCGACCGGCATGTTTACGCACCTTCTGAAACAAACAGCCTTAAAAGCTGTTTGTTTTGTATCGCTATTTATTTGTGCAACGATTTCGGTGACACAATATTTGTTTAGAATCAATACGTTTCTATATTTCTTTGGATAAGTTGCAGAATAACTGGTAAAACATGGATTTTTCTTCTGTTTTCGCGATGTTGGATTGAAATTAAACTCATTGTTCCGATTCTAATCGCGTTCCTTTTATTATATCATGCATTTTATCAATTTCCGACGATGTTAAGAGGTTTCTTCAGACCTTTTGCTTACTCGTAGACTGGAATAGGTATTACTAAAATGCTTAGTATAATAAAATTAAAGAAACGTGATTAAAACAAGATAATTTTTGTGAATTTTAGTACAGCAAGTTTAGATCACCATAAGATCATGAAATAGGTACGTAGTAAATTAAAAAAACATTATTTTATCAAGTTTGTATTAGTCGATTTTATTTAACAAATAATAAACAAACTATTAACAGGCGCAAGAGTTTCTTCATTCGACCTCTTTTACGAAACATTTACTTCTCTAATTGATTATCTTTGTAAACAATTAACTCCTTGGTGTAACGATGGCCGTTTTAATTCATCGTACACTGACGGTCGCGTGGCGTACGTGACTCTAATACGTTATGTCTCTACCTGACCAGTAATGGATGATGAACTGAGTGAATATGAATAACATTCGGTCAGACACCTGGGGCTATTACAGGGAAAATGGTGCTCGAGTAGAATGAGTGTTGTCGTTCTCAATTCAAACATTTAGGGGGTTTAGTTGTCCCAGAGTTGTCTCCTGGGGGATGCTAATGCTAAAGAAGTAGTCAAATCGGTTCAAAACTACTGGGCTTTTCGGTTTCTCCACAGTAGCTTCCCTCTAAATCAAAAGCAGAAGTTTGCAAATTTTTATTGACTGCTTTATTAAATTGCGTACTCGCATCTAAAACTAATATTATAAAGGGAAAAAGTTTAGATGTTAGTATTGTTTAGGTTAATGTTTGTTGGCTGTAATCTACGAAATAATGAACCTAATTTAATGAAGCTTGATATGTTGATACATTGAATCCTTTTACGTAAATCACATAGTCTAATTTTCGTTCCGTTTTGTACACGGGATTGAGAATAATTCAAGTGCGCAGGGTGACACTTACCACTGTTTTTAACAAAATGTTGTTACATACGGCAGCATAACAAAATAATATTCAATTGTAGTGTTATCAATTTTAGGTAAGTATGCAATAATAATACAATTGTATTTCAATTGCTTGGAGCTGGCATCAACACATATTTACACAACTACAACGTGTGTGTGTTCATTAAGCAGACAACGTGTAAATGTGTGTGTGTGTGTAATGTGTCAGTAATTTTGCTATAGGTGACATAGTTACTTTCTGTAATTAAAACTTATCAATCAGTGGATGTCCTACATTACCTAGGTAACCTAGGGGCATGGGTTCGAATCCTGACACGGAAGGTATTTTTGAAGATGCATTTCTTCTTGTAAAATATTTCTCGTCTAACATCTTTAAAAGAATCCGTACAATTATAAGCCATGTTTACAAGAAAAAGGGTACGACGGGTGCCGGGGCTGCAAGGAGAGGGGAGGGGAGGGAGGGGTGAGACAGTCAACTCACGAAGAACACACGTGACCGTTTATCGACGGAGCGTGAGACGCATTTATGTTATGTGCTCACACAGTGTACGAGAATGCAGTGGAGGAAGTTATTATATATTTGACGGCGCCGCCGCTGTAAATCATTCCTACTTAGTAACATTATAAATTAAGCGATCGAATAGTTATTTTTTGCATATAGACACCCATTGTTAATTAAACTACGTTGATTGTTATCGGACACCATTATTTTATATCCTGCGCCCATCTACCTTCTTAGTTTTAAAGTATGAGTTCTGGTGAAGGCCATCCTGGCTCTTCATATTGAATCTGAGTCCTGACTGACAGATTATTAATTGTAAATAACTTAATACAATGATGTGTTAACACAAATCACAAGGCCACGAGGCAGAGCTAGTTGTAATAACTGTCTTACACACTATTACAGATACTTACGCAGTAGAGGGTTCTTCACATTTGGTAGTTGGTAATAATTCTTTTTATAAGTTACTGTACCAGCGTGTATACAGTGGAACTTTGGTCATACTACACCAAAGCAACCATGAGCGACATGAGGGTGCAGTACAACAACGCGTGGCGCGCCATGTTCAGGTTGCCGTGGTGCTGTAGCGCGAGCGGGATGTTCGCAGAGGGACGCGCGCCCGGATGGCAGGCGCTGCTGCGAGTCCGGTCAGCCGCGACGAGGACTACCTTACATCGCTCTGACAACTCCCTGATTCAGGCGGTACGGGACTGGAACGATAGTCCCCTTCATAGGACCTGGCAGACCTATCACACTCCTATTACTTAGGAAATATTTAATTTAATTTTGTGTTTGTTTGTTTGTTGATGTATCATTGTGTATTGTATGTGTGTGGACCTATGGTCTGGAAAATAAATTATTTCATTTCATTTCATTTCATATTCAAAATTCTATGCGTAATATCACACATGTCGGGGCTGATCTATTTGTAGTCTATGTATAAAACAAATTGTAGCCCAACCTAAAATGTAAAACTATCTATGCTGTGTGTGATATGACTTTATTAGTTCATATTTGAGCGTCTGCTTTAACATAGACTGTGGTGATAGACAATACAAAGTGTTTGTCTATCGCCTTACCTAGGTATTAGTCCATCGCGATTGGTTTATTGCTGTTGCTGACAACTGTAAGCTAATTTATATACAAACGTGCTGTATTTTAGAGGTTTGTGCCTGCTTCCGCGGGGCTTAGGCCTTAGTTGGCCTACTCGTAATCCGTGGGGCCTGCTGCGTTACTTGTTGGGAGGCTTTGGCCTATAAAAATACTAAACTTTATTCTCTTTTACATTTTATCAACACCTAACTTGGGCTTGGAGACTTCACAGTGCCTCCTGGTCACTGGTAGCCGTAAAAAATTGCCACAACCGAATTCAGAACCTCCTTTTTATTAGGGTTCCGTACCCAAATGGTAAAAACGGGACCCTATTACACTGAGACTTCGCTGTCTGTCCGTCCGTCCGTCTGTTTGAAGTCGGTAGTTTAATTTCATAGTATAGTTTTTTTTCTATAAGTTTATTTTTCCTACATTACCTAGGTAACCTAGGGGCGAGACTTCGCTGTCTGTCCGTCCGTCCGTCTGTTTGAAGTCGGTAGTTTAATTTCATAGTATAGTTTTTTTTCTATAAGTTTATTTTTCCCTACCCTGACCGTGTCCCGATACGTAGATCAGTTAATTACTGAGCTATTACGTTAAAAGGATCTGAACTTTCCTACGAGATGAAGCCTGACACAGGCGACACCACGTGAGACAGCCAGCACACAATAAAGGTAAGAAGGTAGCGGTAGCAATGATTATAGTGAACAATTACTGCAGTCCGCCGACAGTTCGCTACGTGATCGCATATCAAGGGATCGTGACTCACATCGCAATCTCGATACGCACGCTTCGGGGCTAGGGGCAACTCGTCACAGTCGGCAACTGGCACCAAGGGTCAATTGTACATTTACTCATCATCATCATCCAAGCGATGTTTCCGGTTGCATCCCTCTCGAGATCCCGGGGTCCGCTTTGTACATTTACTAACGAACTTAAAGCTAAGGATACTTAATAACCTTGACACTTGACATAAGTGTTGGAGTTAGTGTCTAACGTTCACACTAAGGCATTGTCGTGTGTCGACATTGACAATGTTTACATTTTGTGTCACGGCTGAATCATGATTTTCGAAAATAACTGCCAAACGATACCTACCTAATAAGTTTTTATGCAAATCTCATGCTTTAATGCTATATTGGATCGAAAATAGCGACACTTTTCTGAAACACCACGCAAGCAACGCGGCAGCAGCTACACTGACATCGAGCGATATCTGCAACTAGGTCTCAAGCCGCGGTGCACTCGGTGTATACATTGAGTGTATACACTATTGTATTGAGTGTATTATGTCAAAAATCAAGTGTCTTCGTGTATCCTTAACTCCTATGTAAATGCTACGGCACTAAGTTTGCTACGTGCTACGGAGTTGCTACGAGTGGCTACGAGTGACTACGATTCTTAGAAGGTAATTAAGAATGCGATACACGCATTCAGTAACTGCTTGTTGCTACTGGGTTCGTGTAGACACCCGTTTAAACCCTTTAATATTAGTAACCATTCTGTAATTTAACTAGACTATACCGTCTCTAAACAGTAAGTTTAACTTTCTGTAGGTAGTTTAGTTAAATTATGAAAAGGAAATACCGTGGCAGTGCAAAAGCGACGCGACGTCGAACCAATCTCCATAACCGTGCTCGTTCAGGTACGGTTCTAAACGTCGCTTCAAAAGAGGACGCATGTTGCGTACTAACAGTCGCCCGATGGATTATTAGATCTATCGGCCAACTGAAATGACGAAGGTTCGTTTAGACAAAGGCTTTATAATTTATAAACAATCAGTTACATAACATTATAAACTTTGTTTTAGTTTTAAGCTATTGCATAGCTTTTATCGCGGGCTTTGAGCGCGGCGACCGAATCAAGAAATTCCGTAACAAATTAAATTAAATTTAAAATTTAAAAAATCCCCACCTTAAAAAATCTTCCAGGTTAAAACAAAACTAAACTTTAAAAAGGTAAAAATAATAAGCCGACAACAAATTTCATGTCTCAGAGTAGGTATGTGGTACCTTGCCTAATAATAAGGGAAGGGAAGATAGAGTTGGAACTAGCAGAGAGTTAGATTTATATAGATTTGCTATACTAGTACTACCTATAGTGTAATACTGTAGATATACTATTAATAATGGGTTAGTATTGAATCGTCTAAATCTCAGGTAGTATAACGTAGTAACTCGTCTAATTGATTGATGGTCTAAAGCTGATGTCGTCATAAAAGCAGGTAGTCTGAAACTCAATTTTGTTAGTATATTATAAACTATCGACCGATTATTGAGTCAGTAGTCTCAGCTCGTCCATTATAATATGAACTCGGTGCATCAACTTTGGGTAGACGGGTGGGAGATAATTAAATTATCGTAAGACTGTCGCTAGGTGTCGCCACTGTCGGTAGGTGTCGCCACTGTCGCCATTCCAGCTAATTGCTTCGATCTATCGTGATTTACTTTACTGCTGTAAATACTAGTTGACGGTAAATACCGCTTTCGTATTGGAGTACAGTCGCTGATGAAAATGCATACTCATCGAATTAATTTATATCTAGCTGTTTCACCTGTGTAAAATAAAAGAGCTTGTGTGTATGTGTTATTCTAGCCTAACTTTTCATTTTCTTAAGAGGACAGTCTCCATTCTCTTTCTTTACACAAACGTAGTCGACGTTTTCCTCCCTGGATAAAGACATTAGAGCAAATATGTTTATGCCATAAAACCTATATCTGTCATGACTATGCATCTACCTTTTCATTTTTTTTATTTTTTAATACTATTTTATTACTAAAATTATTATGAAAAAAATCAAAAGGTAGATGCATAGTCTTGACAGATAAAGGTTTTATGTCATAAACATAATTTGATCTAATGTCTTTATTCAGGGAGGAAAACGTCGACTACGTTTGTATGAAAAAAGGGAATGGAGACTGTCCTCTTAAGTTCTCATTTCCATCATTATTAAGTCCAAAAAGCTTTATCAACTTTTTCGTAAGGCAACGGACAGAGCCTTATTCGTGTAGCTCCCGTATATAATAGACCTACTTCATCTCTCTCCGTGGGTGTAGTAAAACTAAAAAGCGACTAAGGGATCTGTTATAAAGACTACCCCATGAGGTCTTGTGTCTTCTTCTCATTGGTGGTTGCGTTCCGAAGACACACCGAATGAATAAACATATTTTGAGTTCTGAGTTTTTACTAGCGAAAATATTTCTCAGATGAGAATAATGCACAAAGTCTGACACTAACAGACATGAACAAATGAACAGCCATAAAGTCTTCGACTTAACAAGAGTTTTGACGTGACTTTAAATTCCGCTTCTATTTTTTTATTTTCATATTACTAAAGACACTCTCGTTTTCATTACGTTGACACCTTATAATAATATGCTAATATTCGTTCGACTCGTTTCGAATCGGCTACAGAGACAAACGATAATTAGATACATAGGTACATACATAAGCTCAAAAAACATAACCCTCCGTCAGCGATCGGGTAAAAACAGTTCGTCCTGAAAATCTACATATCTGATTGAGCAACGAATACGAGGTGAAACTTTAATAAGTACTGTACGAACTGTGAATGCACGAGTAGAATGGAGCTCCTCCAAGAATTTTTGCATTTTCTACAGTTAAATTAAAATTGGTGTTAGTGTTTCTCGTAAAATTTTATTCTATCTTCTGAAATACGAATATTATTTCAAAAGTCTTTATTGCTGCTCTTTCCGTATTGCAATGGGAGGATATTCGTTCTTAAGATTATGATAGCATATTATGTCAGAATTTCACTTTTACCACACAAAAGTACATTATGAAAAAAAAACGATTTTTCAGTTTAAATCGCGTTTCATTTATCGTAATGACTGCGATGCGTTGCTTAACCCTCGCGATTGGGCTCCTCAACTTTTGTGTTAAGATGGCGAACGTGATATAAAGCCGCGTACAGACATCGCGAGGCATGTGAGATGAATGGTTCGCCTCGCATGCCTATGGCTGTGTGGACGTGTGTGCTCACAATGAAAATTCGCGTAATACGATCGTTGCCGTGTAGAATGACTGGTGTTTTTCAATTGTTCTACTGACGAACACTGTGCGTAATAGTTTGCGTGCTCAGCTTGAGCATGTCTCGTGTGGGACGAAAGCATAAATGTAATCACACATACCTTAGGTTGAGGGATGCGTGACGAACCATTCGCAACGCTTGTCTCGCGATGTCTGGTTGCGGCTTAAGAATCTTAGAACTCGCCAACTCATAAGTTGTGTCTAGATTTTAGATGAGACAATTACCATTCTTGTTAAACAAATAGATCTTTCAACGATTTCATTTGGCAACGAAAATAATGTGTGTTAGGTATACTTTTATTATAGTGTAGAATAGAGAAACATACAGACCGGCAAGTGCCAAGTTACGTAACATACGTTGCGTGTAAACCCATTACATGAGGCTCCATTCTTCTATTTCTTCGAGATTCTTTACAAAAGAATCTTTGTGAAAGTTCACCGCAATGTTAGAAATTCGACGCCCGACTAAAATTCGTCGAACAAATTTTATATCCACTAGAACTCGTAACGTTGCCCTGTTTAGAGATAACACATCTGTATTATAATAGACAGTACATCAAAACTACTACGTGCTTTATTTTGTTTTTAGTATTTGTTGTTTTAGCGGCTACAGAAATACATTTTCTGTGAAAATTTCAACTGTCTAGCTATTGCGGTTTATGAAATACAGCCTGGTGATCGACCAACGTACAAACGGACAGACAGACAGCGAAGTCACATTATTAGGGTCCCGTTTTTACCCTTTGGCTACGGAACCTGTTTGTAATAAAAAATGCTATCTTGTTTGACATGCTGCTCTGACCCCCCACAGTGGTATAAGGGCAGGGAAAAGAAGAGGAGATATTATTATGTCAAATGTTTAAGTATTTTAAATCACGGAATCTAAATCGTCCTAAGGAAAATGCCTAGACGTATTCCCTATTGTTGTACAAATAGTTTATCTCTAACAAGCCGGGGCGAGCGGGCGTCTGTTCCTTTCACAGTGGAACTGCAGCGCCAGCACTAGCCAAGATAACCTGATCCCTGAGCGTTTTGTCCCAACAGAAATTTGTATAAGGAACTCGCGCTCTGTCCCGACACAAAGGATCATTTTACATTAGCCACTTCAGGATTATTTCAATGGCAAAATGTTATTTTTGCTTTTTGACGGATTTCTTTTTAATATCTTAACAGCTTGATACAATGGTCGGGCGCGTTCACGATTTTATGCTCCCTTTCATATTGAAGGCTATTTTGCAATAAGCTCGACCTTTTTACAGGAACTTTTTGTGTAGCTTACTACGAGGGAGTTCAAAGGAAAACTGTTATTAAATTCAGATTACGAATATGTTAATATTAAGATGAATATCTTATTATGCTAATCTTATATAATAGTCCATTCAAATGATGTCGATTTCCAAGCCAGTGAGATTGTATCCTGTGAATTGACGAACCCATTTTGCATTGAACAAACAAATCAAAATCGTGAACCGTCATATCCTAGGACTCACCACAGTTCAAAAGCATCCGACATTCGCCAATTCGAAGTAGACTCCCGTGGCGTCTTACTGCCTAAGCCCTCTAAGAGGAGGCTTCTGCTTTAGAGTAGGACAGATTAGAGGGCTGACAATAAGAAACCTTCAGATCTTTGAACTTCAATTCAGTAGTTTAAAAGGATAGTCTCCATTCTCTTTCTCCAGACAAACGTAGTTTACATTTTCCTCCCTGGATAAAGACATTAGAGCAAATATGTTTATTCCATAAAACTTATATCTGTTATGACTTTGCATCTACCTTTTTATTTTTATTAGAAAAAAAAAAGGTAGATGCATTGTCATGACAGATATAGGTTTTATGGCATAAACATATTTGCTCTAATGTCTTTATCCAGGGAGGAAAATGTAAACTACGTTTGTATGGAGAAAGAGAATGGAGACTATCCTCTTAATAAAAGACTTACATAAATATTTCAACCAAAACCGATACAAAATGAGAACCAAGAACGAAAAGAGAACAAAGAAATGCGATATTTAGATTCATATTTACCAAGTTTTATCAGTTTTGTTTGAAATTCATAAATAACGCACATGCGGCCCGCCGCGCCGCCGCCACGCCGCCCGCGCCGAGCTCTACCGGCTAACATTCTGCGAAATGACTGAAATTGGCTTATGGTGCAACTATTTTTTATTTCTTTCCTCTAATGAAATTAGCTATATTTTGATTTTTTATATAGCTTCCAGAGCTTTTTGGCTTATTTATAGGAGGAGGTAACAATACACCCACATAGATAATTTTTAATTCGAATAATAATATCAAACAATCGAAATCAAGTGGTATCAAGTTAACGTTTTCAAACAAGCGTTTTTATTATTCGAATTAGATTTACTGAAATCGAACTTTTCACGATAACCTCTACGCACAGACTTTCATTGAATTCACCTTTTTTTTTACTTAAGAGGATAGTCTCCATTCTCTTTCTCCATACAAACGTAGTTTAAATTTTCCTCCCTGGATAAAGACATTAGAGCAAATATGTTTATGCCATAAAACCTATATCTGTCATGACAATGCATCTAACTTTTTATTTTTTTTTATTTTTTAATTAAAATAATAATAAAAAATAATAAAATGAAAAAAATAAAAAGGTAGATGCATAGTCATGACAGATATAAGTTTTATGGCATAAACATTGTTATTTTTATATTATATAAATGACCTTCCACATGTAACTAATAATAAATGTATAATGTTTGCTGATGATTTATCGATAATTATTGAATCTGACTCCAACAATTTCACAAAATATGAATGTGACATTAATAATACAATTAAAGCAATAATAGAGTGGCTTAATTACAATAATTTACATGCTAATTTGACTAAGACTAATTATATACAATTCAATGTAAAGGGACGTAGAGAAATTGACCTTAATATAGAGTATAATGGAATAAAATTGGAAAAAACTAACAATGCAAATTTCCTAGGCATCATTTTAGACAAGGACCTAAACTTTTCAAAACATATAGAAAAGGTATGTAATAAAATAAATAGATTTGTCTACGTCCTTAGAAAAATGCGAAAAGTAACATCTTTAAATGTGACTCTAAACGCATATTATGGTTATATATACTCGAATTTAGCTTATGGCTTGATAGTGTGGGGTAGAAGCAAAGATATTCAAAAAGCATTTATATCTCAAAAGAAGTGTATTAGAGCCATCTGTGGAAAGGGACCACGTGAAACATGTAAACCCTTGTTTATTAAATTGGAGATACTAAGCTTGCCTAGCATGTTCATATTGGAAGTCTTTAAATTTGTTAGACAATACCCATACTTGTTTAAAACTGCAATACAAGCAAACCCAAATAATAAACGCTTCCATGGCAAATTAGTACTAGGTTACCTTCCTATGATAGAGCTAAAGCACGGTAATTCCTACAACATGTGTATCAAGGTTTATAATAAAATCCCAGAATCATTTAAAAAAGTCCCAACAAAGGCGGCAACCAAAAACTTGAAAAAATGGCTTATAAAATCATGTTTTTATAGTGTTGAAGAGTTCCTATCTATTAGACATCATAATGTTTAAATTAATAATAACAATTGATAAATGTTATTAATAAAATTGTAAATTTGCATGCTGACGTGACGTTAGCGGGGTAGAGATACACCTATTATATTGTAACACCTATTTTATAATTACCTATCTCTAAGCAAATAAAGTCTTTGAATCTTTGAATCTTAAAACATATTTCCTCTAATGTCTTTATCCAGGGAGGAAAAAATAAACTACGTTTGTATGGAGAAAGAGAATGGAGACTATCTTCTTAAAGTATCCTTAATCTTTCGTCCGTCCGTCGTTTTTATTCGTCGAAAAACAATAATTCATTAGCACATCACTATTAGTTTCATTTCATAAAACTGTTATAATAATCAACACACTAATTAGGTATTTTGTGCAACATATTAAGCCACCATTTACCACCGGGCGCTGCAGCGCTGGTTGCCAGCAACGAACTGGCATCCTGCCCGAGGCGGCGCGGGCGTTCGTTACATGACAATACACTGGCATGTCAATTATGATAATTAATGAATTGTACGCGACTATTGGGAATGTTTAATTTATGGACATAAAGGTTGTAAGCTACTGTACTGTACAAGGTAATCATTTTAAACATTATATTCAATTTTTCGGCTTGCCTGACCAAAAGTGATTTCCTAGGGAGCCTTCGAACGCAGCTTGTCGCCTACTGGCCTAAGTAGTAAGGCCCCTTGGTTGCGAGACGTGTTCCGATACGTAGACCGGTGTAGCCACTAATGTAGACGTTAGTGCTGGAGGCGCGGCGCAGCACGCTGGCCGACAAGCTGGCGCGCAAGGAGCGCCGCCAGGAGAAGAAGCGCAAGAAGCTGCACAACGGCGGGGACGGCGGGCCCGCGCACCATCCCGACACAGGTAATCTTGTTCCGCTGCCGTCTTCCTAACGCTCTTCTTTCGTTTATTTATAAAGTAAAACTAAAAAGTGTAAACTGCGCGCAGTGAACATTGGTGAACATTAGTGAACATCAGTGACATTTGCGGGAACAGCTTAGTCGGACTTCTTTTAGATTCAGTGAAATATTTCATAACCAAGTTTTGATATTTGAGTTCATTTTTGACACTTTTACCACATTTTACCTAAAAAAAAAGTCGGTTCGTCAAATTATGCCTAACTCTAGGGTTATAATTTAACGTTGTTAGGTATATTTTACCTTAAATTTTTGCGTTATTTTTCTTCCAAATAGGGTAAGACTAATGTTATAAAACTCCTCATGTTTAGAGTTCCTTCCTTCCTACCCAAAGTGTAAAAACGGGACCCTATTACTTAGACTTCGTTATCTGTCCGTCTGTTTTCGTTTCAGTTCGAAATAAATAGAAACCCTCAAACATCTAAGGTACCAAACTCACTCGTATATATATAGGGAGGTATAATACAAGTGAAGGTAACATACCCCGATGTAATTGTTTTCGACCGAACACTCGGCGGCCGCAACAACTTAACGCAAACTTAGATTGAAAATGTTCAACTTGTTCACGTGTTGTCGGTCGCGACGTCACTCGTGACTCGTGAGCTGCTCACTTGTGACGTGGGAACTTTAACTGTGTTATTCATACCTTGTATCGTGTTCGTATAATTATCACGAAGTTTATTTGTAGACGAAGTTTTTGTACCATGGAGCTTATTTCGATGAACTTTTTTGTAATTTTTAGGGTTGTTTGTGGCACAAATGGGACGCCGAGTAATCCTCTTGCCGTTATCAAATGAGGTCGGTGTGTAGCGACAAGCGACTATCAAAGCCTCGTCCATCAAATGATTGTTCATTTACCTCTAGACCACCAAGAGTTGCGTGTGTTATCTATTCGTTTGTATGTATTTCTATTATTTTCTATTTATGTAACGTTCAGAATTATATTCTGAATCTCACCTACTCTCTGCCTACCACACAACTCCTTTCCATTCGAAGGTTGCCTGGAAGAAATAGCGTTTAGCGATAAGGTCGCTCATTTGGACATTGTTTTACTTTTAAGCTTTCTATGTAGGTATTTGTCTTATTTTTGATGGACTTATGCTAATTATTGTTGTTGTGAAAATGAAGCCTACATTACAAAGTTTATATCTATCACATGTGGAACAACGTCTGGTTTCACATGTGATAGATATAAACTTACGTCTAATGGTTACATTTATCGAACTGGAAATACGTAATACGAGTATATCTATCGCAAGACAAGTATCCTCTAATATTCAACAATTCAAATTATAAGCTTCCGAACGACTTTATACAAAACATCCAAATAGGCGCTTTTATGCCATCCCAATTAAGTGGTTAAACTAAGATTAATGAACCCCCGACAAATATTAACTTTGTTAACTGAGTGCAGTGAAAGCAATTAATCAGCAGTTTCAGGACATTTCAGAAGGCTGCTCGTTCACGGATGGAGGCCAATAGAATTATGTCAAGTGTCAAGTTAGATTGTGGCTCCAACTCAGATGATGCGGACCTCGACTGATATGGAACCTTGGGGTATAGGGTAAGATAGAAGCGCTAGCGGCGGTGATGACTATTATATTATTCCCACTACAGGCTACAGGTATATCGCCGAAAATCGAATTGTAAGGTTTCCAAACGAAACTAACCCTTATCAAATTTTAAAGCCGTAAGTGCGACTGTTTTTTTTATTTGAAAATTCAGATTAGATATCTCTTAGTTAAAATGACTAAAGATCGCGAAATTGGTTTAAGAGGAGTATATACGCAAACGACCTTGAAACTGAAAATCCCTGTCGGACTCATCGAAAATTGTTGATTATTTCATGACGGAATGTCGTAGAACTTTTTTTTGTGCACAGATTGTAGGTGATATTGTTTCCTACATTTTGGTGTAGTTTTAAGACAAGAACCTCCTATTGGTGCAAAGCCTATCCAAATTTTAGACAAAAAATGTCTGATTTGGCTAAAGTGTCGATAGGCTTCAATACGTTTAGACATATTTGTATGGAAACTGCACTAAAATATCGGAAACAATGTCGCCTACAATCTGTACACAAAAAAAAGTTCTACGACATTCCGTCATGAAATAATCAACAATTTTAGATGCGCCCGACATGGATTTTCAGTTTTTCAGAATAGGGCCCTTAAGAACGCGTATTTCTACGCAAAAAAAAATATTGGGGAAAAAATGCACAGAATTATTAATTTAGGACAATTAGATAAGTTATGCTTATCGATTTCATAAAGAAACTAAACTACATAAATTAACATCATTTTATTTCACACAATAATGATTATCCTGTAAATTGTTCCACACACAGATATAGTAACCCATGTAACAGGAGACAGAAGTGCTGGGAGCTAAGTCGGGAGCGATAGCCTCGCCTTTGACACGCCTCTTCATGGTACCCACTTTGATAACCCATTTGATTACACTTTCATAATTCACTAGTGCCTACTAGCGGTCCCATTTCACTTGTTTTATTTATCTTCTCTTCATATTATAAAACAAAGTTCTCTGCCGCGTCTGTAGGTCAGTCTGTCTGTAATTGATACACTTAAAACGACAAACATATTTTATGTGGGTTTTACTAATGATAGAGTAATTTAATTCAAGTTTAGACTAGATAACTAGCAGTGCCCGCGACTTCATCCGCCTATTTTTTTTTGATATATAATACAGCTTTCCTCAATAAATGGACTATCCAACACTGAAAGAATTTTTCAAATCGGACCGGCGCGGCGGTTTATGAGATTAACGCGTTCAAACAAACAAACTCTTCAGCTTTAGAATATTAGTAAAGATTAATCAAAGCTTCATGTGTATAGTTGGTTAAACTGTGACGATAATAATAATTATAATGGTCGGAAAAACATTTATCTCATATATTTTGTACCAATCGAACTGGAATTCATTTTCAAACATATGATAAATGGGCACGAATGAGGACTTTTGTCGTGCATTACCTCTAAATATCTGCGATGACCACAAAAAGTAATAACCAACAAAACAATGCCACAGTGTATGTCAAAGCGCAGTAAAACAATAGCAGTGACAGGTAAGACGCGGCGAGTTCCGGCCGCTTTTGTGCCACGTTCCGACTGTTTTTACACACAGTTCCGGTGGTGCCGCGTGTCCGGTCTCACTGCTGCTAGTTCTTGTTGTTTTTATTGACGTTTTATCAAAGGAGTTACTAATTATTTTGTGTTTCTGCAATTGATGGTGCGCGAATCGCGTAGGTAAAGTTTGGCATAACTCGACACCAATTTTTAGTTATAAATAAACTTAAATGTTGATGTTTAAGAGATACAGGCTACTGACCGACAGACACACGGACAGTGGAGTAATAGTAGGTTTCCGTTTTTACATTTTGGGTATAGAATTCTAACATTGTTATCAAGCCTATTTAATTAAATTCTGTCATTTTCACAGCAGAAATCAGATAGCGTATAAGTTACAAGGTTTGTTAGAATTTAATATACCTACCTACAAATTAAATTAAATGAACACTACAAAAAGAACACTACGTAAATAAACTGTACAAAACAATGTCGTAGGTATCCTCTTTCATAAGAAATAAGGAACTGGTACTCTACGGTATGCTGAAAAACGTCGAGTGAAGAGTCTCATAAATTTAAACTTAGTAAAATTCCCCTCAGCACACGTGATTATCACATTCAACGAATAACTCCAACAGAACTATGCAAAAGTTTCATTGAAGCAGACAATCACGCGAGTACAGTTCCGCAATCAAGTCGAAAAACGCGCTGTGCCTTAACTCGAAGGAGTAAGAGCGGAGTCGATGTACTGCTAAGTTTTTGCTGTGTAGTGTACAGTTGGCGTCTCGCCACCGCGGCTCTTGCGCCGAGATTCCTGTATTTATTGCCGCAACTGTACTGCGGTGTAATACTTAACAAGTTTGGGATGCCGCGATCTGTAGGAACTTTTCATTTCAAAATATTTCAGTTTTGTTTGCTGCAAAAAGTGGGCTGTTGTGCAACATGCAGAATGAACTTTGTTGTTGGTGCCTGTGTGTTTTGAATTCCGTTTATAAACTTTGTTGTTTTTATTGTTGACACACAACAACGGCCAGTTTGAAACTAAGCAACTAAGGTTAGTTTGAAGTATTAATAACTATACCTAGTTTGAAAGGATATAAATTGTTTGGTGTTTGCAACCCACGCAAGTTTGTCCCATTATTGTGACAGGGCATTATTTCGATATGTCGTTCACCTACTTCAGGGAAAAATATGTAATTTTATATTAATACTAGCTGACCCGGCAAACGTTGTTTTGTCTTATAAATTATAGATAGTACCCGATTCTCAGACCTACTGAATGCCCATGTGGAGGTTGGTGGAGATCGGTGAAGCCGTTTCGGAGGAGTACGGTAACTAACATTGTGACATGGACATTTTATATATTAGATAGATTATATACAGAAGGCCGATTTATTCTGTAATCCAAGCAATAGTTTTCGGTGTATAAATACACAAGCTACTTCACGGGTAAGTCCCGAATAGTCCCGATTCCGTGGGAGTTTCCAAAAACACTTTATTACAAATATCTACACTTAGAGGCTGAAATGAAATGAAATGAAATGAAATGAAATGAAAAAATATGAAATGAAATGAAATTTATTCGTCTGAAGTAGGTTACATAGTTGCTGTATACAAATAGAGTGGTGCCGTACTTCGCCGGATCCTCCGGCATATGAATATTACCTGTTTTGGTAGGTATATATTTCAGTCAATCAGAACTTCGATAATTATATCATACATATAAAACTCGAAGTCTTGACTACACTTATGTATACCTAATACATTATCATTATACCGAAACACACAAACAAGAAACAAAAAGCTCTAAAATGTCCAACAAATTCAGAGGAGGCGCCAGCTAAAAATAACATCTAAACTATTACCTAAAACAGTACCGGCATCGGCACTCCGTTCATGTAATACCCCAATACCTTTAATTAAACGTCAATTAAATCATTCCCGAAACTCCCAATCAGGCCCTTATAATGAGTAGCTCAGTGACAGAAGGCAGGAATCATGGTCCTTCACGAAATGGCCCGGAACACCCATTACAGGGACCCGACAATCGAGCACCCCATTAATGACAGATCGATTCGTCTTACGGTTCGACGCGACGCCGACGCGACGCCTTCTCAATCGTAGCCACTGAAATGAAACTATACAAGAACGCTGGAATTGCTATGCCATACAAAATGACATTAGATCTTTGTGCCGATTTGATTTGCGCCATGTTGCGCTGTTGTCGTGCGTTGTCTATTGAAAGTGATATGGTGACCGTCCATGGAACGAATAGATCCGGAGACGGTCACTATCACTTTCAAAGGAAAACGCGCGACAACAGCGCAACATGGCGCAGATCAAATAGGCACAAAATTTAGTGCGAGACCTCCTGTCCATATAATTCAGGTCAGTGATCCTAGCCTATTTAATATATAATAGCTACATGCTAAAGTTTGTGTGTGTTTTTGTTACTTCTTTACATAAACTATTACTGCTAACAAATTGTAAAAGAAAATACTTCTGTATGTAGAGAGTAGTTCTAACAGTTGCAATTAGTTCTAACCGTCGGTCGTCGCGTTGCAGAGACTAAGGAAGACGGATCTTGATTTGTTCTACATTGCCGCATCATTATTTTCTAAGCAGACAGGGGGGACACCCATAACATAACGAAAAGATAAATAAAGAAAGAAACCGTAAGGAGAAAACGCAACAAAAATATATAAAAAAGATAATTATTTTCGCATTCCCCTGACGGAAAAGAATAAAGTCTGATCTCATACGATTTGTAGCAAATAAACTGGGTTCTATCCTCAAATATACGAGAAACAAAATGGGTACGAAATACAATAGGTCTGGTGGCGATACGAAGTGCACCGGATCAACTACTTAATTATAAAAATGTATGGGTACGTTACTACCTACTATCGTCCGACTTCATGTCTTTAGATTGCTTCGGCTTTAATCTATGGCCAACTATTGCCTAAGTTAGCTCGTGCTATCTCGCCACACGACCAAATACTTAGTCTTACCATATTATAGTAGTTTCATCATACTTCCGGCGCGCTAGCCGGAACTTCTGGAACTGCTGTTGTTCCATATTCAAATATTTGTATTGCAAAGATAGTGCTCCGAACACACACGTATGAGACGCTCGGGAACGTGTTGCTAACTTCATACCTACAGAATACCTATAGCTTTACCTATTGATATGTATACCTTTATTTATACAATCGATACAAAGGCACGAGTATCTGTTATATAGGTACAGTACGGTTCAAAGCAGCGTAGAGTTTTGAAATTGCTAATATCGGAAATAAATTTTCAAAATCTCACTCGCGACGGGACGAATTTTTGAAAATGTATTTTTAGATTTTTCTTCTGTTTTCGTGACCTGGAAATATCTCGAAACGCTGAGCGTTGTAACAATGCTAAAAGTAATAAAAACCACGCGATTCTAACCGAAAAATGTTTTTAATTTTAAATGTATTTTTGTTTGAAAATATTTTTAGTAGATATCCCTAGTGCATTTAAAATAAAATACCTAATAATATTATATATAATAGATTGCTTTTAGTGGCCAGTCCAGGATAAGAAACGTCCTGCTTTAGCTAAAAACAATGTGATTAATTTGACAATTGAAAAACTCTAGGGGAGGGCATTTTTGAACCTGGACTGTACATTATACGATACTGCACACAGCACTACACAGCACTACTATGGACTGCACACAGCACTATATAATCAGTAACTAAGCTTGTATTGTAAAGGAAAAACATCGTGAGGACACTCATGGCTTAGTTAGCCCCAGACGTTTTGACCCGTTCTTTCCTCTGGGCATGACTGACTGGGCTGGGTATAGGTGCTGGGCAAGCCTAACAATGTCCCGGGCACTACAACGTCATAAATGGCATGGATTAGAAGTTGCTTGCGCTCGTATAAATCATCTAAAATTAGATGAAAATGACCAATTATCTAAGCTTGTTCTTCTTCAGAAACAGACTTTCTCTTCAAATTTCAAAATAGTCGCACAAAACACAATGTTAAATTCTATTCTTTTACATTTACGTAAATAAAAAAAATCAGTTAGATTGGTGAAAAAAATCTCAAAAAATATTTTTAATACTTAATGCTTTTCATATTCAAGCTTTTATTCAACAAATATTTAAATTCCAAGAATTGCAATTCCATGCAATTATATTTAATATCCTGCCAATTGCAGAATTGATAGATTTCAAACATAGTTCTCGGAATTCTGTAGGCGTATGCCTACAGCCATAGAGGTAAACCGCTTTCACAGATCCTACAGAGAGTACACCTTGGTACACTTATGTAACGATTTTGTTAGATCTCATTTCTTGAAATAATGAAATAGATAACTTTGGTCCGTTTGAAATTGAAATAGTAAAAAATTAACGTAAATAAAAGGACAAAATAACGTCTCCTACATACAGTGCCACCGACTTATCTGATAAGTAAACTGAAGTTGGTAGTAAAGTCGAAGGGCCTCGAGATGGTGGCGTGTCCGCACCTCTCGGAGAGGGATTGTCCTTTCGGTCGGCTTGGGACATAGATAGGGTCTGAAAAGGCCACCGCTGTCATGGTTGGTGTATTTAGTTCGCGAAGAATCCCCGATGGCTTCGGCACTTGTGGATACCGTGAGGGTTTAGTTGGTAAACCTATGTTGTTAACCTGCTATAGCAGGAAGCCAAACACATCGGGCCGTTTCCCCCGAGAGTGGCTTGACGTTAAAAAAAATATTGTAATATGCCAGCCCGACTTTAGCTTAGGTTTATAACAGATCAATCGGTGGCACAGTATGTATGTGGATAGAGGAAAATATTTTATCTTTATTCAGAAACAAGTCGCGTCACACTCGTAACTTATGCTACTTCTTTCCATAATTGAAACGTATTATTAGAACTACATGTCTAGAACGGATTGTAGATAATTTTAGATTGATTTAAGAGCGGTGTTGGTCTAGTGGTAGATACCCCGGCTTTCATTCTGAGAGTCGTGGGTTCGAATCCAGACCGACCGCGCACCAATGTCTTTTTCTTTAAGAAAAATTTAAGTGCGCTATTAACATCGCTCTTACGGTGAAGGAAAAACATCGTGAGGAAACCAACATGTCCTAGGACTCACCACGGTCCGAAGACATGGGATATTCAGTGTTTTCTATGTATCATATGTATGTATTTACAAAAAAAAATATAATATGTAGTATATCCGTTGTCTAGTACCCATAGTACAAGCCTAGTGCTTAGTTTGGGGCTAGATTGCGCTGTGTGTAACGTCGTGCAATATTTATTATTATTATTTATTTATTATTTATTATTTATTGACACGACCACGACTGATGTAACCCGTGTAACACGATCTAGACCCGTAGTTCTAATAATAACCTTTCGGTTATACAAGTATTATAAGTCTATGTATAAAACCCACTGATTCGCAACATTTCTCCATATAATTTCCCCTAGAACATCCATAACGAGACGGACAAGACACCACTATTTCCACGTCACTAGTCGTCGTAAATCACCAGCTATTTTGACACGCCATCAGTTCAGACAGACACATGCAAAATAACTCTTATCTCGAAGGGAATAATGCACAAGTTTGCACATTACACAGTTTATTGTTAAACTTACACTCGAGAGAAAGGGATTAGAGACGGTCGTAAAGCAAATTCGTATAATATGTGGAGGATTTATGCAGTTCAGTTTTATTATTATGATTTTATTAAGTGTGAAAGTTTACCAATCTCTACTAAAATTAAAAGTGCAAAGGTTTGTTTGTTGTTTACTCTTCGAGGTCAAACGATGGAGTTCGACGTATTTTAGTGGTGTATAAATTAGCAAGGCGGGGTATTGAATTTAGGAAATTTCAGTAGATAGACGTCGACTAAACTGACTAAGTTTAGCTTAGCTGCGCATAGGCAAGTCAGTTTTCATATTAGTGCGTGCTCCGCAAACTATGCCAGCTTTGCTCACTTGTTTGAAAAATTGGCCAGCTAAGCAATACTAACTTAGTTTAGTTTCAACACATTTTTTATACTTACTTTTAAGAATTTTGTTATTATTGCCATAACCAAAATTTTGTATCATTCATTATTTTTCATTTAAAAGAATTCAATTTACCTTGGGTTTTATGTCCGCGAATAAGCCATTGCTCGTAAATGTAAAAGGTTGCTTGTTTGATTCTCGCCGCATACAAAATATTTGTGTCGAAATATTCAAACTTGTGTAAGTCTTGCATGTAACTAGCACGAAAATATGATGTCGTTTATATTAAAACTAGCTGACCCGGCAAACGTTGTTTTGCCTTATAAATTATAGATAGTAGCCGATTCTCAGACCTACTGAATACGTATACAAAATCTCATAAAAATCGGTCAAGCCGTTTCGGAGGAGTACGGTAACTAACACTGTGACATGGAAATTTTATATATTAGATTAGATAAGAAGAAACATAACCAAACTTCAAACTTATACATACAGCGTCACATTTCTATCATGGAAACGCGGCCGATTAATTATGTTGTCTGCTGATTAATTTGCTAGCAGATTTCGTAATATGTTATATTCATTAATTTATTTAAAAGTAAAATTAAACATCTTAACATGAAGGTAGGTTGGATAGAGAGGAACAGGAATAATTCAAAAGGTTTGTCTGTTCATTAACATAAATTAGGCATCAAATTGTTAAACGCGTCCTATTACGTGGTTTATTGCTGAAACACAGCGATAAAGTGGAAATAAGAGACCGCGCACCGAAATTAAAACCTTCAGAGTTAGCGAACATCTGAAATATTACTCTCATTATTTTTCTAAGGAAGTAACGACGAAACTTCCGCCATTTTGTGTGTTTTTTTTAGAGTTTTCAACCCCGGAAGGAACAAAGAGTTGAATACAATAACAGGTCCTTGAGAGGCTTTGGGTTGATCAACAATAGAGCTTCGATTTGTTAAACCAAACGTATTATTCCTGGTTCACTGTAACACCGTGAAGGAAAACATCGTAAAGAAACCCACGGTTTAGTTAGCCCCAGACGTGTTGATTTGTTCTTTCCTCTGGGCATGGCCGAATAAGCTAGGAGGGTGGTATAAGTGCTGGGCAAGCGTAGTCCACCTAACAATGGGCAGTTACAGCGCCTTAAATAGCATTAAAAGCTGCTTGCGCTGTATAAATCATCTAAAAATTAAATGAATTAAATGAATTTTTAAACATATTTTTAAATCATTTTAAAGTTAGATCTCCACTCGGTCAGTCTACTAAGCACTCGTCTGCTGAGTTCAGTGTGCTGGGGGAGGAGCAACTGCTAAAATTTACAGCGAGTGAAGTTAAAAATGTAATAACAAAGATGAGTAGGGGCAAATCTCCCGGGCATAATGGGCTCAGCATAGAACACTTGAAGAATGCTGGAGTTCATATCCATAGGGTCCTTTCTATGTTCTTCACTATGTGTGCGAGTCACTCATATTTGCCACATGACCTAATGAAAACAATCGTAGTGCCCATAGTGAAGAATAGGAATGGAGATATCTCGGATAAGTCGAACTACCGCCCAATTTCTTTGGCTACTGTGATAGCTAAGGTGTTGGACAGTCTGCTTGATTCTTTTTTACAAAACTACCTAGATCTGCATGATGCGCAGTTCGGCTTTCAGCCCGGGCTATCAACTGAAAGCGCAATTTTAAGTCTCAAGCATACTGTTCAATACTATACCGATCGTAAGACGCCGGTTTACGCCTGTTTTCTGGACCTCTCGAAGGCCTTCGATCTCGTCGTCTATGATGTGCTTTGGAGGGAGATGGAAGACAGGGGTATGCCGGCCGCTATGATCGGTATATTGCGTTTCTGGTATGCGAACCAAACCAATCAGGTAAGATGGGGTAACAGTCTCTCGGAATCGTATAGGTTGGAGTGTGGAGTGAGACAGGGGGGGTTGACGTCTCCCAAGCTTTTCAACCTGTACGTTGATGGCCTCATAGTTGAGCTCAGTAGCATGCGTGTCGGATGCCGAGTTGGTGGTGTTAATATCAACAACATCAGCAATGCGGATGATATGGTGCTGCTGGGACCGACTGTGAAGGCCATAGGGGAGATGCTGAGGGTTTGCGAAGCATATGCCGAGTCACATGGACTTGTATATAATATAAATAAAAGTGAATACATGGTTTTTGGGGCCGCTGGCAAGTGTCCTGAGTATGTGCCGCCCATACTTTTGAACGGTTCATGCCTTAATCGGGTGTATCAGTTTAAATATCTTGGACATATCCTTGCCGACGACCTCAAAGACGATGCTGATATAGAGAGGGAGCGCAGGGCCATGGCGGTTCGTGGCAACATGCTGGCTCGGAGATTTGCTAGATGTACAGACGAAGTAAAAATCGCACTCTTCAAAGCATTTTGCCAGGGTCTGTACACGGGCAGCCTCTGGTTCCGGTTTGCCAAGAAGTCGCTGGAGACCCTGCGTATCCAATATAATAATGTCTTTAGGATGCTGTTGAGGTTCCCCCCTTTCTGTTCTGCCTCGGATATGTTTGCGAGGACTCAAACAGACGGTTTTAATGCCCTCCTTCGTAAAAAAATCACATCACTGGTTGGGAGGCTGAAGGGGAGTGGCAACAGCATCCTGAAGGTTGTGGCAGATGATCCGCGTGGACCTGTGTTCCGACATCTCAGTCGAGCGATGACCGCAGTAGAAACACACTCTGTCAGTGGTCGATCGATTGATTTTTCGGCCAGGTACACGAAGTATTGAGTAAATATTATTATTATTATTTAAGTACATAACTAACATAGTTTTAAGTTTCTTATTTTTTTATTTTTTTACTAATTTTTAATGGATTTTTGTTGTCCAAAATAAAGAATTTGATTTGATTTGATTAAATGAAAAATGATCAGTAGTATCAGTAGTAGTCTTGTTCCGATGTGGGCTGATGCAGCCAAATACCGTGAAAGATAAACGAGTTGTCACTGCTTCTTCCACCGTTTTCCTATCTTCTACGTGAGCGTGCTACTGCTTAGACCATTTCGTTAATTATCTAACATAAGGGTGAGAAAATAGTCTAACAGTGACCTATCTAGCTTTTTTCTTCTGTTTTCGCGATGTTGTACCTATTGAAATAAATGTAATTTTTCGGTTTTATTTTTGTAACCGAACCGTTTTTTCCTTAAAAAAATGCCACAATTTACTAAAAGCAAAATATTGTAGGTAAAAGCCAAATTAGGTACCAATACTCTTAAAAAAAGTAGGTACCTCATTCCGTTCCACTTAGCGTTAAGACGAAGAAAATTGTTATGGACCCACGAGTTCTCTAAAACAATCTTAAAATCTTTTAAAACAACTAAATAACGAACTATCCTCTCCTTACGCTCACAACAATTAGGCTTCTCTACCCCGTACGATAACGTGCCTTATTTATTAACTCGTAAGGTCTAGTTTACAACGTGCGGGGGAACGGTTAATTGAATTAGCAAACAAATTAGTAGTGTTTAGTGGTAAGTAGTAACATTATGGCTATTTATGGGAGGTAATGGTAGTGTGTGTGAGGTGATGACGTCATTACCGGGGCACACCGCCCGCTGAGGAGCTCCTGCGAGTGAGGACCTTTATGTACAGAGTGCCACAGTTCAGTGGTCGGAGAACAGATAGATAACTTTGATTATCCATTATTGTGGTTAGATTTGAACTGTTAGAAGCTGTAGTTTGGGTCTAAAATAATATGGCTACCAGTATCCCATGTTTTCCAACCAGTAGTGGTTTTTTGGTGGGAGGCTTCGGCTGCGTTGTATAAAAGTCCCACTTAAATATAATTATTTATTTGTTTTCAGTATATTTGATTAATTCAATTCAATTCAAATCATTTATTGCAAATAAAGGTATACATAGATCTTACATTTAATATTTGTATTAGTTTTTAGTTTATTGAATAAAATTACCTATTATTATCCTAGTATGTAAGTTTTTTGCATAACAACTTTGTTGCAAATAACAGTAATCGTTAACAAGATCTACATAATCATCTACATCTACATTTTCAATGATTGTCTGTGTACCTTCAGACAATCTTTGATATTTGAGATAATATAGAAAATATTTCAAATGTCATAGCGGCAACAGAAATACATCATCCTCAATTTGTCTTTAAACATCCGTCAAGTAATTATTTTGATCACAATATAAGCGAGTGAAAGCGCATGACACAACTAGTTTGTTTATTTAATTTAATAAGGACAAATTAGGTGAAGAGCTGAGATTGTCACAAACGTAATAAAAAAAAAAAAACAAAAATTTTGGTCGTGGGCTCTCGTACTATAATGTATAGTTGCCTCTCTGTGTCAATGGACACTGTGGCACGCTAAGTGTAGTAAATTCATTAGTTTATATTTAGCGCAGATGTAGTTGTATATATGTACCTATGTATAGTGTGATAATGTTTGTTGCCCACTAAATGCCACTATCTACCATAGTTTAGGATATTCTTAACATTTTCTTACGAGATTTTATGCGTGAGAGCTTCTATACAAATTGGGTGAACTTTGAAGGTTCAATTCAAGTTCTAATTTCTTCTATTGCCGCCTACCATTGCCGTCTTTAAAATAAACGTCTAAGCCATTTCGACACTTACCTACTATCTGGTTAGATAGTGGTCAAACGCTCGTAAATTGATTGTAAAAAAAATGTTTACTGAATTAAAATATAGAATTTACAACAAACAAGAGGAAAAACATAAAAAAACATTCTGAAAAGAAATTTTTTTATGTTTATCACTTGGCAGTTTACCTATATTATACACTACGTACAATGCAATGTAGTCTCAGAAGGTGGACGGTGGGTAAGAACCGATTTGGATTCGATAAACTAAACATCATTAGGGAGGCACGGAAAGAAACCAACAGAAGTGAAGTAAAGTATCGTGAAAGCAAGTCGACTCCCCCGCGGGTAGTTCGCTGCTTCAGCAAACGACCGAGTCGTACAACTACATATTTCTACACATTCGCGATAGAGAGTACATTTTCTATCTCAGAAGTGACACATTTCAAGAAGTTGTGTGACGAAGATAGTGTACCTACTTGGAAGTAATTATGCCATTTGCTAACTTATTAAGAGGAGTATATACGCCAACGACCTTGAAACTGAAAATCCCTGTCGGGCTCATCGAAAATTGTTGATATTTCATGACGGAATGTCGTAGAACTTTTTTTTGTGCACAGATTGTAGGTGACATTGTTTCCTACATTTTGGTGTAGTTTTAAGACAAGAACCTCCTATTGGTGCAAAGCCTATCCAAATTTTAGACAAAAAATGTCTGATTTGGCTAAAATGTCGATAGGCTTCAATACGTTTCGACATATTTGTATGGAAACTGCACTAAAATATCGGAAACAATGTCGCCTACAATCTGTACACAAAAAAAAAGTTCTACGACATTCCGTCATGAAATAATCAACAATTTTCGATGCGCCCGACATGGATTTTCAGTTTTTCAGAATAGGGCCCAGTGAAAATTTTGAACGAAAATTTAAAGAGATATTTTTTCGTAAATAAAACATACTTTGAACGAATATCACGACTTTCGTCAGTTCCGTTTTTCCAGAAAAACCGTATCGTATGAATAAAGGATCTGACTTAAAACGGATCTAAAAGTATCGCTTTGGACTTGTGTAGGTATTCTTTCTTTAAAATAAAAAGTAAGACCGACTGCCCCCTCCCAATCTATTATAATAGTTCGATTGGTTTCGGTTGATATTTTGTATTAGAATTAGGTACCTAAATAGGTAGGTAGGTAGGTAGGTACGTAACAGCTTGTGGACCTTTTTAAAACTCTAACTGTGGCGTAACGTTGCGTTGCGTTATTTTGGGAATTATGTAAGGAGTAGGAAATTTAAGAAAAATGATAAGAACTATACAAATAGTTTTCTTAAATAAATCTCTATTTTTTTACAATTTAAATGTATTTTGTCCGCGAAACGAGCGCAAACTCTCGCATTACATTGCAAAATGCACCCACGGGTCACTATCGCCCCTTTGCACTGCTTACGAGGTGTAGAAACACTGCTTTTATTTCTTTGAATGTTTTGTTGGAAACTACGAAATAAGTTTTATGCCATACTTAGAATGACCGCTACTCGTAAATATTATCTTTTATATATTACTAGCTGACCCGGCAAACGTTGTTTTGCCTTATAAATTATAGATAGTAGCCGATTCTCAGACCTACTGAATACGCATATAAAATTTGGTAAAAATCGGTCGCGCCGTTTCGGAGGAGTACGGTAACTAACATTGTGGGGGGCGGATCGTCTTACATAAAATTTTAACTCCTATCATCGGAGGTCCGAAAATGTTTCACATACCATTTATAATCATAATGATCATTCTTCATAAAAAATTTAAAAACTAAATATTAAAATATATAATAATTGAAATTCATAATATCACTATTCATACACTTCATTTTACTAATATTTGTTTTAATATATTTGTTTATCATAATGCTCGAAACTCATAATCATTCCAATAAATAACTTTGATATTCATACATGTGTTTTATTCTAATATTCATTTTTATAAATTTCTTAATCATAAGTGTTTTATGCATAATTATTGAAAATCATAATATCTTTATTCATACATTTGTTTCACCTACTATTGTCATCTTACTTGAATTTTGAAATAAAATATACGGAGCACACCGACTCGGATAGGTTAGGTTAATGTAAGAACATGATTACGCGCAGCGCTTTGGCGAGCGAGCGTAGCGAGCGTGCCGCGGCAGCGGTCGCCAAAGCGCCTAATTACTATAAATAAAAAAAACCTGATATATCTTAATCATAAGTGTTTTTATTACAACATTATTAACTAAAGAGTAATTTCTAAGAAGAAATATAATAATAGAATAGAAAATATAATTACATTATGAGTTAACTCCGTTTCAAAAAGAAGATCGCCAGAACACAAGTCAAAAACCATTTATAATTTCACAAAGAGTTTGATTGGGGTAGTTCATAAAAAGTTTTGTTAAAGTTGCCGTTATTAATACAAAAATTATGAAAAATGTCTGTTATAAAGTAAGCTATTCTGAACAACGATATTATGAGTTGAAATATGTTCTTAGTAACAATAATTATGAACTAAAGCAATATGATCATTAAATGTTATGAAGAAAAAAATTATGATTTTAAACTGTTCTTGGTAGTAACAGTATTAATAAAAAAATTATGATCATTAACTATTATGAGCTCCGATGGTAGTAATAAAAATGTCTGAATAAAAAAAGTATGAGTGATAAAATTATGAAGAGTGATTATTATGAATTCAAATCGGTAGTAAGACAAACAATAGGACTTAAAATTTTATGTGAGCCAATATGGACCCAACATTGTGACATGGAAATTTTATATATTAGAAGAAAGAAGATGATTTTCTTTCTAATATATTTATGAAACGTTTAGGAAACAATTAAGAATATTTAACACCTAATTTAGGTTTTGTTACTTACAGAACCATTGGAAATAGGTCCCTAATGAAATTCTGAGTAAAAGTAATTATACCAAAACATAGAAAAGAAAGCTTACCGTGTATAGTAGGTATACACAGTTTACCTAATAGTTGGTGCGCCCACGAGGAGTGGTAGTACTACCGCTTCCCGTAGGTGTCGTAAAAGGCGACTTAGGGATCGGAGACTAGCAGACTTGGGCTTTTCGTCGCGTGGTCAATGTCTATGATTTCTTTTACTCAAATAATATTTGGGGTTTTAGCGGACCTCGGGCTCCTGAGAGGGATGCAACCGAAAAGAAATGTGAAAGAAAGTATTGTCTCAGTTTTCCTGATAGTTAGGTACGGCCGTATTTATGCACACAATTTTACTACTTACGCCATCTGCCGGGCGGTGATAAAAGAAAATGGAGACTTAAGGTTCATGGACAATGTATCTTTCACAAGTGTATTTTCTTAATTTAATCGATTTGAACTAGATGGCTCTGTTAGTAACAACGGCCAGTATTTATTTATTTACACCACAACGTGGTAAAAAAACTAGTTTTGCCTGTACGAAAGTGTTAATGCAGCTACCTACTTACTATGCTATTTGAATCACAACGACAGGATATTTTTATATAAAGTATTTCAATGTCTTATTTTATATTAAACACATTTATTATATGTAGAGATACGTCAAGTATCACGAGGCTCTCGAGCCCCGGATCTTTGGAAAGCCAGCGTTAAGCTGAAACCAATACGTCAAGGCCCTTTTCAAAATGCTTTTTTACTTGTAAAGTATAAAGTGACACCATTATCTAAATGGGCTATGGTGATGTGATGGTAGTGGTTCGCTATAACTGAGGGAATATGGTGATTATGGTACCTGCCGTTATAATGTCCATTAATGTCCAACAACATGGCAGATGGAGACTCGCCAACTAACAAACTGGGCCAACATCAGTTGAGCAAATTACAGCAAGGGAGCAAAATAGGGACTTGAGAGGCTGAAGGAGGAAGAAACTCACTGAATTATCCTACTATCCTACTAATATTATAAATGTGAAAGTTTGTATGGATGTTTGTTACTCTTTCACGCAAAAACTACTAAACCGATTGCGATGAAACTTGGAATATAGATAGCTGGACACCTAGAATAACACATAGGCTACTTTTTATCCCGTAACTCCCGCGGGATCAGGACTTACGCGGATGAAACCGCAGGGCGCAGCTAGTAAGTTATAAGTCATCACTGGTTACTGGTATGCCAAAGGGCGGGTCAACTCAGTGAATTTGTTATTACAGAAATTGAAGTAGGTAGGTATTTTAAAAATAAAAGAAGACCATTTCATTTCATTATATTTATATTTTTTTCTCATTAATAAATTATAAATTTCATTGTCATTCTAGTGGATTTTGAGTGTTCATAAACAAAGCACTTACACAAAAAAGTACAAAATGTATTGATTAGTTATACAGTAGGTACGCGCGTTTTAAGCTGACCGGTCTGAAGTTTCAGAATACTGTTCTTCTTTCTATAAAAGTTGAACAGGTAATAACTTCAGGACGGTCAACTGAAGTCACGTTTCTAGAGAGTAAGAAATGTTAGTTTTAGGAATAGGTACAAATATGCAGGTATTGTTTAAGTGGATGTATGTAACTCTTGCAGGCATTAATTTGCATATAACTTTACGTAAACATTATAACATCAACATGTTGTATTTCTACCAATAATATTGTAAAATAAAGTTACATTTTGTTCTAAGGCAGTGTTTAACAATTTTACATTAAAATTATTTAGGCGATGGACAGGACTCAATACACTGAATTATAAACATTATCACCCTTATTAATAAACGTGGAGTAAGTTGGTGAACACATACTTTGTCTCGTTCTGTGACAAAGTTGTCAGACAGAAACAAAACAGACAGACATGACGAACCTATAAAGGTTCCGTTTTTTGCCATTTGGCTACGCAACCCTAAAAATAGTAAATCTTATCAGATCTTAATCTACGTTTATTAATAAGAGAGTCGGTGAATATTAAGTGTTTTATAGAAATAATGGTGTAGAAGAGGTTTTATTAAACTTAAAACCAGCGCAGCGTAGATTTCATTTGATCGTCTTTTGTTTTAGTTTCGAACATCTTTAACTCATGTTTCGATACGAATTTGAAAAAAAAAAACAAGTTATATGGACACCGTTAATAGGCTTCCAACTAGGTGTACGGTTTACAATGTCCGATGTTCAATGTTCATGAAATGAGCCCATCCACCGCTGCAAAGCCAACACGTACCTGCTACAAGGCAAGGCATCTTTACAAATTACAACAGTTAATACAAAACTAAACCATGAAAATAACTACCTATTTGTGATTGGCAAATTAATGGCAGCGAAAAAAACAAATAAGAAACAAACTATACATTTTGAAAGTAAAATACAATCTCTACTTTTGACTTTCCCTACTAATCAAGTAGACTAGACAATAATCTACATTTAAAGGAAAAAACAACTTCTTGAACCTAACAAATCTATAATTACGAATGACACAATAGTACCTTATTACTTTTAGAAATATACATAATTATTATAATTTACAATCTCTTTACAGTAGCGTACATGTTCTAGAAACCATAATTTATCACATATTTTTAATAAAGTGTACTAAATATTAGCAACAAAGATAATTTAATGACTTAACAATGACTAATTTTGATATACTTTCAATTTTCAATATGTTTAAACGTGTTTCATAAATATTCTTACAATTTTAACAACACGCATGTTTTATTCGGGCGAATTGAGTGTGAAGTTGCAGCGAATCGAAAAAATCCATGATAATCGAAAAGTTGGGAGATAATGACTGCAGTTCGTTGCACACAACGGAATCTAGGCTTAGACTAAGCAATTATACTTGTACTATGGTTACTAGACAACGGATATAATACCTATAAAATACCAAGAAACAGGAACAGACATTTTATAATCAGCATAAATACTTGTCCCCGGCGGGAATCGAACCCGCAACCTTCTCTGATAGGAAGGATTGTTAGTCGACATAGGCATGTTTTGTTTGACATTTTTTGTTATTCAGATACAGATAGTCAGAAACACCAAACACTTTAACAGTAGCCCCATCTGAAGTTAGCAATTACGTTAGGTTTTAAGAACGTGGCGACTGTTACCATTTCCATACAAACTTAATACCAAAATAAATTATGAAAAATTTAGTTTTCTACCTTAATATCAATATTATTCGGATTAAGATTTTACTTTTAAAGGGTCCCCGCCGCAGTGTTTTCCAAAATATTCATTCGAAATTAAATAAAACGGAAAACCATTTATTTAATTGAAAAATATTTTTTCTGTATTATTTGAATGTGACCCTTTAAAAGTAAAATCTTAATCCGAATAATATCGATATTAAGGTAGATTTTTTTTCATAATTTATTTTGGTATTAAGTTTGTATGGAAATGGTAACAGTCGCCACGTTCTTAAATCTGTGTTTTCATAATTATGCCTTTCACTGCAACTTCAGAGTCAGACAGGCCAAATTAATTCGCGAATGTTGTATGTGTTAACGTTGTTTAATTAATATTATGACTTTATTTATTTTTATTTAGTTAACCACAGTGCATACAGTATAATGAAATGCAAATATTTTATATGAATTACGACCGAATATGGAATTGTCACTCAAAATTTGAGCGCTACTACTTAAAAAAATAAGCAGCTCCTAAATTCGAATATAAATTTTCATTCATTTTGAATTTAGAAGCTTCTCAATTAATAAAATAGCCCTCAAATTT